>CAWUFW010000678.1:0-2400000 GCA_963921515.1 Calotriton arnoldi
GGAAGTAGTCCAGCACAACATCAAGGGTAGAGCAAATGGGCAGACTTCTGTCCTGCTTTCGTTGCAGTGAAGTCTTCCAGTGTCGGATAAAGTCGAAATAGCAATCAATCAAAATAGTTAATGATGCGCAGGGTCCTGCCAGGTTCGCCTACGTCAATTGTAAAGATGGGTTTACACGGTAATACGTGCTTAAGGTATTTATTCCAAGAACACTGGTAATGTAGAGAAACGCCTCCGCTCTTTCTTCTCAGCTCTCCGTCCACAACTCAACACTCTAGAACTCTAGCTGACGGGGACATGGAGCGAGAGCAGAAGACAGTAGAGAGGCATAGAATGTACAACACACATCAACATAAATAAATACAACACAACACATTCCTTCAAATTTGCGATTTCTAATGGTATGTACCAATGGTTTACACCAAAATTGCTTTTGCAAATCATTAATAGGTTACAGCCAACTTAAAGGGAGGTCCTTTAGGGGAACCCTTCTTTCCCATTTGTAAATGTTGTAAAAACATTTTTTTAGGGGTAGGCAGCGGCAGCTAGGACCACTGCTTACTGGTAAAAAGTTTTAGAAATCCCTATTTCTTAGAGTTTTTAAACACATCCTGCTTTCCCCTTTAAGGAAACAGGCTGCAATTAAAAACAAAGATTGCTTTTAAAAGCAATCACAGACATGCTGGTCTGCTGTGAAGGCAGGAATTAGTAGTGACTGCCAATTTACGACTTTCATGCATATTAATAAGGTTATCAAGTATTTCGACCCCTGTCACCAGAATGTTGAGCATCAACATGTTTGAGCACATGTTGGTTCACAAAACCAATGCATTCGGTAAAAGTTGGTGCTCAAATCGTGACCACGTTTACAGAAAAGCATTGAACGAACATAAGGCCCCTGACTTATGAGTGGTTATATACTGAACATGTTCTTCACTTAACTGATTGCATTGGCATCTGACTCTAAGTTCCAATTTATATATTGGTATCACAATAACCAACTCATACAAGTGGCAAGTACATTTGTCAAGCAGAAAAGAAAGTTGAACCTTAGTTATAAAGGCTTCATGCACCTGTAGAATGCAACAGTGCCAATGACTCAATCCAAAAGTTTTAGAAATAGAAACCCAAGTACAGTTCTCTGGATATTTTTCAACAAAGTTTGAGCTTGCTTTTTAGGATAATTTCTTTTTACAGAAATGTACTTGGAAAATAATTAACTAGACAGGGGAATAACCATTTAAAGAGAAACTAATTGAAGTTCGAATAAATTTATTGAGGTTGTGAAACTAAGAGAGAGGGGTAATCCATGTGATTATATAACCTATGTTACTCAAAAATTGATTAAATAATTGAGCTAAAGTGTGAGGTTTGTCATCTACCGAGGCAATCAGGAAGTGAGCTAAATGGTCAACAGAAAACATATTTGTGATTAGAGCAATAAATTGCCACGTAGCGGAGTCTGTAAAGTTAAAAAGATCCAAAGGATGGTTGGAAGTTTTGTGTGCACATTTATAAATGTGTACAGCAAATTCACAAATTGTTCTCTGCTTTTCAGATTCACACATCAAGGATCAATGGGAGACCAAGTGCTGAAGACCCATCACCAACACTCGCGAATTCACCACCAGTCGCCATATCCGCCTCTCGCTTGCAGAGAATTAGGACATTGAATGCCGACAATGATGTTTGCATAAAGCACATCAAGGACAGACAACCCCTGCGGCTATAGACTCAGACGCCACCAGCTGCTCAACCAGAGATGTCCATGACCCCGCTGCGGCACAGAGTCGCGGCACCAGAGCCGAAGGGGATGCAGTCAGCGATGAGGCCTGTACAATGATATAAATCCTGAAATTAACAAATCAAGACTCAGTTCCAATTGTGTGTCCTACTGACCGCAGTGGTAGCCGGAGGCAGCGCGGCCACGGGGCCCGCCAGCAGCCAGCCTCCTGGATCTCAACACACGGCGTTGAATGGCATGTGGAGAAGATTCCTGGTTGACAGAGTTGGTGGCACCAGATCGAAGGGAAGGTAGGATATAACCATGCCATAAATATGTAATTTCCACATTGTGTGCACAAGACCAGTTCCAAAATGTGTGACCTACTTGACCATAGTGTGTGTCTCCGTTTGAGGCAGGTGGAGTACGCTAATGAAAAGGAGCAAAGCGGGCTTTCGTGTCAGCGTGGAGTCGTGATGGTCTGGAGGAGGCTGCTAAGTGTCGCGGCTTCGGCTGGAGCTGCGCCGGCACCTGGTGGGCTCCTTGACACACGCCGGTGCTCGCAGGTGAGCAGTGAGGCCTGCTGCGCAGGGGCGGGCATGACGGTTGGGACCAGCGGCCCGGGTGCAGCAGGCGCACAGATCGCAGGCTGTGCCCGCACACGGCGATGGCGGCCGGCCCGTGGCGGGTGAGGCGCCTGGCATACGCTTGGGCATTCGGAAGAGAACCACGCCCAGTGCTACGTGCTTTATTCACACCCTGCGCTGGCCTGGCGTCCTCCGGGCCAGCTCACCCGCACACGCTTACAGGGGACGCCGCGGCTGCCATTTCCCGCGATCTTCCCCACTGGCTGGGGTGACATGGCGTTTCACTCTGTCCATCTACACTCCAAACACCAGAAGTGCATGTAGACATGGCTGTGTTCTCAGGTCTGCATATCAGCCTGGTCCAGAGCACACCTCCGCCACACTTGGCATTGTGTACATAATTATTCATGGGTCACTTGCCTCCTTCGCACATGCCTGCCCCCACCTCTCCCCACATTCCGGCATTAGGCTGAGGTGCCATGCCGCCGATGGCTCATGTACATGGCTGACCAAGGCTGTCGCTGGTGTTGTGCTGCTGTGTCTGGTAGGGGCTTGTTGTTTGCATGTTGTGGTATGTGATTTTGTGACGTATGCAGTGCCAGAGTTGGGTGAGCTGCATGATTGTGGGGTTGAGGTGTGTGGTGTGTTATTTGGTACTCTGCTAACAGGCAGTGCATTCTGGGCGGTGCCATCCTGGAAGCTTGGTTGATGTTGGACTGTAGGAAGATGAAGGGACTATGCACGCGGCTCGGGTAGTTGGTCATGACATTGGCAGGAGTCCTGTGGTCCACTATTGCCTGCACGTTGATGGAGTGGGCGGTGTTTTCTTGTTGGGGTATTGTGTGCGTGTGTTGGTAGTAAAGGGCTGCGGACAAGTGTGGTCGACAGTTTCCCGACACGCAAGGGGATCCAGCTATGGCGCACAGTCCTTGCTTTTCCAGCTGTTCCTGCGCATTGTGGGGGACGATAAGTGCTGGAAGTCCCTAGCTGGTGAGGCATCCAGGACAGGTGTGAGGAACTTCTGGATGGGGGCTGGCTGTGGGACTCTCCGACTGGCTGTTGTTGTTTGGGAGGATGCCAGAGGCCAACAGGTGCAGCACAGCTCTGCAGCTTTGTCTATGAGGGATGTTGGTTGTCCGTCATGTTGCTACCATCAGCCTGTGGGCAATGATGTCTAGGGATGCTGGAGGATGGTTGTCCTTTGGGCCTGGTAGTGGGCATTGGCATTGTCTGGTGTTAGGTCTGTGGGGCTTGTGGCATTTCGAAGGTCCGCTGTCTTTGTCTGCGCTGCTCTGTGGTGGTCCGGGTGGGGGTGGGGGGGGTCCATTGGGGTGGCGGTCCTGGGGTGGTGGCGGTGGGTGTGTTGAGTTGCCCTCTCTGGGCTCCAGGGTGCATGGTGAGTGGCTCCATGGCATCTGTTGTTCTTCAGGTGTGGCTGTGGGCTGGGCTCCTTTTTCTGTGCAGGTTGGACGTCCCGACTTTGCACCAGGTCACTGAGCAGGCACTCCTGGGCTGGTAATCGCCGCCGATTGCCTGTTTTGTGTTCCCCACGCCGATGTGGCTGGTTGTTGAGGATGTTGTGGTGTGGTCGCGGGTTTGTGCTCGGGAACGCCACTGCATCTCATTAGCGTAGCTGCCAGTCATCTGTGGCGATGTTTTTGTGGATCAACAGAGGAAAATCCAGGCAGGGCTGTTAGCACCAGCCAGAATGGGGCGACAATTAGCGCGCACTTTGGATGCGCTAGTGCCGATAACCGCGATCCTGTATAGGTTTTATTGGAACTACACGACAATATCTGTTCTCGACAATCAGATAAATTGCACGTTTTTGCCAAGCTATTCTATCTTCTTGTTCTGCTTTTTGTAGTAAATCAATATATTTAGTTTGTTTGACATAATGTGTCCATCTACAGCTAATGCATACTTTAAATGGGATTTTAGAAATAGTTGTATTAAATTGCAAAATATGCAAGTCATTATGTTTGAGGTCCATAATTGGATTGTCTGTAGTACTTTGTGAGTATACAATATTTGGACACGCCGAAATTTCTGATTCTCCACCAAAGTATAGTGATTGTATATAGTTTATAATTGAATGGACCTTTTGTGGATTACAGAGTACTAGAGCATAATTAATTTGCTCCAATTGTATTTCTGGCCCTTTAACAAAGTATAACATTTGTACAAGTTGTCTTATATGTGAATGATGAGTGGAAAGCTTTTTGAAGTGATGGAAAGTTAAATTACACATTTCATTTTTAAGGCAGGCTAAAAAATGGCCTAGTAGCTGGGGAATGTTTCTAAATGGGCAAATGTCCATTTTTTACAAAATCTTAATTTTGCCTTGCAGATGTGTTTTCTTAAAACTAATGATAAACTGTTGTAGTTTTTCAATGGATATTGTCTGAATATTGCATATAGAACTACAATTCCATTGGAAAACAGGATGTTTAGTAGCTTTCACATCCGAATGCTGGTTTGACTGCTCTGATATATTTTTGAGGTTTTCTTTATAACCCCTACCACAGAGCCATGCATAATTCGATAGCAACATCCTTCATTATTTACAATTCGGAACCCATTTGTATATGTATGGTAAGCCTCTTAATGAAAGTATGGTTCAGTACTGGACATGTGTCTCCACCAGACTTCAAATATGTTAGAAAAGTTTAACACATTAAATTTGTTTCGTTTTTCGTTTGACAGCAATCGTTTTCTCCACCATATTGTTTATGTTTAAGTCTGTCAGTATTTTTTCTGGCAATAGAATAAATTTGGAGCAAATCTGCAAGTATTCTATTTTTAAACTGTTTACATATAATATTTCTAATGCTTTCCCTTCTTGTATGACATTACAACCCAAAACAAATTTCCTGTTTCTGTTTGTACGTGTGTTTTGCACATATCTTTGCTCTGTTATTAAGCTTTTTCACATGGATAACCATATTATCACCAGAAACAGGTTGGTGAGTCTTCAAATGTGCACTAATAACCTTATCAATTTTCTTTTTACAATGTCCACTTTCTACTGTCATAGTTGTGGGTAAGTTTTCTTTGATCTGCTTGGAGTACATTTTCATTTTTTTTGTGGTAATATTTTGAAGGCATCCTTTTCAATTTAGCTATACCTGTATATAAACATATAAAAGAACGCAACAGTACTATTAGTGATAGTTAAAGTAACGTATAAATCAGATATTAGTTGTACATATAACAAGACTCTTTATTTTAATATAAGGCTAGTTTACTTGTATTTACCTTCAATACTAGTAAATTCCGTGATTTTGTTCCTAATAATATGAAATTAGGCAATAAAGAGGATACTGCGTAATATTGGCCTCCGTGCCTTGTCATAAAATTAGCTCTATCTCAAATCTTCAGTTCAACTTCAGTTGTACTACAGCAGTCCAACCAGTCTTAGTGATCTTTGCATACATCTAGTAGTGTTGAGCTAGGTTTGTAGCCTAATGAAAAACATAATCCAATTGCAATCTTTGTTACAGTTCAATTATATTTGTTATGTAGCATCCTATTAGTTTTCACTATCATGTGATTAAAGATAGCCTCACTTTCACGTGTTTTGAGCAACTCACCAAATCAATAACATTTAATTGGTTGCTTTTTCTTGTAATCTTGTACTGTATTGGTTTACATGGTCATGTGACCTAAAATCTCTCTCATATAGCTATAGATATAGTATTATGTTATAAAGGTATTCAGTATAGTCTATTTGTTATTTAATGTGCTTCTTTAGTACTGTTTGAGCTATGTTAGTAGCCCAATATTACATATAACCAATCACAGTGTTTGTTTCAAAAGTGTAATCTCTGACATATGATGTAATTGGACAATGTTCTACCCCACAACATACATCTAGTACTTTCATTGATTCAGTCAGTGTTACATCAACTTTTTTGGTAGTCCTCAAACAACATGGCTCGTGTGTTGATAATTGGACACAGTTATATCTTTTGGGTTACGGAGTAGGCCAAAAAGCGTAATATTGATCCTCATTTAGGTTTGGCAAATGTTGATATAACATGGGTGACTGAAAGAGGGTTCATCTCTTACTGGTTGTGAGCGTCCCTAGTTTATAATTATTCATTGTGGAGGCAATGATATAGGTCATCTCACTGGTGTTTGAATAGAAATAGAGATGAAAGCTACTTTTCAGTGTTTAATGACTCTATTTCCTCACACCCATTTTGTGTTTTCAAATATTTGCCAAAGGATAAAATGGAAGTACTCATTTGCAAATGCTGGAAAGTTTGAGAAAGCTTGCAGACATGTTAACAAAACTGTGTCTGCATTCCTAAGAGATCACAGCTTGTCTTCCATATATCACTGAAACATTATTTTTTCCAAACCTTCTCCAAAGCATGGAGATGGTGTACATTTCACCTCAGATGGCAATAATCTGTTCCTTAATAACATCCAGCATTTGCTGCAAAGTCATATATGAATGCACTAGTAATCAAATGCTCTTTTAAGAGCCAACCTCATCAAATACTTTTGTGGTAGTTTGATACTCTCTAGAAACATTTGAGGTAGTACCATGGTGCTCCATAAAAACAATTTCAGAGCATATATCGGCTTTTTAATAATTTTTCCTACCTATTACCACTATGCTTAGGGCCTCATTAGGATGCCGGTCGGATGAGCGTCCAACCGGCATTGTGTCAGAAACGGGATCGCCTGACAAGGAGTCAGCGGTCCCACTTCCCAAATTACAATGCGACCGCCTTCACGGCGGTCGGAAAGTGTATATTTTTTATTGTGGCTTGTGCTGCGGGCCGCAGCACAAGCCGTAATAGGAACAATACAATTTTTAAACATCCATACACCGTGTGGCAGGTACAATGCAGTGCCTGCCACACAATGCATGGATGTTTAAGGAGGCACTACAGGAGACCCCCAGGTCCCAAAGCTGAGGGCCACAAGGGACAGTAGCCCTGCTAGGGGCCCCAAAAGACCCTTTCCACCAGCCTTTTCATGGCAGAAGAACCAACATGAAAAGGCTGTCGGAAACGTGCATCATAATCCCCACGGCGGTGCCTGAGCAGACACGCCTCCATTTTGGGAATTGCGATCCGCCCTCTGCCCCGACGGGCCCTTTGAGCCTGTCGGAGGTGGAGCGGATTCCTCCCGCAAGCATCGGTCGGACCGCCTGTATCATAATATGGCAGTCAGACTGATGCCTCATATGTCGGGCTCACCGTAACCGATGAGCTGTCAGATGGCCTTCCGCCCAACATCATAATAAGGCCCCTAAGTGTTAATAATTAAAAGAAAAAATACAAAACTTAGCAATCAAGTTAAGGTGTAACACAAAACACAGGCAAAGTGGTGTAAAAACAACATGGCTGCCTTAATGTTTTGGAAAAGAACACCTTAGCCAATCCGAAAATCCCTTGTCATCGCTATGTATCGCTGTAGTACTGCAGTACTACCACTGCAATAGATATCACTATGGCAAAATACCTTGTAACTTAATGATTACTTACTCTGCTTGCTTCCACTACCCCCACACAATTATCTGTGCACCCTAACATGGAATGCTGCCAAATTTCATCAAAATCCAACTGATTCTTTTTGCGCTATGCAAAATACAAAACTCTGTGGAAAAATCATTGGGTTTCAAGCCCCTTTTCTTTGCAACCCCCTGACCAAATGGCACAAAACTTTCTGTCTTTCAACAATGAAACGGGTGCACCAGGTGTGCATAAATTCACAGTCATTTATATATATATTGTGAGCAAGGCGGTGAATCCGCCGAAATATGTCAAGGCCTCCTTGTGAATAAACGATTGGTGTTTAACTATCCATGGTGTCGGCGCCTGCTTCTGTGCGAGGGAGCGGGACTGGTAATCATATATATATATATATATAGCCACTCTGTAAAAAACCAAAGGTTACAGGGACATTATAGTTAGGAAATAGAATTTAAAAAAACCTCAGAAATTCATTAAAAAAAAAAGGTTACAGGGATGTTATAGTTAGGCTCAGATTTCACTCGTACAAAACCAGTGAAATTCAGCAGTTCTAGTTATCTGAGCTAACTATATCTTACGCCAATGTTTTTGATGGAACCAATGTATCTGCCACGTCAATTCAATTCAATTATTTTATTATGATTTGGGGCTCCAAAAAGTTCCACATAAAAATGTACACAGAGAACTCCAATATACCAAATCATCCAGAACTGAATAACAAGCTAATAAAACCTCACAGAATACAGATTTCATAAAACAGTACAGAATTCACAGTTACTTACAGGAGGCAAAAAAGCAGGATTGCGGATGCAAAACCGATTTCATAGATCCTTTAAAATACAAAACTAACTAGGTCAGTGCAAATCGAGTTGTACCATTAAATTCTTTGACGACTTCAATTATGTGATGCAAAAATCCTAAAATATATTTATAAAATGAATTTTGCCCAACGGTGATTATTTTACAAAAAGGTTTAACAATTCTAAATTTCATTGTGCAGTGCACAGTACAAAGCAGCATAAAAGATGACGAAAGTGCAAGTGCTCGAGCGTGATAACAAATTTCATGTACAGTACACAATTCATAGCAGCATAAGAGATATCAAAAGCGCAGGTGCTCAAGTATGATAACAATTTCACAAATCCTTGAAAACGACTTTAATTGAGGTAAAAAATTAATTTTACCCTAATTAGGCCTTATGCAAATTACATACAAAAAGCCTAACAAACACGTATTCCATTGTACGTGACAGAATTCATAGCAACATACAAGGTGTCGAAAGTACAAGAGCGCGACTACAGTACCAATTACACAAATCCTTTAGGGTACCATCCTGACTTAGTCAGTGCAGATCATAGCATACCGTTGAGTATTCTAACAACTTCAGCTAAATAATGAGAAGGACCCTAAAATTCTGCTTATAATATGCATCGGATTTTACCTAGAAAGAGCCCTATGCAACCTACTACAGATAATCACATCACAGTAGTCCTTCTCTAGTATATTTTTAAGAATTGCTTAAAAAGCAAAACATTTTGAAACATACTGGTTCGGGGGGGCAAAGACAATTTCGGCCCTCCTCAGCTGTAGCAATGTTATATTTTAAAAACAACGGTCTCAAAAAGTGACATTGTGAGGGCTGTAGTAGGGGACAGACAAATAAAACAGGATTTAGATACTGCACCCAGTTTCCACATAGGTGACAAAGTCTATCCTGCCTCAGTAGACCCTCCCATGTCCCTGTTATAATTCGTAAGGAAAGCAAGTTCAACCTTAGCAGCAAGATGTTTCTGCGCACTCCATGGGGAAGATTCCACACAACATAAGGTTGGGGCTGTTTATACATACTACTCCCCGCTATTGCATTACTGGAATGCGCTGAGCACAATGCAATATCTCTTTTACGAGAGACTTCATAAATTATTTTTTTAATTCGAGTTTTCAAAACTTGTTTAGGAAGAGAGCTCATACCGCTGTGCTCTATTTCAAATAAATTTGCAGCTTTCTCATAGTTCCTGCAGAGAGTACTTTTCCCCTTCAGGGAGGCAAATATTTCCTCACGCAATGCTACCCGTAAGGGGTTCTTAACACTATTCAGTAGTGTATTGTTCCATCTTAAGCACGCAGCTATAGTGAACACGTAAGCAGAGAGTAGCCCAAATTTGAGCCGGATCGGCGCTATCGAGGCTGCACGGTTCAGATTACACATTTGGCGCCAAATGCGCCCCTCTACTTTCTCGAAATAATCCCACTGCTGTTCATCTACTGATTCACAGGCGTAACTCAGTACGTGCAGAATTTTAATTTTGTAAACTGATAAGACATGTACAAAGTGTCTTTGGCCACAATGTTTATAAAGTCTGCCGATTGTGGAGGCCTGGGATATTGCCTTACTTCTACACTGGTCAATGTGGTCACTATTAGAACACTTGCTTGTAAAAATTCTATCTAGATACGGGTACAACTTCACTACAACAAGTTTGTCTTACCCCAAAAACCAGTGCATACTTTTCCTAACTCTACATCCCTGATATCTAAAAAACATAATTTTACTTTTTGCGGTATATATTTTTTTAAAGTGATCATCTGAGTAGAATGCTAACTCATTAAGTCACCTTTGTAGTCCAATTGGAGTTAGATCTAACAGGATGGCATCACCTGCATAGAGCAAGCAGCTCAATTTTATTGTTCCTAGTTTCGGGGAGTCCCCTTTACAGAGCCTCACCCTACTCAGCAAATCATTAATATAAAGAGAGAAAAGAAGGGAGCTTATAGGCACCCCTGCTTCAGCCCATTTTGAGTCTCTACTTTACTCAACAAGCCCTGGTTACCTCCCATCAGGATCTGAGTCCAGGTGGAGGAATGCAGTGCAATGATCAATCTGAGCAGGTGCATGGGGATTCCCATTGCGGCCAGTTTCCTCCACAGTGTCCCCCGGTAAACCCGGTTGAAAGCCGTGGAGAAATCTATAAAGGCAGTATATAAGGCCATTCCCTTGCCCATTGGATATTTTTCAGTCAGAGTTTGCAGGGAGGTAATATTATCTAGAGTGCCACTATGTTTACGGAACCCAGCTTGCTCTGCAGGGACCAAGCCATTTCCAAAAGCCCAATCCTGGAGGTGGAGAAGTATACTCTTGGCAAACAATTTTGCGGTCGCATCCAATAATGCGATCTGCCTAAAGCTGGCAGGGGACATTTTAGGACCCTTTTTATATAATGGAACCAAAATGCTTCCTTTCCAAGAGGACGGAATAGTCCCATGTGCATAGCAATAAGGGAATACCGGACAAAGAAATTGTTATCTTGTTTGATTATAGCTATTGGTAAATCATCTTGGCCTATCGCGCCTGAATACCTTGCCCCTTTAATAAAGCACTCTATTTCCTTACAAGAGGTGGGGCGCTAATCATTCCCCACGGAAGATGAAAGAGCACATCTTGGCACCTACGGAGTATGCTATCATAACATGCGCCTTCTGCGCAGAATATTCCCCTACCTTCCAACCTCTGCCCGAAAGACTCTAGTCCAAGCCTTAGTAATAAGCAGGCTGGACTACAGCAACACCCTTTTAGCGGATGCTAGCGAGACCTTAGTTGCCAAACTCCAGGTAGTTCAAAATACTGCAGCCAGGCTTGTTCTCAATTGCCCTTCCGGCACGGCTTCGGATCAGTTGCTGAGGGAACTGCGTTGGCTGCCAGTGAAGAAAAGATCCTGTTTTAAGATCTGCTGCCTTACCTATAATGCCTTAAAAGGGAAAGGCCCATTATATCTGCAACAAAAAATTAAAGCATACACACCGGGCCGTTGCCTAAGATCTCGTGATAAAGCCTTATTATGTGTTCCTCGCATTCGTCTGACTCGCAGCGGAGGAAATGCTTTTTCCTATCTTGCTCCCCACTACTGGAACAAGCTTTCACTCCATGTTCGCACATGTCCGAACTACTGTTAATTTAGGAAACTACTCAAATCCCACCTATTCTGAACTCCTCTCTCCCTCCACTGATCCCTGTTTCCGCAACAGCGCCGAGATGCCCCGAGGGGAGTTGTGCGCTATATTAAATATAAATAACATAACATAACATAACAAGACTCCAAGGCTGGCTCTGAATTGGGCCTTGCCATGAGATTTAATGCATATAACTGTGAGATGTATAGGGACTATTCTGCTTCTGATATTAAAATGGCTTTTGCTTTTGTTCTACTATCACAATATTTAGCTATTAAAGCCCAATATTTGCGTGAGTCACCGGACTGTGCAACCTCTCCTAATTAAATCCAATTTGCGTCTTCCACCCCTCTGTGCTCTGATGCCTGCATTCTTTTTCTTGCCTGCTTAAGTCTATTAATTTCCCTTTGTCTGGTCACAGAAGACTGCTTACATTGTTCCCTTATAAGGGCATTTATCTCATGATGTAATTTTTTTACCTCCCCTGATATAATCACTGGAGGGTTAATGCAGCCAACCCACTTTTTCCTTCCACAATCTAAAGAGGGCCAGATTCTTCTCAAACCAGGTGATGGGATTTTCCTGTCTAGGGCCTGAGCTTGCATTTTCAGTGAGCCTCCCGAGACAAGTAAGGTTTTTATTAGACCAAAAGGTGTGCCCATTTGTTTTCTTATACAAAATGCTATCGTCTCTTGGATTCCAGAGCTCCAGCAACTCGGGCTCCAGGTTGACATCTACTGATAAAATGCTGTAGTCACTCAAATTTGTCCTCAGTACCTTGAATTGTGTGCATGCACCAAAGAGCAGATAGGATACCACCATATAGTCAATTAATGCTTGCCCACGTAAAGCATGTAAAGTGAGAGAGGCTGGAAAGTCATCTGGGAATCTACCATTTAGAAAAACGAGGTTATTAGTTCTAAGATGATGCAAAAAAGACAGCCCTCGCCTATCAGATCTAATATGGCCGGGCAATAAAGGTTCAGGGATGGGCCATACATCCTCCAATTCCTGATTGCAATAGGCCATGGAAGAACAGCTAGAAATTTTGGCATTAAAATCACCCACCATCAATATCAAAGTGCACTCTTCTGAAAAACTAGTTTTATGCACAAAAGAAAAGATGGATTCAACCAGAGAGTCGGATGCTCTCCCAGGGGGGATATATACATTTACCAATAAAAGAGTTGAATGCTGATCTCGTGTCCCATTACCCAGCATAAGTTTCAAACTCATGCAAAGTTTTGATGAATGGAGAAAAACCATGGGATTCCAGTTTATATTGCAGCTGAGTAAGATAGCTAGCCCTCCACTTGCATGACCTTTTACTGAGGGTTTTGCTGCGCAACAGAAAACAAAAAAAAATTCAAAGTTAAAATCCGCACAGCTCCATGTTTCCTGAAGGCAAATTATTTTAGGATCATGTATCAATAAGGAATTTAACTTAGAGCTGGGATTTCCTACAACAGCCAGGTTCCAGGACAAGATTTTCCCAGGGGGCTACCTCCGCAGCATACAACGTTTTATATTTTCTTTTGAGGCACTCAGTGAGCCGGCTACCCAACTCCACTGGGCCATCTCTTCTTCCCCTCTATGTTTGATGACCCGTTGAACCTCAGGACCTGCAATATTAATCACTCTGTTCCCCGAGGAGCTACCAACCAAGATTTTAATATCTTTCGGATTTATAGCTCCCCTAACGTTAGATAACACTCTACCTGGCTCCTGGCGATCTTTCCTATAGGATTCAAGTGAGGCCAAAAGAGGCTTCTCATATGGGGAAACATCAATCCCATTTTTTCTAAAATGATCTAAGTTAGCCAAAACTAACATTACAACTATCCATGAGCTAAAAGTTACTCTGGAGTTTGGAAGTCCACTACTGAGGTCTAGGTAAACTCACTCCATGTCTTTATTATTACCAATCGCAAGTCGTCAATTTCGGATAGTAACTGCAGAAGGGAGTTTCTGTTGAATGGACCTAATTCTCTATCAAGCAGTGAAGCTAAAATCAAAATATTAGATACTTGCCCTGGCCTATATCCCACACACACATTATCACTTAGCCTTGGGTCGGCCCCCGACTCTGGCGTTTATCCTATGCGAGAAGCAAGGACAGGTCTCCCTTCGAAGAGCCTCCCTTGACTAGGATCAATCCTTACAGGGAGAGTATCCCTACAAGGAAGGTTTGGGAGGACATTATCCACAACCTGCCCTACCTCTAATGCAACATCTTTAGTCTTTACTGCTGAGCTCACTAAATCATGGTCCATCCTTATTTTGTGGGGCACTGAAACCGGATCTATTTTGTGAATCTCCCATCTATTTCTGCCCCATTATATCTGATAATCCCTATATCCTCGTGCCCTTCCATCTTCCCTGATCCCTCCCATACAGGATCATCTATCATAGTGGGGGGGGAGGATTTGTCTCCAGGCGCCCCAGGTTCTGGCCATCATGGGACCCAGTGGACTTAGGTTCATTTCCATTTTGGGGTGAGGTGAATGTGTCTAGCTCCTCGGATACCGTGGGGAACATCAATTTTTTGGGCTTACGCTGCTTTGTGATACGCCAAATCCTGTTCTTCTTCTCCCTTTGTACTTTTAATCCATTACTTTCTAAAGAGGGGCACCCCCCACGGGGAGGGCAGCATCTAAATCATCCCTAGGCTGTTTGACATGGGGAGGGTCAATTGAATCTATATCACAAGGCACACAGGTGTTCCCTTTTTTGAAAATAGAATAAACCTGCAGTGGGTTCTTAAGTGCTGTTACATTTGTGGTTTCCCCGGGACCAACGTGGGGATGGTCCACTATCACTTGATTTTCGGGGTCGGTACATGGCATATTATATAACATGGGGCTATATCTTGGCAGCACTATGGGAGGGGCCTATGGATCTTCACCGGCCCCCACCTGGATTCCCATTTCCAACACCCCTATATTAGTCTGACTTGCCTGAGATTTTACATCAATACCTTTTTCTGCCTTACCTAAGCAGGTACTGGCAGAGTTGAGCTTCTGGACCCCCATTAAAATCGGTGAAAGAACATCCAGCATATGATCAGAGTTAACAGTAGATTGTTCAAGCAGAGTTAAAATGGATGAAAGAATCCTCTCTAATGCATAAAGTATGTCAAAATTAGACCTCCCTCCCCCCAATCCGTTGTCCCCTTCGTTTAATAATAGCCAAGAATCTTGTACCCCTTTATTTGAAAACACCTCAGAATTCGACAGACCCAATGATTGCGCAAGGGAAACACTAGAGGGAGTGCTACTAAACAGAGCTGGCATGCGGGGATAACTAGCATGATTATCCGATGACAGTCTCAATGCTAATTCCTGGGCACCTGGTGTTACTAATTTAGCCTCCAATACTTGAGTTTTTTCCATGTGAGAGGCTATATCCGGCAATGTATAATCCTCCAAATCCCCAGGTTCAAAGCTGCAATCAACAGTCTGTGGCATTTGTGGGGTCATTTTAAAAGGAGAGGGGCTGAGTGAAGGCTCTGCAACGTTCAGGGGGCCAGTTTTATCGTCCGAGGTCAACAGCTCCAACGTACCCACAGGTTCGAACAGCAACTTAGCGGCAACAACATTTGTTTCGGTTTTAACCTTGATATCCTCCATATCCATGTCCATTTCCATCTCCGTATCTTCAACTCCTATTGTTAAAGCATGTTCATAAGTGGCCTGAGTTGGAGGAATTACTTCCCCTATATTCTGAGTGGTGAACTTGGGGTGATGTGGGACTGTCAGCTCGGAAAAAACAGTACATACGCCCAGCTCGTCCTCATTAGCTGCACCTGAAGCCACTCCCGGGTCCTTATTTTTGAACATTGTGCCCCTCAGGCCCTTCGAAAACATAGACAACACAGAGGTATGGGATTTCAGGTATGACAGGTGATCCCGGGGCTTCTTTCGCCTGACGGTCTTTTGTAATTTAGGTGGGCTGGTGTGATCGGATATGCGTCTAACTAGCCCAGGTGCGGACCCTGGCGACCCTGCGGATGAGCCTGAAGGAGTGATTGAAAGCCCTGAGCGCAGGCACTTGGAGGGCATCTTCAGAAACTTTTGTGGGTTCAAACAGTAACTAGCCTTGCTGCTAGTCCACGGATATTCACAGATAACCACAGATAGCCACTGATAACGCTGATGCCACAGGTACTACTGTCATGCCCACCCAGCGATTTTCAATAAAGGAAGATGCCCCAGAGAGGGGCAAAAGAGTGGCTAATCACTAGGAGCACATTAAACTGGGGGGATTTATGCAGGCCCCCCGTTTGTGGCCCACTTACAGCTCCGGTAAGCCCTTCAAGTAGATGCAAGTAAAGATGATATCCCAAATTGCCTCACAGTGGATGAGGACCAAATGATAAACAACTGCTCTTCACGGGCACTCTCCCGGTGGGGTGGTCAGACCACTTGGCAATCCTATTTGAGATTGCCACCCCTGACCGACTCACTCTGAAACCAGCCAAAAAATATACGGTGAGCAGAGCCTGGAACAAGGTAAAACCCAATGAATTTCAGGAGCTGTTAAAAGTGACAGCTCCTTCTTTTTCAACAGTTCTCGAGGAGGCCACTCTATCGTATACTAATTGGATAGAGGCAGCTGGCAATAAGCTTGCTCCTAAAAAACTCTGTCACTCCAATAGGGTTCGCCCTTCCTCCCCCTGGTACTCCCAAGATTTGAGAGACCAAAAATTGGTGTGCAAGCACCTCGAAAGAAGTTGGAGGAAGGAATACAGTGATAGGGATAAGAATGAATATAAACTCAGCCTAGTCCACTACAAACAGTTGCTTCAAAAAACCAAAGAAGAGTTCTTTGCTAAACAAATTAATCTTGCAAAAAACTCAACTAAAGAACTCTTTAAAACAGTTACATCCTTGGCTCACCCAGTCTCGCCACCTATAACGGTCAGTCAGGAACTATGCAACAAAATTGCTAAATTTTTTCTAGACAAGGTGGAATCAATCTTTTCTGTATTCACGAATGGAAGAACTAATCCTTCTGCGACTCAGACCGATGTCTGCAATTTAGAAGAGGTCTCTAAGTTACAGTTTGAGAAATTTGCCCCAATAACATTTCTAGAAACCCGAAATCTCATTATGACAGCCAAATCAGGCTCCCCTCATGACCCATGTCCAGTGTCCATTTTGAAACTAGCTGTGGAGCCAGTTGCTCTAGCACTGACCACTATTATCAATACCATGTTTACGGAAGGGTACTTTCCTAAAGTTTGGAAAAGTGCCTCAATTCTACCTCTGCTCAAGAAGTCTACTTTGGATCCTAAAGATCCGAATAATTTTAGACCGATTTCTAGGCTCTCGCTTCCGGCAAAAATCGCAGAGAAAATTATGAACACTCAACTCAGTTTGTTCCTGCTTGAAGCACGAGCGCTGGACCCTTCCCAGTACGGTTTTAGAGGAGGGCATAGTACAGAATCTGCCCTCATTAAATCCACAGAAGAAATCAGATCAGTACTTGATAGAGGGGGAAAAGCCGCAATGATCATGTTGGATCTCTCTGCGGCTTTTGATATGGTCCATCATGGTTTGCTGATGGACCGTCTGCGGGAGATAGGCATCCAGGGTACAGCCTGGAAATTACTGGATTCCTTTCTTTCTAATAGAATTCAAACTGTAGTACTTAGCGATTTCTCTGCTAAACCGTTTTCCCTGCCCTGTGGAGTTCCCCAGGGCTCTTCTCTGAGCCCGACACTTTTTAATGCTTATGTTGCACCGCTGGCTCCCCTGATAGAATCGTTTGGCTTCAGTCTGACTTCCTACGCAGACGATACCCAAATTGTGGTATCACTAATGCCTGGATTGGGATTAGACACAGCATAAAGGTTTCATGACTGTATGTCTGCTGTAGGAAATTGGATGGCTCAAAATTGCCTTAAACTTAATTCAGGAAAAACTGAAGTAGTGTTGTTTGGCAATAATCCCAGCTTTTGGACTCCGGCCTGGTGGCCCGACTCACTGGGTCCGCTGCCCACCCCTAATAAGAAGGCAAAAAATCTAGGGGTGTGGATAGATCACAAACTCTGTTATAAAGATCAAGTGAATGCGGTTGTTTCTTCTACCTCCTACATCCTTAGATCCTGTAAAAAAATCATGCCTTTCTTGCCCAAAGAAAGCATGCAAACAGTTATTACTGCTCTAGTCATGTCCAGACTAGATTATTGTAATGGTCTTTATTTTAACCTGCAAGAAGGACTTCTGAATAAACTGCAACTCTTACAGAATGCAGCAGCTAGACTGCTCACCGGTTTACCAAAATACACCTCTATCTCGGCCGAGATTAGAAAACTCCACTGGCTACCGATAAGGAAATGGATTTGTTTTAAGGCCATGTGTATGGTCCATAAAGCCCTTCAAGGAGTTGGCCCCGAATTTCACAAACGACAATTTCAGTGGTATGTACCAAAAAGGGCATTACGCTCAGCAGAGGCAAAATTGGTATCGGTACCCAGGGTGCGTAAAGCCTGCTGGGGAGGCAGAAGCTTTACTGCCGGCGCTGCGAAGGCCTGGAATAGCCTTCCGTTGCATCTCTGAGCCATGTCGGATCTGCTTACTTTTAGGAAGGCCCTAAAAACATGGCTTTTCGCTACTTAAACCCACAAAGACTTTCATTTTCCATCGGTTGCTTCAGGATTTCAGACAGCGCCAGGACACCTTCGGGTAACAGTTGCGCTCTACAAATAGAAATAACATAACATAACATAACATGCAAGTGATAGATTCCTTTTTATGCTCCGCTCCTAATCCTGTCAAAGGTTCCCCCAAGAGAAGCAATTGAAAACTAAAAAGCAGCCTGCTTTTCCTGCTTAAAATATGGCGTAGGGAGTGAAGTTCATAAACGGTTAAAAACAGGGTTAAAATAGGAGAACCAGAAAACTAGAAAGCGGAAAAGCAGCCCTGACCACACCAAAGACAGGGCTTCTGGGACAGCACTGTTACCGAAGAGCAGAGCAAAGCTAATAAGGGCCGTGTAGAAGCAAGCAGGTGAGTGGTGAACGGGCGAGCAAACAAGCGAGCAAACGGGCGAGCCGTGACTGAGAGGGAGCTCACCAGGGCATCCCACAAGCCGCACCCTTCTGCGGGAGGCCCGGGCTCACTCTCTGCGGAGGGTCGCTACACTCTCCACGCTCAGTCTCCTCACCTTTCTTCTGGCGGGCTCACCCCCGGGCTCAGGGAGCTTAAAGGTGTGGGGGTCTTGGCTTCCCTTTTCTGCAGCTCCAGCTCCTCTCGCTTGCTCGCACAATACCCATCACAGGCAGCTCCCAGATCTAACCAGGCCATGCACAACTAATGGCGGTGGCCCTCGCGGCCACTCGCATAGAGTCCAGAGGTCAGAGGTGCAGCTGGTGCGTTGCGGCTGCGGGCTGCGGTGGTGGGCTGCGGTGCATTGGCCGAGTCCTCGGTGGCTTTCGATGGCTCTGTAATGCCTATGGGTGCCGAGCTCCTTGACCGGCCCGCTGCTCGCCGACTCATTGCGTGGCTCCTCCTCCTTGAGTCCTCCTTGCATCTAACAGCACCTAATCGTAGCTACTACTACACAAAATACAGGATGTGTGTCAATCTGCCAAGTTGATACAGTCACTATCAGGTGATCAATACAGGACCACTATTTGTTTGTCTCAATTTTCCTCCATTCCACCAGATATCCCTGGAGGGAGGCCAAATGGTACCAAACCTGCCCGTGATGCTGGCCTGTACAAATGTTTTGCTGCTATTCTTGGTTTGTGTCTGCCTAAATGTAGGTGCTTCTAGTTGTTTAATGGTTTCTTTTAGAATCCCAATAGGTGGGGCTTGAAAAAGATATAATATACGTGGGATGAGGTTCATTTTAATGACTACCACTCTGCTCATCCATGTAAAGTATTGTAGCTTCCATTTTGCCAGGTCAGATCTTATATTTTAATGAGGGCAGAGTAGTTGACCGTTACTACTTGAGATGAAGATTGGCACAGTTTGCATCCCAAATATGTGATCGTGCTCATTCCCCATTTAATTGGGAGGGTATCTCATGGGTCCTGTATTTTGTTCGGCAGTGGGGAGAGAAGGAGCACCTCTGATTTTTCAACATTAATTTTGAACCCTGCTATATGCATGCTTATGGACAATTCTATCATTAGTTGGCCTATGGATTGTGTCTGGATAACTAGTGTTGCCATGATGTCATCTGTGAACATCGTTAATTTATACTCTTTTTTCCCAGTCCTCTGCAGTTCAGCACGTTTCCTTACAGCATTGGCCAAGGGCTCTAGGGTAAGAATGAATAAGAGAGAGGGGAGAATGGGCAACCCTGTCTCTTTCCCCTCTCAATGTTAAATAGGTCTGATGTCAGTCTGTTAACCCGTGTACATGTTCTGGTGGATTTGTTACTTGACAGTGACCAAATCAGGGATCTGGCACCAACACCTAGTTTCATCAGTACACTCCACTTCCAAATCCAATCAACCTTGTCAAATGCTTTCTCTTTATCTAGCTGTGAGGAAAAGCATCTTTTAGCATGTTCACCTCCACATCTTTGGCCTGATGCTTCTTTTGTTTTACTCTGAGAATGCACTGAGGCCTGCTAATCAGACCTCAGTGCCAGTGTTCTATCCCTATGCAAAAGGTATGTTAAATTGGATGCAAGAATTTTGCAAATACTGACTTATTTATAAGTCCATAGTATATGGTACCCAGGGTACCAGGGCATGTAAGGCACAGTGTTTTCCCTGGACTGCAGCACTGTTGGTGCCACCCTGCACATGACAAGAACAAAATGGACCCCAGACTGTCACTGCAGACTGAAAGGACAGTATTTACACTGCTAGTTCGCCTTTGCCATTACACCTAATGGCAAAGTCACCACTTCCCTTAAGGATATATGTAAATCTCCCCTAAAGAAGGCCTATAGAGCCCTATGTCAGGAGCTGTATTTTATAGTAGGACATATGATTTTCGATATGTCTTAACAGCAGCACTTCCAAATTGTCATTTTGCTGTGGGAAGGTTAGTAGCTAAAACAGGGTTACCGGCTGGCATCCCACCCTGACTAACCTCTGAATGAGACTACTTAACAAGGTCGAGTAAGGTATCAAATTAATCATGGCATTAAATCTGACCTGATGCCCAGGCCAGATTTAAAGTAACTATTAAAATTAGTAATGTTTTGAAAGTTGCCACTCTACACTGCAGCTAGTCCAGTGGCCTCACAAAGGCCCTGATACACAGACAGAGTTCTTACCACCTGGGGAGATGTGTGAATGGCTCCCAGGAACAAAGGCAGTTGCTGCAGAGCGAGGTGAGAACTCCTCTCCCAGGATGGGATCAGAGTGTTAGCCCAAAAGGCGAGTTTTAAAGGGGAGGTCACCTTTGAACGGCCAACTGCAACAACACCCCTGAGCAGGATGCCTTTTGTTCCTGCAGACAATTAGAAGATAGAGCCAGAGACGGGAAATCTGTCCCCAAATCTGTTTTCATCTTGGGCATGTAGCCTACTGGAAGCCACACCACTATGGTGGGCTACAGAGCTCCTGACGACCAAGGAAGGGTCATGCCATATTGAAAGGGGCAAGAATGAGGCACTCTGGGATAACTAGATGCCACACATTGCAGGAAGCATGTCACTAGGTAGGAGGGCAACCAGTAGGTAATTGGCTAATGATCCCATGGTTCCCTCGGGCTCTTTCCTGGAATAAATGTGGCACCCTTGACACCCGGCCCCTCAGATCACGCTGGAATCAAAGAGAGGGCCAACCCTTAACCCTTAACCTGCACAAAGAGAGACTGCATCACTGATAGGACTGCACCTGCTGCACGTTTGGGCTAGTGAGATTGGGACTGTGTCTGCAGCTCCTGGCATGGGGAAAAGTTGATTTCCCAACTTCACTCAGCCCAGTGACTACAAAGATCAGTCGGCTGATCCCCTGGAACCAGCTCCAGGGACACAAGAGCTGAAAGAGCCCAAAACCACAAGTTGGGAGCCACCACAGAAGTTTTGCTGCTACCAGTCGCCAGGCACACAAAAGGACAAATCCGAGATAGCCAAAAGTTTCACCCATGTCTGCTGGACCCGGGATTTGTCATACTCAAAGGACACCAGCCCCCACCTAAAGATTTTTCCTCAACCGCTTTGCAAGGAGATCAGTAGCGCGGCATCAGCTGACTGACTATTGCAACGTAGAGGACTTGGAGGGACCCAGATCTCCGTGGCCAAAATCACCCTTTATCACCCGTGAACCAAAGGACCACCACAGAGACACCCCCGTCGACTGCACCATAACCGGAGCATCCTTTTTCGCCTGAATCCTCAGAGTCTGGGCCACTCCATTGATGTCTATGGCGGTCATCCTGTAAAGTTTTGAACTTGCTTCAAAAATGCTCTGGCAGCCCGGTAACTCTCCAAAGTATCCTCTCTGGCCCCCTAGACCTCTTCCCTGATGTATTTGTTCACCCAAACTGGGTCGGAGTACCCGCACTAACTCTTTAAAACTTTTGAAAAGTTTACAAACGTTTTGTTGAACAATGCTTTGCGGTTGCATTTAAAAGTGATAAAAGCTTCAAAAATCTGTCTTTCCAGAACTCTCTGGTGGATTTTGATGATCAAAACCTCTGAAAATTCTTAAAAATACACTCTAGTTTTATAAATTGTTGTTGTGTCTCTTTATTGGTGTGTGACTTTCTTATTCTGTTGTTTGGTGCTGTTAAATGCTTTACACTAAGTTCCATTGCCAAGCCTTACTGCTCACAGCCACAGCTACCCAGGATTAAGCGTAGGTTAAGTGAACAATACTGACTGGACCCAGGATGGCATTTGTGAGTGTACTCCACAATAAGGCCCCACAGCCATATCATATAGTACACCCAAATCCTCACATTAATGGCTGCGGTGGGATCCAGAACTTGTGTTGAGCAGTACCAGACATCTAACAAGTTGGTAACCTCTGATAAGGGACTGCCAAGTCGACATTGAAGGAAAGGTTTATGAAGTTGCCTAGTTCTGAAATTCTAAAGGCACGTTTTGCAGCTACCAGCTACCAGTCGCCAGGTACACAAAAGGACAAAACCAAGATAGCCAAAAGCTGCACCTGTGCCGGCCATACCCAGGAGTGCTATCAAAGTCTGGATTCGTCATACCCAAGGGGCACGACTCCTCAACCATGGTGCAAGGAGACCAGTAGTGAAGCATAGGCTGACCGACTACTGCAACATAGAGGACTTTGAGGGACCCCGATCTCAGTATTCAGTCGCCCCTCATCACCTGTGGACCGAGGGGCCACCACAGAGACACCCCCTTCGACTGCACCACAACTAGAGCATCCTTTATGCATCCTTTGCCTGTATCGTCAGCATCAGGAACACTCCATTGATGTCTATAGCAGTCTGCCTGTAAAGTTTGGAACTTCAAAAATGCTCTGGTGGCCAGGGAACTGTCCAAAGTATCCTCTCTGTCCCCCTAAACCTCTTCTTTGCCAGATTTGGTCATCCAATCAGGGCCAGAGTACTTGCACTAACTCTTTCAAACTTTTGAAAAATGTACAAACTTTTTGTTGTACAATGCTTGTTTGCGATTGCATTTGAAAGTGATAAAAGCTTAAAAAATCTGTATCTCCAGACCACTACAGTGGATTTTGATGATCACGGTCTCCAAAAATTCATAAAAAGTTGGTCTAGTTTTTAAAATTGTAGTTGTTACTCTTTCTTTTGGATTGTGACTTTCTTATTATGTTGTTTGATGCTGTTAAATGCTTTACACTAAGTACCTTTGCCAAGCCTTACTGCTCGCAGCCACAGCTACCCAAGGTTGAGCTAAAGTAAAGTAAACTATACTGACTGGACCAAGAATGGTATTTGCAAGTATACTCTATGGTGAGGCCCCACAGCCATACCATATAGTACACCCAAATCCTCACACTAGCAAAAGAAAAAGCCCTATGGGCATTTTCTCAGATGTGGGGCAGCTTCTAGGTATTGTCACCACATTGTCTATCATTTTGAAACCAGATCGGTCAGCCTATATCAGGGCTGGCATGAGTTTGCCAAGTTGTAGCCAAAATGTGGAAAGGAGTATGAGATCAACACTCAGAAAGCAGATTGGCCTATAAGATGCACACAAACTTTTATCTTTGCCTGGTTTTGGCACTAGGGTAATAACTATCTCCTTCATTAATTCTGTAAGTTCACCCACATTCCAGAAGTCATTAAATAGCCTGTCAAGAATGGGCACCACAGTGGACCAGAATCTTTTATAAAACGTTGTAGTGAATCCGTCGGGTCTGGCCCTTTGCCTAATTTTACTTTATTAATTTCTGACACCAACCCTGCAGCATCTGGCTCATCCCGTTGTTGTTGCCATGCTTCTGGGAGTGTTTGCTGTAGGTTTTCCTGTACATATAATTTTCTGTTTGGTTGGTTTCTGTATGTTCCAACCTATATAGAGATTAGTAAAATTGTCTAAATGCTAAGCTAATGTCTGTATCTTCCATTAGCAATGTTCCTCTCTCATCTGTGATAACCTGTTTTCTGGCTGAAGTTAGCTGTGCTTTTAACTGAGCTGTTAGGTGTTTTCTGACATTTTGCCAACTGTGTAAAAGTGTTGTTTAATGTGCAGTAATGCATATTCCACTTTGTCATGCTCATATGCTTTAACCTGAGCTTGTTGGGTTGTAATCTGGCTCCAGAGATTATTTGAGCCTGAGAACTTGTGTTGTTTTTGTAGTTCCATTAGTTTGTTCTTTAGCTCCTCCTTTTTCTTAGCTCTATTGTGTTTCATATATGAAGCTACTTAAATGAAACAGGCCCTCATCACTGTTTTATGAGTTTCCCATCATGTACCAATGGCCATATCCTGAGTATCATTTTCTTTTAGGTATTCCTTGATTTTTTTGTCATTGGGTCATTTCAGTAACAGGGCCTCATAGTAAATTGTTATTTAATCTCCCTTTCATCGACCAGTGTTCATTGTGTTTTGTGCATATGTAAAGATGTATTCCAGCATTATTAGATAGGGCAGTGGTTCCTATGATGGTATTCCGTGTTTGAGTTAATAGCAGTTCAGATATAAAAAAGTAAATCTATGTGAGTATAAATCTTATGCGCTGCAGAATTAAACATATAGTCCTCTTTTACCGAGTGAAACTTACACCATCCCTACATCGCCCAACCAACTGGTGGTATCGAGGTGTTGTACTTGATGGCCATCGTTTCCAAGGGCTATCCATTCTTTACTCAAGTTGAGTGTCAAAGTTAAATCCCCCAGCAACAATCAGTTCATTCTCAGCTATCTCAAAGAGTTCTGTAATCTGTTTTATGAAAAATGTCTCCTGCCTAGTGTTGGGAGCATAAATTATAGTAATAGTGTATTTTTGACCTCCTAGCTGCATTGCAATAGTTAGCTTTCTCCCTGACTTACCAGCAACAATCATCTGACCCCTAAAGGAGCTGTTGGATAAGATGGCCATCCATGCTGTCTTTGAATTGGGGGAGGCAAAAAACTGTAGAGAAAAGAACTTAGATTTCAATCTATGCAATCTTTCCACAACAAGTGAGTCTCCTGCATTAGCCGCCCTCAGGAAGTTCAATATGGCTAACAGTTTTTGTGGGGAATTTAGCCCTTGAACATTGAGACTCACTATTGCAAGAGTTTAGCACAGTCTCACTAAGTGGACCAGGCAATATCAACTGTGTGAACAGTTTATCTTTATAGTTCAACTGGTTCTCACCCTCTGAGCTTCAGCATTTCTGATTGGGAAATCCACCCTTCTCTTTCCTCCCCATTCTTCATCCCCTAGAACAAACATTTTCAACAGTACTGTAAAGAGAACTATTCTTTGCATATGCATAGGTATATAGGCATATACCAACTTTGGTTCTAGCATTGTCTATATTGTAGTGTCATGACTTAGAGCCTCCACTTCCAGGCTTCTTGTTTTCCCCACACATTGGCCCAGCTATTTTCTCTTCTGGAGGTCTCAGTCATTCTCATCAGATTGAGCTCCTCCCTCTATGTTTACAGCCTCTGAGTCTCTGTCTCAGTCTTTGAAGTTGGCAAGCATCTGAAACCTATTTGCTTATTTAATTCAGTCTTGATTGGTCTTATCTATTTCTTGTGTTGATGGGGGCTTGGTATTCCTTTGTGACTTGACCACTAACCAGGATCTGCTGGAGCTTCACCTTTTATGTGGCGTCAGTGGCTTATGGCGGGAGGGGCCCTCCCCGTTTTAGCTTCCCTGAGAGACCTGCCCATTTCTTTCTGCAAGTTCCACACAAAGATCAGTTTGACTGGGTAATCCCTTGTTACGGGATTTCAAGTTTCCATAGGTGGTCTTTGACCTCCATAAACTCACGCCGTCATCGCAAAGTGCAAGCTGCTAGGTCATTAAAGAAGAGATGTCCTTGATATTTTTATTTATTGCTTGTGCATACCAAATCCATAATTCCCTCTTTTTCATAGAAATGTGTACATGCGATAAAATTTGTAAGAAACTCTTTTCGGACTTCTGTGTGTGCTTTTTTATGAGCTCTATCTTTCTTGATAGGGGGCTCCTCTGGATGTACTCTGATGGTGTGTAGCAGTTGTTTGATATAAGCTTGAGCATCGGTACACTCCATTCCCCTAGGCAGGCCTTTCACTCTCATGTTATTACGTCATCATGACCTATTCTCAATGTCCTCTTGCTTGATAGCTAGTTTCTCCCATTGTTTCTCTAGCTACGCTATTTTAAGCACTGCATAGTACAGTTTTTCAAAACAATTGTCAAGGTTGGTTTCCAGGTCATCTACTGTTTTGTTGTTTTGCTGACTTCCTGTACACCTTTTGCAGTTCTTTCAGATATTCCTCTAAGTCACCCCTCCCTGTCTCTACCTGTCCAGCGATTTCATGAAGAAACCGATGTAGAAATTTCTACAAAATCTGGAAGGCAGCATCCTAACTATCTTGTTGTTCTGTGGGAGAGGTTCCTTGTGTTCATTTTTCATTCTTCTTTATTCCGTGATCTTTGGCGGTAATCATATATTCTATTGATGTGTCTCTGTGCCCCCTATTTGCTGCAATGCTGGGTCGCGGTGTCTACCATTCTCTTCTACTGTCAGGCAGCTTTTATGAGACACTGTGCTCCTATATATTGCTGGTCACCAGCGGTAACTTATTCTCCTTTGGCACTGTCTCTCAGAAGGGTGGCATTAAGGGTCCATTGTTCCAACTTGACTCTGCTCCTGCCCCTCTCCTATATCATATGATACCAAGACTCTCATCGACGTATTGCCCTTGCTCCCATAGCTGTCCGTGATATTCTTAAACCTGGCTATATCCAGTTGGTCAAGCCCTTCTGCCTTTAGGCCTGCTCAGCCATAGGCCTCATCTAAACAGGAACAAGGGAAACCCCCAGAGGTATCTGGGTTGACGAACCCCGTGCGCAAGAGGGGACAAGCTAGAATTAATCATAAGCATCCACATTAGTCGCTGTTGGTTGTTGCTTTGGCGTGAGGCGTGTATGCCTGGTCAATTCCAGGAGATCCCAGTCTGGCAAGGCCTCCTGTGGGCTTCTGCTGCCCCTCTCTGTCACCTTCAGTTGTCACAATTTCCTTCACTTCTGGGCTTTGATTTTCAGCTGATGGGGCTATTTGTCGCTCATTAGAGCTGAGAGGCAAGGTCCCCCGCCCCCCGAGTCCACCAGGTATGGGCCACCACACTGCATCCGAGTCCTCTCAGCTGTGTCTCCACAGGTTGCTCACTCAGCCCTCATCACTGTCTCTGGAGTCTCCACCAGTGGGGTGGTTGCTGTCATACGAGTCACCGCTGAATTCTGCCCCAGGTGCGGACTACACTTTACTCTCCCAATAAGATGGTGCCTGTTTTTTGAGCACCTGCTCTCGTCTTCGTTGCAGCAGTGTTCTCATCGATACTGGCTGTAACTGGATGATTGGTCTGCTCTGACCTTAGACTCAATCATACAGGTGCTTTGTTTGCAGCAAATGGCATCAGAGAAGCCCTGTCGCAAGAGGAGTTACTCCTTCCTGGTAAGTTGGCAGCAGCCTCCCGAGCTGCCCACCACTTCTGCTCTTATTTCACCCCTCAACAGTTCTCGGGGTTATTACTCATCACCAAATTCCTCCTAACAGTGTCAAGGGGCACCACAATGCCGGACCCCCGGAATTGGGGGCAAAGGGTTGCTCAGGAATCAGTTTTGAATAGAGCCCGGAGCAGAGCAACAGTAAAATGGTCTATTCAATTGACTCACTGACCACACCCCTTATTGTGCAAATTTTGCAAAAGTGGTAGTTTTTAGGTCTGGTGTTGGCCAAAACCTTTTGATTTAAAAAAAAAACATATGCAAAATATACTTAAAAAAATGAAACACTCCAGCGGCGGACTGTTCAGGCTGCACCTCGATCTCCAATCTTAGCAAGTGAAGTGTCCTGTGCACAATTCTTCCGGCACTTGCCGCCGTTTTATGCCGCTGTTGTCCAGTTTTATAAGTAGCAAAATATACTTATTCAAAGAGGCTTACAGCCAGCATTCTACATCCTTCGGTCTGTTGGTGTGTCTTTCATGTGCTGCATCCACCCACTACAGCATACAGCACAGGGCAGAGGGCCAGCTCTCTTCAGCCACTGGATAAGCTCACTTTGAGGGACTGCATTTTGCTCTTTCACAAGGAGCACATCTACACACAAGCTAGTTCCCTTCTGTGCCAATGTTTTTTGTTTAATTTATTATTTTGATGGTGCCCTTGTGTTTAGAGTCTGATGTGATAGCAAGATGCTATACCAGATGTGAGCACAGGGCATATTCCACACTTTATGAATTCCTGTCTCCTGCCAATGCTGTTAAAAGTTCCTTCTGGAGTGTCCTTTGTTTACAGTTTCACTGCTGGTATTTCACAGCATAACAGATTGTGTCCATTTGAAACTGGTCTGTATTAACATATCAAAAGCTCCAATATTTTACATGTGAATTCATAAGCGATCAATTCTTCCTAACACATTTATTCTGGACTCAATTTCACCAAAGGTTCTTTAATAAACTTTGCCCAGGATGAAAACCAGCTTTCAGTATTTGATTTGCATCAATTGTAAGACTTTTTATTGCCTTCTTTCTTTTCTTCTTTCTTTCCAGCTACTTTCTTTCTTTGTGTCCTTATTTCTGTATTTCTTGCTTTCTTTCTTTCCTTATTTCTTTCCTTCCTTCCTTCTTTCCTTTCATTCTTTCATTCATTCCTTCTTCCTTTTTTTATTTTCATTCTTTCACTCCTAATTTCCTTCTTTATTGCTTTCCTTTTTCTTTTCACTCCTTTTTTTCCTTTCTTCTTTCATCCCTTATTTTCATTTTTTCCTGTTTTCTTTCATTCTTTTGTTTCTCCTTTTTCTTTCTTTCTTTAATTCCTACTTTCCTTCTTCTTGCTTTCCATTTTCTTTCAGTCCTTCTTTCTTGCTTTCATTTTGTCTTTTCTTCTTTCTTAGTTATTTTTTTTATTTTATTCCTTCATTCTTGCTTTCGTTCTCTTTGCCTTCTTTATTTTCTCATTTCCTTCCTTCTTCCTTACTTTCTGTCCATCTTTCTTGTTTCATTCCTTTCTGCTTGTTTTCATTCCTTCTTTCTTGATTTCATTCCTTTTTTCTTTCCTGCTTTCCTTATTCCTTTCCTTCCTTCTCTCTTTTCTTCCTTCCCTTCTCTCTTTTCCTTCTTTCTTTTCTTTGTTTTTTTTTTTTCTTCTTTCTTTCTCTTTCTTTCTTTCTCTCCTGTCTTCTTTCTTTCTCTTTGTTCCTTTCTCTTTCTTTCTCTCCTGCTTTTATCCCATCTTTCCATCTTTGTTGGTTTCATTCCTTCTTTTCTTCTTTCTTGCTTTCTGTCTTTCTATCCTTTCTGTCTGTCGTCCTATCTTTCTTTCTTGCCTTCTTTCTTTCATTATTTCTTGCCTTCCTGCTTTCTTTCCTTCTTTTATTCTTATGTCCTTTCTGTCCTTCTCTCTTGCCTTCTTTTGTTCTTGCCTTCACTATTTCTTACCTTCTTTCTTGCTTACCTTCTTTATCTCCATCTTGCCTTCTTTGTTTCCTTAATTAATGCCTGCCTTCTTTCTTTCCTTCTTCATTTCTTTCTGTCTCAAAGGCAAGAGGATGCCAGCCAATGGCACAACAATTAGCTTTTTAGGTCTATGTTAGCTAAGACCTTTTGATTTTACTAAAATTATGTGCATGACATCATTATTTATAGGGACTTTCAACCACGTTCTTCCTTCATGCATCAGCACAGAAAGTGACATCACTGGATCTCCCATCATTCACCTGCAAAGGAAGTGACAACACTACTGGTTTCCCCACCAAAAACATCTTTAAAAGAAGCCAATCAAGAGGACTTCATTTTCCATCACCCATCAGCATAGGAAGTGACATCACTGGATCTCCCATCATCCACCTATACAGGAAGTGACATATCTGAATTTCTCATCATCCATCTGGGCAGGAAGTGACATTAGTGGTTTTGCCACCAAAACCTTCTTTTAAAGGACACCCCCTCCTAATACACACACCACACAAGCACCAACAATGCCTGCACTCCCACCCTACTCCATTTGCCATAGCAAACCCTACTCCCACTCGCATGCATGCTTCTCAACACACGATCACTCAGCAAACACACAACAAAAATATAGGACCTTCTGAGCAACGACGCACCCAACATCCTCTTCGTTACAGACACCCGACTCAACCCCTCATTGGCTTCCAACATCACTACGGCAATCCCAGCTGCCTATAAGATTGCTCAACAGGACCACCTTCACAAGCCACAAGGAATACGTCAAATGCACAACATCCACAGAGAACACCACCCCATTCATGGAACGCCTGCACTTCAAGCTGCAAATCTCCAAACAATTCACCCTGGATGGAACCCTCGCCTAACAACCACCCGGACCCCGAGCCACTTTTACCAACCTCATCACCAACTTTGTTGCTCCACTCACCATCAACTCCAGAGCCTATATTCGCCTCGTTGACCTCAACTTTCACCTGGAAGACTTAAACGACTCCTGCGCAACATCTGACTCACCCAGCTTGTAAGCGAACCAACACACACCACAGGACACACACACTGGATCCCATCTGAACCACAAGCAACAGCATCAAATACAACTCCACCACACAACTCACATGGACCGAACACTCCATCATCCACTTCCCAAACAACACACCTCAAGTCAATACCCCTGCCAGGCTCAGCACTCCAAGCCACAGCTGGAGCAAAATCACAGGAGCATACTGGCTCAGTGCCATCAGCACTGATTAGTCTAGCCCCACAGACAACCTCGACAAGGACACCAACAACTTCAAAAACTGGATCAAGAACTGCGCATACTTCCTCGCACCCATCAAACCCAACAAGCATAGTAGATCAAACAAGCAGGGCAGCTGGTACACAGAAGACCTCGGAGACACCAAGCATCACTGTAACAGCTAGAAAGGAAATGGAGAGCCAGCCACGACACCACTGACAGAACTACATGCAAGGAAGGCTTCACTCAGTCGCTTTCACCAGCAATTTATAGACACCAAGAAGAAAGCACTAGGAAGCTCCAACAGCTGCAAGGAGATCTTTTCGATTGTCAAGGATTTTACCTCATGCTCAGCCACTGTCAACAACATTGCTACCTCTCAACAACTCTGCAGCAATCTATCCAACTTCATCCACAGCAAAATCATAAATATCTACATTAACTTCGCACACCAACCTAACCCCAGAGAACTCATCGCTAACCTACCCACCACCAACCAAGATGGCCACCTGGCCAAACGGACACTCCTCACCAGAAACAACACAGCGGCAATCATGCAGATCATCCACTCAGGGTCCCCAACGGACCGTTGCCCCCATCACATCTACAACCTGGGATCATCACCAATCAGCATCACCCTGACCCACATCAACACCTCTATCACATTTGCCACTTTACTGGATAAATGGAAACTTGCAAAATTCTACCCTCTCCTCAAGAAGGCCACAGCCGACCCGAATCAACTGAGCAACTTCCGACCCATCTCTCTGCTCCACCTTCCAGCCAAAGTGAATGAGAAGGTGATTTACCAGCAACTCACAACCCACCTTGAACTTCACCATCTTCTAGAAAACACACAATCAGAAAGAGCCACAGCACCGAAACAGCACTGATTGCAGCCAAAATGACATTTGAAACACCCTGGCCTGAGTAAAACAGCAGCCTTCATCCAGCTCGATCTCTCTGCGGCCTTTGACACTGTCTCCCACCAAACCCTCATCAGAAGACTCCATGAGAGTGGTATACAAGGATCATAAAGGGTCAGGCTGCCACCCTTCACATTAGAGACCAAGAAACTGATATGCTGTGTCCGACAGGGTTCATCCCTCAGCTCCACCCTCTTCAAAATATACATGACTCGCTCGCCAATATCATCCGATCATAACACATCACCGTCATCCCCTACGCCGATAACACCCAACTCATCCTCTCCCTGATGGACAAGACAATTACAACCAGAACCAATTTCACCAACTGCATGACCATGGTAGAAGACTAGATGCAAACCAACTGCCTGAAGCTCAACTCCTACAAGATGGAAGTACTGGTTTTCGACAGCAAGACGTCACCCATGGGATTCCACCTGGTGGCCGTTGGAGCTAGTGTTCCGATGCCACTCAACCAATGTGCCCAGCACTGCAGGAGCGAAAAATTTCCCAATCCGCTACCCTCACCGCAGACACCCTACACCCACCTTGTAAATCAGGGTGACGGGTATCTCCGGCGCCGGGAGAAGGTGGGGGGATACACAAGGAAACAACAAAACACTGTAGTCAAACAGGTTCTCCATCTTGACTTCTTTATCCACCACCCAAACAAAAATCAGGAGAGCGCAGCTGGACCTTCAAAAGAAAAAATAAAGAGGAGAAAATTACTCAAGAAAAACGTAGCAAGAAATCCTAGCTACATAAACATACATAACCAGGTGCATACAAGAACCCGCAAATTAAATCTTACCCCTTTTTTGTTGGATGGAGTCATCTCAGAAGAAGAGAAACACCATGTTGCTTGACTCCAATTCACCACAGTGAAAAAAGGGGAACGAGGGGAAGTAGGTTCTTCTTTTTGTAGGAAATGCGGTAAGTTCGACTTCAGTAATCCCCAAAATTAAAACACCTTCTTATAGATTCCCAAAAAGAAAGGGGGGGAGAGGGAAGAATCACTCCTTGAAACAAAAAAACCCCAACACCAAGAAAGCGGAGAGCCCAAAAAACGACCGAACTTCAGCTACTCCGTAATTCCGCCCAAAACACATAACGAGGCGGATAAGTTACAAAAATGCAGGAAGTCCAGTTAAGGGTAGACGGGAACGCAGCCGCGTTACTCCCCTCGTACCCTTATCTTCTTATGCCGGTCCAGGAGAACCCTCCTTGAGTCCAAGACGGCAAGCCAAAACGGGGACTTGACAATTCCACAGGAAAAAACGACCGCACTCGACCCCCAACACCGGGAGGCTAAGAGCAGTCCACAACCAAAGGTCCAGCAGCAAGGCACGAGTGAATCCAAGGGAAACGGAAGTCACAAGGCAAGGGACCGTAAACGAAACCAAGCGCCGGCTTCCTGAAGGTAGGGACTTTATATACATGCTGCGTATTTGACAAATTAGTTCAAACATGTGCACCCAATTATGTAAGCAGCCAAGCAGATACAGGTAGGAAAGGAGAAGGAGACGGGAGGTGGGGAGGGCACCCGACCCTATGAAGCCCTAATTCCCAACAGTACCCCCTCCCAAACGCCTCCCCACCGGATTCGGTTTACTGGGATGCCGAATATGGAATAGACGCACCAACCGCGGAGCATGTACATTACTGGCCGGCTCCCAGGTACGATCCTCCGGGGCATACCCCTTCCAGTCAACCAAAAAAAACAACCTCCCCGTCTCCTTCTGGAATCCAAAATAACATTGACCTCAAATTCCTCGTGGTTATCAACTACCACAGGTGGGGGGAGGCAATGCCTGAGTGGTCCAAACGCAAGGTTTTATCAGGGATGTGTGAAACACTGGATGGATGCAGTACTCATCAGGCAAAGACAGTTTTATTGCCACCGGGTTCACCACCTTCAGGACAGGAAAGGGTCCCACATACCTAGGTTGTAACTTCCTTGGGCCAGCTAACCTCAGGTTCTTTGTTGCTAACCACACCATGTCACCCACTGCATATGATGTAGCAGGACGCCTATGCCTATCCACCTGTGTTTTCATACTCAGTTTTGAAGCCAACAAATGCTCCTGTGCCTTCTCCCAAATCCCAGTCAGAACCCTACTCAAAGTGTCCACAGCAGGTACCCGCCCAGAGGGTTGTATAGGTAAGGCTTTAGGATGAAACCCCATTGAACAAAAGATGGGGGTCATCCCTAAGGCTGAGTGCAAGCTGTTATTATAGGCGAACTCAGCCAAAGGGAGGGCGGTTACCCAACTACTTGTCAGAGAGGACAACAGACATCTCAAATACTGCTCCATTGTCTGATTGGTACGCTCAGTCTGCCCATCAGTTAGTGGATGATAGGCAGATGACAACCGCAACTCCATCCGTAATGACGAACACAACTCTGTCCAGAAATGGGAGACAAACTGTGTTTCTCTGTCGGACACAATGGCAGAGGGCAAACCGTGCAACCGCAATACCTGAGCTATAAAGATATCAGCTAGCTCCTTCGATGTTGGTACCTTCGGTAAAGGGATGAAATGTGCTGTCTTGGTAAAGAAGTCCACCACCACCAATATGATGGTGTACCCTGCTTCCAACAGCAGATCAGTCACAAAATCCATACTGATAGTATGCCAAGGGGTAGGCGGTACAGGCAATGGATGCAACAAACCAGAAGGGGGCGCATGTGATGATTTACTAACTGCACAAACAGGACAAGAAGCCACAAACACCTGAATATCGTGACATATCGTGTCCCACCAAAACCACCGCAAACAAAACTCTTTGGTCTTATTCATCCCGGGATGCCCAACCAGAGAAGAGGAATGACACCAAGTAAGCACCTGCGTTCTTAATTCAGGAGGTACAAACAACCTATCTTCATGGTATAACAGCCCATCTCGCAGTTTAAACACCGGATTGGTCAACCATGGAGTCAAATCCAGGTGTCCCACCTCATCCTTCACTTTCACCAAAAAATCCTCCCCAGAGGCACATCCCACAATTCTGTCTGCCGGGATCATATGTCTACTAACGGTTTTAGACACGTCCTCCAAGGGACCCACATTTATGCGAGACAGTGCATCAGATTTCACTTGTTGAGCAGCAGGCCTATATGTGATGGTAAAGTCATACTCATTAAAGAAAAGGACCCATCTCATTTGTCTTGGAGTCAAAGCCCTTGCTGAGCGAAAAAATTCCAAGTTCTTATGATCCGTATAGATCGTAATGGGATGACGAGCCCCCATAAGTGATGTTGCCACTCCTCAAATGACAGTTTAATAGCAAGCAACTCCCTTTCGGCCACAGTGTAATTTTGCTCAGCTGATAATAGCTTCTTAGAAAAAAAGGCAATGGGGTGCATAAGGCCTGTATCAACGTCTCGCTGAGACAACACCCCTCCCACCGCGAATTGTGAGGCATCAGCCTCCACATAAAATGGGAGGGCCGGATCTGGGTGCATCAGGACAGGAGCAGTAGTAAACCTGGCGATCAACTGTGTTAAGGCGGACTGAGCTGCAGGGGACCAGACAAAAGACGACCCTTTCTTTAACAAAACTGTCATAGGCATGATAATATCCGAAAAATGAGAAATAAAACGGCTGTAAAAATTGGCAAACCCTAGGAGGACTTGAATATCCTTCACACAAGTAGGGGTAGGCCAATTAACGATAGCCTTGATCTTACGAGGGTCCATCTTAATGCCATAACTGGAAATCAGAAAACCCAAAAACTCCACACAAGCTGCACTGAATCTACACTTCTCCAATTTAACAAACAAATGATGTTCCCACAATTTCTGCAACACCTGAGCCAGATGGTGTTCATGTTCGTCAGTCGTCTTAGAAAAAATCAAAATATCATCTATATAGACGATCACACTCACATCCAGATACTCACGCAGCACTTCATTGATAAAGAACTGAAAAGCGGCAGCAGCGTTACATAAACCAAAAGGCATAACGCAATATTCAAACAACCCAAACTTTGTACAAAACGCGGTCTTCCATTCGTCGCCCTCACGGACCCGAATGAGATGGTAAGTGCCCCTTAAATTGAGTTTCGTAAAAACAGTTGCATGCCTTAACTGATCTAGTAACACAGGTATCAGAGGGAGCGGATACTTATTTTTAATCGTCACTTTATTAAGCGCTCTGTAATCCACACATGCGCGAAGGTCCCCCTCCTTCTTAGGGATGAAAAAGATAGAAGAGGACACAGGGGACGAAGAAGGTCGTATAAAACCTGAGGCCAACATCTCATCCAGATAGCTCCGTAAGTGCCTCTCCTCAGGCTCAGACAACGCATAAACACGACTGCCTGGCAATGCAGCACCAGGCAATAAATCAATACGACAATCAAAAGACCTGTGTGGAGGCAAAACGCTAGCTCGTACCTTGTCGAAAACGTCACTAAAAGCAGCAAAGGGAAAAGGAATATTGCTATGGTTTCCACATTCGCCCACCGCACAAGTCAACGGCACCACCCAATCTGTTGCCACCTGATAACAATGCTGCAGGCAATATTCGGAGTCCAATGTCACTGTACTTCTCACCCAATCTATCTTAGGGTTGTGTACCTGTAGCCATGGCACCCCGAGAATGACACCAAAAGATGGGGCATCTATTAGGTCAAAACTAATACTCTCAGAATGCCCATTGTCGCAAGTTACCAATAACGGTTCAGTCTGTCGAACTATTGACCCAGACGAGAGTTCTGTCCCGTCGATTACTCTTACTGGTTCAGGCTGTTCCTTATACACACAGGGAATCATCATTCTCTCAGCTAACTGGATGTCCATAAAATTCCCTGTGGCACCAGAGTCCAATAACACCGACAGAGTAGCCCTGCTACTGTTAGAAAACACAAAACATGCTGAAATGGTAAAGTGACGTGGGACCCTCTGTACTGATCCTGGAATGACGTAGGGGTTATTACTACTCACTTCATCGATGGACAACCCACCAAGATTCCGTCCCACAAAAGCCACTGCTTTTTTAGTGGGAAAACTAGAAGGTTTCACCGGGCACTCCCGTGAATAGTGCCCACCTTTCCCACAATACAAGCACAAATTCTGGGCTCGTCGCCTCCCCTTCTCCTCACTCGTCACTCGTCAAAGGACCCCTAACCCCCCCAATCTGCATAGGCTCAGGTGCTTGCTTGGATTCAGAATGGTCCCGTGATTCCCCCCTAACAACCACCATTCGAGACGCCTGAAACCGATTCCTCTCGCCCTTCCTTTCAGAAAACCTGTGGTTCAATTTCACCACCAAATCGATAAAGTTGGTGCAGTCTTCGGGGGGGTTAACCACCTGTGATACCACATCCTTTAGGTCTTCACACAACCCCTGATAAAACAATGATGTTCTTTTTGCAAGGGGCCAGTGTGTTTCTGATACCAGACGATTAAAGGAGGAGACATAAGTTAACAGATCCTGCTTCCCTTGTCTTAGCTTGAGTAGTTCAGCATCACTCGCCTGCATAAATGCATGCTTAGCAAATAAACTACGCATCTGCTCTTTAAATGCTGGGAAATCGTATAACACCGGATCATCACTATCTACCAAAGGGACGGCCCAAATAGCTGCAGTACCAGCTAAGTACGATATTATAAACGCCACCTGAATCGTCGGGGAAGGCCGTAGGACGACACATGAAGTGCAAGTGGCACTGATTCATGAATACCCCGTATTTGTTGCAATCCCCAGAAAACCTTTCTGGAGCAGCTAAAGGAACGGGAACTGGGGTAGTTACTGTAACAGCTATAGGTGTTCCTCCACTAGCCCCCTGACTACTAGTGCGATCATACTGAAAGGTAGCGGGTTGTACAATAGGTCCCTTTTCTGTAGAGTACGCGCCCAACTCCTTACCCCAAGGATTTTCCCGGGACCGAAACACGTTGAGTTCCATTTGTAACCCATGGTTTTCTTGTCTAAGACCTTGGACCTCGGCCTGCACGGCAGAGATGGTGCCCATTAAATCCTGCATCGAGGGCACCTCAACCCTATCTTTACTCTCAACCAAATTCATCTTCGCTCAGGCAGTGCACAATTCGTGGGCTTGGTTTTCTGTTCCGATGCCACTCAACCAATGTGCCCAGCACTGCAGGAGCGAAAAATTTCCCAATCCGCTACCCTCACCGCAGACACCCTACACCCACCTTGTAAATCAGGGTGACGGGTATCTCCGGCGCCGGGAGAAGGTGGGGGGATACACAAGGAAACAACAAAACACTGTAGTCAAACAGGTTCTCCATCTTGACTTCTTTATCCACCACCCAAACAAAAATCAGGAGAGCGCAGCTGGACCTTCAAAAGAAAAAATAAAGAGGAGAAAATTACTCAAGAAAAACGTAGCAAGAAATCCTAGCTACGTAAACATACATAACCAGGTGCACACAAGAACCCACAAATTAAATCTTACCCCTTTTTTGTTGGATGGAGTCATCTCAGAAGAAGAGAAACACCATGTTGCTTGACTCCAATTCACCACAGTTAAAAAAGGGGAACGAGGGGAAGTAGGTTCTTCTTTTTGTAGGAAATGCGGTAAGTTCGACTTCAGTAATCCCCAAAATTAAAACACCTTCTTATAGATTCCCAAAAAGAAGGGGGGGGAAAGAATCACTCCGTGAAACAAAAAAACCCCAACACCAAGAAAGCGGAGAGCCCAAAAAACGACCGAACTTCAGCTACTCCGTAATTCCGCCCAAAACACATAACGAGGCGGATAAGTTACAAAAATGCAGGAAGTCCAGTTAAGGGTCGACGGGAACGCAGCCGCGTTACTCCCCTCGTACCCTTATCTTCTTATGCCGGTCCAGGAGAACCCTCCTTGAGTCCAAGACGGCAAGCCAAAACGGGGAATTGAAAATTCCACAGGAAAAAACGACCGCACTCGACCCCCAACACCGGGAGGCTAAGAGCAGTCCACAACCAAAGGTCCAGCAGCAAGGTACGGGTGAATCCAAGGGAAACGGAAGTCACAAGGCAAGGGACCGTAAACGAAACCAAGCGCCGGCTTCCTGAAGGTAGGGACTTTATATACATGCTGCGTATTAGACAAATTAGTTCAAACATGTGCACCCAATTATGTAAGCAGCCAGGCAGATACAGGTAGGAAAGGAGAAGGAGAGGTGGGGAGGGCACCCGACCCTATGAAGCCCTAATACCCAACAGCTAGGACCAAAACCCACAAACCATAAAAGAAATCTAGGGATCATCCTAGACGACAAGCTTAACATGACAGCTCAAGTCAACGCAGTGGGCACCTCCTGCTTCCACATCCTACGCATGCTGTGAAAGATCTTCAAATGGTTGCCTCAAAACATGAGATAGACCGTTACATAAGCACTTATCACCAGCAGGCTGAATGAACTACAGCAACAGTCTCGAAACTGGAATCTCCAAACAACTCCTACACAGACTCCAGACCATCCGGAGCCATACTCGACCTCCCACGCCGCACCCACATCACACCGCACCTCAGGAAACTTCACTCGCTCCCCATTCACAAGCACAGTAAATCCATACTTCTCACGCACACATACAAAGCCCTACACAACACAGGACCAGAATACCTGAACAACCGCATACATTTTCACCAACCCACCAGACACCTACACTCTGCCTCAGTCGCACGCATGCCCTGCATCCACAAAAGCAAAACTGGAGGTCGCAAATTCTCCTACATCACACCCAAGACATGGAACGACCTCCCTCAACACATCAGAGCCTCTTCACTTCTTGAGTTCCTCTTGAAGCTGAAGACCTGGCTCTTCATATAAGCACCTTGAGACAATACACCTACACACCTTGCCCAAGCGCCTAAATACCCTCTCAGGTGATTGGTGTGCTATCCAAATCCACACATTGGCTGACTTCATTAGGAGTTAGGTATCTTTGGTCAATGTTTTTTTTCCAGATTGACAAACTCCCGGCTGCTTCCCAAAGAATAAAGATTTCTCCCAAGATCCTCCCAAGCTAACTTGATGCTACGTCCTTTCAACACCAAAAATTCGCGTGATATAAAATGAGGGGCAAAAATATTTACTAGAGACGCAGTTGTAAAGGGCCGAGGTCTCGCAATAACGTTTAGAATCTATCCCTCTCTCTCGCGGTGGAAGGATAATAGCAACGCGAAATAATTCTACCAACGTGTTTTTGTCCAGGCCTGGCCCTTTATTGGATGTAAAGAAATATTCAAGGAAGCAAGTCTAATTTTATTTCCGGTTTTCCTCCGTAAGCCAAGGAAAGCTCTGCTGGTTAGAGAACATGGAACCCATTTTCCTGGCCTAAGGGAGGAAGTAGACAGGCTTTATCTGGCATTCAACATGCTTACTAACTCGCACGATCAGTTGTTTGTATGGTATACAGTTATATTATTAAAACTAATGGGCAATCAAGTAATTACTTTATGACTTCCCCGAAGCATCCCTGAGTAGGCTTGTTAAAAATCAATTTCATATCACAACAAAAAGCTTCATTCTAGCCCTCATTAAATATAGCGAGATTCCAACATCTTACCCATTATTCTTACGTTTTTGTTTCCCTTTCCCGCTGTCACAAACAGTGAAAAATCGAAGTCTGAAGATGTCCTTCACTTTATTATTATGCATTCACATGAGGTTGTGTAGGCATTTCAAATTAGCACATTGTGGCATTTGTTAATGAGAAGTCAGTTTACATTTTAAACAACCTTTTCTGTTTGCAAAAGTAAATATCCCTTAATTTCGCCGCAATTTCAATATAATGGAAATTGTCAGAAAATGTAATTTCTCACAGTTTAGCTCACTCACAATGGCTGTCAAACAGTCAAGTGATATGATGTAAAGTACCGCTAATCGTTGCAGCAGAAGACAGTGCTTCAAAGGTAAGGCATAGGATGTGCAGACACTAATGAAATTTTATTATCAGAACATATAATTAAGAGTGTGACAGGAGACAATGGTGGCAGTGACATGCCGTTCGAATGGTATGCTTCCGAAGTTTTATAGTCTTGAAGACAAAAATGGAGAGAACAACCACAGGCTTTTGAATAAACTTCAGACACAATAGATGTGGTCAAAATACCAAAAGGAACCAAAAAACAAGACTTTCAAAAGAGACCTATATTTCGCAATCAAATGATCCACCGGAATGTTAATTCCAACAGGGGGGAGGGTTGTTGGGAGATGTTTCACAGTGAGGATCATGTAATATGTTACTTTTTGTTGGGGGTAGGACCATTAGGCCGGGCAAGGTAGTCACATTTCTGCTTACTGCAGTGCTGCACTCAGTTCATACTACCTTTTCACCATCATCCTATGAGTAGTCGTTCTTCAGGCTAAGCCTTTCATTCTTAGGTCTGGGCTTGTGAGAGCTTTGCTGTGTGAATGAACTCATCCGATGAACAAAAAAAAACCAAAGAGAAAGCCTTTGGGTCAGCCACCTCGGCCACTGGTTATTTAAGTTAGCCTCATTCAGCCAGTGCTTGCGGAAAATATGATTCATATTTTGGATCAGCCTGCAGGACTATTTTCTCTTTACTACCATGCTACTAAAGATTAGGTGAATCACCTCACCCATCCCTACTCATGCGATCACCATTATACCTTCTCCCACTCACACAGCTACCCCTTCTCACACTCATACCACTTCTCCCAGCCCGACTCCCATTCTGTGGTGTAGTGGGCCCTGGGCCCGCATGCTAGTTGAATCATGACACAGACACCATATGTACAGTTGGTAAACTGGCCACGAGCACGTGCACCTGGGCCCTTTTATTAGCAGGGTCACGTCACTCGTGATGCCTGTGATGGATGGATGTGGGGTGCATGTGTGTCCACTCCCACGAGGGAGTGGGTGACTAACCAAGTGTCTGCTGAGACACTAGAACGTGTCCAGCATGACACTACATTCCTCCCAAACTTTATTCAAAATAAAACAAAGTCCAACTTCTGGAAACAAACTATTCACATCGGACACCACACAGTCTCTTGGTCCAGAGAGGCAGTCCGTGGGACAATAATAATGGACAGTTGCAGCTGGGAGCACCCGAGCATCTCGGCACACATCCATAGTTTAACCAGAGTCTACTGGGCACGAACAATATGTTGATGGAGTCCGGATTCCTTGGCAACCTGACCGTCAGATCAATGTCCTCTCGCACACTGCTGGATGAACTTATGTGCTCTGGCGGTTATGCTGTTGGTGTCTGTCAACTAAACGATGGTGCATCAGGAGCGTCGGTGGAGTCCTGCTGCAAATTCTTCGCTTGAGGTGTCTGGGCACTAAGATGACCAATCGGACATGGCTGGAATGGCGATGATGCTCAAGACGTTATCCACTGAGGCCGCAGTGCCTCCCGGTACCTTGTCGATGGAGCCGCTTCTCGACCATCTCTCGCGCGAGGATCCCTGGGTGCAGGAATGTTCTTGCGTCCCTAGTGTGGGGCTGCCACGATACTGCGTGGGCTGTGCAGGGCTGCTTGTGGGCCGCCTGGGGGCCACTGCAGGAACACTGACAGGATCTGACAACGTTGTTTGGGCAGTTGCCCGGGTGTGTGACTTAATGGTCGGTGGGCTTGCCAACAGGACACGGGGACACATGGACTGTCGGATAGCCCCTAGACACTTGGGGGCCTATTGCGATCTCGTCAGGAAACTCTTCCGATCTAATCGGTTTTGGAATCGCTTCTGAACGAATTGGGTTCTGCGAGTCTGACCGACCGCTTACGATGCTTCCGTACATCGTTCGGTCGGACTCCCATTGACTTCAATGGGATCATGTGTTCCGAACGAGAACACAGGCTCCCATTGAAAAAAGGGGTTGTTGGGGAAAACTATGCACCCTGTGACTGGCACCCCATGTGCCTGCCACACTGTGCATGGTGCTAAAGAGGTGTACCACTGATACCACCACAGGCCCCAACCGGAGGCCTCTGGGCAAAGGGGGGCCCGCTATGGGCCTCCAAAGTCAGATTCCGACAGCCGTTTCATGTCGGGCAGGCCGAATCGGGCATCGTAATCGCTCATTCGGAAACCGTGTACATAGAGCTGTACTATTCGTCTCCGAACGACTCGGGCTGTCCGAATGCCATTCGGAACCGATTCGGAGAGCCCGAGCGGTTTTCTTGCATTGTAATCAGTCGTTGGGAAATGTGTCCCATTCGGTCGGAAACATAGGTTCCGAATCAGATTTGCCAACGATGAATCCTGTTTGGAGCCTTTCCGGATGGCATCGTAATCTGCCCCTAGGCCTCTCATTTTGATGGGGGTGCCTCGGTCTCTTAGTTCTTCTGCAGGTGCAAGGCTCCACCCCGGTGGCGATGTCGCTCCTTGGTTGGTTGGGGTGATGCACATGGCAGTGATGTATTGGTTGCCATTGAACCTGGGTGACAGGTGGTGGTGACTTGCTGGGAAAGAGGATGTCTGGAGGGACTTCGCAGCCACGCATCTTCGTCTTGCTGAGGCTGTTCCTCACCCGTGGCATCTGGGGTCAGGAGCAGGGATGCCGCCTGACTTAGACTGCCAACTTTCAGGACTGGACGGTCGCACTGGGAAGCATTGGAGAGAGATGTGGGTCGTGCTAGCTGCTGCTCACATTTGGTTCTCCCATTGAGCTGTCTCTAGGGACGTCGGTTCACCTTGGTGGCTGTCTGGTGTCTCTGGGTGCCCTCTTGTCTTGTGGTGTTGCGAGTCCTCATTCTTCTCCCCTCAGTCTCTCCAGCACACCTGTGGTTGTCCGGTTCTTCACGGTGGCTGGATTGTCACTTTTCTTTGAGTGGACCTCTGCCGGTCCTTTCCCTTCCTCAAGGGTCTTCGCGGTGCTCCTCTACCAGGATGGCGGGTCACCTTCTTCACTCAAGGGCATTGTGCTTGCGCCTCGAGCCTGCGCTGTCGTGGTGCCTGCTCCTGCCTCCATTCAGGCATGCTTGGTGGGGTCGGTCACTTCATGAGACGTGCTCCTTGCTTGCGGTGCGATGTAGCGTCCGGCCATGTGTCGCTTGTCTTTGGAGCATGCAGTGGCAGCTTGCCACGGGAAGTGTGCGACTCTCCTCTTGTCTGTCTTGGGCCACTGGCGACTCTGTCTTGAGGCAGTGTGAGGGACTATCTTTTCTGTCTTTGGCACACTGCGGGGCTTCGCTGGAACAGTGGAGATGTGGATGCTCTCCTTGCTGCCTTCAGCATTGCTTCTTCTCTGTGGAGTTGTCTCTATCTCCCGGGCGCCTGCCTGTGCTGTCAGGTTCACTGGTGCAGCCTTCTGCACACCTGTGACCTCGTGCACTCCGTCCTCTTCTTGGGAGCACTCTTCTGGCACTTGGTGTGCCCGTGTTGTAGGGGTGAGTGGCACAATTTCCTCACTGGTGGTGGCATTGGAGAACCACTGGGGGTTGTGTGCTCTGCACCCGTCTTTCTTGCGCTTTAAGTGGGGATAGCTACCTTGAGAATCTGCTGTCTAGTTGCTCTTCTTTCCTTGCTGGTGGTGGCTATCTTTGTCGTTGCTGCTTGTCTGGAAGTTCCTCCTTTTCCGTGACTGTCTGCAAGAGTTGATGTCTATGCTGCTGGGAGTGGATGACTCACAGCCTACCTTGCTACAGGCCATGGGCAGGATGAGGGTACCTACTGGTGCCTTGCCGTGAGCACCACGCAGCTTAGCAGAAGTGCGGTTGCACCAGCTCCTCATGGTGGCAGTGCTCTCAGTGTGGCATCTTCTTCCAGCATGACGAATGGCACGTGGCCCTCATGTTCTTTCACTGTGGCACTGGGTACTTGCTTGCTGTCCTTCCTGCTATGCAATTCAGAGGGAATGCGTCCGTGGAATGAGTGATCCCCGGATGGGATCACTTCAGGCACTGGCTGGCTACTTGCAGTGCTAATATGTTCTCCTTGGGGATCATTATGGAGTTTCATTTGGCTGTAGTCTCTTGGTTTCACAGAACATGGCAGCATTCTTGGATGAGGCAGTATTTTCTTTTTTCTTAGGTGTGGTGAAGCCAGTGGCCTTCAGGTGGTGCTGTCCGTACTTTCACTTTAGGCCATTGTAGCCTTGGCAATGCTGGTGGCACTTTCTGCTAGCCCTTTTTTTGCAAACTTGTTCAGCCTTTTTTTTTTTTAGGTGCCTCTCATTGGCCAGTAGATGGAGCTGTGGTTACTCTCATTGCAGGCTGCAGAAATGGAAAATAACCAGGAGGCACACGGGCCTTCTCAGGAGCTGGCAGCGTGAAGAGGAAGGCCCATTCACTAATGTGGAGACATGCGGTGCCGGCTGACTGCCAGGAAACATCACAGCTCTCTTGCTGTTTCTCTCCTTCCTCATGTGGCAGGGTGCAATTGCAGGCATTTGGAGAGAGGCTAGGACAGTTTTCCTCGTGCTATCGGGCTATGCTGCTCCAGCTGAAGGATCTCCTCATGCACCGTGCAGTTCCACAACATGCAAGGTGAGGCGGAGGGTGCAGTAACTGTGCTGGCTGGTGCGAAACTCATGCCCATGACAAGCTCTATGGTGCGGCTTCATACGGGCTGGCAGCGTTCAGGGAGGGGGGGGCATGGCGTGGTAATTATAGGTTGTTTTTTTTCAGAGTCCCCCAGGTTGATGTAGTTGCCTAGTGCGGTGCGGTGAACCAGCAGCTAGGTGGCGCTGCTGTTGCAATAGGAGGCTGCTGCAGCTTTGCTGATGCTGCAGGCCTCGTGTGTGTTGGGCATGCAGGTGCAGGGTTTCGCTCAGTGCAGTAGTGGCCACTCCTTTTCCTGCAGGTGGGCCACTGTGGGAGACTTCTGCACTTGCTGGCTGGTAGTTTATGAGGCATCAGCTGTTGCGGCACTCAGCAGGTGGGTGGACCGGTATTGCTGGGCTTTTATTAGCTGGGGGCAGGGCCGACTTACAGTTTCCCCACAGTGTTCCGTTAGGAAGGCTTGGTATGACCACGGATGGGTGAGATGCCGTGAGCCATGGTCAGGTGGCGCTGTGGACACTTCTCCCTGGCAGGTATTCTTATGCTGCGGGCTGGCGGCATGATAGCAGGTGTGCCTAATGGGGACCTGTACTTGGTGCACCAGATAATCGGTATGTGGCACTGCGGCCATGTGTAGGGGCGCCGCAGCAGCTTACTCCGGGTTTAGCCAGCAGGGCAGGCCAGCGCTCTTCTTCCCTGCGGTCTCCAGGGCTACTGCCCTGTGTGCCCACTCTTCACAACCCAGTGGGCACTGCAGGAGACAGGCGCAGCCTCACAAGGAGCAGGGTCACATGGCGAGACGTTTCTCCTTGGGCCGCTGCACTTCCCCAAGCCGGCCGACGTCTCACAGTGCTGAGGTGAGAAGCAATGCGGTGGGGGTCTGCAGTCTTACTCGCCACTCTGTGTGTGGTGTTGGGGCACTCCTTACTTGTGGCAGAGACCTCCTGGGCCTAAGAGCGGCACAGGCTTGTCTTAGGCATAGCAGGGCCTCTCGCTCTCCCCGGTATCAGGAAGCTTCTGCAATGCGCCTCGTTGGGTGTGCTTGTTCTCTCTTACTTTTTCTGCTCACTTGGGCACTGCGGGGACAGGTGAGGCTTCGTGCAGACAGTTGGCAGCGATGAGGTGCCTTGAGCGCAGCACTGGCTGCGACGCTTCCCCCGTGTCACAGCTCTTTGCCTGGCAGAAGGTGCGGGGTGCCCTAGCCATGGGCTACACTTCTTACAGGACTAATAGACGTTGCAGGCAGCATGCACGCAGGGCACTTCCGGCTTGTCGCCATTGTGGTGTTGTGGGCCCTGGGCCCGCATGCTAGTTGAATCATGACACAGATACCATATGTATAGTTGGTAAACTGGCCACGAGCACGTGCCCCCGGGCCCTTTTATTAGCACGGTCATGTCACTCGTGACGCCTGTGATGGATGGGTGTGAGGTGTATGTGTGTCCACTCCCACGAGGGAGTGGCTGACTAACCAAGTGTCTGCTGAGAACTAGAACATGTCCAGCACAACACTACACATCCCTCCCCTCCCCTATTCATACTCATGCACCCACTCCCTATTCTTACTCCTATCCCTCCTCCCACACAGACCCCCTACTCAATGTGGCTTGTACACAAAAGTACATTTGCACATGTAGACGTACTTGCATGCAAATCTATTCCAGCACTTTGGTGCATATTTACACGTTTGTGATGTTCACCATTTCCTAGTACAGCTTTGCACCTAAGTGCAGGCTTACATGCCTTCACCCCCTCAGTTCAAGGAACTGAGATATCTAAGCCTGAATTTATGAGTGTTAAATTACTACTCGTAGTTTTTTACGTGTAGGTGGCAATCTCCACAGCTGTGGTGGCGATCATCTTGTGAAAAACTGTAGGGGAAAATTATTAAAGTTTGTTATTTTTAAAATAAAATATTGCAATTATTTTAAAGTAAAATATAAATGTTTACATAGAACAAATACAGCACAAAAACTGATTAAACTTAGGTGTGTATTACCTAATTAACGTATTTGGATATATTTATTTAATTTATAAATATTATTTTAAACAATAATTGGAAAAACTCCCATCCACACTAACATTTTTATTATTAATATATATTAAATTTTGTTAAAAGTTATGTTGAATACATTTAAATTATTTTAATTTTTTAACAAAAGTTTCAACATTTATTTTAATTTAATTTTTAATTTAGGATTATACATTTTAAACACATTATTTAATAATTATATATCGTTTTTAACATGAAACAAACTATATAAATAGTTTAATGATCACAATGATTGTATTTATTTAACATTATTCTGTTGGTTGTTTTTGAAGTCCCTGCCTCCAATATTTTCTATGGAAGTGTGTTGCAGTGGCCATGTGTGGTGCTTGGCTTACTCCAAGGCTGGACTGCAGCACAGTTACTATTGTTTTGTCGCCTTTAGGGCTGTAGTAACGTTAGAAGTGTAGTTTGTGAATAGCAATGTGCTTACTCCTTTGTTGGGGGAGTTCATAGTAGCCTGTCCCTTCCAAACAGCTCCCATTTTGTAGTCGATATTCCCAGTTTCCTTACCTTTCCCCCTTGTCCCTCCCACTTTTACTACTAAATACTAATAGTTCATGTGTGGAGCCCATCCCACAGAAAAAGTAGCAGAAGCGGAGGTGGAGATTTCTATTCTTAGGTATGTGAATTGCATTTTGTAGTAAGTACTACTAAAGTAGTATTATTTATGTACTACAAAATGAAGTTTGTGAATGGTGCCCTTTGTCTTGCTCCTACTTACTCCTAAACTTACTCATATATGTACTCCAACATGTACTCCTACTTCAGCCTACACTTACTTGTACTTATTCATACTCTTACTCGCAGTGGCGGCTCGCCGAGGGAGTGGTGCGGGGCGGCGGGGCGGGAGAGTGACAGGGATGGGGGGTAGTGGACTCGGACTTACGACGGACAGAACTCCCTCTGAGTTCTGTCCGTCGTATGTCCCAGTTCACTACCCCCCACCCTACCCCTCCCCTGCCCGCCCCACTGCCCCACATCACTCCCTAGGGGAGCCGCCACTGCTTACTAGTACTATTACTCATGATTACCATAATACATAATCCCACCCTGACTTCTACTAATTTCCACACTTAATACTTTTTACTCCTTCACTTCCTTCAGTAACTATGCATATATACCTACTTCAACTTAGGCCTACTCTTACTCATACTCTTACCTCCATCTGTTCCTACTATTGCTCATACTCTTACTCATACTTACTCCTACTTTAAATCCTACAAGTACTTCTTCTTGCAGCAATTTTTTTCAGCTATTCATACTTTTATTTATTCCAACTGTTCCTCCTACTTTTACTATGCTTATTTCTACTTTTATTTCTACTGGCACACCTCCTACTCATCACAGTTTATTGACATGGCCACCTGTTGTTTGTTAATATGGAAAAACGATGCATACATCGATGAAAATGAAATATCGTCTTTATTAACAGATTCGCCCACTGTGAACTCTAAATCAGCCTTCACTCGCAAATGTGTAGTTAGGCAGTCCCTGAGACCTAGGCCTCGGAATTGTTGATTGATAGTTCACAGGTGGGAGGGTGCGTAGCTGGCAGGCAAACACTTGGGCAGGAAACTCTTGATCAATCCCACAGATAGGAACGGCAACATTACAATGTTCAGGGGAGCTTACCCCAAAAAAGCGCTCCTAAAAACACCATACAGTCAGACGCCACATGAGTTCTGAACACAGCCAATCAGGACATAGCACACGTAGTGATCACGCGCTCCCCATGCCAGACTTCTGGACACGTTCACCACTCGTGACACTGTCCACGCGAGATTGAGACCTACCTGTAGTAACCATTTGACCATTAATTTATGACTCCAAAGGCAGCAACCAACATTCCTCACCATATATGGTACACCAGAAACTTTTATGACTTGTCATATTTTTGTATATAAAAAGAACATCTACCAAATACAATTGAGACAGTCCTCTGACATTGCTCCTGTAACTGTTCTCCCAGTCGCTATGTTTAATTAAACAAATTGTTCCTGTTATGTCAAATGCCTATTTTCTTCTGTTTTTCTAAGGATTTCAACTCAAGTAACATTTTGGTGAGCCAGATAAGAGGACTAGGACCTTGTACCGGACTGCAGCCGAAGGAAGGTGACCGTGCCCGGACCGATTCACGTTTGCGCTATGAGAAAGGTGGGCAGACGCCACAATTGATAGGAAGTTCTGCTGAATCCCCGGGGCTGAGGTCCCACCTGAAGCAGCCATCACAGAGGGTAAGAAACTATATCCGAACCTAAAACATATTCTAAAGCATTTGGCATATGATAAACTAGGGAGAAGCATAAAAAGGTAACCTGAGCGCTCTGCCACTGACAGGGTCTGACATATTCCCTATTTTATATGTCCTAACTGTATCAGTTGCAAGGCAGCCTCTGAGGCATTCCTGCAGAAGTCACCTTTGTTTGATAGCTGACTCTAGCTAAGGTGAATATAGTGTATATAGTGAATAGCCCTTGATAACTCCCGAGATGCTGATTTTTGTGACATAGGTATCCCGATTGGGTGGATTTGACACCTCAGTCTCAGTTTTTTAGCTCAAAGTTTTTCCAGTGCTAAAGTTTCTTAACACCCACAGTATCTGGAAGGAGTATGGGAGGTGCATCTGGCTTGACCCTGGGTATCACAGGGCAGAATTTGGGGAAGGGAAAAATTGGAACCGGGAAATTGGGTGTACCTTGTGTGTGGCCAAGAGGGGCTGGTGATTCCAGAGTCATTACTAAGTGGTTCCTATGATTATCACTTTTGTCTAGGAGCGGATTGTGGCATACTAGCGAGTTCACTTAAGAACGTATTCCATGCTAACGAATAATATGAATGAAACACATTTGTTAAGCGCAGCTGTCACTCCAATGAGCATCATGGCGCTATGCTAGAAAACTACTACAGATCGAGAAAGGAATGCAGGCATCCCTAAATTTGACAATGGCACAGAGTCTGAGGCTTAAAATAACCACATTTTCAATTCTTTTTTAAAGTTTGCTTCAAATTCAATAAAGTGCATGCTGTGAGGAAGAAGATTCCATGCTTACATATGTGATGAATGTACTAATTATTTTGGACAAAGTGTTTTTTTCTGTCAATCATTATTGAAATATATTATTGCAAGTGATGATATTGCATTGATTCTCTTTGAAAACTATATTGTGTGAAAATTTGTGATCGTGCAGATGGTATTTTAACACATTGAATATTCGCCCTATGTTGCAATACTACATATGCAGTCTTAACTTATTTTATTCAAATGCTCGTTCGAACTGTTTGATGTAAAAATTGTAAGTGCTGAGCTTATGATATGTAATTTTCAAGAGTGTACCACGTATGTTTGCCCCTTCGATTAGAAAAACAAAAAAAGGAAAATATCATTTGAATTGTGTTTTTCCAAATGGCTAAAATTTCCATGGATTTCCCATTAAAGCATATAGAAACTAGGTTCCCAAAACAGATAAAAAGAATTATTTAGTTTTGCTAAGAGTGGCATTTACACACACAGGCACACATATTTCCCTGGGCTAAGGAGGGAACATTTGACACAAAAATAACTGAACATACTAAAACACATAAAAACTAAATATGCAGGACAGAAGAGAGACAAAAGGGAGTCAGTGTTAGAACTATGGGCCATCTATGAAGAGGTTCTGTCGATAACTCCACAATGCCGATAGTGAGCTAAGTGTGGGCCCCCCCACCATATGCAGGCATGAATACCCACACCAGCTCCCCCTCAATTAGAATATTCAAACCCAATAATAGTAGAAGCTGACGAGCCCTACCCCCCCCCACTGAAATAAGGTCAGTCAGGTCTAAGCCCGAAAAATCCAAAAGCTAACAAGCCCAGACGCCTCCAACACAGCCCAACTTCCTAGGGAATGGCCCCAAAAGCTCGACTCCCCTTCTACCACATTCGAAACATGACACCTCAAAGGCTGGTAAAACACACATTCCCACTGGGTCAGGTGAGCGTAAACGGGTGTCAGGAAAGTGTGTGGCATCAGTACGTGCATGCAAGGGAAGCAGCAATGAGGATATGCGTTGTTCCTCATGGGTGCACAACAAAGATAGACAAACCCGAGGGAGATAATAACTAAAAGGGAAGGCAAGACCTTTTTGTACTCATTTTGCGACCTATTAGCAGATTGGACTGAGGAAAGGGACCAATATGACAGGTCTAGGCCGAGGGAAGGATAATTTGAGCCAGAGGATATGGCAATAGTGGAGGATTGCATCAGGCATTAAGGAGGAAATCCTAGTTGGAACTTCCTCTACATGCAGCGTTTAGGAGAACCTCGTAGAGTCACCTAGAATGAGAATGTGTTCGCTACTACGGAAGGGCGGGGATTATATATATGCCATGGGCCCAGATGGATAAAGAGGGGTTGAGAACAAAGTTACCATCATTGCTGGATTGGGCAGGAAAACAGATATTAGTGGAGGTCAGGAAGGCTGGTCGCAACCAAAACCTTGAGAGTGCTACTATTGCAATTGGCAGGGTCACCTGGTATAGAGGTGCCGGATAAAGGCAAACCATGAGCAATAAATGCAGTAGAGGTTAGTGAGCCAGGGTCAGCCACCACAAAACTCCACAAACATCTCTCCTCAGTACCAAACACAGGGTAATCAGAATGTACCCTACACCCAGTCGCAGGGTGGTCCGCAGGTCGTCACACAACCGCAGCAGGGATCAAGCAACTGGGCGAGCATGTGGCAGCAGCAGCCACAATCAGGGAACCAGGCGCAACAGGGACCAGGGCCATAACCCCAGCAAGGAGGGGTGACAGTGTGGGGAGTTAGTGCCGTCACGCAATCACAGAGACAAAAACAGAGTAAAATAGGCCCCCACAGTAAATAAAGAAAGAAAACAATAATAATACCAATGACCTAACCACAAGTAGTTCACCTCGGATAGTAAAAACAAACAGCATCCCACTTTCCCCCTTTTCAGAACAGAAAGGACTACAGACAGCATTGGGTGCCCAAAAATATTTTGGCTTGCTTCCAGGAATTCAGGGTTGCTGTGGGCTGTGTCGATCAGGTGTCCACACTAAGTTTGGCGTTGGTGGTGAGTCCTTGGAAGTACAAAATAATCAGGTTGCCTAAAGCGCCTACAGAAACTAGGCCCCACTCTGCTGCTGATCTCCCAGGGTGGTGTTCACTGGCCACACCCCAGGGACAGGGCAGTCTAATGAGGGGGCGGGAAAGAAAACTGTTTTAAAAAGCCAGCACCCAGGTACTGCATCCAAAGTCTAATGGGACACACTCCAGTCACCAAGTAAAAAGGTCCCCATTTTTGTGCATCATGCCCATGCTCAACAATTCCTTCACTGTGTGTAGCTCCCACAGTGCCCCCAAGTGTTCCAAAAGCCTCCGAAGCAATGGAGGCCTCCCTTTCAGTTATGAACCAAGCCATCCTCGGCGATGGGAACCAATGTTCTTTTCGCACCTAGGATGGTAAGATTCTAAAAGCCAGGAGGCCTTGGTGTGTGGTGGCCAGACGTCTTGGATTCGCCTAGACAGCCCTGGTTTTTGGTTATCTGTCCCAGCGGATTTAGGTGGATCACGCACCTATCATAGGTTTTTTGGAGCGACCCCGCTGAACTACTCTTTATGAGTTTTGGTGCTGGAATAGGTGGCGGTCTTTTAATAGTTGGTGTAATAGCCATAGTTAGTTTTCCCTTAGCGCATAGGGGTCAACGATTGCTCTGTTGGTGAGCGCTGCCTTCAAGGCACTCAGCGCCCCTCTGTGATGCAAAATTGTAGTCCTACTCCTATTTTTGTGAAATGTCTAGATTTTTGGGCTTTAGAAATCTGGTCACCGTAACTCAGCGTAATGACAAGCTTGAGACTCCAGTCGGGGATTCACTGAACCTTTCAAGGTGGGGTGAGGGAGGTGCCAGGGGTGGAAGCTTCCAAGTCTCTACCCCGCTCCAGAAGGATCACAGGGCACCAGGTGCACCACTTTCTAGGTTCAATCCCCTTCCAAGCATGGCCCGCTCATGCTGCTCCAAACTTGCAAGCAACCCAGGACTACAGTCGGCCCTGAATTCGGACCCCACAGGGGGCATTATGGGTAGGAAGGGGAGAACCACAGAGCAGTCTCAGACCCTCTCCCTGCGGGACAAAGGAAACAATGAATTTTGCACTTCAAGGAAATGCCTAAACTAAACAAAAAGGAAAACTGCCCAAAATCAGCCCTAAAGGAAGATTCCAGATAAAAGGTGGGGTCAAGATCAGCAAAACCAGGTATTGGAGGCCACGAGGGAGGGCCACATTACACAGCACATGCCGGGAACAGGGAGGTGCACAAGCAACAAAACATGTTCATGTTGCACATGGCAAACACCAGGAACACCAAACGTCAACACTTCCCCTCTTCTCACATTTCCACACACACATAGTGATACTGAACTACACAACACATAGTGAGTACAACTTGGGGTAATATAAAAAAGAGGTAGCACCGATCAGGAAAATAGCCTTGGGAAGGTGCCGCACATCAACCACGCTCTTAGGCACGCACCGGGCGAGGAGCCTTTGGCAAAACTAGCGACACCCATAGGACTCCTGCCAAAAAAAACACAATTCTCTCCCTCCCTGAACTCATGAGATCACCTCACAAACATACCTGACACTGATCTGATCACTCAAAATCGAGATGTCGAAGGCCCGAAACCATCCAAGTAGGATTAGGGGGGAGGGGGGCTCAACGGCTCATAAGAATAAGATCTGTCTAGAGAATAATAATCACCCTCACTCCCCAAATCACTAAAAGATGTTTATAACGGGGGTTGCCTTCCGATACCTCAGTAGATCGCGGCTAGTAGGTTGACGGGATCACACCCCTGTGGTAAAATGCAGGGTCTCCGAAAACCATTAATAACGAAGCATATGTGCCCAGCTGAATTAACAAACAACAAAGCTCTTTCAAAACAGGTAACAATAAAAACAAGTGCACCAACGGTGATTTGTCATCAGCCCCCACGACCCAAAGGGAAAATGGACAGTCACTCCAATGTGAGGAGCAAAAACCCATGGGCCCTCAGAGAAGGGTCTGCTTAACACCCAGGTGGGAGCACCGTCCTAACGTACAGTCGAACCCTTACATGGTGATAACATCCTTGGACTAAATACTGCAAACATTTTTTAACTGGTCAGAAGAAACTCAGCCACAGGAGGGGCACAGGTGACTCCCACAGGACCCATACCTCGAACTACAGTATCACAACAAAAGTTATGTATATTTCTATGGGTATGTATGATCTGCTTACTTTGGGTAGTCCCACACTTGAGCACTACTGAGGAACTGCAGCGTCAAAAGAGATTCACAAATGGGGAACTACAGCACCTGTGTAGGGACCTCTCATACGTCAGCTACAATTACACTAAACAAAACACCAGCATCCCACATGGACTGCACAGCACCATTTTACATAACACTTGGTATCAGCACATCACTACAGTCAGCTAATAAGCATCAGCCAGGTCATGTTATGTCTGCTCATTAATACCATATGTGGTAGGCACAAATAGGCTGTACGTGTCCCAAGAAGTAGCCCCTGAGAAAGCAAAATGCCTCATACACCTGATTAAGCCGGATTGAATCTGATAATTTACTAGGAACCCTCGGTCGACTGGACCTTTTGTTACCTGCTGAGAAGTGTAAAGGGGAGAAACAACGTATTCTTTACAAGCTAACATCCATCAATTTAATCAAAATTCTGAAAGGATCACTGACTCCGAAGTTCAAGTTTAGGGGTTTATTGCAAAACCAAAAATAGATGAACATACAGACACCTCAGAACGAGGTTGCAAAAATACAAAGGCACTAATACAAAGTTCATCCTACGCACCAATCTAATCTGATATAGCATGAAGAGAATGAGTAACTCCAGAAACACTAGACAGGCAATAACTGCACCAACATCTATATTAGTCTTCATTGAAATCCATAAAGAAATCCGTTAGTCTATCCCTACTCTATTCTAAAGGGCATCCCTACTTAACTTTGCTCAAGCAAGATCATGAAAAAGGTGTCAGCTCGTGATGACTTCCTCAGAAGTACACTCACGTTGTGAAAATCCGTCTAAGTCTCCATCCTAAGAATCGTTCCCTTCCTTTTACCCTCTTTGCTCTTCTACCTCTCCTCAATCAGCTCCTGCTCAATCTGCCCTCTCTGCTGACTACCTCTCCTCTGTCTGTCTCTCCTCTCACCTGACCCTCCTCCCACGGGGCACTATCCCTAATACAAAATGGACCTTCGTTAGGCCCGCCCAGGTAACACCTCTTCTGGCCAAACACCTCTTCTAGGTGAATTTCCACTAAAACTTGAAATTGGTCCAACGACGGTTGAAGTGTCCTTGGGTCTCAGGCTTCTTCAGCGCATCTTCCAATTATCAGCATTCCTGTAGACTTTGTAGCGGAACTCCTCCATACCTAACTCCTAAATCAAAAGCATTATTCTAACTAACGAAGACGATGTCCTTGCACCTGCAACGAATGCATGAGAAGGAAACAACCTTGCACGCAAATGAATTTCGCTGACCGTCTCCAAATGAGAGCCTCACCAGGGGAAAATACAATTTGGGCCTACATAAACCAGCTAACATAAGAAACCGCATAGGCCTTTTTTAGCACGAAAGAGTATATACTCCATCAAGGCCTTTAACATAAAATTAAACACACATTAATGCCACATTTATAAGCACTACATTTCGTCATTGTTAAACACAATTAATTACTAATGCGTGTGCAACTTCGACATGATGCACGTTTAAATCTAATGCGTTACATTTCCTCTAAGCTACTTCATTAACATTTTAATAAACATTAAAGTTACACATTTCCCTCTAAACGCCACTTTACGTTTCTTGAGTGGCACAACTCAACTTAACATTTCATTTACCACTGATTATTACAACACGAATTCTAACTAATATTAGCGCACACATAAGAATATAGGCGGGTACGGACTACTCATGGATATAGGGTACCCCTACAATTTTCAGAATATCTTTGCGCTCTATCAGTTCCCCCCTCTGATGACTAGTGCCATCAAAAAAATCACAATTCCCTGGAGAAAGAACCAACCTAAACAGAGCTCTTAGCCATTCTTCCTTGTCGGAACCTTTCCAGATTCTTGATATTCTCATAATGACTGTCCTGCAGTTCAGTCATACTTACGTCTCATGCCATAAGGGACCTTTTGACCTGATTCACCTTGTACCACTTATAGGCCCTCACAAAACCCCATAGGCAAATCACACAGACCACGATTATAAGGATAGGTCTCAGAATGTAACCAAGAATACCTTTTCCCAAGCTCGCAAACCAACTCCCCACCTTACCAAATCCCTTTCCAACTTTCTCCCAAACGCCCTCTTCGGTCAGATCCTGGATCTCATGATGAATCTCAGTGATGTTACTTATATACTTCTTCAGATCTTTACTATTATCTGGTATATAAGTACAGCACTCTTGCACCTTCAGCATTTTACAGACTCCGCCCTCTTTTGCCAATAAGACATCTAAAGCAAGACAGTTCTGCATCACCATTGTCCTTATCGACAACATCTCTCCATCCACAAGCAATAGTGATTTAGCTGTATTTGTCGACAATCTGTCCACAACAGTCGCCAGCTTTCTAATCTTCACATCATTCAAAACCACCCCTAACCCTGGTATCACAGCTCCAAAAATATCTCCAATCACTCCTCCTGCACTTGCATCTCTCCTTACCCTAGAATGGATTCCTCCCTCGAGGAGTCCCAGCTCCTCCACATGCTAAATCTTGGGGAAAACAGCTGCCAGGTAACAAGTACCATACCAATTGGCAGGCAATCTCACATAAGCGTTTTTCCCACATACGAAGTATACTGTTGGTACCACTTGTACCGGACCCTGCAAAAAGTTCTTCGCTGACTCTTCCATGATGAAAACGTGATCACACGCACTCTGTCCCACATAAACCTTATCATAATAGTTCTGGACACGTTTCACACACAGCTTCCCTTTTTGCACCAGATCTAATGCTATAGGGCCATAGCTCCCTTTCGCTCTGTGAGCTAGCTCCTCCTTCGTCCAATCTAATGGACTTTCTCCAGTGTTACATGTTTGTGTTAGTTGTCTATACCTATCCTCTACTTGATCTACAAACTTCTTTTCTATCTCTGTTAGTGAACAGGTTAGGTTATGTCTATGTGCATAAGCTGTATCTAGTGATGCAGTCGGTATGAAATACTTCCCAATTCTATCTTCTTGCTTGAAATAATCATACTTGTTCAGGTGCTTATATGCTGGAACTTCTGAAAGCACCGCACCATAGTTGGAAAAGGAGTATTCATAATGACCTCTCCCATAAAACATGCTAAGCAACAAACTACATGAAATCCCATAAGTCAACGGAAGATGATGATATCTAATACCCTCATCCACTGATGCAGGCAATTGCATACACACATAACAATCACTCACATCCATCGTTTCAATGTTTTCGTATAGCAGCTTGGCATACGCGTTAAGCTTAAAATCACTTCTAGACAAATCTACATGCAATCTACAACTATTTTGATCTAGCATAGCCTTTTCAGCTCCTATGGTGTCCTCTTTCTTGCTAGAAGTACTAGGTGTAGGTGTCCCTTTCACCTGCACGACTTCTGGCTCATGTGAAATAGTAACTGACACTATAATAACTATAACTATTGAAACTATCACTCCCACTATGAAAGTACCTATTACACACTTGGATCTACGGTTCGGATTTCCAGACTCCATTTTCTTGTCAGTCGTTCAATTTAGAGGATACACAAAAGTCTCTTCTTTCCACCTCGGTTTGCTGCTCAAAAGTTCAAGCAAAGTTCATTGGAATTCTGGAAATTCGTTCAAAGTTCAATTGTTTTTTTTTTCCGGATTTATTTACACAGTCCAAAAAGACTTCCCTAGCCCTCTTTCTTCTTCTATTGAAAAAGCCCTAAATTTATTCTTCTTCCACTCGGGCCTAGGTTATCTTCTTTTGAACACCTATTTACAATGCGCAGTTCATTCACAATCTACGATAAGTTCAGATCCGATTGCAGCTAAAACATGTTGCAAAATCTCAGAGACGAACATCTACCAGTTCATGAGGTGATGCTTCAAATCCAAACGTTGGGAAAACTAATTTATGCAATATCAGAATTCGCACCTTAATCAAAACTGGAGGTTTTGGGACCGTGATTGTCAGCACTCCTTCAACTTCGAGTCCTGGAACTATCAGTCCCACATCAATTTTCAGTAGAGAATTCCTGCTGATCACTCGCACGGACCTCAGCCTCCCGGAACTCACTACTCCCGGCATCAGTTACTGCGTAAGTCCACTCCGGGGCAGCGTATCTCTGGCAAGGCACTCTTGTCCTTCTTGACCTTCTCGTACCTTCTCGGTCTTGCTCTTCTTCGCTCACTTCTGATTCAGATGTCTCGGACACAGGGGCGAGATCTCTCTCAGGGGCCAACCTCAGATTCAGCCTTCTTTGTCTTTCACGCCACGATTCTTCTGCTCGATCAGCCCTTTTGCCTTTCTCTCGAACCCTCTGCGCACCACTTCCTTTGGCTGAGTCTGACTCTATATTACCCGCAACGTTACCTTCTTCCTCAGAGTCAATACCTGGGTTGTGTGTAGCGTAACCCTCCTCAGCCTGGTCTGGTGAGCCACCAGCTTCATCAGCAACCCTCACAGCTTGGCTTGTCCTCTCTCGTGGCCCTGCCGCTACCGCTGGCTTTTCATTCACGAGAGGAGCTGTCTCTTCCAAGGGTTCTGAAACTCGACGAGTATGGGAAGCATGTATCCAATTTAGCAATCCTCCACACTTCACCGCTGTGTTCGTTATCAGTATCACCTAGTAAGGGCCTCGCCACCGAGCATCCAAACAGCTCTTTCTCACGTGCTTCCGGACTAGCACCCAATCTCCCGGACACAGGTCGTGGCAGAGATCTCTTGAAGCCGGAACAGCAGCAGCATCCACCTGCTGAGACATAGAACGGACCACATCAGCTAGTCCTTTGCAGTAATCAAGGATTAAGTCATCAGTGATGTTTATCAAGGCTGAATACGGTATTGCTGGTAATCGCATCACCCTCCCCATAATGATTTAGTGCGGGGAAAGACCGGTCCTCCTATCTGGGACACTGCGAACACTCATTAACACTAGAGGCAACGCATCAGGCCACTTCAGAGATGTAGACAAACACACTTTCGCCATCGGTGCTTTCAAAGTTCCATTGATCTGCTCCACTATCCCAGAAGCCTCTGGTCGATAGCTGCAATGAAGTCTCTGATCAACATTTAAAGCCACGCAAAGCAACTTCATGATCTCACTGTGGAAGTGTGTCCCTCTATTCGACTCCAACGAAGTTGGAAAACCGAACCTAGGAATCAACTCTCTCAACAATAGCTTCGCTACTGTAAGGGTGTCACACCTTCGTGTTGGATAGGCTTCCACCCATCGTGAAAAGACACACACCACCACTAAAATGTATCTCAATCCATTACACTTAGGCATCTCAATAAAGTCAAGCTGTATCCTATTGAAAGGTCCTCCTGACCTCCCAAAGTGACTCAGTGTAACTACAGTCTTCTTTCCAGCATTCATTTGTTGACAGGTAACACACCTATGACACACTGCTTCAGCAAACGCACGAAACCGAGGATTGTACCACGTTTGTCTGAACACTCGCCCCATTGCATCTCTTCCTAGATGTACAGCACCATGAATTTGCCTTGCCTTCGGGCTCAATAGGTCATCTGGTAACACTGCTCGACCATCACTTGAAACCCAAATTCCATCGTCTCCCTTCTCACATCCTGATCTGACCCATAGATCCCTTTCCTGACCTGGAGCTCCTTCCTGCAGGCTCTTGAGTTCTTCCCAAGTGTCTGCCATGGCTAACATCATGTTGAGCTCGGTTCCCTCTTGGCTCTCTCCAGTGTAATCTCCAGTAAATATGCACCCTTGTTCAGCGCAGAAACGTGCAATTTCGTCCGCGTACTTATTTCCAACAGACACAAAGTCCGTCCCCCTCCCATGTGCAGTGCACTTTACCACTGCAATTTCCCTGGGACATTGCAACACTTCTAACAATCTTCTCACATAATCTCCATTTCTGATGGGAGATCCAGATGAGGTCAAGAAACCCCTCTGAGATCATAGCTGTCCAAAGTCGTGAACCACACCAAACCCATACTGGCTGTCGGTGTAGATGGCGATTTGGATCTGATCAGCTGCCAGACAGGCACGAGTCAAAGCAATGATTTCAGCCACCTGTGTGGAGTATACTCCTTCCAGGCAAGCAGCTTCAACCACTCCAGTAATGGTACATACAGCAAATGCTGCTCTCAAATTACCCACATTGTCTCTGAGACATGAACCATCGACAAATTTCATCAGGGTCAGAAAGAGGTTCATCAACAATGTCGGGTCTTGGTTTGGTGCAAAGTTCAGTCACATCAAGACAGTCGTGGTCTTCACAATCTTCATCATCTACATTTGGCAATGGTATCAATGTAGCAGGGTTTAAAACAGAACACCTCTTCAGAGTCACATTCTCCGCGGCAAGTATGACTTGCTCGTAGCTTGTGAGTCTATTATTCGTCAGGTGCTGTGTTTTAGTCCTTGTCATCAACAGTTCAACAGAATGCGGAATGTAGACAGTCAAAGGATGGCCCATAATAATGCTTTCACACCTTACAATGCTGACACCTGACGCAGCAACGGATTTGAGACATCCGGGCAACGCTGAAGCTACTGAATCTAAAGTAGCTGTAAAGTAGGCAACTGGTCTACGGACACCTCCATGACTCTGAGTCAGGACTGACAATGCGCAACCTTCTCGATCATAACAGAACAGTGAAAAAGACTTATTGTAGTCAGGCATCCCCAGAGCCGGAGCACGACACAAGCCCTCTCTCAACTCCAAGAACGCAATCAGACAGTCATTGTCCCATGGTACCGGATCACTCACATCCTTATGCGTCAGTCTCTGCAGAGGCTTCGCCTTCAGCGAGAAACTGGGAATCCATTGGCGACAGTAACCAAAAATTCCCAAGAACATTCTGACTTCCTTTTGAGTGGTAGGAACAGTCATGTTCATGATCGCCTCAATTCGATCTGGCGACACTTTTCTCTTGCCTTTCTCAATTCGATGGCCTAAGTACTGAACCTCACTCAGACAGTACTGCAACTTGTTCGGGGACACCTTGTGTCCATTTTCTCCAAATTGATTCAGTAAGGCAATCGTGTCGATCCTGCAAGCATCCTCCGTTTCGGATGCAATGAGGAGATTGTCAATGTACTGCACAAGAACAGAATTCTGTGGCAGTACAATACTTTCAAGATTCTTTTTCAAGATCTGATTAAAGATTGATGGACTCTCTGTATACCCTTGAAGGATACGACACCACGTTAACACACGATCTCCCAGACGGAAAGCAAATACAAATTGGCTCTCCTCTTGCAACGGTATCGAAAAGAATGCTTGGCACAAGTCAATCACCGTGAACCACTCGGCTTCACATGGAATCTGGAATAGTATCACTGATGGATTCGGTACCACTGGACAACATGGAACCACAATCGTGTTGACCTTTTGCAGGTCTTGCACGATTCTGTACTTCCCACTTGGTTTCTGCAATCCCATAATGGGTGAGTTACATGGACTGCCCATTATCTCCTTCAGGATTCCCTGCTGAATCATGGATTCGATGACAGGTTTTATCCCTGCAATCGTTTCAGGCGACAGATTATACTAAGGTGTTCTCGGAAACTCAGCATTTTGCTTGACCTGAATCTTAACTGGCTCAACACCTCTGATCAATCCGATCTCCTCTCCTGTAAAGTCCCACACATCCAATGAAACCGAGTCTCTCAGGTCAAGTGGAAGCACTTCCACTGTCAACACAGGATACATCTCTATGCAGAAATGTTGATTTGCAACCTTGAAGGTGGCATCATCATCATTTGTCTGCAATTCCACTCCCTTTGGGGTGCAATATATGGTACAATTCAGTTTGCACAACAGATCACGTCCTAGCAAACAGACTGGACTTGAGTCGTACACAACAAATTGATGTCGATCTCGAAAAGTTCCTATTCTCACAGGAATTGGCTCGGTCAAAGGGCTATTCATCTTCTTATTTGCCACTCCTACTACTTGAATTGATTGTCCCGAGAGGGGTAGGTTGGGAACTACTGCAGATCTTACAGTAGAACGGGTAGCACCAGTATCAACCAAAAAGGTGGTGGGATGACCGTCAACATCCGCCTTGACAAAAGGTCCCCTCTGGTCTGCCTCTAAGACTGCCCCACGAGCACAGTCTTCCTCCCCCCTCAGGCACCGTCATGCCAACGGGTCTGAGCTGTAATCATCATAATCCTCGAAAAGGGGCATCTGCTGGTATGTTCGATTTCCCTGTGGAATTCTCGGAGGTTGCGGAACTTGCGCCTGCGAGGACACTGTCCCCCTTGCATGGACCTGGGTCTCGTCGCTGTATTGACGACCTCAGATGCTTGCACTGTCTCTCCCTCTTGTTGCACTTGGGTCACTGGATTCGATCTACACTCGCGTTTCCAATGCCCGATCTTGTGACAAAAGTGACAAGCAGTTGTCTTTTTCAGTGTTGCCACATCCATCCCTGTCTTAGGGTCTATAGGTTTCCCCCTTCCTGGACCCTGCCCATTCTGGGTCCCTCCTTGATTGTTTCCCTGTCTTCTCCCTAATGTCCCTCCACTTGGCTGTGTCTGCATGATTTCCCTGTCAGCATTTTGCATCTGGACTAGCATTAGCTTATTTTTAAGCTTCCTATGTTTCGAGTCCACTTCATCGCTGCAGTACCTGGTGTACCGCAGTATCTCGTCCACTGACTTGTTCTGCCAGCAGATCAAATGTTGCCGAATCATGAAGCTGATTTCTGATCTTAGACCCAAGACGAACTTGGAAACAAACTGTCCCATGTCTTTGGGGTCTAACGTGTCTAGCCCACTGTACTGCTTAAAGGCTTGTAAGAGCCTCTCGTAATATTCATGTACGGACTCTTTTGGTTCCTGAACAGTTCGATCTATTTTAACCCAATCAATATCCTGTGGTGAGATTTTGGATTTCAACCATGTAATTACTTGCTCAAACTTCTTCATAACAATTGGTGAAGGACCATTGGTAACCAAATCCCTGTCTGGTTCAGAAGTTGGCCAATCAACTGCAACTTTACAAGCTGCCCACAAATCACTTGGTACCACAATATCAAACAGTGTATTCAAGTCAACCCACAACACCTTCGAGATTTTAACAAAACGATCGACCTGTTTGTACCACTCGACAGGCTTCTCCCTCAGCCGAGGAAATTCGTTTGTGAATGCTGCCAAATCACCTCTACTCCAAGGCACATGCACATACCCTCCGTTCTGTACCTCTCACAAAGGATAATTCCCTACTCCTGTCATCCCCCCTCCTGGAGGCGGTGTCTCTCCTATACTCTTTTAGTGGTTTTCTTTTTGGACCATTTTTCCTCCCACTTGTCAAGCATGCTCCATGCAAGTATCCCTACAATCAGTTCTCGAATGTGAGTCCTTAGCCCTATCACTCTCTCCTCTTCCAGTTCCTGGCACTGTACTGTAACCTATGGCTTCCCTGCAGCGTCTTAGTCTTGGATAGATCCACCTCGTGTCTTCTTGCCAATTCTGTCAATTTCTCATGTGCTGACCTCACCTTGCGAGTTACATCTTTTGCTACAAACAGCAACTCGTCTGGACCATAAAGCTCTACTCTTTCCAATGGCAGGTTCCCACTAATTATCTCATCTACCTCAGCTTTTAATCTCATCACATCCAGCATCTTTGCTCTTATAGCAGTTTTAAGCATCCCTCGACTTGATGTATCACTTGATTCTCCATTCTCATTGTCCTGATCCTCACATCGGTTCCCTTCCTCTATATTCCCTAAGACTGGTCGACTTCCTGTGTTCCCTCGATCCCAGTCTCCTGTCATCCTATCATTAGGGTTTCTCACTGGTGGTTCCCACATCCTTATGTCAGATCTCGAATTGGCCAAAGACCTTGGTCTCGCCGTTCTTACCTCTACCTGTCCTCTAGAGGAGTCTGCCGTGGCTGGCAAAGGAGTACTTGATTCCACGGGCCTCGGAAGGTGACCTATTCCACTCACTATGCCATTCCCTCCAGAGCCAGTCCCTTCTCCTGCTACTGATTGTGCTAGACTTACATTTCCTGTTTGATCTGGGTCATACACTGACATTATGGGGCCATTGGTAACCGGTACTGTAAGAGCATCCGGTAGCCTTGTAACAACTGTAACTCCATTAGCTTCAATGCTTGCTGGTATGTGTGTTCCCATCCCTTCTGTTCCAGTTGATATTCTTCCGTCTACTCTCGCTCTAGGTTGAGTCTGCGATTCTCCAGTTCCCTCCATTGATACTGCCTTTCCCTCTTCGGATTCTGGTTTATATGGAGGTGGTCTTTCTGATAGCAATCTGTCTAGCAAGCTGTCATCTGTGTCACTATCGTCTTCCTCACCCCACTTCTTCTGAGCCTCTCCTACATTTATCAGCAACGGAAATAGCCTATCCCCTTCAATAGTTTCCACCCTCCATCTCTTCTCCAATGCGTCCCATCGCGCATCCTGAAACGCCCTGATTGACTTTTTCACTCTTTCCTGCCTTCTGTCTCTTTTCCTATCATGCGCTGCTCTTATCCATGCATGTAGCGCCTCAAACTGTGTTGGTCTGGGTAAAGGTCGCAATGAAGACATCACCATTTTCAATTGGTACAACGCTTCCAACCTGAAAGTGCCATAGCGCGGAAAAGTCAATTCTCCCTCATGTTCAGTCATTTTATGCCAATTTTCAAGCCAAATTATAGTATCCAATCCCACATTCGTAGCCATGTAATGGGCTGGGGTATCCTCGGGTGGAGCTTCTTCTCCCCCCCGAGTAACCACTCGTCTGTCTCCTCTACACATATCTCGTAAAACTTTAAAACATTTCATGATAAACAACGTTTTCTTCTCTTGTTTTCACTCGTCTTCCTGATGACAATCCACCAATACCAGCGCGACTTCACACCAACCGACCTATCACAGCGCGACACTCTCTGACGTCACTCTTCCTCCTCATGCAGCAGTTCCCCTCCTTTACAATTCGTCTCTCGCACTCTCACGCGTCTCACTCATGCTCTGAAATAACTGTTTGTCCACCAAACGACCGAACAGTCCCTTCTCTGACTGTCTGTCCACAAACTGTCTGTCCACAAACGACCGGACAGTCTCGTAATTGTCGACCTCAACTCTGGCAACCGTCTGTCCGCGAACGACCAGACAATTGCTCCAGACTATCTGCCCACGAACGGCCGGACAGTCATGTACTTAATCGATAGGATCCAATCACTCGATGTTCCACATGCAGTAACCCACGACCTGAGTCGGTTACTCATGCACACACACGCTTCCCTATCACCGGTGGGTTAGTCAATGACGTCTCATGACTTCCACAATCACTGGTCCGACAATTTCAAATCTGGGTGTATTCTACACCACAATCTCTTATCCCGGGATATCAATAAATTACGTCTCTTGGACCGCACGCGTTCGACCCGAAACCACAATCACTCAACTCTCATTCCAACTCCGCAAGACATCACACAATCAAAACAACACCGCAATCTAACAGACACACATGCCTGTTCATACTCACTCCACCAAGAACTTCTGTTTCTGCCGCACCGTCACTCGCCATCGATTTCCATCAAACGCCGTCGTCCTCCATTCACAATCCATTGGATAACCATCACTTGGGCTCTATGGGGATTCAATGACTACCCTTCTCTACTTCTCCTCTTACTGCAGAGGTAACCATCCTACACTGCTACCAACTGATTAAGCCAGATTCCAATCTGATAATTTACTAGGAACCCTCGGTCGACTGGACCTTTTGTTACCTGCTGAGAAGTGTAAAGGGGAGAAACAACGTATCCTTTACAAGCTAACATGCATCTATTTAATCAAAATTCTGAAAGGATCACTGACTCCGAAGTTCAAGTTTAGTGGTTTATTACAAAACCAAAAATAGATGAACATACAGACACCTCAGAACGAGGTTGCAAAAATACAAAGGCACTAATACAAAGTTCAACCAACGCACCAATCTAATCCGATATAGCATGAAGAGAATGAGTAACTCCAGAAACACTAGACAGGCAATAACTGCACCAACATCTATATTAGTCTTCATTGAAATCCGTAAAGAAATCCGTTAGTCTATCCCTACTCTATTCTAAAGGGCATCCCTACTTAACTTTGCTCAAGCAAGATCATGAAAAAGGTGTCAGCTCGTGATGACTTCCTCAGAAGTACACTCACGTTGTGAAAATCCGTCTAAGTCTCCATCCTAAGAATCGATCCCTTCCTTTTACATTCTTTGCTCTTCTACCTCTCCTCAATCAGCTCCTGCTCAATCTGCCCTCTCTGCTGACTACCTCTCCTCTGTCTGTCTCTCCTTTCACCTGACCCTCCTCCCATGGGGCACTGTCCCTAATACAAAATGGACCTTCGTTAGGCCCGCCCAGGTAACACCTCTTCTGGCCAAACACCTCTTCTAGGTGAATTTCCACTAAAACTTGAAATCGGTCCAACGACGGTTGAAGTGTCCTTGGGTCTCAGGCTTCTTCAGTGCATCTTCCAATTATCAGCATTCCTGGAGACTTTGTAGCGGATCTCCTCCATACCTAACTCCTAAAACAAAAGCATTATTCTTACTAACGAAGATGATGTCCTTGCACCTGCAACGAATGCATGAGAAGGAAACAATCTTGCACGCAAATGAATTTCGCTGACCGTCTCCAAATGAGAGCCTCACCAGGGGAAAATACAATTTGGGCCTACATAAACCAGCTAACATAAGAAACCACATAGGCCTTTCTTAGCACAAAAGAGTATATACTCCATCAAGGCCTTTAACATAAAATTAAACACACATTAATACCACATTGATAAGCACTACATTTCATCATTGTTAAACACAATTAATTACTAATGCGTGTGCAACTTCGAAATGATGCACGTTTAAATCTAATGCGTTACATTTCCTCTAAGCTACTTCATTAACATTTTAATAAACATTAAAGTTACACATTTCCCTCTAAACGCCACTTTACGTTTCTTGAGTGGCACAACTTAACATTTCATTTAATTTACTACTGATTATTACAACACAAATTCTAACTAATATTAGCGCACACATAAGAATATAGGCGGGTATGGACTACTCATGGATATAGGGTACCCCTACAATTTTCAGAATATCTTTGCGCTCTATCACACCTCTACCTGTGTAAGATAGGGGCCAAGATCCAACCCAAGATAGGACCACACAGGGTAGTTGTAAACCTAACCCAATTTAACACCAACCCAACAGCGGTATACATCTTCACTGAACCCACTGATGTCCAAGTCAACCTGGACAGAATGCGTAGGAAGGATACTATAGGGGAGGATATCACATGGCCCAAAATTTCCCGGAGAAGAGTTTTTGGGAGGTAGCCAAATGCCCGAATCCCCCACTCAGTTCACAAACATGTCTGCTCCAGCATCCATCTGTGTACCGAGAGTGGCTCCTAGTGTATCCGGGGCAGTCTATTTTAGCAACAAGTGGTCGCCCGGCATGGAATTCCAATGTAGGGTCATCCAGCTCGGGGATAAAAAGGGAAATGGGTCGCATGGGGGGGAGGGTTTAAGGAAAGTATGACTAACCGGTGTCTGGAAATCTGGGACACCAAGGTGAGTGGATGCACTTGGCTAGAAGGGAAAGGTCAACCCTTATTGTACGGAAACTTATACTGTATTCCTTATGCTTCAGAGGAAAAGGAATGCTTCCGGCGGGCATGAATGCTAACTGCGGAGTGATAATACATATTCCGGATATGCAATGGGGCACCTCCATGCTTATGGATTTTTATTGGCAGTGCGACGAGTATGCCTATACTCAGCTGGTTCCCAGATGGAGAGGACTGTATTCCCTGGCCACTTTTCACCCAACCCTGTTCATTCCTGGAGAAGAGGTAACAGACTTGTACCAGTACCCGTTAAGGAAAAAGACCATCTTGCTGCACCAAGCTCGTGAAAGGAGAGCGGTGGACTTTTTGGCTGGGCTCAGTTCAAAGACATTCCAGAAGAATTTAGGCTAGACACGGAAGCACAGCTGGGGGCATGGGGGCTGATACCCTTCTTCACCCTGCAGACAACAACTAACTCCCGCTGGCTACAAATAACCCAGTGGGAAATGCTCAAAATGATGAGCAGCACTGAGCTCAGCCTCAATTCGATCAAGGAAGTAATGCGAGCCATTCGCCTAATGGTAATGCTGCATCGTTATGTACTGGACTTAATGACCGCAATGGAGAGAGGGTCTGTGCTGGGCACCACCTGCTGCACATTCATCATAGGGAACGACATGGACAATGGAACATTGACGTTTGCCATTCAAGCACTGAATAATCTATAAAGAAGCATGTGTTAAGAGGGAGGTGCCCCGATGCAGGAGTGGTTTTCAAATTGGTTCTCCTGGCTCCCAAGATGGATATTCGGTTTATGTAAATCACTGTTGCCAGTTATCATTGTGTTTGTATTGGTATGCAGGGTTATACAAGTGGGGATCAACTGCTGTAAAAACGCAGTCCTCAAACTGGGTAGAATGCAAGTAAATAGGGAGATAGTAGTTGTCAATATACAACTTACGGAACAGCAGGCCCCAAGTGCAGTAATTATCAAAATACATGAGACAGGTAGTTTAGTTGAAAAGTCAACTATAGGGGGAATATTAATATGGAAAACGATTCATGCATCGAAGACAATAAAATATCGTCTTTTTTAACAGATTTGCCCGTGGTGAACTCTGCATCATATTTGACTTGCAAATATGCAGTTAGACAGGCCCTGAGACCTAGGCCTGGGAATTGCTGATCGATAGGTCACAGGTTGGAGGGTGCGTAACTGGCAGGCAAGAAACTCTTGATCAATCCCATAGATAGGTGCAGTGACATTACAATTGTCAGGGGAGCTTGCCCCAATAAAGCACACATGGCCGGAAGGGGTACCCGCGCTCCTAATAACACCATAAAGACAGATGCCACATGAGTTAAGAACACATAGCAAATCAGGACCTAGCACATGTAATGATCATGCAGTCCCCATGCCAGCCATCTGGACACATTCACCACTGGCCACAATGTGTCCACGCGAGGTCAAGACCCACCTGTAGTAACTATTGACCATTAATTTATGACTCCATAGGCATCAACCAACAATCCTCACCATATAGTGCACACCGGAAACTTTTTTTTACCTTTTGCATTTTGTATACAGGAAGGACTCAAACCACATCTAAATTGAGACAGTACTCAGACCTAGTGCCTGTAACTGTTCTCCTGGCTGAACTGTTTAATTAAACAAACTGTTTCTGTTTGCCAAACGCCTCTTGTCTTTTGTTTTTTCTCAGGAATTCTAACTCAAGCAACATGTTCACCACACCTGATTGACTCTACTTTGCTCTGAAGTCAGCATACGAATTTGGAAGCACCATTTTCTTCAGATGCTTGCTCTAATAATTTGCCTCTGCCATATGTACATGCGAAGTGGCTTCGGGGCTGGGGATCACTTTTTTGTGAATATCCCCGTTTGTGCCCGCACGTCCACCCATTTGCTCGACACCACAGCAGAGAGAATTGTTGCTGCATTGATGTGGTCTGCCTCACGACCCCGCAGGGAAGAGTTGGCCATGGTTGCAGCCGTATTCTCTGGCAATCTGCCCGGTTGCCGACTGCGACAAAAGGGCTCCCCCTGAGCTGCTGCAGACCAGGGAGCGGATCTTCACATCGTCGCGGGGAGGATTGGGACGTACTTGCAGCCACTCTCCCTGAGGCTGACCCGGATGCTCGTCGAAGATGCTGATGATCCCCTGGGACTCTGTCTGTCCGGTGAGTGGATGGGAGAGGTCCGAGTCCCGACGCGTGGATGCTGGTGAGTCCCGTGGATGCATTGAGGCAGTCTAGGTTCACTGAGACTGGTTGCATGCGGGACACCGGCAGCCTGCCCCTGCTGGCGGTCCTCGGAGAGGTCGTTCCCTTGGGTCCCCCTATGGTACAGGAGCTGTGCTGCGCCCTCATGGTCCTGACCCTGCAGCCGCTGGGTGAGTTGGTTTCCCTCGCAGCACACCCCGGGCTCTGAGTGCTCCAGAGGCTGATCGCTGGGCTTTCAGGGTGTTCCCCCCACCTCCGCCGCCTGATCCCGGACGGGGGACTGTGTGTGAAGGTTCGGGACGCCTCCGAAGCGTGCCGCGTTGTTGTGGCTGATCTCAGGGTGACGCAGAGTCCTCCCCCCACCCCCCAAGCCACCCTGATCTGGATGTGGGGACGTGTGCGAGGAACTGAACTGAGCCGCCTATGAAGTGCCGAGCGCCGTCTTGGCTCGAGTTTGAAAAATGTTAATTTGAATGAAAACTGCGGAGGGCTGCAGGGCTACTGATGTTCAATGGGAGCAGCACACAGGCTCTTACGGTCATGCATAGAAAGCGTGAAACAATCGTGTCTGAAGGGGGGAAGGGGATCCAACTGTCCCTCACCCGACACGGGAGCTTGCCACAACCCCCCTTTTGAATCTGCCTTCAATATCATCAGAAGGCGCTAGGGGGACCTAAAATTGTAAAACCAAAAACCTTACTACAGTTTATTTCAAGCGAGGCACAGACTAACAGTGCTCCTCAGCAGAGAATTACAGAGCAGGCAGTTAGAACATGACATCACATCAGGGTCTCCACAGCGCAAAAGACTTGCAATGGGACTGTTTTTTTACACTTAGTCCTACGTCAGCCTCACTCACACCGAGAGAATTGCTTGGGGCAACAGCTGAGTGCCCTACAACCCCAGTCCTACACACTCTATATGCCTGACCTTAAGATGGCTGTCCTGGCCTGCCCCCTAGAAGCATTGCTATCGAGTGCATATCAACCCTACAGTAAGTCTTTGCCTCCCAGTAACTCCGGGATGGGTGCTATCAATTTGATCTATGACGATGCCCCCCGGACTGAAACCTTGAGCATTGTACACACCACGGAGCCGGATCAACAGGGCCCATGCCCGGTGGAACTTTGATGGAACTTTCGATGGACTTTTGACGATGCCCCCTGGGCTGATACCAAAACTGTTTGTACTTACCTCGGTGCAGGAGCAACCCTGGCCGATGCCCGGTGGAGCTGTCATATGCAGCTATAGAGGAGTCTGGCGCTGGTTTCACCCCCTCGGCCGTCACCTACCCAGCCGGTCATCTGACATTGTTTTCCTCGTTCCCCCGTTGTGTTTCCTTCCCTCCCCCTCCTCCTCCCTCCGTGATTCTTTGGTTTAATTGATGTAACTATGTAACCCGTAACTCGCTGATCCTCTGAAACCTTGAACATTGTACACACCACGGAGCCGAATCAACAGGGCCCTCGCCCGGTGGAACTTTGATGGAACTTTCGATGGACCTTTGACGATGCCCCCTGGGCGAATACCAAAACTGTTTGTACTTACCTCGGTGCAAGAGCAACCTTGGCCGATGCCTGGTGGAGCTGTCATATGCAGCTATAGAGGAGTCTGGCCCTGGTTTCACCCCCTCGGCTGTCACCTACCCAGCCGGTCATCTAACATTGCTTTCCTCGTATCCCTGTTGTGTTTCCTTCCCTCTCCCTCCCCCTCCTCCTCCCTCCGTGATTCTTTGATTTAATTGATGTAACTATGTAACCTGTAACTCGCTGATCCTCTTGTAAAGCGATCTGATACCTCCGGGTCTAGCCAGCGCTATATAAAACTTTTCAAATTAATAAAATAAATAAAAAATGTACATAACCTCATAAACAAAAATACTTTTTAAGCCTGGTCATGTTAATCATTGGACTCTTTGGAACTGCCCTTTAATCCACAACACACCCCCAAGCCTCTCAAGCTGAATATTCACTATTCAACTCACCCATGTACAAAAAGTAGCCTACATCCATCCCACTTCACTATTACTCCCATTTATCATTCATATCCTTAATTAAAAGGCTTTGCTGGCAAATGCGGAAACACAAATAATCCTTTCAGTTTCAAATGTACTCCCAAGTACATAATTTCAAATTAAGTCCAAACTCCTTTCTATTATGCATGCTACTAAATTTTAGATTACTCAACGCTCATCACCCTGAATTCTAAAATTCGTGTTTCAGACTATGACTTAGACATTCTATGTATCACTGATTCTTGTCGTAATGCAAGGTTCTCAATCTGTCTTAGATTTACAAGTCTTCAAGGATACAAAATCGTCTATGCTAACAATATAAATTAAGATTCAGCATTGTAGACATTCACAAGAACAACTTAAAATGCAGGTGTGTACCCATCACAATTTATGACACAATTGAATATGCTAAAAGTGCCATTCCAATTATCCCCATTCAACACTAGCTACTAGCACACCATCTATCACTTGCCCAAAATCAGAACCAATTTCACTATCCAGCCCTCAGAATATGTTGCCTCAAACCAAAAAATGTCTGACAAAAATATCTTGCCAGGAGTCTTGAATCTCAACTGGGGCACCAGCAAGTGCAAATTGTATGCCATCCCTGATAACCTAGTTTTACTTCACTATTTATACCAGTCTTCTTCCGAGCCTACTTACTCAGGGGTAAAATTCTGGAAGTAATCTTCATTGATTCAGGCATTATCAAATGCTTCTCCACCATTCAAGTTGACTGACCAGACCACTTTGTCATTTATTCAAACATTCTTGCCCGTATTTCAACCTTGACAAACAATACCCTTGTTATGAAATTTCTTTTTAATGCAGTAAAAACCCTTCATGTCCCATACTCAAAGACCGTATCACTCCTTTGATAAAGCAACTTGACATATCAGTTGACACCTAAGACACTGCCAAGAATAACAATAATATAATTCATGTGATAGTCAAAATCAATTGCCCTTCTGCAACTAAAAATATCTCAAAAGAGACCAAGGCAATTATGGTTTTCTGAATCTCTATACAATAGAAGTATATTGATATAAAGCAGATAATGAATTATGAATATCAAATTCTCTGAAAGCACATATAACGAAAGAAAAAAAAACAGTTACAAGCATGTCATTCTATTGGCTAAATCCAACTTTATTTAAGAATAAATCAACACCACACCTAACTGTTACTAGTCCCTCTTCTGGCGCATTTCACCCCGTACTATCTATCTTCAGAATTTGTTACTGCTGCCTTTGCTTGCTTAATGTAAATAACTCCTCCAATTCTTAACTGGAACTCATCCTCTTCCATCAGCATTGATGTTCTATCCTCCATTATTATGCTGCTCAAACCAATAAATTAATATGTGGATAGTTCGTTGGCAAATTTTATCAAGCAAAGAATCTATTTTTTCGAGTTCAAGTGGTGAGACAAGATAATCACATCTGTTACACAAGAAATCTTCCTGGACCATTTAAAGCCTGAACAAATTACCACCATCTTCAAAATACCAAACTTTATACAGACCTATTTCCCACCTTTTGACCAGTATCCAACCTCTTTTTGCTACAGAAGCCACAAAGAATGTGTTTCTAATCAATTTAGTACCATTATTTGCAGAGACATCTACTTTCACTTGACCAATCTGGCTTTTGTCCGAGTTTTACCATGAAACAGCCACACTGAAAATCCTAAATGGTGTACACAGCACTCTTGATAAAGGAGAAATCTGTTTACTCATATTTCTAGACTTGTCAGTGGCTTTACAAAAAGTATATCATAGTGGTTCTATCCATTACATTAGACAATCCCATAGGCTTTTGTAGGCAGGTCCACAGTACGTTTTTCTCATTTCTCCCAAAAAGATATACAAGTGTTTTTTTGTTGTTTTTTTTATGCTGATAGGGCCAGTAACTATAATTATGCTCCTGTTCAGATTTATGAGACTCGCAGAAGCACCACAGATCTGCTAACTTTCACTCACAGATTTCAGCAGCTAATCTCTCCAAGAGAAAGTCTGGCCCAAAATGGGGACTTACTGGAGCTATCAGATCTGGAACTGCCTTCTATGAGAAATTCCTCAGTTCTCAGTGCACCCTGAGTGAATCCTACTTGTAAGATGCTGGATTTTCCCTAATCCCAGACTTTGAAATGAGGAAATATCAGCTTATTTTTGGGCCACTAATAAGGAGGGCCTAAGTGGTGAAGATTGGTAAAAACATCTCAGGAAGTGTAGAAATTTCTTTTGGTGTCCCCCAGAACTCAGTCTTCTCCCACACCTCACTCAGTTTATACAGGGAGTTGCTGAGTTTGACCTTAGAGGATATGAGTATCTCATTTACACCCATCTGTGGATGACACACCTATTTACCAATAAGCATTGACAATTGAGGATATCTCCACCCTCCGCACTTGGGTGACAGTCTGAACACATGATGTAAAAAATGTTCCTCTTGCTCGAATCCCCCAAAAATGTTCTTCATCTCTTCACACCCTCTCTTATGAATAATTTCAACCCATCACAACTTTAGAAATCATGAAGTGTATTCTCACTCCCATACCATACATAAACTGGGTAGCCAAGCTGGAACATTTCTGATTTCACTCACTAAAAAAATGACCTGAACTTTTCAGACTATTTAAAAAAAACAATTCAAGTTCTCATGACAAACAGAGTGGACTTTGTAAGTGCTATCCTCAAAGGCAATCCAGAGTTCTCCCTTGTGCTCTGAAAGCAATACTCCATTCGGTGCCATACCAATCAGCAACACAATAAATTTACCACATCACCTCCTTACTTTATTGACTTCCAATGAAAACAATGATCAATTCCAAATTATCGTGGCTCTCTAAAATACATTCACCTGAGTAGTGTCTGATACTTATCTGCTATGCTCTCCATACCAAGAGGTCAAAGAGCCCTTAGAGACCACTTCCCCCTACATCTGGAAGTAACCAGATTGAAAAGAGATATCGCCCAGAAGCACTCCTACAAAGGAGCTGCAAAAACAACCTAAAACCATCTGCCTCTTGATCTTCTAACAAAATTCTCACTTCTCTGTTCCAGAAAGCACTTAAAACACTTCTTTTCCAGTCCATCTTAACTTAATTCTCCCTTCCTATATAAAAGCTACTACTGATCTACCAAATTGTCATTGTAACCCATGATGTTCTTTCAAAGTTCCACTCAAAATCCATATTTCTTCTGTTGTACACTTGATTGTTTAAAATGTTCTTTTCCGGTTATGTGTTATGTGATTAATTGAGAAGGTTCCTTAATATCTTTTGGTGCAGGAGCAAATAACATGGTTAAAAATAAATAGTTCTGGGGCACGGCTTAACTGCTGAACATGGGGGCGCGAATTGAGGTCGCTCAGCATGCCCACATGTAATCTGACAGAATCCTGTCCTGCATTGGTATAAGAGCGCCATCATCCTGAGTGCTGGTGCCCAGCCCGAGGTTGGTCTTATGAGATAGGGGCTCAGAGGGGCCCCCGCAGCTGCACCACGGTTGATGGGAAGATGAGGGCTGTGGCCTCCCTAAAGCGGTTGAGCGGCTAGAGCATCCTTCGCGGTGTGCCCTGGAGTGCGGCGGATAGGCCTGGATTGTATCTGGGCCCCCTTGAGGCTCAGGTGGTGGTGGCCTGGCCCTGTGCTCTCTGGCTGTCACAGCTCCCCAACATCCTATACTGCCTGGTGCCTGCACCGGCGTGGTCTCAATGTCTCCTGGCCACCACCAAGATCTAGGTGTGTCCTGAAAGGTGGGGCCTGGACTTTTGGACATGTGGGGTGCCCGGCAGGGTCTGAGACATTAATAGGCCAGCTGCCCTGAGAATACAGAGACTTCGGCTGAGGAGCCATCGGTGGCGCATTCCCTAGGCATTATAGGATTACCGTAAAGCGGCCTGGCAGACACCATTTTTTGTTTCGGCTGAACTAGATTTGACAAAACTGGTGGCGGCATACTCACCTATCTCTGTTCCCCCTAGCATTGGTCTATCTTCTGCACCACAGAGGGTGGCCCATTCTCGTTGTCTCCTCTCGGGGTCCTGACTGCTCATGCCGCCTCCCGTAGTGGATCGCAGTGAGGGTCAGGGGGTCAGCTGGGGTGTCTGGCCCATCATCAGTGAGGCCAGTGTACCCAGAGCCATCACCACCAATATGGCCAAGGATGAGGCTCTGTCAGGAGCCAAACAGAACACTATAGACAAATGTACTCAACCTGGTGGGTCCTCTGTGCTTCCGGGGGCAGGTGGCAAAGACGATCCGACCCGGGACAACACTGTCCGTCTGGCGGCCATTACACAGTCACAAGACATTCTTGATGCCAAAATTGGTGCGGTGGGCACTGAGTTTAACCTCCTCCGACAAGACCTGCGGAATCCTGTTGAGAGGATCAGTGAGGTACTAGGGTCTCTGGGACCGAGAACTCCTTGCACTCTTTGCAACAGAGCATGACGAAACTCACAGTAGTGACCAAGGAACTGCCAGCAAGGGTTTAGGACGCTGAAGGTAGGGCCCGCCACAATAACCTGTGATTCATCGGCTTACTGGAGGAATGTGAGGGCTCATTAATGGAACGTTTCATTGATCATTGGCTCCGTACACTAATGCCCCCAGAGGCTCTCTCCTCCTGCTTTGTGGTTGAGCGGGTCCATATGGCTATGTTGCGGCATTCCCCTCCTGGGGCAGGACCCAGGCAGGTGATTGCAAAAATCCTTAATTATATAGATAGAGATGCTATACTTAAAAATGCCCGGCTCCAGGACAAACTTGTGTGTCAGTTGCAGCCCATTATGATCTTCCCAGATTACACTAGAAAAGTCCAGCAGCAGCAGCAGCAATAATTTCAGGTGGCTAAACAGCGTCTCAGGGAATTCAAACTTCACTATATGCGCCTTTACCTGGTGAAGCTTAAGGTTTTGTATCAGTCCCAATCATTATTCTTTGGCACGCTGAATGAGGTCTTCTAATGGACTGACGAGAGGGTTCATGAGAAACCTCACACCCCACCTCTGATGGACTCAGACTCTTCTCAAGAATACAGATGTAGCAAACCAGCAAAGACCGCAGCGATGCACCAACATAGATCACGTTCCACGTGGAGGAGCTCCAGATGAACCGTAGATCCCTTGTCAATTGCGGGCAGAGTGCAGGATCCCCAGGAGCTGCTCACGGTGCCTGCCAAGTAATAAAACATTTTTCAATACTGGGGGTGCTCTTTGTAAAAGCTTTGTAATATATGTGGCCATAGTACTTTGGAGTGATTGCTTTATTCCTCTGATGTTCTTCTTTAATTTACATGTTGGTTATGGGGAATCATTGGGTCAGACCTGACTGGGCTCCCGGTTGGGGCCTGGGTGTGGCCTTCACCATGACAGATACTCCTAAACTATGCTGAGGGGGGAGTTGGGGAACTTTTGTTCTTTAACAACTTGGTATCCATTCTGGGGGTTCTATTGTTGTTTTTCATGATGTTATATGCCTGCCATATGCCTGACTACCCGCACACTACAGCTGACAAAACTTACATTCCCCTCCTCAATGAGTGATCCATCCCTCAATGGTTGTATAGACCATCTGCGAATAATATGTGGAACGTAAATGGCCTGCTTGATAAGGTTAAGAGAGGGGTGGTATTACGACAGGCCAAATGGGTGGGACAGATGTTCTCCTCCTCCAAGAGACACACTTATTCGGCTATAATTTCCCATGCCTGGCTAGATTTGGTTACTCTCATGTTTTCCACTATGGGTTCACGAGGGAGTCCAAGGGTACAGGTATACTCATCAGGAATACTGTCCCATACCAACACACTAAGACATGGGTGGACCGTCAGGGCCAATTCCTTGCAGTAATTGGAGCGTTGTGTGGGGAACACCTTGTGTTTGTAAGTGCTTACGCACCTCCTCCCCTCAGCCCCACTTTTGAGGAACACATGACAAAGTTATGGGGTGACCTTCCTGGGGGACTAATGGCACTTGGGAGTGGGGGACTGGAGCGGAGTGGTGAACCCCACCATAGATCGGTGGTGCCCAAGTGGAGCGCTTCCAGAGATCGGGTACAACGCCCTTGTACTCTTTCATTTCCACATTGGGCCTGGTGGATTTATGGAGGGCCCGGCATATTGCTGATGGAGGTTATACGTTCTTCTCCACTGCCCATGGCTTGTTTTCTCAGCTACATTATTTCTTAGTCCCACGATCTGCAGAGGGTGTCCAATATTATGGTTTTGGCCAGGGGGCTGTCCAATCGCTCTCCAATTGCCATGCGGCTCCAGGTGGCCCACTGCTACCCGGCCTTCCTCTGGCTCCTTTCACCCTGGTGCCTTCAGCATGTGGAATACAGCCGCCACATGGAACTCTCCATCATGGAGTATTTCTGCATAATGTTCCCTCTTTGGTCTCGCCCAAGACGGTGTGGGAAGCCTTGAAACCCACATTGAGTGGGATTGACATTAGCTATTGCGCTGGGATGCGGCGGCGGAAGACTCACAACTTAGTAGATCTGGAGACCCAGATGACGCTGCTAGCGGAACATAGTTGTGGGGTGGATGGGCAGGTGGCGCGTAGGCAGTTGGGTCTCCTGCAATTCCAATATCAGCAAGTTCTGCTTGACGAAGCCAAGGGATCATGGCAGGCAACTTAGAGTCACATCTACCAAAGGGGAGATAAATCCAGTTAAATGCTCTACAGACTCTGTCAGAGTATTCCCCACTCCTCCCCAGTTCTGTTAATTTGGGATTCATCGGACACACTGTTCACAGATTGTCAGAAGGTAGTTGATAAAATTTGACAAATACTTTGAGGGTGTATACTCTTACCGTGAGATCCTGTCCAGGGAGCAGATAGTAGACTTTGTGCTTGCCTTTCCCCTCAGTGCTCTTTCTGCCACGGATCGTGAGTCACTGGAATGTGCACTAACCTGGGATGCGGCTTCAACGGCCCTGGCGAGTCTAAACATGGGGAAGGCTCTGGGTCTCAATGTGTTCCTGTGCAAGCTTACATGCTCAGATTGCAGGACCACATGCTGGGCGTGATTCACGCTGCAGTCCGAGCCATGGTGCTACCTTCGGACTGGTGCTAAGTGGAGATTGTGGTATTTCCCAAGCCTGGCCGGCTAGTGGATGAACATTCCTTGTACCGCCCAATTTTCCTATTAAATCAGGAGGTAAAGATTATGGCAAAGGCACTTGCAAACCATCTAGTGCACTTGATCCAGAACCTGGTCCATCTGAACCAGGTTGGGTTTATGCCACGCTGCGCCACTCGTCACAATATTAGATGCTTTTATGATGCACTGGTGCTCACATGCAGGGTGGAAGGCCCTGCGGCGATCCAGTTTGCTTACATCGACAGGGCCTTTCACTCAGTTAGATGGGACTACCTCTTTGTACTACTGCAGCACCTTAACTTTGGTCCTCGATTTCTCTCCTATCTCAGGGCCCGATTCACAAAAGCAATCTGAGACAAAATCCTAACTTTACGACTTTCGGTATTCACAAAAGGCATTTAGGAGTAGTAAAGTTAGTAATCCTAACTTTACTACTCCTAAATGACTTTTGTGAATACCGAAAGTCGTAAAGTTAGGATTTTGTCTCAGTTTAGGAGTAGTAAAGTTAGGAATCCTAACTTTACTACTCCTAAATGCCTTTTGTGAATACCGAAAGTTGTAAAGTTAGGATTTAGTCTCAGAATACTTTTGTGAATCGGGCCCTCAGATTGTTATATACTGACCTGACTGTATTGGTCCGTGTTGCAGGAGCCCAATCGGGTTCATTCCCAGTGTGGGGGGAATGAGGCAGGGTTTGCCACTCTCTCCCCTGGTGTTTGTTCTCACCATGGAGCCCCTGGCAGGATGTGGGGGATCTGTATCATGAAGGGAACCTGATGTCCTTTGCCTTAGTTGCCGATTATTCTGGGGTAGAACCAGGGTAATTCCTCATACACCGAACAGTCATAGCCGCACTACACAAACACTGGGGAGACATGTCAAGGGAGCCCCCAACACACATAACCATCCAATATTTACACGTCATGGACCAGGGAAGACACCTTATCAAGTGGTTCACTGCCTCCCTCAGGTATCACACAGCGACACCGCTGATTTCTTTGCAAACGCAGTGGGAGGAGGACCTGCAGCGCCCTTTTACAGATGCTGAATGGAGCAGGGTACTGGAAGGGTCAAGTAATGTCCTGCAAAACATGCGATTCCACCTCATACAATATTTCATCACCCAGAGGGCATACCTTACTCCAGCGAAAATTAATAAATTCTATGACGGCGCGGATGCTGCCTGTCCACACTGTCATGCCACTGGTGCAGATCTATTGCATATGGTATGGAGTTGCCCGCGATTAGGAGAGTATTGGGAGTTGGTAGTGTCCTCGTTGAGCCGTTGCACAGATCGAATAATACTCCTGAATTGGGAGACCTGTATTCTACATCTCTATACAAATACCAAAAGCCTGTGAGTCACCACTTGGTTCATTGTGCTAGTGCTGATTGTCGCAAAGAGACTGATCACTAAAGATGGCGCTCACCTGAACCCCCGGCCACGTGTGCTTGGGAGTGCTCCCTGTAGGTGTGGGCCAAGGCAGAAAGCATGGCACTACACAGGGAAGACACATTAGGCCTAACGAAAACCCCAATAGCAGAATGCTGGGATGCAATACTGCAAGAGCCCCTGGGAAGTGATGGGACCCCAGAGCTAGAAGCAGAACCAACAGCAGACAAACATTAGCATGGACCCCCCACAGATATCCTGAAATGGCCTCTCACATGCATGATACTCAAAAGCTGCACCCATGTAGGAAGCTACTAAGCGTGCAACAAGTAGAGCCTGCATGTCACACAAAGAACATGCACCAGCAAACATTATAATCCAGGGATCATTGCTTTGGCTACTTGGAGGTGCCCCACTAACCTAGACCCCATTCCAGTTAATCTTAGTTGCCCCCAGTTTTTACCCCTCACTCCCACTGTCACTACCTTTGCAAAGCAATGCATTCACAACTCATTAGTAGGTGAACCTCCCTTCGGTGATCAGCAGCACTTTATGGTTCACACTCCATCAGTTGCAGACCCACGATCCAACTACCATAGCTGAGACGTGAAGATTGAAACTCAATATCCTGTATTATATATTGGTAATAGCTACCATTGAAGGTGTAATGTACTGTACCATGTATGCTGTACTTGCTTGTTCAACATATGAAATGACCATAAATACAATAAAAACAATTAAAACAACAAAAAAAACGTGGAGCCCCTCGCGGTTTGGGTGTGAATGGAAACCCAAGTACGGGGCTTTGCATGGGGAGAGGAACTATCAGGCATAAAAGCTCTATATGCGGACAATGTCCTTTTCTTCCTCTCCGCTCTGGTGGAATTCTGGTCCCTATTTGCTACAGATCCTACACGTTTTTGGGGAAACATCGGGTTTATATATTAATTTATCTAAATCCACAGGGTTTCTGGTTGTGGGGGGCCTTCTGGCTCTCGACTGGGCTAGTGACCTGGGGGTAGTGATAGACAGTTTTAAATATCTTGGTGTATTCATTTCCTCTGATGAGACACTAGCATGGGTGTGCAATCTGGAGGCAGTTCTGGCTTGTCTACTGGAGGATATTCAGATTTGGTCGCTTTACTTTCTTATTTTGTTTCCTTCCTTTTCCTGTTTCCTCTCTTCCCCCCACCCAGAGCCATGGCAGAGCAGGGAAGTGCCAGGGCCCCCCCGAACACCCGTAGCACCAGAAGCCTACCTTGCGGTCGGCGGCGCCTACAAGGGGTGCAGCCCCGTGCCATTTTTTCAGAGGTGGTGGTGGGTGCGCTAATTTTTTATGTGCATCGCCATCTCCCCTCCACCATGGCAGCAGTTGGCTGGCCTGGCCATGTGTACGGCCTCCGGGAGAGTCAGCAGTGCTGGGAGAGGGTGCACCGGGCTGTGCGCCACAGCTCTGAGGTCCAGCACACCCAGAAACAGCTTTCGCACTGGTGGGCTGACATCCTGGATAGGGAACAGGACCTGCTCGACCTGCTGGGGGTGGAGATTGCGGGACTCGGTAAGTAATAATTATTTATTTGCCGTTTTCTATGCTAATATTTTTTCCAAATAGCAAGCATGCTGCTCACACTCAGGAAAGTTAGGTTTATGTTACAAATATTATGTGATCATCATCTAGACAGGTGCTTGGTGGCGCTACCTAATTGTACTTGTTGGCACTTGCTTGGGCTGATTATTTAAGAAGTCATACAGGGACTCCTCTGTCCTGTCACTAAGATGGTGGTAGTTATTAGTTTTAGTGCCTTTCTTTTTTGCAGCTCGTACAGTTCCAACCCAAGCAATTTCCCAGTGATATGTAGTATGAATGCATCTATGCATTGAAAGAAATGCAGACTGAATTGGCCCATCAAAGAGGGTTGAGACAGAGAGATTTAGAATGAGATGAGAAGCAAAGATCATTTGTTGCTATTTATTAGTAGTTCCAAAATGTAGTTTAGGAAATTTGGAATAGGGTAAGGTTTAGGAAATTAGGAATAGGTCCACGATACTAGTACTATGGGAGATCTGATTTAGAAAAGTTCAATGTTACTGCGTTTGCCTTTCCCTGTCAAAATGATTTTTGGGAGATAATTAACTGTACCACTAATCTTTTTTTATTTTATTTTCTTTATTACCTACATCAGCAAGCAGGGGCAAGAAGAGGGATGGACCTGGAACCACTGAGGCAGGTGAGGGAGCCAGAGGTGCCTCCACAAGTGCCGCTGCAGATGGCTCTGCTGGCCCCAGTAAGTCTTCCTGTTGTTAATATTACTATTATTTCCCTAACTTTTACCACTCCAAATTCAGAATTATTTTTCCTTTTTACTGTGCCTGTCTCCTAATGTTTTTCCAACTACTCTTCATTCTATCTGTTTCCTAATTTCTTCTTATCCTTGCATTATCCTATTAATTTTATATATTTCAAGTTTCTGTACTTGACTTCCCTCTCCCCTTATATATCTTGTGTACTGGTACTGTAAGACTCAGAGAACCCATTTTAGGTCAGGTTATCTACTGTGAAGATTCCATGCCCAAGTAAGGTATTGTACTCATGATTGTTGAGAAGGCTTTCTTTTTCTTGCTATGCTTAAACAGTGAAACGAGAGAGTGGCCATGGTCATGGTAGATCCCCCAATATTGTGTATGTATTATTAGCATAGTATACCAGCAGTTGATGACAGTGCAGCATGGCTGGAAGTATGAGGACAGCCCTATTGCATTTGCCAACCAAGATCATATGTCCTTCATTGACTAATTATTGCACCCTTTCATTGCGCTTCAATGACTCAGATTAATCATAACTCTGCTCCTCCATTACAAAAGGTTTTTGGTTGGCTTGACTACTTAGCTTTTCAAACACTGGCAGCCAACAAAATGCCCAACGTGATATTTCGATAGAAGATACTGTAACCGAACCATAGTGATGTATTGTGGTTGTATTTCACACACAAAAAAATAGGGAGAGGTTGTTGTATACTTTATAGGGTGTCCATAAACGGGCTTTCGAGACTCATGTCCTTATATAGGCACAATTCGCCTTGCCCATATATAGGCATAAAATCCCAGACCTTATTTAGGCATAAACCATGCACTCCAAATACAGGCATGGATTCCGACATCCGTCCTCCCTAACGTCTCAACGAGTCCATGAAAAAACAGACCCTCAGGCTGCGGGAGTTTCCCTTGCCCAGGACTTTTGATTTCTTCAAGGACTCATACATTATGCATGAACCATTAATCCCTAGAGGTTCATTCATGACGTCTTTCGCTGCCCAACTCACGTCAATGCTAACATTTTCAGGTATAAATATACCTTCTCAAACCCCTGTAAATCAGAGGAGACCTCGACTTCAGAGGAGCCCGATTCCCGGCCGGACGCACTGAGAAGACGCTGTCATTCCTGCACGCAGAGAGTCCAGCTTCCAGTGATCTAACTTCCCTTGCGGGGTGTTGGAGTTTGAGTCCGGAAAAGAGATTCCTACCTCTCTCATTCTTCAGGTATGGAGCAGACTAGAACCTAGAGAGACTCTTGGCATGCTAGGACTCTTGGCATACTAGGCGTAACTTACTCTTAGTATACTCTAGTCAGGAATACAGCACCTACTTCTACTTCTCCCTACACCTAGGAAAGGTTAGGCACACTGGGTAGACCTAGGATAGAAACGCATCGTATGAGTACTCGCATTTTTAGGCTGTGTCATTTTATGTAAATGCATATATGCTGAAAAGATAATGCTAACGCAGTATTATTTATTTCTACTGCTCACTCTGTACATTATTTATCTCGCATACTGTCTTGTGATCGTAACAGCACATCTAACTTACAACAGAAACAAGACTGTTCAATAAACCTTTTATTGAAACGCCCGTCTGTTATTTCTGTGTAACTTTGAGACGTAACTGAATCCTGCACAACTGAGCTGAGTGAAATAGTTATCTATTGTTTCTACGACTCTGGGACACGTCCTGATTCTGTAAGGGAAACACAGTGGTCATGTTTTGCGGCTGCCAGAAACTACTCCCTTCTTGTTGTCAAGAAGTTTCTAGTGGCCTCTGAGCTAGCTGGCACAAGTAATTAAGTTTAATATACTCGATAGGGACATACTGACCTCAGTCCTATGTCAAACCTATAGGATATATTATTCCAATGCGCAGAGCCTATAAGGGAAATAGGAGCTACACTACATGGCGCCCAACATTTGGTAAGGCAGTAATTCAACGTTAGATACTGAGTAACTCAGCTGTGCATAATATTCTTTTCTCTCTCAGAGACCTCTACCCATATACTCCAAAAGACGTCTGGAGTGGGCAGGGATAGTATCCACCACGGCTACATAGGGCAGTACCCTATATATTAGCTGTTTGGTTTGCTCAATGTTGAAGGATACAGTGTTCCATAAATATTGTGCACCTTATCTTTGTTTCCTTGAAATTTGTTTTACATTTTTCATAAAACAAAATGTCCTTAAACGGGGACAATGACGCCGGAAACGGTGTAGCTGCGGCTGATCCAGCCCAACCAGCACTTTTAACTTCACCGGTTTAAATGAAACCGAGGAGGGTGTCATTGACATCGCTCCAAACTTAAGAAGAGCCATTACTCTAAAACTTATAAAACATGGCCTACCACCGAGAGGAGGTAGAGCAGTTTTCGTGATTGAGGCACATGAATCCTTTCAGACAAAGGTATTCTATTCATGGGTAATATTTCCTGAATCTAATCCAGTAACTAAAATGTTTCACTTCTACAAAGAAGATGAACCACCAGAGGAATACATTCCTTTCGAGGATATTGAAATCCCATTAACATACCAAGAGCATCAGCTCTGGTTTAAAGGCGCCCTAAAACATCACAAAAATATAACCAGGCTCGGTCTACTAGGTAGACCAGGAGCAACTTGGCCGATTCTAGCCGGCTACACACCTCATCCTGAACTTAACATAATGTCAGACGAGGAACTACTTACTCAACTCACAGAGTTAATAAAAATCTACAGACAATTGGTTCAATATGTCATGCAGACTTTCACAGTCCAACCACCATTAACAATTCCAAATCAAACCCCTCACCAGGGGAATACTCTAAAAATTACACCACAGACTATACGCAGTCATGGGTAAAATGCCCACTAAGCGGGAGCAAATTCCATTTTGGATAGCTCAAAGAATTACTCAAATCGAAGCAGTATTTCCAAATACTAGCCCGCATGAGAAACACAGAATCCTAACCATTAGTTTACCAATGGGGATCACACCACAACTGGAAGACTGCACCACTTGGGGCTCAGTCTTTGCTGCCATCTACACTAAAACACACGGCATTCCGTCAATTGCGGTAATACCTGATGTCCTAAAACAAATTCAAAACGAATACGGGGCAGAGCCTGCTTTAAATTTAGGTATGAAATTACTTAGAAATTTCGACCAGGTCTCAACAATAATATTATCAAATATTAAAGGGGAGGCAGCAGCAGTGGCGATCCGACAAAAAATTAAGGGAATTTGATGTTACAGAACATCAAACAGAGCTACCCAGAATTATAGAACAATCTTATGCAGAATTAGGCAGAGATAGTTTAGGTGGGAAACCAGCTAAACCAAAACTATCTGAAAGTCCTGAGAAGGACTCAATTAAACAAACTCCTACATCTTCTAAAAAGAAGTGGGAGTCTACTAAACAAAATTCAAATGAGAAAAGATCTCAATCCCGAGGTAGGTCTCCTCAAAAGGAGCCCTCTGAAAGGAGGTACAACCTCAGGAATAGGGATAATTTGAGAAAACCTGATAGGTATCAAGATAATGATACACGTTCCTCTCGTCCCTTTCAGGTCTCATCACAGACTTCGGAAAGAAGAGGACGAACAGAACATAGAGAAGAACGCGTGAAATCGAAAGACGACAAGCACGCAACAAAAATTAAAACTAAACCTCAATTCTCCAAAAGAAAGTAGCAGGTCTAATAGTACGACATGCCGAGAATACTGAGAACTCAACTCAAGAACGGAGAATGGGCTCAGACAATGCTGGACAGTGCAGCAGAAGTCACAATAGCTCGCCAGAACCTGATGGAACTTCTGGAGATAGTGGACTTGAATGAGTACATTACAGTAGAGACTGTAGACACCAGGGTTAGTACTCCACAAAGGTTATATGAAATAACACTCCGGATGGAGGGAGACAAACCTAGACAGGTTAAAGCACTCTTTTGGGAAAAACTATCAAAGGGTTATGACATACTTCTAGCAGAAAAAGACTGGCCACCACAATTTGTCAGGGAGTGCCCACACGGCGAGGACATGATTATGCCTGCCTTCTCCAATCACATACCAATTCACTTAAAATATACATATGCCAGAAAATGGGCAGTGGCCCAGGCTCCAGCATTATATAAAAATCATGTAGGATGGGATGAGGACTCACCTCACCATAAAATAAATCTGAAACATGAACCTACTGCTCAGAGGCAGTATCCTATTAAGCAAGAAGCTAAAAAACAGGTCAGGGAGATCTTAGATCAACTTGAATATCAAGGGGTGATTGAAACATGCACCTCCTCCATGAACAATCCTTTGTTTCCTGTCTCCAAACCAGACAATACATATCGTCTAGTTTTGGACTACAGACATTTAAACACTTGTTCTAAAACTTTTGCAGTGCAAAATGCACATAGCACAGCATTAATGAATAACATTGTGCGTAAAAAATACAAAACAACATTAGACATCTCAAACGGTTTCTTTTGTCAAAATATAGCACCTGAAAGCAGGTACTTAACGGCATTCTCCATAATGGGGACCCAGCGTCACTTTTGTCGACTCCCACAAGGGTTCAAGAACAGCCCAGGTTTATTCTCAGCGAGAGTAACGGAGTTACTACAAATTTATGACAACGAGGCATTGTCTTATGTCGATGACATCTATCTGACAGACGATGACTTGGAAAAACACTTGAACAGGGTGAGCACCATTATATTGGGATTCGCCTCTGAGGGCTATAAGTTCAACTTTAAAAAATCCAGAATTGCCCATCTCAATGTCCTATTTTTAGGATATGAGCTTTCAAGTGAAGGCAAGAGCTTGGCAGCTAACTTTCTAGAGAAATGTGCGCTGCTCCATCCTCCAAAAACGCTAAAACACTTACAATCAATACTGGGATTCCTAAATTTTGGAAGAACATACATTCTAAACTACGCAGAAAGAGTTAAACCTCTCTACACATTAATCAAACCTGATTTCACAATCAAAAACTGGACACACGAACACACAGAAATTTTGCGTTCACTCCAGGCTAACATGTTAGCAACAAATCACTTACAAACACGCGTAAGTCAAAGAAATTTGGTGATTCGAATAATTTCGGGTCAAAGTGGATTCACTTACTTAACCTTTAATGAGGGTGAGAAAGTACCAATTGCATACAAATCACATTTGTATACACAAGCGGAAATGCGCTTCAGTTCAACTGAAAAAATTCTGACAGCAGTTCAAACAGCTGTAGCAAAAGTAAGAGCCTTAGCCCAAGGGAAACGCATAATTGTCGTTACCCCAGTACCGGCTTTAGAAGCGGTCACAAAAGCAAGCATTCCAAATGCTAAAGCTTTACATCCAAGATGGATACAGTGGGTTAATTCTCTTGCTGCAACTGATGTTGAATATGTTTTTGATCCAGATTTAAAAACACAGGCATTTCTCCAATATGAACAAGAATGTCCTCTGCCCACTGAGATTCTGCCTCTCGATCGTATGAATACATAATTTACACTGACGGATCCGCACAACCCGCAACAGGGAGTAAGCAAACTTACAGTGCAGCATGTGCTATCGTTAAAGGTCGCATGCGAAATGGCATCTTCAGACCTATGGTTACAAAAACTCAGTCACTAGGTGATTGTACAGCTCAGCGAGCTGAACTACAGGCATTCAAACTGGCACTTGAGAGTACGGATCGAGAATTCCTCACACTGATAGTGTGCGATTCCTATTACTGTGTTCAGTCGTATAATGACTATATACGAACCTGGCTTGAAAATGGTTTCAAAGATGCGAAGGGAAGCACAATAAAGCACAAATTGCTTTGGGAACAAGTAGTTCAGTTGAAAAATGAACTACCAAAGGCTCACGTGATTCACACACTGAGTCATCAGCGTGATGGCGTTCACGTTGCAGGGAATTCATTGGCTGACGAAGCCGCGAAGGGGGCTGTTCAGACGGCTTCCGTAGCTGCGATCACTCGTTCAAAAACAAAAATAGACGGTGAGATAATGTTAGCTGTCAATGCTTCAAGCAAAGGCAGCAGTGCAGCGTTACCAAAAAAGTTTCCACTCAAGTACTCTTATGTAATTGATGCGAACAACGTTCCTTTTGCTCGAATCCCTGGAGTGGGGGATAGGGTAATTCCAAACATGAACGAAGAGCAGCCTTAATTTATGAAACACATTTGGGGGAGGGTCTGTCACATCAAGGGATCTCTAAAACAATTTTGACATTAAAAGAGATGTACTGGTGGCCTGGAATGAATACACACATTCACATATTCATCAACAACTGCTTAGACTGTAAAATACAGCGAGAGAGCCACCAGACACCATGCAGCGAATGCGGCAGCCCAGTGCAGACACCACTGTTAGACAGCATTCGGCTATCTATTTGCCGGCGTCCAACTGGACAAAGGCATTCCCGCAAATACTAAATCTAGGTTCCTATGGTTATGGCCTCAGCGCTCGGCTGACGCTCGAACTGTTATAAAAGATTTGCGAGTCTTTATCGGCACATACGCAATAGGCACGCTACATTCTGACCAGGGTCCTGCGTTTAGCTCTAGGGCTTACAAGGAGGCCATGGCCAGTCTGGGCGTTGCATTGCGGTACTCCTCTCCATTCCATCCTGAGGGAAATTCTGTTGTGGACAGGAAAAACCGGGACATAAAGCAGTCTATAACAGCTAGGGTATTAAGCTCGGGTGATGGGTGGGTCAAACACCTCATTAGCGTTCAGCGCTCACTTAACAATCTGCCAAGAAGTTCTCTAGGGGGGGTCACTCCATATGAGGTCCTGTTTGGGACAAGAATGTGGGTTCCAGACTTAGAACACGTAGGTACAGTGGTGGACATGAAAACATTTGATATCAAAGATCGTTTGGTTGTTTTACAGGATCTTAACAAATTAAGAACGAAACAAAGCAATGTATCCCTACAGCCTACCACCACTGGGGAAACATCGGCGGTCCCAGCAAGGCCTATCTGGATTCCAAAAGTTGGGGATCTAGTCAGAGAAAAAATAGCGGACAAGAAGGAATTTGGACCTTCTTACAGACAACCGGTACCTGTTCTAGCTGTTCAAGGAACAAGGACAGTACTTCTGCCGCCCCTTGCTGGAAGAAAGGAGAAAAGATTTGTGTCAATCGACCTGATCAAACCACAGTATGTGGCCAATACTAAGCAGTAGGCCTCGTGGACTCCGACCTAGTAGCAAACGCACTCCTCTCGCTACTATTCAAGAGGTTCAGACTGAAAGACTGATCACGATCGAGAATTCAGTTGTAACAAATGAAGGACTAAGCAACCAGGCTATGGAACTCATCCCTCTTGATAACCAAGTAACAGTTCGTCCAAATACACCTGTCTACACCAACGTGACTCGTGAAGAACTGGTTCCTGTGATTTCAAAGAATCCTGATGCAATTCCAACAATTGACAGAACTGCTTCTGGCTATTTCATTGACTTTGATACGTTCTCAGAAGATCCAAGCGAACCTGAAACGACGCCAGCATCATCAAAACTCAAGCAGCAAGTACAAGACTTTATTCACTTTCTGAAAAAGACTTATCTGGTTTCTCCATGGATTGAACTCTGGATTACATCTGGACTTTTTGTTTTTCTGCTCTGGCTAGCTTTGGTAACAACAGTAAGCATGCTTATAAATGGCAGATACATCCATGTGAACAGTGAAGGAAAAAACGTGAATGTACTTTTGAAATCACATAAATCTTCCCATCGTGAAGCAAGAGACTTGTCATCAGTGAACATCACAGCTGTTCCTATACAGGATGGTATAGTGTGGGACAAAACAGATTATGAAATCTTCGGTCCAAGTAAACAATTGAACATTCCACATTTATTTAAAATTTCACTAAGTGATTTAATTACGTCCAGTACCTATTCAGATGATTGGGACTTTGAGACTGTGACCGATATAATGTTTGATCTAGAAAAATCTGCTGCATTTTCTAAGAATGAATTTTTAGAGGGTTCTTCTGATTATGAAGAATTGTATTGTTATAACCACTATGGTCATCATTATTTGCACAAAACTGCATATCCAAGAAATGTGTTTATGTTTAACCAATGGGAACATTGTCCTACACCACCACAAGGTAGTTCGAAAACTTTTGCTAGTAAATTTCCATATTTTTCAGGTTACAATACATCTGACCCAGAAACATTTTACTACAAAAATGTAAACAAAACAGGACAGAAAATTATGTTAACAAATACGAAACAGATTTACTCTGAAGCATTTATTGCCCAACTGTCTACACAGGGTTTCGACTTATGGAAAGACACAATAGAGACAAAAACTGTCTGGGGTAGTAAAGATTGGCAAGTACAGGGTATAGAAGCTTTATTTAGAGCCTGTATCATCCCTGAACAATTACTGTTTTTGAATGACACTGTCCAACAAACATCTTGTCTTGGATTAGCCAAGATCAAAGAGATGAAAACACCTTCTGTGCCAACACCTGCCAGTGATAATAATACAAAGGCAGTGGTGACAGTTGACAAAATACTACAACTCAACAGAACTCATCCAAATTGGAAAAAATGGTTGATCTGGCCCACAGACACAAACAACTGTCAGGAAAGGTTCTTGAACAAAACTCAGGGCTTAGCTATTCATAGGCCAGACCCAAGATATGTCCAAAGACAACATCCGGGGGTAGTAACAACATACAGTGTAGGAAAATTATGCCTCAATTGGCTGCATAAATCTACACTACAGGATGTGAAGCAACACTTAACCTTACTTAAAGAGGACGCAGATATTAGAGAATTCTTGCTTGGACCAAGAAAACCGCGTCAAAAACGTTTCATATATGCCGGCATTTATGCTGCTTATAACGAAGCATGGAAAGTGTCACAGATAGAGGCTGCAGAACGAATACGTGAACTTGATCGTATTAATTTAGAGAAAACACTCTCTCAATCAATCAATCAATCACGGCATTTATAGAGCGCGCTACTCACCCGGGAGGGTCTCAAGGCGCTGGGGGAGGGGGTAAGTTACTGCTCGAACAGCCAGGTCTTGAGCTGCTTCCTGAAGGAGAGATGGTCCTGGGTTCGCCGAAGGTGAGTGGGGAGGGAGTTCCAGGTCTTGGCTGCCAGGTAGGAGAAGGATCTTCCTCCGGCGGTGGTTCTGCGGATGCGTGGTACGGTGGCGAGGGCGTGGCTGGTTGATCGTAGCTGGCGTGTGGGCGTGTAGAAGGTCATGCGGTCGTTGAGGTACTTTGGGCCCAGGTCGTGGAGGGCCTTGTGTGCGTGGGTGAGGAGTCTGAACGTGATTCTCTTGCTGACGGGGAGCCAGTGCAGGTCTTTCAGGTGCACGGTGATGTGGCTGTGTCGGGGGATGTCTAGGATGAGTCGTGCGGAGGCGTTCTGGATGCGCTGGAGTCTCTTTTGAAGTTTGGCTGTGGTTCCGGCGTAGAGGGTGTTCCCATAGTCCAGTCGGCTGGTGACGAGTGCCTGGGTGACGGTCTTCCTGGTTTCAGTGGGGATCCATCTGAAGATCTTGCGGAGCATGCGCAGGGTGTTGAAGCATGAAGATGAGACGGCGTTGACTTGTCTGGTCATCGACAGGGAGGAGTCCAGGATGAAGCCCAGGTTGCGTGCGTGGTCCGTTGGCTTGGGCGCGGTGCCCAGGGCCGGGGCCACCAGGAGTCGTCCCAGGCGGAGGGTGATGAGCCCAGGATGAGGACTTCCGTCTTATCTGAGTTCAGTTTAAGGCGGCTGTTCCTCATACAGTCGGCGACGTCTCTCATCCCGTCGTGTAGGTTGGCTCTGGCGGTGGTGGGGTCGTTGGTGAGGGAGAGGATCAGCTGGGTGTCGTCGGCGTAGGAGATGATGTTGAGGTTGTGTCGGCGTGCGATGGCTGCGAGGGGGCTCATGTAGACGTTGAAGAGGGTTGGGCTGAGTGAGGATCCTTGTGGAACGCCGCAGATGACTTCGGTGGCTTCGGATCTGAACGGGGGAGGCGGACTCTCTGGGTTCTTCCGGCGAGGAACGAGATGATCCATTCCAGTGCTTTCTCTCGGATTCCGATGTTGCTGAGGCGCTTCACTAGGGTGCGGTGGCAGACGGTGTCGAACGCCGCAGAGAGGTCCAAGAGGATGAGGGCAGCTGTTTCCCCGTTGTCGGTTAGGGTTCTGATGTCGTCGGTGGCTGCGATAAGGGCGGTCTCGGTGCTGTGGTTGGCCCGAAACCCGGACTGCGAGGGGTCGAGGGATCCATTCGTCTCGAGGAAGGCGGCAAGCTGTCTGTTGACGGTCTTCTCGATGACTTTGGCCGGAAACGGAAGGAGCGAGATGGGACGGTAGTTCTTGAGGTCGGTGGGGTCCGCCGTTGGTTTCTTCAGGAGAGCGGTAAGCTCGGCGTGCTTCCAGCTCTCCGGGAAGGTGGCGGTGTGGAAGGAGGAGTTGATGATGTCCCGGAGATGGGGTGCGATGGTGGCGTCGGCTTTGTTGAAGACGTGGTGTGGGCAGGGGTCGGTTGGTGATCCGGAGTGGATGGAGTTCATCGTGCGGGTGGTGTCTTCGGTGCTGATCGGGGTCCAGTTGCAGAGGGTGGTGGTGGCGGGCGTTGGTTCGGCGGTAGGGTGCGTTGTTTGTGCGTCGAAGCTGTTGTGTATGTCGGTGATCTTGCGGTGGAAGAACGCGGAGAGTGAGTTGCAGAGGTCTTGCGAGGGGTGATGTCGTTGTTTCCGGCGCTGGGGTTGGAGAACTCTTTGACGATGCTGAAAAGTTCCTTGCTGTCATGGGCGTTGTTGTCCAGTCGTTCTTTGAGTGCCGACTTCTTGGTGGCACGGATCAGCTGGTGGTGTTTGCGGGTGGCGTGCTTGAGGGCGGTCCTGTTGTCTGTGGTCTGGTCGAGTCGCCAGGTTTTCTCGAGAGTGCGGCAGTTCTTCTTGGATTCCTTGAGTTCGTTGGTGAACCAAGGGGTTTTCTTGCTTCCGGGTCTGCTGGGAGGGTTTTTAGTGGTGCGAGGTCGTCGGCGCAGGCGGTCAGCCACTTGGCGAGGTTGCTGGCTGCTTCGTTTGGGTCCGTTGTGTTGGTGGGTGTGTTCTGGCTGAGGGAGGCGGTGAGCTGCTCGGCGGTGATCTTGCTCCAGCTCCGGCGGGGAGCCTGTTGCGGGTGGTGGTGGGTCGCAGTCTTTCTGAAGCTGAAGTGGACGCAGCTGTGGTCGGTCCAGTGGAGTCCGGTGGCGTGGCTGAAGGAGATGTGCTTGCTGGACGAGAAGACGGGGTCAAGCGTGTGGCCGGCGTAGTGGGTGGGCGTGTTCACCAGTTGCTTGAGTCCGAGGTTGGCGAGGTTGTCCAGCAGGGCGGTGGTGTTTCTGTCGTTGTTGTTCTCCAGGTGGAAGTTGAGGTCCCTAGGAGGATGTAGTCGGCTGAGGGCATGGCGTGCGGGCTGATGAAGTCTGCGATGTCTTCGCTGAATAGTGTGCGTGGTCCCGGGGGTCTGTAGATGAGGGTGCCTCGGAGGGTGGTCTTGGGGTCAGTGTGTATCTGGAAGTGTAGGTGTTCGGCGGCGGAGAAGGTCTCGTCGGAGTTAGTCGAGATGCGGATGGTGTTCTTGTGTATGATGGCGATGCCTCCTCCCGTCTGGTTGACGCGGTCCTTCCGGGTGATCTTGTATCCATCCGGGATGGCTATGGCGATGTCGGGCGCTGAGGAGGCGTTCATCCAGGTCTCGGTGAGGAAGGCGATGTCCGGTGCTGTTGCGTCGAGCAGGTCCCAGAGTTCCACGGCGTGCCTGTGGACGGAGCGGGTGTTCAGCAGGATGCATTTCAGGTGGTTGCTGCTGTTGCTCGACTTGGCGGAGGTGGTGCACGTCCGGGGGCAGGTGAATCGGCAGGCTTGGCAGGCGAAGGGTCCGTGGGTGCGTCTCGGTGAGGCTCGGTAGCAGGCAGGGTTCCGGCCGGCATTGAGTGCGGTGAGTGTGGCGGCGTCGTAGGTCCGTCAAGTAGTGTTGCGTTGGTGGGTTCCAGGGGTTCTGGCGCTGGGCGCGGTCCAGTCGCGGACGGGCGCAGACGGGCTTGCCTTAGGCGCGCCTTCGGCGCGCCAGCGGCGCGCCCGCTGCGCACGTCCGCTGCGCAGCCGTGCAGCGGCCGCCATTTATGGGGAGGTGGGAGGGAGGAGCAGCTGGGAGGCGGGAGGCAGGGGCAGCGAATGGGCAGTCAGGGGGCGGGGCCGCAGGGAACGCAGCGGCGGGAGTGGCGAGAGGCAGCGGGGGCACAGAAAGGAAAAACAGGGGGACAGCAGACAAAATCACGGGCACAACAACAGTGGGGCAGCGAGGGGCACAGAAAGGAAAAACAGGGGGACAGCAGACAAAATCACGGGCACAACAACAGTGGGGCAGCGAGGGGCACAGAAAGGAAAAACAGGGGGACAGCAGACAAAATCACGGGCACAACAACAGTGGGGCAGCGAGGGGCACAGAAAGGAAAAACAGGGGGACAGCAGACAAAATCACGGGCACAACAACAGTGGGGCAGCGAGGGGCACAGAAAGGAAAAACAGGGGAGAGCAGGCAAAATCACGGGCACAACAACAGTGGGGCAGCGAGGGGTACAGAAAGGAAAAACAGGGGGACAGCAGACAAAATCACGGGCACAACAACAGTGGGGCAGCGAGGGGCACAGAAAGGAAAAACAGGGGGACAGCAGACAAAATCACGGGCACAACAACAGTGGGGCAGCGAGGGGCACAGAAAGGAAAAACAGGGGGAGAGCAGACAAAAACGGGCACCGGGGCCACAAGCGGAGGGCGATCTTACCTACAGGAGCAGCGGGCAGACAACACAGGCGGAGCTGTGTGGTGGGGGAGCGACCTACCTGGCAAGGTCAAGGGTCGCTCTCCTCACCGTGCAGCGGCCGCCATTTATGGGGAGGTGGGAGGGAGGAGCAGCTGGGAGGCGGGAGGCAGGGGCAGCGAATGGGCAGTCAGGGGGGCGGGGCCGCAGGGAACGCAGCGGCGGGAGTGGCGAGAGGCAGCGGGGGCACAGAAAGGAAAAACAGGGGGACAGCAGACAAAATCACGGGCACAACAACAGTGGGGCAGCGAGGGGCACAGAAAGGAAAAACAGGGGGACAGCAGACAAAATCACGGGCACAACAACAGTGGGGCAGCGAGGGGCACAGAAAGGAAAAACAGGGGGACAGCAGACAAAATCACGGGCACAACAACAGTGGGGCAGCGAGGGGCACAGAAAGGAAAAACAGGGGGACAGCAGACAAAATCACGGGCACAACAACAGTGGGGCAGCGAGGGGCACAGAAAGGAAAAACAGGGGGACAGCAGACAAAATCACGGGCACAACAACAGTGGGGCAGCGAGGGGCACAGAAAGGAAAAACAGGGGGATAGCAGACAAAATCACGGGCACAACAACAGTGGGGCAGCGAGGGGCACAGAAAGGAAAAACAGGGGGACAGCAGACAAAATCACGGGCACAACAACAGTGGGGCAGCGAGGGGCACAGAAAGGAAAAACAGGGGGAGAGCAGGCAAAATCACGGGCACAACAACAGTGGGGCAGCGAGGGGTACAGAAAGGAAAAACAGGGGGACAGCAGACAAAATCACGGGCACAACAACAGTGGGGCAGCGAGGGGCACAGAAAGGAAAAACAGGGGGACAGCAGACAAAATCACGGGCACAACAACAGTGGGGCAGCGAGGGGCACAGAAAGGAAAAACAGGGGAGAGCAGACAAAAACGGGCACCGGGGCCACAAGCGGAGGGCGATCTTACCTACAGGAGCAGCGGGCAGACAACACAGGCGGAGCTGTGTGGTGGGGAGCGACCTACCTGGCAAGGTCAAGGGTCGCTCTCCTCACCGTGCAGCGGCCGCCATTTATGGGGAGGTGGGAGGGAGGAGCAGCTGGGAGGCGGGAGGCAGGGGCAGCGAATGGGCAGTCAGGGGGCGGGGCCGCAGGGAACGCAGCGGCGGGAGTGGCGAGAGGCAGCGGGGGCACAGAAAGGAAAAACAGGGGGACAGCAGACAAAATCACGGGCACAACAACAGTGGGGCAGCGAGGGGCACAGAAAGGAAAAACAGGGGGACAGCAGACAAAATCACGGGCACAACAACAGTGGGGCAGCGAGGGGCACAGAAAGGAAAAACAGGGGGACAGCAGACAAAATCACGGGCACAACAACAGTGGGGCAGCGAGGGGCACAGAAAGGAAAAACAGGGGGACAGCAGACAAAATCACGGGCACAACAACAGTGGGGCAGCGAGGGGCACAGAAAGGAAAAACAGGGGAGAGCAGGCAAAATCACGGGCACAACAACAGTGGGGCAGCGAGGGGTACAGAAAGGAAAAACAGGGGGACAGCAGACAAAATCACGGGCACAACAACAGTGGGGTAGCGAGGGGCACAGAAAGGAAAAACAGGGGGACAGCAGACAAAATCACGGGCACAACAACAGTGGGGCAGCGAGGGGCACAGAAAGGAAAAACAGGGGGAGAGCAGACAAAAACGGGCACCGGGGCCACAAGCGGAGGGCGATCTTACCTACAGGAGCAGCGGGCAAACAACACAGGCGGAGCTGTGTGGTGGGGGAGCGACCTACCTCTCTGTAGTCGACAATGGGTTAACAACTTTGTCCTCCAGAATTTATTCATTGGATGGCATTGTATCCTCTGCTATCGACATTCTAGAACAAGATTTGGCTGTGTTACAACAAGGTCAATCTCAATTACGTTCTATAGTGTTATTGACATGGACGCTGCAATCATTGCGAGCGGGCTATGTGCCTTGGCGTTTCATCAACACGTCGTCTCTGTTTGCAGAATACAATCTAACTGATAAACAGATCGAATTGGCACAAAGAGGAGCAAGGTATACAGTGCTGAGCATTGAAAAACTGGAGAAATTACCATTTACAGTGGCAGAAAAACCAGCTACGGAATGGGTTATTCATGGCAAAATAACGTTGCCTGTGACAACTTTTCAGTTTCAGTATTGCCTCAGACAGATGCAAGCAGGCAAATATGAAAGGTTGGGTAAGGAATACATTAAGATATCTTGGGATTTACTGTATACACATAGATGTTGGAGTGGGGATCGTGAAGTGTTTCTTAGCGGTATCAACTGTAAACATGCACTGACCGGTTCACTCATTTGTCAGGACATTTCTTTACACAGGGCTTGTAATGGTTCTGTGGCAAACTTGTCTTGCCACCAGCGGGGTACACCAGCTGCTGTGATTAATCCAACGTTTGGACAACTTTCGAATGGGAGTTACCTCATGTTGAATGATCAGAGCTGCTGTGGAATGTTGCCAGGCATCCCATATCTAGTAACGGTCAACTCCAGGGTCACTTGCTGTATGCAAGTATTGTTTCCCCAATAGACACAGTCAGGGAGTCGCCTTTATGGCCTTCGCTGAGCGTCTCTTTTATAAGATTTGATACTTTGAGCAGAATGAAAGCCATGCTTTTACAGCAAACAGTGCCTTTGACCTCGGCCAAAGAAACCTATGATCTACAAGTAGCAAGGACTTCGGCTGAGATACAGACTTTAATACGTACAAACTGCCCTATACATTTCGTAGAAATGATATCACGTATCTTTAACATGTCAGATACAACAGGAATTGTACATGTATTTAAGAGCATTTGTTCCGGTCTGTTAGCACCGTTCCAGGCAATACTTGGAATAATCCCCAACTTTGCACATTCGGTGTTTTGTGGCATACCATTAATTCTCGCACTTGTTGCCGGAATTTTATTCATCTTTCTGCTATTGCGCTATGGCAGGCCTATTCGCAGACATCACTCCGAGCGAAATGGAGAAAGCTCTCCTTGAAAGAAAGTGCCGTGAGCGAATAGTACAGCTATTGGGCATGACTCGTCTACGGGACCTTAATACAACTTGGTTCCTGTCATTCAGACCAATCTGGCAAGATTGCATCTTACCTGTTCTACGATGCCTGCTATGCGGTAAAGAATGCGTGTTGGACGCTTGTCTAACATTTCCATCAACTGCGCCAAAGGACGTCGATACTTTGCTGGACCCGATTACGGCCCATGCTCTGTGTTGCCCCCAGAGGCTTCCAATCCTGATGTCAGCATTCATTGAGATCTCACAGTCGCCTCCTGCTGCTGCTGAGGTACGAGAAACAACTCCAGGCACACAGGTAACAACGAACGTGAACATTGCTGCGGCGACCTATGCTGAGAGCGATGCTTCCCATCTTTGTGCGATCAATCTTCTACACGAGGTGTTCCAACTTACACCAGCGGCAATAGATGATGTTTTGTCTATTGAAGTAGATGATCTCATGTTTACACCAGACTCGTAAACTGACTCTGATTCGGCATACTCTGTTCCAGTGCAACAGCAACTATTTGGCCTTCATTTTTCAAAACCTTGGAACTTTACCAAATTTGAACTTTAGTCCCATTTTTTTTTTAACGAAAATGGCACTTCAATCTGCTTAAAGTAAATCTAGCCTTATAATACAGACTTGGCAGTACTTCCAGGGACACTTAGTCATATTGTGTGTCTAAATCAGTTCATTTAAATTTCATGATAGGAAATGACTTTGATTTTGAACAACCATATCGATCATTTTCGTCATATGTAAATATTGCTTTTATATTTCATTCCGATTGCATTTATTCCGAACTTTATGCTGGAAATGAAAAGCATTGCTTAATGATGTACGGAAACGTTTGCATTTTAATATATCTTTTAATGCTTTTTTAGGATATGTTTTAATATGCGGTACTCCATTTTAATGTTTAGCATTTTAAATGTTTAGCATTTTAGTATTGTTGTATACACAAAAGAGGAGTGGGTGTTGTATACTTTATAGGGTGTCCATAAACGGGTTTTCTAGACTCATGTCCTTATATAGGCACAATTCGCCTTGCCCATATATAGGCATAAAATCCCAGACCTTATTTAGGCATAAACCATGCACTCCAAATACAGGCATGGATTCCGACATCCGTCCACCCTAACGTCTCAACGAGTCCATGAAAAAACAGACCCTCAGGCTGCGGGAGTTTCCCTTGCCCAGGGCTTTTGATTTCTTCAAGGACTCATACATTATGCATGAACCATTAATCCCTAGAGGTTCATTCATGACGTCTTTCGCTGCCCAACTCACGTCAATGCTAACATTTTCAGGTATAAATATACCTTCCCAAACTCCTGTAAATCAGAGGAGACCTCGACTTCAGAGAAGCCCGATTCCCGGCCGGACGCACTGAGAAGACGCTGTCATTCCTGCACGCAGAGAGTCCAGCTTCCAGTGATCTAACTTCCCTTGCGGGGTGTTGGAGTTCGAGTCCGGAAAAGAGATTCCTACCTCTCTCATTCTTCAGGTATGGAGCAGACTAGAACCTAGAGAGACTCTTGGCATGCTAGGACTCTTGGCATACTAGGCGTAACTTACTCTTAGTATACTCTAGTCAGGAATACAGCACCTACTTCTACTTCTCCCTACACCTAGGAAAGGTTAGGCACACTGGGTAGACCTAGGATAGAAACGCATCGTATGAGTACTCGCATTTTTAGGCTGTGTCATTTTATGTAAATGCATATATGCTGAAAAGATAATGCTAACGCAGTATTATTTATTTCTACTGCTCACTCTGTACATTATTTATCTCGCATACTGTCTTGTGATCGTAACAGCACATCTAACTTACAACAGAAACAAGACTGTTCAATAAACCTTTTTATTGAAACGCCCGTCTGTTATTTCTGTGTAACTTTGAGACGTAACTGAATCCTGCACAACTGAGCTGAGTGAAATAGTTATCTATTGTTTCTACGACTCTGGGACACGTCCTGATTCTGTAAGGGAAACACAGTGGTCATGTTTTGCGGCTGCCAGAAACTACTCCCTTCTTGTTGTCAAGAAGTTTCTAGTGGCCTCTGAGCTAGCTGGCACAAGTAATTAAGTTTAATATACTCGATAGGGACATACTGACCTCAGTCCTATGTCAAACCTATAGGATATATTATTCCAATGCGCAGAGCCTATAAGGGAAATAGGAGCTACACTACAAGGTGTATCTGGCATCTAAAATGTGTAATGTTTTTTCTTGCCGCACAGACTTCCAGTCCTGGGGCCAGCAGCGAGAGCACCAGCGGAGCAGACGTGGCAGCGCGGTCGAAGGGGGGGTCCCAGTGGCGGCAGGGACAGGCAGTGATAAGTCACATTGCTTGCTTATTGACACTTAGAAATATACTCATTGAAAGGGCGTTGACTTGTGAACACCCCGCTTTAGCAGATACAACGGGAGTTGAGTAGTTAATAGCCTCTTCTATCTGCTACTCAGCAGACAAAGGTTCATAAGGAACTTTAACAACGATTTGTTGATGGTAAAGGGAAACAAGCATTTGCAATGCAATCGGTCTCGCCTTTGGGACCTTATTAGTGTTTAGCCATGCATTATCGCACATTACTGCAATTGACTGTGTGGCAGTGATTATAAGTGTGGCAGTAGATTAGGCAGTGAACGTGGTATTTGAGCTCTTAGGGGTGGTCTGAAGATGAATACATTAAATTATTGATAAACTTTAATTACATTTATAATAAGTTGAGTGTATGACAGTATTTCTCTCCATGTGTTCCCATACCTGGCGTTTTCCACAGTTTGGTGCTTACTTTCTCTCCATGTCAAAGAACCATAGATGTTTCAGCACCCAGGCTAATGTGCTGCATAGCTAAATACATATAAGGTCACAAAGGCGACCTTTTATTTATGTGTTTTGAAAACCTGCAAGCGGTGTGTAAGCACTCACTTTGTAGTTATAGTAGTTGCTTACGAGAAGCAAGGCGGACAGTAACTGCGCCTCTTTTACTGCCAGCCTTGCTTCTTGTAAGCAAGGACTATACGTACAAAGTGCGTATTTACGCACCACTTGCAGGTTTTCAAAGCACATAAATAAAAGGTATTGTCATTTACAATGCCAATAGCTCAAAATCTCGCAAATGCGAGACCTATTGCATTGCAAATGCTTGTTTATGAATGCTTCAGTTGTCATTCGGTACCCAGACGGACACATCTGAAACCCCATCTGAAACTAGTTTTATGCAGTCTCACTGCAAGGGATTCCCCAAATTTGTGGAGTAAACTAGACTAAATGACTGCCCTATCAGCTTATTAAATGAGCTACCATCCACAGACTTGAGAGCAATTCAAGTCAAGCCCCCAGTTATTAAACAAACTTAGTGCTGAGGACATGCTGATAAGTGATCAGTGCAAAGTGGATAAAATGATCTTACAGTCATACTAACTAAACAATGAACTAGGCTGACGAGCACCAATTGAAGAAAGGACAGTTAGATGTGAGGTCTGTATTCATCTGTAGATTTTAAGTGACATGCTCTGGTGAGAGAACAGGTTTGTAGTTGCTTGAGGCAGATGAGTTAACTTTCATACTGCATGAACTGCCAAGAGTCGATCTGTCTACCATTGTCACCAATGACATTTAGGTTATTCTATGTCTAGTTGACATACTGGCACTCATCATGGACATTAAGAGCATTACAGGCCCATATGTGTATGTGCATTTTCAGGAACTGATATGCTGATGGAGACAAAAATGTTGCAAGTCCAAAACAGATTAGAGTTTTATTACAGTTGAATGATAATTCAAGCTGGGGAGACGTATTACTGTTATGGCCTTTTTGCCAAAATACACATATTGTTATTATGTCTTTTATGCCAGCAGGAGCAATGCTTCAGCTATTTTATTAGTCAGATGGAGGAATTTAATATTGATCAGCTTGTCCCTGGTCTTTTTGCTTGAAGTCTTTCCTTTAATGCTTAGGTGGTCACTAACGTAATGTTAACACATGACCACTATTTTGAAAGTGATAACATTGAGCAGAAGTACTGCTCACTACTAAAAAGGTTGGAGACACCAGAGTAATTAAGTGAACGCGATAGGCTGTGCCGCCTAATACCGAGCCTTCAAAATGGGAGCCTAGTACCCACAGTTACCAGCTGCCTACTTGAAACTGCACTATTGACATAAGTATTGGGGGCCTTGAGTTTATACAATTCTGCTGTCTGAATTGTTTTCTTGTTGGGGAGGGGGAGGAGTATCCTTTGTAGCAGAGTTTTTTAGCCCTCCAATGTATGTTCCACTGCTCTTTAGAAGTCAGATAGCCTCCCTCTGAAGGCGTGCCCAACATTGGGTAGCAATCTCTACCCCGGAGTCGACGTGGGATTTCACTCACCTCCTCTGCCGTCCAAAAGGAGGCTTCAGCTTTTTTGTACATCTGCCAAATTTCGTGATACTTGATGGGGAAGATGACAAAGTGTTCTCTCTAAGTAGAGGCTCCTCCTGCACCCCCGACAGCCGGCTCACTTTACTAAATGAGACAAAAAAAAAGTCGGTACATATCTATGAGTCGATGACTGCTAGACTACCCCCTGAAGAAACCTAGGCACAAGTGTCAAGAGCCGATGGACTACATTGACGCTCCCCCAATGCTGACCTGCCGGCTATCGAAATGCTCCTTAACCCCTAAACCCACCCAAGGAACCAAACTATCACTTTTTGCTCGTTAAGATGAACCCTACAATGGTGCACATTCTACGCTGAGGGGGGTCACCGCCATCAAGTATACCATTTATATAAGCCATTCCTTTAAGCCTATATACTTGAATTCATATAGGCTTAAAGGAATGCAACAAATTCACTCACTCGCCCCCACCCACGTCCAATTGGAGAAGGGAGAGTGTGAGCTCACAAGATGGCGCGTGTATTCAGGCTGCGGTCAGCCGAGGATACTTGGCAATATTGCACCCTGGGGTACTTGGTACAGACAGAAAGGAATTTAGGGGGTGGTAAAGTAACTTCTACATTTGGCGCCCAAAAAAAAACGGAAAGCCAGTGCTATACCCAGCAACATGACACATCATCCATATTTTAAATGCTCTAAAATCAGTCAAAAAGATGCAACTCATTAGAAGGGCTGCCGCCACTTCACTATGTTTGCTCACTTGCTTGGCTAACAGATCCCTCGGGTCACCTCACGCAGCTCTTCCCATCTCCCCACAGACCGGGATATGGAACAGTATGCTTATCTTAAACTCTCCAAGCAGCCACCCCATTCACTGTTTCTTTCTAGGCTTCATTGAAGATGTTCCATGCAGTCTTGGTGGCTAATACCCGGGTGCTACTAAGGGTCGGCGGCTCTTAAGAGAGAGAAAACAAAGAGGAATAAGGCAGCATGAAGGACTTATTAAAAACAAAGGGATCGGAGAGAACCGTCACCTACCGTGTTTTCCTTGTCAGTCAGAGCCAAGCTCTTGAGAGGGGAGAGGCCCAGGTTCTCATTTTTAGCAGACAACGGGTTGCAAACGGAAAGCATATTGAGAAGAGTTTTGGGTTAAGGCAAGCAAAGAAAAAAATAAAACCCCAGAGAACAGCAGATACGCCGAGTAAGAAGGCTGCTAACGGACAGAAACTATAGACTGTTTGCCGGGCTTTATATGATATTCACACTCAATTGCTATCTGTTGAACCTTGCACGTTACTTGGAACTTTCTAGAACTAGAGTGGAAACCAACTTAGATACAGCAAGGTGAAGAAACGCTTTTTGAAGTGCACACGCTGCATTTAAAAGGCATTTAGATGATCCCGTGCCAGTTACCTTTCCGATCACAGTTCTTCCTCCAAGACGGCGTTTGTGACTGGGTGGCACTGGCACTGCTGCTCCTGCTTCTGCCTAGTAGTGGGGGGGGAAGAGGAGGTGTCAGGCGAGTCGGGGACAGCGCGTCCGCTACCACGAAAGTGAAAGCGGGTATGGCGCGCTGTTCCAAAGTAAGAAATCAATGTTTCTAATACTGTTTGTGGCAAAAGCCATTTTAACTCTGTAGCAGGTCCGCTTCTATGAAAGGGAAAGCGCGGTATGGTGCGCGGTTAAAAATTAATAAATTCAAGGTTTGTAAAGGTGAGCTGCATAAGAAAACAAAAGCCCAGTCACCATTATTTATATTAAGCGGGGTGTGCACCCACTGCTTACCACTTATGAAAGTGAAAGTGGGCATGGCCCACTGTAAAAAAAAACCAAAAAAACAATGAACGAAAAGAAAAGCACGTCCGCCATTATCGCAGCTCAGGCAGCCGTGCTGCTTAACCCCTTCTCTGCTAGGCCTTTTCCCCCCCTGTGCTAAGCCTTTTTTTTGGCTATTTGGGGTAGTTCGCGCTTAGGCCCCTGTAACTTTTTGACCACATAAGGTATCCACGCCAAATTTGCGTCCTTGTCTTCCAACATCATGGGGATTCTAAATGTACCCAGGGTTTGTGGATTCCCCTGCAGGGGACCCAGAAATTAGCCAAAATAAAGCTAAATTTTGGGGGTTTTGGGAAAAATGGGAAAAAAAGTGCTGCAAATGAAAGCGTCTGATTTTTTTCCTGCAAATGGTATCAACAAAGGGTTTGTGGGGCTGAAATCACCATTTTCCCAGCTTTTAGGGACTGACAGACTTTTGTCAGACAAAGCAGCATTTTTTACACAGTTTTGGCATTTTACTGGGATATAGCCTATTTTTGCTATTTTTTGTGCTTTCAACCCTCTTTCAGTTAATGGTAGAAATGGGTATGAAAGCAATAATGGATCCTGGAAAGCTATACATTTTAGAAAAGTAGACACAATTCTGAATTCAGCAAGGGGTCATTTGTGAAGATCCTTCAAGAAACTAACAGTTGAATATTGGAAAAAGTGAAAAGTAGTTGAAAAAAATAGCCATTTGTGCCAACGTTTTCACCTGTAACTTCTTCTAAATGTGACAGCTGTTTGAAAGCAATATACCGTTACATCCGCTGGACCTTTCTGGTTGTGAGAATATATATGACTTGTAGGTTCACCAAGAACTCGACGAACCCAGACACAATAACTGAGCAGCGTCTTGCAATGGTTTTTTATTATGTACCGGGTATATAGCAATTAATTTGGGAAAATATATACATGGAAAAATAGGAATGTAAGACACCTATGTATTTCTGAAATTGGAACAAAATATAGAGTTTAGAAACAGTAGATATTTGCACATTTCCGAAATTGTGAGTACCCATACTAGCATGAGAATTATAGGTCATTTTTCAAAATGACTTATTTTTTACACATTGTCTTTCATTTGGAGGGCAGAAATGCGTGGAAAGTCAATAGGTAATAACAGTTGCTCTACAATTCTGTGTTACCCTAAGTCTCCCAATAAAAATGGTACCTCACTTCTGTGGGTAGGCCTAGTGCCCGTGACAGGAAACGGCTCAAAACGCAACGTGGACACACTTTAGTTTTACAGTGAAAACTGACCCTTTTTTTTCAAAGTGCCTAGCCGTAGATTTTGAACCCTAGCTCTGCCGGCACCTAGGGAAACCTAGCAAACCTATACATTTTTGAAAACTAGACACACAGGGGAATCCAGGATGGGGTGACTTGACTGGCTCTCACCAGGTTCTATTACCCAGAATCCCTTGCAAACCAAAACATTTGTAAAAAATCCCACATTTTCCTCATATTTCTGTGGTGGAAAGTTCTTGAATCTGCGTGGATCCACAAAATTCTACCCACCCCGCATTCCCCAAAGTCTTCTGAGAAAAATGGTACCTCACTTGTGTGGGTAGGCCTAGTGCCCGCGACAGGAAACGGCTCAAAACGCAACGTGGACACACCACATTTTCACAGTGAAAACGGACCCTTTGTTGCAAAGTGCCTAGCTGTAGATTTTGAACCCTAGCTCTGCCGGCACCTAGGGAAACATAGCAAACCTATACATTTTTAAAAACTAGACTCCCAGGGCAATCCAAGATGGGGTGACTTGACTGGCTCTCACCAGGTTCTGTTACCCAGAATCCCTTGCAAACCTAAAAATTTGTCCAAAAAAACACATTTTCCTCACATTTCTGTGGTGAAAAGTTCTGGAATCTTCGTGGATCCACAAAATTCCACCCACCCCGCGTTTCCCATAGTCTTCTGAGAAAAATGGTACCTCACTTGTGTGGGTAGGCTTAGTGCCCGCGACAGGAAACGGCCCAAAACGCAACGTGGACACACCACATTTTCACAGTGAAAACGGACCCTTTTTTTGCAAAGTGCCTAGCTGTAGATTTTGAACCCTAACTCTGCCACCACCTCGGGAAAAATAGCAAACCTATACATTTTTGAAAACTAGACACCCAGCGGAATCCAGGATGGGGTGACTGACTGGCTCTCACCAGGTTCTGTTACCCAGAATCCCTTGCAAACCTAAAAATTTGTTAAAAAAAACACATTTTCCTCATATTTCTGTGGTGGAAAGTTCTGGAATCTGCATGGATCCACAAAATTCCACCCACCCCGCGTTCCCCAAAGTCTTCCGAGAAAAATGGTACCTCACTTGTGTGGGTAGGCCTAGTGCCCGTGACAGGAAACGGCCCAAAATGCAACGTGGACACACCACATTTTAACAGTGAAAACTGACCCTTTTTTTGCAAAGTGCATAGCTGTAGATTTTGAACCCTAACTCTGCCAGCACCTAGGGAAACCTAGCAAACCTATACATTTGTGAAAACTAGACACCCAGGGGAATCCAGGATGGGGTGACTTGACTGGCTCTCACCAGGTTTTGTTACCCAGAATCCCTTGCAAACCTAAAAATGTGTCAAAAGAAACACATTTTCCTCATATTTCTGTGGTGGAAAGTTCTGGAATCTGCATGGATCCACAAAATTCCACCCACCCCGCGTTCCCCAAAGTCTTCCGAGAAAAATGGTACCTCACTTGTGTGGGTAGGCCTAGTTCCCGCGACAGGAAACGGCCCAAAACGCAACCTGGACACACCACATTTTCACAGTGAAAACGGACCCTTTTTTGAAAAGTGCCTAACTGTAGATTTTGAACCCTAACTCTGCCAGCACCTAGGGAAACCTAGCAAACCTATACATTTTTGAAAACTAGACACCCATCGGAATCCAGGATGGGGTGACTTGACTGGCTCTCACCAGGTTCTGTTACCCAGAATCCCTTGCAAACCTAAAAAGTTGTCCAAAAAAACCACATTTTCCTCACATTTCTGTGGTGGAAAGTTCTGGAATCTGCGTGAATCCACAAAATTCCACCCACCCCGCGTTCCTCGAAGTCTTTCGAGAAAAATGGTACCTCATTTGTGTGGGTAGGCCCAGTGCCCGCGACAGGAAACGGCCCAAAACGCAACGTGGACACACCACATTCTCACAGTGAAAACTGACCCTTTTATTGCAAAGTGCATAGCTGTAGATTTTGAACCCTAACTCTGCCAGCACCTAGCAAACCTATACATTTTTGAAAACTAGACACCCAGGGAAATCCAGGATGGGGTGACTTGACTGGCTCGCACCAGGTTTTGTTACCCAGAATCCCTTGCAAACCTAAATATTTGTAAAAAAAAACACATTTTCCTCACATTTCTGTGGTGGAAAGTTCTGGAATGAGCGTGAATGCACAGAATTCCACCCACCCCGCATTTCCCAAAGTCTTCTGAGAAAAATGGTACCTCACTTGTGTGAGTAGGCCTAGCGCCCGCGACAGGAAACGGCCCAAAACGCAACATGGACACACCACATTTTCACAGTAAAAACTGACCCTCTTTTTGCAAAGTGCCTAGCTGTAGATTTTGAACCCTAACTCTGACAGCACCTAGGGAAACCTAGAAAACCTATACATTTTTGAAAACTAGACACCCAGGGGAATCCAGGATGGGGTGACTTGACTGGCTCTCACCAGGTTTTGTTACCCAGAATCCCTTGCAAACCTAAATATTTATTTTAAAAAACACATTTTCCTCACATTACTGTGGTGGAAAGTTCTGGAATCTGCGTGGATGGACAGAATTCCACCCACCCCGCCTTCCCCAAAGTCTTCCGAGAAAAATGGTACCTCACTTGTGTGGGTAGGCCTAGTGCCCGTGACAGGAAACGGCCCAAAACGCAACGTAGACACACCACATTTTCACAGTGAAAACGGACCCTTTTTTTGCAAAGTGCCTAGCTGTAGACTTTGAACCCTAGCTCTGCCGGCACCTAGGGAAACCTAGCAAACCTATACATCTTTGAAAACTAGACACCCAGGGGAATCCAGGATGGGGTGACTTGACTGGCTCTCACCAGGTTCTGTTACCCAGAATCCCTTGCAAACCTAAACATTTCTCCAAAAAAACACATTTTCCTCACATTTCTGTGGTAAAAAGTTCTGGAATCTGCATGGATCCACAAAATTCTACCCACCCCGCGTTCCCCAAAGTCTTCCAAGAATAATGGTACCTCACTTGTGTGGGTAGGCCTAGTGCTTGCGTCAGGAAACGGCCCAAAACGCAACGTGGACACACCACATTTTCACAGAAAAAACGGACCGTTTTTTTTGCAAAGTGCCTAGCTGTAGATTTTGAACCCTAGCTCTTCCAGCACCTAGGGAAACCTAGCAAACCTATACATTTTTGAAAACTAGACACCCAGGGAAATCCAGGATGGGGTGACTTGACTGTCTCTCACCAGGTTCTGTTACCCAGAATCCCTTGCAAACCTAAAAATCTGTCCAAAAAAACACATTTTCCTCACATTTCTGTGGTGGAAAGTTCTGGAATCTGCGTGGATCCACAAAATTCCACCCACCCCGTGTTCCCCAAAGTCTTCCGAGAAAAATGGTACCTCACTTGTGTGGGTAGGCCTAGTGCCCGCGACAGGAAACGGCCCAAAATGCAACATGGACACACCACATTTTCACAGTGAAAACTGACCCTTTTTTTGCTAAGTGCCTAGCTGTAGATTTTGAACCAAAGGGCAGTGCGGCACCTAGGGAAACCTACCAAACCTATACATTTTTGAAAAATAGATACCCAGGGGAATCCAGGATGGGGTGACTTGACTGGCTCTCACCTGGTTCTGTTACCCAGAATCCCTTGCAAACCTCAAAATTTGTAAAAATAAAACACATTTTCCTCACATTTCTGTGGTGGAAAGTTCTGGAATCTGCGTGGATCCACAAAATTCCACCCACCCCGCATTCCCCAAAGTTTGCCGAGAAAAAAGGTACCTCACTTGTGTGGGTAGGCCTAGTGCCCGCGACAGGAAACGGCCCAAAACGCAACATGGACACACAACATTTTCATAGTGAAAATGGACACTTTTTTTGCAAAGTGCCTAGCTGTAGATTTTGAACCCTAGCTCTGCCGGCGCCTAGGGAAACCTAGCAAACCTATACATTTTTGAAAACTAGACACCCAGGGGAATCCAGGATGGGGTGACTTGTCTGGCTCTCACCAGGTTCTGTTACCCAGAATCCCTTGAAACCTCAAAATTTGTAAAACAAAAACACATTATCCACTCATTTCTGTGGTGGAAAGTTCTGGAATCTGTATGGATCCACAAAATTCCACCCACTCCGCATTCCCCAAAGTCTTCCGAGAAAAATGGTACCTCACTTGTGTGGGTGGGTCAAGTACCCGCGACAGGCAAGGGCCCAAAACCTATTGAGGCGACATCAAAATTACCTATCACAAAACAACATGGTTTTGCAAGGGGGGTCCCATGAGTTTTGGCCCTGGGCTCGGCGGCCATCTAGGGAAACCTACCAAACCCACACATTTCTGAAAACTAGACACCCGGGGAGTCCAGCAAGGTATGGCTTGCGTGGGTCCCCCAACATTTCCCTACCCAGAATCCCCTGCAAACCTCAAATTTAGCTGAAAAAATCACTTTTTTCTCAAATTTCTGTGTGGAAAAGTTCTGGAATCTGCGTGGATCCACAAATTTCCTTCTACACAGCATTCCCCCAGGTCTCCCGATAAAAATGGTACCTCACTTGTGTGGGTGGGTCAAGTACCCGCGACAGGCAAGGGCCCAAAGCGTATTGAGGAGACATCAAAATGACCTATCACAAAACAACCTGGTTTTGCAAGGGGGGTCACCTGGGTGTTTGGCCCCGGGCTTGTCGGCCATCTAGGGAAACCAACCAAACCCACACATTTCTGAAAACTAGACACCCAGGGGAGTCAAGCAAGGTATGGCTTGTGTGGGTCCCCCAACATTTCCCTGCCCAGAATCCCCTTCAAACCTCATATTTTGTTGAAAAAATCAATTGTTTCTCACATTTCTATGTGGGAAAGTTGTAGGATCACTGGCCTGACACAAATTTCCTACCACCCAGCGTTACCCCAGGTCACCCGATAAAAATGGTACCTTACTTGTGTGGGTAGGCATAGTGGCTGCAACAGGAAATGGCCCAAATCGTACTGTGGAGACTTCAAAATTACCTATAACAAAACTACCTGGTTTGGAGGGGCACCTGGGGTTTTGGCCCCGGGCTCGCCGCCATCTGGGGAAACCTACCAAACCCACGCATTTCTGAAAACTAGACACCCTGAAGAGTTTAATGAGGTATGGCTTACGTGGATCCCCCAACGTTTCCCTACCCAGAATCCCCTGCAAACCTCGAATTTAGCTTAAAAAAACAAATTTTCCACTTATTTTTGAGTGGAATCACCATGGCGGCACAAATGTCCTACCCCACAGCGTTCTCCTTAGTGTCCCGAGTAAAATGATACCTCACTTGTGTGGGTGTCCAATGCAGAATTGGCTAAAAATGTATTTTTAAAAAAATGTAGCGCTTAGAATTCTCTGTGCTACACCCTTATTCCCTATGTTTTGGGCTCTTCCCAGTCACAGGCCCTTGCCCCACCCACACAAGTGAGGTATCATTTTACTCGAAGACTGAGGGGAACACTGTGGGGTAGGAAATTTGTGCCGGCACGGTGATTCCACCCAAAAATATGTGGAAAATTTGTTTTTTTCAGCTAAATTTGAGGTTTTCAGGGCATTCTGGGTAGGAAAACGTTGGGGGATCCATGCAAGCCATACCTCGCTGGACTCCCCCGGGTGTCTAGTTTTTAGAAATGTGTGGGTTTGGTAGTTTTCCAAGATGGCCGCCGAGCCTGGGGCCAAAAACCCAGGTGACCCCGTTTGCAAAACCAGGCTGTTTTGTGATAGGTAATTTTGATGTCTCCTCAATACGTTTTGGGCCCTTGCCTGTCGCGGGTACTTGACCCACCCACGCAAGTGAGGTATCATTTTTATCGGGAGACCTGGGGGAACGCTGGGTGGTAGGAAATTTGTGGCTCTACGTAGATTCCAGAACTTTCCCACACAGAAATTTGAGAAAAAAGTGATTTTTTTTCTGCTAACTTTGAGGTTTGCAGAGGATTCTGGGTAGGAAAACGTTAGGGGACCCACGCAAGCCATACCTCCCTGGACTCCCCCGGATGTCTAGGTTTCAGAAATGTGTGGGTTTGGTAGGTTTCCCAAGATGGCCGCCGAGCCCGGGGCCAAAAACCCAGGTGACTCCCCTTGCAAAACCAGGTTGTTTTGTGATAGGTCATTTTGATGTATCCTCAATACGTTTTGGGCCCTTGCCTGTCGCGGGTACTTGACCCACCCATGTGAGTGAGGTATCATTTTTCTCGTAAGACTTTGGGAAATGCGGGGTGGGTGGAATTTTGTGGATCCACACAGATTCCAGAACTTTCTACCACAGAAATGGGAGGAAAATGTGTTTTTTTGACAATTTTTGAGGTTTGCAAGGGATTCTGGGTAACAGAACCTGGTGAGAGCCAAACAAGTCACCCCATCCTGGATTCCCCTGGGTGTCTAGTTTTAAAAAATGTATAGGTTTGCTAGGTTTCCCTAGGTGCCGGCAGAGCTAGGGTTCAAAATCTCAGCTAGGCACTTTGCAAAAAAAGGGTCCGTTTTCACTGTGAAAATGTGGTGTGTCCACGTTGCGTTTTGGGACGTTTCCTGTCGCGGGCACTAGGCCTACCCACACAAGTGAGGTACCGTTATTCTCATAAGACTTTGGGGAATGCGGGGTGGGTGGAATTTTGTGGATCCACGCAGATTCCAGAACTTTCCACCACAGAAATGTGAGGAAAATGTGTTTTTTTGACAAATTTTTAGGTTTGCAAGGAATTCTGGGTAACAGAACCTGGTGAGAGCCAGACAAGTCACCCCATACTGGACTCCGCCGGGTGTCTAGTTTTCAGAAATGTTTGGGTTTGGTAGGTTTCACAAGAAGGCCGCCGAGCCCGGGGCCAAAAACCCAGGTGACTCCCTTGCAAAACCAGGTTGTTTTGTGATAGGTCATTTTGATGTATCCTCAATTCGTTTTGGGCCCTTGCCTGTCGCGGGTACTTCACCCACCCACGCGAGTGAGGTATCATTTTTATCGGGAGACCTGGGGGAACGCTGGGTGGTAGGAAATTTGTGGATTCACGTAGATTCCAGAACTTTCCCACACAGAAATTTGAGAAAAAAGTGATTTGTTTCAGCTAAATTTGAGGTTTGCAGGGGATTCTGGGTAGGGAAACGTTAGGGGACCCACGCAAGCCATATCTTCCTCGACTCCCCCGGGTGTCTAGTTTTCATAAATGTGTGGGTTTGGTAGGTTTCCCAAGAAGGCCGCCGACCCCAGGACCAAAAACTCAGATGCCCCCTATATATCTGAAAATTACCTGGTTTTGCAAGGGGGGTCACATGAGTTTTTGGTCCCGGGCTTGGTGGCCATCTAGGGAAACCTACCAAACCCACACCTTTCTGAAAATTAGAGACCCGGGGGCGTCCAGGAAGGTATGGCTTGCGTAGATCCCCCAGCGTTTCTCTACCCAGAATCCCCTGCAAACCTCAAATATTGATAAAGAAATCACTTTTTTCTCAAAGTTCTGTGTGGGAAAGTTCTGGAATCTACGTGGATCCACAAATTTCCTACCATCCAGCGTTCCCCCAGGTCTCCCAATAAAAATGATACCTCACTCGCGTGGGTGGGTCAAGTACCCGCGACAGGCTAGGGCCCAAAACGTATCGAGGAGACATCAAAATGACCTATCACAAAACAACCTGGTTTTGCAAGGGGAGTCACCTGGGTTTTTGGCCCCGGGCTCGACGGCCTTCTAGGGAAACCTACCAAACCCACACATTTCTGAAACCTAGACACCAGGGAAGTCCAGGGAGGTATGGCTTTCGTTGGTGCCCCAACGTTTTCCTACCCAGAATCCCCTGCAAACCTCAAATTTAGCTGAAAAAAATCACTTTTTTCTCAAATTTCTGTGTGGGAAAGTTCTGGAATCTACGTGGATCCACACATTTCCTACCACCCAGCGTTCCCCCAGGTCTCCCGATAAAAATGATACCTCACTCGCGTGGGTGGGTCAAGTACCCGCGACATGCAAGGGCCCAAAATGTATTGAGGAGACATCAAAATTACCTATCACAAAACAACCTGGTTTTGCAAGGGGGGGTCACCTAGATTTTTGGCCCCGGGCTCGGCAGCCATCTTGGGAAACTACCAGACCCACACATTTCTGAAACCTAGACACCCGGGAAGTACAGGGAGGTATGGCTTGCGTGGGACCCCCAACGTTTTCCTACCCAGAATCCCCTGCAAACCTCAAATTTAGCTGAAAAAATCACTTTTTTCTCAAATTTCTGTGTGGGAAAGTTCTGGAATCTACGTGGATCCACAAATTTCCTACCACCCAGCGTTTCCCCAGGTCTCTCTATAAAAATGATACCTCACTTGCGTGGGTGGGTCATGTACCTGCGACATGCAAGGGCCCAAAATGTATTGAGGAGACATCAAAATTACCTATCACAAAACAACCTGGTTTTGCAAGGGGGGTCACCTGGGTTTTTGGCCCCGGGCTCGGTGGCCATCTTGGACAACTACCAAACCCACCCATTTCTGAAAACTAGACACCCGGGGGAGTCCAGCGAGGTATGGTTTGCATGGATCCCCCAACGTTTTCCTACCCAGAATGCCCTGCAAACCTCAAGTTTAGCTGAAAAAAACACATTTTCCACATATTTTTGGGTGGAATCACCGTGCCGGCACAAATGTCCTACCCCACAGCCTTCCCCTCAGTTTCCCGAGTAAAATGATACCTCACTTGTGTGGGTGGGGCAAGGGCCTGTGACTGGGAAGAGCCCAAAACATAGGGAATAAGGGTATAGAACAGAGAATTCTAAGCGCTACATTTTTTAAAAAATACGTTTTTAGCCAATTCTGCATTGGACACCCATACAAGTGAGGTATCATTTTACTCGGGACACTAAGGAGAACGTTGTGGGGTAGGACATTTATGCCGCCATGGGAATGCCACACAAAAACATGTGGAAAATGTGGGTTTTTTCAGCTAAATTTGATGTTTGCAGGGGATTCTGGGTAGGGAAACGTTGGGGGATCCACGCAAGCCATACCTCATTGGACTCCCCAGGGTGTCTAGTTTTGAGAAATGCATGGGTTTGGTAGGTTTCCCTAGATGGCGGCGAGCCCGGGGCCAAAACCCCAGGTGCCCCCCCCCCAAAACCAGGTAGTTTTGTTATCGGTAATTTTGAAGTCTCCACAGTACGATTTGGGCCATTTCCTGTTGCAGCCACTATGTCTACCCACACAAGTGAGGTACCATTTTTATCGGGAGACCTGGGGGAACGCTTGGTGGTAGGAAATTTGTGTCAGGCCAGTGATCCAACAACTTTCCCACACAGAAATGTGAGAAAAAATTTATTTTTTCAACAAAATTTGAGGTTTGCAGGGGATTCTGGGTAGCGAAATGTTGGGGGACCCACGCAAGCCATACATTGCTGGACTCCCCCAGGTGTCTAGTTTTCAGAAATGTGTGGGTTTGGTAGGTTTTCATAGATGGCCGCCGAGCCCGGGGCCAAAAACTCATGGGACCCCCCTTGCAAAACCAGGTTGTTTTGTGATAGGTAATTTTGATGTCGCCTCAATAGGTTTTGGGCCCTTGCCTGTCGCAGGTACTTGACCTACCCACGCAAGTGAGGAACCATTTTTATCGGGAGACCTGGGGAAACGCTGGGTGGTAAGAAATTTGTGGATCCACGCAGATTCCAGAACTTTCCCACACTGAAATTTGAGAAAAAAGTGATTCTTTCAGCTAAAATGTGAGGTTTGCATGGGATTATTGGTAGGGAAATGTTGGGGGTCCCACGCAAGCCATACCTTGCTGGTCTCCCCCGGGTGTCTAGTTTTCAGAAATGTGTGGGTTTGGTAGGGTTCCCTAGATGGCCGCCGAGCCCGGGGCCAAAAACTCATGGGACCCCCCTTGAAAACTAGGTTGTTTTGTGATAGGTAATTTTGATGTCGCCTCAATTGGTTTTGGGCCCTTGCCTGTCTCGGGTACTTGACCCACCCACACAAGTGAGGTACCATTTTTCTCCGAAGACTTTGGGAAATGCGGGGTGGGTGGAATTTTTGTGGATCCACACAGATTCCAGAACTTTCTACCACAGAAATGTGAGGAAAATGTGTTTTTTTTTACAAATTTTGAGGTTTGCAAGGGATTCTGGGTAACAGAACCTGGTGAGAGCCAAACAAGTCACCCCATCCTGGATTCCCTGGGTGTCTAGTTTTCAAAAATGTATAGGTTTGCTAGGTTTCCCTAGGTGCCGGCAGAGCTAGGGTTCAAAATCTCAGCTAGGCACTTTGCAAAAAAAGGGTCCGTTTTCACTGTGAAAATGTGGTGTGTCCACGTTGCGTTTTGGGTCGTTTCCTGTCGCGGGCACTAGGCCTACCCACACAAGTGAGGTACCATTATTCTCAGAAGACTTTGGGGAATGCGGGGTGGGTGGAATTTTGTGGATCCACGCAGATTCCAGAACTTTCCACCACAGAAATGTGAGGAAAATGTGTTTTTTGGACAATTGTTTAGGTTTGCAAGGAATTCTGGGTAACAGAACCTGGTGAGAGCCAGACAAGTCACCCCATACTGGATTCCCCTGGGTGTCTAGTTTTCAAAAATGTATAGGTTTGCTAGGTTTCCCTAGGTGCCGGCAGAGCTAGGGTTCAAAATCTACAGCTAGGCACTTTGCAAAATAGTGTCAGTTTTCACAGTAAAATGTGGTGTGTCCACGTTGCGTTTTGGGCCGTTTCCTGTTGCGGGCACTAGGCCTACCCACACAAGTGAGGTACCATTTTTCTCTGAAGACTTTCGGGAATGCGGGGTGGGTGGAATTTTGTGGATCCACGCAGATCCCAGAACTTTCCATCACAGAAATGTGAGGAAAATGTGTTTTTTTTAAACTAAGTTTGAGGTTTGCAAGGGATTCTGGGTAACATAACCTGGTGAGAGGCACACAAGTCACCCCATCCTGGATTCCCCTTGGTGTCTAGTTTTAAAAAATGTACAGGTTTGCTAGGTTTCCCTATGTGCCGGCTGCGCTAGGGCCCAAAATCCACAGGTAGGCACATTGCTAAAAACAAGTCAGTGCCTAGTGGGCTTTCTGCCGCCCTGGGGGGGATTCGGGGGGGGGGGGTTGCCCCGATATGCCCGCAAGGGGGGCAGAAAGACTGTGGCTAATTTTTTGGAGGGTGGGGGCATTGGTATGCCCATTCTGGGCAGCCCCCTCCCCCATGCATAAAAAAGCCAGCGTACTCGCTGGCGCCTAGTAGGCTTTCTGCCCCCCCGGGGGCAGATCAGGGGCCACTGCCCCATCTGCCCCCCGGGGGGCACAAAGACTGTGGCATTTGTTTGGGGAGGTGTGGGCATTGGCATGCCCATTCTGGGCTGACCTCACCCCTGAATTAAAAATAAAAATATTTCCTGAGGCCTAGTGGGCTTTCTGCCACCCCGGAGGGCAGATGAGGGGCTATTGCCCCAATATGCCTCCGGGGAGGGGCAGAAAGACTGTGGTAATTGTTTTTGGGGTGGGGGCATTGGCCTGCCCATCTTGGGCAGCCCCCACCCCTACATCACAAAAAAAAAATCCCTGGTTTCTAATGGGCTTTCTGCCCCCCCGGGGGGCAGATTGGGGCCTACTGCCCTATCTGGCCCCCGGGGGGGGCAGAAAGACTGGAATTTCACTGGGGGTGGGGGCATTGTCATGCCCATTTTGGGCAGCCCCCACCCCAACATCAATAAAAAAAATCCCTGATTTCTAGTGGGCTTTCTGCCCCCGCGGGGCAGATTGGGGGCTACTGCCCCCATCTTCCCCCTGGGGGTCAGAAAGACTGACATTTATCTGGGGGGGTGGGGGCATTGCCATGCCCTTTTTGGTTAGCCCCCACCCCAACATCAATATAAAAAAATCCCTGGTTTCTAGTGGGCTTTCTGCCCCCCCGCGGGGCAGATTGGGAGCTACTGCCCCCATCTGCCCGGGGGGGCAGAAATACTGGAATTTCACTGGGGTTGGGGGCATTTTCATGCCCATTGTGGGCAGCCCCCACCCCAACATCAATAAAAAAAATCCCTGGTTTCTAGTGGGCTTTCTGCCCCCCCGAGGGGCAGATTGGGGGCTACTGGCCCCGTCTTCCCCCTGGGGGGCAGAAATACTGACATTTATCTGGGGGGGTGGGGACATTGCCATGCCCTTTTTGGATAGCCCCCACCCCAACATCAATATAAAAAAAATCCCTGGTTTCTAGTGGGCTTTCTGCCCCCCTGGGGGCAGATTGGGAGCTACTGCCCCCATCTGCCCTGGGGGGGCAGAAATACTGGAATTTCACTGGGGGTGGGGGCATTTTCATGCCCATTGTGGGCAGCCCTCACCCCAACATCAATAATAAAAAAAATCCCTGGGTTTCTAGTGGGCTTTCTGCCCCCCCGGGGGGCAGATTGGGGGCTACTGCCCCCATCTGCCCCCTGGGGGGGCAGAAAGACTGACATTTCTCTGAGGGGGGTGGGGGCATTGCCATGCCCTTTTTGGGCAGCCCCCACCCCAACATCAATAAAAACAAATCCCTGGTTTCCAGTGGGCTTTCTGCCCCCCAGGGGGGAAGAAAGACTGCTATGCCCCAAAAAATATGGGGGGAGCAAAGGCCCTTGCCCAAGGGGCCGCTCCCCCCTCCCTGGTGCTAGTGGGTGGATCCCTGCTTGGGGATCGCCCTCCTGGAGTGATCCCCATGCAGGAATCCAATAGGGAAGGGTACCATTGGAAAGGGGAGATTCTCCCCTTTCCAACGATACCTCTCCCATCTGTTTTGGTGCTCGGGGGGCTGAGATAGCCCCACAAGCACCGAAACTGCAAAACTGAAACTAAGTTTCAGTTTCGTTTTCGTTGCAATGACAATAGCGCACCATGCGCGCGATCGTCATTGCAACGAAATTCAGAAATAGGCCTGGGGAGGTTGGGGAAGCTCTTCCCCACCTCCCCAGGCAAAAATAAAAAAGGGAAATCCCTCTGAGGTCTGCAGCAGAGGGATTTTCTGAGCATGTGCTCATGACGGAATGGTTCCGTCATGAGCACACTTGAACTTGTGCTCATGACGGAACCATTCCGTCATGAGCATGGAAGGGGTTAAATAAGCAAGTGCTCATAAAACAAAAGCACGCATCACGTGCTGAATGTTGCAGGAAAGCATGTCGTGCCTGCAGTAGTAAATATATATTGAAGAAAGTAGTGCTCACAAAAGATGTACCGTGTAACAACTGAAGGGTAATAAATATTTATTTTACTTTATTTACAATTCAAATCTTTTTAGGGATGTTTTACCTTACACTTCTGCCTTTTAGCGCAGACTGTTTTAAAAATTTGCTGATACTGTATAACAATTAGTTATGCGGTACCCTTGTCCTACTACTCTTCTAGTCTCTGCAGTCTTCAACTATATTGACCACTGACGAAGGGGATGCCATTGCCTATATTGCCTAAAACTTAGTAGATCAATACTCCCTAGTTCTCTTCTCTTACCGAATTGATGAAGCGAGGGCTGCAGGGTTTCCCAAAGTGCCATGGTGGTGGTAGTACTAGCAGGCTAGTGCACTAACAGTGAAGGAATCAGAAGCGAGATCCCACTCCCACCTAAGTGAACTCCAACTGTAGGATTAATCTGAAGGAATATTCATTGCAGTCAACTAAACTGAAATAAAACTGAGTTAGTGGGTTATATATTATTATATCATAGCTTTACAAACAATTGAGACCAGCCTACTGCACAACAAAGAATACCTGATAGTGAAAATATAACAAGCAATACTAAATTATTCAGAGCAATGGTGAGCTAGTATTTTGATTAAAACTAAAGTTACAAAATACTCAAATCTTGAAGTGGACTCAAAGTCTGGAGTGGACAAGGTTAAGCGTTTACACAACACAATGCCTGAATGATGATGCTGACTAATGAGTTCTTTTATATCTAAAATATCGATCACTTTTTATGCATGGGTGGGTAAATGAGGCCAGTGTGGGCTTTTGTTTCGATACTAGAACTGAAGATCCTGCACTTAGTTGGTATTGCTTTCGCCACATTCGCCCCACCAAGTGTGTGATCAATTAATGGTGTAAATTATTACGTTGAACCTCAATAAATCACATAGCCCGGGGGAAGAGGGTTAGGGGTTTGATGAATGGATGGGAAAGGAGATTTGGGAAAAGGTGTGACAAAGACAAACAATTCACAAAGACAATATTCACCGGGGTGATGAGCAGCCAACCATCATCAATCTGTTGTGGGAGGAAGCGAAGGAATGACTATGACACAGTTAACTTAAACATATTGCAAACCCAAGTTATATTATATTATTATATATCTAAATGTTCTGTCACCTAGGTTTGAAAAATAGTAACTACAAATTTTGTTGGAGGAAAACGAACAACGTAGACAGTTCTAAAAAATGATGACTAAAAACAAAAATTATACTGTATTGCCAAATTGGATGGTGCATCAGCATTCTTCTTGGTTTGTCTGTCAATCGTGGGTGCCTGGCTGAAGGTAAGCACGTGTGTTATGGTGTTTTTGCCTTTTGTGCAGAAGAAGAGAAGGCCTGCGGATTATAAACAGAAATGCTATTGTGGAATAAAGGAGAAGGACAGAAGGTAAGTCTACTAAGAAGACTACGAACAAGAGCATAGTCCTTTGCAATCATTCATTTGATGGCTGATGTGCAATAAATTAAGTGAGAGCAATTACAACAACCAACAATCACAGACAAGTGGCTGCATGTATCGGGCTCATCAAACTGGCAACTGTCATGATCATCATCATAACATTTAGCCTGGTGCGTGCATAATGTGATGATGTGCCATCATCACCACATGTCTGTCACCAGTTACCTACAACAACAGGCCCCCCACCCAACCACATAGTTGCAAATTTGAGCCAGCCAGCACACATCCTCAGCAGCATTTTATTTCCCAAATCAAGTAATCAATACACCTCTCACCAGTCCACAGAGTTGAGTAGGGCCCTCAGAGTCATCACCATGTTGGTTTCCATGAAGTTGATGATATTTTCCTTCTTCGGTTGTTGAAGTGGTCATGCCCTGAGCCCTTTCATCATCCTCCTGACTCCGAGTAATGAATATGTCTAACTTCGTACTGACTCCTGACTAAATGAGAGAGATCGACTTGTAGTGCAATCCTGTTGATGAACACGTGAAACATTAAGTAATTTTTATGTGTAGACTAGATTTGTGTTTGTTAGTTAAACAGACTGGTCGTGTCTTTGAGGAGTGTCAATCAGAAAACAAAGCAGTGTGGACCCGGCAATCAAATCTCGCTAAGTGTCAAAGGGGAAGGAAAGAAATTATCACCCATTAGGCCACCAACATTGTAAATCATCACAAACACAATCAAGCTTACAAATTATAGTTAAGCACTATGGGTGGGGAGAGCTCACGGAGTTACACTCCACTGAATTCCATGGAGTTGCTGAAAAACTTTGCGACATTCCACGGAGTACCGTGAGAGTGGTTAGTATTAGGTTCAAGTCTCGATGTTCATTCAATATATCTTCTCTGATTATCAGCAAACCACTAATCTCCTCTCTCCTAAAATTCAGATGACAGAGCGGCAGCCTGGCCCTTCCTGATAGCAGTATATGATTGATTCCAGCGCATTGTGGGAGTTTAGAAGATTTGTTCAAGAAACTCATTGCTCAGAGGCAGCCGTGACCTCAGAAGCTGCTAGATACTGTAGGACGGTGGACTCTGTGCACCTGGGTGTCGGTGGGTGAAACTGCAGGGTGTTGGTGGTTGCAGGATTAGTTTACCTGTGTATGTGTCGCAGGAGGGAGTTTCCTGAGTTCTGCTTGGTTGAGCTACATTTCTCTTTCTATTTATACCTCCCTCAGAACAGGTTGCATGGCTTGCTCATGGGTGTGTGGGGGTGTGGGAGTGCTAGGGGCAAAACGGGCTAGCCTGCAGGAACATTGGGAGAAATCCGGACAGGCTAGTAAAGCTGAAAGGAAGGTAGGACTTGTGCAGTCAGCCACATCTAACTAGCACTGGGGCAGGTGATCATGCACTCACGAGAAAAGGAGCGAAGCGAAGGGCATATATGCGCTGGAGTGTGGAGGGAGTGGCATCCCTTCACAATTTATTTATTTATGTACTTTTATACAATAACAGCGAGATGTGCAGCACTTACAATGGGAAGTCATGATGGTGGTCGGGTCTCCTTTCTTGTTGCTTGAGCACACACCGGATGAAGCAAAGTTTCAAACTCAGACAGGCAAAAGGCCGGGGGAGCGTGGAGCACGGCAATGACTTCTTGTGACGATACCACCGCCCCACCAATAGCAGCGGAACCCAGCACAGGGGGAGGAACTGAGAAAGGACACATATGGCAGAACCTACCCCGATAAGCGCAAGTCAACCAACGAGGGGCAATGCCTTTTCCATGGCCATATTAAGATCAGGCACTACTACATCAGGATTATTTTTAAATAATAGGTGTGCACCAGTAAACTCCGATACGCAACGGTGGTTGACAGAGATTTTGCCTAACTACGCACGCGAAGCGGAACGCTGAGTTGCAAAAACTATGCAAACTCTGCTGGCGGAGCAGAGTTTACCGCACACCTCTATTAAACACCCACTCTCACTGTCTGCCACCACATGAATCATCTCAACACACACACCAACAACTATCATTCATATATCACTCATGGGTGCCCCCCTGTTCCAATTCAAGCACGGTGGTATATTGCAGATCCTCTTTGATTCATGAATCACACATTGGCCAGTCTTGTAAATCAAATATCCTGCTAGGAGATCAAAGTCCTTCTAGGAGATTAAAGAAAGGATGGGCTAGGGATGGAGGAAGGCATTGTCTCTCCAATATCCTTAAAGGAAATGGGAGGAGGCTTCTTCACTGCACACTGGTCCAACTCCAATCCGGCCATACATGTGTCTAAAACAGTGGGGCTGCATTAGTCAGTCAGACACAAACAAAGAAAATAATCTAATGTTCCCCTAGCTATATTCTTTTTTTTTTGTTTTGTCAAAGCAGTTCGGCGAAAGTTCTATGGTGGTCCAAGCCTACTCAGTAGTCAGGGAAGTAGAGTTCATCCTCAAACTCAGGTGGTTGTCCAGATGTTGGTAAGCTAACCACTACCATGACCTGATTGTGACCAATCACTCTCATCTCCTGTCGTATTTCAGGTATGGTATAATTTGCCGGTATAAAGTACTGATTCATTTTGATCATGGTTAATCTCTCCATGTTTTGGGGCGAGAGACTGGTCCTTCCCACTGTGACAACTGCACCAGCTGCACTGAACACACACTCAGCAGATATGCTGGCCACTGGACAAGCCAGATACTTTATTCCCAGCCTACTGAGCACTGGTCATTGGCACATCTTCCCATACCAATACAACAATGGGTTTTGATCTACATAGACCTCTGTTGAGAGAACTGGACCATCCTCTTATTAGTCATTGGTACTCCATCTTGCTCGACCTCTTTTGCCTTTGCCTCTTCACTGGACTTAAGCCCTGCATTTAGAAACCAATCAAATGCAGAATTTGGGGCTGATGCTCCTGTTCCTGTTATTGTTACTGGTGATCTTGTTGTTGGTTTTGGCTGCTGTAAGCCAACATCACTGCCCTCAGGGACTATGGAATTTGAAGACTGCACCCCAGAACTTCTACCTGGGAGTGTGCCTCTAATTCCTAGCTGTTCTTCTCTAGGTCGCTGGCTTGCTCAGCAATCCATGCCTTGTACTTTGAAACATCCCCATCTGAAAAAGGAATGAAAATGGCCAGTAATTGCTTGTACCGTGGTTCAAGAATTGAGATGTCATGTTTGGATGACACAATGTCTCTTTGCAGCCTTGTCTCAACAGCCAAGTGAAGGATTAAGCTCTCCACCAACTCATGCACATTTTTTTTCTCACCCACACCTGTGTATATTTCAGACTCCTCCTTTAGCTATTCCTGTAGCATATGCAACAACGGGATAGCTTGGCACATGGCACAGTCCTCCTTGCTGACTTCCCATGTGAAAACCTCAAAAGGAAGCAGAGTCTCTGTCAGTCATTTGACTAGGCCCCATTGGTCCATCTGAATGGTCATGCCTTTAACAGTTGCATCCCCTCTTTGTATGACATATTCACTTATTGGTCTATACTGCACAAACAGATGTTGCAACATGTAATAAGTTGAGTTCCAATTTGTTGGCACCTCCTATATGAGGGCTTTCACTGGCATTCTATTATCATGCAGAATGATCCTCAACTGCTTCTGGGCTTTAAAAGAATGGCTGAAATGAGTGCAGATTTTTCTGCAGGTGGACAGTAAGTTGCTGACTCAGTCTTCTATTTTGAGAAAGTCCTGTACAATGATGTTGATGCAGTGCTCCAAACACAGGACCTGAAATATTTACCATCTGGCATGGCCTTAACTATATTACTGCCATTGTCCGTAGCAACAAATATAATGTTAAGCCCTCTGGGTCACAGCCATTCCAAGACATTGTTGTGAAAGTCATCCAAGATGTTTGCAGCTGTATGTGATCTCACCATGGCGAACATGGCTACTGTTGCATGCTGCAGAGCACCATAAATAATTTCAGCAGTGTCAACACCTACAGATATAATTTCTCTAACCCCCACAAAAGAGATCCATTGTGCAGTGATGCACATGTAATCAGCGGCTTGGCAACTGGTCCACATGTCTGTCATCAGGTGGATAGTGTGAACAGCACTCTGCTGCAAAGCTTGTCCAACCAATTCCAGGACATCATGATGTTGCACTGGAACAGCAACTCTGGCAAAATAGGTCTGGCTGGTAGCCTTCCATTTAGTGCAGATGGCCGCCACAAATTCTAGAGAGTCCACTCCTTCCGCAAAAGAAAAAGGGAGGGGGTCCAGGGCTAACATTGTAGCCAGCTTTCCATTGTACAAACGTGCAGTTGGGTGGTTGCATTCGTACTGCCCCTCCTGCCTAAACATGCCAAGAATAGTAGCCTGGATTTTCTTCTTTTCTGTTGCCACTTACGCAGGCGATTTCTTGAGAGAAAAAGGTGGGAGACTCAATGTGCATCTCAGTGAAGCAGTCACTTTACGATCTTGCCTTGGTGTCTCGACTTGACTCTGAGTCTTGTGCCATTGCGATGTTGATGATGTGAGTGATACTACTGCACTGCTGGGTAAAGGGCTGATTTGCGTAATGAAAATGTTACCCTCTTCTTCACCTTCACCTTCCACCATGATCGGAGCAGATTCAGATTCCCTGCTCTCACCACCTACACCAACACCACGTGCAGTTTTTTGGCTAAGATGCACCTCCCATCGGATTGCATGATCTTTTTTCAAATCGGTTGTTTGGCCTCCAGTACCATAGATTGTACCAAGCATACCTCGACTAACACTTGCCTTGCAAATGGAACATTTGGCAATGTTCACCTCCTTTTTGCTAACCGTAAAGAAGCCCCTAACTGGGGAGCTCCACTTTATGACACCGGTGCCACTGCCAATATCCAAAGAAGTGGCGATAGGTGGGTATTTCGACGTTTGCCTCTCTGCAGTGCCTGCTTTTACTGAGGTGGCTGTGTAGGATGCAGGTCACGGGGCCTTTGCAGATAAGGAAGCGGACGGTGGTGATATCTGTGCTACATCCCTAAGAGCAAGGTCAGATGGTGTAACGTTGGTCTCCTCTGGGGCTGGGCTAACATCCATGATGACTAGGCCATTGTCATCCTCCTCTTCTTCATCCATAACTCTAAGGCTTTCAGGAACCTTCCTTTTCCTTAGCCTCTTCTGGTGTGTCTCAGACTGACTTGGGATCCAAGTGAAGTCTTTATCATCCGAAGGGGGGACTTAGAGAAGAGGATGGTGGAGTGCCCTTCCTTTTTCTTGCTGGAAATCTGGAAGACAATGGATCTTCTGAAAGAGGGGCTTCTTCTACTTCCTCAGCATAAAGCTCAAGCTCCTGAAGTGCTCCTACTTCGGAGGTACGGCTATTTCTGGTTGCAGCTGTTGTTGTCCACTTGGCTGAGTTTCCAGCAACAATTGGGTACTACTTTGTGAAAGAGATAAGTCCAATTCAACGTCACTGCTCATCGGAGTTGCTATGATTACAGTGGCTGCCTCTGTGACAGACATGGGCTTGGCCTAGGTTGGGGTGGGGCCGTTGATGCAGGAGTGCTGCTCTTCGGTTGCTCCCCGGAGGCTGGTGCGGCAGGCACAAGTTTGCCAAAAAAGGTTCTGGCCAGCACGCCAGTGGTGGAAATCTGCTTCTTCTTCTCCTCCCCACTGGCTGCTTTCTTGGCAGCACCTTTCTTTGAAGCCATCTTGAAGCTTTCATTTGGCAGTGGCAGTCATCTGCAGAAGTGGAAGAGACAGGAGGACTCACATGACTGGCAGTACTGTGGGTGTTTTTTGCAGTTTGAATTAGTACATACAATATACTTTAGTATGGTTACTTAAGTTATCATTTTGATCCTAAATAATTAAATATAACAGTGCATTTCAAAGTCAAAACACACCACCAGAACATATTTAATTTCCAATGAGGATGACAACATACAGATGTAAGTGTTTGCTTTGTGTGTATTTAAGGGGGAGCCACCTGTGGCAGTCAGGGAGGTGCAGGGGAGAATGTAATAATGTTTAAAAAATGAATGCTGGTGTGCACCTCTGGCAGATGAGGGGATCCAGGAGAAAATGGAATAATCCTTAAAAAAGGAAGCTACTGTGTGTGCACCTCTGGCAGACAAGGGGTCAAGGGAAAATGGAATAATAATACTTGAAAAAGGAATGCTGTTAATAAAATTTAATTCAAAACCTTTAAAAAAAATTCAAATAAACAAAATAAAAATAAAATATATATATATAAAAATTAAAAAAACAAATTAAAAGAAAAAAATAATAAATAACAAAAAAGAGAATTGCTGGTGTACATGGGGATACTGGGGACTATGAGAAACCCATTGGGAGGCAAGGAGGTGCAGGTGAAAAATGCAAATGCATATAATATAAAACACGGTTCATAATTAATATAACAATACTACAATGATCCTCAAGCAAAATATCATTAAACTGATATCAGGGAAAAGTAAAAAAAAAAATAACAAATACAAAAAGGCACAGCCCTCTCCTATCAATCTCCTTTTGAAAACTGGAAAAAGGATTGCTGCAACAAATGGCTGCTTTCTACTTGGTCAGCCAACAACACCAAGCAAGGAGGCATACCCACAACAAAGAACTCATGCAAACCTATGGCAAAAGCATACTGGCTGGCTACACAAAAAGGCCACCAACCACATGGTCAAACTGCAAGCAAGGAGTCATGGACAAAACAAAGAACACATGCAGGCCTATGGCAAAAGCACACTGCTTGGGTACACAAAATGACCTTTCAAACAAAAAGGGGAGAAAGAGGAGACTGAATCAGAGGGGCTTGTCCTCCTACCAAATGTATCAAACCGAAAAAAGTCCAACTGTTAGTATGGACTAACCCTCCACAAGAATAAAGAAAACACTAGTTTTTCTTATACAACCCTCAACCACCTTGGTAGCATGCTTCATCATTAGGTCCATTCCATTCTGCTGCAGAACAGGGCATGCTGCGACCCACATGTTACGTGGGAGCACTTATTGGTGTATAGTAAATTATGTAAACATTTGAAAAAATTTGAAAAAAAATAGAAGTGGGAGGGTCTTATGTGGAAAGTGAGATTACAAATACCTGCCTAGTAGGTAAAGTGCTAATTATTCAGGCCTCTAGTCGGTATGGTTAAAAATGGGGAAGGTAGAAAGTATGGGTAATGATGAGCCTGCCTTTCTAGGTCAACATGTTTCAAGCCGTACCCCTAGGTTTTTCTTCAGGACCAAGGAACTAATTCCATTATACTAGTCCTGTTGTACTATTTTAACTGCACACACTCTGCATGCTAATTATATAAAAATATATGAAAGTGAAAGTGAAAAAATGTATTGTTCATTTAATAAAAACTTACAATAAAACACCTTTACACAAATTTCAACATTTCGTACATATCCATTATTGAACCATTTTTTAAAAACCAACATGATTAAAATAAGATTCATCAGAATAAAAACGATAAGATCTCTTTAATGGGCACTATTAGCCAATTTCCTCTCTGCTATATCTACGAACTTCACAAATCTGCCAGTAAATTGTAAAAATTCTCCCTGCAAGCAGGCTATAACTGCTTGTCGACATGTTCGTATAGTCTGACTATTAAAATCCTGCCTCAACAGGCTTCTGCGTTCAGCTGTTAAAGCTGGGCAGCTACAAACTATATGGCAAATGTCTTCTCTCTTTTAATTGCAAAGGTGGCAGGTCCTTTCACTACTCAACTTTTTCCAAGCTGGTGCGTCACCACGAAATTGGAAACTGCCAAGCCGGAGTCTCAAAAACTTCAGTTTTATCACTTAGACCGTTCAGATCCCCTAGATAATTCTGAGGGTTTAGCTTGCAGTATGATGCAATTACTGTCCACACTTGGGATCTCTTCGCCAATGCCTCTCTGTCCATTAGAGAAGACATTTTTTTACTGCACCCGTTGATGACTTTATTAAATGCCGCCTGAGAGAGGGGTAAAGCCCATAATTGTTCTGCCTTAAACGTAGCTAAAGCCAATTTAAAGTATTCATGGGCCTGCGTGTGTTTACAGTCACTTATAGCCTCCCAGACCACTGTCATAAGTGTGAAATTATTATCCCTTCTAAGTTTGTGGCAGAATATATATACAGCACCTACTTGGTGTTTCTGCTTGTAAATCTGTAAATACATAATGGGATGATTAGTCTGCCAAGCAATCTAGCAGAGCACATTTTAAAACACTAGATGTACCGTTAAGGTTAAGCACATTGTGTCCTTTTCTCGTTGTGAACACCTCCTTGTGACCAAATTCGTGAAAATAAATAAGATCATACTTTGGGGTGAGCACTTATAGTGAAACCAATTGAGCCTTGTGACAAAACAAACAAACATAGAGCACACTATACATATAAAAACATATAAAACACACCATATGCATAAATAATGCAAACATCTTGCATCATGGGTCCTCCGGTTGAGAGAGAAGCCTGGTATCACATTCTATAAACTAAAAACAATAAGGTGGGATATCCCGATATGTCTGAAAAGTCATTGTAAATGCAACTTTCAAACAGAGTTCAGAGTGGCTATGCTGTACTTAGTATTCCAAGGCTACTCCTCTGTACAATGACCTAGGATTTCCACCCGGGGCCCTCATCTTACTGTCATTAGTGACCCATGGTTATTTTATGCAGAATGCCAGAGATGCGAAAAAAGCCGATGTACCATCCTCGCTACTCAGGGAGACTTGATCGTAACCTGCGGTCTAAAATCGTGCCCGAGAATGGAATGACTTCTGCGTTCCATAGACATGCATGGGCAGCTGAGCCGCTATGCCGGATTGGAAAATTACGAGCTGGGCGCAGACTTAAAAACAATGTTTACTCGTGAAAAGATGGCCAAGTGCTGAAATGAAGCCAGTATTTAAATAGGAAAACTCTTTAAATATTTCCATGGATAGTTGGCACACATTACAAAAGTGAAGCTGTTAACTATTAAGGGAACGGCTGGGCGCAGACTAAAAGAGAATGTTCACTCATAAGAACGTGACAAAATGGTGTAATATGGCCAGGTTTAAAAATAAGCACACATGCAGGCTTATGGCAAAAGCTCACTGGCTGGCTTCACAAAATGGTCGCCGGCCACATGGTCAAACAACAAGCAAGGAGCTATGGAAAACAAAGAACACATGCAGGCCTATGGACACTGACTACATAAAATGGCCCCTGGCCACATGGCATGGAGAACAAAGACAAATAGTGGCCTGTCACAAACACATACACACTGGCCAGACAAAGGAGGCATTGGTACATCTGAAGAAAACACTACTATTGGTTCAGCAAGGCCAAAAACGAAAATTAACTGAGCTATAAAAATGTTACAACCAGTCATCACACATCCTCCCAAGCCATCAAATAATACCCCACATATACGCTTTTTGCACACAAAAAAAACATGAAATAGAATTATTATTTTTTTTCGTTTATTCCAATGCCATCCCAGCCCTAAATGATGTTTTAAAACTGCTTATACCACAGAAGCAGTTGTTCCATGCACCCATGACTAGTACTGGCCTGGGCCTACTGACTGGATGACTGGTTGGTAGACTAGGCCACATAGTAAAATAAATTAATATTGCAAATTTAACAAACACGGAGAAAATATACTGAACTGTACAACATTGTTCCTTTACAAAAGAAGAAAATTTAAATGCAAAAATATAACCAGGTCCCAAATGAAACTGCAGGCCTCCCACCATAATAAATGTTAAAAATTGAATAAAAGTACAAATAAATACTGGTGCATGCCCCTTATACAAGAGTTTTTGAACTTATTTGTGAAATCTCAAAAACAAAGTCCTTAAATCTAATGGGAGCAGACAAAGTAAGTGATCCTTCAAGCTCCAAATCCAAATGAAAAGTGACCAGGAGATGGCAAAGCACTGGGAGGAGCCTGCTGGACAGTGACAGGAAGTTGGAGTCTCTGGGGCACTTCTTTCTTGTTAGAAAAAAAATAAAATAAAAACAGCCTTCACACACTAAAAAACAACCTGAACAGTCCTTTGGAGTAGAATAGTAACTCAAAAAAGCTTTTTTGGGTAGATTTAGCTGCTTCGCGAGTACAAAATCTTCTCGATGTGCAGCTGCAGTTGCTCGCGCTCGCCAATGTCATGGAAAAAGCACCGGAAGCCGCGCTAGCACCAAAACAAGTCTCCTGTGCGGTAACAGAAAAAAACCTTCAATACGTGGCAAGGCAAGGCAGAATTTATCAGGAACTAAGCACTGCACGTGGAATGTGAAGTTCCCGAATTCTGCAAACTCCACGAGCGGAGTGAATTTCTCCACCCAGGACTAATTGCAATATGGTGTTTCAGGGGTCTGAATAGCCTTAAGAAAGAAAGACTGCTACTGGTGTAGTTGGATAGATTACAAATTGATACAATGCGCTCACAAGACATGCACGCATGTCCACAAAACCCCTCAGGATTTGCTCGCGGTTGGGGGAACATGAAGTTCTTTTCATCATTCATTACTTACGCAAGAGGAGTAGCCATAATATCAGAAAGACCATACTTTTTGTGTCACAAGATTTATACAATGACCAATATGGCAGGGCTCTGATTGTATCTAAACACATAATGATATGGTTGCCTGTCAGGAAGGCACTTAGATTCTGTCTACATAGCCTAAATTCCTACTCTAGATACTGGCAATTCCAAGAATTGTGTGAGGTGGGCTCACTCGTAATGTGACATTATTCATAATTGGCCACCTTATTCCACCCTGGTAAGATGGTACTACCAGGGCGAACTTGTCCTCAAGGGGGACTATCTTGAAGGACTTCTTAGAAATTATTTTGTCTGGATAAATACCTGGAATCCAGTTAATTAAGCAAAAAATACCTCAGAGTAAACCACAAACAATCCTTTATAAGGTGATACTCTGGGTGTATATATCAAAATTCTGAAAAGTATATTAAGATGACACTACTGGGTACCATGGCCCTTATGTACCTCTGAGGTGCCAACATGTTTCTGCCCATGGGTAGCTAACTTGGTCTTGGACATTTGTCAGGGCTGGTGTATGTATCCCTATACTAGTTACAGTGATAGTATAAAGAAATATAGAGAGGACCTATCTCTTCTTTCCAAGTCACAAGGTAAATTTACCTAGCCATCTGTTCCTGGGGGCAGGGTAAGAATACTGAGAGTGAATCTCCTTCACAAAAGTGTAACAACAGGAGTCGCCCTGGTTCTTTTTTAGTAGGATTGCCTTTGTTGTTTGATAAAAAACTAGCGAGTCTTGTTAACTGGTTGTTTATGTATTATTAGTGTTCTGTTTTCAGATTTATTTTGCTATGTTTTCTAACTATATTGTCACTCTTGTGTTTTGTGGGTTCCGTTCATGTGGGACAACTTGCATTGTCTGCTTTTATATGTTTAAATACAGATTGTATATTTATTTGCTGAAAAAGTTATCCGTCCTATTTTTAATTTGGCTTTCTCTATCAGCGCCCTACTACAGTTAAACTGTAATGTATAAGCTATACGTATACTGTCCAAAAATAACTTTTGTGTTTGATAATGTTTAAACGCCCTTGTTCTTTTCGAGTAGGATTGCTTTGTTGTTTGATAGAAAACTAGTGGGTCTGCTGCACTGATTGTACCACCCACACAAGTATCCCTTTAGACATGTCTCAGAGTTGCCACTGCAGAGCCTGTGTGTGCAGATTACACTGTCATATCTACTTAGTATTTAAAACCCCTTGCCACACCGTAAACTCCCATTTTGTTACATATAAGTCAACCCTAAGGTAGGCACTAGGTAGCCATTAGGGCAGGGTGCTGTGTAACTAATAGGTAGGACATGTACTTTTACGTTTTGCATATCCCGGTAGTGAAAGACACCTAAATTTGTTTCTCACTACCATGAGGCCTACCCTTCTCATAGGTTAACATTGGGAATTCCTTATTACAATTTTAAGCTTTAATTCTTGATTGAGAAGGCGTAGCATTGTCATGTTTAATATCACTGCAATGGTAATGATGAATTCCTCTTTGCTGGCACATTTGGATTGAACATTAATATTTTTAAAAAGCCACTTTTAGAAAGATAGCATTTCTCTCCTCTTAAAGCTCTGTGTGCCTGCAGCCTGTCTCAAATACATGTCTAGGGTATGTGACAGCTGGACTTTGTGCATTCCCTCTAGACAGCCATCCACAAAGGATGTGGGGGGTGTGGCTGAGTGCCCACCTGCAGCCTGAAAGCTCATCCTGGGCAGATTGGAAGGGAGGACCTTGCACTTACACCTGCATGGGCAGTGTCCTGTTCCCACACAAAAGGTTGATTACCACTCTGTAGTGAGTCTGGAGCCAGGGCTGGGAAGGGCACTTCAAAGCCCCTCTTTGAAGTCACTTCAACTTCAAAGGCACAACTGGGTATAAGTACTGGGCTCTGACTTCATCAAATCAGACACTCTGGACCTGTAAATAAACTCTGCCAGGAAGGAACGCTGTGCTGCTACAAGGACTGACAATCTGCTGGACTGCTGCCCTGGGAGGACTGCTTTTCTGCTTTTCTGCTGTGCTGTCCAGCTGCCTGCTACCCTCTGCCCCTGCTGAGTAAGAACTGGACTCTTGCTTGAACCCAGAGTGATATCCAAGGGCATGCTTGCTTGCCTTCTGTTTTGAGACTCAGGGATATCAAAGTCTCACCTCCTGCTCCTGTGCCTGGTCCATTGGAAGTGGATCCAGGTACGTGCTCCAGTGGAACCGACGCATCCTCTGCTGCCTGAAGCAGAATTGATGCATCGCTGCTGTTGCGGGAACAGACCGGCGCATTGCACTTGGAACCAGTGTATCGCCCCAAGAACCGATGAATCAGAACCAACGCATCGCAGCCGCTGCAGTGTGAGAAGATTGATGCATCCCCTCAACTGCTTGGAGAAACCTGGAACATCGGCTTTGATCCAACACAACTCGACTTTGGGGCTTCGACTTCGCAATCGGCACATCACCATTGTTGCGTGGAGAAAATTGGTGCATTTGAATCATTACAGCTAGAAACAAAAATAGTTTTTGTTAAAACCTGCAGATTATGCAGCAGATGATGGATTATGTGGCAAATGTAGCAAATCTATAATTATGCTAAAAGTGCAGCGGCTGCACAATCTCATAGTTTGAGTGGCCCTGGCAATAAATGATTGCTCAAGTGCACAGAATTTGGCCAAATGGGAGGCCAGGATTAAAAAACACTTCTCCTGGTTCCATTTCTCCAACTAATCCACTAGACAACATCTGGGTGCCAGTGATTCTGATTGCAAATGGCTGTCCCTCCCAGGGAATCACTACTCTGTTATCAGCCCTGCTCAGCTTTAGAACATGGTGATTATTTACATCATAAAACTGAGACCAGATGTCAAATATCCTAGTTCTATGGCTAAAACGTACCAGTTGGACCAGGTCCTGTGACAGAGGTTACTTACTGGACAGTATTCGTGGTAGATGCTGATATTTACCACTGGTGTTTCAAAGCTTAAGACTATTTTATTCTGTTTGAATGCCATTGTTCATTTTCTAAACTTGTCGCTCGAATTTGCAATTGCAAGCAGTCAAAGCTTACTCCAGGAGGTGGTAAACGGAATAGAACTCAAATAGTATGAAGAGTAATCATGGTCAATAAACTCAATCTCCAGCTGAGTTATCTTTCAACATGACCTGTTTTAGAGGGGGGTTTAGAATGAAACCCCAAAAATCTGCTATGTGATTCTTAGTTCCCTTGCTCCCCAATAAACATCTTCCGAAGTCTCTGCACACAAAATGTGTCTCCACAGGTGCAGTGCTTCTCCAAAGACATACATTTTATCATGATAATGGTAAATTGGCCACCCTACGTGGCTCATCCATGGAAGGGGACTCTCCTTTCTTAGGTCTTGCAGCACCAGACCATGGATGCAAAGCCCAAGGCAGTGGCCACATGCCATGGCCTTGCAGCATTACATCATAGCCCATGGGCCTAACAGCTGTGGATCATGGAGGGGTGATCCATGGAGGGACCCCTTCCCCTGGCCTTGCAGTGCTACACTACTGTTGTGAGGCCAATAGTAGAAGGCTCCCCAATCCCAGGTCCCCTTTCCTGGGTCTTGCAGCACTAGACCATGGTTGTGAGGCCTAGGGGAGTGGATGCCCCTACCCTATGCCTCATAGCCATGGTGTAGCATTCCCAGGCAACGGGGAGGGCCCCTCTTCCCTGGGCATTGCAGCCATTCTGTGCTGTGAGGCCCATTGGTTAGTGGGTTCCCCTCCCCTAATCCTCTCAGCGCTATACCATGTCTGAGAGGCCCAGGAGGTGGGGAGGCACCTCCTGTGGACCCCTCCCAAGCCCCATCGAAACTGTCTCACAGCTCTGTACCATGGCTCTGTGCATAGGTGATGTCCTGTGATGTCATTTTCTGTGATTTCACCTTACGTGCAAATTAGAGTGGGCCATACCACCAGATATAGCCACAGTGTATTGAAAGGAAACTTTTGCCAGCAAATACAATATTGCCATAAGTTTCACTATTGGTGGGATTCATGTGGGATTAGTGTCTTGAGGAAGGAGATCAGGCTCTAACTGATTACATAAATCTGGTATGTTTTGCCTAGTCAAACAAAACTTCTTGATGATATCCCTTTTTTCCATTTTCTAAGGTCTAGAAATGGGCTGTACACTAGTGGCTGTCATCTCCTCCCTCTCCCAGGGCACCTATGGGTGGAGTGAAAACAATTTTGAACATTGGTCACAGCCTCCAGAGCAACATTTATGAAACGTAAGCCAAAAGATATGTGACAAAACATAATGAGTTTAGAAAGCATTACACAATATTCACATAATAATTGTCTTTTGTCCAACATCCACCTATAATCCCCATTGTGGCCTTTACATGTTTCTGTAACATAAATGTGCACATTCTATATCCCAAAACATATTATGAGCACCTTCATATTGTATTTTGTTTTTTTTTAAATAATGTCACCGGCGATGTACAATGCACTCTGCAATATAGCTTTGATGCACAGTAACGCACTACACAGATGTTTGTGTAAAGGAAATTAGATAGCAATGGAGTAGTACATTTGGAAACATGTAACACCTCATTTGGAGTAGTGGTGACACACTTACCAGTTACCAATACTGTACTTCCAAGCGCTAAAATGGCTGATGCCTGATCTCGCATATTGGACATTCAGAACCTGCCGCTGCCGGCGGAATTCGACCGTGCAATAGGCGTATTTATCCACGAGGGACACAGCCATAGGCTAGAGTTGGTGATTGTTATGGTAGAGGGTTAATAGTTATGTTCATCTATGCTGATATACATGTACGCTGTGGTTTGAAAAATAACTCACTTGCCTCCTGACACTGCTGCTATCAAGACCTCCTCCACTTTAGCTGCTGTCTGCCACCTCTGGGAGCAATCATGTCAGGCCAAGCGGGTGAGAGGGCCCCTGAACTCTCTCCAGAGTAGCTGGAGCAACTGGCTGAAGAGGTCCTTCCCCTGTATGGCCAGCTCTATGGCTCACCAGAGGAACAGGTAACTAGCTTACATACATGTATTACTCTGTTTAACTCGATCATTTCCATTTCCACAGGCTACAATGTATCTCTAAGTCCTAGAGTGAAGTTTGACTACTGTTGTAACATTTTGTGGTCCCTACATATGACAATCATGTAACGAATTGTTGAGCACTGTACACTGTGTACTTAACATCACCATTGTGATGTGTGATGTGTGATGTGTGGTACGCCCTAGATTTTACTTGTGGTGCATGCACATATCTATGCATGTATACAGTTAATGGTACCTATGATATATTTACTAATCAGCTCATGGTAAATGTGCAAGCCAATGTATAGCCTTTACAGCATGAGCTGTGTATGTATACTGTAATTAGCAGATGAGGATGATGTTAGCTATGTGCATAGTCCCACATATCACTCAGCCCAGATTAGGGCTCACCAAACTGCTGTCTGGGAGCTAGCTATACCTCACAGACCCCTTCAGAATGCCACACAAGCTTGAGGTCATGCATTGGGTCACCACAAGATGTACTTTTATGTATTGAAGTGGTGCAAAGATGATGTTCATGTGGGATCAGTATGCTCAACCTGCAGAGAGCAATGCCTCACAATCAGGTGTGCCCAGGCTGGGGCAGAGTTACTGTGGCAATACAACTGATGCACAGAGTAATCTCTTTGCAGACTTGCAGATCCTTGGATGTTCCCAAAATACGTTTTCAGAACCAATATTATCTCCGATTGCTTTAACATGGACTACATTTGGAATGGTGACTAAGGTAACTATCTGACCTGATACTTCTTTCCATTGATCCACATTATCAATGTGTGTCATTTACTTATGACTGGGCCCTTACTCCCACAGGTCTGTTGTCACTTTTCCAAAAGTCATGCTTGCACTGTACAGGCCTATTGCACATGTGACACATTAACAGTGCATATAGGTGGTTACATCAGAAGAGATTTTGATATGTGAATCACAAGCTTTGTTACATTCAACCAGTCAAACAAGAAATACAATGGTATGCTGATGTCACCACTTGTAACAGTGCCACATATGGCAAAACGTGGGACCTGTGATGGCAGTACATACCACACAAACTCAATCAGACGTAGTATGATATCCCATTCAGTAGTCCACATGTCCACACATCCCTAGAGAGGAAGCTCTCAGTGACACACATGGCAACCCTTTCATAGTTACCTAAGTATTAGGATGTAGTCTAAACTATGTTACCAGGCTATTTGGACCATATGCATCAAGTCAATAGGCTTGACTGTAAAGGTGTCTGTACAATCATGCACAAGTAGTTAAACCTTCAGAAGGTCACAACGGTGTGCCATGTTTCATAGTAGCTCACATCACAGTGCATGTGGGATGGCCCTGGGCTATATGATGTTAGTGGGCTGGCTCAGTCAGTGTAGGACATGACCAGGGGTGAGGATAGTCAGCAGATGACTACAAAAGTGTGCATTCATGTCTTTGTAGTGCTCACCATGTGAGAACCTCACATGTTGTGTGTTGACTATTGATTAAAGCATGAGCTAGATGTATACAACTTGTGTCTCAACAGAAGAGAAACCCAAAAACTTGCAGTGATAATCTTTTCATTCATCTCTTGTATCTATACAGGTCAATGCCCATCAGAAACTAGCCATTTGGAAGGCCATATGCTCGAGAGGTGCGGACGCTGTGGGGTCTATGGCTAGGGCAGCATCCATTGCAGGAAAAGGAGGGAGGACCTGAGGCGCTGGACCCAGAAGATCGCATAGGTCCACTGGGGAAGTCCTCCCAGTGGGTACGGGGCACGTGCCGCATCCTGACCCCCCTAATGGCCCGCATACTGGCGGTGGCCTACCAGAGCTTGATGGGAAGTTGAGGGCTCAACAGCAGTTACAAGAGGGTAAGTCCTGGCCAGAGTTGTACATGTTAAATTGCCAACTTTATGGGTTACAGGCAGGCATTTCCCCATCAACATTGGGGGTGACCCATGTGCGACACATAAGAGTGCATGATGATTTGCTTTGCCTATTGTCTTTATGACCAGGAACACAGCAGAGTCCAGTATCAATTTACTGTCTTGAACAGACATAGGGCTGAGTAAAGTGATAAATAACCTCATGTTCTTTGATATTCTGGGGGACACTTGTACCAAACATCCCACTTGTCTTCACTGTGTAAGGAATGATATTCCCTCACTACTGTCGGTCATGTGATGGTAGCCCTAATATATGTGACATGGCATACAGTGCACTTTCTATGCAGTGACTGGACAACACTTCCCATTGGTAAGTTGGGATTCTACAGTGACATGAGTGTGCAGACATCACTGGTGCTATCAGCATTAGTGCCTACATGTTGCCCAGTGTACTTTTCCCTGTTGTTATTGCATCTGCAATAAGTTTCAAGATTCATTCACTGACTGGTGACATGCATCAAGCATGTAGAAATGTAGAGATCACATGTGAGTGTCTACACTCAGTCTTACAAGCCAATTTATGTTTGCTATATCAAATTATGCTGTAATGTGCAATCCCATTACGACTATAGTGATCCCACCTCTTCATGTCATGGATATTTACTGAAACACAGCAACCTTCAAAGGTGTATTGGCTTGTAGGAATGCAATCTAAGAATGATGTTGTCACCAGTACCAAGCAGGATTGAGGATGTTCATAGGGCTATGAGAAGTCCTATGCTGTGTGCATTTGGAGTATCCATCTCCCAAACGTTTGCCCTCAATGTCTCCAGGCTACTTTTCTCTGTTACATGTGATACCTAGCTAAACTACTTCAGTACAGCTTTCATTTGACTTTTTTGGAAGCGGACATATGATGAAGCTTCAAGTCACAAGTATCATCAGTGTGCAATAAGCATTTGGATGTGACATGATTTCTGCTAAAGCACATATTTGTGGTACATTGCTCTTTAACTTGACCTTAGTGACATCATGATATGGGTTGACACAAATGAACGTTTGGTGATATCTGGGCCTTGTGTGAACAGTGTGGAAATGTATATTTAGTAGCTATCCTGTTTGGTGACATCAGTTTACTATGGTATACTACAAGAGCTAAAGTATACAAGGTGATCAACTATCCTAGTATGGACATAAGGATGGAGTGTAGACAAGCCCATCAATGCATTTGGAGCTGTCTGGGGTTATGATATCACTGTGACCAACTATTTCCAGGTTATGTAGCATGCATGCATGTGATCATGCTAATGTTGTAGCCTATATAGTGATCCATGAAGCTGGTGTGAACTATGCACATTATAAATGTTTTGTGCTGATATCTGATGGTCAGGTGTGGTAACGCAGTTGCATTAAACCATTTTTATATGTCATTTTATATTCATCCTGGGCAAGCGAAGGAGAAGGGGCCAACATCGTTGGGGACACAGGTGGTCACAGTGGTTCTTGTCATGAGAGTACAGACATGGAGGGAACCAGTGACCGAGAGGGTGTGAGGAGTGCCACAGATGATGCAAGCTCAGCTTAGTCATCTACAGAGTCATATTCCAGTGAACACTCCCGAGTGGTGGTGGACCCCACTGGATTTGTTCCACCTTCATCCTTGTCTGCCACCCTCAGTTCCATCGCCACCCTCTTTGTTGCTCCCCAAGTTGGCAGGGCCCACTCCCTTATGAGGGGAGTCATCTCCTTCACTCCAGGCACCTCAGCCCCTGCCCCAGCTGTGTAGAGTGAGGAGGCTATTGACCTCCTGAGAAACATCTCTGTGGTCAGACTGCACTACTGCATGCCATCCAGGGGCAGGGCAGTCATCTGCAGCAGATGGTGGTCTACCTGGAAGGCATTGACAGGGCAATGTCTGGCCTACAAAGATCTTTTCAGGCTCTAGCCTCCTCTCTCAGCGCCGCCTCCCATCTCCCCAACCTTGTGTCCCTCCCCTCACCCCTTACCCATGCCAATACCCTATTCCCAAACCTAACCATAGCACACACACACATTTGCACACACCCACTCATACAGACCCAAGTAGCACATCCACACATAAGCAAAAACCTCACAAAAAAGCAGACATGCATCCAAACATACAGACACTGCACCCACAACCACAATCACAGGTACCCCCACCCCCATTACTTTCACAATCACCACTGCCAAAACCACATCCACATATTCACACCACTCCCCCATCACTTTCCCACATAGCACAGATGACAGCACACATGCATGCATACACAACACTTCCACCACCACATCCACAACCAGCACAGACACCACCCCGCCCTCCCAACCACCATCACTTCTGTACACCTACCACACACAACCACACCCACTGTCACCAGCCCATCAGCATCCACAACACCCACACCCAGCACTTCCACTGCTGCAATTCCACAGATATACCAGTCACATCCTACATGCCTGAGAAATACAGACGCACACAAACAAGTACCCAACAGACTGCACAAAAACAAGACCCACCCCTACTTGCACTACTACACCTAACACACATGCACCTGCAACTGCAACAGACAACAAGAACATCACACTCAGTCACTCCCTCTGTCTCCAAGACTCCACCCTTTGCCATTCCTACTCCTAAATACCCTATTGAAGATCCCACATTTTCCCTTGCAATCACCCCTCCCAAACCTCCAGCCACCTCTTCTAAGGCCCTTACTCCCACATCCAAGACCATGCCTTCCACCTCAAAATCCACCCCTCTTACTGACCCATCCACCCCTTCCCAAAGCACCCCAGCCAAACGCTTCTCTATTCACATTCTGAAAGCCCCCCCTAAACGTAAGTCCACCCTTTCCTCTTCCAAAACCACCACTTCCCAACCCAAGGACACTCTTCCAAAACCCAAAGATCCCTATCTCATAAACATCTTAGAGGTGTCTGCCCTGCCCAGTGGATGCCTCTTTGTGAGGAGGTTACCACAGCAGTGTCAGAGAGGGCAGGTTTAGTGGCACTGCCATGTGCTATGCCACACCATTTTACTATGGACTGGCCATTGGCCTTTGGCTATGTTTGGTCCATGTATTTATTAGGACTAAATAAAATCTGGTTTGCTTGTGCGTACATTCTTCCTGGCTTTACTTTTCTTTAGCTTTTTTTGGGAACCTAGCAAAGTTGCAGAGGTTACATTGTGATGCAATGTTATTGTGTTTACACATAACGGCAGGTTATACTACAAATATTTTTAGCATGTACTTTGTTCTGTACATGCACTATTTGATATGGTATGTGATGGTGATTACTTTTTATGGGCAGGCATTCATCATTGTGTTGATCACTTGCGCCACCTAATTGATGTTATTTGATACATTGGAATATGTGCTTATAGGTGCGTTTGTTTCACCCTGATTGGTGATCAATATGAACAGGTTTGTATATTTAGAGCTTGGAGCCAGTGCAGGAATCACACAGGACAAGGGAAAATGTTGCATGGATGGATATGTAGGATCGTTTCAAATTGGGCCAAACATTGACTGAGGTGTTATTTCGCATCGTAAGGTTTCAGCTTGGCTTGAGCAATGTCTACATTATTTTGCTTGCACTTCTCCCTATGATATATGTTAGATATGTGTTTGATGTGTGCAAGTTAGTTATTTCTTTATCCACACCTGGAGGCTGGTTAGTTGTCATACCTTTTTCTGTGTCGTTTTTGGACATGTCCATTATTTTGTGTGTACCTTGCACCTACTTTAGTTATATGAGAAGACTGCTGTTACTGAAGTGTTTGTTTTTACATCTTGAACTTACACATTACACACATACGCACAGCACTTGGTGATGCCATTGGTTGTTCCTGATATACTTGAAGCCAGTGGCCCAAGGGGCCAGACTTTCAGGGTGCCCTCTGATTAAACTAACCTTGTTCTACAGTCTTGCCATGAAGAGCTTGAAATACTTCTTCAACAGATTGGTTTAATTGACATTTCCCAATACCTCGTTTTTAATGTGGGTGATGTGTGAGCGTCTATTACAGTACATTTGCAGAGAAGGTGTGTTTATGTTTCATAAAACCTCCATACTTGAGTTAATTTCATATCAACACAGAACTTAGCATGGGGGAAATGGGAGGGTGTCACAAAGGTTATTTGATGTAATGTTCATGAAGATTAGATGTAAACACATTTGAAATTTGGAAGGGTGTGCCTGTGTAGTGTCAGTGGCCTGGCCAAAGAGGGCATCAAAGAGGTGCATTTAGATCATACATTCAAAGCTGTTCGGAACAGGAACCCACAATATAGGCTTTGCCCAGGACACCAAAACACCTCAAGATGTCCCTGCCTGTGGATCTGTTAACTGGGAAGTCAATGGAAACGGGGTAGATTGTGACTTACCGTCAGTTTCATGAATGAATGAATGAATAAGGATTTATAGAGCGCATGGTTACCCGGGAGCATCCCAGCGCTAGCGGGCGTTAGAATGGCAAACACAGAAGGGGTTATTGAAATAGCCAAGTTTTCAACTGTTTACGGAAGCTAAGGTGGTTCGCTTCGCTTCGAAGATGGAGTGGGAGGGTATTCCACAACCTAGAGGCGTTGTATGAAAAAGCCTACCTCCCTTTCTCGCTTTCTGGATTCTCTGAATTTTCGCCAAGTGAAGAGAATTTGAACGAAGGTGTCTAGGAGCTTTATACGGATAGATGATGTCCCTGATAATGGGAGGTCCATCCCCTTTCAAAGATTTGTGGGCCACACAAAGAGCCTTAAAGTGTATCCTCTCCTGGACAGGAAGCCAATGCAGAGAGCGCAATGCAGGTTGCGCCGAGCATCGCCGGCTAGTGCCGGTAAGCAGTCTTGCTGCAAAATTCTGAACAATCTGAAGTCGCCCAATCACTGCCTTGGGGGCCCCCAGATAGAGAGCATTGCCAAAATCAATCCTAGAAAGGATCAGGGCTTGAATCACTAGTTTTTTTGCTGAGTGAGGCAACACAGACAAAAAATTTCGAATCATTTTTAGCTGACCATAGCAGGAGGCGACCGTCTTCCTAGCTTGGATTTTGAAAGACAGGTCTTGGTCCAGCTAGATACCAAGGCTTTTTAACTCTGATTTAAAAACCGGAACTGGACCCATACAAGATGGCCAGAGGGCATTCAAATTGACACTTTGAGAATTACCAAGCATCATAATTTCGGTTTTTGCACCGTTCAGTTTAAGATGAGACAAACTCATCCATTTTGCCACTTCCTCCAAACAAGCGTGGAGGTCAGTGGGTGACTTGTCAGCTTGATTCAATGCCACCACTAACTGTGTGTCATCAGCATAAGACACAATATGGACTCCAAAGGGGGCAACCAAGTCCGCCAAAGGGGCCATATAAACATTAAAAGGGTTGGACTCAGGGAAGAGCCCTGAGGCACTCCACATATCAGGGGTAGAGGGTCCGAAGAGGTATCCTCTTCAAACACCTGGAAAGTCCTGCCTTCCAGAAAAGATTGGAGCCAAGTGAGAGCCGAACCTGACACTCCCGTGTTCCTGAGACGGTGAACCAAAATCTGATGGTTCACCGTGTCAAATGCGGCACTAAGATCAAGAAGAATAATAGCCAAAGAGCCTCCTGAGTCAAGAATCTTTCTTGATTCCTCCACTACCACCAACAGAGCAGTTTCAACTCCCTGGCGAGGCGAAAACCTGTCTGGGAGGGGTGGAGCAAATCATGTGACTCAAGAAACGCAGAAAGGATGTTGTTAACATGTTTCTCTGTGATCTTGCTCACTCCAGGAAGGAGCGAGATGGGTCGATAGTTTGTAAGATCCTTCTGATCCAGATGAGGTTTTTTCAATAGAGCTTTAACCATGGCTCTTTTCCACTCACAGGGGACCACACCTGAGATAAGAGAAGTGTTAATCACACTAAGAAGGTAGGGAGCAATAGTAGAGGCTACTAATTTCAAAGTGTTAAGGGCGCCGGATCAAGAGGCGATCCACTTTTAATAGAAGCTAAAATAGACAACAAAGAATCCAAGGACAGGGGTTCTAAGGCCTCCAGACTAGGTGCAGATTTATCTCGAAGAGGGTGTTGGCATTAGTGATGTATGCATTGTCCTTCACAGGAAGGATTTTTAGGATATTTTGCACTTTGGAGAAGAAGAACTGTGCAAGATCTTTGCACCGTTGTCCAGAAGAATCAGGAATTGGTGGAGGGTCGGACACTCTTAGCAAATTTTGGCGAACTGAAAAATTTCTCTGTGAGAGTTAGCTGCGAGGAGAATCTTTTCCTCAAAATATGAGGCTTGGGCTTTTTGATCTCAACTTTATACATCCGAAGAGCAGTCTTGTATTCTAGTCTCTTATTGGCGGAAAAATCTTTCCTCCAACTCCTCTCCAACCTTTTACATTGTTTTTTAAGGAGGCGTAATTCAGGTGAGAACCAACCTGATTTAAGGGTTCCTAGTTTTTCTCTATCAGTTTTTTGGGAGCACCAGGTTAAGGGTGTCTTCAATCCATGAGGTAAAATAATTGTACGCAGTAGCCGGATTAGTATGAGAGACGGGGAAGGTCCTACTCAATTCTTGAGACCATTTCTCCACTGGAACCTTAGACCACTGCTGATTAAGCGTTCGGGAGACCTGAGTGTGAGCCTCAGTAATAACAGGGGACCATAAAAAGGGGACTAGAAAATGATCCGACCATGGGAGGGGAATAGGGGATTTTCCTACAATGTCTTTCAAAGTGGAAAAGAGAGGATCAAGAAGATGTCCTTTAAAATGTGTGGGTTGTGAGACCTTTTGTTGGAGTTGGTAGGACGCAAGGTCTTGAACCAGGTCCATGGCGGTTAGTGCATAGGGGTCATCAAAATGCAAATTGAGATCTCCCAAAAGCGTAAAATTAGCATTGATATTAGCTAGGTTACAAGTGGCTTCTAGCAGGGAATTACAAAATTGACCCAGCGCCCCGGGCGGGCGATAGATAAGAATTCCAGAGAGAGAAAGAGAAGGGGAGACTTCAATAGAAAAATGAACATTCTCACAATCAGCTATAGGGCTACCTAAAAGACGACAGATCAAATAATTTTTAAAAATGATAGCAATGCCGCCCCTTACCCATCTTTCTATCTAGTCTTTGTATCGAATAGCCCAGGGGAAGGGCTCTAACAATATCAGGTTCTGAGCTTGAGGAGAGCCAAGTCTCCGTAAGGAATAGCACTTCAGGATCATAGTCAGATAGCAATAATGAAATCTCAGTCGCATGTTTTGGTAGTGATCTGCAGTTTAACAGCAATAAGTTAAACTGTTTCTTTGAGTGGACTGGGGTATGGGTATCCATTGGGGGCTCAAAAAAACAATGTAAGCACTTCTTCTGTCCATCCTCTAACATTATTGAGTGAGAACATTGTGGTTCCAAGGGTTTATTCAGCCATCTCAACTGTGAGGAAGTATAACCATAATGGGTTAAAAGTGTAGAGACAGGGGCTCTGGCCCCGGGCCCGGATGGGCGCGGACGGGCGCAGACGGGCTTGCCTTAGGCGCGCCAGCGGCGCGCCCGCTGCGCGGTCGCGTCATCTGGCGTTTTTATGCCCCCGACGTGACCCAGCAGCTAGAGCGCTAACCCAGCGCAGGCGCACTCAAGCCCTCCCGAGCTATAACACAGCTCCCCCGTGCAGAGAACCAAAAAACAACAATCACATTTGAGCAAGTTTAAAACATCTAAGTTTAAAACAAATAGCAGCAATAAGGACCAATTTAAAAAAGGAAGAGCGAGCGGGAGAAAGACCTGATCGTCCCCCACAGGTATGACTCATCCACAATGGTGTCGGTTTTGGATGTCATCAAGCAGCGGCGAGATGTGTACGATCGACTCCATGGTGGCACAGGACTTGTGTAGTTAAGTGTAGGTAAGTTTCAGTCTTATATCGATCCCTTTCCGCCAGTCACATAGATGGGAAGGCACATTGTGATTGGGCTAGCTGTAACACTCCAACAGATGCTTTGGCCTATCCCACGGCGTTCAAAATTTCCTGGCAGCAGTGCCGTGGGGATCTTTCGTCTATGAAACTACATGCATCGTAATAGGGCGGGTGGACTGCCAACTAGGCAGCGGTGAATCCAATGCTGTTTCAACTGTGGTACTATGACCGCCAAACTCGTAATCGGGCCCTAAGTCCAAATTGAGAAATCTTCTCTGGGAGAAGGTACCAAAAGTATTGGAGCAGCAAGTGACCTTCCTTGGGCGCAAAATTCAAATTTCTCCCGCTCTGAGTTTTTCTGCCTAAAGTTAACAGCTTCACCTTGACCTCAACTGATGGCTAGTCGGCCTCATGGAGCCCTTCTCAGCCACAGCATGCTGCCTTGTCCCACTGAAGATTTTAGACTTTCATTTCAGAGACTAAGCCCAAAGGTAAAACTTCTGACTGCGTCAAACCTGGTTTCTGTAGCTGACCCGCACTCCATCGTGCTCGGTGTCAAATCGCTCCAAGGTCCTGGTCTACTGCAATCAGTTGACTGCAGTTGGTGCTTAACTCTTTATGGCACTATTTCTATCAAAAACTTTAAAAATCCCTATCTCCTCTTTCGCTTAATAATTTTGTCATTTTGGTGTCATTTTATTTAATCTTGCTTCTAAATTGATTTCAGATTTTTCTTGTGTTTTTTTGTTTTTACTTTATTACTATTGTGGTATTGCAGAAACACTTTACACATTTCCTCTAAGTTAAGCCTGTCTGCTCTATGCCTCAGTCACCAGGGAGTTGAGCTAAGGCTAAAATAATGACTTTAGTGCTTCACGCTGAGGTGGTTATTGCATAAAGTGTGTCACCAAACCCTTAACTAATAGCACCAGTTTCTTACAATGCCAAATTGTCCCTTTTTTCTATTTAAAACAAATTATGTTATAGGCTTGAGATTTACAATTTGGGCAGTCATTTATGGTGATAAGATGACATTTTCCTCATTGCTGCCCTATCTCAGAGACACAGGGTGCTCAGTACTACATAATATAGTCCCATTTGTAACCCAGAATTATTAATATGTGGAATTGTGCATCTCGGGTGGTGCTTTCTTACCTTCTAAATATTGAAACCAAACATAGTTAATGCAAATATTGCAACAAACAATATTGAGATTAAAAATATTGTAACCCATAATACCAACATTCCTATATTTAACACTGCACCCCATAAACATATCGACTACCTACAATATAAACATTAAAAAACAAAAATATAAATACAACCTGTTATACATTAGAAACACACGTTTAATACAATATTTAACAAACACAGATTAATTATCAGCCACTACAATAAATTAAAATAAACAAAATACACCAATCAAAATACTGCAAGCCAAAACCAACCAACCAAACCACACAAGCAATTAACAAATTACTATATAAAAGAAAACTTTTGACCTATCTTTGTGCCTGTACCCAAATGAGAAGAAAGAAGCCAACCACTCTGCCAAATATATACGGACAACTACACATAAAAAGTAGGTAAATAACGATTATTTCCCCTAACTACCTAACTCGCAAAACCCTTAAAACTACCAATCCAAAATTAACAAAATAATTAATACAGGATTTTTTTTAACACCACCCGGCCTGCAAAGAAGGCCAAAACAAAGCACAAGGTGTTCCAAACAAAAGAAAAGCAGCTGAAAACCAAAGTAACCAACCTAAAAAGTCATACGACTGCTTCAACAAGTAAGTGTTAAAAAACACAAACAGCTGTAAGTAAACTATTTAAGCAATTACTATAACACAGAGTGCACGACAGACAATTTTGTGTATTTTTTAATTTAATATGGACTACAACATGTCCAAAGAAGCAAGATGCACTGTTTTGCAGAAATGACAATCCCTGCTAACATACCTAGGCTATGCCTACATCTAAGAACGAAGATTCAGAGAATATAGCCACTGAAATGCACCAAATACTACTCGAATGGCTCGTATGGAAGGGCAGTTATTGTAAATGAGAAAGTAGAAAGCACCACTGGGCATAACCATCTGCCAAATGTGGCAGAATTAGAGGTCAGGTCAGAAATATGGTTCAAAGAAGCTTCCACCAGCTCTATCATACAAGAAGAACAGCACTAAAAGACTATACACACAAAATCCCAAATCACTGCATAGCACAACTACCAACAATGTATAACTAAAAAATAACCATAGCTGAAAAGAGACGCACTGACAAAATAAGAAACCCAACCCTGTGTTGGACGTTGAGGGGTTAAGAGTTACTGTTCCCTCTCAAATCTGAATTACATTGGGGAATGTGTTGGACATTGATGAGTTTACATTTACTATTATCCATCCTATCTAATTTGCTTTAGTGAAAGTGTTTGACATTGAGGGGTTTACATTTACTATTCTAAGTAACCACAAAAAATAGATACATTGCAAAATAAAAAATATAAAAATTAAACATAAATTGTAAAATGAGAACTAATAAATCCAATGATCAATTACTTTAAAAAATCCTAATTTAATTATAATACTGAAAAACATATAATTGATATTAAGGGGCCGATTACAATGCAGCCCGTAAAGGCTCCGACCTGCTGTCAGAGCCTTTAGGACCGCATCGTAATGGGCTGCACGGTTTCCTTTCCGACTGCCTCATTATGATGGAGGCAGTCGGAAAAGAAACCGTCCGGCCATTCCGGCTGGCTTCCGGCGGGCTCAGAGAGCCCGTCGGCTAGTCGGAAGCTGGCCAGTTATCTCAAGGGCGGGCCTTTCCGCCCTTGAGATTACGATGCACGGTTTCCGACATGGTCTCCATGCCAGCCTGTCTGACATGGAAACCATGTCAGAAAGGGTGTTTGGGGGCCCCCAGCAGAGCCCACTTTGGTGCACGGCCTCCGGTTGGAGGCCAAGGAGGCACCTATGGTGCCCCCCTGTTGATCCCTGTACCTTGTGGCAGGCACTTTGCAGTACCTGTTACTCAAAAGGGAGGAACCAGGAGCTTTTTCGTAGGTCCTGCACAATGCTCCTAATTAAGGTATGCGAAAAAAGTGGGTGTGCAGTTCCTGAGGTGAGGGAGTGTTCAGGTCTCTTATGAATTGCCCTCACACACCCCGAAGGATGTCATGCTTCATCATTGGGCTGTGCTCCTCGTCGGGCCGGCGCTGCAATGCCCGACGGGCTCCCGCGAAGGGGCTCTTTGCTGGAGAAATTTTAGAGAAAGCCTTTTGGTGTGTGAGGGTATGTGGTCAGGGTAGTGAAGTGAGTGTGCGTTGTGATTCTAAAATAGGTTTAGTACTGCCCTGTGTGGAACAATTTTTATTCTGGGGGTGTACTAACCTAACTAAAAATGCGTGAGCCCTGTCTGGAGCCAATGATCCTACAGGGTCTGATGGGTGTAAATGGTCGACATGTTTCTTGCCTTCAGCCCCTAATGGGTCAAGCGGCAATTCATCAGGACCGGTGTCTAAAAAAGGAGTTAAGGTAGTCCTAACTCTTACACTACCGCAATGCTGGTGCTGAGTATCGTAGTGTCACCAGCGTTGATTAAGCGGTTCCAGGACAATAGGCCTGGACTCGTTGAGACCCCTAGTTGTGAGGTCTCCAGAGTAGGGGTAGGATGACCGCTAGTTGCACGCCACCCTAACAACCGAGCAACGAGGTGCTCTGTTGAGAATCCCGTCTGAATTAGACCTCACAACTAGGGGTCTCAACGAGTCCAGGCCTATTGTCCTGGAACCGCTTAATCAACGCTGGGGTACGCGACAGGGGTGGCCGGCCCGACGAGGAGCACAGCCCAATGATGAAGCATGACATCCTTTGGGGTGTGTGAGGGCAATCCATAAGAGACCTGAACACTCCCTCACCTCAGGAACTGCACACCCACTTTTTTCGCATACTTTGCAGTGCCTGCCACAGGATGCAGGGATGAACTGCACCTCCCTTTTTTCAATGGGAGCTTGTGTTACGGCCGGTTTACGGACGTAACATGAGCTCCCATTGAGAAAAGGTAGCCTGCGACTGAACAGTGTCCGGTTGCATTGTAATGGGCCGGTCGACATCGAAATAAGGCCCTATATATTTAAATGTAGTAAATATTTTACTTTCATTATTTAAAAATGTTATAATATATTTAATATTACATTAAATATTGTACATTTTATTTTCAATTAATTTACGTTTGGTATCAATGTAATCATATATTAAAAATGTCCTTACATTCTAAATTTTATTTAAAATTTTAAAACTAATTTGTTTTCATAAAATAACTTAAATGTAAAATATTAAAACATTGGCATTTAAATTCTTTAAAAATCAACACATAAATATATTATGTAATTCACATTTCATTAAAAAAATTACAAAGGCTTTGTTAAAAATCTAATATTTTAAATATAACTTCTAGCATTATTTTTAAAATGTTCACTTTTTAAAACATTGCAATATAGCAAATGTAATTTTGAAAAACAAAACTACATTTTTAAAAACTACTCACACAAAAACACCAAAAATAGCACACAAACACAATTTTTATAACTTTTCTAATGTATTTCTGCAATTTACATTCAAAATAAATCTAACTCATCTGCATAAAAATGTATTTTGTAACATTTACACATTTAAAAATGTACTACACGCTTGCCAGTAGAATACATCAAATGGCTGGCTACGGTTACTATATGACGCTCCTACAGCTAGAGCCCGCACGGGAGGACACATTTCCAAAGAATATTCGATATTCAGGGGTACGCGACAGGGGTGTCCGCTGTCACCATTATTATTCATTCTAGCATTAGAACCCCTAGCAATTAGATTACGTATGGAAACACCCCAACTCGGAATACAGATAGGTGCAACGACACATTTGTTCTCTGCCTATGCGGATGATATTATTATATACTTGCGAGACCTAAGTACTACCCTGGAACCCATTCCTGAGATTTTTAAACGATTTGAACAGATATCGGGCCTGGCCATTAACGCAACGAAGTCACACGCCTTCTACTTTCAAGAAGATACACACCCTGAAGAAATCATATTCGGATACAACTCACTCCCAGTAGCGCAACACACCTTCAAGTATTTGGGTATACATATATATCGAGCGCACACAGATATGTTGGAGGGTAACCTTAATAGAGCGATCAGATCCATATGCTCGAGTATCACCTTTTGGACTGCACTACCGCTATCTGTTATGGGTCGGATAGCTATTTCAAAAATGGTGGTTCTTCCACGTCTTTTGTATTATTTCACTAATTTACCAATATTGATACCATTTGCCACCTTCAAGCTCTTAAACACAATACTCTCCGATCTTATATGGGGGACTGGTAGACGCAGAGTGAGCCTTAAGAAATTACAATTGGGAACTGTCAGTGGCGGCTTGGGGGTCCCTGACCTTAAAGCATACTATTATTAGGCCTGGGCGGAAAACTACGCTACGCTCACATAGTTTGCGTAGTTTGCGCAACTACGCGCTACGCGAATTGCACGTAGCACAGTGCAAAAACGCGTAGCGGGCATTTTTTGCTTGCTTGCGGTCCTCAATGTCAAGTTGGCGACCGCGAGCGAGCAAAATGACATCCCGTCGAGACTTTTTCCTCGTTCGCGATCAGCAACATCAAGTTGCCGATCGCGAGCGTGGAAAATAAACCTCCCGGCGAGATTCTCAACGCGGGGAGGTCAGGTTTCTCATTGCGAGTGGTCGTGTATGCTCGCGACCGCTCGCGATGAGAAACTACCAGTCCGCGTTGAGAAAACTGCTGCTCGAGTACAAATCTACTAGAGCGGCAGAAAACGACCGCTTGCACTGTGCAAGATGCCGTTTGCAATGATTGCACAGTGCGGACAAGCATCCGGTACTGTGCAATCATTGCGAGCAGCATTTCCTACTGCACTACGCAGTTCGCGTAGTGCTACGCGTAGCTCGTGTAGTGCGAAGTGCACTTCGCGTAGCTACGTGTTGCGCTACTACGCGAACTACGCCCAGGGTTAACTATTATGCGTGTCAGCTGCAGTGGCTATTTTACTGGACAGCTGGACGTAATTTACATGAAATAGGATACACAATACGAGACATAGAACAGGGTACTCTCCACATGCTATTACTGCCCCGCAGCAGAGCCCCCCACAATCTACCGCCTTTATTACACATGGCGCAACAGTGCTGGAAAGCGGCATTACACTACACGTCTAGGCACTCTTCGTATGCCAGAAACATTCCGCTAATAGGGATTCCATTGGCCAGCGGCAGAGTGACAATGCGCAGGATTACAGCCTGGCAGGAGGAGGGGATTAGCACGGTAGGTGATCTCTTTAATAATGGGATACTCATGGACCACGAAAACTTTGTGCGAGGAACAGGGGCACCTGACCATTTGTATCTGCTACACGCTGCACTACTGCAATATGTAAAAACACATTGGGCCTCCCAACGGCAGGAACCTACAACACAAGAATTAGTTAAGGCCCTATATTATATGGGTAGAGGACAACATCTTATTAAGTAGCTCTATGTGGGAATACGGGCACACGCCGCGACAGAACTTACTGCGCTACGTACTGCCTGGGAAGGAGATATGGGACGGGAGCTGACAGACAAAGAGTGGGCTGGAATAATAGAGTATCCTAGACAACTGTTGAGAAACGCCAAATTTAAATTCATACAGGCCATGCTCCTTCACAGAGCTTACCTAACCCCTAAGAGATTACACCAGATGTTCCCACATGCACAGCACCACTGTCCTAGATGTCAATTGGAAGAAGCTGACTTGTTGCACATGATGTGGGCATGCCCCCGTATAAAGGGGTTTTGGGATTCTGTCAGGCGACATACCTTGACAGTCACGCAAAAAGACATAGGAAATAATGTAGAGGAATGTATCCTGGGTTTGTGCAAACAATCGACTAAACACAAGGTTCGAAATAGATTCACGGATCTCGCCCTAATAATAGCCAAAAGAGCCATCACTATGAGATGGAAATCAATGAAACCGCCCACTGAATATAGTTGGCACAACGAACTGGTTAGATGGGGCAGTGCCGAAAGTGCTGCAATACGGAGGGAGGAGCCCAGAGGCCTACGTAAAAACTTGATTGCCATGGAATGGGTTATCATGCTAGAAGCCCTAAAAGCTCTTGATCTAGACCCTAGTACTCCTACCCCGAACGCACAACAATAATCTAACACTATACCCCAATTACTATGGATCTGTATTGAGGTTTTGGCTTGACATGTGACTGCTATTTTCTTTACAGGAATAGTTCACAAGCTGATGGCTTGGGCTAGGCAAAAACACTTATAATTATTTATTCCTCCAGAACAGTTTAGGGGGAGGGCGGGGAGGGTTATGATGGCTACGGACTATGGTGTACCATGCCAAACTAATGCAATGATGGTCATGTTGTGGACTGTATTGATACTGACAATCGCGTGTCTTAGATACTGCATTGTTAGCACAGTTAATGTCTGATATGCACAGTATTGTACAGTTGTATATTTTAATTGGCACTATTACTGTTTGATTTCATCTCAAAGTACGCCTAGCCATTGTGCCTGTTTAATGAAAAATCAATAACATTTGTTTAAAAAAAAATGTACTACACACCTAAAATCTCTACATTTTGCAACAACATGAAATTATAAAAAACACTAATAAAAAATATAATCTATAATTTAATCAAAAAAGATGTACCTTTTAATTTATAATATTTTCATTTAAAATACTTCCCACCCTAAATCCCTGTATTTGGAACCCCCAATTCTGAAAATTAGCAAAAAAAAGAAAACATCTCTAAAAGAAATTCAAAAATGTCTTTAAAAAATGAATTCAATTTAAAACCATTTCTGATTTACACTATTTACTAAAATACTTCCCAACTTAAAGCCCTATATTTCCCATATAACTTGCGGAAAAAATGACATCAATAAGTATAATACTTAATTTAAAGAAACATATTTAAAACTATTTAAATATGTTCTCTTTAAAATTGTAACCTAATTAATTTTTAAACACTATCTACCCTAAATGCTAATAATTCCCAATAACCTAACAAAAAGTTAATATATATTTTTTTTAATTTAACTTTAATAACATTTTATTAATTTTCAAATACAAAATGTAGAAGCAATTATCAAAAAAAAACTTTTTTACAAAATGACACTAAAAATAAAATATAAAATACAAATATTAATGCACAAGTGCAATAAACAATAAACATTGCAATGATAAAAGACATATAAAAACTGATAATTAAAACCAACAATATTTTAAGCCTGTGATATTTTAAACTTCGACATTATTATACCAGATAAAAACATACTCATCAATGATATTACTTACTTCGATATAATTATACTCTCAATATTTTGTCTTTAATATTTACTACCAGCGATATTGTGACTTTGATATTTAGGGCACACACCATCTTGATTAAGTCAATCCCTCCGAAGACAGCAACGAAGGGTGCTACTGTTTTAATATATAGAACGAGAAAAATAATCTTTCACACTGAGCCCTGTTTTGCTCAGGATGACGCCAACTCCCCTCATAGTTGCCTAGATTGGGTTTATGTTTTTTTTCTATGGTGTACCGACCTTAGCTGGTAGGGAGTTCCTTCTGAATTGTTGAATGAACCCTCTCAGAGGCTTCGCTTAGTGGATCTTTTCCTAGTTTAGTGTGAAATTTTATGCAGTTTGTGTCACAGGCACTATTAATCTCTTCTTTGTCCTTCGTTTGGGTTGAATAAATGTGCTGAAGCAATGAGGGTTTTTTTTTACCCTTCTTTCAGTGTGCTTGCTGGTGGACCAGTGAGGAGCAGGGGAATGGCCATATTTCCCTATCAAACATCTAGGTGAAACAGAGGTCTCAGATTGCCAAGTCTGCCCAAGACCACTGCAAATGTGTTAGGCAAGCCAGACTCCCCAGCAATCTCAGAACACTGAGGGCTCAACCTAAGGCTTTAAGGAAAATGTGTTTCTCTCACCCAGCTCGCCTAAACACATGAAGCATTCTAGATTTTTGTCCTAACAGGTAGCTAATGTCAGCTCCTGTTACCAACTGCAGCAGTAGTGGGGAGTCCGGCGATGAGAACAGGGGTAAGAGTAGCCAAAGGGAAAAAGAGACCCTACTTGCATACAAAGTCCTAGTTGAGTCTGCTTACCTTTCTCCAATGGGAGAGCAACAGAGATGGCTGTTAAATGGGGTGGTCTTAGAAGCACTTTCTTCCCTTTCACCACCCCTGGACAGCATCCCAGTACCTTTCTGGCAGTTCTAAATCCAGGAAGTAGTGAATACAATCTATCTGAGCGGATCTCAAGATGCAACTTGAGTCCTTCCTGACTAGAAAGTGAGGAGAGCAGAACACCCTTACACTTTCCTTATTTAATACTTTTCAAACTATTTCATGGTAAGCCATGTGTAAAAGAATGCATTTGGGATCCAATAATACTTCTTCTAAAATGATTCGGTAAACTATTGGGAACAAGTCAAAACACTGTATTGCCTCTCCAAACGGTGCAGACAAAGACTAATACTCAGTAGTGATTTTCAATTTGTCACATGCAATACATTTAAAACACAGGTAGCCAAATAAATCAAGTGAAACAGAGAGGGAACCTTTAATGAAAAGCCTAAAAAGTGTCCTAGCTGTTACTTTGTTTCATGCAATACAGCATATTCAACTAAAAATGTATAAAATGGGAGCGATACTCACTCTCAACAAATGTTTCATTATTGCATTTCTTCTCACATTAGCATTTTTAACATACAGTGCAATTATGTTTATATTTGCTTTTTACACATATTTTGAAAATCCTTTGGCCAAACTATATTAGTTTTCAGAGACACTTTTGAATAGCTTCATTAAACGTCAGACCTCATGCCAGAAACTCGTATATCTCAGCCAGTTTAGGGCCTCACTCGTCCCTGGAAGGCAAACTCACAGTTTTAAGCCCACTGTCTTAATGTGTATCCATTACTGAAACGAGAAGAGAAGAGGGCCTGAAAGTTTGCCTAGCAGCAGGCAGGGTGTGACGCAGGACCCTCCTGACACTGCTGCACAGGGTGAACTCCCCCCCCCCCTCCCTCCGCCCAACTCTTCATGGGCTCCCTAACCCTTCAGGAGGGCCCCATTAGGCACAGGGCCAACAAATATCTGTGCCATACAGCGTGCTAAGGGCCCCTCTTCATATTCTGCAGGGGACCTACTGCACCACTAAAGACCTACATTTTATGTTTACTGATGCCATCATAAAATTGAAAAGAACATTCTCCCTTTGAAGCTATTTCACCAAAATCATGCAGCTATACTAAATGTGTAGCCCCGATGACACAACATGTGAAAATAGTTATAAGACTTCAAACAGGCCTTGTGAATGCTAGCTTTCATTCTTGCATCTTTTACGCTTTGCCATGGTTTGAGTTCATGCATTTTTTATTTCTTTTGTCAGCTTGGTTCATCTTCGCACTTGGCTAGTATTCCATTTTGGATTTCAAGGAGCGAGGCAGGTGCGGTGTTTCGGTTTGCACGATTCTGGGCTTGCTTGGCGTGTTGAAGGCGTCGCACCACAGGAGCCGGGCTCAGCTCGTTGCCTTTGAATGAACTGTGCCCGGCATGCGCAGTACCCTGTGGCTCACAGGGGCCACCCTTATGTGTATGTATTTCCCAGAAGATCCCAGAAGGCTGGCTGTCGCTACATTTGGCTGAATGTCTATTTTCATTTCTCACCTCGCTGTGTTTGGCAACGTTAAAATCAGCCTCGGAAATGGAACAAAGAGCTGAGCTGGAAATGGTGCCGTTTTCGCGTGTTTTTTGCCTTTTGCATGGTCTTTTGAGTAAGCATATGTCTGCTTGGTGTTCTGCATGTGCTTGTCCGGTCTTATAAGCTTGCTGGTGCTTGCATCGCTTGGAGCAGTGGCACATGTATCAGCCCAGAGACACAGCAAGCATATGGACACTACCGAACAGAACGCAAATCCCAGCAGTGAGGGATTTCACTGGTCATTACTGTCACTTTCCGGAGGTGACTGGATTCACGGCGTTTCATTCAATCGTCCTTTACAGGCGCCGCGCGTAATGCTATTCGTTCCATCGCCGGGGTGATTTAATTGCCGGGTATTTTGGACTAACAATTACAGTTGTATACAATTGATTTCTTTTCTGGAGCAGTCTGCTTTTCGTTTTTCAGCGTCTCACAATAACGTGCTCATGAACGGACTGTGCTTGTTGAATTTAGCTCACGTAAAGCACAAACAGAGGGCGGCTCCTTCACTGCAGTGTTGTTGCAAGGGGGCTGTTCATGTGTGCTATGTGAGGGCTTTTGACCCTTGTGACACTGGGGAAACTGAAACCCCTCACATATTCACAGGCTGGACACTACAAATTGGTTTTCCCATAGTGAACCAGAATCCTGCCTTGAAGGACATTCTAAGGGCCACGCAATATAGCGCTTAAATGCAGAGGCGTTTTAAGGCATGGGCCATGTGGGCAATTGGGGAGAGGATGTGGCCTAACGGCTTGGGAGGTCGACCTCAAATCTGGGGAACAGGGTTCGAGTCTCGGCAACGACGCTCAACATCCTGTGATTCTGGGCAAATCACTTAATCTTCCCGCGCCTAACAAAAAAAAATTAATGTGTCCTTGTGTAACGCAACTGCTGCTCAAGTAAAGCGTTCTGATATCTTCGTGTCAAGTTCGCCCTATATAAAACTCCGGGGAAAAAAAATTGTCCCAGGGGCCCGCCTTCCAAGGAGCCCCAATGGGAAAGTGAGCTTTTTCTTTTTGACCTCTGTCTCTTCTACTTCTCTACCTCTGACTCGGTCTCTCTCCCCCTGTGTCATCTCAAGAATTTTTGGGGTGCCTGGTCAGACATATCCCAACTGTTTTTGTGGGCCCCTGTTAACGTTTAATGCATAACTTATTGTTTGGCATCAGTGGAAAATGGGTCATACAATTCAAAATTTGTTCCTTACAGGAGCCCCTAAAATCTTTCAGGGACCCCCCAAATCCTTAAGATAACACTGCTTCAATGCCTCCTCAGGTGTAGTTAATACCCTACATGAATGCAATTCCACTACAACACAATAAAGTGGACTCTTGAGGAGCTAATTTAAGACACTCTCTACCACAGGTTTTGGCTGACTAGGGCCTTAAATAGTGGAAGACTTTGGCCAGCGTTATTTTAGGCCCTTAGACAATGGTAAATAGGAATTTATCAGAGGAACTTTAAAGGCATATGCTGCTTTTGCCTCAAAATATAGCAGATTTTGTGGACATCTCTAAATTAATTACAGAGCACAAATAATACAACAAATACTGTAACATAAATTATCAAAGGATACATGTATTAAGATACAACAGAACGGAACACAAAAACTACAGCACAACAAAATACAATGCAGTAATGGAGCACAAAAACACAACATAGCAAAAAACAACACAACACATCAATATCACAACAAAATGCAGCACAATAAACACGCAGAAATGTTCCTTGCCACATGTCACCACCTCTACAAGTCTGCTTCATAAAAGGATGATAAAAGGTCTTTGCACTTTGGAGGAAAGATTCCAATTCAGGTGGGTTAAAACACATATTAAATTATCTGGCAATTAAAATTACTTCTAATAAATGACCTATATAAAACGAACTCCCCTCCTCTACTGGATGAGATTAGGAAATGTTTTGTTAAGAGGTCATTCATGAACTCTTTTAGCTAGGCCCAATTAGTACAGCTAAAATGATTATACTGCTGGAGATGTTATCTCTTTTTCAGGCTCTCCTAATTAAGTAGATCATAACTTTTTTTGCAGATCCGGAGCCTGGTGTCACATTTTGTTTGGAAAGGTACTTGTACCAGAGTATTTCTGAGCCTTCTTCAGCAATCCAAAATGAGGGTTGTCTGGCTTTTCCTGATTTCTATATGTGCTATGCAACTGCTCAGCTGAGAAAGCTCTGAGGTAGAGACAGAAAAGACTTGGGCCTACATGGATTATGCAATAGTTGGTAGACGAATATGTCGCCCGATCTAAATGATTTTTAGTCTCTTTCAAGGAGTCTGTGTAAAATCCTTTATGCGATGTAAGAACACCTATAGATTAGATGAAAATGAGAGTTTGCATTTAGCGCTGTTGCACCTTTTGGTGTTTAATGCCCACGTGAGCAATGCAACTAGAAGAGAGAAGACATTATTTGAGAAATTGATCTCACTGCTGATAGGTTAAAAATAAGGGAACCCTCAAATTTAAAAGAAGAGCACGTAGAAATCTAAAGTTACCATGCCCTTATAGTTACTGCTCCCAAAAGCTATTTTCACTGTAGGAAGGTGAGATGGCCCATAAAGAAACACTAGGAAGCAATATTAAATATTAATTCTGCTATCTCAGGTTTGAGACCAGTTAGAAAATTAATTCAAGAACAGTTTTTAATATTTCTCAAAACCCAACTTAGGGCCCCATTAGGATGGCGGGCGGACTTTCGTCTGCCTGCCACCCTAGCGGTGCTGGGACCGGCCGCCAGACGTGCGGCGGTCCCGCACCACTGATTAGGATGCGACCGCCACCCTGGCGGTCGCATTCCACTATCTTGACATTGTGGCGGGTGCTGCTTACAGCAGCACCCGCCGCAATGCCAAAATGGCATGTTGTGCATTGCCATGCACAACGTGGCAGGCACCGCGCGGTGCCTGCCACCTTATGCATGGCAATGTAGGGGGGTACCATAGGTACCCCCCAAGTGCAGTCCCCCCACTCCCCTGGGGGCCCGCAACAGGCCCCCAAAGCAATTCCCGCCAGCCTTTCCATGGCGGCATCGCCGCCATGGAAAAGCCTTTGAGAACACCCATCCTAATATGGATGGCGGTGCCTGGTAGGCACTGCCACCATATTAGTGCCCAGTTCCGCCTGGCCGGCAATCGTAACGATTGCCGACCGGCGGAAAAGCGGCGGACGCACTTTGCATCCGCTGCGATGCCCCCGCCATGATAATATAGCGGGGGGTAAATAAGGTTGTGATGGCGGGCGGATCGCCACCGCCGGCCGGGCGGTGGCGATCCGCCCGCCATCATAATGACCCCTATATGGTGAAGTTGGATTTTTTCATAAATATTAAGGAGAAGGAACTTTTAGAAAGTCGCCTTTTTCTTGCCTGAACCTCCTAGAGGCTAATTTGCAATAGCCTCCAGCGGCCACACAACTTGTGAATAGCCCTAATGAGATGTGAAAACTGCTGCCACAGCAAAGACAAATACCTGGTTGTTACGAGATTTCCTTTGGTTCTGGCAGGATAAACAGTTGAACAGTGGCCAGGCACTTAATTTAATTTAAAGAGGCCTCCACTTTCACAAGTAGATGTTAGAGGACACCTCCACAGACTCCTTCTTTTGTCCTACTAATCAGCCAGGCTCCAAACCAAGTGGGGGAAGCTGCCCCAGAAATTGTTTCGAGTGACCAAAAAGGAGGGAACTTCTCATTACCCTGTCCACACCTCTGGGTGGACACACAGGCTTTCCAATAGGGAGAAGGGTTTCTCCTTTTTGGACTTAGAGAGTGAGGGGCACTGTGGCATTGTTTGTAATAGGGCACACAGGAACTGCTGCAAAGTGGGTAGGATTACCCCTGAGAACTTTTTCCCTAGTGGTTAGGGAGGCCCAGGAGTCACCCTCACCCACAAGCTAGTGCCAGTTATAAATGTACCATTCCCGGGCACCCTTCTCAGAACACTACAGGACCTGTGGAAGAGCAGAAGAAGGACTGCACCTGCTATTTGAGGCCTGTGAGGAGACCTAAAGGGCTGGACCTGCTCCCACTTGTACTGAAGATAAAGGAGTGGACTCCAAGGGTCAGTTAGCTGGTTTCCTGTGCAAGCTTCAGGGCCACCACAAGCTGCAAGAGGCATTTTCTTGAAGTGCCCAGCTGACCCGTACCAACTGGACCTGACCTTAACTCTGCTAGGGGCCTCTGCTGGAGTGAGTCTTGACTAAGGGTGGGCGGAATTTGCGGAGTTGCGTTCCGCAAAACTCCGCGAAACGGCAAGAAATCTCCGCGAGCACGCGGAATTTCGCGTGCTTGCAGAGATTTTGCTGCGCCCGTTGAATCCTGCCCTGCATATTTATCCACGAAGATGCCACCGTTTTGTGCAATACCTCTAGTCACCTGTAGTACTTTCTACTGGCTAATCGGTAAGTGCTACCTCGTTGGGTAAATGTATAGTGCCTTTCCTACACTATGGAAGAGATGGAGAGAAGGCACACCTGCTTAACCACGCTCACGAATTCTGCACGAGGATTGCGCTTGGGAAAATCAAGGATGCAAAGACCTCCTTCGAGGATTACAGCTAACTTTTCACGTTGGAAATGGAGAGAAGGCACATCTGCTTAACCACGCTCACGAATTCTGCACGAGGATTGCGCTCGGGAAAATCAAGGATGCAAAGACCTCCATCGGGGATTACAGCTAACTTTTCACGTTGGAAATGGAGAGAAGGCACATCTGCTTAACCACGCTCACGTATTCTGCACGAGGATTGCGCTCGGGAAAATCAAGGATGCAAAGACCTCCATCGGGATTACAGCTAACTTTTCACGTTGGAAATGGAGAGAAGGCACACCTGCTTAACCACGCTCACGAATTCTGCACGAGGATTGCGCTCGGGAAAATCAAGGATGCAAAGACCTCCATCGGGGATTACAGCTAACTTTTCACGTTGGAAATGGAGAGAAGGCACACCTGCTTAACCACGCTCACGAATTCTGCACGAGGATTGCGCTCGGGAAAATCAAGGATGCAAAGACCTCCATCGGAGATTACAGCTAACTTTTCACGTTGGAAATGGAGAGAAGGCACATCTGCTTAACCACGCTCACGAATTCTGCACACCTGCCCTGCATATTTATCCACGAAGATGCCTCCGTTTTGTGCAATACCTCTACTCAACTGGAGTACTTTCTACTGGCTAATCTGTAAGTGCTACCTCGTTGGGTAAATGTATAGTGCCTTTCCTACACTACAGCTGCGTAAAGGTCCAGAAGAATTGACCCCAGTGACCTGTGTGTCTGTAACTTTGCCACCGCGCCGAAAGCGCCGGGGTCCTTTGATTACGCTGTCCATCATTCTGGGGAAATGGCGGGAAGACGGTGCATACCACTAGTGTATGTGGGGCGGGGGCAAGCGGGCGGGGCTTCTAGGCCTGTTCACATGCCTCTTGTTTATAAAGGGTCAGAGCAGGATCTGAGCAGCAGATGAGGAGGAAGAACCTCCTGGTCACTGGACCTACACGGGGATTGCGCTCGGGAAAATCAAGGATGCAAAGACCTCCATCGGGGATTACAGCTAATGTTTGACGGTAGATATGGGCAGAAAGCACTCCTGCTTAGCCTCGACCTTGCTCACGAATTTTTTGTGCTGATTAATGCGTTACAGAATTTGAGCTTCAACTCGGGCACCTGCTTCAGTGCTTTCTCTTGCACCCGAATTCCGTTCCGCCGCGGATCGCGGAAGTTTCGACATTTCCGCGTTCCGCGCGGAACGCGGAAATGCCGAAATTTTGCAAGTTCCGCGAGCGGAACGGAATTTGCCGCCCACCCTTAGTCTTGACCTCAACCTGCTGTTCCTGGGATCCTGTGAAGCTTGGATTTGTCTAACTGGACTTTTCCTAAAATCCCTGAAAACCTGGGACTTGAAAAATATTTGGACTTTAAGACCTCCAGTTGACTAGAATAAATAAACCAGTGAAGCCAATCCACACAAGGCATGTTGTGCTGGACTGAAGAAACAGGTTTCACCCACTCAGAGCTTTTCCTCAGCAACAAATCCAATTCAGCTGGACCATGCTGTTTAGGTATCCGGCCTCCTGGAGCTCTCTTCGAATACAGCCCACAGGCGTGACCCACTGGAGGACTCCAAAAACAACACAAAGGGGCTGATTTGAATTTCAGCGGGAAGCAATTTCTCCGCCAGGGCGATGGATTAAATTATTCTATTGCCTTGACAGAGATGCCGCCTACCATTTGCACTTGGTGCTTTTTGGCACTATTTTACAACTTAAATCTTTCATAATTAATATCACCAGTTCTGCTTATTGGATTTTTGTTGCTTTGGTGTAATTTTGCCTATTCAATTATTCTCCATTTTTATAAATTGGACTGGGATTTTTATTGTGTTGTGTTTTTGACTTTTTAACTGTTCTGGTACTTCTAAATGCTTTACACATTTTCTTAAGCCTGGCTGCTCTATTCCATAGCTACCAAGGATGGAGGTCAGGCTTAAATTACTGAAACTTGCAAGGAATAAAAGAAGACAGGATTCAGATGTAACCATACCACGAAACAGCACTCATCGCGGTCACAGATGACATCCAAACCATCCTGGATAGAGGACAGATTGCAGCCCTCATCCTGCTTGACCTCTCCGCTGCCTTCAATACGGACTCTCACAGCACACTCATCAGCAATGTTCCCTCTAATTTTTTTTCTCTGTGTGCGGCAGTGTGAGGTCTCTGTGCGCTCCAGCCACGGCAATGTGCGCCAAGAACCCGACCACGTGTGTGGGTGCAGCAACAGTGGTTTTGCCTCGGGGTTCCTGCTTTATTGTGCAGATAACTGACTTAGGTACTGGAACGAAGGAGGCCTGTTTGATGGGGCAGGCAGAGCCTGACTGGGAACCCAAAGTAGCCTGGCAATTTTACTGCACCGGCTCCCACCCTCCTGTAACAAAACTGGCCCCCACTGCTCCAAAACTGACCCCCACCCTTCCAGCCTCCCAGGCAAACGCCTGATGCCTACTAAGGCCAGTCCAGCCAGGGGATGGCCTTCGTATTGGTGACTGGAGTACAATGGTTGTGTCATGTTCGAAACGAGAAAGTGCAGTGCAGAGCATCTGCAACCACAGCAAAGCTACACTAATATATATTAGAAAACCAGGGCAACCGGCCTCATTCCACAGTGCCAGTGAACCTCTTCTTTCCTAACTAACACAGCGGCGGCTCAGGGACATCTTAAGGATTTTGAGCGCCCTAGGCCATACGTATTTTAGGGGCCTCTGTGCGGATCAGCTTTGAATTTATGATCCAGTTTCAGCTTTCTCGTGTCCTTTTGGCCAGATCACAAACAGTGCACAGACACACTGGTTCAAATTCCAAATGTGTTTATAGTTAATATTCAGGGATAGTGATGTATTTTTCTAATATTGTAACACAGTAGAAACTCACTAATAATAACGAAAATGCCTCAGTTCTGAAATGATCAGACTGTGAAAAAACTATAAAAAGTCCTCTGAAGTTACACAAAAGGCTTTGAGCAGTTGCGCTGCTGCAGAGTTGAGATTTTTTTTTACCCTGAGGGTGAGGGCAAAAATGAAGAGCCTGATAGGGACCTGTCTCAGCACCGGCTTTTAAAAACTCAGCATCGGCAGGACCCAGCCCACTTAAAGCCCTGGGCTTGCTGCATGCTTTTTGTTAATAGAGCATGGCTGCGGGCAGATTGTGTACATTTTTAAAAGTATACATCCTAATTGCAGCAATTAACATGAATACTTTAAAAAATGCACACAGTCTGCCGGCAGCCATGCGCTATTAACAAAAGGCATGCAGCAAGTCCAGAGCGGGACGTGTGCTTTCAGAATCACTAACATATATTAGTGATTGTAAAAGCACACGTTATGTTTTTAGGCTTGCTGCATGCCTTATTTTAATAGAGGGCGGCAGATTGCGTGCCTTTTGAAAGTTTTCATGTTAATTGCAGAGCCCGACATACTAATACACGGGGCTGCATTTAACATGAAAAACTTTCAAAAAGGCACACAATCTGCCACGCTCTATTAACAAAGGCGTGCAGCAAGCCTAAAATACAACGTGTGCTTTCACAATCACTAAGCCATATTAGGGATTGTGAAAGCACTCGTCGTGCTTTTAGGCTTGCTTCATGCCCTTTCTTAATAGAGTGCGGCTGGAGGGAGATGGCTGCTTTTTAAAGTATTCATGTTGATTGCAGCGCCAGTCATGGTTCTACAGGGCACTGCGATTAAGATGAATACTTGTCTCTCTGGGATGTGCTGTGTGTGTGCGCGCTTTAAAGAAGACACTGAGCGCTCCGAGTGACATGAGTGCGCGCACCATACAGGGAACAGTGGGCCTGGCCTACAAGTGCTATCCTCAAAGTCCTGGACCTTTGGCTGGAGTCAGAGTGTACTATTCCCTGCTTGTTGGACATTGGGTTTGTGGTTGAGTGGGGTGAAACCCTACTCAAACAGAAACCACATTGTCAGGATGAAACACAAGCAAACCCCAAATTAACCTGTGCTTAACCCTCTGGTAGCGTGGCAAAAAGCAGTCAGGCTTAACTTAGAGGCAATGTGTAAAGTATCTATGGAGCACTTCAAACAGTATTAAAGTCAAAACACAACACAAAAACTCCTACACCCATTTAAGGAAATAGAGTAATCCGTAATAATTATTTGACACCAAAATGACAAACATCCAATCAGTAGTACGAGAGACATGCATGTTTAAAGATTTAAGTAAAAACAGTGCCTATAAGCACTAAGCGCCAACTATAGATATCTAGTCACGTCGGACTGGGAAAAAGTCATAGGTTCAGGCCAACCGCGATGCAACGCTGGTCAGATACAGGGACCCAGTTAGACCCGCTGAACAAGAGTACCTTAAATCGTGGTTGTAGAGCGTTGCGAGATCCCGCGCCGAGGATCAATCGTGTAATGGAGGATGTATGAGGTTCTGATGTGGACATGCGTCGCTCAGCAGCGGTTCCTGTAAGCTGCAATGCTGCAAAGCAAGGTCCTGCATCATCATCGAGGATGCAGCTAACGAGGGGCATGCGATGGGAAGTCCTGTGTCGGAGATGCGTCACATCCTGGCTGGTTTCAAGGACATTGCAGGCAGTCAATGAGATCAGGATGCAGAGCATCAGTGTAAACTCCAGGGCCTCTCTGTCACACGTACGACCCAGCCCACAACAGAAAGATGTGAGGCCCCAACATGAACAACAATGGATCTATTCTCAGCTGCCTAATTAAGAGTCAACACACAGGGACATCTTAAGGATTTTGGGGGCCCTGGGCCAAATGTATTTTAAGAGACCCTGTTCTGAACAGATTTGAATGTATTATCCTATTTCAGCTCTTTCATGAACTCTTTGGCCAGGCCATTGACAGTGCACAGGAACACTCGTCCAAATTATAAAGTTGTTACATCTAATATTCAGGGATAGTGACGTGTGTTTTCAATATTGTAACACAGCAGCAGCTCAACAATATTACTGCAAATAATCTCTGTGACGCCCTCCCATTTCTCATATGTGAGGTCCTGTTTTGATGTAAAAGAAACTTTTTTATGGATGTTGCGTGAAACATAAATGCAACATTTCTCTGCAAAATGTCTGTAGTAGACTCTCACACATCACTCACATTAAAAATAAATTGATGGGAAACAGTATTCAGACAATCTGTTTAAGAATTATTAAAGGGCATCAGGGAAAGACCTTATGCAGAACAGAGCTGGCTCTATCAGGGGACCCCTGAAAGGCAGCGGCCCTGGGCCAGAGCCCACTTTGCCTATCCCTTAAAACGTCTCTGTCAACAGTCAGCCGACTGGCGGATAAGCTCCGGGCATTGGGCATGCCTCAGGCTGAGGCGCAGACAGTCCCAGATATGTCATAGCTGGCAGCCAGAGCTTTGTAGTGTTGTATTTCAAAAACTACTCAGTCTAACGCTTGATGCGTGGTATTTGGCATAGTTGTGTATGTACGATTTAGCCAGTTTCATATAAATAGCTTGTAACTGTCCTGATCACCGATACTGGACAACAATTGCTCAGACAAGTGAATATAGTTTCTGCGGAAATAGACAGCACAGCCCAAACATTGATGTTAGGATATGTAGCAGAGGTGTTGTGTAGCTAGTATTACTAGTGAAGCTTAGGCCAGGTAAAATATAGATGTAGGGTTCTGCCCCAAAAGTTCAAGAAAAGCTGAGATACATATGCAGGCGCTTGTCGTGAAATGGCAACACGCGCACAATATTGCAACAGATTAGAGCCGGATCTAATGATGGGGCCCGTTCAGCAACAATTTGGCGGATAGTATAAAAGCTGAAGCAGGCCCCACTTGAACAAACGTGGATTTTTCTTAATATCTGTTATCCTTGTCTGCATTTTAGGTATGATGTTTGATTAAAAAAAGAAAAAGTAAGAAAGAGCGGTACTGCTCATGCACTTTCAACTTCTGACAGGCACCTGAAAGTTTGACTACCTTACCTCAGCCCTTACGTGCCTTAGCAGGCATCATTTGAAAGTCAAAATCAAATCCCAAAGCTCAGCACACAGTATAGTGTATGTCTCACACTCATCAAAGGATCACTGAAGCCAGCCGTCGCTGATTCTGGAAATTGTGTTTTTCAGGCTCGGTGGAAACAGTTCAGAAATCCCTGCATTCCGATCCTTGCACTCGCACTTGACATTCTGAAAACACCTAAATAAATTCCGCCTCTGAATTTCTTTCTAAATAAATGTATTTGCGTTATCTTGCTATTAAGGATCACTGCCTTTCTATCTCCTTGATGAATCCGCTCCTCTGCTTGCTCCCCTGTCCTTGTTTACATTTACTGAGTTTGTTTATGCGTTTTTTTTGTTCTCTTTTCTTTTGATACCCATTTCTTCTTTTTCACCATGCAAGTCCAAAAGCACGACGTGTGCTTTACACGTTGTTTTTTGTGCTTGCTGCATTAATTTTCTTAATATAGCACGGCTGCGATCTGATTGTGGGCATTTAGGAAAGTATTCTTGTTAATTGCAGCACCATCATGCGCTGCAATTAACATAAATATTTTCACAATGGCCCACATTCAGGCCGCAGCCGTGCTCCATTAAGAAAAGACATGCATCAAGTCCAAAAGAACGACGTGTAAAGCACACGTCGTGCTTTTGGACTTGCTGCATTTCTTCTCTTAAAGGAGCGAGGCTGCGGGCTGATTGTGGGCCATTGTGAAAATATTTATGTTAATTGCAGCTCATGCCGGTGCTGCATTTAACAAATATTTTCACAAAGGCCCACAAACAGCCCCCAGCTGCGCTTCATTAAGAAGGAAATGCAGCAAGTGCAATAGCCTCCACAACCAGGAAATTACCATTTTTCGCGCCGCTCGCATTTTAAAAGCGGCGGTGCGAATTCTCTCCCGGGATGGGCTGTGGGTGCGCGCTCCACACACACAGCACTGCGCGCTCGGAGGAACAGACGTGCGCGCGAGCGCAGGCGCGCACCTTACTGGGAACACTGCTCATCAGAAGCCTCCATGACATCAGCACCCAAGGACCCACCCTCAACTGGATTGGTTCCTTCCTCACAGGAAGAACACAGAGAGTCAAACTACCACCCTACACATTGGAATCCAAGAACCTGATCTGAAAAGATCCCCAGGGCTCATCTCCCAGGCCCACCCTGTTGAACATCTACATGACTCTGCTCGCCAATATCATCCGATCCCAAGGTATCTCCATCATCCAATGATACACAACTCATCACCAGAACCAACTTCACAGACTGCATGATCATGGTAGCCGAATAGATGAGATGCAACTGCCTGAAGCTCAACTCTGACAAGATGGAAGTACTTACTGGTCTTCGGAAACGAGAACTCTCTATGGGACTCTGCCTGGTGCCCGACACAGCTAGGACCAACACCCACTGACCACACCAGGAACCTAGGAATCATCCGGGATGGTGACTCAACATGACAGCACAAGTCAACACAGTGGGCTTGATTCACAGAACTAACTTACGTCAAAAACGTAAAGTTAGTACTTTTTGGTATTCACAGAATACACTTACTCATTTTGGTATTCACAGAATGAACTTACTCATTTCGGTATTCACAGAAGTTAGTAGTCCTAACTTTAGGACTCCTAAATGCCTTCTGTGAATACCGAAAGTCTTAAAGTTAGGATTTTCTCAGTTTAGGAGTAGTAAAGTTAGGACTAACTTTACTACTCCTAAACTGAGAAAAATCTAACTTTAAGACTTTCGGTATTCACAGAAGGCATTTAGAGTCCTAAAGTTAGGACTACTAACTTCTGTGAATACCGAAATGAGTAAGTTCATTCTTTGAATACCAAAATGAGTAAGTGTATTCTGTGAATACCAAAAGTACTAACTTTACGTTTTTGACGTAAGTTAGTTCTGTGAATCAGGCCCAGTGAGTTTGTGCTGCTTCTATATATATGAACAGATGGAGAGAAAGAGGGATGAAACCCGGGCATACCCTCCATGTCACAACATAATATCACCAAGAATGCCAGGTAACCACCCCAAAAAAATGTTTGCATTATATTTTGGGATTATCCTACAGGAATCTCAAAAGATTTTGAAAAATTGTCTCACCCACAACTTTTGGTGGCATGCATCATCATTTGTGATTTTTCACACCATGGTAGGTAAATATCACCATGGCAAACTCGACCATTGCTGGGAGCTGTTAGATAAATGGTTGTTAGAGAATCGCAGAGATCCAATATAATTTTAGAAATATCTTGTGATATACCCTGGACTTTTCCTTTAATAATGGGTATCTCAGCTATGATTAAAACCTTAACAGTTTCGAGTGTAGGATGAGATATAATGTCTCATCCACCCATGTTTCTATGCAAACATGTTTTGGCTGTTCTTAAAGGCCATACAGGTCTCTGGCCTCCATCAGGGCTACTCTGATCCCTGCCTGGCTACACACTCATACCATGCAGATCTAATGATGCCTAATGCTTTCACCTTTATGAACCTCGCCTATGAGAGAAGAACCCGATGGGCGACCTGCAGACAGGAGATGAGTTAAGTGTGCAAGCAGGCACATCCCCTTGACCAATGTGTGACTACAGGGGAGTTCCTCCCTGATCTGACCCAGTAATTCCCAACAACCCTTAGATAGCTCCTAAGACTTGACCAACCCCTCAAATTTAGAATCTCTTATTTTACACAAGATTACAGGATTCCAAAATACCTTCGATTTATTGAACAACATTTGCATCAAGTGATAGTAATGGCCATAGGCATTACTAACGCAATCCAAATAACAGTTCCGGCTTGAGGTTTGTGGAATTGAAGTTTAAGTGTGTTCGCTGAATTTGAACATTTTTGCCCGCTCCTGTAAACGACACCGCATTCTTGTACATTTAGTTCTCTGGTTTCCCTATAGATCAAAAGCACATTTGCAGAACTCACCCACGGGCGGCCTTGCTGCTCTGAATTGGTCTGGGATAAGTTAAAAATTACTATTCTTAATCACTCTGAATGGAGCTGAAAATGCAACAACAACGTTTTCGCAGGAAAGAAAAAAAAACCCTTGCAAACGGCCATAAACCTCCATGTCTTCACCTTTAATAAAACCTCCTGGTTTTTAATTACTACCGTAAAGTGGGAGCATTCACACGATCCTCCTCTGACATTTCCAAGTTTTCTGTCTGCTCCACTTACGAGAAACAAATGGGTCTGCCGGGCTCCATCCAGATTGAGTTTTCCATGAAGTCATTACATCTGTCACACAGACTATTTTCAAATTGAAAAATCTGAAACAATAAATGATGGTGAAGCAGTTAATAACTGTTAAGAAATCACATTTGGAAAATTGCATTTAAGCAATAACCTTTCTCCCTGTAATTAAATGACAGAAAGGTCCTGGTTTTAATTAAGTCGGCAATTTATAGTTATGAAGCGATACTTCACTATGCAGATTAGGCGATGATAGGTCACGCGGCACCCTGAGTGCATTTTTAGCGGGGCTGATCTGGTAATTACGCCACTGTTCAGCGGTGGTGACCACGTTGAACCTTATCTCCAGATTAAACAATTTTCTGCCCCCTCCGACTCCCCCCTCCCCGCTCCATGATGCATAGCCTCGATGAGTAAGTATACCAGTAGGGCTGCCGCGCGTATCTTTAAAATTAAAATGGATTTTAAATGAGGGGGCATGAGCGAAGAAGTAATGTTTGAAAAGCCGCGCTTGGAATGAATGGGCCGCCGTCCAAGGCCCGGCGGCAGAGAATACATCATTGTTTTACCGGGCTTTATATCTGAGAGTAGAGCGTTGTTAAGTGCAGATTTATGAGGAAGTAAAATGCTAATGTTAGTGTATTTATAAACATATGATGGGAGTTTCATCTATAATTTATTCGCGGTATCTGCATTATGCAGTGCTTGGAAAGGGATTGAAAGGCTGGGCTGGACAGCAAAAGGTTTTATTAATACAGCTTTCACATTTTATTTAACTAACCCCCGAGCGAGTATTACGCATTGATTAGCGCGTCGGGCGATGAGTCTGAATGCTCATTATGCTCGGATCCCGAGGTCCTTGCTGGAAATTTAGTTTAGTGCATTCAATAGAATGCTAATATCTCGAATTGATAATCAATTGGCCTTGCATCTTTTCTGCGTCTGGAATAAGAACAGTATGCACAGGTTCAGAGTTATATATATATATATATATATATATATGGACCCAGTGGAAGGCAGAACGCCGAAACGCGTAGGTCTTGATTATAACTTAGAAGGACTATGAAATGTTAAATGTCTATGCCAAAAATAAAAAAGAGAAACTGACCTGAAGAGTGGACCGGTGTTTGCTCAAACGTGCCGCCGTATTGGATGTTCTGGCAAAGGAACATCAATGGATGAATATATATATGTGTGTGTTTTTCAAAGGACGCAGCACTCCAGAGCAGAGTTTAAAGAATTTTATTCGCAACTCTCAACCAACGCGTTTCAGCTTACAACAGCCTTGATCACGGTTAGTGAGTCCTTTCTTTATTGCACTTTAAATACCCAGCTGGCCTTAATGTGGCATTATGGGATTTGTAGTGCAATTCAAAAAAATGAAAACTTTATTCACATTATTTACAGAAAAGGGCTTTTTCATATCGTCATGAAATTAACATTATGAAGTTTGCGCTTTTGTTTCCTGATTTGGTATCATGCAGCAATGTAATTTGATTGCAATATCCTCATTTTAACCTGCTATTTACTGTCCAGTTAGTGACATTTTTCTGAGTTCCTCAGTAAAGGTTTAGTGCCCTTTTGACAGTGAACATACAAACAATTGTTTAATTGTCTTGTTAAGGGTATATTACCCATTTCATAGTTGGCAGACAGTTAATTGTTATTAGTTTTAATGTCCAATCTTCAGTTCTATCAAGATCTTATAACATAATTTTCTGATTCGAACATCTTATTCCAAGTGTACATAGAGTTCTTCATTGTTGTTAATCCCCCTTGGGATCTTCGTCCTAAATTTGATGATGTAGCGGGATTCCATTTGACATAGCGTCTTCATTCTGTCCCCTCCTCGCTCATCTGGTGTTATTGCGAGGATGCCATAATAGCTCATTGCCTTCCAATTTCCATTCTGACATTGTGCCATATGTTTGGCAGTGGCATATGTCATATCCCGATTTTTCACAGCTCGGATATGCTCTAGGATGCGTTTTTTCAGGATGCAAATTGTACTACCAATGTATTTCATCCCGCAATTGCATTCAATGACATAGATTACATATTGAGTCGTGCAGGTAATTCTTTGATTCAAAGGCATGATGTTTCCATTGGGTTCCATGATGGTACGTACATTTTTTCCAAATTTACATGCTTTGCATGAATTACATTTACAAAACCTTTTTGTTGTTCCATAAGTCAATTTTTGTCTAGTTGCTCTTTGAAATGGCTTTTGACTAAGATGTCTTTTAAGGATTTGGTTTTCCTGTAGGTTACTATTGGTTTTGGTCCATTTAGATGTCCTATATCTGGGTCACTTACAATTAGATGCCAGTGCTTTTTTATTTTACTCATGATCATTCCACTTTCCTTACTGTATGTTGTTATAAATCTTGGTACTTCCGGTTTCTCAATTTGTTTGTCTTTATTTTTTGGAATCAGTGTTTCTTCTCTTGATATTTTGTCAATTCTTTTTTTGCATTTGTTTAACACAGTGTCCCTGTATCCCCTTGCTTTGAGTCTGACTGTGGTCTCCTGAATTTTTTCTTCCACATCCTCTGCCTTCGAGCTGTTCCGCTTCATCCGCATGAACTCCCCATAAGGGATGCTATCAATTAATGGCTTGGGGTGAAAGCTTGTCCCGTGGAGGATGCTGTTTGTAGCTGACTTCTTTCTGTATAGAGTGGATTGTATCTGGTTATTTTCTTTTTTTTTATTTATTAATAAATTCTGTCACAGTGTCATGGCAAAAAGCAATACAGATAATACGTCCACATTTCGGTTCTTCTTCACATAATGTTCATAAAAATACAAGAAAAAAAGGAATAAAGAAGAGAGGCCATGACAATGCATGCTACACTACCAAAACTGGCCACAGAAAGAAAAAAAAAAAAAGGTTAAGAAGGCCCCTAGACAGCGACACCCCGAAGACCACAGAGAGAAGAAAAACAAGCCCTGACAACCAAAGCCAGAACTGCAACTTAATTTGATTCTAACCATCGGGTGATGGGAGTCCTGATTTTCCTCCCCAATTCTCGTCTCCTGCGCCCGCTCACCCTATTCACAGCAAATTCCATATTGTATATGGCTAGTAGCCTAGCCCGCCAATTAACAAACGTAGGAGAATCAGAGCTTATCCACAGGGAAGTTATGCATAGTCTTATAGTAGCCATTGCCATAAATAGAAATCGGGTCTCCGAGCTAGAGCGAGCATTACCCTGCAAATTGCCTTCTACACCCAAGATGATTAAATGGGGAGTTAGTGTTACAGGAATGTCAAGAATCAGGTTCAAAAAGGATTCGGCATCCTGTAAGAATTTAATTAAACTGGGGCAATTAAAGAACATGTGTATGGTGTCTGCCGCCCATGCCCCACACCTACTGCACGCACTGCCCCGTGAGCCCCCCCATTTGGAAACCTTGACAGGAGTGTAGTATAAGTCGAAGACAGACATGAAATGTTGGGTCCTCAAGCTACCAGTTATTATAATCTGATTGGCTAGTTCCAATGATCCCTCTAGATCCACACAGTCTAAACCAAGCTTTCTCTCCCATCTAGTATTTTGAATACTCAAGTCATCAGGGAGACCTTCCAGAAATATTTGATACATTTTCCCTATCCAGGATCTGTTCTCAATTGCATCCACTAAAGCTATTTTCCCCACATTTGCACGCGACTGATGCATAGCCTTGCACAAAAACTACGAATCTGCAAGAACTTAAAAAAATCTCTTTTGGAAAGTCCAAACCTCTCCTGTAAATTAGAAAAAGGGGCAATTTGGCCTTCGCAGCACATATCCCCGAGAGAATTAATGCCTAAATTCCCCCACCTAAGCGTAGTTTGGTCTTGAAATATCGGTGGTAAAAGACCGGGTGAGGAGAAGGGAGTATATGGATTAATATTAGGGATCCTAAACCTGCGTCGTATCTTTCTCCAGGTCGAGAAGGCAGCCAGAATTATTTTGAATTTGGTCTTTTTATAGTAGCTTGGCTCTAAGATTTTGATTAAACATTGCCTAGCATCCACCCCGAGTGCTATTTCGTAAATGTTTGGCCTAACTGCAGCCGGCACTTTTGCCTTAGCCCCTACCAGCAATATCCCCATATGTTGTAAAAGTGCTGACCAATGGTACAAAAGAAGGCTGGGCACACCCCACCCGCCCCTCGATCTTGGTAAGGTCATCCATTTACTAGCCCTTCTACATCTCCGGTATCCCCATAGAAATCTAAAGCATGCCCTTTCTGCTTTTGCTATACAGAGTGTCGGGAATTCCAGAGGTATAGTCCGAAACAAATATAAAAACCTCGGAAAGATTGACATTCTAATGACATTACAGCGACCATGCATTGATAAATGCAAATGGTCCAGTCTCTCCAATGTCTTGTTAACCTCTCCAATTACTGGCAAAATATTTAGCTCCGGTATACATGCCTCTTCTGCCGAAATCTTCACCCCCAGATAAGTGACTACTGAAACAGTGGGGACATCTACCGAGGGCACACTATCCGTGTGTAGAACCTGAGTTTTATCAATGTTTAGTTTATACCCCGAAACCAAGCCAAATTGTTGAGCCACAAGCTTCACTGCCGGAAGAGCGGAATTTATATTGATCGTAAATATCGCAATGTCATCAGCATATGCTAATATTTTATACTCGCAGTTATTTACTGTTACTGCTCTAATATCCGTATTAGCGTCCAGTTTATTGAGGAAGGGATCAATATATAGCGAAAATAGCAACGGAGAGCAAGGGCATCCCTGCCTGGTACCTCTACTGATACTAAATACATTAGATACTTGTCCAGATATGCGTATTCGTGCTTTAGGGGACGAGTAGAGTGCCTGTATTGATTGAATAAAATCGGTGGGGAATCCCTTCCATTGAAGGGCGGCCCAGAGAAACCTCCAGGAGACCCTGTCGAACGCTTTCTCAGCGTCCAACAGGATCATCCCGAGAGGTGACTCCGTGGCCTGAGCCCAATCAAATAAGGAGATGGCTCGCCTAACATGGTCAGTGGTATCCCGACCGGGGATAAACCCATGTTGCCGCAGAGAGACCAATGGGGTGATAATCGCGCCCAGCCGTAAAGCAATGATTTTTGAAAAAATCTTGCTGTCAGCATTAATAAGCGAGATAGGCCTGTAAGATGATGGGCTTAATGTGGGTTTATCTTTTTTTTTAAAAACAACTATGGTAGTTTCCCGCCAAGAATCGGGCGTCTGGCCCTTTTGAGCCAGTTGTAATATTGACACAAAGTCAGTTCGAAGTGCTTGGCGAAATGTCCGGTAAAATTCTAAGGGTAATGCATCCGGACCCACCGCCTTGCCAGCAGCTAATGAGGTTATTGCAAGCTCGGCCTCTTCCCAGGTGATCGGGGCTAAAAGAGTCTCGTTCTGTTCCGGCGTGACTTTAACTGTTTCATGATCCCTAAAATAATCTTCCACCAAATCTGCTGCCACCTCCCCCTCCTCTGAATATAGTTGTTGATAAAATCCCTGAAATACCTTCAAGACTGCATCCGGGGAGTCCTGAACCTGATCCGCGTGATCTTTAATCTTACAGATTCTATTAGAGACTCCCCTCTGTTGTATTCGTTTTGCCAGAAGTCTCCCCATACTTTCCCCATATTCATATATCTCCGCCCGGTACTGTACGTATTTGCTAGCAAGTTCCTCCCCAAAATATTGATATATCCTGGCTTTTATTACCGCAATAAGCTGCAGGCAGTCATCGGTGTTTTGAGCATCCCTTATTTCCCTCATAAGCTCTGCCTCAGCCAACCTAAGCTGTTCCACCCAGCCTTTAATCTTTTCCTGTACCGCCCTCTGTCTATACAGTGAGAAACTCAGGGTCTCGCCCCTCACGGCAGCTTTAAAAGCGTCCCATACTATGATTTCAGAGGAGGTGCCTCTATTTATGTTAAAAAATTCCATTATCCATTTAGCCATGTGCACGCAGTATTCCTGGTCTAGTAGGAGCTTCCGTTCAAACGACCATGTCGTCTGGGGTCGCGGATAGCCAATTACTGGGAATTCCACAATTACTGGATTATGATCCGATATAATCTTCGGATGCAGCTCTATACTAACCTGTTCAGCCGTTTGGCTAGAGATAAAAAAGTAGTCCAGACGGACGAGTTTATTATGAGGAGCCAAAAAAAACGTGTACCCTAAATCCCCCTGCCTATGCCTAAACCAAACATCGGTTAATCCATGCTCCCTGATAAGCCCCTGTAATGCCTTAAAAGTCCTACCCTTTCTTCCCTGATACGGAAGGTGACTAAAGAGATTAAAACTGCTATCAAGATGAATATTGAAGTCACCGCACAGAACTAACGGGGAGGGCCAGAGGGCCAATTCTATACTTAGAAAATTCAAAACTTCAGGATCATCCGAATTCGAGCCATACAGTGAGCAGATTGAAAACGGGGAGCCTGTAGTTACCCGGTAATTGCTCCCTCCACAATCACCCACCGCCCTAGTTTATCCTCCTTGATTCGATTACAAGTTATCATACCATGCTTAGCTAAAATAGCTACACCCCGTGTGTTAGTACCATGTCATGTACTAGCCAATAGTTCCAGTCCCAGATCCTTTAACCACCCCGATTATTCCAAGTGATGTGGGTTTCTTGCAGACAAAGCACATCTATCTTCATGTATCTAATAAGCTTAGCCAGCAAGACTCTTTTCTTCCTGTCATTGAGACCACAAGCATTTAAGGAACAAATTCGAATTTTGCCCTTTCTATCCATGATCTTTATGATTTACCAGCATTCTATCGCTGTTCACAAAATCATGCAGACGGTTCAGAAAAACATCCCACAAAAAACAGTTAAGAGTGTTCCGCAGGACACAGTTAAATACCTTCATTCTGCCAAAAAATGACTGCCATGACCCAACAGATGAAACACAAATAGTGACTCCCATCCCCCCCACTCCCCTCCCCTCCCCACTGAGACCCCCCTCATCCCCCCTTCCACCCTGCCCCCCCCAACCACCCACCACATGAGGCAAAGGGACCAGGGTCCCTGGTGATGGAGAGCTAGACCATACCCCTTCCTCCCAGCTAACCCTCCCTTCAATGAAATATCCAGAACAAAGAATGCTGCACACCCCGTCTGAAATCCTAAAACCTACAATCACCACACCTTTTCCTGCAACTTCAACTACAGCTACAATGATAACATAAATTCTTTAGCTAGCACTTCAGACTGAAAAAAGTGCGCTTGCCCCTGAGATACCACCTTCAATTTAGCAGGGTTGAGCAAAAAAACCTGAACCCCTTTTGCTTGGAACTGAGGTATTAATTGGCGCAATTGCCACCTTTTCTCGACAGTCGCCTGACAAAAATCCGGCCGGACAAAAAAGTCGCAGCCCTTGCCCACCCTTTTTCGGTCAGGTCTGGCCAAGTCATATAATGCCTCACGAGCCAAAAAATTGTTAAGACAAATCAAGATAGCCCGTGGCCGATTGTCAGCTTTCCCCCCTTTTTTCCGTGGGTTGAAAGGGAATCGGTGGGCCCTCTGCAATTCAGTTTTCCAATCCCAATGTTTGAGCTCTGGGAATGCCTCTTCAAAAAGTTCTATAACAAACTGACGGGCATCCGTGCCCTCCTTCCCCTCGGGTATACCCAAGACTCGTAGATTATTTCTCCTTGACCGATTTTCCAGGTCGGTCAATTTCCACACTGTGTCATCTCTCAAGGCTTTCATCGACTCGGCCTGAGTTTTTTGTGCCGTCAACTCATCTTCTAACAAGGAAATTCTGGTTTCGGCTTCGCCCATTCTCACCGCAAAATCAGAGCAGGTCTTTGCAATTCTACGTATGGAATTTTGAAGTTTACGACACGCACCTTGGGTACATGAGCTTTCAGCTCTAGTCTCCTCACGATGGGCCATAATACTCTGATATACCGTAGTGAGTGTAATTTCTTCAGGTCCACTGGGGTTTACATGAGCCATTCCAGGGAGTATACCCCCATCCGGCGCTTTCTTTCCATCCAGATCTGGTGAGAAAGAATAATCCCATGTCATTGAGCCACCGGCAACCGGAATCCACTCAGGGATAGTGGTTTGATCTTTTAATTTACGGACAGTCCCAAGATTATACGCTGTCTTTTCACTATCCTCTTCCCAATGCAAGCTGCTGATGTCGCTCTCTTCCTCGGCCCAGTCTTTACCACAGCTGTCGTCACCTGAGGAGTTAGAATGATCCGACATTGAGTAGAATTTGTCCATCAATTCCTCCTCTTTAGTTAATCCTGAGGCGGCGTAAACATCATGAGGTGTGTTCACATTAATTTCCAAGCAGCCATCCCCTGAATCAGCATTATTCTGGCCAATACTGGTAAGTACTCCATCTCCCATAATGCATTGGTCTTGCTGTTTAAATGCTGTACCGTCAGTTGCCACCGGAGGGCTATCCTTAGACAGTAGAGTTTTTAGTCCGTCGGTCTGTCCGCTGCCACCAGACAGGCTGTCTTCCCTCCCGGGCTCACAAGCATCTCCCGACTCTACAGTCACGCTGGTTTCAGCGACAAGAGCATCCACATTCCGTGTGGCATCCACCAGAGATGTGTGGGGGTCTACAATACCAGGTAATGGCGGACCAGTTGTTGTAACGGGCACCCTTCCTCCAACCGCCGGGTCCCGCAGCGACCTGCTCTTCACGCTTTGAGCTTTAAAGAGAGCAGGGACCGTCTGCCGCCCTCAAACAGAAACACTATTTTTCCTGCTTTGAGCCCCTGCCCCCGATACTCCGGCCGGTGTTCCCACGGCAGATCGGGATGCTGCAGTCTCTTCCATCCTTCCATCGCCGTCCACGATGGGCTTCCCTGGACTTCCTGAGCTTATTGGGGGCCCGTGAGCCTTGCTGCCCCTGGTAGACGCTTTCGGCGGCATCGGGAGGAGCGAAAAGGTGAATGGAGCAGGAGGAGGAATCCGAATAGATGTGCTTCCCGACGCCAGTCTAAAGGGCAATGGAACCCCCCACAGCCAAAGCCACGAGCGCCAAATCATTTAGTGGCGCAAGAAAATGTCAACTTGACTGCCGTGCAGCATAATTCTTAATCAGCAGCCAGAAGGGAAGATTAGCGGTGAAGACGTTGCCTGGTCAGCTCACTCGGCCAGCAGTGCGGCCGCCATCTTGCCCCTCCCACCACTTTAGTATCTGGTTATTTTCAATGTAAATTAAGGTATCCAAAAATGCTATTTCTTTTTTGCTTGTATTGCAAGTAAAAGACAACCCCACTTGATTTGTATTTATCTTCTGAAAATATTCCTCAAATTCGTGTTCTGTACCACTCCATATTAGGAAAAGGTCATCCATAAAACGGACCCATAGGATTACCTTTTCCACATCCTCTTGCTTTTCTGTGCTCCACGCTATTGTTTTCTCCCACCACCCCATTGTGATATTGGCATAGTTTGGGGAGAAGGAAATGCCCATGGCAGTTCCGCATTGTTGTTTGAAAAGTTCTTTGTTGAAATAAAAAATATTATTTGTCAGACATATTTCAATCATTGTCATTAGCATTTGCGTATGTTTCAATTCCGTGACTTTTCTTTTTCTCAGGAAGTAATTACATGCATTCAAACCTACTTCATGTTTTATGGACGTATATAAGGATACCACGTCTTTGGTTATTAATAAGTATTGACTACTCCAACATATGCCTGTTAGTATCCTAAGAAAGTCCCCAGTATCCTTAATATCGGAACTCATGCTTTAGGCTATTGGTACTAGGAATTTATCCACATATATTGAAAGATTTTCATAAAGTGAGTCACACGAAGAGACAATGGGTCTCCCAGGTGGGTGGTTGAGAGTTTTGTGTATCTTACCAAATGTAAGATACACTTGGAATAAGATGTTCGAATCATAAAATTATGTTATAAAATCTTGATAGAACTGAAGATTGGACATTAAAACTAATAACAATTAACTGTCTGCCAACTATGAAATGGGTACTATACCCTTATCAAGACAATTAAACAAATGTTTGTATGTTCACTGTCAAAAGGGCACTAAACCTTTACTGAGGAATTCAGAAAAATGTCACTAACTGGACAGTAAATAGCAGGTTAAAATGAGGATATTGCAATCAAATTACGTTGCTGCATGATACCAAATCAGGACACAAAAGCGCAAACTTCATAATGTTAATTTCATGACAATATGAAAAAGCCCTTTTCTGTAAATAATGTGAATAAAGTTTTCATTTTTTTAAATTGCACTACAAATCCCATAATGCCACATTAAGGCCAGATGGGTATTTAAAGTGCAATAAAGAAAGGACTCACTAACCGTGATCAAGGCTGGTGTAAGCTGAAACGCATTGGTTGAGAGTTGCGAATAAAATTCTTTAAACTCTGCTCTGGAGTGCTGCGTCCTTTGAAAAACAATTGATTCCAGGGCCTGGATCCGGCCCCTACGATGTGCACCCGCTGTTGAGCGCACCAAACTTTTTGGGATCCCTTTGTGGTTGAATATATATATATATATACTGAACTATTCTGTAAAGAACTCTGAACATGTGCATGCTGTTCTTATTCTAGAGGCAGAAAAGATGCAAGGCCAATTGATTGTGTGTATATATATATATATATATATATATATATATATATATATCGTAAATGCCACAAGTATGCACGCTCTCAGTAACAAGGAACTCCGTGAAAATGTATCCACAAGTTGTTTATTCACAACGCGTTTCAGGGCAAAAACCCTTGATCACGTGAAACGTGCACACGTAAAGGGTGACTGATAAAGCATTCAATACAGTCATAGACAAAAACATAGGACTACTGCGAATCTCATTCCTTAAAAATAAAAATAAATGGCAGACATATTGGAACGGATAAATGCAACCATGAACTGGCCCGTTATCATGTAGTCAGGCATTGTGGTCATGTCACCCCTGTTTCGCATTTTGTCCCACCATGGCACTTGCCCAACTGAGGAGTGTTTACCATGTATTAATTGTTTTTATATATATATACATATATATTTTTATCACTCCTTAACTTGGAGACAATGCGCATAATATCAAGAGTAACGGGCTGCCAGTTATTCAGTATTTGTACATTTATTGCATTATTGCATTTCTGCACAGCCCTGAACAGCGTGGGCAATATTACACGTTACATTGTGTTTTCATGGTTGCATTTATCCGTTCCAATATGTCTGCCATTTATTTTTATTTTTAAGGAATGAGATTCGCAGTAGTCCTATGTTTTTGTCTATGACTGTATTGAATGCTTTATCAGTCACCCTTTACGTGTGCACGTTTCACGTGATCAAGGGGTTTTTGCCCTGAAACGCGTTGTGAATAAACAACTTGTGGATACATTTTCACGGAGTTCCTTGTTACTGAGAGTGTGCATACTTGTGGCATTTACGATAGTGACATTACCGGCTTGCTCCGCCGGTGGGCACGCCACTTCTCACGGGTCCGCTGCAGTCGGAAGGAGCGTTTTTTCCTGTGATATATATATATATATATATATATATTATCTACTGGCGGTCGCCAGTAGATAGTTATAGTTAAAACCTATTATCCATAGGAAATCCGCGACATTCTATTTGAAATAACGTTGGCGCCGGTTGACGAATCTTCGCGAAAGTTTCCAACTTGTTGGGGCGCTCCGGTCCGCTCCTATCCTGAAAGTCTCGGGGTGATACGTCAAGCGGGGGTCGAGAAAAAGGGGGTCCCAAAACGCGTTTTCCCCATTCATTTTTCCATAGGAACCTTTAGTCGCAGCTACAGCCCGAACTGCTGAACGGAATTACACCAAATTTGGCAAAGAGGTAGCCCTTGGTTCAGTGTCGTGCCTTTTGCTTAAATGGTGTAAATCCGTTCAGTAGTTCCTGAGAAAATCAAAAGTAAAGTCACATATATATCTGGGCGGAGCCTAACCACACATGTCATCGTGAGATCTGATTGGCTGTCAGCACTTCATCCTGGAATTGCTGGCAGCCATCTTGGGACCAATATAAATGATAGTACCTCATTGAAATGCATTGTAGTGAATAGAAGATTTTGAGGGTCACCAAAAGGAGAACTATAAAGGGTGATAACAGGCTTTAGTTACATTAGAATTTATTTGTTGATGGTACCATACTAATTTTAGGAATTGTGGTGTATTCTAAGGTGATTTTACCATGTGAAAAACCTTCTGCTGGGATATCTTGAATCATGTTTGAGAGAACACTATTTTCTCATGCTTGTCCCATGGAGGTTTGGAAGGTGCTCCAGAAGCTAAAATGAGAGCATATTTTCTGTAAATTCACATTATCTTTCTCACTCATGTGAGAATGAAGTCTGACATTCTCAGTAAAACATGTACATCCAACAAGGGCAGAGACTGTCAGTTGATGCCTTTGTGTTCTACTGCAGCTTCCCAAAGTGTTCTAAAGAACAACTAGAGTGCTAACAGCCTTACTTATGACAAAAGTATGGCACACCTGAAGCCATCTTGATTGGAATAAACTGGTAACACTTAAACAATTTAATTTAAAAAGGAACAAAATGATGGGGTTCATTTTGTCATAGAAATTATGGTTAGTGCTGTAGAAAGAAAAATTAGGACATGTTTCAAGTGTGATCTCAAATATCTTCCTGTTATATTTCAACAGGAGCAGCCTGCCAGTTGATGCCTTTGTGTTCTACTGCAGCTTCCCAGAGTGTTCTAAAGAACAACTAGAGTGCTAACAGCCTTACTTATGACAAAAGTATGGCACACCTGAAGCCATCTTGATTGGAATAAACTGGTAACACTTAAAACATTTAATTTAAAAAGGAACAAAATGATGGGGTTCATTTTGTCATAGAAATTATGGTTAGTGCTGTAGAAAGAAAAATTAGGACATGTTTCAAGTGTGATCTCAAATATCTTCCTGTTATATTTCAACAGGAGCAGCCTGCCAGTTGATGCCTTTGTGTTCTACTGCAGCTTCCCAGAGTGTTCTAAAGAACAACTAGAGCGCTAACAGCCTTACTTATGACAAAAGTATGGCACACCTGAAGCCATCTTGATTGGAATAAACCGGTAACACTTAAAACATTTAATTTAAAAAGGAACAAAATGAGGGGTTCTTTTTGAAATAGAAATTATGGTTAGTGCTGCAGAAAGAAAAATTAGGGCATGTTTTAAGTGAGATCTCAAATCCTCTTCTATTTCATTAGAAAATTCTGACATGCAGACTGAAACAATCACTTTCAATACCAGCAGCAGACTACCAGTTAACTCCCTGGTGAGCAGTAGCTTTACTCCAGTGATCTAATGAGCAACTAGAGTGCTAACATTCTGAATTTATGGCAGATGTGAGACACATCTGAATGCCTTCTTGATGGAATCAAAGTAAAAAACTGAAAGCATTTCCTACTGAGGAGACTGCAGTAAATGAAGAAATTAGGAAACTTCATAACAAAGAAGTCTTCCAAGATGGCCACCAGTGAAAAAAGAGCCCAAATGTAGCACAAATATTACCCAGATGTAGCCCACATATAGCCCAATGACAAAAGTGTGCAAAACACTTTTTATTTTTAGTTTATTTGCAGTTTTATGTAGTGCAGACTGGTCAGGTATTGGAGCATTGCATCTTAAAACATGACCCCCTACACTACAAAAACACCACTGCACTACCTTAAACCCTAAAACACTATCCCCAGCACGACCCCCTACACTACACAAGCACCACTGCACTATCCTAAACCCTAAAACACTACCCCCAGCACGACCCCCTACACTACCCAAACACCACTGCACTAACCTAAATCCTAAAACACTACCCCAGCACGACCCCCTACACTACACAAGCACCACTGCACTACCCTAAACCCTAAAACACTACCCCCAGCATGACCCCCTACACTACACAAACACCACTGCACTACCCTAAACCCTAAAACACTACCCCAGCACAACCCCCTACACTACCCAAACACCACTGCACTAACCTAAATCCTAAAACACTACCCCCAGCACGACCCCCTACACTACCCAAACACCAATGCACTACCCTAAAACATGACCCCCTACACTACACAAACACCACTGCACTACCCTAAACCCTAAAACACTACCCCCAGCACGACCCCTACACTACACAAGCACCACTGCACTACCCTAAACCCTAAAACACTACCCCCAGCACGACCCCCTACACTGCCCGAACACCACTGCACTGCCCTAAACCCTGAAACACCACCCCTTCACGACCCCCTACACTGCCCGAACACCACTGCACTGCCCTAAACCCTGAAACACCACCCCCAGCATGACCCTCTATACTGCCCGAACACCACTGCACTGCCCTAAACCCTGAAACACTACCCCCAGCAAGACCCCCTACACTGCCCGAACACCACTGCACTGCCCTAAACCCTGAAACATCACCCCCAGCAAGACCCCCTACACTGCCCGAACACCACTGACCTAAACCCTGAGACACCACCCCCAGCACGACCCCCTACACTGCCCGAACACCACTGCACTGCCCTAAACCCTGAAACACCAGCCTCAGCATGACCCCTACACTGCCTGAACACCACTGCACTGCCCTGAACCGTGAAACACCAGCCCCAGCACAACACCCTACACAGCCCGAACACCACTGCACTGCCCTAAACCCTCAAACACCACCCCGTGCATGACCCCCTACACTGCCCGAACACCACTGCACTGCCCTAAACCCTGAAACACCACCCCCAGCGCGACCCCCTACCCTGCCCGAACACCACTGCCCTAAACCCTGAAACACCACCCCCTGCACAACCCCTACACTGCTCGAACACTACTGCACTGCCCTAAACCCAGAAACACCATCCCCAGCACGACCCCCTATACTGCACGAACACCACTGCACTGCCCTAAACCCTGAAACACTACCCCCAGCAAGACCCCCTACACTGCCCGAACACCACTGCCCTAAACCCTGAAACACCACCCCCTGCACAACCCCCTACACTGCTCGAACACTACTGCACTGCCCTAAACCCAGAAACATCACCCCCAGCAAGACCCCTACACTGCCTGAACACCACTGCCCTAAACCCTGAAACACCACCCCCAGCAAGACCCCCTACAGTGCCCGAACACCACTGCACTGCCCTAAACCCTGAAACACCAGCCCCAGCATGACCCCCTACACTGCCCGAACACCACTGCACTGCCCTAAACCCTGAAACACCACCCCTGCACGACCCCCTACACTGCCTGAACACCACTGTACTGTCCTAAACCCTGAAACCCCACCCCCAGCATGACCCCCTACACTGCCAGAACACCACTGCGCTGCCCTAAACCCTGAAACACCACCGCCTGCACGACCCCCTACACTGCCCGAACACTACTGCACTGCCCTAAACCCTGAAACACTACCCCCAGCAAGACCCCCTACACTGCCCGAACACCACTGCACTGCCCTAAACCCTGAAACATCACCCCCAGCAAGACCCCCTACACTGCCCGAACACCACTGCCCTAAACCCTGAAACACCACCCCCAGCAAGACCCCCTACACTGCCCGAACACCACTGCACTGCCCTAAACCCTGAAACACCACCCCCAGCAAGACCCCCTACACTGCCCGAACACCACTGCACTGCCGTAAACCATGCAACACCACCCCCAGCACGACCCCCTACACTGCCCGAACACCACTGCTCTGCCCAAAACCCTGACACACCAGCCCCAGCACGACCCCCTACACTGCCCGAATACCACTGCACTGCCCTAAACCCTGAAACACCAGCCCCAGCACGACCCCCTACACTGCCCGAACACCACTGCACTGCCCTAAACCCTGAAACACCACCCCCAGCACGACCCCCTACACTGCCCGAACACCACTGCACTGCCCTAAACCCTGAAACACCAGCCCCAGCACAACCCCGTACACTGCCCGTATACCACTGCACTGCCCTAAACCCTGAAACACCAGCCCCAGCACAACCCCGTACACTGCCCGAACACCACTGCACTGCCCTAAACCCTGAAACACCAGCCCCAGCAAGACTATCTACACTGGCCGAACACCACTGCACTGCCCTAAACCCTGAAACACCACCCCCTGCACAACCCCCTACACTGCCCAAACACTACTGCACTGCCCTAAACCCTAAAACACCACCCCTCAGCACGACACCCTACACTGCCCGAACACCACTGCACTGCCCTAAACCCTGAAACACCACCCCAGCACGACCCCCTACACTGCCCGAACACCACTGCACTAAACCCTGAAACACCACCCCCTGCACGACCCCCTACACTGCCGGAACACCACTGCACTGCCCTAAACCCTGAAACACCACCCCCAGCACGACCCCCTACACTGCCCTAACACCACTGCACTGCCCTAAACCCTGAAACATCAACCCAGCACAACCCCCTACACTGCCTGAGCACCATTGCTCTGCCCTAAACCCTGAAACACTAGCCCCAGCACGACCCCCTACACTGCCCGAACACCACTGCACTGCCCTAAACCCTGAAACACCACCCCCAGCACGACCCCCTACACTGCCCGAACACGACTGCACTGCCCTAAACCCTGAAACACCAGCCCCAGCAAGACCCCCTACACTGCCCGAACACCACTGCACTGCCCTAAACCCTGAAACACCAGCCCCAGCATGACCCCCTACACTGCCCGAACACCACTGCACTGCCCTAAACCCTGAAACACCAGCCCCAGCACGACCCCCTACACTGCCCGAACACCACTGCACTACCCTAAACCCTGAAACACCAGCCCCAGCACGACCCCCTACACTGCCCGAACACCACTGCACTGCCCTAAACCCTGAAACACCAGCCCCAGCACCACCCCCTACAATGCCCGAACACCACTGTACTGCCCTAAACCCTGAAACACCACCCCTGCACCGCCCCCTACACTGCCCGAACACCACTGCACTGCCCTAAACCCTGAAACACCACCCCCTGCACGACCCCCTACACTGCCCGAACACCACTGCACTGCCCTAAACCCTGAAACACCACCCCTGCACCACCCCCTACACTGCCTGAACACCACTGCACTGCCCTAAACCCTGAAACACCACCCCCTGCACCGCCCCCTACACTGCCCGAACACCACTGCACTGCCCTAAACCCTGAAACACCACCCCCAGCATGACCCCCTTTACTGCTCGAACACCACTGCACTGCCCCAAACCCTGAAACACCACCCCCAGCATGACCCCCAACACTGCCCGAACACCACTGCCCTAAACCCTGAAACACCACCCCTGCACGACCCCCTACACTGCCCGAACACCACTGCACTGCCCTAAACCCTGAAACACCACCCCCTGCACGAACCCCCTACACTGCCAGAACACCACTGCACTGCCCTAAACCCTGAAACACCACCCCCAGCACGACCCCCTACACTGCCCGAACACCACTGCACTGCCCTAAACCCTAAAACACCACCCCCAGCACGACCCCCTACACTGCCCGAACACCACTGCACTGCCCTAAACCCTAGAACACTACCCCCAGCATGACCTCCTACACTACCCGAACACCACTGCACTACCCTAAACCCTAAAATACTCCCCCAGCACGACCCGCTACACTACCCGAACACGACTGCACTGCCCTAAACCCTAAAACACTCCCCCCAGCACGACCCCCTACACTACCCGAACACCACTGCACTGCCCTAAACCCTAAAACACTCCCCCAGCACGACCCCCTACACTACCTAAACACCACTGCACTGCCCTAAACCCTAAAACACTACCCCCGCATGACCCCCTACACTACCCAAATACCAATGCACTACCCTAATCCCTAAAACACTACCCCCGCACAACCCCCTACACTACCCAAAGACCACTGCACTACCCTAAATTCTAAAACAATACCCCCGCACAACTCCCTACACTACCCAAAGACCACTGCACTACCCTAAACCCTAAAACACGACCTCCTACACTACACAAACACCACTGCACTACCCTAAACCCTAAAAAACTACCCCCAGCACGAACCCCTACACTACCCAAACACCACTGCACTACCCTAAACCATAAAACACTACCCCTAGCAGTACCCCTACACTATCCAAACACCACTGCACTACCCTAAACCCTAAAACACTACCCCCAGCAGTACCCCCTACACTACCCAAACACCATTGCACTACCCTAAACCCTAAAACACTACCCCCAGCAGTATCCCCTACACTACCCAAACACCACTGCACTACCCTAAACCCTAAAACCCTAAAACCCTAAAACACTAACCCCAGCACGACCCCCTACACTACCCAAACACCACTGTACTACCCTAAACCCTAAAACACTCCCCCAGCACGACTCCCTACACTACCCAAACACCACTGCACTACCCTAAACCCTAAATCTATCCCCAGCATGACCCCCTACACTACACAAACACCACTGCACTACCCTAAACCCTAAAACACTACCCCCAGCACGACCCTCTTCACTACCTAAACACAACTGCACAATTTGTTACAGGCGTTGCAACGCAGGCCTGTGGTGCTTACTGGAAGTACCTGGTGGGCTAGTTGGGCCCCAGGGACTCTCAGGATTCAAGGTGACCTAATCCCCCAACTTAAAACACGCCACGGGGCGCGTTTGCACAGTGGTGAAGGGAGGGGGCGGGGCCTCAGGTGACATGTGCGCAAACACGCCCTGCGGTGCGTTTTAAGTTGGGGAGTTAATTCCCTTTGAATCCTGGGGCCAACTAGCCCACCAGGTACCTTCAGTAAGCACAACAGAGTTGCGTTGCAGAGAGGTGAAAAAGGTGCGTGGCCTCGGAACGCCTCTCTGCAACTCAGCTCTGTGGTCCTAACTGTAGGTAACTGGGGGGCTAGTTGGGCCCCAGGGACCCTCAGGATTCAAGGGAACTTAATCCCGCAACTTAAAACGCGCCACGGGGCGCGTTTGCACACATGTCACCTCAGGCCCCCTCCCTTCACCACTGTGCAAACGCGCACTGGCTCTGGTTAGTCAGAGTCAGTTACCACCAGTACCCATCTGAAAAAGTTGTGGGCACAGGATGATTTTGCAACAAGGCCTCTTTCTGCTCCTCTGTTGGTTCTTTCTGCACATCTTTTGCTTCTTTCTGTGCGTTTTTCTTCTTTCTTCACATGTCCTACCTCTGTTGGCATAGTTAGAAACTAGCATTTAAAAAACCTTTGAAATTCACTTAAAAATCATAGGTTTCAGGCACGTTATAGTTAGAAATTAGCATTTAAAAAACCTTTGAAATTCACTGAAAAAACCATAGGTTTCAGGCACGTTATAGTTAGAAATTAGCATTTAAAAAACCTTTGAAATTCACTGAAAAAACCATAGGTTTCAGGCACGTTATAGTTAGGAATTAGCATTTAAAAAACCTTTGAAATTCACTGAAAAAACCATAGGTTTCAGACACGTTATAGTTAGAAATTAGCATTTAAAAAACCTTTGAAATTCACTGAAAAAACCATAGGTTTTAGGGACAGTTATAGTTAGTTGGACATTGCACTCGTACAAAACCCGTGAAATTCCCCTGTTATAGTTAGTTCAGCTAACTATAACTCGCGCCCCGCAATGCACTGCTGATGACGTCACATATTACATCACTCATGACATGGTCAGTGACATCACTGATGACATCACTGATGACATCTCAAATGACATCACTGATGACATCATCCATGTGATAATTTCATGCATCTTCTCACACCCTAATACAACTTTTGATACACCCACTCTAAATTACAGACTGCCATTCTCAAAACCATAGACACTCCAACACCAAAAACTACATACCCACTCACTGATTCTTAGGTCTACCCACACATCCACTCACTCACCTGTACAGTCACTCATACTTACAGTCACTCAGTACAGGACTATCATATGCACTCATACACCTATATAAATACTCACACACCGCCACTCATCCATAGAGGTACTCACACACCTAGTCAGTCATGCAAAAAATTAATCACACACCCATTTACTCACCTATACAGTTATACACACACCAGCTCACTTACTCATACAAATACTAGCACATTCTTACACTCTTATACAATAACTGATACAAGCACACACGCATCCATACAGCCACTCTCACAATAACACACTCTCACTTATAGCCATTTAAATACTCTAACACACATATATACTGGCTTTTACATATGTAGTTACACGCACATGTACCACTGAGATATACATTCAATCACTAACACACCCATACACACACTCACCCACCCAAGCAGTCCATCACAGATGCACTCTTGAAATCATGCACCCAGTGAATCACCCACTCACACATCTATGTATAGAGTCACACACACCCCACCCACACAAACACTCAGGCAGCCATACAGATACTCAGAGAACCAATCAATAACCCATATAGAAACTCATGTAGCTATTCGCAAATCCATGCATCCACTTACACACCAACAAACAGACGGATACAGACATTCACACAGTTTAGTCACTAACCCATGCATTCAGTAAGATACGTTTAATCACTCACTTGTAGAGTCAGTCACTCACGTACTAAATCATCCATTCAGACACTTATACACCCACTCATTCTTCAATACGCCTTTCCCTATATATATTAAACATATTTAAACTTTACAGAAACACACAGTCACTGGATGATGTCATCAGTGATGTCATTTGAGATGTCATCAGTGATGTCATCAGTGATGTCACTGACCATGTCATGAGTGATGTAATATGTGACGTCATCAGCAGTGCATTGCGGGGCGCGAGTTATAGTTAGCTGAACTAACTATAACAGGGGAATTTCACGGGTTTTGTACGAGTGCAATGTCCAACTAACTATAACTGTCCCTAAAACCTATGGTTTTTTCAGTGAATATATATATATATATATATATCACACATAACCCTTCTTCATAACGATTCCTGCTTTGCTGAATCAAAGAAATGGAATGGACTCCTCTTTCTTGTGCATATAAATTTATTCCGTGCGCAGTGCTGCCATGACGCGTTTTGGCCTCGCAGGGCCTTGATCACATGGTGTGCCACCGTTACCTCCCCTTATTTAAAGTGCCAAGTGTCTCAATGAATATAGAAGGTAGACTACACGTCTACCGTTGCCTAATGCACGCATTTTCCAAATACACATCATTGTGAGTATAGGTCCTACATTTTCCACAATATGTGCAAATTACGCAAATAATCTGTATAAATACAGGAAAGTAAATGCAAACATAGTAAATAGCAATTGTAAAAAACATTTTTTATATAGGTAAATAACTGTAAAATACTAACTTGTACCTATTTTTTAAAAAAATGATTAAAAATTGTTAAATTGCTTTTTTAAAAGGACCACTTAGAATTACATGTGCAAAAAGATGCAAAAAACGTATATCAGGGAGATACCGCCCCTGTGGGCCTCTAGCCTGCCACTTGTAAACATTAGACCTAAAGTGCATAAGTGTGCAAAAAGTGCCTTAAGTGCTAATCTGCATGGATAGATTCTAATGCAGAAAAAAGTGCCAAGTGCAGGATTAAAAATTTAATTGTAAAATGTATAAGTTCCTGAAGAACCTATGTTTACAATAAAATGGGGATGTAGTACTCAATGAATGTGTGCGATAGCTGCTGATTAAGATTCTATACTTTCTAATGGCATAGTGTTTCTTTCTTTTTCTTATAGTTATGTTTGGAGACTTATGATTAGGTGGTAATGTTGTGAATTTAAAGCCATGTATATAAGTCCTCAGTGGTGTTTAAACCATGGGGACTTTTGCTGTCCATCTCTAGGATATACCTTGTTTCAAGCCTTCTTAGACTGGCTTCTCTATTTCCGCCTCGTCTCTGGTGGGGAACAGTATCTACCACAAAATATTTCAAGTGGTCCAAGTTGTTATCGTAGACCTCCTTGAAGTGGCGCGCCACCGGATAGGTCATGTCTGAGTTAGTGATAGCCCTTAGATGCTGGAGAATTCTCTTGTGGACCTGCAGTTTTGTGCTGCCCACATACCATAGTCCACAAGAGCACTCCAGCACATATATAGCGTACTCTGTTTTACAGGTTATGAATTTGTCTATTGTCTCAGGTCTGTCTCTGAACTGGGTATTGTAAGTGGTCTTGCTTACGCCATACTTGCATGCCTTGCATGTTGGGCATTTCACAAAACCCTTACAACCAGTTAGCCAACTGGTACCGGATTGTATTTCGGGACTACTTTTTACCAGTAAATCACAGGTACTGGGTGCCCTCCTGAATGTTATTAGGGGTGATTCTGGAAGTATGACACCTAATATGGGATCGCTACGTACTAGGTGCCAATTCCTTTTGATAATTCTAGTAATACTGTCCCTTTGTTGGTTATAGGTGATGATTAACCTTGGACTTTCTGGTTTTTGAACTGAATTTTGAATCTGCTTGACCTTGCTATTGGATGTCTTAAATAGCAGGTCATCCCTGGACAATGTTGTAGTACGATTGATGGCTATATCTATGATGTTTTCAGAGTACCCTCTAGCAAGGAAACCGGATTTGCACTCTTGCTGTGCTATCTTAAGATCTCGTTCATTGCTGCAGATTCTGCGGATCCTTAGCATTTCCCCATACGGAATGCTATTGATTGTGTGTTTCGGGTGGAAACTTGCCGAGTGCAATACTGTGTTTCCAGCGGTTGGTTTCCGATGTAGCTTGGTCTGCAGACTGTTGTTACTTATATAGACCTCTACATCCAGGAAACATACTGTGTTCTTGCTGATAGTATGTGTCAGGTGCAAATTGATATTGTTGTTGTTAAGTTCCCTGACAAATTCTTCTGCACTGTGTATGTCTCCCTACCAAATCACGAATAAATCGTCGATGTATCGGACCCATTTGATGACATGATTGGCCATAACCTCAGCATAAATTTTGGATATAACCATCTCCTCCCACCACCCCATGTGGAGGCATATATATGTCACAAACCCTTGGTCGTCGGGGCCCCCAATCCTGCAGGGCGGCCTCAGCTAACAGGGACGGAGCATCCTGGTAATCAAAACACAAAGAAACTTGCTGAGGCCAATTCAATGAATCACCACAATATTTATTCTTCAAGTGAAGAGTGGCTGCAGGTTGAAAAAGTCTTTCCTTTTCTATTTTCCTAACGCGTTCGGCAGTCATACCTTAATCATAGGATTAAAATTCAGCAATGTCCAGCCACAGGTGTGATTTATCCACTTCACCACGTGACCCTAAAGCAGCATACAAATCCCAGGATGCATCAATGTGGTCATTGCTTTCATTCCGTGTTATAACAAAGGTTACAGGGACGTTATAGTTAGGCTCAGATTTCACACATACAAAACTATAGAAATTCAGCAGTTATAGTTACCTGAGCTAACCATAACTTACGCCCCTGCAATGCACTGCTTATAACTTCACATATTACATCACTCACAACATGGTCAGTGACGTCCCTGATGACATCTCAAATGACATCTCTGATGACATCATCCATCAAACCACTCACGCACCCACTCGTACCCCTATACAACCTCACATACACCCACTCCCACACAACCACTTACAAACCCATTCACACACCCATAGTAGTGCTCACACACCCACTCACTGATCATTAGAGCCACTCACACATCCAGTCACTCATACAGCCATTCATACAGCCACTAACTCACGCATACAGCTACTCATGCACCCACTCACTCACCAATACAGCCACACACACATCCAGTCAAACAGACATACAGACACTAACATTCCCACTCATACACCCATACAGTCCCAAAAAAGGTGAAAAACGAGCAGGAAGAGGCAAAATAGAAGTCAGAAATGAGCAGCAAGAGGCAGAATAAAAGTCAGAAATGAGCAGAAAGGCAAAATAAAGGTCAGAAATGAGTAGAAAGAGGCAGAAAAAAGGTCAGCAAAGAGCAGGAAGAGGCAAGATAAAGGTCAGAAAAACAAGCAGAAAGAGGCCTGTAAGGCCAAAAAAGAACACAAATAAAATGAATACCTCAAAATTGCCATATTTGTGAATTCGCCATAAACATAAAAAAATATGAAGCGTGGGCTCCTGTGCTTCTCTATTGTTTAGCCCCGGGTGGGCAGGTCCTAGGGGCATGCACCCATAGATATTTTAAACAGGGGGGGGTCAGACTCCCCCCTTTCCTCTCGGACCCTACACCAACCACCTGCGGAGGCCCCCAGGGGTCCTCCCTCAGCCCTACGCTCTTCAACGTCTACATGGCTCCGCTCGCCCCCATCGTGAGAACCTACGGACTCAACATTGTGTCATACGCAGACAACACCCAACTCATCCTCTCCCTATCCAACGAACCCAACACCGCCAGATACAACTTTCGAGAAGGCATGGAAGCCGTCGCCAAATGGATGAAAAACAGCTGCCTACAGCTAAACACCAACAAAACGGAAGTACTCATCATGGGGTCAAACCCCGACGCCTGGAACAACACCTGGTGGCCCCCCGCCCACCCCCACGGACCACGCACACAACCTGGGAATCATCCTGTGCTCAGAGTTCAAAATGGACCGCCAGATCAACTCCGTCTCGTCCTCCTGCTTCCACACCCTCCGCCTCCTACGTAACACCTTCAAATGACTCCCCCTCGAACACAGAAAGACCGTCACTCACGCCCTGGTCACCAGCAGACTCGACTATGGCAACGCACTCTATGCCGGAATAAACAAGAACCTCACCCTCAAGAAAGCTTGAAACATCCAAAACGCCGCCGCAAGACTGGTCCTCAACCTGCCAAGACACTGCCACATCTTCCAGCACCTGCGCACACTCCACTGGCTCCCCATTGAAGCTAGAGTCACCTTCAAGATGCTCACCCATGCTCACAAGGCCCTCCACGACACCGGACCAGCATACCTGAACAGCCAACTCAAATTCCACGCACCCCAAAGGACCCTACGATCAGCCCAGCTCTCCTACGCCACGGTCCCCCACACCAGAAAGACCAGATCGGGAGGCCGCTCCTTCTCCTTCCTCACCGCCAGAGCCTGGAACGACCTTCCGCTCCACCTCAGACAGACAACATTGCACCCCATCTTCGGAAGAAACCTCAAAACCTGGCTCTTCGACAGACCCCCTCCTTGATGGACTGGAACCTGCAAAACCCCCCCAGCGCCTTGAGACCCCTACGGGTGAGTAGTCACGCTTAACAAACACCTGATTGATTTTGATTGATTGTCTCGTGGCCTGGGGACCACCACTTCCCCGGGGCCATTTATAACATTAGTGCAGAGGAGGCCAGTATGACTTCCCCCGCTGCCCCGGGGATCACCGCCTTCCTGAGACTAATCAAAAAGTAATTGGGGGTCTCTCGGACCCACTCTGCCCCGGGAATCACCACCTCCCTGGGGCTGTTTAATTTTGAAATCGGGTGGCCACACTGACCCCTAACGGGCCCCTGGGACCACCACCTCCCTGGGGCCAAATAAAAGTTTTGAAAATGGGAGTGGGAGCGTGCACCACCTCCCCGGAGCAGGCCCAAATACAGGAAAGGAGCCAGCTCATGCTATGTCCTGAGGATATATAGCTGTTTACAAATGCTCTTGCTTGCTGGAAACAGAGCGGAATTGCTTTCACAGATAGGGAGCTGCCTTTCCAGGAGTTCCCTGTGTGTGAATGCAATGCCGGCTCCCGCAGGAGGCTGGGAGACGGCAGGGACCATGGGGACCTTCAGGCTCCCCCACCCGTCCCAGTGGAGAGTGGGTGCCCTGGAGGCACACACTTTAACATGACAAGGCCCCTGGGAAATGGGGTCCCCAGGGCCGAATTCTGCCCAAGAGATGGGATCCCCAGGGTGAAAATCAGCAGGGGAAGAGGGCCATACAGCCTCTCTCCCATACTAGTAATAAAAAGTTTTAAAAAGGCCAGGCCCCAGTTATGGGGTCCCCATGGCTGAAATCGTCCTTGGAGGTAGGCCGCATGGCCCCCCCTCCACCATTCCAAAAAGGCCTGGCCCCGGGGATGGGGTCCCCAGGGCCTCAATATGCCCAGGGAAGTGGGGGCTATGCAATCCCTCTCCCCTAATAAAATATATATATTTTTTAAAGTCTGCACGGCAAGTTGCAGAGACCCCCACCCCCTTTTACCACCACTCTGCAAACGCACCTCCTGGTGCATTACTAGTTGGGGGATGAAGTCCCCTTGGCTCCTGAGGGTCCTCATGGGCCAACTACCCTTCCTGTTACCTCCAGTAAGTCCCACACAGTGGGATTAATGAGAGGTCATTGGAGGCCCCACCCCCTTTTGCCACTACTCTGCAAATGCGCCACCTGGCACACTACTGGTTGGGGGATGACGTCACCTTGGATGCTGAGGGTCCTTTGGGGTCAAGAAGGCCTCCTGTTACCTCTGGTAAGTCCCACACATCAGGATTGCTGAGAGCTGGTCGGAGGCCTCGTCCCCTTTCTCCACCACCCTACAAATGTGACTACTAGTTAAAAAACCATAGAAATTCACTTAAAAAATCAAAGATTACAGGAACATTATAATTAGGAAATAGAATAAAAAAACCTTTGAAATTCACTTAAAAAAACAAAGGTTACAGGGACGTTATAGTTAGACTCAGATTTCACTGACCTGAGCTAACTATAACTTACGTCCCCGCAATGGACTGCTTATGACATAACTGATGAAATCACTGATTACATCTCAAATGACATCACTGATGACATCATCCACAAAACCACTCACACACCCACTCACACCCCTAAACAACCTCTCATACGCCCACTCATACACCCACACAACCACTCACATACCCATTCACAGACCCATACCAACACTCACACACCCACTCATTCCTCCATTGAGCCACTCACACACCCACTCACACACCCACTCACTCACTTGTACAGGCACTCACACAACCATTCACTCACCCATACAGCCACTCCTAAATCAGTCACTCACCTGTACTGCCAGTCACGTAGCCACACACTCACCCATACAGCTACTCACACACCCACTTATTTACCTACACGGTCACTCACGCACACACTCTCTCACCCACACAGCTGCTCAATACAGATACTTACTCACCAATACAAGCACTCGCACACTCACACAACCACTTACATACCCACATACCCATTCATACATCCATACAAGCACTCACACATCCACTCACTCACCCATACAGCCATTCATACAGACACTCACTCCCCAATACAACCACTCACACATCAACTCACTTAACCAAACACCCACTGAAACAGCAACTCACCTGCCTATTCTACCACTCGCACACACAGAGTCACTCACTCATACAGCCATTCAGACACCCATTCAATCACCCATACAGTCACTAGACCTCAACTTACCCACCCACAGAGCCACTCACAAGCCACTTACTCACCCATACAGTCACTGACACACCAGCTCACTCACCAATACAACTACTAACATAGAAACTCACTCACCCACACAGCTAGTCACATATCCACTTATACACTCATAGAGCCACTCACAAACCCATGCACATAAGAATACATCTAGTCACACAGCCACTCACATAATATATGTTAGAAGTAGTATCACTCAGTAGTAGTGCACCTAGCATACCAATTTAACTTTTGTATTAAGTTTGTATATATGTTTAACAATCATAAACTCTCAGAAAATACTTACACTCACTAGATCATGTAATCAGTAATGTCATTTGAGATGTCATCAGTGAGGCCACTGACCATGTTATGAGTGATATAATATGTGAGGTCATAAGCAGTGCATTGCAGGGGTGTAAGTTTTAGTTAGCTCAGGCAACTATAACTGCTGAATTTCTATGGTTTTGTATGAGTGAAATCTGAGCCTAACTATAACATCCCTGTAACCTTTGTTTTTTTCAGTGAATTTATAAGGCTTTTGTAATTCTATTTCGCAACTATAATGACCCTGTAACCTAACAGGTTTCTAATGTTTTTTTAATTTTATTTCCTAAATGTAACCACTAATCTTTGACAGTGAGTGTGTGAGTGCATGAGTGTCTCAATAAATCTCTGAGTGGGTCTGTGAGTTGGTTTGAGAGTGTCTTAATGAGTCATTGAGTAGGTGTGTGTGTATGAGTGCTCTCTGTTTTGCCCTTTTCTGCTTGATCTCTGCTCATTTATATATATATATATATATATATATATATTTCTTATGACCTCACATATGACATCACTCATGACATGTTCATGACATCTTTCATATCACTGATGACACTCCAAATGACATCATTGATGACATTACTGATGACATCATCCAATGAGGGTGTTAGTTTGTTTTATAGTTTACTTAGTAGTAGGTAACTACCATATTACTTTCTACTTAATTTTGTACAGCCTTTTTTCTCAGCTAATGGATGTAAGTGTTTACAAACACATGTGCTCCTAATGCATTATAGGTGTGTAGAGGTATTGAACACATTATAAATCTTTGTATTGAAGAGTAACTTTTGGTGCATGTTTCACACATGTTTTGTGGTGCTTCAAAAAAAGTTTCCAACAAGGCAAAGATTCTACGTACTACATACTAAGTATTATGAGCAGCCTTGAGTTATTAGACAGAATCGTCTCAGGATGACAATTTCTACTTAACATAGACAACTGTGTGAGCCATGTACTAACCTATGTACATGTGCTTGTTTTGCTTCAGAAGATGGACTATCTGTATAGGTTTTACCACAGTATGCTGGCTGCAGGGTGTATGATTTTTAGCACCTTCAGAACATGGGTATTTTAAGTGAATAGTCAATCTTTGGACAAGTTTTGCATAGAGTGTACACTGTGCTTAGTTGATACTTTTAGTACTCTGTGGTGTATTTCTCATGAGACTTTCACTGTCTGCAAAAGTGTGGTACAGAGTAAACTCTTTCCATAGAGTAAGCACTGTTAACAGTACCCATTTTTCTACTCATATCTATTTCATTTCTCAATGTAGGTTCAGTGAATGTCAGGGGTTTGATATAGCTAGAGAGTATCCCTAGTAGGGCGTTAGTTATGTAACAGGGCTTGAGTACCTTGAGGAACTTGGTTTTCCCTGATCAGTTGTATACAGATTGACTACCGTGTGCGGGATAGGTTACTCTTTCATCTGTGGTTATGTTGTTCTATTCGGCTACCCATGAAGTGTATGGCATAGGGTCAATGTTACAAATAATACAAGCTTGCTTTACTTATGGGGGTTATATGTATGGTAGCAGTAACGATGCTTCATATTTTCTTAGTTTTTTTGCACTTACTTTCATAGTTCTAATGGAATACCAGTTTAAAGAGCAATATGTACAAAAGAAGCTTGGATGATGTTCGCAGTGATGCAATCAATGATGTCCTAGAACATCTCATGAGTGATGTCATATGTGAGATCAAAAGCAGTGCATGGAGGGGGCGCAAGTTATAGTTAGCTTTGCTAGCTATAACTGGTGAATTTCTGTGTTTTTTTAGTTCCAAACATTAATTTGTCAGTGTGTTACTTTAACATTTGTTTTTTTCAGAGAATTTTTTTTAAAAAATTTGAAGTAATATTTAATTATGAAATGTAAATTCTTCCCCCTGCAGACAAAAACCCACATGCAGCCAATCCCACACTGCGCATGGCCTTCGGCTGTGTGCGGTTGACCATAAGGCCTTGCCTGCGGCCTTCGCCTGTGGCCTATCCCCCAAAGGCAGCCAACCCCACCATACACAGGCCTTTGGCCGTGTGCATCAAAGGATTAGCCATAGGGCCTGTCCCTGCGGACACAATCCTCCAGGGCCTTTTTTTTTTAAAGGGGCGGGGGCTGCATGACCCTCTCCTCAAGCCTCATTTGGCCTTGTGGACCCCAGGGCCTTTTGCTTTTTTAAAGGGGAGGGGTGCCGTGAGGGCTTCCCTCCCAATCTTCTTAAGGCCCTTGGGTACCCCATCCCCAGGGCTGTCTATTTTTTTAAGGGGGGAGCCTCATGCCCCCTTGAGCCGTTATCGGACCCGGGGACTCCATCCCCCAGAGCCACTTATTTAAATAAAGGGGAGGGGGCGTGCAGCCTCCCCTCCCCAGGCCGGTTTTGGCCCCAGGGACGCCATCCCCTGGATCATGGCTCAATTTTTAGGCGAGGGGGCATGCAACACCCCTCTCTGGGCCGATTTTGGCCCTGGAGACCCCATCCCCTGGCATAAATGTTAGGGGAAGGGAGCAAGCGGCCCCCCTTCCCAGGCCAATTTCAGCTACAGGGACCCCATTCCTGTGACCCGGTAACATTTGCAGGGGGGAGGTGGCACATGGCCGCCTGCTGAGGCTGATTTTGGCCACAGGGACCCAATTTCATGGGGCCAGGTGACATTTTGCAGGTTGAGGGGGTCATGCGGCATCTCTCCTTAGGCTGATATTGGCCCCGGAGGACCCCATCCCCTGGGGCCCCCACCAAAGTCTTGTTGGAGGTTGTGGGGGGAGTCCCATGGTCTCTGAAGCCCCAGCCGACTCCTGCATACAGTAGGAGCCAGCACTGCTTCTTGCCACAGGTAGCAGCTCCTAATGGTGCTCCCTGTGGGCAGGAGCAATATTTTAATCTGTGCGGGCAGGGAAACAGTTCAAAAGTCCACTCCCAGTGGTTGGGAGCATCTTTGAACTTACCGCCCACTGGAAGCAGACTTGGTGTCCTCTGGGGCCTGGCGTGATTTATAGAGGGAGGGGGGCACACAGCCACCCTCCAAAGGCTGCTTTTGGCACTGAGGACCCTATCCTCCAGGGCCTGGCTTAACTTTCAGGGGAGGGGATGCGACCCCCCTCCATGGGCTGATTTTAGCCCCTGCGACCCCATCTCCCAGGACCCAAAGTAAATATTAGGGGGAGGGGACATGCACCTCCCCTCCCTGGACCAATTCCAGCCAAAGTGAACTCATCCTTGGGGCACAGTGGCATTTGCATGGGGAGGGAGGCATGCAGCCCCCTTCTCCAAGCCAAGTTCCCAGAGGCCCGCTGAAATTTTAAAGGGTGAGGAGGGCACACGGCCTTCCTCCCTTGGTCAATTTTGGTCCCATGGATCCATTCCCCTGGGGCCCTCAAACCTAAAGGTGGGTTCACTGGTGCCCACCTAGGCCACCCACCATAGTCTTGTGGGGGCCATGGTGGAGCACCAAGCCTCCCGCAGCCTCAGCCAGCTCCCCACGTACAGCAGGAGATGGCATTGCTCCTGACCTCAGGGAGCAGATCCTAATGCTGCTCCCAGCGTGAGCAATATTTTGATCTGTTTCCCTGCCCTCATCACTGTGGGCAGGGAAACAGATCAAAAGTCTGCTCCCAGTGGGAGGGAGCATTTTTGAAGCTCCCGCCCACTGGGAGCAGACTTGGTGTTTGCTTCCACTTGGTGGGAACTTTGAAAATGCTCCCGCCAAGTGAGAGCAAACACAGGTTTCCCTGCCCGCAGGGAAACCGTTATATCCCTGCGGGTCGGCTCTCCTGGACATAGCCAGCCCTGGGGGATGGGGTCCCAGGGCCATTACTGGCTCAAGGACAGAGGCGCGTGGCCAACCTCCCCTTTTCAGGGGTGGGCTCCCTCGGGCCTTTTAAAGCTCTGGGAGGAAGCCATTCAGCCCCCCCTCCCCATATAAAGAAATTGTGGCTCTGGGGTGGGCTCCCTGGGGCCCCTGAAGGCTCAGGGAGGGAAAGGCGTGCAGCCCCCCTCCCCATATAAACAAATATTGGCTCTGGGGTGGGCTCCCTGGGGCCTCTGGAGGATCATAGAGGGGTGGCCGTGTGGACCCCCTCTCCCTATAAACAAATTTCGTTCCCGGGGATGTGCTCCCCAGGGCTTATAATTATTGAATGCCACCATTTTCTTTTTCCAATCCAGTGAGAGTCTTGCTGGATCGCAGCTTTTTTGCTGATCTGTTTTCTTTTTTGGCTCCCTGATGAGTCCCTCTGGGTACCCCCTCATGGGACCTAGGGGGTCAGGGTATCCCTACCCTGCCTCCTTATACAATTGTTTTTAATTAATTTTTTTCAGGTCAGGGGTCTAAGCCCTCAAATCCTTTAATGGCTGCAGGCATCATTTTTCTCATGTTGCTGGCAGCCAATCAGAGTGGTTTTTGAGAAATGTATGGCAAAAAATATTTGTATATTTAGGTAGTTGGGTCCATGAGAGCCTTGAGAGACTCTCACAGAGGCGGTAATTAAAAAATGGAGTGCTCTCATTGGCCCAAGGAGTTTTATTCTCTTGCGCCATATCGCTCCAATGGGAGTGAGACTCCCGCTAGAGCGAATGGTCTGATGGCTGCCAACAACATGAGAAAAATGTTTCTGGCAGCCATTATAGGACTCAGGGACTTGGCCCCCTGGTCTGAAGTTTAAAAAATAATAATAATGTATGGGGCAGAGTAGGGATACCCTGACCCCCTAGGATAAATGGGGGGACCCAGAGGGACACCCACTGGGGTCAAAAAGAAAAGAAAAAATTGGCAACAAATGCTGCAATCCTGCGAGACTCTTGTGGGATTAGAAAAAAGCAAAAAAGAAAATGGAGCTTGGAGGCTGTACTCATAAAGGGGAGGGGGCTGTGAACATGCCCCAGGGAGCCCCCCCCTCCAAGGCTGAAAACAATGTTTATGGGGAGGGTGATGCGTGGCCCCCTTCCCAAGCCATAAGAGCCCTCCCCGGGGCCAAACATATTCTGTAGGGGAAGTGGAGATGCACAGCCCCTCTCTCTATTCCATTAGAGGCCCCAGGAAGCCCACCCCGAGGGCTAAAAAATTATGTATGGGGAGGGGGATGTGCAGCCACCTCTCTGAGCTTTCAGTGGCCCCAGGGAACCCGCCCTGGGCCTAAATCATTAAGGAAGGGGTGGGGGCCACTCAACCCCCTCCTTGAGCCTCTAGCATCCAGGGAGAGCCAATCCCCATGGGCGGAAATTTTTGAAAATGGTGAAAATGGGAAGGGGGCTGCATGGCCCCCTCCCCTCCCTGACCGTCTAAAAGGCCCGGGGATCACACCCCCAGGGCCTATTATTTGAAGGGACAGGAGGCATGCTACCCCCTCCCTGAGCCATTGATCCCCGGGGCCGGCTCAGATGCTATGTCCTGGGGAGCCCACCCCGGGATGTAGCAGTTTCTCTGCCCGCACTGGCGCGAGCAGGGAAACCTGTGTTTGCTCTCACTTGGCGGGGGCATTTTCAAAACTCCTGCCAAGCAGGCGCAAACACCAAGTCTGCTCCTAATTGCTCCCGGCCACTGGGAGCGGGCTTCTGATCTGTTTCCCTGCTCACAGTGATGCGGGCAGGGAAACAGATAAAAATATTGCTCTTGCGAGCAGGGACCAGCATTAGTAGCTGCTCTCTGCAGACAGGAAATGCCAGCTCCCACTGTATGTGGCGAGCTGGCTGTGGCTGCGGGAGACTTGGTGCTCCCGCTACGTCCCCCCACGAGACGATGGTGGGTGCCCTAGGTGGGCTCCAGGTCACCCGCCTTTAAGTGTGAGGGCCCCAGGGGATGGGGTCCCCGGGGCCAAAATCGGCCTGGGGATGGGGCCATATGACCCCTCCCCCTACAAAATGTTGCAGGGTCCCAGGGGATGGGGTCCCCAGGGCCGTATTTGGTCCAGGGAGGGGGACCACATGCCCCCATCCCCCTGCAAATGTCACCAGGCCTTGGGGGATGGAGTCCCCGGGGCTGAAATCAGCCCGGGAAGGGGGCTACATGCCCACCTCCCCGTTTTAATGGCACTGGGTCCCGGTAGATAGAATACCCGGGGGCTGAAATTGGGACAGGAAGGGGGGCCGCATGCCCCCTCCCCATGAAAAAGTACACCCGGCCCCGTGGAATGAGGTCCCCGGGGCCAAAATCTGCCCGGGAAGCGGGGCTGCATGCCCATTTCCCCCTAAAAATGATGCCGGGCCCTGGGGATCGGGTCCCAGGGGCTGAAGTCGGCCCAGTGCGGGGGATCACACGTGCCCCCTCCCCCTCAAAAGTATGCAGAACCTCAGCGGATAGGGTAACAGGGGCCAAAATCGGCCCAGGGAGGGGTGCCACCCATGCCCTCTCTCCCCTTTATTTAAATAAGTGGCCCTGGGGATGTTGTCCCTGAGGCGATAATGACTTGGGGAGGGTGGCCACGCGGCTCCCCTCGCCTTAAAAAATTCCATCTTCTCTAGATGTTAAAAGTTCACAGACTACTTTGCAAACTGTCCATCTCTGTTACACCAGGACTCGAGCCATTTCAAATTTCCAGGTTATCCTACTGAAATATATTAACATAAATACATTTAAATGGGAATGATTTATAAAGTCATTCGTTATCCTGTAAGTATTTCTTGGCTTTAGTCCTTGTGGACTAGCATTGACATCCCTGATGCAAATGATCGATTATTATGCAAAGGTTTTGTCAAAACAAGCTTTATTGTCCCATATCTCTGTAAATACCAGCTTGAAACAAGGGATTCCTAGACTATTGCTGCCATTAGTAATCCCCCTCCTAAGCAGAAAACGAAGATGAAAATGTGGAAAAGTGACTTCGGTATAAATTACTTGCTCTACCTAAGGATTCATCTTGCCCACCTCATTGATAAGACCCAAGCCAATTGTGTGTTTACCAGACTATTATGTAATTATAAGAATGAAATAGTGCAAGATAAATTTCGATTCTACACAAAAAAACATAAAAATGTAAGGCCTCTGGCCTATATAATTTAAGCAGACATGATTTGAAATGGCAAATAATACTTGAATGGGAGCACATCTTGAATGTGGTAGAAAGAGGCCATAGTCAATCAAAGTGCTTCTTGTAAATCATTAGTGGAGATATCTACATACGGGTTTAATTTAATTAGAACACATTATGCAGAGTGGATCATTATTCAAGGTTTTTAGGACCACGAATGAATTCTAGGTTTCTAAGGGCGTAAATGTACACATTTTTCCTGATAATTAAATGAATGTTTACTGAGTGAGGCAGAGCTTTATGCCACGAAAGTACATCCAAATGTTTGGATAGCGGAGGTAAGAGGCTGAGGCCAAAGGTATTTATTCACAGAAATTGTAGAAAAAATGGATACATGAAAAGATAAAATACAACTGGAACTAATATGTACCTGTGCTCTAAATAGGATAGTTGTGTCTTCTAAGGCAGCACATCCAGTAAATCCTGTTATTGCCCTACTATAAATTATGCCCTGATTGTCTTTTCATCAAAGTTCAAGTCCTAGGTTTCTAGGAGAATGGAAATGTGCAACACCCATCGAACGACAAAGGAACTCTCTGACCAGATCACAATGGTCTACTGAGCCTGTAGATAAAGGAAGGGGGGACGATATCCTCAAAGCTGCAAGGAAAAGGATGCAGGTTGACAGTCAGTATTACCGGAAGTATGTAAATGATAGATGAAGGACAACGATTAATCTGTACTGAGAATGATGTTTTGGAATTGGAATTTGACAAAAGTCAACCCCTAGGGAATAGAGCACGTTGCTCAAAGTCTGCCATCACAAAGACATGTGCACTCATTTAGAGTTTGGCAGAGCAGGACTACCACCATATGTTATTAGTGCTCCTGACCTGCCAAACTAGCAGTCAACCAGTCTCATTTAGAGTTGTGGAATTTGAAGGGCTTCTGACATTGGTGCCTCAGCTGACTGTAAACCCTTGATCTGACCACTTGTCTGTCAGAGGGCTGCTTGGTCACAATGCTTTATGTAGGGTGGGGCTACCATCACTGATTTTCCCTTTGGGTTCCGCCGAAAAAAAATGGCTAACCCGGGCAGGAAAACGAACATTTGACCATATGTGCAGGGAGAAAACTCATTGCACAACAGGTTATTGCTATTTTGCTGTTCACAAGCATACCTTTGTATTAAGGTGTTGTTTGTGAAAAACAAAATGAATGTTCAGCAGGGAAAACAATGGTGACCCACTCAGCATTCATCTGAGCCTTAAGTGCATCAGCTACAGCAGTGGATGCACTCAATGGTTAGAGATTCCCCTGAAGCCCAGGAGGCTGTAGAGGTCTCTAAAGGTGGTGGCCGTTCTACGTCCCAGGGGGAAGGTGGACAAAGGCAGAGACTTCTCCATCCCAGCAGGCCTGGAGGGCTGCTTGATGTACTTTAAGTTAGGCCAGGTCTTTGTTAAGTTCATGTGTAAGTCAGAGACGTTTTAAGGCATGGACAAAGTGGGCAATTGCCGAGGGCACGACCGTCCTGGGCGCCCCATAGAAAAGTGAACCTTCTGTCCATTAGATCTTTGTCTAGTCTAATTCTCTATTTAAACCCCTCTCCCTCTCTGCTTACATCTGACTGTCTCTGAGCCCAGTGTCATCTTAAGGATTTTTGAGGTCCTAGCAGTGCATATTTCAACTGTTTTTTGTGACCCTGAAGTTTAACATATAATTTGGTATTGTTTGGCATCATGCAGGCTGTAATTAGCAGTAAATGGGTAATCAAATTCAAATTTGTTCCATTCAGGTGGCCCCCAAAACATGTCTTGCCCACTGCCCCCAAAATCACTGACACTGGTGTAAGTCATTAAGTAGAAAATCAAAAAGCCAGCATTTCGATAAATCCAACAAAAGGCGACAAATAGAGAATAATCTTTCATCAGCTAAACAGTTAGTAAGGAGAGGTGTATGTAAGTGAAGATATTCTGCAAATGACTAGGACAAAGGCAGCCAATGAGGGAGGTGTCAAGTTAGTGCACATCATAATGAAGAAGGTGAGGCAAATTCAAACGACAGTGGTTCACCCGGGCAGGAGTCAAATGTCAAGAAGTGTCAAGTTCACGTCAAGTAGATCAGTGTCTAATACATTGCAACCGTTTCGAGAAAACTGTGCATAATCAAATTAATAAAACGCCTGCATCATAAAATGACTGAGTCATAGAGGACACGTGGTAAGCACAAGGCCACATAGTCTGGAAAGTGAGTGGTGGAGATCCTCAAAATAAATCAGCAGACTCTTTATAGTGCTTGTGCAGTCTTTGACTTACTGACATCAACTTGTGCCTGATATGCTGGGAGCTGTCTTTGTTAGTAGCAGACACTGCCCTACTGTATGTACGCAGGTGTCTCTTCATCCTGGACATATCTATTACAAACAAGTCCCAAGTACACTGACCATCCTGTGCGGACCCCAGTGCATTCAAAACTTTGCTGAGGCACTCAGGAAAGGGGGCCTGAAAAAGGGTGTCTGATGCCCTGCGCAACATCGCATGTAAGAAACAGTATTATGCTAGGATATCAGTAGTGCATAAGTGGTGTGAGAGGCACATGCTGATGTCACCCGAAGGCAAGGAACCAGACAACAAGCAAAAATATACAATGCTGAAATTATCAACACAGCCTGCAGGAGAAGCAATAGAGTTGATGACTCAAAGTTCAAATCTTTAAGTTAGTGTTTGGTATGTTGACCTACTTTTTTAATACACAAATATTTGGGTAACTGACTATTTACTACTCTTTTGAGGAAAACATAGAAAGGAGCAGGCACACAGAAATACTTCCTCATCCATCTTCCTGTGACAGTCCTAAAAGTAGGAGGTTCTACCATCCCACAAAGAAATTATTTCACTATCCTAGGTAAAAATTATACTCTTTATGGAAAAAATTTCTGAACCCTTGAGCTATCACCCACCTCCTCCAGAAACCAGAAAAGGAGAAAGCACACTGTCACTTCCTGTTTCTTTCTCTATTATCATGTGAAGAAATGCCTATCCTGTGCCAGAAGGTACGTTTTTAATCTGTTTACGTATTGTGGATTATGCAAGCATGCTTCAGCAATCTACAATTTAATAGTATGCAGTTACTGAGCTATCACGACCACACAGCTGTGTGCTTTAGGTGTATAGATCCTTCATGGGCTTAGATGCTATGTTGCAGTCCAGAATAAACTCTAATAGTAATGGTTGTTTACTTGGTCTTACTGCTCGATTTATCGCCTTCCTGCTCAGTGCTTGGGGCTACACCAGACTTCAGGTGGTTCCATTTGGAACTCATAGCTGTTGTCTTTTTGATGGTGAGGGTCTTACATAATTTCAAAGGGAGGCGTGATACTTCATTGGCAGCAAACTGGGGGGCATATTTACAAGCCCCTATCACTACCACAGCGTCACTTTAGTGACACTGTGGTAGAGACTTAACGTGGCTTAACGCTGCCTTGAAAATAAGGCACCCTTTCACGCTGTACTTAGCGTGAAAGGGGAGGGCAATGGATGTTGCGGTGGGCATTCCACCGCAACACCCATTGATTTTGACGCTGCCCACTATTTACAAGTGTGGGATAAATAGGAGGCAGCGCCAAAATTAAGACCAGGGAAAACCTGGTCTTAAACAGGCTGAACGAGGAGAAACATTTTATTTCTCCTCGTTTTTGCTGTTTCGATGTGTGCTGCGTTGTGCATATCACACGAAGAAACAGCAAATTGCCTTTGATTGTTTATATGCAGGAAGGTGACCCTTCCCGCACATAAACAATCTAAACAAAAATGACATTTTGCAACTTCTAAGTGTGCTGCATTGAGCAGCACACATAAATGTTACAAAACGTCATTTAAAGATTGTTTATGTGCAGGAAGGGAGACCATCCTGCATATGAACAATCTTCCCCTCAACGCAGACACCCTTGCACTTTGGTGCAAGGGTGCCTGCGTTGGCACTAGGCTGCTAAGTTTAGCGCCAGCGCAGGGGGAAACGCAGGGCTGCACCATATTGATGTAAATATGGTGCAGCCCTGCGTTTCTGAAGTGGCGGAGTGCCGCGTTAAGCCAGGAAGGCTAACACCGCACTCCGTCACTTTGTTGTAAATATGCCCCTGGATGTTTCAAGAACAACTCACATTTTCTCTTTAAGCGTCTCATTTCAGCCTCTGAATCTTCTCTTGCTGACCAAGTTGGAGAATAGTCTTTTGCACCATAGAAGATACCATTGATGTATGTAATTCAGCCGATGATTAATAGGTGGTAGCTGCTGCTCTACAAGAGAAAGAAGGCCTATCATTTGCTACCATCTCATGTCTGGTGCTGAGCTCCAGGGCGGAGATCTCTACATGATCAAGTATAGGGAAAAATGTAAAAGTTTATTTAATTCGAAAATATATATTACTAATTTTTTAGGTTAAATATCATTGTAAATTCATTGTAAATATTTACTTTAAATGTAGAACAAAATAAAAAGCTAAAGCACTATTATATTAATTTTGAATTAAATCTTTAATTAATGGAAATATACCAAATAAAATTAAAATGATTTATTAAAAAATAAATTCCCACCTAAATAAAAAATATTTTAATGTGCTTTAATACTTATTAAAGGTGATGGAAATAATTATTTAAAACTCATTTAAAAAGTATTGGTACATTACTTTTTAAATTCAAAATAGTTTATTAAATTATTTTAAAATTGAATAATAAATGTGTAGTATTTTTATATATTTTTTGAATGTTTAAATGTTAATTTATATTTATTTTGATTTAATTTAGCATTATTTCCTCTGGGGTTTTATTTTAAGTCCCTATTATTTTCTTTGGGAAGGTGTTGCAGTACCGGTGGATGGCCATGTGTAGTGCTGGATGTCCTACTGCTTTTTTTTTCTATTAGTAACTTACTCTCAGATTTTGTGAATACCAAAAAGTAGTAAACTTACTCAAAAGTGTAAAAACTTACTAAAAAGTATAAATTGCCTTTGTGAATCATGCCCTGTAGTTCTACCCATGCCTCAGGGACAGTTGCATGCTTTCCCTCTAATTCTTTTGATTGACAGCGTGCGCTACAAGATTCCTGCATGATTCAGGACAATCATGAGGATGTACTATTGATAGCCTCATACTCACCTTGTTGTCTGTGGTTCTCCCTGCTTCTTCAGTTCTCTGTGAAATCCAGAGTCATCTCTAAGCCGACTTCCCTTACGGGTTAGGAGCCAAAGAGGTTAACATCACCCGCCCAGGAATGTTTGTCTGAGGTAAACAAATATATTCAGCAATCATGTCGCCAGCAATTCTGAAAGTATATGTTAGGCTGAATTTCAAGAACTTGTGTTCTTAATGAGGATTGCCATCTGGCCACTAAGTGGCACTCATGTAGGCCCTGTGTGGTCCTGCCCTTAGATCTGTCCATGTTATAAGAGTCTCCATCACAATCTCACACCTTGCTTCATATTTCATTCCAAACTTGGCTTCCACCTTAACATCCTGGCGCATTGTGGCACATGTAGTTACTTCTCTTGCTAAACCTTTCCTCGAGCATGTCCTGATGGTGAAATTCCATTCATCATCCTGCTTCCTTGACTAGTCACACTCTCAGCTTCCATTCCACACTCTGCTCCTCGTTTTCTTGTTTCCCTTCTGGCCTGCTGGCTTCTGTAGTCTTCCCTTTTCCAGGTTCTTGTGAAACCTTCCCTTCTTTGGTGATTCCCTAATTCCCAGGACTTAGTTGATAACTCACACCTGGCTCACACTCGGCATCTGTGCTCCTCCCCTGAGCTTCCAGCAATTTATTCCCTGTGAGCGGACTGTGCAGCAGCTTGCAAAAGTCTGTTCTGCTGGTGCTCCACTTGTTCCAGTGATTTTCTGCACCTTGATTTCCCATTATATTTTGCTCCCTAATCCCTCTTTTGTTACGTTGACTTTCCTATTTCTGTTCCTTGATGTTGCAGCCTCTATGTTCCTCTTATGTACCAGTAATTCAAGGTCTGTCTGCACACTCCCTCTCTTACCCTTGTTCTTAGTCTAGGGTTTCTATCCTTTACCCTTTCTTCATTGTTCTATTCCTGTCCCTGTATGTTTTTTGCTTCCCTTTCCTAGATTACATCGTTCCAATTTCTGCAGACTTTGAGTTCAGTTCTGTCGATGTTTTTAGAATTTTGGGGCATATTCGCAAGAACGGCGTTAAAATTATCGCAGCTTTAGCGGCAGGAAACTGCCGCTAAAGCGGCGATAATGGGCTTGATAATATGCCCTTGAGAATACCAATAGAAGCCCATGTTCTGCTGTGATCCTGGGCTTCTATTGGAATTCTCAAGGGCATATTATCAAGCCCATTATTGCCGCTTTAGCGGGAGTTTCCTGCCGCTAAAGCGGCGATAATTTTAACGCCGTTCTTGCTAATATGCCCCCTGGTTTTCCTGAGCCCAGTTCCTATTTTCGTTGTTCATTGCTCTCTTTCCTTTTGTCCTCTCTTGTGGTTGTATTGAAATCTTGTTGATTAACATTGCCGAAGGTGCCAGTGAGATTCTGAGATTTGATGCCTCTTGCACAGAGACTCACCAAGTATTTATTCTCCATAAGAGCTGGTGGGTATCTTCCATGACTCTATCCTTACCTGTTGTAAGCTATTATATCCTCATGGAGAGATCCCTTTTTATTAAGCAGACACACTATCACTTATGATAGTTTGTCCATCGTTTTCTGTTTGTACCTTCATGTTTCCTTTTTAATGTTAATTTTCAGTTCAAGCCTGGTCTGTATAGTTTTTTCTTTATATGCATTAACTAGTTCATTTCCACTGTCCCCATCCCAGTCTGTTCCTACCTATTCCAGTCCACAGCTTCTGCCTTGTCCTTCTCGTTCCCAGCTTTCAGGTATTGTCTTGTGTTGAATAAGTTCCTCCTCCAGAGATGCCTTGTCCTTGTCAAGAAAAAGCTCACCTTCATTATTAGTTTAGTCCCAATCCCTGCAGCGTCTCTGACAATTACAAGTTTTGTCTTATAGTCCTTCTAACCTTTTGGATTTTTGAAGGGATACCTTTCTGCTAGCTGTTTAATTATTGACCTGTGCTAAGCCTTTTTTTGGCTATTTGGGGTAGTTCGTGCTTAGGCCCCTGTAACTTTTTGACCACATAAGGTATCCACGCCAAATTTGCGTCCTTTTCTTCCAACATCCTGGGGATTTTAAAGGTACCCAGGGTTTGTGGATTCCCATGGAGGGGACCCAGAAATTAGCCAAAATACAGCTACATTTTGGGTTTTTGGGGAAAAATGGGAAAAAAGTGCTGCAAATGAAAGCGTCTGGGTTTTTCCCTGCAAATGGTATCAAAAAAGGGTTTGTGGGGCTGAAATCACAATTTTCCCAGCTTTTAGGGAATGACAGACTTTTGTCAGAAAACCCAAAAATTTTACACAGTTTTGGCATTTTTCTGGGACATAGCCTATTTTTGCTATTTTTTGTGCTTTCAACCTCCTTCCAGTTAATGGTAGAAATGGGTATAAAAGCAATAATGGATCCTTGAAAGCTATACATTTTAGTAAAGTAGACAAAATTCTTAATTCAGCAAGGGGTCATTTGTGTAGATTCTTCAAGGTTTCTTTATAGAAACTAACAGTTAGATATAGGAAAAATTAAAAATTAGTTGGAAAAAACAGCCTTTTGTGTCAACGTTTTCACCTGTAACTTCTTCTAATTATGACATCTCTTTGAAAGCAATATACCGTTACATCCGCGGGACCTTACTGGTTGTGGGGATATATAGGACTTGTAGGTTCACCAAGAACCCGACGAACCCAGAGCCAATAACTGAGCAGCAACTTGCAATGGTTTTTATTATGTACCGGGTATATAGCAATTATTTTGGGAAAATGTATACATGGAAAAATTGTTATGAAAGACACCTATGTATTTCTGAAATGGGAACAAAATTTAGATTTTAGAAACAGTAGATATTTGCACATTTCCGAAATTGGGAGTACCCATACTAGCATGAGAATTATAGGTCATTTTTCAAAATGACTTATTTTTACACATTGTCTTTCATTTGGAAGGCAGAAATGCATCGAAAGTCAATAGGTAATAACATTTGCTCTACAATACTGTGTTACCCTAAGTCTCCCGATAAAAATGGTACCTCACTTGTGTGGGTAGGCCTTGTGCCCACAACAGGATATGGCTCAAAATACAACGTGGACGTACCACATTTTCACAATGAAAAATTACCCTTTTTTGCAAAGTGCCTAGCTGTAGTTTTTGAACCCTAGCTCTGCGGGCACTTAGGGAAACCTAGCAAACCTATACATTTTTGAAAACTAGACACCCAGGGGAATTCAGGATGGGGTGACTTGACTGGCTCTCACCAGGTTCTGTTACCCAGAATCCCTTGCAAACCTAAAAAATTGGCAAAAAAAACACATTTTCCTCACTTTTCTGTGGTGGAAAGTTCTGGAATCTTCGTGGATGCACAAAATTTCACCCGCCCGCGTTCCCCAAGGTCTTCCGAAAAAAATGGTACCTCACTTGTGTGGGTAGGCCTAGTGCCCGTGACAGGAAGCAGCGCAGAACGCAACGTGGATGCACCACATTTTCACAGTGAAAAATGACCCTTTTTTTGCAAAGTGCCTTGCTGTAGTTTTTGAACCCTAGCTCTGCCGGCACTCAGGGAAACCTAGTAAACCTATACATTTTTGAAACGTAGACACCCAGGGGAATCCAGGATGGGGTGACTTGACTGGCTCTCACCAGGTTCTGTTACCCAGAATCCCTTGCAAACCTAAAAATTGGCAAAAAAACACATTTTCCTCACTTTTCTGTGGTGGAAAGTTCTGGAATCTGCGTGGATCCACAAAATTACACCCAGCCCGCGTTCCCCAAGGTCTTCCGAAAACAATGGTACCTCACTTGTGTGGGTAGGCCTAGTGCCCGCGACAGGAAGCAGCGCAAAACACAACGTGGACGCACCACATTTTCACAGTGAAAAATGACCCTTTTTTTGCAGAGTGCCTAGCTGTAGTTTTTGAACCCTAGCTCTGCGGGCACCTAGGAAACCTACCAAACCCACACTTTTCTGAAAAGTAGACACCCGGGGGATTCCAGGGAGGTATGGCTTGCGTGGATCCCCCAATGTTTTCTTACCAGAATCCCCTGCAAACCTGACATTTTGCTGAAAAAATCCCTTTTTTCACACATTTTTGTGTGGTAAAGTTGTGGCATCACGGGGCTGACACAAATTTCCTACCACCCAGCGTTCCTCCAGGTCTCCCGGTAAAAATGGTGCCTCACTAGGGTGGGAGGCCCAAGTACCCGCGACAGGCAAGGGCCCACAACGTATTGAGGCGACCTCAAAATGGCCTAACACAAAATGACCTGGTTTTGCAAGGGGGGTCCCATGACGTTTTGGCCCGGGGCTCGGCGGCCACCGAGGGAAACCTACCAAACCCACACATTTCTGAAAAGTAGACACCCGGGGGATTCCAGGGAGGTATGGCTTGCGTGGATCCCCCAACGTTCTGTTACCCAGAATCCCCTGCAAACCTGATATTTTGCTGAAAAAAATCACTTTTTGACACATTTTTGTGTGGTAAAGTTGTGGCATCACGGGGCTGACACAAATTTCCTACCACCCAGCGTTCCCCCAGGTCTCCCGATAAAAATGGTGCCTCACTCGGGTGGGAGGCCCAAGTACCCGCGACTGGCAAGGGCCCACAACGTATTGAGGAGACCTCAAAATGGCCTATCACAAAACGACCTGGTTTTGCAAGGGGGGTCCCATGAAGTTTTGGCCCGGGGCTCGGCGGCCACCTAGGGAAACCGACCAAACCCACACATTTTTGAAAAGTAGACACCCGGGGGATTCCAGGGAGGTATGGCTTGCGTGGATCCCCCAACGTTTTCTTACCCAGAATCCCCTGCAAACCTGATATTTTGCTGAAAAAATCACTTTTTTCACACATTTTTGTGTGGTAAAGTTGTGGCATCACTGGGCTGACACAAATTTCCTACCACCCAGCGTTCCCCCAGGTCTCCCGATAAAAATGGTGCCTAACTCGGGTGGGAGGCCCAAGTACCCGCGACAGGCAATGGCCCACAACGTATTGAGGTGACCTCAAAATGGCCTATCACAAAACAACCTGGTTTTGCAAGGGGGTCCCATGACGTTTTGGCCCGGGGCTCGGCGGCCACCTATGGAAACGTACCAAACCACACATTTCTGAAAAGTAGACACCCGGGGATTGCAGGGAGGTATGGCTTGCGTGGATCCCCAATGTTTTGTTACCCAGAATCCCTGCAAACCTGAAATTTTGCTGAAAAAATCACTTTTTCACACATTTTTGTGTGGTAAAGTTGTGGCATCACGAGGCTGACACAAATTTCCTACCACCCAGCGTTCCCCAGGTCTCCCGATAAAAATGGTGCCTCACTCGGGTGGGAGGCCCAAGTACCCGTGACAGGCAAGGGCCCACAACGTATTGAGGTGACCTCAAAATGGCCCATCACAAAACGACCTGGTTTTGCAAGGGGGTCCCATGACGTTTTGGCCCGGGGCTCGGCGGCCACCTAGGGAAACCTACCAAACCCACACATTTCTGAAAAGTAGACACCCGGGGGATTCCAGGAGGTATGGCCTGCGTGGATCCCCCAATGTTTTCTTACCCAGAATCCCCTGCAAACCTGATATTTTTCTGAAAAAATCACTTTTTTCACACATTTTTGTGTGGTAAAGTGGTGGCATCACCAGGCTGACACAAATTTCCTACCACCCAGCATTCCCCCAGGTCTCCCGATAAAAATGGTGCCTCACTCGGGTGGGAGGCCCAAGTACCCGCGACAGGCAAGGGCCTACAACGTATTGAGAAGACCTCAAAATGGCCTATCACAAAACGACCTGGTTTTGCAAGGGGGGTCCCATGACGTTTTGGCCCGGGGCTCGGCGGCCACCTAGGGAAACCTACCAATACCACACATTTCTGAAAAGTAGACACCCGGGGGATTCCAGGGAGGTATGGCTTGCCTGGATCTCCCAACGTTTTCTTACCCAGAATCCCCTGCAAACCTGATATTTTGCTGAAAAAATCACTTTTTTCACACATTTTTGTGTGGTAAAGTTGTGGCATCACCGGGCTGACACAAATTTCCTACCACCCAGCATTCCCCCAGGTCTCCCGATAAAAATGGTGCCTCACTCGGGTGGGAGGCCCAAGTACCCGCGACAGGCAAGGGCCCACAACGTATTGAGGCGACCTCAAAATGGCTCTAACACAAAACGACCTGGTTTTGCAAGGGGGTCCCATGATGTTTGGCCCGGGGCTCAGCGGCCACCTAGGGAAACCTACCAAACCCACACATTTCTGAAAAGTAGACAACAGGGGATTCAGGGAGGTATGGCTTGTGTGGATCCCCAACGTTTTCTTACCCAGAATCCCCTGCAAACCTGATATTTTGCTGAACAAATCACTTTTTTCACACATTTTTGTGTGGTAAAGTTGTGGCATCACGGGCTGACACAAATTTCCTACCACCAGCGTTCCCCCAGGTCTCCCGAAAAAAATGGTGCCTCACTCGGGTGGGAAGCCCAAGTACCCGCGACAGGCAAGGGCCCACAACATTTTGTGATAGGCAATTTTGATGTCGCCTCAATACGTTGTGGGCCCTTGCCTGTTGCGGGTACTTGGACCTCCCACCCGAGTGAGGCACCATTTTTATCGGGAGACCTGGGGGAACGCTGGGTGGTAGGAAATTTGTGTCAGCCCGGTAATGACACAACTTTACCACACAAAAATGTGTGAAAAAGTGATTTTTCAGCAAAATATCAGGTTTGCAGGGATTCTGGGTAAGAAAACTTTGGGGATACACACAAGCCATACCTCCTGGAATCCCGGGTGTCTACTTTTCAGAAATGTGTGGGTTTGGTAGGTTTCCTAGGTGGCCGCCGAGCCCCAGGCCAAAACGTCATGGGACCCCCTTGCAAAACCAGGTCGTTTTGTGATAGGCAATTTTGAGGTTGCCTCAATACGTTGTGGGCCCTTGCCTGTCGCGAGTACTTGGGCCTCCCACCCGAGTTAGGCACCATTTTTATCGGGAGACCTGGGAACGCTGGGTGGTAGGAAATTTGTGTCAGCCCCGTGATGCCACAACTTTACCACACAAAATGTGTGAAAAAGTGATTTTTTCAGCAAAATATCAGGTTTGCAGGGGATTCTGGGTAAGAAAACGTTGGGGGATACACACAAGCCATACCTCCCTGGAATCCCCGGGTGTCTACTTTTCAGAAATGTGTGGGTTTGGTAGGTTTCCCTAGGTGGCCGCCGAGCCCCAGGCCAAAACGTCATGGGACCCCTTGCAAAACCAGGTCGTTTTGTGATAGGCAATTTTGAGGTTGCCTCAATACGTTGTGGGCCCTTGCCTGTCGCGGGTACTTGGGCCTCCCACCCGAGTTAGGCACCATTTTTATCGGGAGACCTGGGGAACGCTGGGTGGTAGGAAATTTGTGTCAGCCCGTGATGCCACAACTTTACCACACAAAAATGTGTAAAAAGTGATTTTTCAGCAAAATATCAGGTTTGCAGGGGATTCTGGGTAAGAAAACGTTGGGGGATCCACGCAAGCCATACCTCCTGGAATCCCCGGGTGTCTACTTTTCAGAAATGTGTGGGTTTGGTAGGTTTCCCTAGGTGGCCGCCGAGCCCCAGGCCAAACGTCATGGGACCCCTTGCAAAACCAGGTCGTTTTGTGATAGGCAATTTTGAGGTCGCCTCAATACGTTGTGGGCCCTTGCCTGTCGCGGGTACTTGGGCCTCCCACCCGAGTGAGTCACCAATTTTATCGGGAGACCTGGGGAACGCTGGGTGGTAGAAATTTGTGTCAGCCCTGTGATGCCACAACTTTACCACACAAAATGTGTGAAAAAGTGAGTTTTTCAGCAAAATATCAGGTTTGCAGGGATTCTGGGTAAGAAAACGTTGGGGGATCCACGCAAGCCATACCTCCTGGAATCCCTGGGTGTCTACTTTTCAGAAATGTGGGTTTGGTAGGTTTCCCTAGGTGGCCGCCGAGCCCCAGGCCAAAGCGTCATGGGACCCCCTTGCAAAACCAGGTCATTTTGTGATAGGCAATTTGAGGTCGCCTCAATACGTTGTGGGCCCTTGCCTGTCGCGGGTACTTGGGCCTCCCACCCGAGTGAGGCACCATTTTTATCGGGAGACCTGGGGAACGCTGGGTGGTAGAAATTTGTGTCAGCCCCGTGATGCCACAACTTACCACACAAAAATGTGTCAAAAAGTGATTTTTTCAGCAAAATATCAGGTTTGCAGGGATTCTGTGTAAGAAAGGTTGGGGGATCCACACAAGCCATACCTCCCTGGAATCCCCGGGTGTCTACTTTTCAGAAATGTGTGGGTTTGGTAGGTTTCCCTAGGTGGCCGCCGAGCCCCAGGCCAAAACGTCATGGGACCCCCCTTGCAAAACCAGGTCGTTTTGTGATAGGCAACTTTGAGGTTGCCTCAATACGTTGTGGGCCCTTGCCTGTCGCGGGTACTTGGGCCTCCCACCCGAGTGAGGCACCATTTTTATCGGGAGACCTGGGGGAATGCTGGGTGGGAGGAAATTTTTGTCAGCCCCGTGATGCCACAACTTTACCACACAAAAATGTGTGAAAAAAGTGATTTTTTGAGCAAAATATCAGGTTTGCAGGGGATTCTGGGTAAGAAAACGTTGGGGGATCCACGCAAGCCATACCTCCTGGAATCCCCAGGTGTCTACTTTTCAGAAATGTGTGGGTTTGGTAGGTTTCCTAGGTGGCCGCCGAGCACCGGGCCAAACCCAGGTGACCCCCTTGCAAAACCAGGTCGTTTTGAGATAGGCAATTTTGATGTCAGCCTCAATACGTTTTGTGCCCTTGCCTGTCGCGGGTACTTGGACCTCCCACACGAGTGAGGCACCATTTTCATCGGGAGACCCGGGAATGCTAGGTGGTAGGAAATTTGTGTCAGCCCGGTGATGCCACAAGTTTCCCACACAAAAATGTGTGAAAAAGTGATTTTTCAGCTAAATTTGAGGTTTGCAGGGGATTCTGGGTAAGGAAACGTTGGGGGATTCACGCAAGCCATACCTCCCTGGAATCCCCGGGTGTCTAGTTTTCAGAAATGTGTGGGTTTGGTAGGTTTCCCTAGGTGGCCGCCGAGCACCGGGCCAAAACCCAGGTGACCCCCCTTGCAAAACCAGGTCGTTTTGAGATAGGCAATTTTGATGTCGCCTCAATACGTTTTGGGACCTTGCCTGTCGCGAGTACTTGGACCTCCCACACGAGTGAGGCACCATTTTTATCGGGAGACCCGGGGGAATGCTGGGTGGTAGGAAATTTGTGTCAGCCCGGTGATGCCACAACTTTCCCACTCAAAAATGTGTGAAAAAAGTGATTTTTTCAGCTAAATTTGAGGTTTGCAGGGGATTCTGGGTAAGGAAACGTTGGGGGATACACACAAGCCATACCTCCCTGGACTCCCCCGGGTGTCTAGTTTTCAAAAATGTGTGGGTTTGGTAGGTTTCCCTAGATGGCTGCCAATCCCGGGGCCAAAAAGTCATGGGACCCCCCTTGCAAAACCAGGTTGTTTTGTGATAGGTAATTTTGATGTCTCCTAAATAGGTTTTGGGCCCTTGCCTGTCGCGGGCACTAGGCCTACCCATGCAAGTGAGGTACCATTTTTCTCGGAAGACTTTGGGGAACGTGGGGTGGGTGGAATTTTGTGGACCCACGCAGATTCCAGAACTTTCCACCACAGAAATGTGAGGAAAATGTGTTTTTTTGGATGAATTTTTAGGTTTGCAAGGGATTCTGGGTAACAGAACCTGGTGAGAGCCAGTCAAGTCACCCCATCCTGGATTCCCCTGGGTATCTAGTTTTCAAAAATGTACAGGTTTGCTAGTTTTCCCTACGTGCCAGCTGCGCTAGGGCCCAAAATCCACAGGTAGGCACATTGCTAAAAAAAGTCGGAGCCTAGTGGGCTTTTTGCCACCCTGGGGGAATCGGGGCGGGGGTTTGTCCCGATATGCCCCCAAAGGGGGCAGAAAGACTGTGGCTATTTTTTGTGGGGGTGGGGGTGGGGGCATTGGTATGACCATTTTGGGCAGCCCCCACCCCCACGCATAAAAAAAGCCTGCGTACTCGCTGGCGCCTAGTGGGCTTTCTGCCCCCCCAGGGGGCAGATCAGGGGCCACTGCCACCATCTTCCCTCCCGGGGGGCAGAAAGACTGGAATTTCTCTGGGGGTGGGGTGGGGGTATTGTCATGCCCATTTTGGGCAGCCCCTACCCCTACACTAATAAAAGAAAAAAATCCATGGTTTCTAGTGTGCTTTCTGCGCCCCCCGGGGGGGCCAGATTGGGGGCTACCGCTCCATCTGCCTCCCGGGGGGCAGAAAGACTGTTATTTTTGTGGGGGGGTGGGGGCATTGGCGTGCCCGTTTCGGGCAGCCCACACCCTAAAAACAATTGCACAAAAAAAATCCCTGGTGGATAGTGGGCTTTCTGCCCCTCTGGGGGGGCAGATTGGGGGCTACTGCCCCCATATGCCCTCAGGGGGGGGCAGAAAGGCTGTAATGGTGGCGGGGGTGGGGGCATTGGGGTGCCCATTTCGTGGAGCCCCCACCCTAAAAAAAATTGTGCAAAATAAAATCCCTGGCATTTAGTGGGTTTACTGCCCCCCGGGGGGGCATATTGGGGGCTACTGCCCCATCTGCCCCCCAGGGGGGGCAGAAAGGCTGTAATGGTGGCGGGGGTGGGGGCATTGGCGTGCCCGTTTTGGGCAAGCCCCCACCCTAAGAAAATGGTGTGAAAAAAAATCCCTGGCGTCAAGTGGGCTTTCTGCCCCCCGGGGGGGCAGATTAGGGGCTACTACCCCCATCTGCCCCCCCCTGTAATGGTGGCGGGGGCATGGGGGCATTGGCGTGCCCGTTTCGGGCAGCCCCCACCCTAAAGAAATGGTGCAATAAAAAATCCCTGGCGTTTAGTGGGCTTTCTGCCCCCCTGAGGGGCAGATTGGGGGCTACTGCCCCCATCTGCCCCCCAGGGGGGCAGAAAGGCTGTAATGGTGGCCGGGGGGTGGGGGCATTGGCGTGCCCGTTTTGGGCAGCCCCCACCCTAAAACAAATTGTGCAATAAAAAATCCCTGGCGTTTAGTGGACTTTCTGCTCCCCCGGGGGGGGCAGATTGGGGCTAGCAGCCCCAGGGGGGGCAGAAAGGCTGTATTGGTGGCGGGTGGGTGGGGGCATTGGCGTGCCCGTTTCGGGCAAGCCCCCACCCTAAAAAAACTTCAAAAAACAAATCCCTGGTGTTTAGTGGGCTTTCTGCCCCCCGAAGGGGGGGCAGAAAGACTGTAATGATTGCGGGGGGTGGGGGCAAAAAAATCCCTGGTGTCTAGTGGGCTTTTTGCCCCCCCGGGGGCAGATTAGGGGCTACTGCCCCCATCTGTCCCCCTGGGGGGGCAAAAAGACTACATTTTGCCAAATTAAATTGGGGGGAGCAAAGGCCCTTGCCCAAGGGGCCGCTCCCCCCTCCCTGGTGTCTAGTGGGTGGATCCCTGCTTGGGGATCGCCCTCCTGTGGCGATCCCCAAGCAGGGATCCACTGGGAGGGATACCATTGGAAAGGGAGATTCTCCCCTTTCCAACGATACCTCTCCCGTCTTTCTACGTGCTCAGGGGGCTGAGATAGCCCCCTGAGCACATAGAAAGGGAAACTGAAATTAGCCTCTTGGCTCATTTCAGTTTCAGTTTCACTGAAATGACGTCAGCGCGACGTGCGCGCCGATCGTCATTTCAGGGAAACCAGGGGGCCTCGGGAGCTGGGGAAGCTCTTCCCCAGCTCCCGAGGCTCTTGTGGCATTAAGGGAATCCCTCTGGTGCCCGCACCAGAGGGATTTCCCAGGCGATGTTTCATGACGAGCTGGACTCGTCATGAGCACACGACCACTGTGTGCCATGACGAGTCCAGCTCGTCATAAGCATCAAAGGGGTTAAGAAGTCAATGGGCAATTATTTCAGTCTTTAGGGCTGCATAGGTTCTTTATACCTCTGAGTTGACTTTTTGATGTTTCCTCAAAAAGTCGATGATTCACTGCCTGGTTCCTCCTTAGGATCTTTCTTTGGTCCTTCACATACTACAGCACTCAACTTTCGTAGCTTTAGAATCACGTTTTTTGTTTTTGGTGGCCATTTGCTCAGGGAGATGATCGATTACGAATTATAGTTCCCATAATGCACAGTTCCAGATGACTATCCCATTGGAGGGAGTGCAGTATTTAAATGGGAACGTCATATGCACGCATCCTTCCCATGAAAGCCTCTGAAGAGAAAGCTGAGGAGCTTTCGAAACGCGTCAGGCAAACCTACACGGAGGCTGTCAATGGCTGTAAGCGGTATCTGTCCATACCATGGAAAGAGAGTTCTCTTGCTGCTGATGGCCGAGTGCGACTCAACTGATGGACACATCTTGGAGCTGAATATATATATATATATATATATATATATATATATATATATATATATATGAGAGAGAGAGAGAGAGAGAGAGAGAGAGAGAGAGAGAGAGAGAGAGAGAGAGAGAGAGAGAGAGAGACGAGAGATCTCTGTTAGGGCTTTGAGTGGGATGAAAAAACTGGAGGGTCTCTTTAAAAGGTGTGACCGATGTAATTAAGGGCGTGACTTACCTGTTTAATACGTCAGACGCGCGGGAGCCGTCTGCCGCAAAAGGGCTCATGTGCACCGGACGGCTCTTGCGCGTCTGACGACATAGCATGGGAAATGGATTTCCTTTGCATTAAAACAGCCTCAGGAGGTGGGGAAGGGCTTCCCCAGCTCACGAGGCTGTTCTGATGTTTTCAGTGAAATGACGATCAGCGTGCACGTTGTGCTGATCATCATTTCACTGAAACCAAAACTGAAACAAGCCGATCGGCTCGTTTCAGTTTCACTGCCTACATGTTCAGGGGACTATCTCAGCCTCCCGAGCACATAGGCAGATGGGAGAGGTATCATTGGTAAGGGGACAATCACCCCTTTCCAATGGTATCCTTCCCTAGTGGATCCCTGCTTGGGGATTGCCGTAGGGGGGCGATCCCCAAGCAGGGATTCACCCACTAGGCACCAGTGAGGGGGAGCAGCACCTTGGGCAAGGGCTTTTGACCCCCCCCCAATGTTTTTGGGACATTTCAGTCTTTTTGCAGATGGGGCAATAGCCCACAGAAACCAGGCGAGGCCCCAGGGATTTATTTTATTTATGTTTATAGGGGTGGGAGTTGCCAACATTGGGCGTTCCAATGCCCCCACCCCCCAAAGCCACAGACTTTCTGCCTCCCCCAGGCGACAGTTGGGGGCAATAGCCCCTGATCTGTCCCCATTGGGGCAGAAAGCCCACTCAGCACCAGGGATTATGCTTTTTTTTATACATAGGGGTGGGGGCTGCTCAGAATGGGCATGCCCCAAAAAAAGGGCCACAGTTTTTCTGCCCTCCTCTTGGGAGCATAACGGGGCAAAAGCCCTCTGTCTGCCCCCCCCCCGGTGGCAGAAAGCCCACTAGGCACTGACTTTTTTTGCAATGTGCCTAGCTGCCGATTTGGGGTCCTAGCGCAGCCATCACCTTGGGAAACCTAGCAAACCTGTACATGCTTGAAACCTAGACACGCAGGGGAATCCAGGATGGGGTGACTTGCGTGACTCTCACCAGATTCTGGTACCTAGTATCCCTTGCAAACCTCAAACTTTGTAAAAACAAAACACATCATCTTCACATTTCTGTGATGGAAAGTTCTGGCATCTGCTGGGAGCCGCAAATTTCCACCCACCCCGCATTTTCCCAAGTCTCTTGATAAAAAATGATACCTCACCTGTGTGGGTAGGCCTAGTGCCTGTGACAGGAAATAATAATAATAATAAAGAGCATTTATGAAGCGTACGGCTACCTCCAGCGAGGTGTCCTGGCGCTAGCGCGGCTGACAGCAGAGTAGAGGAACTGGAGCAGCTATTCCCATTGCTTAAAGAGCCAGGTTTTCAGCGTCTCTCTGAACTCCTGCTCCGAGTTCCACATGCTTAAGTGGGGAGGCAATGGCCCAAAACGCAACAGAAAGCTGACCCTTTTTTGCAATGTGGCTAACTGTGGATTTGGGACTGTGGCACCACCAGAACCTAGGGAAACCTTGCAAACCTGTACATTTTTGAAAACTAGACACCCATGGAAAGCCAGGATGTGGTGACTTGTGTGGCTCCCACCAGGTTCTATTACGCAGAATCCCCTGCAAACTTCAAACTTTGTAAAAAAAAACAAATTTTCCTCATATTTCTGTGATGGAAAGGTCTGGAATCTATGGGGAGCCACAAACCTCCACACACCCAGCATTTCCCTAAGTCTCCCGATAAAAATGGTACCTCACTTGTGTGGTTAGGCCTTGTTCCCGCGGCAAGAAATGGCCCAAAACGTACTGTGGAGACTTCAAAATTATCGATCAGAAAAAAAGGGAGTCACCCGTGTTTTTGGTCCCGTGCTCAGTGGGATCTAGGATAACCGACCAAGCCTAGACATTTCTGAAAACTAGATACCCTGAGGAGTCCAGCGAGGTATGGCTTAAGTGGATGCCCCAACGTTTTCCTACCCAGAATCCCCTGGAAACCTCAAATTTAGCTGAAAAAATGAAATTTTTCTCACATTTCTGTGGGGAAAGTTGTGAGATCACTGGGGTGACACAAATTTCCTACCACTCAGCATTCCCCCAGGTCTGTCAATAAAAATGGTACCTCACTTGTGTGGGTGGGCCAAGTACCCGCAGCAGGCAAGGGTCCAAAACGTATTGTGGAGACATCACAATTATCTATCACAAAACGTCCTGGTTTTGCAAAGGGGGCACCTGCATTTTTGGTCCCGGGCTGGGCGGCCATCTAGGGAAACCTACCAAATCCAGACATTTATGAAAACTAGACACCCGGGGGAGTTCAGGGGGGTATGGCTTGCTTGGATCCTACAACGTTTTCCTACCCAGAATCCCCTACAAACCTCAAATTTAGCTGAAAAAATGTACATTTTCCTTACATTTCTGTGTCGGATCACTGCACCAGCTCAAATGTCCTACCACTCAACATTCCCTTTGGTCTCCCGATAAAAATGATACCTCACTTGTGTGGGTATCCAATGCAGGTTTGCCTAAAAACTTATTTTATATAATGCTTAGAGTCTGCTGTGCTATGAGTATTCAGCCTCATTATTGAGCTTGCCAACACTTATGTGCACCAGATCCAGGCTTCTGATTAGAAATTTTCAAACTAAGCACTGCGGAGAGAGTTCATGGCTCCTTTACTAAAGGGGTGGAAAACTCTTGCCATTTAAAGGATCATCTTTTAAGGAGATTTGCAAAGTGGCATCTTAAGGGGCCGATTACGATCTCGTTAGGAATGGCTCCGGATAGGATTCGGTTTTGCAGAATCCGATTCGGAACCCTTGTTTCCTACCGAATCGTACAGTTTTCCCAACGACCGATTTTGATGTCAGGAAACTGTACGAGCAGTCCAAATTGATTCCGAAAGGCATTGGTTCGGTCCGAGTCTTTTGGAGCCGAATTGTACAGGTCAATGGACACGGTTTCCGGACAAGCGATGACGATGACCGATTCGGATAGCCGTTCCGACTCGGTTTGCCCGAGATGAAACAGCTTTCGGAATCGATTTTTGGGGGCCCGTTGCAGGGCCCCCTTTACCGGTAGGTGTCCGAATATGGCCCGTGGCAGGCACCATGGGGTGCACCCCAGGGTGCAAGGTTTTCCCCAACCACCCCTTTTTCTAATGTGAGCCTGTGTTCTCGGTCAGAACACAGGCTCCCCTTGGAATCAATGCGAGTCCGACCGAACGATGTTGGGAAGCATCGTAATCGGTCGTCCGGACTATCAGGACACGAGTCAGTAGGAAAAAAGTCTGCAACCGATTTGTTAGGGACAGTTTCCTAATGACATCATAATCGGCCCCTTAGTCTTCCACTCATAATTCTAAGCCACACTATTGTATGCATGTGAGGGGCTGTTTGTCTTCTGATTTTGATTCTTATGTTCTTTTATCTGTAGAGTTAGATCAGTAATTATATTTTGATGATTATACTTATTAAATGTTTACTGAGTGATGCATCATTTATGTTTTCATTTTTTGATTTACTGATGTTACAGCCTATTTATCCATGTGTACACAATTAAATATATAATAATATTTTTATGAGCTGTTTAAAATAGCCCTGTGGGCCACTTAGCTGCTTGGGTATATCATCTTACTATTTAAAAACGGATGAGGAAAACGGACGAAGAGGTAACGGCCTGCTTACTTAATGGTAATCTAAATCACTCCGAATCCTTGGCTTCCTTGTCACAGTTCTGCTTCTATCCTGGTCCTTGTCTAGACTAGATCTATGATTTTTACTTTGTTATGATATTTTCAGAAAATTACATAGGGCATGATTTTATATTTGGTGGAGCAAGGTAAGTCCGTCGGGATGGTGGAGGAATTTATCTAAGCCATTCCGAGCGACTTCCACCTGCCAAATTTTGGTCAGTCTGCGGCCCTGCGCACAACTCTGTACATTTACAGGAATTTTTGTCATGGCAGTTCCTGTCAATGTAGGAAACATTTTGTTGTATTCCTCTTAGGATGTCCGTATATAGGTTTTCCTGTATCATGTCCTTATATAGGCACACTTCGCCCTGCCCTTAAATAGGCATAAAATCCCAGTCCTTATTTAGGCATTAAACCATGCACTCCAAATACAGGCTAAGTCTCCGACATCCGTCCACCCTAACGTCACAACGAGTTATTGAAGAACAGACCCTTAGTCTTCGGGAGTTTCCCTAGCACAGGACTACTGATTTCTTCAAGGACTCATCTATTATGCATGAACCGTTATACCTTAGGGGTTCATTCATGACGTCTTCCGCTGTCCGATTCACGTCAATGCTAACATTCTGAGGTACCTCTCGGGTATAAATATACCTTCCCTAGCCCTTGTAAACCAGAGGAGACCTCGACTTCAGAGGAGCCCGTTTCCCGGCCTGACGCACTGAGAAGACGCTGTCATCCCTGCACGCAGAGAGTCCAGCTTCCAGTGATCTGACTTCCCTTGCGGGGTGTTGGAGTTCGAGTCTGGCAAGAGATTCCTACCTCTCTCATTCTTAAGGTATGGAGCTGACTAGAACCTAGAGGGACTCTTGGCATACTAGGCATACTAGGCGTAACATACTCTTAGTATACCATAGTAAGGAATACTTCACCTACTTCATACCTCTCCCTACACCTAGGTTAGGTTAGGTACATTGGGGTAGAACTAGCTTAGAAACGCATCGTATGAGTACTCGCATTTTTAATCTGTGTTATTTATGTAAATGAATATCTGCTGAAGATCATGCTAGCGCAGTATTATTTATTTCTACTGCTTACGCTGTACTTTATTTATCTTGCATACTGTCTTGTGATCGTAACTGCACACATTACTTACACAAGAAACAAGACTGTTCAATAAACCTTTTATTGAAACACCCGTCTATTCTTTCTGTGTAACTTTGAGGAAAACTAAGTATGCACGAGTGAGCTGAGTGAAACGGTTATCTATTGTTTCCACGACGCTGGGACACGTTCTGATTCTAAAGGGAAACAAAGTGGTCATGTTTTGCGGCTGCCAGAAACTACTCCCTTCTTGTTATCCAAGGAGTTTCTAGTGGCCTCTGAGCTAGCTGGCACAAATAATTAAGTTTAATATACTCGTTAGGGACATACCAACCTCAGTCCTATGTCAAGCCTATAGGGTATATTATTCCAATGCGCAGAGCCTATTAGGGAAATAGGAGCTACACTACAATTTGACTGATGGCACTGTCAAACATGAAGGCCAGCCAACAAACTTTGCCAGTTTTTATTTTTCAAAAGCGCGAGTTTGTTTTTGAAAAATAAAAAAAACTAATAGCACCCACACCATGGGAGCTTACACCCATGGTGTGGGGATAATTTTTAGGTTGAGCTTTCGAGACCTCTTGTATATACTTTGGTATATACTTTATATGCTTCTTTTTGGGCTTAAAATCCCGCCTCTGCTTTTCGTTTGTTTGTTTCAGTGTCCATTAGAAATCCTTGCTTCCTATTGGTCAATCCTTCTTCTTTGTCCCTCCTTTTGGTGGTTGGTTTCCTCCCACAGAGCAGGGACTAATTACTGTATTTTTATGCCTTGCTTGTTTATCTGTTCTTGGGGGACTCTTTTTTTATTTCTTTCCTGCTCGTGTTACATTGTGGGCGCATGCTCAGCTGCGGTGCCATTTTATTATTTCATCTTCCCTCTTACTCCCTCCTTTCCCTGTTGTTGTTGCATGGTGCCGCTTCGGTCGTGAGCTTTTATTTTGTGGTAAACTGTGGCTTTTGCTGCTGGTTTTCTTCATGCTCTGCTCATTCTCCAGAATGCCCGCTTTGTTTAGTTTCAAGGTTTGCTACTGCTGACATCACGATGTGAAGGGAGATTTGCGTGTACTGCCATACACCAATGTGACCAGAGATGACTGTCACTTTGAAACCTTAATATTGCAGAGTGCTCAGAAATGTATAGTGTTGATGAAATTAATCTAAGCAGAAACGCAACAACTGTAAGGCAGCTCCCAGGCTCCGCTTGGAATGGAAAGCAATTTGTACTAATTGTTGTGGCTTTCACTCTGCCCCCTTTAATTTCTTCATCAGCCGTAGCTGGAAAAGACCAGCTGTTGTGCTCCGATCAGAGATGCATGACCGGGGTGCTCTGCTGCTCCATGAGTCTTTCATTTTTAACTGACCGCTTGCATTTGTAAGAACACTTTTAAGGGATAAAAGTGTGTTTCAATATCAAACAACTTTTCGTGTTCACTCGCTTCTCTCCTAACAGTGCTTTGCAGTCAGACTTCCCTCTCCCCGCCCTCGTTTGCACCGCCCCTGCCACCCTCCCTTGTGTTGCTGCCTCTTCGTGGGTCCTATTCCCACCCATGCACAAACATGCTCTGTAACTACACTGTCCATAAAAGCATACAAAACATGGCCAGGTAAGTGTGAGCCCGGTGCGCTGTTGGCCATTTACTGAATTCCATCTTGTTTCTATCTTTTCAAATTCCTTCCTCGTCTCAGTTAATTGTGTCTTCCTGCCTCTATAACTCCTCCCTGCAGGAGGGCAGCCCAGCCCCAAGAATGCTCATCTACGGAGTAATCTCTCTCTGCTTGTAACTTTTCTCTTTTATTTTTGGCAACAATAGCGAAGTGTTAATCAGTATTACAACACAGGCAAGACATGCCTGCCCTCGCAAAGTATCAGTGTTGACAAACAGCTGAGAAATGGTGCTGCCAGTGATCCAGCGCGATATTAGCAAACAGCATTCATACACCAGATACTCACTTGGGCGCATACATTCATACTACGCCAATACTTACGCTGGGTTTTATCAGTTGTTACTCTTTATCAAAATCCCTGCTACCAATTACCTTCCGGATGAAGAGTAATGACTTACCAATGAATCCTTTGCTAATTGGGAAATTTAAAATGAGTGACATTCATTATAGTACATAATCCTGAAATAACCACTGAGTCAGGAAGTTTTAAAAAATGTTTATCTAAAGATTTAGCAGAGTAAAATACAGAACCACACGGTACTTAATCGCATACCCAAGATGAAGCATAGAATAACTATTGCTAATCAATGACGGTCCCTTAGAAAAGGAGAAGATAGAGACAGCAGCGCAACTAAAGGTTGCATAATATTTACCTAAGTGCGCGAACCAAACCCCTTGGCCAAGGAGTTGGAAAGAATAGGACCCAGGAAGGATGAAGAGCAAAAACCTCCTCCAGGATCAGGACAGGACCGGTGACCTCTCTACAACGACGCCTGCGTCGTTCCCCTCTCTGATACTCGACTTCTCCTCGATTCGCCCGTGTCTTCCTTCTAATGGACTCCGCCGCCCCCTCCTCATGACCTCTCTGGACAGCGATTCAGTCTGCAATCGATCAGCTTGGCAGTCTGGAGCTAAGAGCTAACTAATTAGCTAATTCTATATCTATAATACCCTTCTATGCCCATGTACCTCCCCTTAATGTTGCTAAAATATGGGACCACTACTTCTGATTGGACAGGGACAGGGGGTGGATTCTCACACCATATTGATTTGCCTTGTATTTCTGAAGCCTATTGTTTTTAAACTACCGCCCCTTCAATTTAATACATTTGCTTTATTTCCCACCCGTCTCACGACAAAATTGACAATTTATTCATATAAAATGTTGCTTTTCGACGAGAACATCTTGGTATGTAGTGGTGTCGGCCAGCAGGTCACGGCCTTGGGTGATGTCCAAATTGACTTCATCTCTTTCTTTCTCGTCTGCCTCTCAGGGCGCATGTGCGGAATCTTTGTCACACGAGCTTTCAGTTCACCAAACCCAGGCCCAAGTTTACGAACTAATAAAAGTCAGAGAAGAAAACATTAAAATCACAAATAAAAGGTTTCACTGTATGCCCACTCTTTCTACTCTATTCCCATTTAATTATAAATTCTATCCCGCATTAGTAGCGTTAGAGACACGTCAGTTTAATAATGACATGAGAGCAAGCTGAAGCATGTGAAAACATCAAGCAGCCATTTTAATGCACACTGCGCAGAAGCAGAAATTTCCCACCAAGCAAAGAAAGACGTCACAACACGTGATGTGGTTGGGACATGCGCAGTAGGGTTCCCGCGCTTTAGCGGCCATTTTGGATTACAGACAAGCGTTATTCATTAGTAAAACACATAGGCAAGCATCCTTTCTATTCGTGTGGTGTATGCAAGGATTAGTAGAGACAATACAAGTTTAATAAATTAATACTATGAGGAGGTTGCGTACGAGCAAGTCTCATTTATGAGTCCTTGCTCCATCAATCCCCTCTCTGATGGCGTTTCTGAGCCATCAAAATACTACCCACAATCAGATGCCAACTTCTAGCAAATAGTTTCACTCTTATTTTTACATTTTCTATTTTTACCATCTCCTTTCAATTTCTTGTATAATTCACTTCTCCATTCTTCAAGTTCTATTTCATCTAATTTTCTCTTCTTTCCCTTTCCTGTCACATTATATGTTCCCTTCTTTCTACAACATTTGCACCATATTATTATTGTCAGTGCTATTATTGCTATCCCTGCTAAGGGTACTAATATTTGACCTATAAGTCCTTTTCCTACATTAGCAAACCAGGTACCAATTGACGCAATACTACTTGTCAATCTTTCCCATACACTATCAACTTCCAGTGGTTTAAGTTCCTTCTCAAGTTTAGTTATATTCTGTATATACGTTCCAATTTCTGCACTCTTATCAGGAATATAAGTGCAACAGTGTTTCGTCTTAAATAATTTACAGACTCCGCCCTCTTTTGCCAATATAATATCAAGAGCAAGTCGATTTTGCATCACCATAGATCTAATCGCAACCATTTCCGCATTAATCATTAGAAATCCTCCGGCAGTATCCGTTGATAAACGATCAACCACTGTAGACAATTTACATATTTTCCTTGAGTTCAGAATTATTCCCACTGAAGGTATCAATGCACCAAATATATCACCTACAATTTCTGAAAAACTAGCTCTTTTACTACGTATTAATTCACTATTGTTTTCATTGCTCCCAGTGTTTCTTTTTACGTGGTATATCTTTGGAAATACTATTCCAAAATAACAACTCCCATACCACCGTGCAGGAAGCCTAAAGTAAGCCTTATTCCCACACACATAATAGATTCCAGGAAAAACTGAATCTGTTCCTCCTTTGATTCCCCAACCTCCAAGAATTAAGAAATTATGTTCACATTCACTGGTACCAATGAAAACATTGTTATAATCAGTCTTTAACCTATGGAGACAAATTTTTCCTGTCTTTACAAAATCCAGAGCCATAGCAGCTTGAGCCTTGCCAGGTGTATAACTCCCTTCTTTTTCTGCCCAAGGTGGTAAATGAGCCCTATGCTCAGAAGCTTTCTTTTGAAAATCTTGTCTTCTATCTTCTACTAAATTTAAAAATATCTTTTCTTCTTCATGTAAAGAACATGTTAGATTATGTCTATGTGCATGTGTTATGTCTATTGATTTCATTGTTAAGAAAAATTCTCCCATAAACTGTGCGTCTTGACTACTAAGCACTGGGTTCATACTCTTTCGAATCGGAACCTCAGAAAATATCACATCTAGGTTTGAATAATAATACTGAAGTCTCCCTGTTCTATAAAATAAACTAGACAAAACACTACATGATATGCCATATGTCAGTGGTAAGTGATGATATGTTAATCCTTCTGCTACTGATTCAGGTAACTTCATACAGACATAACAATTACTAACTTCCATTGTGTCTACATACTGAAACAATAACTTTGTGAAAACGTTTAAACTAGTGTCGTTATCAGCTATGTCATGATGAAATTCTGGTTCATTTTCTGCCATTAGTTCTACTCTATTGCCCTTCATGTTTGCTGTCCTCTCCTTGGTTTCATTATTAATCTTTTTATCCATTATCATAAGGTAAGGAACTGCTACAATCAGGACTAACCATACTATAAGCACCATTACTAGACTACATATGCATATTGCACAGCATCTTCTACAACATCTCTGTTTTGGTCTCGATCGTCAGGCATTTTCGACAAGGAAGATCGCTCTTCTTATCTATTTTCCTCTTTTCTTTATATGACTCTTTTGCTTAGTCAAGGTGGTCTTGTTTCTTTCTCGTACGTTAGTTCTGTACTTGTTCCTTCGTCACCACTGTCACTTGACTCTGAACTTTCGTAATCTTCAAGAATGATATAAGTCCAATCAGGACCCTTTAATTTGTTATTCAGAAGTTTCAGTCTTTTACTTCTTCTTTTCTCAGTTTTATTTTCTTGTTCAGTTTGGCTTGTCACTTCATTTACTTGGTCTGGATCTTCACTTCTGGTTGTTATGTGGTATTTTACTCTTTTAATGACACTTGGCCAATGATCTCCTTTTCTTGTTTTCTTTGTTTGCACTGTTTCTTTATCTTCGTCTTCAGCAATCTCTTTATTTTCACTTTCTGACCCTTTTTCGTTTTCTGCAATTACTGTTTTTCTTTCTTGCTCTTTTTCAGGTCTGATTTGTTTTTCTTCAGCAGCTCCACTGTGAGTTTCCAATAATTGACCTTGTGCTTGATTTATTTCTTCATGTTCATTTTTCTCGAGATCTTTTTCTTCTGTGTGATTTTCCTGATCTAAATGGTTCTGATCAGGGCTTATTGCACTTTGTACTTCTGCAGCCTGACCGGATTCTTCTAAACCTGTCTGTTCCTGCTCAAAACTTGTTGGTTCTTCGTTATTTTGAGCCCAGTTTCCTTTCCCTATCTGACCTTGCTCAGGTTCTCTTATTGTCTCTTTTTCTTTATCCCGAGCTGCTTCTTCTTCACCTATCTGGTCTTCTTCGATTTCCTCAAATCTTGTTTGACTTCTTGTTCTGTGGTAAACTTCAGGAATTTCTACCACCGGTATCCAGTCCTGACTTGTGCTCGGTTGTTCTTCTTCAGCTTCTCTTGAATCTCGAGCCTGAGATTCCTCCGCTGGGCAACCTTCAGCTCCCACAGTGATTGATGCTGTCTGAGGATTTTCTTCTTCAGGATCTGGTACTCTTTTGGTGTGGCTTACATGAATCCAATTAGGAAATCCTGCACACTTCACTGCTGTATTTGTAGTCAGTATGACTTGACAAGGACGGCCCCATCTAGGTGATAGACACGTTTCTCTGGTGTGATTCTTCACTACCACCCAGTCACCAGGATTCAGATCATGTTCTTGTTCAGGCTGCCTGGAAACTGCGTCTTCTCCAACCTGGTGAGAGACAGAACGCACTAGGTCAGCCAGTCCTTTACAATAGTCCAGTACCATATCATCAGATATATTCAGCAGTTTGTTTGTGGAAACATGTGTTTGTCTCATTGCTTCCCATCATTATCTCGTGGTGGCTCAATCCTGTATTTCTGTCAGGTATGCTTCTGAGTCCCATTAAAACAAGTGGCAATGCATCTGGCCATTCTAATGATGTTGACGCACACATTTTTCCCAATCTTGACTTTTTAGTGCCATTCAATTGTTCAACCACTCCAGAAGCCTCTGGACGATATGCACAGTGCAGTTTTTGTTTAATTTGGAATGCTTCACAGATTATTTGAATCACTTCACTGTTAAAATGTTTTCCTCTATCTGATTCCAAAGTTACTGGGAAACCAAACCTAGGAATGAGCTCTCGTAGCAACAGTTTTGCGACTGTAATGCTATCATTTCTCCTGGTAGGGTAAGCCTCCACTCACCTTGAAAACAGACACACTATGACTAGTACATATTTCAACCCTCTACATGGTGGTAACTGTATAAAGTTGAACTGGAGTCTTATAAAAGGACCCTCTGCCTTTCCAATTTTTCCAAATCCAATTATTGTCTTCCGCCCTGGATTATGCATCTGGCAAGTTAAACAACTCTGGCAAAGACTCTCTGCAACAGCCCTGAACTTCGGATTGTACCAGTTTTGTCTAAAACGTCTAATCATTGCATCTCTCCCTATGTGTGTGTCTCCATGATACATTCTGGCCATTTGTGAGAGTAAACAGTCTGGCATGACTGGTCTGCCATCAGCACTAATCCACACTTCATCATCTCCTCTTTGGGAACAACCTACTTTGATCCACAAATTCTTTTCATTTTCATCAACATCATCCTGTAATCTTTTTACATCATTCCAAGTTTCAGGTGGCATATACAGAATACGTTGGCAGCTGATTCCCATTCTTTCCACCCTCTTATTGACTGACAATCTATTTTTGGCACAATGTTGAGCCACCAGATCTGCATATCTGTTGCCGACTACCACCCAGTCATCTCCTGACTGATGTGCGGCACATTTCACCACAGCCAATTCTTTTGGTGTTTGTATTGCTTCCAGCAATTCCTTTACGAACTGTCCATTTTTAATGGGGGATCCTGAAGAAGTCAGGAAATCCCTCTGCATCCATAGTTGGCCAAAATCATGCACAACCCCGTAACCATATTGGCTATCTGTAAATATAGTTACTTTTTGATTCCTCCAAATTTTGCAGGCTTTTATCAATGCAATCAATTCAGCTATTTGTGCAGATTTGACTCCTGGTAAATAGGATGCTTCGACTATTCCAGTTAATTCACATACCGCATAGGCAGCAGTTAATTTACCATCTTCATGTCTTTGACATGAACCATCAACAAATAGCTCCCTGTCTGGCTTTCTGAGGGGCTGTTCTTCTATATCTGGGTGAGGTTTCGTACATAACTCTGTAATCTGTAAACAATCATGTTCATTTTCTTCGTCATCTTTAATTTTCTCATGATATGGGTCTGGTAGTAAGGTTGCTGGATTTATTATAGTACACCTTACCATGGTCACATTTTCAGCACCCATTATTATTCTTTCATATTTAGTCAGCCGACTAGGAGTAAGATGTTGTGTTCTGGTTCTTGTTAATAGAATCACAACAGCATGTGGAACAAACACCTTTACAGGATGTCCCATCACAATTGACTCACTTTGTTCAATGCTCAAACAAGTAGCTGCCACTGCTTTTAAGCATCCTGGCAACGCGGCTGCTACTGGGTCCAATGTAGCAGAAAAATATGCTATAGGACGTCTGTCTAAACCGTGTCTCTGGGTTAGGACAGAGAGTGCACAATTTTCTCTTTCATGACAGAATAATGCGAATTCTCTTTTATAATCTGGCATGCCTAGGGCTGGTGCTGAGCACAGAGCATTTCTCAATTTTACAAAAGCTCCTGCACTCTCATCATCCCAATCAACTGGGTCCTTTGCTTTCTTTCTTGTCATTTGAATTAGGGGCTTTGCTAACAAGGAAAATCCTAGTATCCATTGTCGACAATAACCTACTATTCCTAGGAACATTCTCACTTGTCTTTGGGTTACAGGCATTTGCATTTTCTTTATTAATTTTACTCTTTCAGCTGTTATTCTTCTTTTTCCCCTCTCAATTTGGTGTCCCAGATATTTAACAGCTGTTGTACAAAACTGCAACTTTTCAGGTGAGACTTTATGCCCTTCTTCAGCCAAAAGATTTAATAGTGCTATGGAATCAACAACACAGTCCTCTCTGGTGTTTGATGCCACCAATAAGTCGTCGATATATTGCACTAGGACTGAACTTCCTGGCATCACTAGTTTCTCAAGGCACTTTTTCAGTATTTGATTGAAAATGGAAGGACTTTCCGTGTACCCCAGAGGAATACGATTCCATACATAGACTTTATTCTCAAATTTAAATGAGAAAAGATACTGGCTATCTGGATGCAATGGTATTAAGAAGAACGCTTGACATAAATCAATTACTGTGAACCATCCTGCACTCCAAGGAATTTGGTATAGAACTACTGCAGGATTTGGCACTATGGGACAACATGGTTCCACTATTTTATTTATTTTTCGCAGGTCCTGAACAATCCTATATTTTCCACTAGGTTTCTTTAGTCCCATGATTGGTGAATTACATGGGCTACTCATTACTTCTTTTAGTATGTTTTGTTCAACCATTCGATTAATTTCTTCAATGACTCCTGCCTTTACTTCTGCACTTATTTTGTACTGTCTGGTATTTGGGAAAATCGCACCTTCTTTTACAGTAATTTTAACTGGGTCTATTTTAGCCATAAGTCCTACTTCTTTTCCTGTGAAATCCCAAACTAAGGGGTTTACTGTACCTTTTAATTCTTCTGGCAACTCGTCTTTTGTTAATACTGAAAACATCTCATCTACTTCTGTACCCTGTTTTGCAATCATAATTTTATATATATGGTCTTCATCTGGTGTCTGAACTGCCACACCATCCGGTGTGCAGAAAATTGTGCAGTTCATTTTGCACAATAAATCCCTGCCTAATAAGTTTACTGGGCTAGAATCGCATACTACAAATTGATGCATTTCTCTGAAGTTTCCGATTTTAACTTCCATTGGTTCGGTAAGAGGTGTTCTAATCCTTTGATTAGCTACTCCTACTACTTGGATATTTTCACCAGAGAGAGGAAGGTCTGGAATGTCTGCTGTTCTTACAGTGGACCGGGTAGCACCAGTATCCAACAGAAAAGTGATATCATTACCTTTCACATTTCCTTCCACATATGGACCTGACTGATCTACCGATAAGGATGCGCCAAGTACGCACTCCTTCTCCCCTCTCTTAGGCACCGTCATGAACTGTATTGACAGAAATCGTCCTGTAAAAGAAATTGTGAGGTTATATCATCATTCTTACCACTTCCTCCCTGATATCCGATGTCTGTACCGTGCTTTGCTCTGCTTACATTACCCTGAATAGGTGCAGGTGGCAGCTGACTCTGAGGATTTGCACCCTGCTGTGAGTCATTCTGCGTCTGCGGATTTAAATTTTGATTTGGGCCATTATTATTCCGAATCTTTTTACATTCATCCTTCCAATGCCCCAATTTTCCGCATCCATGACAAGGAAATTTCTTTTAGCTTCTTCTCTACTCATTCGTCCTCTCACTTTTCCACCATTCCCAGTATCACCACTCGTTCCAGAATCCTTTCCCTGATTTTCACTCGGATTTTCCAAATTAATTCCCTGTTTCTCGGCCATTTTCACCTGAGCCCACATCACTTTTTCCTGCAATTTCTTGTGTCTATCCTCAATATCGTCTCCACAATATTTTGCATATTTCAAAATCTCATCGATCGGCTTCCCTTGCCAACACAGCATATGCTGTTTAATCATCTGACAAATTTCTGGCTTCAAACCGAAAACAAATCGATACACAAACTGACTCATGTTCTTGTCGCCAATGTCCTCAAATCCACTATACTGTTTAAATACCTGCAGTAAACGCTCATAGTAGGAATGTACCGATTCATTAGCCTCTTGGGTAGTTCGGTCTATTTTCGCCCAATCTGTTTCTTTCGGTGGTATTTTCCCTTTCAAATAAGTTATCACCTGCTGATACTTTTTCATCACATCATTTGACGGGGCACCTGTTTTCGGATCTCTAGGATACTCGTCACTTGGCCAATCAACTGTAATTTTACAATCTGTCCACAAATCGGCAGGTACCACTATGTCAAACAAACCATCTAAATCCTTCAACAATACCTTTGACACCTTCACAAACCTTTCAACATGCTTGTACCATTCAATTGGTTTTTCTCTCAATTTTGGAAAATCATTTGTAAATGACAAAATATCCTGTCTGCTCCATGGGACATGTACGTATCCTCCTCCCGCAATTTCTCGCATTGGATACATTTGGTCTGCTTTCCCTGTCTCCTTCATCACATATTCCGACGCTGATCTACTTGATCGTACTTCTTCCTTTTTCTTGGCCCACCTAGTTCTCCATTTATCTAGGTCTCCCCATTTTTGTAAAACTATCATTAATTCCCTTACTTGTAATTTTCTTCCAGAGGCATTCATGTTTTCTAAATCTTTTTCTGAAAAATCTGCTCTATAGGGTTTCTGCAACACCTTTGATCTCCCTATTTCTATTCCCATCTGTAGTGCTAGATTGGATAATTTTTCATGGAATAATCTTACATTTCTTGTGATACTTCTGCACATAAATAATAATTCTTCATCATCATAGGTATTCAAGCGATCTTCCATTTCCTGCTATTATTTCTTCTAATTCGACTTTCAATTTATGAATGTCCATTATTTTTGGAGGTGTGCACTGTTTATCTGATTCTTGTGCCCACCTTTCTAAATCTTCTGGGGTGACTATTGTGGCATTTTTTGCTCCTGATGAAGTCACTAGACTTATATCTTTTGAACACCCAGGTGTAGTTCTCTTGGGAGTAATATTGACAGAATCTCGAATGGGTAAATCCATCAATGATATTGTGGATTCGCTGTCACTAAAGTGATCTTCAACCATTACTACTGCTTCAGGGTTTGTAGCGTTTACAGGAGTGGGTGCAAGTATCGGTGGAGGACAGTTTCCTGAGTACCATATAATGGAACTACTGGACCAATTGTTACAGGTATGGTCAATGAATCAGGATGTACTTTTATCTGTGTTATTTTCTGTATTAATTCTGCTCTGGTCTTCTCTAGGGCTTCCCTTTCTTTGTCATGAAGTATTCTACTAGGGGTGAATTCATGCATTACCTGTGGTACTAATAGAGTTTTTAACGGTGGTGCACTTGGGGTGCATCCACTTGTCCCTTCCTGATATGGTGGGGGGTTCCTTAACATTTCTTCCATAAATTCGTCTTCAGAATCATCACTTCTCATGAAATGTTTTGTCTTTTCTGTACATTTACTCCCTAATTTCTCCTCTGCTGTTAACAATGGATATAGTCCTTCTGTAATCATTGCCCTTCTCCATTGTTTCATCTGACCGTCCCTAGATTCATGTAGGTTCCTGGGAAAAAATCCTCGATAACCCCTATTACTCCTAGATCGGTCACGCTCAAATGCCTCGGTTTCCCATTCCTCTAAGGCTTCGTATTGAGTTAATCTAGGTCTGGGTTCTAAGTAATTCATCCTTAATCTCAAATTTTGAAGAATTCTTCCATTGAAGGTACCATTCTCGGGAAATGCTAGTATTCCATCATTTTTGGTATATTCTATCCAATTCTCTATCCATACACAAGTATGATAACCCCTCTCCATCATCATAAATGAAGCGGGTGTTTTAGCTGGTGGAATGATAATTCCTTCCCTAGTTTTGATTGGTTTATCCTTTTTAAAATAGTTCTTAATCTTTTGCAGAAAGGACATTTTCCTCTTTTCTCCGTACATCTTAGGTGAGTATCGATGTATAAAATTATATTCTGCAAAGCCTAGGAATCTCCTATCCGGACGAGTTCCTGTTAAAGTCGGATTGAGTTTTAACATGCAATCTCTACCCACTAAGATTTTTGCTTCTAGAATATCAACCAATCAAGTGTCTGCTATCTTTTATTCCTGAACCAATCCTTGCGCGGTCTTTTGGTGACGTTTGTCTGTCAACCCCTCCTTTACAATCTGCTCTTTACTGTCCCTCGCTGTCTCAACCAATCCCAGCGCGGCACCTGTGACGTCAGTACTACTCCTGACTATCAACCCCTCCTTTACAAGAGTCGTTCCACACCCGCTGATTCAACCAATCCCAGCGCGGCGTTTGTGACGTCAGCTCCCTCTCCGGCAGCTGACCCTCCCTTTACAAAATCTTACGCAAACTTATTTTCTCTACAATTCTTAATTGAATTTCAGTAACAACATAAAACATTCGCTATCGTGCCAGTTTCTCTAAATTCGAAAAGATAGTTTCTTTCACACTTAGTAAAACCTTTCCGTTTACTAAACATACACTACGAGTAAAACCCTTCCATTTACTCTTCACCCAAGCTCCAGAAGTACCTGTTACTTCTTCAATGTTACCCTTTCTAGGTGATATAACATCAAATTTTCACCAGCATACTCTTTTGCTATTACTCACACGCATAGATTCCCTAACCAGTACTGATAGTCTTGCTTAACTTTTCAGCACTATTTCTGCCTGACAGATAACCTCACTGCAGTATGGCTTCCACTTACCATCCGCTATTCTTTTTACCCCGGGATTCTGGACAACATAAAACAAACTTTGAATACACGGATGTTAGTTCATAAAAATAAAATTCTCATTACCCAATTAACAAAGAGTAACCATCCTCTGATTACCAGAAAACTGATCCAGCGCGATATTAGCAAACAGCATTCATACACCAGATACTCACTTGGGCCCATACATTCATACTACGCCAATACTTACGCTGGGTTTTATCAGTTCTTACTCTTTATCAAAATCCCTGCTACCAATTACCTTCCGAATGAAGAGTAATGACTTACCAATGAATCCTTTGCTAATTGGGAAATTTTAAATGAGTGACATTCATTATAGTACATAATCCTGAAATAACCACTGAGTCAGGAAGTTTAAAAAAATGTTTATCTAAAGATTTAGCAGAGTAAAATACAGAACCACACGGTACTTAATCGCATACCCAAGATGAAGCATAGAATAACTATTGCTAATCAATCACGGTCCCTTAGAAAAGGAGAAGATAGAGACAGCAGCGCAACTAAAGGTTGCATTATATTTACCTAAGTGCGCGAACCAAACCCCTTGGCCAAGGAGTTGGAAAGAATAGGACCCAGGAAGGATGAAGAGCAAAAACCTCCTCCAGGATCAGGACAGGACCGGTGACCTCTCAACAACGACGCCTGCGTCGTTCCCCTCTCTGATACTCGACTTCTCCTCGATTCGCCCGTGTCTTCCTTCTAATGGACTCCGCCGCCCCCTCCTCAGGACCTCTCTGGACAGCGATTCAGTCTGCACTCGATCAGCTTGGCAGTCTGGAGCTAAGAGCTAACTAATTAGCTAATTCTATATCTATTATACCCTTCTACGCCCATGTACCTCCCCTTAATGTTGCTAAAATATGGGACCACTACTTCTTTTGGACAGGGACAGGGGTGGATTCTCACACCATATTGATTTGCCTTGTATTTCTGAAGCCTATTGTTTTTAAACTACCGCCCCTTCAGTTTAATACATTTGCTTTTATTTCCCACCCGTCTCATGACAAAATTGACAATTTATTCATATAAAATGTTGCTTTTCGACGAGAACATCTTGGTATGTAGTGGTGTCGGCCAGCAGGTCACGGCCTTGGGTGATGTCCAAATTGACTTCATCTCTTTCTTTCTCGTCTGCCTCTCAGGGCGCATGTGCGGAATCTTTGTCACACGAGCTTTCAGTTCACCAAACCCAGGCCCAAGTTTACGAACTAATAAAAGTCAGAGAAGAAAACATTAAAATCACAAATAAAAGGTTTCACTGTATGCCCACTCTTTCTACTCGATTCCCATTTAATTTAAGCCAGGGCGTAGTTCGCGAAGTAGCGCTACGCGAAGCTACGCAAAGTGCAGTTCGCACTACGCAAGCTACGCGTAGCACTACGCGAACTGCGTAGTGCACTGTTCGCAATGATTGCACAGTGCCGGATGCTTGTCCGCACTGTGCAATCATTGAAAACGGCATCTTGCACAGTGCGAGCTGTCTTTTACTGCCGCTCGAGTAGATTTTTACTCGAGCGGCAGCTTTCTCAACGCGGACTGGTAGTTTCTCATCGCGAGCGGTCGCAAGCATACGCGACCACTCGCAATGAGAAACCTGACCTCCCCGCGTTGAGAATCTCGCCGGGAGGTTTATTTTCCACGCTCGCGATCGGCAACTTGATGTTGCTGATCGCGAACGAGGAAAAAGTCTCGCCGGGATGTCATTTTGCTTGCTCGCGGTCGCCAACATGACGTTGAGGATGGCGAGCAAGCAAAAAATGACCGCTGCACTACGCTACGCGTGTTTGCACTGTGCTACGTGCAATTCGCGTTGTGCGAAGTAGCGCAAACTTCGCAAACTACGCGAGCGTAGCGTAGTGCTTTGCCCAGGGTTAATTTAATTATGAATTCTATCCCGCATTAGTAGCGTTAGAGACACGACAGTTTAATAATGACATGAGAGCAAGCTGAAGCATGTGAAAACATCAAGCAGCCATTTTAATGCACACTGCGCAGAAGCAGAAATTTCCCACCAAGCAAAGAAAGACGTCACAACACGTGATGTGGTTGGGACATGCGCAGTAGGGTTCCCGCGCTTTAGCGGCCATTTTGGATTACAGACAAGCGTTATTCATTAGTAAAACACATAGGCAAGCATCCTTTCTATTTGTGTGGTGTATGCAAGGATTAGTAGAGACAATACAAGTTTAATAAATTAATACTATGAGGAGGTTGCGTACGAGCAAGTCTCATTTATGAGTCCTTGCTCCATCACCAGTATGTTAGGAGTACAGTGGCCTGGCAGAGAAATGCGGGTATTTCCAACCTATCCTTGAATTGCCGGTGCTTGTAAATGAGCAATGTAAAAGTGTCAGTGCTTCCATATTGTGAACATTGCATCTTAACTCACACATCCCTTTGAAAGCCATGCAGAAATGTCCCAACTGTCATTAAAAACTATAACAAGTCTTAAGCAGGGCAGGTATTTTCAGATCATGTATTGCAATCAGGCTGTGCCCATATACTATCAGTTCAGTGTTGCAACAGGGCCGCAAAATGCTTTCAGAAACTGGTTGACAAATACTGTTGAAACCTATATTATCATCGCAACTCGGCTGAAAACAGAGATGTGCTTTTTCTGTTGTTGTCTTCTTCATTCTCTCCCATTTGGTTCTTAACACCCCCTCTACCCCTTTAGCCGGTGGTGCCTGCACCCGCCCCTCCCTCCTGCTTGCCCTGTGCCCAGCGACTCATACACTCTGCTCCGGAATCTCGGCGAAAGCTGGAAACACGCAATGAACATTAAAGATCATTTTAAAAATCTGTCTTTTAGTTAATGTTTCCGATGCCTGGAGACATACAAGGTAGATGCTGACAAGTTAACTAATTTTGTTTGTGTTATTTACTGCCATGCGTAATCCACAGGCCTCGCTAGACACAAAGCTAGCTGTATGATGGGGAACATTATCACGCATCGGAAATGTATGTTGCTATTCAATGGTTGTTCATTACCTTTAATCAGGGCAGACATTGGTTAAAACGTTGGTTATGAGTTTACTTTTATTGACGAGTGCAGAACAGGGGATAACTACTGCAATACCTTGTTTTGAATGCTTTCCATGCAGCCTTAAACACTGATCTTGAATAAGGGATTAAACTGTGCATTTCTAGTAAGCCTGAGACTTGCTACCTATCACATTTTTACACTACTGCACCATGTTTAATAACACTGAAGGGTAGATTTTGTGTCGAGATCCAGATTTTACTGTTCATCAGTGGATTTGAGTTTGGAAGAAAACATTAAAATCAATAAATCAGCATTTGTATAGCACACTAATCACCCCGGGGGGTATAAAAGTAAATATCTCATCATACCCCACAACACAAAATACCATTCCACATAATTACACTCCATAACACACAATTCCAGTACACTCAATACTACATAATTACTATCCACATAATTCCACTGCACACTAAGCCACGTAACTCTGTTGCACAAATCCACTCCACACCACACAATTCCAGAACTAAAAATTCCAATCCAACCCACATATTTCCACTACAGCCCACATACGTAAACTCCATAACACAGAGGTAAAAGACATTGTCGTTTACAATGACAATAACTCTAACTCAAACAAATGCGAGACCTATTGCATTTCCAATGCTTGTTTCTTTTTACTGTCCCTTACTGCTAGAATATTATTAGTGGTGATGCACAGTAAAAATAACATCTGAGCACCCACTCTAAATAGGGCAGATTGTGTAATGGCTTACATTCAATGGCCTCTACACCCTCGGGCTGTCAGAGGAAGGCTTAAGCCATGGAGTAAATTTTACGCTTACCTCTAAATCAGGTGGGCAAACAAAGAGTTTAGCAGGCAAGGTACTCCATTGTTGTTGCGACAGAGTACCCTGTGTGGCAAACTCTAAATCAGGGCCCAAGCTTGGATCCTCCTTTTATGGGTTCTGGAGGAGGCAGAGCATGGCTTAAAGGTTCAGAGATTTTTTTTTTTTAATGTTTACTCTTTAGCTAGGGTAATTAAATAATTGTTGTGTTATGAAATAGGACTACGTACTGTTAGGACTGTGATGAGGAAGACTAGGATTATGAGTAAGGATGAATACTGGAAAGTAATCAGAGCACAGATGAAGAAAAATGAGCAAAGGAGCAGAATTTATTTTGCCAGCTATTATCTCTAGATGGTGGCAACGTACCAGAAAGGGGCACATTGATTTGACATTTAAATATTTTAGATTCGGTTGTGGAGTCATTTTTACCTGCATTAAAAAGATTGTTTGCTTTCTCTATTCATTCCTACATATATAGAGGGAGAGTTTGAGAAACAAATATGAAGATTTAAGTAATCTGGAAGTCTTATGAATGAACACAATTATTTAGTCCCATAAAAAACCAAGATAATGAAGACTGGCTTGGGTTTGCTGAATGTCATAACTATGTATACAGTTAAATCCCTGTTCTTTTGATGTTACAAAAGAGTAAAAATGGGTGGAAGTCGGTTACTTAACTTTGTAAAATAGTAAAAAGTAAATATTGTCTTTCTATTCTACAAATCTCTGTTGACAGATATGAGTCTTTTTGCCCAGCATTTTTATGGTTTGAAGGCTTGATATGGATTTAGGCATAGGGCTAACTGGGGCTGGTATTCTGGCAAAAAGGATAAGGGAAACTGAAAAGTTAAACACTAGACAGCCAAACAGACTGATACATTTGCACACTCATTTCCTGGTTCTAGTGCACATCTGAGGCAAAAGTGGTAGAGTCCGAATTTATGGCCACTCTGACATGGAGTTTGCGCCTGGCAATTTGTTGTTTCTTGTTGTGGCTATGTTAGCTTGCTCCCTTTTAAGCGTCCCTCATGTTTGTTGTTTTGTTTCTTCTTTGTCCTCTCAGGTACAGGAATCCCTCTATTTCCCTCCGTTACTGTGCTTGTTATTGTGCATAATACCTTCAGGTAGTCTGTCTCCTTCTATCTTCATCATCTCCTGTACAGTCCCGCTGCGGTGGCATCCTGAGGTCTTCGTCTGGTATTGTGGTCTGCTAGGGGTTAACACAGCAACTTCCACAGCTTATACCAGTACGCCTTAGTCTCTCTTATGATTTGCTGTCTCTTTGTGGCCTATACATCTTTTACTTACCTTGCAACTAGTGCAGTGACGTACCTTTCCTCCTAAATGTTGTTCCCAACTATTGATGATTGCATTCCGAGAGAGACATCCGATCCAGTGCTTGTTTCGCCCTCCCTTTCCCTGTTTGCTATTTTTTAAAATTAGCAGTACATACAAGACTTACCATTGTTCAACCCATTGTCCATCTGTCTAAGAAAAGAGAAAAAATGAACAAGAACTAGAATTTCTGAAAGTAAAAGCAGCTTTTATCTCCACACTAAGATTGAGACACCCTGATGTACTATTTCCTTTTTGTAGTAGAAACATCTGCATCCTTTTATTTCTTCCAGAGTTTTATATAGCACTGAACTTGACCCAAAGGTATCAGGTATCAGAGCGCTTTACATGAGCACCAGTTGGGTTACTCAAGGATACATTCATTTTTGTTAGGCACAGTGGGAGATTAAGTGATTTGCCCAGAATCACAGGATGTTGAGAGTCATTGCTGAGACTCGAACCCCGTTCCCCAGATTTGAGATCCACTGACCTAGCTGTTAGGCTACATTCTTTCCCCTACATCCTCATTTGCAAAAGGAGCTGTGTTATTAAAATGTGATTCCAAGACTCAAGCTTTGCATCCTGTAGCCTATTATTCCCACACACACACACACATAGAAGCTAAGACACTAGACCATTTATGACAGAAAACATCTAGCAAAAAGTCATTCTTGCACTGGGAACAGAACACCTTAAGATTATAGTTTGGACTGGCCATAAGAATTTACTGTATCCTTATTGAATGAAGCATGATTCAACTATGTAGCCATTTACATCTCTGAGAATATACATGGTAAGGCTGATGCTCTCTCAAGATAAACTGAAGAAGCTCAAGTGCCCTCCATATCATCTTACATCCTTAATTCAACAACAAGCATCTAAGAAGATCCCTACAGTTTTTTAGAATGATCCAGAAAATGTAGCAAAACACAAAGTTCCAACAGTGGATACAAAGAGAACTCAAAATATTTCACCAGTGAAGGAATTGGTAAATTGAGGGGAAGCTTTATATCTGCAGTACTACTCAACAAGCAGTTAGGAAAAGACATCACGATTTTCCTGCAGATGAGCATCTGGGCCAAAGGAAGATGTTAGAGTTGCTAAGTCAATATTTTTAGTGCCCTTATAAAAAACAATTGATAAATAAATAAATGCTAGAGCACACACTGTGCGCCCATACAAGACCTCTTGCAAACTGACAACATGATCTTTGCAACCCTTCCCCACTGGGACTAAACCCTGGAAAATGATTTCAAAGGACTGTATTGTGGAGCTGCCTCCACCCAGTGGATATACTATATTTTTGGTAATAGCGTACTACTTCTCAAAGGTGGTGTTCATCATTCTACTTAAGAAATTAACCATATTGGTAGAACTAGCTGTAATCTTTTTAGTGCACATATTTCGTTTACATGATTTTCCCAATATCATCATCACTGATAGAGGAACAAAATTCACAGCACTCTTTTGGAACGAAACAATGAAAAAAGCGGATATTAAACACACTGAGTCTATCAGCTAACATCTGCAAATCGCTAGGAAGATAGAGCATTTGATTTCTATCTGAAGTGTTTTTGATGGATTATCTGAATGCTTGGTGTCGATGAACTGCACTTGTTGAGTTAGTGTACAATAATTCTCTACACACTTCTCTGGGAATTCTCGCTCCTTTGTATTCCATCCCCAATGTGGTCAGACAAGATTACTGCCTGCTTCCTGGTTTTTTTGTCTGGTATCCTGGTCTGCCGGAGGCTCAACACAGCATTACTGAGTCTCTCTTATGATTTGCTGTCTCATTCCAACCTGTGATAGTGTATTTACCTGTTATCTGTCAGATCTCTGAGATAAATACTGCAGTAAAGGCCTGAGAAATTTCAGACATGGAGGAGATGGAGGGGGGTCAATGGAAACTGCAGTCATGCAGGACAGGCACTTCCAGGTCATTACTAAATACATGCTGCCCCAACCGTTACTGGGGTAGTAGAGATCAGTGGCACCTCCAGGGCAGAATAGGTAGACTAGAGCCCTATAAAGACTCATTTGGACTGAGGACTGGTGTCTGGCAACAGTGGTTGTTCTTTTCCCTGATTTCCCCAAATCCATACTGCTTTTGTTGTTTCCTTCACTCACCTGCATAGGTGTTCAGAGATGGGAGGGCCTTACAATGGATCTGCTCACTTGAATCCTGTACATTTTCTAAATTTTTGATATTTCCATTGAACTAATAACTAAGGAGGTGAAGCAGGTGCACTAGATCTTTCAATTGCTTTTAACACTATCTACAATTGTCTCTAAAGCCTTCTACAGGAGTCTGCTAGTTTCCCAACTGCTTGCCCAGCCATAGGAGAAAGTGGAACCATCAGAACACAGATGACATCTCATTAGACTAATTGATTTTAAGTGTCTGCAACAGTGGCTGTTACCACTTTTTCGATTTCATATTAGTTTGCACCAAACTTCGGTCAAGCACATTTGGTGTTGCCCCCATGGTTCCCATGATTCCTCATGTTACCTTGTGTTCACTGATTGTGATCCAGTGTTGTTTCCAGTACATGTTATACCTTTATCTTCCATACTGGGGTCCTGATTTGAAATTCTGCACTACTCAGCCGGCCCAGTACTGTGGAGTTTTTACTTCTATAGTTCCCAGGTAAGTTTCCAGGTTTACCTGGATGCTAGTTACAGTGAAACGCCTCAAATCCATACAACATATCTGTTGTTTTCTTTACTCAGCTGTGCAGGTGTTCAGGGATGGTGGGGGCTTACAACAGGTCTGCTCACTGGGAATCTGAATGTTTTACATTTTTTTATATTTCCTTTGAACTAAGACCCAAGCAGGTGTACTATTTTGACTAGATCTTTCAATTGCACTTAACACTATCTACCATCCTCTCTAGATGCTTCTAACACTATCTACCATTGTCTCTTACTAAAGCCTTCTATAGGAGTCTGCTAGTTGCCCCAGGCATTCTAAGAGGCAGAACCATCAGAACACAGACAACATCTTGTTGAACTACTTTGTATTCAAATAGACATTTGAAAGCAAGCCATTGTAATTTAGGAAGCTGGTAACATCTGGGTCTTTAACCAATGTTTTTGCCCACTTCCTCTAGACAGATCTCTTATGTTACAACTTACATGATAGCACTGTGAGACTCTCCAGGGTGTAAGAGTACACACTCAAAGCTAACTGACACAATCTAGACCACACTGCCCATTACAATATTTTAAGTAGCTGCAAAGCTAGAAAATGTTTACATCACCTTTAGAGCATAGAGTATATGCCGACAGAATGCTAGAAGAAGAAATCAACTAACTATCCAGAACTAAAGAAAATATATCTCAGTGGTATAGGAAAGTATTTGGCTCAGCATACATAGACCATAATAAACTACAAGGCGTGTCAATGGAGTTCTTAAATTGAAGTAAAGGCCAAGGATCATGTCACATATAGTCACATTATCTTTTTTAGGTTTGAAAAAATGTCATTAAATTGATTAACACAGCAATAAGCTACAGAAAAAGATAAAACTTTGAAGAATAAGAAAAAATGTTGAAAAAAGTATTACAATACATCTTGAATGAATCAGTTATAATAATGATATACTTGAACAAAATCCTACATAGGTGTCATTTCTATATTATAAAGTCAAGCACACTGCAAGAAAATAAAAATCTAATCATATTTAATGCATTGTTACATTTAGAAGCATATTAATCTTAGCAATAATAATAAATCATGGAGATTTCGAAATTTCCTGTTTAATCATATGATTCAAGATGAATACCTACAGGTGCTAGAAAGATAATCAGTAAAAGAAATCCTATTTTAGAAGGCTTCTGAAGGATCGAGTTTATGGTTAAAAGAAATACCATCCCCCCAAGCATCAAAAGATCGAATGGAATTGTTTTTCCAATTTGTAGCTTTTTGTTGAGTGGTAAATGGATAAAAATGTCAACACATTTTCCACCATCTGCTAAAGTATGGCAATAATCAATAAGACTACCTAGTAAAAAATTAGAAACATAAAAATGAACTTGCTTATTACATTTACAGGTAATGTTCTTCCATAACATTGACCAAAATCGTTTCACTTTAGAACAATCAAAAAGCAGCAGTGAGCCATCTTTCAAATTTCCCAACCAACACTAATTGGGGTTCGAAGCACTCATCTTGTTCTAAAACATAGGGTAGTTAAACCTTTATTAGGAAAGGAAGTTAAACTCTTTTTATACTAGCTTATCTAGACATGCTTAAAAATGTTTTCACATTTGTCATCCATTCATTTATAGAACATTCAACCTTCAAATCCATCTTTCAACTTAGTTTACACTTAGACTTTGATATAACAAACCCATTCAAGGAGAGATTAAAATAAATCTTTGATGTTTTAAGGGAAGACAGACTCTGATACAACTCTGAATTAATAGCAGGAAGAGCATCTTTGGTATTAGTGGAAAATTCTAGGAATAATTTAAAGCCTTTGTAAATTTTTCATACTGCAGTAAACAAGAATTATGAAAGGTGTAGTTAAGTTGTAACTGTAGAAAGGAAATAACATTGTTTGCATGAAAGAGTTGGTGGATCCTTTGAATGTTCCTATTTATCCATATATTTAAAAAACAAATCCCATAAGTAAATTTGATCTTTGTTATACCAAATTGGTGAGACTAAACGTCTCTTTTGGGTACCAAATCCTAAGCAAAAGGGGTAAGAATTCTGCAAGTGATTTTAGAAATTGGCAAAGAAAATCTTGGAGGTGTTTGAGAAATTAACAGATACTCTGCAAATGGAAATAAATAAATAAATGCTGTTTCAAATCTTAACCATACAGGTAAGTTCTTCTCTGAATCCAACAACCCGACACCTGACTGTTTCAAAGAGTATAAGTGATAAAAAATAAAATAGGAAACTTTAACTCAAGTTTAAAATGTTCAAGTTTTATTTTATTCATGTTACGATACTCCAAAGAGATCCTCATAAAAAGAGAACATTCAAATAAAATTATATATAAAAGGTACAGGTACGGATTCTCTAAAAACCTTCAAATTCATTTAAGGCCATACAAGATCAATACAAAAATCCTGAATATACAGTAAAATCAGTACAAATTAAAAGAACACTTAAAAAAAAATTCTATAACAAAAAATGTCATTGGGGGGGTCATAAAGTGACTGCAAAACTTCAGAGGATGTTTGCATAGACAACTTCAACAACATAGGCCTTAGACATTTTCTACAGTACAATAAAGGAGCCGGGCAGACTAATAAGACATTATTCAAGTCTAGAGTCCCATTCTGACATAAATTACATTCTGCAGAGGTTCCATAACATTTAGCTGTAAGACAATTCAGAGGGAACATGACTAACCACAACAAACTCCAAAATCGTCTCACTCTGTGGGACAAATTTAATCTTTTATAAGGTTGTACTCTATTCATTAAAATCAAAGCTTTTATATTTTGGTATCGCCTCTTTTTAAGGCACACCTCACTATCCCGGCGAAAGCTTAAGGTCCGCGAGACAGGTTTTAGACAAGCCTTTAGCTGTGACACAGGTAGTGAAATGGCCAACTTTGGATCTAGTCCAAGCTGGGGTGCAGCTAATAAGAAATTTCTGTAGACTAATGTCTTTTCCTTTTTATCTACAAGAATTACTTTTCTCCTAAAGTACCTTATTGTGTCCTATTCCCTCCTCTCCAGGCTATCCACCCAGCAAACCATCCCCTCCAGGCCCTGAGCAAAGGAGCTTTTCATTCCCATTTCCAGCCTTAATGCTGACACTGAAATCGAGGTATTTCAAGAGGTAAGGTTTCTTAACACTTGCCCTTCTATTTTATTTAAGACACCCCATTGAGCAACATCTATAAGCTCCAATGCATAAAGCAGTGAGGCAGAAATTCTAGCTCAATAGACCTCTAAAAGATAGGGAAAATGTCTTCTGCCTGTCACCCTATAGAGAGCTCCCAAACCCTTGGCCTGAGACTGCGCTTTACACATCTTTTTCTCCACATAATCCGTATCTCTCAAATTACAGCACATTATTTTCCCCATTATGGTGTAGGACTTCACAACTTCAAATTTTTGGGCAACAAGATGCCAAAGAAATTTTACATGTTTGGGTTTTTACTTGCCGTGGAGGCACACTGTTTTACTTTTAGAGATATTAATCTTCAAATAATGAGCATTGGCAAACTGTTGCAATGCCTCCAATCAAATATTAAGGCCCCTGGGAGTGAGATCCAGAATTACTATGTCATCCGCATATAAAAACATGCTACTGATCTTCCTCTAACAGACCGGTTTATAACCCTACTCTGTGTAAGAAGGGCAGGTAATCCAAGATGTATAAAGAAAAGAGTAACGGGGCTTAGAGGCATCCTTGTTTTAGGCCATTCTGTGTTATTATTTCTTTTGAGAGGCCCGATCCCCACCTAATAATACTCTACAACAAGTAGAAGAGTGGAGGGCGATTACTAAATGCAAAAGGGTGCCCAGCATACCTAATCCTGACAGCTTTCTCCACAGCATTGATCAGTCCACTTTATCAAATGTCGTGGAGAAATCGATAAAGGTCACATAGTTCACCTCCCCTCTGACAGTTAAATGTTTCTCATTAATCAATTGTAGGGCAGCTATATTATCTGTGGTTCCGTGATTTCTCCTAAAGTCTGTTTGCTCAAGTTGTATGATATTATTATCTTCTGCCGATGCGCATAACTGTGACAATAAGCATTTCATTAAAACGTTACCAACCACATCTAAAAAGGTAATGGTACTGCAGTTTCCTGGCTGTTTTCAGTCTTTCTTTTCAAATAGTGGGACTATGATGCTTCTGTTCCAGAAAGAGGGGACTTTCATATTCTCATAACAGTTTTTAAAGACTGGAAACAGTATTTCACTCCAAAGGGTTACATCCTGTTTTTTTTTACTGAAATTGGGGCTTCATCTGGACCCATCGTGGCAGAAGCATGCATTCCTTGAATGTCCAGCTCAATTTCCTTTATCAATGGAGAGTTATGAATGGATACATTTGCTTCTGGCACAAGGAATTTATCCAACTCTCTATTTGCCGCATATAAAGTGGAAATAAAGTGAGTCCAGCTATCTTTCTCAATTGAAGCGGGAAAGGATCTGACCCTTGACCCACAATCTTCTGCTACTAAAGCCCAAAATGTTCTCATCTGCCCCTTGACAATGGTCTCCCTTAGGTCAACCCATAGCCGGTCCCTGTCTCTTTTTTTAGATGAGCCTTTAGACGGCTCCTTCGCCTCTTCAACAGAGGCACACGGTGTTCCTCTCAGACGAGTGTAATGAATATTGTTTCCTGACTAAACCATTTATTTCGCTATTTAATAGGAGGATCAAGAAAGGAATAGGCTTGGAATTACCCTTGGACAATCTTTGAGTGGAATATGTTACGATCTGCTTCATAAACATGCTAAAACCATTCAATAAATCACCCACCCAAGTATCTAAATTGTTAAGACACAAAACTAAAAAAGACACCAGGTCCAGGCCCTGGGGATTCCTTTAAATACAGGGCCTTTAGAATAGAAATCATTCTGGGATCCCACTGGGTTCTCCCTGTTTTTTTTTTTTTTTAAATCAAATTTAGAGGAGGCCCCATTGAACTTCCAAGGACAAATGGGAGATGTGTCTATTCCCATGGTAAAGGCCAACAAGTGATGGTCGCTAAGAATAGACTCAATCATTTTTAGTTCACCTAACAAAAAGAATGAGGAGCATCCAAAAGCCACATAATCCAAAATCACCTCCCTCCTTGGAGATTTATGCGTATTCTGTGCTGGGGAATCGGATGGTAATCTCCCATTGGCAATTAGGTAGTCGTTGCTTCTCAATTGATCAACTCCTACATTAGTCTGGAATGCTATGGGGAGATGCGCAATGCTTCCTCTTTTTCAACATCACACAATAGATTTAGATCATGATTGGACATTTTGCTGTTTAAGTCTCCTACCAATATTACGTGTGAGGTCTGTTCCTTATCTAGGCAATTTTTGATAAATGTAAAGACCTTGCACACAAAGAGTCATAGGAGGCATTAGGTGGAATATAGAAATTTACCAATAAAAGGGGTAATGATCCTATCTCCTGACCGGAATGGAACAATGTTGCTGCCAAAAAGAGATTAGAGGGATCTCTATAGCAAGCATATTTCCAGTTGATCTTATTAGTCAGAAGAATCTCTGCCCCCCTCTTATGTGTGACCCTGCATGGCCTAGCTTGTCAGTGTAAGATGAAAAAATCTTCACATTGAAACTCCCCATCACACCAAGTCTCCTGGAGGCAAATCATGTCTCATTTAACGAACATAGAAGTTGCAGCTTCTCTCTACTATTTTTTATTCCCACTACATTCCAGGAGAGGGCGCTTTTAGCTCATTGATAATTATGGGGCAACAGGGAAAACTAGATGTGAGTGCTCTATTTAGAACACTCAGCAACCAGTCCATTTTTGAATTTCATCTTTTGTGCATTCATCATTCAAGTATTCACAAATTTCCTGAATAACACCGATCCCCCATTCATTCCAAAGTGGGCTTTCAGCCCCTCGGAATTAACCAGGGGTTCACCGCTACTGGAATAAGATGAGTTAACCCACCCATCCCCCCCATTTCTTTGCAGTTGAACCAAACCTTCATCCCACCCGCTTACTTCTTTAAACACCGGAAAAACATCAATACCTTTGCATTGCAAACTTTTACAATTTAGCAGTATCAATTTTGCAATGATCTTTGAAAAAAAAGTTACCCTTGTTTTGGTCCCTGACTCAATGTGCAAGTAACCAATGAAATGTCACTACTTTGAATTAAGTTAGATATTTTCATGTCCATGAGACAAGTCAGTAAGTATGCGCGGTTCAAAATTAAATCGGAATCAAAAAGTAAAACAAAATCTAGCATGAGAACATTAGCGTTGCAAAAAAGCAAACAGTTGACTCCCGGGTCGAGTACTGATGGGAGACCCTTCTTCTTACTGAAATCCACAAACGGAGCAACCATTCACGCGAAAATGCGCATGCGCGGGCGTGTGCGCATGCACAGTTTTCCCAGAGACGGCGATGAAGAGGAGGAGGGCAGCCCGGGGACACCGCAGCCAAGGTAAGTGGTTTTTCTTTACTTTAAAGTCTTTTTATTTAAGTTTTAATCAATTGTTAATAGGGGGGGTAGAGGCGGGAGCTGGCCAACTCCGCTCCGCCGCGGAGTGTGCGGAGCTTTGCCTACTCCGCATTCTCCGCAGAACGCGGAGTAGGCAAATCTCCGCTCACTCCGTGGGCGGAGCGGAAGTCTCCGCCCGGGGTTAATCTAGAACCCTTTAATTTGGACTTTCATGCATACCCAAAGAAGTACACAAGAAATACTCAGCAAGACGTTTCAATATATATTGAAGCAGGTGATTCTTGTGCAAAATACTTGCGCTATGATAATCAATAGAATGTAACTAATTAGAGCAATTAGCATTACAAGAATAGTGAAAAAGATGAACATTTCCACCATTGTGATAAGACAGTGAATATATGAATGTATGCAAGCATACATAGTACTGTGTATAGTGAACTCCTACCTAGCACTCCCTAACCTAGTTTTGCCTAGGGTGGGTCATCTGCCAAATCCCTGCCGGGTGAACTAACTCCCCAATACCTGTGGGTATGAGTCATCAGGCCGTCTGTGTTGGTAAGAAGCTGGATATCCTTTGTGTCAGTAAACAGGAATCAGCTGAGTTGGAATTCTGGCGTGAAGTGATCTCGCTGTGTCCTCCTCTACCTAAACATGGAAGTGATTGTGTATTTATAATAACAGTACCCATGTGGCTATGTCACAACCCCTGTTTAGGTCACAATTGTTTTTTCTAGTTGGATAGCGGGGTCGCCAACCGGACAAATCACAAATATGACATTTGTGCAGGGGACTTTATCCCTCAATTTAAATGTTCAAGGTATCATGATAATGTACCCAGGAAGTAGAAATGTAAGCAATGCAGATTCAGAGAATGTTATCCTGCATTGACACACATGCAAATGTATGTCAAAAGTCATCATGTGTAAAAGAGAAGGCAACTTAAGAAACGCAAGCCAGTAAATGGTGGTACTTTTGCTAGGCCTATCCTGACCATGTGACAATATAAGAGACCATGTGGATTAGAATATAGAATCGAAATCATATACAGAATATAAAGAATAAGTGGTCCAAACCAATGGCAAGATAATGATTTAAACAGTCCTATCCCATCTCCAAAAGAGAAGAGTGTGGAAAAGATGAATGGTAAAATGAACAGGGGCCAAGAAAGAGGAGAGAGAATCCAAAAAACTGAAAAAATAGGAGACAGCATAGATAGAGTGCATAAAGGGGTAAAGGAAAGCACATGGGGCAATAGGTAGAGGAAAGTGAGGGGGCAGTAGTGGCAGGAAGGGGTAACAGGGAGGGAGGAGATGAAAGGGAGAGAGAGTGGAGGAGGAGAGCTAATGAGAGAAGGATAAGAGGTGGAAGGGACAAGCTACAAGAGCTATGTCTGTGGTGAAAAGCCAAGTAAGAGGTTAGGCAAGACAGGACAGCAGTGTAGGGAAGAGGTGTAGATGGCATAGGGAAGAAAGAGGAGAGATTAGAGAGGAACATGGAACAGCGAATGGAGACAGGGGCAGGAGGGATAATATGTTAGAGGGAGGTAGAGCAGGATGGGGTGACAGTTCATGGAGGAAGGACATGAAGGAGAGAGAGACAGTACAGCAGGAAAAGTGTTTAGGAGGGATAGGGTAGGGAGTGGGGCTAGAGAGAGAGAGGGGGAGGAAAGGGAAAAAGCATGTGGGAGCAAGAGGGAGCAGATAAGGATTATTGGTAAGAGTGGACTACAGCGTAGTTTTGTAAGAACACAAGCAGCAAATTGCAGTTAGATTATTGGATCAGATATAGTCCAAAGAGATGAGTCTATAGAAGATGACGGAAGGGTTGAATGGAAGGTTTGGTCTGAGTTTCTGCAGGAAGAGAGTTCCAGAGGAAAGAGGCATCTCCAGAGAAAAACAAATGCAATTCATGAGAAGTTATAACATTAGGGATTTCCAGAAGAAGGATGATTTTCCTCCTGTGGTCTCTCATGCCATCCGGATAGCATGATGAGACTAGCCAGGCAATGAGAACAGTTGTAGGGGGCTACTTTGTAGACTAGACATCCCAGATTCAATTTGAGTATGGTCTCAATAGTCAGTCAGAGGAGCTCAATTAGGACTGGCGTGATGTGGTCAAGATTCCTTGATAAAGAGAGGATACTGGATGCCACAGGTTTAAGAGGCAATGAGGCAGAGTAGGAGGTGCCCACAAGAACAGCATTGCTAAAGTCAAGATATGATAGAATTAGAGGGCAAAAGCAGCTGTATTTATTTTCAGAAACTGGAGGTGGAAGTTAGGCCCTTTGGCCAGCCTTTTGACATAAAGGTATCCTTTTTATCTCTTCCAGAGTAATATCTATTCACAATAATATACATCAGCCTTCGAATAAGACCTTCTTGTTCTAAAAGTAAAATAATTGTCAATATCCTTGAAACTTATTACCAAGATTTGCCTATATGATTTAAAAAAAAAAAATGTAACTAAAAACAAATATTTCTGAATGAGCAAATCTGGTTATTCCATTCTCATCAAAAATAGACGAGATTATTGATCTTTATTATTTAACATTAAGATAATCTTCCAACAACTTTCCTTTTCTATTTTGATCATCATGAAACTTTGCTTTCATTTTATACAAAACTTCTGAAGCTTTTCCTCTGGTATACTTGTTGAACTTCAATTTCCAACTCCAATTAAATCATCTAATGAAGATTTCAGCTTAGAGGTACAACACCTCTGCTCCAGGTGTTAATTATTATTGACTTTTTCTTTAGATTACATGTTAGCAATTGAATGTTTTGAAGGTATAATTAATAATGAAATCTCTGATTTAAGCCTTTCATGTATCCCAATTATTGTGTATAGTAGGGTTATGGGGTGAATTAAAACTCATGAATGTATCTGCAAATGATTGTAATTCATTTAGGAAGATTGAGTTATTCAGCAAATCAATGTGGAACTTCATTCTATTACTACCATTTTAAGGTGGTATAAAATCAAAATCAGAGATAACTGTTTCATCCTCTAAAATAAGAATAAAGCCAATCACCAGTTTAACTAAGTAGTTAGAAAGGTTAGGGCTGTTAAACATATAATCATCTCTGGAATTTGTAGAGTGGACTGGAGAAAAAAAAGAAAATGCATATTTGTCCAGATGGTAATCTTTCCCTGCATCCGATAAATTATTCTGAGAGATAGCATGTTTAAAGCTTTGTACATTATTTCAGGGACAATCCTGCAAAAAGATTTCCTATCAATAAAAGGGTCAAATACAGGTTAAAATCTCCACCTAAAGTCATATTATCAGTATAATGCAATAATACTTTTACATGTGTTTAAAAAGTAAAATCCATACCAATGGGACCATACACATTCATAATGTTAAGGATAGTTTATCGAATAAACAGCCCAGAAAGAGCCATCAACATCTATTTCTTGTTCTTTGGTAATTACTTTTATATTCAGGGATTTATGAAATAAATTAATATATCCATTTCTTTCTCAGAGCTGGGGGAGAAAACAAGCTTGCGCATAATAGATTTCCCCAGTTTGGCTGATTCTTATTATTATTAGAGACAAATTTCATGAAGTAAAGCATCTTTAGCACTTAAACTAGAAAAATATCTTTGTCTTTTAGGGGCAAGAAATATCTTTTGCATTCCAAGTATTAATTCTGAGCATCTCACAATGAAAAGACAATAAAGCCAAATAAGACTCCTTGCCAGAAATAAATTATTTTTGTAAAATAAAATGCATTAAGAAATGATAGTGAGAAGAGAGAGATACTAAACACTAAAAAAAGTGAAAAAAAGAAAACAACAGAAAACAAAATTACAAAAGAACAGTATACGAAGATAGAAAAATCAGTCAACACTTAATAAACTAAAGAACATACCTAAGTATAAAACATGAGGATGGGGAATAGTGAAAGCCATTGTGAGTATCTGATTTTGATGAGGGACACCTTTTTGGATTCTGATGTCAATTCTCCAAGCTTCCACACCAGGAGAGGCAAGTGGCCATGAGCTTTGAGTGAACTTGTAAGTCAGTGCTCTCTATTGGAAAAAATGGGGGCGAGGAATCGAGAGAGAAAAGTAGACATCATCTTGCTTATTGGATTTCATATAGAACATTCATATATGGGAATTGAATTGCCAGAGGAATGCCATTAATGAGCCAAGGGGTACTGGGAATCCCTCATGCAATTCAGAGGATTGGGAGACTGGAAGAGGTTGTCACCAGGTGTTTGGATGGTATGGGGGTAGGAGGGCACCAAGACTGAAGTATGCCAAGAAAAACATCAGCAAGTTCAGTCAGAAGTGAAGAGGAGTCAGAAAACTCTGTACTTACAGGAGTGCATGGGCACATCAAATCATGTTACCTGGAGGAGGAGTGGAAGCAGGGAAGTAATGGCTAAAAAATGAAGGTGCAGGAAAGGGAAAATTATGGCAAACTACAGTTGTGGAAACATTCAACTAAGCAGTTGCAAATTAATTACCAATAATACTGTCTCTTCTTAAGTTGTACTCAAAGTGCCTGCTTTCCATCAGGTCCGTGCTCTGATTATCCAGTTGGTAGTCTGACCTTGAAGTTTTGGCTAATCCCACTGTGCCCCTGCCCTCCACTGACCAACCCTCCACCCTCCTCCTGCCCTGTCATCTTCTGATGGTTCATGAATCCCCGTGGATGGAGATGACATCGGTTCATGACAGCCATGAGGAAAAGGAAACTTCAAACTCTTGTGGGTCCAGGGAAAGGAACACATTCTAAATAATATGATTACATCACAACATACTTCACAAATAACATTTCATCTAGAAAGGTTAAACAAAAGGAAACAAATAGAAGATGAAAAACAATCAGACAGAAGAACATAGTACTTTAATCTTCAGAAAAAGGGAAAATCATCCATTATGAAATATGCTACTTAGAAAAATCTTATATTTCTATTTCATCCTCTCTTGGACTATAAACGTAAGACTTAAATTTGGCAGGATTACTATAAGTAATAGTCTTATATTTATGAGTAACTCGTAAGAGACATGTACAAGTCAATGCCTAGTATTAATGTATTTTAATGGAGATCTCAAGTAGATTAATTCTTTTCATTTCTGTGCAGTAACTTCACCCACGTCCTCGGAGATGACCCTTTTCATTCATTGCAGTAAGCACTTTCAACAGGACATTGAATTCTAGAGTTATAAAAAAAAGAAAGATGATGCCTCTTGTTTGGAGAGCAGTCTGCTATTGAAAGACTTACTTCTAAGTGTATGAGCTCTCTGAATATCAATAGATAAATGTTCAATGACCCTTAAAAGCTGAGGTAAAAACAATTATTTGAAAGAGACATATAATTCCCTTTCCCACTCTACATGAACCCATATATTCCATGGTAATTCCTGTGATTCCTGTTCTGTACATCCCCATCATGTATTTTAAGATCTACCACGTCGGATTTAAGTTTTGATATCTTTGTTGCCCTTACTGGAATAAGTTATGCATTTTTCCACTTCAGAAAACCACTTTCAGGCACCATTTATCATCAATTTTGCCCACTTTGATTTATTGCTTTTATCCAGAAAAGGTTTCAAGGTTACAATTTTAGCCAACAAGACCTTTGTCATCGGACATGAAGAATATTGATTTGGTGAAGGAGTTTCCTTTTTTATTCTTTCACCAGAAGAGGTGACTAACATCTTTTTTGGACCTATAGGTTGCAGAGTTAGAAGAAGCTGGTTTAGAAATGTAACCTAGTCATGGATTACTCTCTTTGAAAAGTTATTGATTCTTTGCAGCCCTTGGGATCTCTGGGCAAGCGTACACTATCTAAATGGATGAAGGTTATGTTATGTTATGTTATTAACATTTATATCGCGCATGGCTACTCAAGAGTGTCCCGGCATGGAAGCCAAATGAAAACGGTGAGGAGCTGAAAGCAACTGCAAATTAGATAAACAGTAGGGTTTTTAGCCGTTTCCTGAACAGTCTAGAGTCTTGAGTGTTACGCAGCTCGTATGGGAGGGAATTCCAAGCATCTGCTGCCTTGAAGGATAGGGAGCTGCCCCCAGGGCCGGACTGGGAGCTAAACCCGGCCCTGGTAAACTGATCAGCCGGCCCCCCATGGGGGTGAGGGGGGAGTGCGGCTGAGCTGTTTTCTTGGGCCGGTTTTGGCCGATTTTGTTTCACGGGCCGATATTGCCGGCCCCCGGTAACAAAATCGGCCCCCCAGGGGTCCAAAACCGGCCCCCACCCTGGCGGCCTACCGGGGAAATGTCTGGTGCCCCCTACGGCCAGTCCGGCCCTGGCTGCCCCCCATTCTTGTAAGACGAAAGCAGGGGATCACTGCCAGACACTGCGAGGCTGAACGCAGTTGTCTTCGTGGCGCGTAAAAGCTAAAACGTTTCCTAAGATAGAGCGGGCCAGATCCATGGAGGGCTGCATGGGCCAGAGTAAGGGCTTTAAATTTGACTCGTTGAGCCACGGGGAGCCAATGCAAATCATGCAAATGTTGTTTTATGCTTGACCTTCCCGGGATGTTAAGCAAAGCTCTGGCCACAGCATTTTGTATTACTTGCAGTTTCTTCAACTGGTATCCTGGCAAGCCAATGTACAGTGCGTTGGCGTAGTCGATGCGTGTGAGAATCAGGGCGCGGGTAACCATTTCCTTGGCTGCCCTGGGTAACAAGAGTAAGAACTTCCTAAGGGATTTCAGTGTGCCAAAGCACTGTCCTGCTAGTTTCTTTATCTGCGTGGAGAACCGGAGATCTTCATTAAACCAGACCCCCAGGTTCTTGACTGGTTGACCCGCAAAATTAGGTAGAGGATAGTCTGCCAGCCAAAGTGCCTCCCTAAACTGCGGAGGAAAGGACCCATACAAAAGAACCTCCGACTTGTCCTTGTTACACTTAAGTTGAGCAGATGCGAACCATTTAAAAAAGGCTGTAAGACAGTATTTGGCCCGGGCCGGGGATGTGTCATTTTCCCTCCAAGTGAAGAGGAGCTTGGTATCATCCGCATAAGCAATGATCTTAGCTCCCAGCTCCTCCGCGCGATAGATCAAGGGGGTGACATATAAGTTCAAAAGAAGAGGGCTCAGGGTGGAGCCCTGCGGCACTCCAGTAGTCACCTTTTTAGGGGCCGAGGAGAACGGAGGTAGCCATACTTGCTGCGATCTATCCTCTAGGAATGACTTAAGCCAATTCCATGCTAGTCCAGAGACACCAATGTTCAAGAGACGGGCTAATAGTTGGGAGTGTGGCACCATGTCAAAGGCGGCAGAGAGGTCTAATAAGATCAGAGCCGCTATGCCACCAGCATCCAAACACTCTCTAATTGCTTCTGACATTTCAACAAGGGCCGTCTCTGTACTATATGTGGCCCTGAACCCCAATTGGGCTGGACGGAGCAAGCCAGATGTTTCAACAAAATTCATCTCTGCCATTTCTAATATGTTTACCATTATCTTTAAGTTATCACTCAAAACTGGCCTAGTGCCAACTTTGTGGAAAATGGTTGTAGTTAAAGCTCTTCTGAAAAATCCTTCTCTTGTCCCCAGTGACAGGAGAAATTTCAGATGAATTTCCTTGCTCTCGTTTCCAAGACAGATCTCCGAGAAACTTGTTTTCAACCATAATTAGGAGTATATTGAGTATCAAGGCACCCTTAACTATTTGCAAGTGGGCTTCTGTCCCAGCATATGTACTGAGTTGGCTGTTTCTGCCCTCAATGGTCTCCGGAGAATAATCAATGACTGTGATCTCAGTGCTGTAATCCTTTTTGATCTGTCTTCCTCCTTCAACACTATTTGCCATCAGATTCGGATTTCCAGACTAATCAATATTGGCATCTCGGTTACTGTCCCTAAGTGGCCCATATCATACTAAAACAACTATTATCACGTAGTTTCCTAACCCATAATTAGGTCCAAGCTCAAAACTCTGATTTTAGGTGGCTCGCAGGCTTCCTTCTTGTTGCTTCTCCTTTTCAATATCTACATACTTCGCTTGGCTAGGTTACACCTGGTAGGTGTGCACTTCTACATGTATGCAGATGCCACCTGGTAGATTTTCAGCCTTTGCAACCATCTGCATGGCTCAAGTCCAACTTATCCGATAATGTCTTATTGTCTGTTATTCATTGGTAGATTCCTAAAATTAAATCCTTGCAAAACCCAACTTCTGCTTACTTCATTAGGATATTTTGTCTACTAGGGCCTGTCACCTTCTCCAGGCACTTCCATAGGCAACCTTGGCATACTTATTGATTCTGATCTCTCTCTCAAGACCCAAGTATCAAGGGTAGCCAAGGCAAGTTTCAGGCACTGCAAAATTATATGATTGTGTCTTCTTTTCTTAGATAAACATCTTTATGTCATGGTTAATAGGACCGTAGTCCAGACTTCTCCAACGTGTAGCTCGTGAGATACTGGTAGCTCTCCAGCTACCTGTAAGTAGCTCTCCTATGTGCAGCCTAGTCAACTAAATTAGAAGCTTTTGCTTGTTTGAAATAATATATGTAGACCAAAATTGAAAAGCAGGTATTCAAGGTGAAAATGTGTGCATTTTCAGAAATCATAAGCTGATGTTTGCAGAACAATCGTTGAATTTCTAAACTATATTTAAAGCTGTTTTCTAAATTTTCCCAGTATTCTCATTGTTACATATGAGGACAGACCATTTTTCCTAGCCACAGCTAAACCCAATGTATCTATACACTCAAACTGATTTGCTTCAATAAAGATAACAACTTAAATTTTACATATTCAACAACCTATTAACTTCCTATGTCTTACTTTGCCAATTTCTTAGCCAGCACTAAGAAACTTCAGCGAGCGTGTGGTATATACAAACCGAATCATAGACCATTAGACCAAGTAATGTTAGAAATATGCAAATCTTTTTAAGGTATTTTAATAATGAGGATTACCTGACTGACGAGTGAAATACAGAATTTCTAATAAGCTCACTTTCTCATTTATCTGGTTTGGAAAGCAACCTCAATAATGCTTTCTTTTTCTTTGTACTGTCCGTAAGATCAACAATAAAACATGCTAAAATAAAATCTCTTCATGTAGGAGTAATCTCTATTATTGTAACTGCCACTTCACAAAAAGACAATGAAAAGTAGTGATGCCTCACAAAAGGGCTGCCAAGTAATTCACTTCATGAAGTAAGTTACTGTAAACATTCTGATGTCTTAGCAAAAGTATGTCTCATGCAGGTAAAGATGTAGAAGTAGATTGTCATGAAAAAAATCTATGCCAATACAAATAAATTGTTATTAAACGAGCATTGCTGATTCATAAAATGGGAACAACACTATGAAGTACTCCGTGACAACAAAGTAGAAGATCCACAAATGTGGTAAAATTGAGAAAAACAGCTTGGAAAAGTTTGGAACATCCTACCATTGCATGAATTCCACATCAGGGCACTGTAAGAAACTGGGATATTAGTTGAAAGGGGTGAGTATCCATCTCAAGTAATTACCATAACCCGTGTCATGGTGAACCCTCAAACGCATTAATTAACCTGAGCTCAACCCCTGTGCAGCAATGGCACAGAGCAGATAATCTTTACTTAGAAGCAATGTGTAAAGTATTTAGCAGTACAAAAATAGTAATAAAGGGTCTGATTATGATGGCGGTCGGACTTTCGTACGACCACCATCATCTCGGGGATGGGGCCGCCCGACTTGCTGTTGGCGGTTATGCCATGGGAATTACAATGCGACCGCCTTCAAGGCGGTCGCAAAGTGTATTTTTTGTGTTGCGGCATGTGCTGTGGGCTGCAGCACACGCCGCAGTACAAAAAATACACATTTTGCATATCCCTGCATTATATGGCAGGCACCATGCAGTGCCTGCCACATGGTGCAGGGATATGTAGAGGGCACCATAGGTGCCCCCCAGGTCCCATGGCTGAGGGCCAGGGGAGAAGGGGGGCCCGCTATGTGCCCCCAATGTCCCTTTCCCCCTGTTTTTTCATGGCAGGTAAACCGCCATGAAACGGCCGGCGGGAAGGGACATCAAAATCCCTACGGCAGCGCCTGGCAGGCACCACCCCCATTGTAGGAATTGCGGTTCCCTCCAACGGTCTCCTTGAGCCCATCAGATCCGTGGCGGTCGGTCTTTCCGACTGCCAATCATCCGCCCGCCTTCAAAATGCAGCGGGCGGTGAGGCAGAGTCTGATGGCAGTGGGACTGCCACCAACGGGCTAATGGTGGTGGTCCCACCGCCATCGTAATGAAGCCCAAAGTCACAACACAAGAGACATCTCAAACCAATTTAGAAAAATGGGGTATAGTATAATAAAACAGAACAAAAATGATAATCTTCCAGTAAGGGACACCGGGGTTATACATTTTTTAAGTTTCAATATGAATATAGCACGAAAAAACCAAAAATCAGTCTTAGTTGCTCTTGACTGATACCTAGGAGCAAATAAAGGACAACAGCGATGGAGCATGGGTCGGATACAGAAACAAGGTTCGACCCAGTCAGAAGTTTTACCTTCGTACTTAGTCTCTGAAATGGAAGTCAAAACTCCTCAGGCTTTAGCTGTTGGATGAGGTCCCGGTGAAGCAGTTGACTTTCAGGAGCTGAACCTTTGAGTGGTGGAAATTTGAATTTCTCGCCCAGAGAAAGTCCCTTGCCTGCCTGACACTTTCTGTGCCTTTACCCAGTGAAGATTTATACTTTCAGACTTAAAGCCTGATTTAAATGTTGGCCGTAAGCATATTCCATTGCAATGGCAATGGAGTGTGCTTACCGCCAACATGATAGTCTGCCTGCCAAATTTAAAAGTGGGCAGACCAAAGTTTGACCACGACAAAGACTACTCTGTCTCCATGGCTAAACTTCTCTGACGACTATATGCTATATGTCCATCCCAATTAGGATGGGTGGACATAAAACTGTTTTTTACTGCCTGTCACCGCCAGGCAAACCCTGGCAGTAAAGGGCAGTAAAAAACAAAAAATACGCCCTTGTGTAGAAGATTCTCTCATGTTGAGGGGGGCAGTGTTTTTTTTACTTTAAAACACAAAAAACAACTTTGGGTTTTTGTATTTGAAAATAGAAAAATGTTTAAGCTTTGCCTTACAGCTCCATCATGTGACGTAAAGCAAAGTTCCAATGTAATCACAGGAACCGCCTTGACGGAGGTTCCTGTGAATGCTAGAAATGTCCGTCATCCTGAAGGATACTTAGAAATTTGTTGGATCAGCTTGGCAGGTTGGCCCTGGCCTTCGGAGGCTTTTGAGGCCAAAATGTTTCGAAGTCCCAGGTTTCAGGAACAATTGGGAGGAGTACACTTTGATACCATCTAAGGGCCCAAGACCTTGGGGACAACACATGGGGTCATGCCATACTCCAGCAGAGGCCAGCAGGGTCTAGGGCAGATCCAGTGGGAACTGATCAGCTGGAAAGTTGCAGGAAATGCCTCTTGTAGCTTGTTGTGTACCCGTAATTTGAACAGAAGGTCAGCCTTACAACACTTGGAGTCCAATTATTTGTCCTGGGTACAAGAGAGATAACAGGTCATCTATGCTCTTCCCAGGTCACACACAGCAGGTCTAGACCTATTATTTGCTTCCACAGGTCCAGAAAGTGTTCTTCATAAGGTACTGTGGGTGCCACATTTATGCCTGGTACCAATCTGTGGGTGGGGTGGCTCCTGGCCCCTCCCTAACCAATATGGTAAAAGTTCTGAGGGGTAAATCGACCCACTTTACAACACTTCCTGTGCCCCTACTTCAACAATCCCACAGTGCCCCTCTCAGGCTAAATCTAAGATAGTGAAACCCCTCGCCCCTTGTGCAGAGCCTGTGTGCCCTCCCCAGAGGTGTGGCAAGGGAAATTAGCTTCATCTGTAGTCACTCTAGATCATTTCTGGGAGCAGCTTCTCATCCTGGGATTCAAGCCTGCCTGGTTGGGGGGAACAGAAGAGGGCCTTGCCCAGGAGTCAGCTAGCATTTGCCTGCAACAGGGTAGGCCCCCTTTAAGTTAAATAAGTTCCTGGGCACACCCCAGATGGTCATCCTGCCAGAGAAACAAAACCTCTCCCAAGACTCAAGGCCTGTACCTCAGTTCTGAAAGCAAGTTCATACCTCATCAAGGGGGCTATTGAGCTTTTGGGTGACAGTTGGGGCTCATGCAAATGGGCATTCAGAGGCTATGAGCATGGAAAATACAACTTTGTAGAAGTATGTTTTTCAAAATAGTTATTATAAATTCAAGTTCACTAGTGAATTAGGCCTGTAATAAATGTTTCATAAAGTCCAAGAATGAAATTTGTAGTCGTGTCCGAGCCGGAAATAAAAAGATTAAATGTAATATTGTATCTCAATGATTTCCTATGGAGCAACTAACCCTGCTACAGTGAAAATAGCATTTAGGGCCTTTTCACTGTAAGGACTTGTTTAGCAACAACATTTACATGCCCTACTTTTAAATACCATGCACTGTGCCTTATGGGCAGTAAGGTCTACAAAGGGGTGACCATATAATATATAAAAAGTAGGGTTGGGCGATAAACTCTGTTCCGCCAGCAGAGTTTGCAGAGTTTTGCCTACTCCACATTATGCTTGTAACTCCACCACCCGCAGTATGGCAGAGTTTTTCTCGCGCAGCTCACCAACATTAAGTTGGCAAGCACAAGTGACAATTTGCATCTCCTAGCATGACTTTCACCCTGTAGAATGCCACCCAGCAAGATTTTCTCAAAGCACGCGGTCACGGCTGGCTGCGACTGTTTGCTTTGAGAAGGCTGCCGCTCAAGTAGAAAATCTACCAGAGCGGTAGAAAAAGCTGCACCCTCTGGCAAGCTGTGTGGTGCCATTCGCGCTAGATTTACAGCCCGGAACAGGTTCCCGGCACTAAAAATCAGCATGAGCAGTGCGAAATGCCGAATTCCGCCCACTTGCGGAACTCCACAGAATCTCGTCGAGTTTTTATGTAAATCCGTGCAATTACATGAACTGAAACTCCAAGAGTTCCGCCCACCCAGGGCCGAACTGGGAACCGAAACCGGCCCTGGCAAACTGCTCGGCGGGCCCCCTGTGGGGCAGGGGGGGTACGGCCGAGCTGTTTGCGAGGGCCGGTTTTGGCCGATTTTGTTACAGGGGGCTGATATTGCTGGCCCCTGGTAACAAAAACGGCCCCCCAGGGGCCCAAAACCGGCCCCCACCCTGGCGGCCTACCGGGGAAACGCCCGGTGCCCGCTATGGCCAGTCCGGCCCTGCGCCCACCCCTCATGAAAAAAAGGCTTAGGCCTACCAAAGGGGTTATTCTGACAGGTCGAATTTGCAGTTTTAAAACTGCACAGCCAGGCTATACAAGGGTAGGACTGCAGTCATGTTTACACTGTCACTGTAGTAGATGGCGCAAAGGGTGTTGCAGTTCACCTGTGACATTTAAATTACAGGCCTGGGTTACACTTTCGCACCATGCATTGGAAAATTAAAGGTACAGTAAATATGCCAATCAGGGGTGGCCCAATTTCATCATGTTGAAAGAAGGAGCACAGTCACTTTACAACTGGTTACCAGGGGTTATGTTCACAAGGTTCTACAGCCAGCAAAAACAGTCAAGGCAAACATCTGGATGTATACCATGTAAATGATGGCCATTTCCAACAGGAAACTAAATAAAAAGAAGCCCTCATAAACTTCACTCATTCCAGAGTTGAGCCATTAGTTCATTGATGTGACTCAAAATGTTAATTTCAGCCAGAAACTGATGGATCAGTTTAGTTTGGCGGACGTAGTACTTCATCTACCAAATTTTGATTGGTCTGCTGGCCCAGCAAACAACTCTGTACATTGAAAGAAACCGCCATCAAGGCATTTCCTTTTAATGTGCGTTAAGTTTGGTTTATGGCCCCCATTGGTTTTGATGCAGATTCACTAAATTTTTCAATACTATTTCTTCTTCAAAAACAAATGCCTAAACAAAAAACCAATAATCCCCCACCTCCTCGGAGTTCTTTCTGTCCCCTGTTGATGATGGGCAGAAGAAAAAGAACTACACTCCCTAAATAGGGCAGACATGTTATGTCTTTTCTCCAATAGCCCCATCTCTGTTGGTGGAATATTTCTATCGACATGGACTCTATTGACAGGAATCCAGCAGACTGTCCAACTCTAAATGAGTTGGGCAGACTGATGATTTGGAGCCATACAGCACAGTGCTCTGTCACATGCTTGAGGGAGTAGCTCAAACTCTAAATAAGGCTCTGAGTCTCTTGCTTGGCTTATTTTTGACAGTGCTTCAGGCCATTAAAATTTAAGGCATGCATTAAGAAGAGATACACATTAAATATAGAGAAGAGTTTATATAGATTATTGAAGTCTGGACATGCAAATGAAAAGTATTTGTGATTCTCCGTGTTTCCCAAGCCTTGCAAAAAGCTGACTGGGAAATAAGGAATGGGAGGTCAGGGGAGAGGCAAGATGGCGGGCGCTTAGAGGCCGAGTGCAGCACTAGCGACGCTATCCTGGGTTAAGTTTTGAAGCAAAGACCCCTATAGGATCGCGGAATGTAGGTGACTGCATAAAAAGGGACTCGAGAAAATATTTTTCTTATGCTGGGATCACGGAACCCCCGTAAAAGACTCTACACGCTGGTTGCAAGAATCGGGCTCCGGATTATTAGGCGCTCTATTTTCAAGGCTCTCTCTTACCTGGCGAGCCGGGGATCCTGGAGTAGCGGAGGAATGGCGCCGAAATCGGCGGCATATGCCGCGGGCGCTAAAGCAGCAGCAACGTGAAAGCTACGTGGTGAGCTGCCCGTGAGCTCAGTGGCGCTGGAACAGAACAAGCCGGAGCAGGCACTGAACGACCTGCAGCAGTCACGCACGCCGGAGCAGCTGAGGAGGGGGAGAGGCGGGGCATCTGGAAAGAATCGTCCAGTTGGCCCCTCGGTAGCTGACATGCTGATGCGTCGTAAGGAGCAGCATACGGAGGCAGCAGGGTCGGTAGCAGTGCATATAGTAGCTCCAATTACAGAGGAAAATGCCAGAAGGAAACAGAATGAGGAGGTGAGCCCAGGCAGACCCATTGAAATATCTCAGAGCTTGAAAACTAACTTGGTTGCTGGGGATCCTAAGGATACTGTTTCATCTGCTACAGAGCCCCCTGTAGTGACAATGATAGCGGTCCTGAGGTGAATGTCCCTCTGGGAGATAAGGTGGGGGACAGTGCAGCAGCTCTCCCTGTTGAATCACAGAATATAGAAGCAAATAGCAAGACCGTTGATACTTCGAATATGGCCTCCATCTCTGAAGGAGTAATAGATGGTAAGGAGCTACAGCAACCCGCCCCAATATTGGGTAGTAATGATGCAATGTGGGGAGTGGATCTCCTAGGGGATAAGGATAAACTTGATCTTGATAAGGATAAAGAGCCCAGTGACTGTTTTTTTTCTGTTTCTGAAGGGGCTGAATGGTCTGATGATCGGAGCTCATCATTAGGGGGCAGTAACTTGGATTCAGACCTGGAGGATAGTGATCTAGATCTCCCCACAATAACCAAGAAGTCTAATGTGCAGCCAGATGTACATGGCATACAAGGTCAAGGAAGAAAGGATCTGAGATGGGACTACTCATCCGCTACCCCACTTTCTGGTAAATCCTCTTCGGGAGCTGATTCCACCCCCCGATACTGGAGGTTATACACCAGGCCATCCTCTCTCACAGGGAAGAAACACGTCAGGACAGCCGTAAGGCGCAGGCCGCCATGAGAAAATGCATGGGGTCGTCAGGAAGCTCTCCAAGGCATGTTTTAATGTAGGTGAGAGAGTGACGAACCTGGAGGAAAGAATAGTTGCGACTGAGGCAGAAGCAGCCAGCGCATCAACGCAGGTGGAGGCTCAAAGCTCACAGATCAAGGATATTCAGTGGAAGCTGGAGGAATTTGAGAACGGGCAGAGGAGGAACAACCTCAGGGTATTGGGGGTGCCAGAGGGAGGGGAGGGGTCGGACGCTAGGGTATATATCATCGAATTGTTTAAGTCTGCCTTTCCCGAATTGACAGAATGAAATTGGTCTGCGGAAATACAAAGAGCACATCGCACTCCGTTCAAACAACGTGTCCCAGCTAGAGAGGGGGACAAACCACGAGCAATTCTGGTGTTCCTAGGGAATTTTTTATTGCGGCAGGCTATTTCAGAAAAGGCCAGACCTGAAACTAAGAGATCTAGTGGGGGAGTCTCATTTTGTGTTCGCCCTGACTTCTGCCATTCAACGGTAGAAAGACGCTGGAGGCTGAGACATCTAATAAAACCATTTCAGGAAAAGAACATCCAGGTTTATCTGATTAATCCAGCACAACTTAAGGTGATCCATGGGGGACAGACACTCTATTTTTCTTCTGAGATAAAAGCCAGAGAATATTTGGACGCTGTGGATAAATAAAGCTTGGGTCTGAATTGAAGAAAGGGTGAGGGGGAAAAAGAAGAAGCAAGGTTATGTTTGATAGGATAAAGGGGGTAAGAGGTAGCTATGGTAGGTTGTTTTAGAAGGACCCAGGTCGCTAATGCTACATACATCACATGCACAGACTTAGGGTCTGAGTGCCTCACAAGGGTGGTGGGAATGGGGGAGGAGGGGGGTGGATGGGGGTTGGATGGGGTGGGGGTAGAAAGGGGTGGGAAGGATGGGGGGAAAATTGAAAAGAGGGAAAGTACCTGGTGTTATGTTTTTTGTGATTTTTTTGGTGATTTAGGGCTTGTGGTATATAAACAGATGATTGGGCTGGTTCAGAAGTGAAATGCTATCTTAGTAGGGCTAAATGGGGAAACTTAAGATATGTACCCTTAACATTGGGGGTTTAAATAATTGGAGGAAGAGGCAAATGATGGGGTATTTTGTAAGGTCGAACCATATTGATGTTTTATGTTTACAGGAGACCCATTTATCATGGGCAAAAAAACATTTATTGAGGATAAGTGGTTTTGAGTTGCTGGCCTGCTCCTCACAGACATCTACGGTTAGAGGGGTGGCAATACTGGCTAGATCTGTGCTGGGAGGGGCTAAGCGTCATTTGGCAGATTCCCATGGGAGGTGGGCACTGGTGGAACATGATCTAAGGTTTACAATATGTACAATCTATGGCTCCAATCAGGATGACCCGGAGATATTTGAATATCTTGAAGTTGAATTATTGAATTGGCCGAGACCTATTATAGTATGCGGAGATTTGAATATCTCTGCTGATTTTATAAATAATACTGTTTATGTAGGCCGTAAGCCCAGGGTATTTCGAGCAGTGACCTCAGTATGGGAATCACATGGTTTGGTAGATGTCTGGGGTTGTAAGGAGCCTAATGACCCGGGCTTTACATATTATTCATGCCCCTTCAAGAAATATACGAAGCTGGATTACTTTCTGGTCTCTGCATCAGAATTAGAGAAAGTCAGTATTATTAAACTCCCGAAAGTACTGTCTGATCATAGTCCATTGATGCTGGAGTATGAGATAGATATTTTAAATAAAAAGCACTCAAGGTGGACTTTTGAGAGGAAGCTTCTAGCTGACCCCAAATTTTTAGAACATCTGAGGAAGTGGACCCAAGATTACTTTGCTGCGAATCGCTTTAGCTCATCCAGAAATAATGTCTGGGATGCGTTTAAGGCAGCCTTGAGAGGCGAGACGATCAGCTTCTCGGCTAGGCTAAAGCAAGAGGCTCGCCGAGAAAATGAGAGATTGGTCTGCCAACTAGTAGAAGCAGAGGAACAACATATAAAGGATATTGGGCAAGGGTCCGAGGCCGCAGGGAGTCAACAAAAGATTCTCATTATAAAAGCAGAGCTGCATAAGTGGTTAGCTCAGAAGGCAGCTGATGAGTATCATACACATAGGGGCAAGATGTATGAGACGGGAGAGCAGGCAGGCAAGTTATTAGCACTTCGGATCAGGCAAGAAAGCAGTAGAAATATAAAATCAAAAATACAAGAGGAGGGTCGGGACTATACGGAGCCAGCTGATATATTGGAAGTTTTTAAAAAATGTTATCAAATATTGTATAAAGAAGTGGGTGGTCCAGAGGGTGCTAGTTTAGGGTTTGAAGATATAGGCCCCCAGTTGGATAATTTGGATAGAGAAATGCTGGATAATGATCTGGTAATAGAGGAAGTAATAGGAGCACTGCAGGAGTTAGCAGCAGGAAAGGCTGCGGGGCCGGATAGTATACCACTTGAAGTATATAAGAGTATCCAGAGCGAGATTGCCCCAATGCTACTGGATTTATTTAATGGTATAATATGTTCCGGTCAAATCCCTGAATCTTGGAAGGAAACAAATATTATTGTGTTCCACAAGAAAGGGAAGCCTAGGGAGAACCCCGGTTCATATCGTCCAATATCCCTCATCAATACGGATACCAAGATCTATGCTAAGGTTTTGGCTAGAAGGCTGGGAAGGGTCATAGGCGGTCTGGTATCCCCGTGGCAGCATGGGTTTATCCCAGGTCGAGGGACAACTGACCACATCAGGCGGGCCATTTCACTTTTTGATGTGCAAGCTGCCACGGGGGGGGGCGGATGGCCATGATCCTCCTAGACGCAGAAAAGGCCTTTGATCGCATCACGTGGAAGTATTTGTGGGGGATATTGGAACAAAGGGGATTCGGCCCTAAAATAATGGGGGCTATTAGGGCCATGTATTCAGATCCAAAGGCCAGAATCCAGAAAATGGGAGGCAGCTCGGAAAAAGTGCATATTTCTAGAGGGACACGTCAGGGTTGTCCCTGTTCACCAATTCTTTTGCCCTGTACATAGACCCTCTGGTACGGAAATTATTAGGATGCAATGAAATTAAACCGGTAGTTTTTAATCGATATGAAACTAAGTTACTGGCATATGCCGACGATCTGGCCATAATTACACCAGAACCAGATACGGCATTGATAGCTATTACAGGGATTGCCAGCGAATTTGGACATTATTCGGGGTATCTGTTGAATGACAGTAAAACCCAGATAATTTGTACTAAAAATATTAAAGGGCAGGATGCAAGGTATTCTGATTCAGCGGTTTATTTGGGAGTTAGGATAGGCTCGGCAACAGATACCACTGTAAAAGATAACTTTACCCCTTTACTAAAAACAATGGCAACTGACCTTAAAAGAATAGATGCCTTACATTTGTCTATAATAGGGAGAGCAAATGTACTTAAAATGACCATGCTTCCCAAGGTACTATATCTCTTTCGCTCTATCCCGTTTATGATCGATGAAGGCTTAATAAAGTCAATAGAGGTAGTTTTTATGAATTTCATCTGGCAGTATGGTAAAATCAGGCGCTCCATGAGATATATGTCTCTCCCACAAGAAAAAGGAGGGCTTGCAATCCCTAATATTAAATTTTACCAGTGGGCCTGTTTGTTAAGTCAGATGGCGATTTTATTTGATTCAGCCTCAAACCTATCGGATACTCCACTTGGTAATAATAACCCTCCTTCCATTTTTGAATTATTATTGGGTAGAGAAGCTCTGGGGCTTCTGCTACGGAAAACCGATAGGCGTTATTATAAGAAAATGTGGTATAAGGTTTTAGATGGTGTTTGGGAGGTTTGGAAACAGGTGCAAAAAGTCCTAACAATCCCTAAAATTAGTTATTATACACCGGTTTGGAACTGCAGTATGTTTCCTCAATTTAGTAATGATAGGATATGGAGATTCTGGGAGCAGCAAGGAATTAAAAGAATAGGTGATATATATGAGGGGGGTAGTTTGATGAGATTTGAGGATATTCAGCAGAGATTTGGTATCCCGGATAATTTAGGCTTCAAGTTTCTTCAGATCCAGGATACTCTGAAGGGAATTAGACCACGGATTATTCCTGGGGGCAGACTTGATATATTGGATTATTTATTAGATGGTGGAAGAAGGATTAAAATGATATATGGGTCTCTGTTATCAGGGACTCAGGATGATTTGGAGAAATTTGAAGCTGCATGGGTAACAAAACTTAGGGACCCAGATGTTGACATAGATAAAGCATTGCAACTCATGGGAAACTTTTTCGCTCCACGAATTTGAGAGCCCAACACTATAAAACCCTTTTTAATTTATATTTTACACCAGCTAAATTATTTATGTGGGGTAAAAAGGAGGATGATAGATGTCTGCGGTGTTTGGGAGGTGCTGCTGACCTGCTGCATATGTTTTATCATTGTAGTAAATTAAGTGCAATTCAAGGAGAAATTGGGAATTTTTGGGAGGGGCTGCTAGGAGTTAAGATCACCCTATCCCCTACCCTAATGATAATGGGATTTGATAGTAACTTGAGGCTCAATAAGGAAAAAGAAGCATTTGTATTTATATCTGTGGCGGTCCTTCGGATATTGCTTGCGGCAGGATGGAAGGATACGGTAGCACCATCCTTCCAGATGTGGGTGGCTAGACTTCTTGGGATTCATAATATTGAATCCTCCCTATATATGCACCGGGGTAGGAAAATGAGGGAATTAGGAACGATTATTTGGGCTCCCAGGAAGCGATGGAGGGACGGTTGTCTGGAGGAAGCGCCTGAGTGATTTTTTATATTTGGTTCCCTTATTTATTAGCCCCGATCGGTGATGGATGGTTATTTTTATCTCTGTATGGACGTATCAGCCCAGTTTTACTATGTAATAATGAAATATTTCTTAGTTTTTATCTGTTTTAGAAACTCATGCCCGAACGTATTTATTGTATAATGTATTATATGATTTATGTATAGTGGATTTTTTGTAATATTGCAATGTAATCTGTATTTATTATTAAGTATACCAGGTATTTTTCTCACAATAAAAAAAAAAAAAAAGAAAGGAATGGGAGGTCAGGAAAGGAAAAGGGTTAGCAGACAACTTGCCTTTCAATAAAATAAACTTTTATAATGCAGCCTGTTTCCCTTAAAGGAGTATGTTGGAAAGTGGGCAGGGGTCCCCAGAACCACTTTATGCTCACTAACAACCTTTTTTTAACATTAAAAAAAAGGAAGGGGTCAGTGTTTAGGATTAGTTACCCACTAAAACTTGACTCTGTAACTTTTCAATGTTTTGCAACAAGATTTTGGTTGCAAAACAATAATTTCTCACACAACATGGACGTTTACAACAGAACCCGTCCAAATACCGATTTGGGGGCGGAATCCCATTTTGGGAAACACTAGGGGGCCGATTCCGATCTCGGTCGGAGGCGCACCCAATACCATTCGGTCGGGAAAAAAGCCATGCGAAAGCCTGTTTCCCGACCGATCCGTACAGCACACCGAACGAGCAAGTACGATGCGCACAACAGCAAAAAATCCGGCCGAGCCGTACTCACCCAAACCAGGTCCTGTTCTCCGACCGAGGCGAATCCGGAAACGCCGAATCGAGTCGCACGGAAGGAAAAATGCAGCCCCGTCCGGCCGGACAAGTACGATGCGCTTTCCATACGCGCCGAACCCGTCGCTACGCACGTAACGTCAAAGCATCCGGGAGAGGCGCACATAAGCTCCGATTCGCGCCACAACACGATCCACGGCTACGAGGCGAACACGCCAGCGACGAGGACGACGCGAGCGACGAGGACGAGGCGAAGCGACGAGGACGAGGCGAAGCGACGAGGACGACGCGAAGCAACGAGAAGGACGAACGACACGAACCAACCATGAATCCCTTCGTCCCGATCATACCAATATTCTACATTTACTACCGGAACAGGCACGGACGCGTACGGCGCAGAAGGTAAGCAAGACACCAACCACAAAACACATACAACACGTACACGACACATCACACACACACACAGGGATGCAGAATATACTTACACCAGCAACAGCAGCACCATAGGGGCGGGATGCCCATCACCAATGCCACATATGCACACAGGGGCCTGAATGCGCACCACCACCCCTACCCAGGGGTGGCATGATGCCTACCACCACTACCACCCTCACCCAGGGGTGGCATGATGCCTACCACCACAACCACCCTCACCCAGGGGGCAGGATGCCTACCACTACTACCACCCTCACCCAGGGGGCAGGATGCCCACCACTACTACCACCCTCACCCAGGGGGGCAGGATGCCTACCACTACTACCACCCTCTAGCCAGGGGGCAGGATGCTTACCACTACTACCACCCTTAGCCAGGGGGCCAGGATGCTTACCACTACTACCACCCTCACCCAGGGGGGGCAGGATGCCCACCACTACTACCACCCTCACCCAGGGGGGGCAGGATGCCTACCACTACTACCACCCTCACCCAGGGGGGCAGGATGCCTCACCACCACCCTTAGCCAGGGGGCAGGATGCCTACCACTACTACCACCCTTAGCCAGGGGGCAGGATGCTTACCACTACTACCACCCTCACCCAGGGGGCAGGATGCCTACCACTACTACCACCCTCACCCCGGGGGCAGGATGCCCACCACTACTACCACCCTCACCCAGGGGGCAGGATGCCTACCACTACTACCACCCTCACCCAGGGGGGCAGGATGCCTACCACTACTACCACCCTTAGCCAGGGGGCAGGATGCCCACCACTACTACCACCCTCACCCAGGGGGCAGGATGCCTACCACTACTACCACCCTCACCCAGGGGGGCAGGATGCCTACCACCACCCTTAGCCAGGGGGCAGGATGCCTACCACTACTACCACCCTTAGCCAGGGGGGCAGGATGCCTACCACTACTACCACCCTTAGCCAGGGGGCAGGATGCTTACCACTACTACCACCCTCACCCAGGGGGCAGGATGCCTACCACTACTACCACCCTCACCCAGGGGGGCAGGATGCCCACCACTACTACCACCCTCACCCAGGGGGCTGGATGCCTACCACCACCCTTAGCCAGGGGGCAGGATGCCTACCACTACTACCACCCCCACTCATAGGATGGACAATGCATGACACAACCAGCACACCACAACCTAGGGAATGCAAGAAGAAGACATCCCCCAACACCATGACAAGCGTGTGTAGACTGTGTCAAATGCCTACAACACCGAACATGACTTTGAACATACAATGTGACCCCTAGCACATGTGCCACACATATATGTGTGTGGCACCCACAATGCAAGCAGGCCATGACCATTGTGGCAATGGGGTCCAAACCCCCATCATCACAGTGACCAAAATGTAAGTGTGGGGTCCATAGCTGAAGCACATTTTGAACATTGTGGCAATGGGGTCCAAACCCCCATCATCACAGTGACCAAAAGGTAAGTGTGGGGTCCATAGCAGAAGCACATTTTGAACATTGTGGCAATGGGGTCCAAACCCCATCACCACAGTGACCAAAATGTAAGTGTGGGGTCCATAGCTGAAGCACATTTTGAACATTGTGGCAATGGGGTCCAAACCCCATCATCACAGTGACCAAAATGTAAGTGTGGGGTCCATAGCAGAAGCACATTTTGAACATTGTGGCAATGGGGTCCAAACCCCCATCACCACAGTGACCAAAATGTAAGTGTGGGGTCCATAGCTGAAGCACATTTGGAACATTGTGGCAATGGGGTCCAAACCCCATCATCACAGTGACCAAAATGTAAGTGTGGGGTCCATAGCAGAAGCACATTTTGAACATTGTGGCAATGGGGTCCAAACCCCCATCATCACAGTGACCAAAATGTAAGTGTGGGGTCCATAGCAGAAGCACATTTTGAACATTGTGGCAATGGGGTCCAAACCCCATCACCACAGTGACCAAAATGTAAGTGTGGGGTCCATAGCTGAAGCACATTTTGAACATTGTGGCAATGGGGTCCAAACCCCCATCATCACAGTGACCAAAAGGCAAGTGTTGACAAAGTAAGAGGTGCAACTGCCAAACTGCATGGATGATTCCTGGTCACAGAACAACAAACACATCAGTGGCAAAGTAGTGTATGTGTCCCATTGCAACATAAATTGGGGGAGCCAAATCCTGCAGTGCAAATAAGACATAACTTTGGCCATGTGCAGACAAACAACACCCATGGGGGCTGACACCGTCAATAATCATCAATGACACAATGACAGAAGTGACCATCCGAATACAGACCCACATATTTGCACCAATGGGCCGACACATGCAGATACCCTGTGGAGACTGCAGATGTGAGGCGAACAGATACCATACCATGGCAGCAATGGGACACACAATCAACAATTAGCAACAAATGAGGGCTCCCGTCCCATCAGCCTGGTCATGGAAGTGCCAACGGAATCATCAGCACAGATCCAACACACTTGTATAGCAATGTTGCACTGACAACACAGATGAGTCCTTCCCCATTGATGCCCAAACCTGCATGTTCACTGGAGATGGCCACACGGTCAGGGAAGTAGACGAATAGAACAATGGCAGGCACAACAGATGTGCAGGGGTGGAAGCCACAGATGGGAAGTTGCCAATCTAAGTAGGAAATCTCATTGCCAAATACTGAACACATGACACCCTCAGATGCTGCTATGGATGACATGGATACACCACAGGATAGGACACATAACCCCTGGACCACAGTAACACTTCATTATCATGAGACCAAATATCACCATCACTGCAGAAAGGGCATTGTTAGCATCATCAACATCATGTACATCAGAAGCAAAAGCACTAGAGAACAGAAAGTTGCTTTATTCAGCATATGTGGCATTAAAAGTAGAAGTCCGGTAGAACATAAACAAAGGCCAATGGCCAGTCCATCAACAAAGTCACAAGTGGGTGACAGTGGCAGATGCCACCCTACACATGCCTGCACAAAACCAGGGACAATCCACTAGGAGGGGCAACCGGGGGTAGGCCAGGCACCGCAGGGGCAGGATCAGGGCTCACCAGGAGGAAGCAGGGAAGGGGTGGTGGGTGCTGGAGAGCCACTGACAACTGCAGTGGAGGTGTCTGACATGGTGTGTGCCGGCACAACTGGGGGCATGGCTCAGATGTTGTGGGTGCCGGCACGACTGCAGTGGACCCTGCAGATGGAGTGGACAGGTCCGCCACTGCAGTGCCCAAGTCAGACAGGGTGGTAGTGGACTCCACTGCAGTGCCTACCACCAGGGGAGGAGAATGGGGAACAGGCAAGGTGGGCTGGACAGAGGGGGAGGACACCCTCACCACATCAGTGGCACAGACAAGCGCAGCGGGGGTGTGGTGCCGGGAGAGCAAGTGGCAGGGGAGAAGGCCGGAGCCTCTTGGGGATGGTATATCTGTGGGTGGGGGAACCTGGGGCAGGGTGTGGCGGGGGCACCTGTGGAGTGGGGGCCTGAGGGATGGAGGAAGGTGACCTGGTGCTTGAGCTGCAGGGCGGCGGCGGGGTCTTGCTCTTACCACTCTGGGGGACTTGCGGGTGGGGGCCTCAGTCTGTCTGTGCCTGGGGGAGGGTGTCCGGGGGCGAGGGGCACTCTGCTCCGTGTGGGGGCTTCCTCTTCCCCCTGGATGCTGGGGCAGCTGGATCGGAGGGAAGAGGCCGAGGTCACTGAGGAAGAGGCGCTGGGTCTTTGGGGTTGCAGGTGAGGCAAGGGAGGGTGCTTTGGAGGGAGAGGCAACTGAGGACTGCGCAGTGCCCGTGGATGCGTGTGTGTGTACCAGGGCCCCATCCCCTGTGAGTCTGGTTTCAGTCCCCTGACTGTGCGTGCGTGTGCGTTTAGTTTGTGGCGTGTGTGTCTGTGTGCTGGATGTGTGTGTGCTGGTGTGTGCCTGTGCCGGTGTGTGTGTGCTTGGGACGGGCAAGGTGCTGGGGAGTGTGGATGGAGCAGAGGCAGGAGGGGTGAGGGACTGTCTGAGGAGGGACACTGATGCCGTCAGGGAGGAGTCCATGGACCTGTTGCCCCTCTGTAGGTCAGACATGCCCGATGAGATGCCCTCCATGAACGACACCAGCTGAGTCAACAGTGCGGTGTGCGCATGGAGGACACTCAGCATGGCTGTCTGCCCTACATGGAGCTGGCGAAGGAGGTACACAGACTCCTCACTCAGGGCAGCAGGGGACACAGGGGCAGGGGGTGCGGTGCCTGGGCCAAAGGAGACACGCTCCCGAACATGGGAGCCTCCACGGACCTGGGGAATGGGAGCCGATGGGAGGGCGGTGGTGGTGCTGGTGGTGGCGGGGACAGCAACACTAGCTGGGGTGTGGTGGCTGCTGACACCCGCCTCCACAAGGGAGTCATCCTCCGAGTTGCTCTGGTCCTCAGCTGAGGTGGATGGTGCTGAGGATTCCTCGGTGTGGCTCCCCTCGCCCTCCGTGCCACTGGGTCCCTCCGACCACTCCTCGGCTGCTGACCCAGTCTGGCTCTCTGGCTCCTCCTGGTCCGTGGAGCTGTCCCCTTCCATGGCCGTGGATGTATCTGCAAACAATGGGGAAACAGACAGACATCAGTCACCTGCACCAAACGCACACACCACTGTGAGCACAGCACATCACAGAGCAAGCCATGGCATCATTAGTTGTACATTGCTAAAAGTGCCCTAACTGAACAGGAGAAGCCAATTGTCAGTCTGATGCCAAGCATGGCACTCACATCCCACATGGCCTTGCACCCATCTGTCTGGTGTCTGTTGGATTGCAACACCCCAGTGTGGACACATGCACCAAGTACACAGTAGTTGGACAGTGCAGAGGACACGGTGTGGACACATCACAGCTCTTGCCACTGAGTCAGTACAGGTTTCCGGATGAAAGGGATGCCCAGAGTCAAATAGGAAATGCATGTTATGCATACCAGCGACAGACACCATGATGCACCGATGTCCTGATAGCCAGTGCCACTATGGTGTGCATGTAGCACATGTCACTCCCCTGCAGGACCACAAATAAGTTGACACATGCCATGGCAGAGGCATGACTGTTAAGTCATACATCACTGTCTCAGTGATGTATGACTTGGCAGCCAGACAACAACACTATGCACTGTGTCACAATAGTAGGTCATGGGGAATGCAAGTCCTGGAGCTGCACAAGTGCACATGTACATCCCCCACACAACACATCATCTCAACCCTCATCTGTCCAGGTCACACCTATTGGACATATGGGAGACCTGTGACACTACCCTCTGAACCTGAGCCCCTCACAATTTGCTGTGAATGGGGAACAGCTGCCTGAACATCACATTCGCATACCCCAGTCTGCACGGGCAGCTGATCAAACACCTATGTGACACACAAGTATCGTCTCCTATGGTCACATCTCCAGGGGCATGCTGAGCCCCTACCAAGAAACACCACAGCAGTCCTGGCAACTAATCCACAGCACACTGACACAGAGGCAGACACCGGAGGGGTCAAATCACTGTGCACAATGTGTCAGCTGATACACGGGAGTGGGAGTACAGAGTGCATTGCATGGCCTGGAGTAGGCATGACTGTCCTGCTCCACATGAATGAGGGATGTGCCCTGGACAGTGGATAGCTGGCTATGTATGTGTGACACACGTAATCTGCACACTCCTGGGGCACAAACATTGTTCCCACCCGCTGCATGGGCGTGTGCCACATACCCCAGGCACATGTGGTGGCTCAGCTCAGCAAGTGGACCGCATATCAAAGCAACACGCAGATCACATGTCCAAACCCAGGCGTTGTGTGAACAATGGACCCACCCATGATGCCCACAACAGAGTCAGGGAAACAGATGCTGTCCCCCACCTTTAGTGAAGCAAACTGCAAGGACACAGTCCCAAGTGACACAATTCCCTGACTGTAAGGGCCACACCTGGGTATCAGATGAGCAGTGGGCAGTGCACAATAGAGGGACATGGCTCCTGGACAACATGACTGCTGCACTGTGGCAGTTGAACCAGGCCAGAGGAGGGCACAAAGCATGTAATACAGAGTTCACAGTGCAGTCTTTGACTCACCCCCTCCTTGCTGCTGTCTGGCCTTCAGCTGCCCATCCAGGTCTGGAAAGACCACCGCCAGGATCTGGAGCATGTGGGGGTCAGGGTCCGTGTTCCGCCCCTCCTGCGAGGAGGCGACAGCTTCAGCTGGACCCGTGCAATCCTCCGGGTCCAGCCCCGAAGGTCCTGCCACCTCTTCTGGCAGTTGCGGATCCGGCGCTTGTAGACCCCCACGGACCGGACAGCCCGGACGATGTCCTTCCAGATTTCCTGCTTCCGATGGGCATTAACCTGTGAGGATGACAAAGTGAAAAGGCCATTACCACACATGCAACATATCCGTGCATGACACAGTCGTATATACATGTCTCAATCACAGGGGCACATGATGTACACAGGCAGTGCAAAGCTGACCATGGACAGTTTGCCAGACGTCACTACATGGTATCATTGCATGGGAAGTAAAACCATGTTCAAATGCACTGTCACTGCACCATACCTGTCCAGTGCAAGTCACTACACACTATGGGGGGTGACAACTACTCAGTGAGCCTGCTAGCCAGTGGCGTGCAGACTCTCAGCCTTGCTAGTCACACAAAATGCACATTCAGAAAGGCAGTGCACAGAACACTCACCTGCTCCCCTGGTGTCCCATACAGCTTGCTGTACTGTGGAAGTAGGCTGTCCAGCAGGGCCTGGTTCTCTTCAAGGCTGAAGGCTGGGGCTCTCTCCACAGTACGTGCCATTGCAGGGTCCAGAGGGGCAGAGACAGCAGCAGTGCAGTGGCAGATGTCGTCTTGGAGCATGTAGTGCAGGCAAGTGGGCTCTCAGGGGAACAGCCAGCAATATATATGTGCTGGAGAGGCAGATACTGTCCCTTGTGTCCAAAGTGATAGGTCCAAGTCGTTTGCATCTTCTGAATCTGGCCAATCCATGGAATAGCAGCACCAAAACACGCCCACAGCATCCTTCAAATCTTCAACTTCATGACATACATGATTTTGCAACATTGTTGTGGGTGACCAACTGATTTTCCAGCAACCGACTCGCTCGAAATTCGAAAACGCGTCCGTTGCCAGGCAAGCCCATTGTCAATGGGTGCGCACCGATCGGTCCATTGCGGTACAACGCGCACAGGGGTACAACGCGTACCCGCACACATTGAAAGCAATGTTCCGGCCGGAGGCACCGATCGGTCCATTGCTGTTCAACGCGCACAGGGGTACAACGCGTACCCGCACACATTGAAAGCAATGGGCCGGCCGGAGGCACCGATCGGTCCATTGCAGTTCAACGCGCACAGGGGTACAACGCGCACTCCGCACACATTGAAAGCAATGGGCCGGCCGGAGGCACCGATCGGTCCATTGCAGTTCAACGCGCACAGGGGTACAACGCGTACCCGCACAGATTGAAAGCAATGGGCCGGCCGGAGGCACCGATCGGTCCATTGCAGTTCAACGCGCACAGGGGTACAACGCGCACCCGCACACATTGAAAGCAATGGGCTGGCCGGAGGCACCGATCGGTCCATTGCAGTTCAACGCATCACTGTACATGTGACTGGCATATGTCAGCATGCCTGTCTCAGATGGACATATGCCAGCCACAGATAGCTCCCAGGGAGTGAGGGGCACACCTACCACACGACAGCCTGTCCAAACTTTATCATAAGGCATGTAAGGCTGCATTTCCTATTGTGTGTATGTTGGTGTACATGTTGTCCTGTGGGTGTCACCTGTGGGCAGCCACCCCCAGGCTGTGCACGTGTTCATGGGGACAGGATCCTGGGTGTTACGTGTACGTGACCACTGTGATATGCAACTGTTCATATCTGTGCATGTGCCATGGTCACATTTCACAGTGGTGTATGTGTATGTCATGTCACATACCCCGTGAGTCCCATGTGGGACGGCATGTTTGAGCCAGGGTGTCCCAGTGGCACAATAGTGATGGTCCTCCACAGTCTTTGTGCATGTGGTGTTTACAATGTCTCTGATTTCATGTGCACAATGGGAGACAGTCTCCACATCCACGTTGTGTGTGCATGGACTCTGATGTTGTGCGTGTGTGTCACAGACGTCCATGTCTGTCCTGCCGTGGCAAGTGGGGCCACTACCTGTGGGGGTCATGGTTGTTTTGCTGTGGTGTATACATGATACTCCATGTAATGCCAGTGTCCATGTGGCATTACAGGGTCCCTGGGAATGTACCTGTCGTTGAGCTGTGGTGCCTGGGGCACATCTGTCCTCACATGTCCCTGTGGGGGTTATTGTGACACGGCAGCAGGAGATGGGAACTGTGACACGGCCTCATGATATCCAATGGGCCAACCTGGGACTAATTGATGCCACCTGTTGGACCGTGTTGACAGATGTTGGCCATGTATGTACCATACATGTCCTTCCGGTACTGCACACTTCATGTAGTTGTGCCTCATAATGATGTATGTTGGGATCTTGAGTGTGTTCAATGCCGCATATGTGGGGTGACTGACAATCTTGCTTACTTCTCCTCTGCACTGCAGGGCTCCTGCTGTCCATCGGCCATTCCCAGACCTGGCAACGATGGTGGAACGGGACAGCATCCGACGGTACCGCTTCACCAGGCAGCTGATTGAGGATTTGGCAGTGCAGTTGTCCCCACATTTGCAGCCTGGCCGGCCGTATCCTACAGCGCTGACCCCCAAGGTGAAGGTGATGGCAGCCCTACACTTCTTTGCCACTGGTACCTTCCAACATACTGTGGCGACTGCTGGTGGGATGTCACAGACCATGTTCAGCCGTGTGCTCCGCGATGTTTTGGCGGCAATGTTGCTCTTCCTGAACCGGTACATCTATTTCCCTAGACTGCGACGACTCACTGACGTGAAGAGTGACTTTTATGCCCTGGGGAGGATGCCGCATGTCATTGGCTCCATTGATGGGACACATGTGGCTTTGGTACCACCACAGGCCCAGGAGCAGGCCTACAGGAACCGCAAGCACTACCACTCGGTCAATGCACTGGTGGTGTGTCTTGCAGACATGACCATCACACACGTGTGTGCCCGTTTCCCTGGTTCAGCACACGATGCCTTTGTGATGAGGAGTAGTCGCATCCCCAGGATGATGGCACAGATGCAGAACCAGCGTGCCTGGCTTGTCGGTGTGTACTGACTTTGTGCCATTGTGTGTGATCTGATCTGTAGTATTCCGCCCACTGTTCCAAGTCAGCTAATGTGCACTTGTCTGTCCGTAGGTGACTCGGGATACCCCAACATGCCGTGGTTGCTGACACCCCTCAGGAACCCTGTGACACCTGCCCAGATGCGCTACAATGAGGCACATGGTCGGACCAGGAGAGTGATTGAGCGGACCTTTGGTCTCCTGAAGAGCCGCTTCCGCTGCCTGGACAAGACCGGAGGGTCCCTCCCATATGCCCCTGCGAAAGTGTGCAAGATTATCATCGTCTGCTGCATGCTCCACAACCTGGCAGTGCGGAAGGAGTTGCCTCTCATCCAGGATGACAATGACCAACATCCGCCACCTGTGGAGGATCCTGGCCTGGACCACGATGCCAGTGACGATGATGATGATGATGATGGTGATGGTGATGTCCGCACACAGCTCATCACCAACTTCTTTAGCTGAATGTGAGTATCCTGAGGTGTCATGTCAATGATGTGAGTTGGCATGATGTGTGGGTGGTGCTCTGGTGCTGTGGGAGTGTGTCCATGGGCCACTTGACTGGATGTGTGTTGCGATGTGTGCTAACAGGTGGGCTGTACTCCCCAACAGTGTTGACATGCTAACTTGGTTCTGGGTGGGTATCTTGTAACATGTATTGTGCATGTGTTTTGCTGTTCTGTCCTGTACTCCATTGCTTTTGACTGTGTGTCATTTCTGTCCTTCACAGGGTACTTTCAGATTCGTTTGGTCAACTGTGTCCACCGACGACGTGATTGCACATCCAGGCTGGTAGCTGTTGTGTCCCTACAGGTGATGTGCGCCACACCCATGGACTTCCTTCCGTCTACAGTTGTTGACTGTGTGCCCGCTACCAGGTGGGGTTACCTTGCATCTGTAGTGGTTACGGCATGTTGCAACTGTGTAATAAACCTGTGCTTCACTTTGTGATGTGCGTTGTCTGTGGTCACATATTTGACTGCCATTTGCTTACTGCACCTGTGGGCTACTTGACTACAACTGGGAATGGGTGTGGTGTCTGTGCATTGCACCGTCTTCCCTGGCAACATCAGTGTAGGCAATGAGTCAGATGGCCTAGGTGTGTATGTGTCGTGTAGCCCTGGTGGTGTGTCTCCCTCATGTGTGTCACGTTTCCTGTACTCACATGCCTGTGTTGTCCTTGCTGTTGCAGTTCGCATACACAGTGTAATTTTGCAGTTCATCATCCCCATAACAGCACCCACGTTGGAATCACGACAGAGGCAAGTATGGTGTATTAGTGTGTTTATTGTGATACATTTGTGTTAATAGTGCATAGGATGGGTTGTGCTGTACATGAATCTTGCAATCCCAAGTTCCTAGGTGAATTGAAAGTCTGGGTAGACAGGATCCCTAGTATCGGGGCCACAGTTGTCTGACACATTGGTCCAACTTGTACTCCCCATGCAATGTGTGGGAGTAGTGTTGCCGTCAACAGGGTGAACAGTCTGTGCACAAAGGCGAACATCCAGAACAGGTTCAGGCTTCCTGGGAGTTGCGCTTGGCCATCGGCCTCTCACTTTTCCCTCCTCGGACGACCCCTCTTCTTGGGGGGGCCCTCAAGTGCAGGCTGCTGCGGTGCAGGGGACTCTCCGCCAGAGTCCTCCTCCCTCCCTGTGGCAGTTGCAGTTTGTTCGGCACCAGATGTTGTTGGCACACAGGGAGGTGTGGACTGGTTGCTGTTCATCTGGCGGAGGCATTGTAAAATGTCCCTGTGCACCGCCGTCATCTCATGCAGTGCATCCCACTTGGACTCCACACGGGACATGTGTGAGTCCACACGGGACATGTGTGACTCCACGTGGGACATGTGGGAGTCCAAGCGGGCATGATGGGCAGCCTGCTGCTGTTTAATGTCTCTGAGGAGCCCCACTACCTGGCTGAGCTCTCCGGTGCTGGACTGGTACGCATCAGCTATGCGTACCAGTTGTGGGTCATCATGCACACCAGCAACGTCTGCAAGCAGCGACCTCTGTCTCCCACCCTCCCACCACCCCTGCTGACATGTGCAGTGAGAGCAGTGGCACGCACAGATAACCCTGGTCCACCTTGGGGGTTGGTGGTGGTGGTGGTGTCCATGGCCCCAGGTTGGTCCAGGGTCACTGTGCTGGTGTTGCTCCTTATTCTGTCCATGTCGGCAGGGATGGTATTCGTGGTGACAGTCGTTGGAGGGGTGGGTGCAGGGGGTGCAGCTGGTGGTCCTGCTGGTGCTGCAGCTGGTGGTCCTGCTGGTGCTGCATGTTGACTTGCACCGGATGTGCCAGGTTGTTCTTCATCGTCCGAGGAGGACAGAGGCTGTACGACGCCAGTGAGCTCGGCATCCTCTTGAGCCTGGGACTGGGACTCCTCAGCGTCTGCTGCTGTATCCCCATCATCACCTGTTTTTGGGAGACACAAACAATGTATGTCATGTTTCTGCAGGCATCAATGGTTGACACACTTGACAGTTGTGACTGTGCCTCTGGGTGCGGGCCTGTACATTGCATTGTTCTGAGTCGTCACAGTCAGGGGTTGATATTGGTGTGGCACATTGTCCTGCATTATTTGGGCATTTCTATGTATTTTCTGGGGTGTGAACATGGTCTGCATTGGTTGTGTTTGGTTGGCAGCCGGACCTCCTTCCCACCCACCCAGCCAGTCAGTTATCCCACCATGGAACGTGCTTGCGTTGCAGGGAGTGGAAGTTGTCTCTCAGGATGTCAGTCAGTGGTGTCCTGCTGTTTGTTGGTGCACAGTTGCCAGCAGGGCCTTGTGCTCCCCACAGCAGTAGCCAGTGTCAGCCATCTTGTGAGTCCTTCTCCACTCCCTGTGATGTGAGCATGGTTCAGGGTGGTGTTGATGGGACAGTTGTGGGGGTGACCAATATCAGTGACTACGACTCCCATCATGCTATTGCCTCCACCCCCTTCCCAGCATGCCCATGCTTCCTTCCTTTGACTCTGCTTCCCTGTGGGGTGGGCTGGCTGTGCTGACAGGATGGCTGGGAGTGTTGTCCTGGCAGTTGTTTGGCTAAGAGTCCCAAGAGTGTCCCTGTGCTTCACACAACATAACCCAGGGTGGTGGTGCTTTGTGGGATCTTGTGTTAGGATGGGGGCATTGCATTCTACCAGGTGGGTTCTGTGGAGTTTGTGTTGGGGTGTGTGTGAGGGGAGGTGCTTGTGACTATGGTCAGTGCTGCAAGTCCCCCTTCCCACCCAGCTAGCCAGATATCCCACCATTGAACGTGCTTGCATTGCAGGGAGTGGAAGTTGTCTCTCAGGATGTCAGTCAGTGGTGTCCTGCTGTTTGTTGGTGCACAGTTGCCAGCAGGGCCTTGTGCTCCCCACAGCAGTAGCCAGTGTCAGCCATCTTGTGAGTCCTTCTCCACTCCCTGTGATGTGAGCATGGTTCAGGGTGGTGTTGATGGGACAGTTGTGGGGGTGACCAATATCAGTGACTACGACTCCCATCATGCTATTGCCTCCACCCCCTTCCCAGCATGCCCATGCTTCCTTCCTTTTGACTCTGTTTCCCTGTGGGGTGGGCTGGCTGTGCTGACAGGATGGCTGGGAGTGTTGTCCTGGCAGTTGTTTGGCTAAGAGTCCCAAGAGTGTCCCTGTGCTTCACACTACATAACCCAGGGTGGTGGTGCTTTGTGGGATCTTGTGTTAGGATGGGGGCATTGCATTCTACCAGGTGGGTTCTGAGGAGTTTGTGTTGGGGTGTGTGTGAGGGGAGGTGCTTGTGACTATGGTCAGTGCTGCAAGTCCCCCTTCCCACCCAGCTAGCCAGATATCCCACCATGGAACGTGCTTGCATTGCAGGGAGTGGAAGTTGTCTCTCAGGATGTCAGTCAGTGGTGTCCTGCTGTTTGTTGGTGCACAGTTGCCAGCAGGGCCTTGTGCTCCCCACAGCAGTAGCCAGTGTCAGCCATCTTGTGAGTCCTTCTCCACTCCCTGTGATGTGCGCATGGTTCATGGTGGTGTTGATGGGACAGTTGTGGGGGGGCAATATGTGTGACTGCGACTCCCATGATGCTATTGGCTACACTGACTTGGCCAGCATACACAGAATTCCTTCCTTTGAGTGGTCTTCACTGTGTGTTGGTGTTGTTGTGGTGGCTACATGTGTGGATGTGTTTGTTAGTTCTATTTGTGCCACTGCCTAGCTGTAGTTGTGGTTGTGTTTGTACATGTGTTGGCACAGTTGGATGTGACTTTTTGATGGCATGTGTTGTGTTTATCTGACTGACATACACATTTTGGGATGATTCTGTTCTGGTTGCTGTGTAATTGCTATGAGTGCATGGTTTGACTCTCCCTTGACAGTGATGTGTGTGTGTTTTGTGGCAGTATATTGTGTACATTTGTTGTGTACTCACCAGGCTCTGGGATGTCCTCTAGTCCATATATGCTCACTGGCGGAAGGATGGCCCGCACCTTCTCCTCCCAGGGCCTGAGGTATATTGGCTTGGCAGGAGGGCCACTGCCGGTGTGTTGGCTGTTGATGTAGTCTTGCTTCAGCAGTTTCCATACCCTCCTGCGCACGTCATACCACCTGTTCTGGATGTCGGTCTTTGTGCGCCGACATGGTGATTGGGCGTTCACCCTGTTGATGATCCTCTCCCACATCTTGGTTTTCTGCGACATGGGGGTCTGTTGGACCAATGTGCCAAACAGCTGTGGCTCTACCCTGAGGATCTCGTCTACCAGGACTTCCAATTCACAATCTAGGAACTTGTGATTCTTCTTGGGGGCATGGTGATGTGTGGTGATGGTGAGTGATGTGTGTGTTGGTGTGCAGGTGAGGGTGTGTGAGTGTGTGTTTTGCTGGGTGTATGTGAGGTAGGTATTTGTTGGTGTGCTGATGGTGTGTGGCTTGTGTGAGGGATGAGCTGTGGGTGTGTGGTTGCTTTCTCTTGGGTGCTGGCAGTGGAATGGCATTTGCAAAGGCTCATGGTAGTGATTTGTGTCCTTTATATAGGTGGAGTTGTGGGTGTGTCTTTGTTCTCTGTACCCACCCCCCAGTATTTATTGGCTTGGTAATTGCTTGTTTGGCCTTTTTTGGGTGATTTTTCCTTTGTGCTGTTTGTGTATGTTGGAAACGTTCTTGTGACCGAGTCGGACCCTGCATTGGTCTCGTACGGTGTTCTCCGTTTCGTTCACGCTGTGTTTGTGCAGTTTTCTATGCTGCGTACGCGTCGGTCGCGGTGTATTGTGTTGCTTCGGCTCGGTTTTGTATGCGTGTCGGTCATACGGCTTGTCCTCCGTCCGACTCGCTCGTGGTTTTCGCGCCTTGCATCGTACTTTGCGATTTGGAGTTCGCGTGTACGTTTCGGTCGGATTTGTTCCGGGTGCGTGTCGGTCGGTTGGATTCGCGTGTTTTTCCGGCCGGATTGCTGTTTTCCGTGCGGCTCGGTCGGTCGACTTGGTTTCGGTACGTGTCGGTCGGATTTTTCGCGCCTTGCATCGTACTTGGCGTGTCGTGCGCCACGGGTACGTGTCGGTCGGTATTTTTTCCGGATCCGAGTCGGTCGGTGCTTTTTCCGGCCCGAATCGGAATCGACCCCTAGATGTTTACTGATTCCTAAAATGAGAATAGCACATTTAAAAAACAGTTTTGTGGTTGGAAGCTCTGAGTTGGAGTGTTTGCAACCGTGCAAATACTTTGTAAATCTGGTCCAAATATTAATTTGTATTTTTTAGTTGTTTCTTTAATGTAAAGGATTTATATTATTTGTTAATCCAAGTGAGATTTTGAATTAGCTGCTGGTGTATATATTTTCATGCAGACAGAAAATATCTTGTTTTTAAACTTCATTCAAATAATTCATGGAACTGTTGCTACATAATTGTTAAGGCGCTGCTGATTTCCTTTGCAGTTTGTAGACTTAAATCTATATATTATTATTTATTATTAACCAATTATCAAGAATAATCTATTTTCTGTTATAGTATGGAGGACTGAATATTCCCTTTGTTCTGTGCAATGCTAGTAGCTCCTACGAAGTGTACAGCCATGATTTCTGTTTTTAGAAATACATTAACTAGTATGAGATAAGGTCAGAGATGGTCTTTGGTTTGATTTTATTTTGTCTGAGAACACTTTTGAATCCATTTAATCATTGTTATGTTCTCGGTAAATTATATTTTGGCTGGGGTTGTGCAGTATATGTTTGTAAATTCTATGAATGTTTTATTATTGAATATTCTAGCGTGAGTCAGAATGTTGATAACCATGATACCATAATAGAATGTTAGGTTGGGCTGAACAAAATGCATAAGGCAATTAGAAACTGAGAAGACAGGACACAGGGTGCTGTTTTAATCAGATCTTTCGAAGATCCTTCTTTCAAGCAGCCCCAAAGTAGTTTTTTATATATACCAATACCAGGGGCACACCGCATGAGTTGCAAGAGGGGGTGCCAGACTCCATAATTACAGAGCCTATTCAATGAAGCCAATCCATATTTCGGAGGAAAGAGGTGGACCATGTAGTTAAAGCACTACAGATGCACCTTCAAGTTCCTGCTTGAGTGGCATTCATAAAAGATGTATCTCCAGTTGCTGACAAAAACGGCGACAGATAGAACTGTGTAAATGTGTTGTATCCATGGTATTGTGTGGGTTTGCGTCCTCATGCTTGGATGGCTCGTGGTCGGTCTCGCATGGAATGCTCTGAGAGAATGGTATGAGGCATTCCTTGAGAGACGGTTGTAGAGCCAGCTGAGGCAAGGAAGTGATGCTGAGTGTGGGGCTTCACGATAACTAATAAACTAAGTTATCTGTCACAGTTTCACGTTTCGTCATTAAGAACCCAACATAAATACTGGTGATGAGTCAAAAAGAGAGAGGGAATGCGATTTTTGATTGCTCCATTGTGACACTGGAGAAGCTTAGTACTGGAGAATAGTATATGGGCGAGAAGTATTTCTTGTCATGAGGGTGGTTATGCCTCTGAGGAAAGTAAATATTGAAAGATCCCCTTTTACCTGGGCTGAGATTGAAAAGGACGCATGGTCTTTATAGTGTCTTTGTATGCAGGAAAGCTAGTCAGAATATCTGGGTAGAAATTACTCGACTGATAAGGGGGTGTCCTTGTCGTGCTCCCATAGGAGGGGCCCAGGTAAGAACCTTGGGGCTTTCAATACCTGGAAGCGATCTCATCTCAAGGAGACTGTAGTAAATGTACCTTTTCTGTTGTCTTTCCTGTTTTTTGCCATGTATGGGTCCTATTTTGGCTGGTATCTTGACTGTGTGCACTGTGACATTGTTATTCAGTGTCACAGTGCACGTGCTCTGTCTCTGAAGCAATTCTCTTAAACTCGCTACACCCATTAGATGTTATTAAACTCGCTCACCCATTAGATGTATTTTACGTTCCAGTAAGGTAATTCTGAGTTAGCACAGAAAAAGAATCAGGGGCATGGAAGTTAAATGTCATATGTAGGGTGGAGCATGTATTTACAACACTCACATATATGACTAAAGTGTATGGCCCCAGACAACACCACTGTGCTCTGGTTGGACTGCAGTTCAACAACACTGCAGTGTCACATGACAAGGAGAAGTGTTTGCCATATAATAAAACTGACTTTTATAAATTAGTAAGTATGCCTTCTAACCCACTGGACTTGGGGCTAAGTATAAAAAACAAGGTAGACATTAAGGAAAAGTATGACCCCAGAGTGAACAGTTTCATAAAACAGTTTGCTTGGATAGGGCTAATTAGGAGTTTGGCAGAAAAGGTACACAATAGCAACGGCGACGGAGTAGCCTCTGAGCCAAACTCCTGGTCCACCAGTCCGTTCTAGAGGATTTGCCTGCCAAGTTTACGCTGATGAAATAAAATTTACTCTGTCAGTGCAAAACTTCCTCCAACATCCCAAGGGATCAGGGGCCTTCAGAGGTAAGTCATCCGACCTCCTACCCTATTTAGTGGGTAGTTAGATGTTTTTTTTAAAACGACCTGTCTCTACCATGTATATCTCTAAATTTGGCAGGCAAGTAAAGGCAAGGTAGCAGGTGTAAAGACTTCCTCCTCACTTTCTGCCTTTACTCCATCCTCCAAAACCTATTTAAGTAAACCTGTATTTTCTTAGCAGCCTTAGTAATGAATACAATCTTCTTTCCTGTAACTTTGCCTGGATAAAATATGGAACTTTTAATCACAGTTATTTTCCACTTGTTATTAATATTCTAATTCAATGGTCAATGTAGATTTTGGATAAAGGCAAAGGAAAAGTACCTTTGTAAAATTATACTTTGTACTAACTGTGAGCAAACTGGTTTAGCATTGTTTGCCCAGCAGCCCTGTTGAAGCAATTCAATACAAATCTCAGGTTTGCTGTTGACAGCTGTCCTTCTGAAGGATAATGGTTTCTCTCTGGAAGCTTGAAGACTTTAGTGGTGTTAGTAATGGACACTTAGCAAGATTTATCCATCTGGGAGAGGGGACAGGGACAGTTGGCAACACAAAGGGATTCCTTTTGAAATGAAGATTGCACTCCTTTTCAGAGACACCCTAGATATGCCATCTGGTGTGAAACTGTTGTGAAAACAAATTCCAAATCTGGGAGGTTTTGCAGGAAACTGAGAAAGGAAGAGCTGAAAAAAAGGAGGCTGGAAAAGTTTCCAGGATTGGATGTAGGGAATTATCCAATCACTAGCAAGTGCAGAAGATTACATTGGCACTTCACTACCAACTACTCAAAGGAATCCCAGAACTGTGAATAAACATCTGAATGATGAAGCACTAAGGACTCCTGACAGCATCCAATGACTGGAACTACTCAACTAAGGTCAAGTAGTTGGCTTCTTGTTGCTCCTACATCAATACAAAAGGCAGAAGGGCTACCTCATTTGAATGAGGTCCAGCTGATCAGCTTGGACAGGAGCCAGAGAGACCCTTGACTAGAGGAGACCTGGTGCTTAGAAGTCTGTCCAGAGAACCAATAACTCTGTGGGACTTAATGTGGATCAGGACAAGATGCTGAGGATTCCCCGGAGGGCTCACCATTGGCAGGCTTATTATCAAGGTTTGGCCTACTCAGAGATTTTTGTCACAAATAAAAGTATTCTATTTTAAGATCCTCCCTCTATTATTTTCTGTGGGAGGTTGTTGCAGTATCAATGGTTGGCTATGTGTAGGGCTTGACTTACTACTGCTCCTTTTTGTCTCTAGTAACTTCAACTTGTAAATTTGGCTCCATCCCCTGTTGCAGAGGGTAGTGACATATAAGTCTACACTGTTGAGTAACCTTACACTTGTAAAAGTAGTACATTTACTCAAAAGTGTAAGAGCAAACTTACACGTATAACTAACTCACAAGTGTAAGTTATCTTTGTGAATAGTAAGCCTGGGCGGAGTTCGCGGAGCGGCGCAGTGCGATGGATAAATGCCGTTCGCGGTGATTTTCAGTGCCAGGTGCTTGTCCGCACTGTGCAATCATTGCGAACGGCACCATGCACAGCGCAAGCGGGCGCCGCTTCCTTTCTGCCGCTCGAGTAGATTTTTACTCGAGCGGCAGCTTTCTCAAGGCAAACGGACGGTTTCTCATTGCGAGCGGTCGCGAGCATACGCGACCACTCGCAATGAGAAATCTGACTGCCCGCGTTGAAAAATCTCACCGGGAGGTTGATTTTCCACGCTTGCGTTCGCCAACTTGATGTTGATGATCACAAATGAGGAAAAATCTCGCCGGGAGGTGTATTTTCCTTGCTTGCACTCGCCAACTTGACGTTGACGAATGCGAGCAAGGATAAAAACTGAACTCCGCGAGCACCGCGTAAAGCGGAGTGTGGAAAACTCTGCAAACTCCGCGAGCAGAGCGAAGTTCACCGCCCAGACTTGGTGAATAGCTCCATAAGTCTTAAGGTAAAATCTTTGACTGCGACAACCCGCTTGATGTATCTGACCTCTGCTTCATCACAGTTGGCCTGAAATTCCATCTAGGTCCTTTTCCACTGCAAATGTTTGCTTTTCCATAGTGCTTGACTCTTTCTATGTGCTTTTTTGTTAAACATTTAAAAATTCATATCTCTTGTTATCCTTAACGTATTTTGATGATCTTGGTGTCATTGTGCTCATTAAAGTTTTCTCTATTTTTGTAATTTAAGTTGGGAATTTTATTGTGTTGTGCTCTTTATTTTACAATAGTTGGTACTGCTTGAGCTTAGTGCTCATTTCTCTGGGGATTAACAGCTGCTTGTGCCATAGCTACCAGAGGTTGAGCAGAGATTCTCCCAGAAGAGTGTTTTGGCCTAACCAGAGTTGATTTATTGAAATAATAGGGGATAGCCCCCCCCCAAAATTAATAGCCACTTTCCTAACATTGATATTCAGCTGTTGGGATATTTCTTTGTCAAGCAGTTACCATTAATTTTTAAAGTTTGAGTGTTTAAAAATCTATACCGTATTTAAAGGTCATAATTCGTTCAGGTTTTTTTACTTGGCAAGAAGTATTTCTGGTTCACTTCTGATCTTACTGTGTTGAAGATGAAAGCCTGCTCCAAATAAAGAAAGCTGGAGCAGAGAGCCAAGAAGAAATATTATGAGAAGTCTCTGAGGGCCTAAGAGAAGGTCCACCAAGAACAAATCACCTCGGAAAATGAGGGTGAAGCTGACAAGGCACCAATGCATGAGAAGAATGTTCCCTAACAAACAGCATCACCTGTGTTGTCCAAGGTTGGGATCAGTGTGTCCTGCATCAGAGCTGGAGGACAGAAAGGCTGAGAGGTCTGTAGGGTAAGGAATGTAAGTGAGGGGGAGGAGGGTGCCACTTGCAGTGGGAGGAACATTGGATCAGGGTTACTTGTTCTGACAGGACAGGACCCAAAGAATGGTGTTTGTGAGGCCACGTCTGTCCTGGAGGTGCTGCCTGTGGAGTCAATGACAGGTGATAGGAGCCATGGCCCAGACGAACCCCTGCACAACACAGATATAGTCTGCCACCCTTGATGTGGCCAGTGTGTCACCACTGGAAGTCCTTGACTGTCAGCCAAGTGTTCAATCACAGGGTACAGACCCTGAACTGAAGGATCAGTCTGGGTATCATTCTTGAGATAGAGGAAATGAGAGTCGAAGGAGTGTGTCTGCAGCCTGTGGTTGTGACCCCCACTCAGAAATCCCTAGAAAGTCTGAGAGACCAAGGAGGATCATTAGCCAGACGGTTAGGACAGGAGAGTCTTTACATTGCCTGTATTGCCCTCCCAGGAAACTTTCACGGACCCTTGTTTGGGCCCAGTGGTGACAGACAAGAAGGAAATCTTAGGCCCTGTGCCTTAACCTGACCTAAAGGATTTAGCACTGGGGCTCTTGGTTTCCTCAGTGCATAGAGTTCTAAAAGGGCCAGGATTGTTTCCAGATAGGTCCCAGGAATGCCTAGGTGATTTCTTGTTTGGTCACAGTCTGGTAGTGAGGTCTACAGAAAGCACTGGATTCGATCATTCACCTGTGAGTGTACAGCCAGTGACTTGGAGCAATAAGCTGACTTTAGTCAGTTGTCTCTGTTTGTTGGTTGCCTTGTGGACAGAACTGACCCTCAGATTGAGACAGAGATATGAGAAGGGAGACGGAATAGACCACATAACCTTGTTTGAAATGGTGCTTCTGTTTGCATGCTAGGATGCATAAGTGAGCAGGCTTAGGTGAACTGCCTCACAAGTAGGGTCTGCAGGTGAGGAGAATGATTCCCCATGGATATGGTTAGGGGTTAGGGCAGATGTTGGCAGAGGGATACTGGTAGATTCAGAGGTGCATGGAACAGACTTGTCACTGCAGAATTAGGAACAAGTCCTTGTTTTATTGTTTGTGTATGCAAATAAGTCAAGAGATTGATTAGTCTACCCTTGCTCTCCACTGGAGAGGGCCTGTTTAGCAAATCACCTTTTTTTACATTATGACTCTAGATTTGTCTACCTTTTCTGGACCCTGTTTTTGCTGGTTTACGACTCTGTACACTTGACCACTATTAAACAGTGGGACAGTGCTTGTGCTTCCTCACTAAACATCTGGGTTACGTTGGAACTCACAAACTAGCCTATTTTACTTCCCTATAAGTAAATTTTTATTAGTGCCTTAAGTGCATCTCTGGCATGGAAAGTTACATTTTGTGGGTAGGCTGCAGTGTACATGAATGCCACCTGCATATATGACAAAAACCTAGGTCTGCCAGGAGCACCACTGTACTACTCTGGCTGTGCTGCAGTTTAAATGCACTGCAGTGACTTATGGCAGGGAACAATTTGCTATGTAGGGAAAGCCTATTTTTATACATTCATAAGCCACCCTAAATGTATGCCTTTTACATCCACAGGGTACTAATATATAAAACTAGGACACACTACATATTGGGTTAGAGTGCCCTCAGAATGACATAAAGCCCAAAAGCTATTTCACTTTCTAGGCCTGGCCTGACATTTCCCTAATAGGCCTAGGTGGGATTACAATATTTATTTTCCACCCCCATTATGAAAGGGCTAGAAAAATGCTTCAAAGTTATTCCCTGCTTAAATTGTAAAGTCTGACTTAATTGTGAAATCTGATTTTTAGTAATCAAAACAGTAATTTTGTAAAAATTTACTTAAGGATGCCTGTTCAGAACTGACTTAAAACCATTTCTTGCAAGCATCACACTTTCAGAGATGAAATATACATTATTGGGTGGGAGAGTTCTCGACCCTGGCTCAAAAAACAATGGTTGACTCTGGGCCAAGGAAGGGCCAAAGGGTATTATCTGCTGACCAGTTAACTGAGATTAGCTCTCTGGGAGTGAACAGAAACAATATGCAGAACAAAGGCCAGCTTTACCACTTCCTCTTTTGACTTGGAGATGCTATGGAGGACATTCCCCAGGCCCTCCAAGACAGCCAGTACCCAGTCACAATAGGAGGGAAAAACAGTTCTGCCACTCGTCACACTTCCAGAGTTGAGATATACATATTTGGCTGAGAGAGATGTCAACCCTCACTCTAAGTACAATGCCTTTCTTCCTCCTAAGAACATGTCTGGAGTTTAGAAGACTCCATATGAAGATGGTCCTGCTGGAAAAGGAATACTGACTTCTGACACCTGGTCCTGCTAAAAAAAGACTCACACTAAATTGTGCTGGGATCCACAGAGAGGAACTGCTCTCTGAGGGTCAAGTGGTTGGCCTCCTGTTTACCTAATTCAGAGGCACAAAAAAGCAAAAGGACTCCTGACTCCCAGAGTGCTGAGCTGACTAAAGAGGACTAGACCCCACAAAAGACCTGGCTAGAGAGAGACCTGGTGCCCAGAAGCCCGCCCTGAGGAGTTAGGGCTAGCAGGACTGAGCAGAAGAAGCCACACCAGCAGCTGGAGTCTAAAATTAAACCCTTTGACAGGGACAACCTGCTTGGAGTATCCGACCTTCACTCTGTCGCAGTCAACTTGAAACTTTGGCAGGGTTCTGGCCCACTGCAAACTGTTTATTTTTCTTCTATAGTGCATGACTTCTTTTATGGGCTTTTTAGCTATAAACATTTAAAAAATTCACATGCCTTGTTCCGTTTAACTTATGTTGATGATATTGGTGCTTATTTACTCATTCATTTTTAGGTCGAGCCTGAGTCAGCGCGCATGCGCTGCTCAGCGAGACTGCTGTAGTGGAGTAAGGAGGAGAAGCCCCGCCCACTCTCGGGCCATGTTTGTCATTGGCTTGTGTCAGTGTCCTTCCTAAATGCTGGTCCTGATTCCTTAATAGGCTTGTTAGTCCCTCCTTAGTACTGCCTTATCTTCCTTTGTAACCTCCCATGGCTACTGGCCCCTTTATTTCGGTTGTTCAACTGTAGTTTTATTTAGTCTTGTAAGCACTGCACTATTTTCTTTATTGAACTTCTCTTAATGCAGGCATGATGCCCTCTGCTTACATTCAGCGCGCCATGCGTGCTTTTTGTTTTCAAGCAAACAGGATAATGGCGGCCACTCCTTTCGAATGCCATAGGTCTCGCATTTAAATGTGAGACCTATTGCATTGCAAATTATTTTTATTTTAACAACAGCGCGGCGTGCAGCGGGATTTATTTTGAATAATGCCAGCCACGCCTTTTCTTTTTCTTCTGCGTGGCTGCCCAAATACATATTTTCTATATTAAATGCTTTATAAACAGCGCGGCGTGCTGTGCGCTTCATCCTCAACAATGCATGGCCACCCAACACTGTTTTTTCACACTTGTAGGTTTAAAAGTTCAACTGGCTCTTTAACAATGCCGGAACAGGAACCAGTTCAACAGTGGCGGCCACGTTCCTTTGTTTACTTTTGTGCAGCCGCCCATCTCTGTGTTTTTCCAACTTGGATGGTTAAAAACGCAGCTGGCTCTTTAACAATACCGGAACCGAACCGGTTCCACAATGGCGGCTGCAACCGTTTCTTTACTTTTGTGCTGCTGACCAAATCTTTTTTTGCTAAACTTGTATTTTTAAAAATGCAATACTGGAACCCGAACCGGGAGAGTTGGTGCTGGGGGCTGCAGGAAATAAAGTGGAAGGCAGATGAGTTCTGCAGCTGGCAACCTGTGGGCTCAAGCTCCCCCCCCACACACATCCATAATCAAAGCCTCACTCGTCCCAATCTAGCAATAAGCCTGCTTACTCCCCAGTTCCTTGCTGCTTTCAGTGCCGAGACGTTCTCTGGAGGGGAGCTCTTAAAAGACTATGGGGCTGATTCCGATTCGGGCTGGAAATCTCTCCGACCGAGCCGGACCCGGAGAGATTTCCGACCGAATCGGACCCGTGCAGCCCGACCGAACGAGTACGATGCGCACGTATGCCTTCGGACTCGAGTCGGTCGGACTCCCATTGAAGTCAATGGGAGCCTGTCGTACAATGCGTACGCGGGCTCCCATTGACTCAATGGGTGCGAGGCGGACAAGGGCGCCCCCTACAGCGTGTACGCGGTGAAGCGACTCGCGCCGTACACGCACAGGTAGGGGGGACCCATGGGTCCCCCCTGTGTGCGACTCGCACGGCTACGCATACAGGGGGGTCCGACATGGACCCCCGAAGTATGGCTCCGACTGCTCTTTCGAGCCGGAGTGGGCGGCTCAGTCGGACTGCTCGCGGCACGCATCGTACTTACCCGGCCGGGGAACGTCTCCATTGCGCGGTGCGAGTCGAGTCCGAGCGAGTCGGTTGGTGCGGTTAGACCCGGGTACGAGTCGGTCGGAGCGGTCGGGACGCCCGGACGAGTCGGTCGGCGATTTCGCATTGTACTCGCTCGCCCGGACGCGCGTACGAATCGGTCGGGAAATAGGGCTCCGAATCGGATCCGGTTAAGCCGAATCCGATTCGGAGCCCTACCGGCCGAGATCGGAATCGGCCCCTATATCTTCCTGCCAGGAAATGCTGTGGAAGTGCTCTGTTTTCTTATTTCTACTCAGAAACAGACTAAATGCTGCTGCTCTAAGTGGCAGCAGGAGCCATGTGTTTTCTTTCCCTTTCTCTTTATTTCGCATTATATGTGTTTCTTTATGATTCTGTTTGTTGTGGTGCACCCATGTGTATGTTTTGTTTTACTGAGATTTCATATTTAGCGGGCGACTGTTGCTGTCATGTAGTATGGCATACTGTAATTTTCAGCCTCTGCTAACTTCAGTTCTACAAAGGTGAAGCCGCAGAGGGCATTAAAGGTGGATGGTGCCGTTTTAAAACTGATAGATATTATCGGTCCTGAACTGGGCTCTCACTGCACTCCTGGTGCCTGAACTCCCTACAGCAGCATATGTGTGCACACTTTCCTGTATAGTTCTGATTTGAAATGGCAAATATGGAACTATTGCTCTGTTCACTCTGCGGAGAGGCCAAGAATTAAATGTGCAGCTTTCTGTCCCACTGGCAGGCACAATAAGAAGCTCACAATGCCTTCATCCTAAATTCCAAAGTTATTAAATCTTACCCCACCATGAACACTAATGCACGCCCTGAACCTCCAGGGCAGGGCGTCAATCTCGCTGGAGGTTTCTGCCCAATTCTCAGTTGTCCTGGCGCTTTTCAGCCACCATGCTCATCAGGATAAGCCATGGTTTCGCTAAAAGCAGGGTGGTTGGGGCACTTTCTTTTCCTTACATGCATAAAGAATGTAAGCATTTTTCTTTTGCGTTTTTCCTTCCATGCAGAAGAAAATGGATGCATTTTTCTTTTATGTTTGCCACTTCAGATGGCCTGCTGTTTTAGGAGGACACACAATTCCTTAACGCTCCTTACAGCCTGATTTATTGCTGTTTGGGTACAAGAATCGGGGGAGGAGGGGCAACATACATTTAATTCTTGGCTCTAAGGTGAGGCATTTTCATACATTATATTTAAGGATTAATGTTTTTACTTATGATGAGTAAAAGAATAATGTTTGGAAATTGTTTTATTTCATGACCTTTTCTTGCATGTCCTTTGCGTTCCTCTTTATCAGGCAGTAAATCAAAAATGCCTTCTGCCTGCCATTTTTAATTAAGTGAGATGGTCTCAGGTTTGCTTTCTTCTATTTTAAAAGCATGGTGGTCGGGGCCGTTTTTTTCCTTAAATGCAGAAAATGGAAGCTTTTGGTACTTCAGACGGCCTGCTGTTTTGTTTTTGGAGGACACAATTCCACAACTCTCCTTACAGAGTGATTTATTACTAGATTGGTACAAGAATCGGGAGAGGAAGGGTAACAAACATTTAATTCATGGTTCTAAGTTAAGCATTTTTTTTACTTTATATTTAAGGATTAATGTTTTTACTTACTTGCTTCTTGTACTACTGTTAGGAGTTTCAGTAGCAAACTTGGGGAGAGGATGTGGCCTAACGGCTTGAGCAGTCGACCTCAGAGCTGGGGAACTGGGTTCGAGTCTTGGCAGGGACGATCAACATCCTGTGATTCTGGGCAAATCACTTAATCTCCTGTGCCTAACAAAAAAATTAATGTGTTCGTCTATAACACAACTTCTGCTCCGGTAAAGTGCTCTAAAACCTTCAGGTCTAGTTTGCGCTATATAAACTCCAAAAAAGTAGTTTTCTGCTCCTACCTCTTTCTTTTAAAGAAAAGGGGGAGCTTAATTTGCCTCACGTTGCTATTCTCCTCCTCATTCTCCTTCCTGATGCCTCATGCTGCTCTTCTCCTTCCTCTCCGCCCTTGTGCCTCATGCTTCTCTTCTCCGCCTCACTCTCCGTCCTTGTGCCTCATGCTGCTCTTTTCCTCCTCACTCTCCATCCTTGCACCTCATGCTGCTCCTCACTCTCTGTCCTTGTACCTCATGCTCCTCTTCTCCTCCTCTCATTCTGTCCTTGTACCTCACGCTCCTCTTCTCCTGACTTTCCTTCCTTGTGCCTCACTCTCCTCTTCTCCTCCTCTCACTCTGTCCTTGTACCTCACGCTCCTCTTCTCCTGACTTTCCTTCCTTGTGCCTCACGCTCCTCTTCTCCTGACTTTCCTTCCTTGTGCCTCACGCTCCTCTTCTCACTTTCCTTCCTTGTGCCTCACGCTCCTCTCCTCCTCACTCTCCTTCCTTTTGTTTCATTCTGCTCCACAAATAACAATTCCAATCCAACCCACTTAATTCCTCTACATATACATACATACACTCCATAACACATGGGTAAAACACATTGCCATTTACAAAGCCAAAAGCTCAAAATCAAACAAATGCAAGACCTATTGCATTTCCAATGCTTGTTTCTTTATTGTGTTGTGTTCTTTAATGTACGATTGTTGATACTGCTTGAACTTAGCACACACTTCCCTGGGGTTTTCCAGCTGCTTGTGCATAGCTCCCAGGGGTTGAGCAGAGATCCTCTCAGAATTGTATTTTGACTCAACCAGAAAGTGTTTATTAAGTCAGTAAGGGCACACCCTCCAAATTAATAACCACATTTCTGACAAATAGATACAATTCCCCAAATCAAGTACATTGCCAAATCTCATGAGTAAAGTCACAAAAATAGATTTATTCAAACGTCTGTGCCCCTGCCATTTGTATTTCTGTTTTAGGTAAAGAAAAAAATAGTAACATTTTTCCATCCATAGATAACAATAGTTTAAATGATAGAACTATTGTATAATTTATATCCTTTACAGAAAATTTGAAAATGGTTAGGTAAGGTACTAATAGCATCAATCACAACTAAGTTAGATATGCAAAGAGCAAAGACAAGATCCAGACTTTTCGAATATATGTTGATGCCTTTTGGTGTATGTAACATTTATTCAATCGTTGAACCCCGTAATTTTGAGGTTTCTGAGACTCCTTAGACTACTTTATTGTAAATTACCTAATTGACATTTTAATCCAATCGTGTAGACTTATGCCACAATCTGTGCATTTAAAAACAGTTCTATGCGTGTCCAAAAGCACAATCTATAACTGAAAGTGTGAATTGCTTGTGAAATGCATATATTTCCTGGCATATGTAATTGCTCCTGAAAAAAATCATCATGGATCAAAATGAAGTGCAATCTTTACAAGGGTGGAAAAACTCCCAGAAATACTAAAGGCAGACCACCAGATTCACAAACCCGTTTTCGGCAATAAATGTAAATCTCAGTCCAAAAATAACATGTATACCTCACTGAAGGATTCCTGACAGGTGTAAATGGTTTTACTTTTATGGCTTTGTCAACAGCAAGTGCAGTGAAATCTGGAGTAGTAAAGTGGGTGTGGACGAATCTGCATATCCAAAAACCTGTGAGTGTGTTGGCAGTCACAAACTCAGACCTAACCCTTTCTCCATCTTAGGGCTGAAGTAGCTCCCCTTTCCGCCCAAATCACCCCAAACCCTGGTGGAGCATGATGAAGGAAAACGGGTTTCTTCACAGGCAAACATGTTTTCCTCCCCAAAAAATAAGAACAAAATATGCATTTGCACATTGGGCTGCACTTCCCCAAGGCTGAATGGTACGCAGAAATATGCCACATAACTTTCCCATTAGTACACCTGAAAAACCGTGGCCGGTGAAGCTTTTCAGGTATACTTTTGGAAATGTTTGTGAATTTCCAAAAATAGGGCATTTGAACTCGTTCGTAGGAGCCCTAGTATTCCAGGGAGAGCATTATGTCTGCATCCATTTAACATATTCCACATGACTAAAAAGTGCGTTTTGGAAATGAATGTGAAAATACATACTGTTCAGGAAGGGTAAATCATCAGAGCTGTTAGGAAGTTCTTGTGTTTAAAAACTGTCAAACAAATACTTCTGGGCAAGCTAAAGGTATATTACATTTCTCAACGCCTATTACTTTGTTTAAAACTATGGTGAATAGGATAGGTTTCCATAGATTTTTATGAACAGGTGAAAGCTATTCAGGTGCATTTTCAAATCATGAAACCAATTATCATGGGAGCAAGAGTGGAAATACATTTTCTATGCATGAAGACATATTTGATTCTAATGATTAAATAAACGCAATAAGAAGTATTGCAAAGTTTAGCTGAAGATCACGAAGGCAGAAAATATATATTTATATACAAGATAGTTTTAGTGGTCCCCAATAATGAAGTACATCAGAGAAGAAGTAGAATAATACTTTAAAGAGATATGTCATTCACATGGTATGCCATCAGTGTTTGTGAGCTACACAGGAGTTCAATATCTGTGAATGGCCCGGAAACCTTGCATTTGTTGCTGAAAATGAAAGTGTATTACTCATCTGTTTCATAGCAAATCAGATGGAAGGATAGAAACAACAAATAAGATTCCTGAAGAATATTCATGATGCTTTATTAACGAGTATCAAGAAACTACACTGAGTTGTTATTATTGACAAAATTCTTATATACTGGTGAACAACATAAATCATTAGGAGTAGATCCTTTTTCAGTTTTCAAGCCCATCATTATGGATACATGCCAGTGATTCTGACAGTGAGTTTCGTACCAGTTTCAAGGGATGTAGGAAAAACGTGTACCAGAAGTTCAATGTGGAAATAGGTTTGATAAAAGTTTAGTTATCCTAAGTAATAACTCGTTTTGGATTGGTCAAGTGATTCAGTGACACTGATGGGAGATTACTATAGCTCTCCCTTCTCAGTGTGTTGGCTAATGAACAACTGAAGAGAAGCAGCCTCAAAATACTGTTAAACCATTTACTGGCTGCAGCACAGTAAGATTCGGCGAGGCACTGATGCAATAGCGAGATGCAGACAGTGTGGCAGTGACTGCCTGACATGGATGGATGATAATGGATTAACCCATGTCAAGTACTAGAGGTTGTCCATAAAACGTCAAGGAATCTTAGGAGCTTGGAAGGAGTATTGCAGTATGTCCTTGAGACTTGTGAGAAGTGAATATGGGGCCTAAACATAGCACACAGGCTTAGGTTCTTAACTAAAATATTTTCTCAGCAGCACAGCTTCAGTCGAGTCACTGTGACATAATGGAATGTCAGGGCATCAATAGTACTTGAATGATATTTTTTTGGGTCTGGCATTAGCCAAGATCTTTTGATTTTACTTGGATCTAGGGCAGAAATGTGTTCATAAGTAGAAATTTGACTTCTCTCTTGAAAGATTCAGATGAGGGAATTGGCCTGATTTCAGAGGGCAAGGTGTTCCAAATTCTCGGTGCGATCTCGGAGAAAGCTTGGTTGTAGGTTTTCTTTTTGAGGAATCTCTGAGGTTTCAGCAGTAAAGTGTGAGAGATTCTGGAGGGTCTGCCGCCGCCAGAAAGTTCCAGCTTCTGAGCAAAGTATTTCGGGGTATTGAAGTAAAGGGCTTTATGGGTCATGCAGAATTTCTTTTGCTGAATTCCTGCTTTGTAGGGGAGCCAGTTGAGGGATTTCAAATCGGGGGTGATGTGGCTGTTTCTTTTTGATCCTGTGATGAGCCTTGCAGCAGAGTTGAGAGAGGCTCTTAGAGGAGCCTTTTTGGATCTGGGCAAGCAGCAGAGGGTTGTACTTTCATAGTCCAACCTGGGAATCACTAGGGCTTGCACTGCAGACTTGAAGTCGTTGGGGAGAAGGAAGGGTTTTGATTTGCTTAAAATGTTCATTTAGAGGTTCACTCCTTTAGTGGCAGCACTGATGTGCTTCTGCATGTTAAGGCTCTTGTCGAGAGTTAATCCCAGTGATGTCACTGAATCTATAACTTGTGGCAAGCGGCTGAGGGCTGTTAGTTGTTTTATCCATTCTGCAATGATAGGTGACTGGGTGAGGCGAGTAGGTGATAATCGGGTTTCAGAGTATTTCGTTTGAGGTGGTTGCATTCCATCCAAATTTGGGTTTTCTGTAGAGTTCTTTTGTTAGCACTTCAATTGAGGCCACCCATTGTCCATACTGTATTCTGTGTGCTATACTTGCACTGCTCCCATGAATCAAACCTAGAATACCAACTACATTTTTGTTCAAATGTTCGCGCTATATAAATCTTTCAAAATAAATAAATAAAATATGTATAATATACTTACATAGAGGGAATTTCAGCAGCCTGTCTTCATCTATTGGTCTGTTGTTGTGTCATTTATTTTTTGCCTCCACCTACTACAGCATATAGCATGCAGCAGTAAGTCGGCCTACTGGTTAACATCACTTTGAGTAACGCATTTTGCTCTGTCACATGGAGCACATCCAAACAAAAGCTAGTTTCCTTCACTGCTAGTGTTTTTGTTTTTACTTTACAATTACTTTAGTGTTGCCTTTGTGTTTAGATCCTGATGTGATGGCAGGACGCTTCTGGTGCATATTCCAGCTTTATCAGATCCCATATCCTACCAATGCTGTTGTAAATTCCTTTTGGAGTGTTTTGCTTTTCTGCCTGCTGCGGTTTCACAGCATTACCGATTTTGTCCATTTGAAACAGTTCTGTATTAAGTTATCCTCCTTTTTCATTTTTCTTTCTTCCTTCTTTCTATTTTCTTTCTACTTCCTTCTTTTTTCTTTCTTTTTTCTTTCTTTTTCCTTCCTTCTTTCTTTTTTCTTTCCGTGTCCTTACTTCTTTCCTTTGTTCCTGTTTCTTTTTTCTTTCACCTTCCTTCCTTCCTTTTCCTTCCTTCTTTTTCTTTCTCTTTTCTTTTTTCCTTCCTTCTTTTCTTTTTGCTTTCTGTTTCCATACTTCCAACCTTCTTTTTCTTCTTAGCTTCCTTCTTTTTTCTTCCTTCCTTATTTCCTTCCTTCTTTTTTCTTTCTCCTTCCTTTCTTTTTTTTTTCTCCTTCTTTCCTTCCTTGCTTAGTAGTTTCCTTCAGTGCCAGGGAGTACTTTGGTAATGTTTGATTTTCTTTTAAGACCAAACAAATTTTCTGCCTCTAGCAAATGTTTTTTTTTATTAATTAGGTCCCAGCATATTCACAAAGAATAAAGTTTTGCAAAAGCCATGACAAAAAAACCCAAATATTGCCAGAAGGCTGGCGGCCAACACCAGATCTATTGGCTTTGCCAGTGCATGTTTTACATTGAAATTGTAATGTCATGCTACAATGCACTAAGGGAGATGTATTTTTACTGCAAAAGTAAGTTTTGACGTCTTAGTTTCCTGACCAAATTGCCAATAAATGTGTTTATAAAAAAACTTTGCCCTTTTCAAAAGGCTACAAAGTACCAGGGCATACATTTTCAAGTGTGCAACTAACAAGCTTTATTAAAAATACGTAGAACGTTTTATCGTTCCTTTTAGTGGAGTAGTTACATTCCGCATGAGTTAGTTGAAGGAGGAAAGAGCTCAGCACGTCTGCGAGCACAAGATAAATATTAGAGTGAACATGAATTAGCAGACTGTGCAAGAGGGAAGGCTCATTTGCATAGATAACATCTTACACCTTTCAGAATGGCTTCATAATAGCACAGAGTACTACACTGGGGCATAAGGAAAGTTTGACGCCGAAGCCAATAGTGGAGGAAATCATGTGGAAGAAAATCAGCGGATAATAATTGTGTTAACTAAATTTCATGCACCTATGTTACATTATGCAAAATAAATTTAGCACCGAAGATGCCCCTGCAACATAAAATATTGTGTTAGACTCTAATGGAAGCAATGAAACCCCGTTTTAGCTGTATGGGCGGTAATTGATTGCAATGTGCATATTTTTCAGGGAATTTAAGATTTAACAGTGACAAATTAATGAAGAACGCTGTACTCCCGCGCAATTCATAGCTTGAGGGTTGTAGATCTAAGGGTGACACATAATAGTAATGTATTATCTAACTCTTTTTTGCTGAAGAATGCAACAACTCTTATTAGCAAAATGTATATAATGCAATGACTAATTTTCAAATTCTGCTTTGTTGAAGTAAAACATACACTTAAATTGCACCTGTTAAATAACATAGGGATTATCGAAGTATTAAAACAGATGTTTAACACCACAAATCTGACTAGTTTAAGAAACTAAACAAAAAACCATGGCTACTTGCTTGTAACTCTCTCAAGTGCACGCCTCCATCTAGTGTCAGGTTGTTATCTTTGTCATTACTGTTTATCGTAGCCTTTGAGTAAAGCACGCGTATAAATGCTTTGAAAAATAAAATGCAGTTTATTTAAAACGTCTTGGAAATGAAGTATATAATCTTTAATTAATATGTTTTATACCGTGGTATGGCTAGACGACAATTTTATTTTGAGATTGGCAGTCGGGGTCGGACTGTCCTATAGCTCAATCAGGCAGGTGCCCGATTAGCTGGTCTGATAGACCAGTGTGTGGGCCAGATTTTAGCATTTATTTATTTTTTGCAGTTCTTATCTAGTACGAACTCGACGAAAAGGTATTGGAACATTTCACATGAGCACCAGTTACATTTCACAAGGACACATTAATTTTTGGTAGGCACAGGGAGATTAAGGGGGATATTCACAAGAACGTGTGCTAAACATCTCCAAAAAATGTTAACGCAACTTTACACATCGCAGCCTATCGCGGGAAAACAACCCCCTGACAACGTGGAATTCACAACACGGCGGTACCATGCGATAGTCTCCCGAAACCGCAGCCAATGTCCGCGATAGAACCACCTCGACGGAGATAAAAACACAAACCCCAACACCAAAAAACATGCGATGAGCCCATTCGCGAGGAGGAAAGCAGCGATAAGCAGCGCAAGGCCCGCGACACATATACGGCATGTGGGAATAAGCACAACAAAAGCAGGGAAAAGAAAGACAAACCAAACAGAAAACAGCGAAGCACAATGGAGGCAGTCAGAGCTAGCACACAACCCCACAAGCACCATTGGCAACAAAACATTAGACATGGCAGGCCATCGTGGACAAGGTGAATGCAGCCGGAGAGCGGAGGAGGACAATGGCAGAAAACCAGAACAGCTGGAATGATGTGAAACGCACAAACAAGCACAAACACGCCAACAACCACAAGGCAGCAATGCACACCGGAGGTGGGAGTCCAGCGCCACACCAGGAGCTGGATGACATGGAGGAAATGGTGTCCACCACATCAGTCTGGAGAGGGTGGCAGGAGTCGGGGACCGGAAACTGCTCAAAATCAACAGACACAACAGCAACAGGGAGAGGAACGACCAGGGACTGGGGGGACAGGGGGAGATGGGCACAATGGCACACATGCACAAGTAAGCACAGCACAACTGCAGACAAACCATGCCCAAGAGGAAAAACACCAACCAAGAGCACAAGTCACACAACTCGGCAATATCACACCACTGAACAAGCACATAAGTGAAAACCACACTACCTGAAAGGGAGAAGGGTGAGCCAAATCAGAGCCGAAGGGACATCTCACACACAATGCAGCACACACACATAGGAAGCAGAGCACACCAACATCCAACACAATGTGGTACAAACACCAACATCAGCACAACCGAACACAGGACACAAGTGCACCCGCTTGTGGCCGGGAAATGGCCATACGCATCTGGCAAAGCACGAAACAGGGACATGATAATGCACAAGTACCAACTCACAGCCCTGATGGGGCAGCAATGCATGTAAGGCAGGGACCCAGATAGGCCGTGACACACACATTGGCATACAAATAAACACTCAACACAGTTGGAGACAAGTGAACGGGCGGAAACTTTATCAACAATTGCGTGTCAGTACAGCCAAGGGAAGTGCCACGACATGCAGACCAATGCAGCAGCATGTCTGAATGAGGAACGTTGGAAAGCGCCCATGTCCACCCCGGAGGAGTCCATCACCAACAAAAGTCATTGCCAACCCGCGTATGTTGTCCGCGCATGGATCAGGAGTCCAGGCCAATGCAGCCATGTCCACTGTCTCCCAGGGACATGTGACCAGATCCCCAACATGCAACCAGGCGTCGGGACACGTGCAATGGGTCACATGCAGTCCTGGCTGCAGTTACCTTGTCACTCGTCCATGAACGCGAGTGCAGCAGCGTAGGCCAACATTTCCAATGCGAGATCGTTGTCCACCACATCTGACATGTCGACGACGTAACCCATCAGCTGTCCCGGACAGATGTGCTCACTCCAACCCCTGGCCCCAATATGCACGAAAGCCCAATCTGGGAGCGGCTCAATGTGGTCACTGCACACGACGACTCCTGCAATCTCCCAGGTCCAGTCCCCAGCACGCATGCCAAACATCCAGGCATGCCATAAACGGGCATCATGGTGACACTCCTGGTCGTGGTCTAACAGGGGGCGCACACACGTCGAAATCCAGGTCAGCTACAGTCACGTTGGAGAGGCAGACAACAATGGACCACTCGAATATGCACGAGCGACAGTGCAACACAGTCTGAACGCAGGTGACGTTGGCAAGGTGGAAGCTCAGCCTGTAACTGATCCGCAGCACTGTCAATGGCAGTGCCCCCAGTACATGCAACAGACGTGCACGGTACAGGACCACGTGACTGGAGTAGAGCATGTGTCCGGGATGGTCTGCCATTGCGTCAGTGGCTCTGCTTGAAGCAGCACTGTGAGGACCTGCACCAGTCCTGTGGATGAAACGCCACAGCTCGGAGCAATGAGCAGTGTCTGTGTGCAACGGGTGCAGGCCTGGGGTGTGGTGGGAGTACGAGTGAAGGCCATTTCACGCATGCAAACTACGACCAAGGACTTCTGCGTGTGGGATGTGTACACGTTGGCCTCACGTCTGGCAGTGCGTAGTGTGGGATGCGCCTGGAAATGCTATCCTATCTGTCAGGGGGTGCTGGGCACACGCAAGTCACATCTAGGAGCTGCAGATATGCTACCGCCAGATAGTGCAGACAAAGGACCATTCATCCCTACTGTAACTACACCATCTGCATGCATTCAGGAGATGCACAGAGGCCTGCCGTGGGTGTGGTGGGATGTCTGCAACCCTGGGAATCATGGATGATATGCCCAGCATGTGGCACATGTGCGGCCTCACTGTGTGTTACATTGCCTCACAGCTGCTCCACCCTCCCACGAGCCCCCACACTTGTGTGCCCTACGTGGTTGTATCACGTGCACTCCTATGGCACACCATTGAGATGCCTGTCCGCGCATGTCCAGCGGCATGCCACCAACACCGTGATGCTGGCCTTTGAAGGTGTGCGGCCAAGTGAGTGTAGGCCAATGGTCCGGACAGGGCGGACACAAGTGTACAGTCCATGGCTGGCTGTGATCATGCTGCGAATGAGGCTAGGCAACTGACTCATGCAGCCGCAGGACCGATACACATAACACTTGGCATGCATGTGCCAAGACCCCGAGCGGTCTTGCGCTCCTACATTTCCCCATCCGTGCGGGCCCGCCCTCCTGGTGCATGCTACATTGCAACATCGTCTACTGTGGCCCTGGTGGCGACAACACCCCAACACAGAGACACACTTACCGCACATCCTGCCCAAGGCCAGGTCCAAGCCACGCCCTGCTCCCCCTGCCGATGCAGCACACCCCTGCGCTGAACTGACGTACGCCGGACCAGCACACGCCGCTTGTGCATGCAGGGGGTCCGGGCGAAGCTACATGTCCAAGGTCACTGCCAACGCTGAGGTGACATGGTATCATCCGCTGAGGATAGCACACTGTGATGTTGCAGTACCGTGCCCATCATGCTGACACAATGACCACACGGACACACTTGCTCAGATGGTGTGAATGGCTATGAGCACGTTCGCCCGGCCACATTTATTAGCAGGCACACATATCGAGTGACACCTGTGTTGGATGTGTGTGGGGTGTGTGCACACCAGCCGGCAAGGGCTGCCTGATGCAGTCAGAAATCGACAACAGTGTACATCGTAAAGGACACAACCATTCAACCGTAAAGGACCCATGACCTGAGCTGCACAGAGTTAGTGGCCCCGGATGCACAGCGTCCTGCACGGGCCTACCGCCACGGGCCGCTGACTTGCGGTGCACTGGGGCAGGGTCACAAGGGCAGAGCAGGTTCCCGCAGATGACTAGGGGGGCTGTCGCGGAGTGTCTCGGTGGACAGTGGAAGGTGTACCCCCAGGGCATGATGCCGAGGGCAGAACCACGCAGAAACAGTCACCATGGTGGAGATGAGTGGAGCAAACACATGTCGGACACCAAGTCCGTCCCAGCCAGATGATGATGCAGACAACCCCCAGGCCATGGACTCAGACGACACCAAAGTTCAACCAGAGAGTGCCCATGAGTCATAGTGCACAGAGTTAGTGGCACCTGTGCTGATAGGGGATGCCGCCTGCAATGAGGCGTGTCCAATGGTGTGGACTCCTCCATATCTTACCCAGGACACAGTTCCACCTGTGTGGCCTACTGGACCGCAGTGTAGGCCTGAGGCAGCGGCCAGCAGGGGCCATTCACCGAGTGTCGCCGGGTTAGGTTGGATGGTCCCACCGGCCTGCGTAGTTCAGGTTCAGTGGCACCACGGGACGTGGACTTGCGTTGCACAGGGTTAGTGGCACCAGGTCAGTTGTTGCTAGTGTTCGGTCACCTCCGTAACGAGGATCTGGCTTTCATCCGGACTGAACCGCATCTTCCTCTTACTCCTCTCCGTGCGGTCACTGGTATGGACTCTGCCATCCATGAATCACGACTGGGTGCTGGATGTGGGGCCTACTGGACCGCAGTGTAGGCCGGGGCAGCGGTCAGCACGGGCCCACAGACACGTGTCGTGTGCTTGTGATGCATTCGTTTGCTTCACTGATAGCAGGGAGTTTAGTGATATCACCCCTGCAGTAGACATCTGGTCACTGCCATTCATGACTCAGGACACAGTTCCACATGTGGGACCCACTGGGCCGCTGTGTAGGCTTGTGCCTCATCCACGTGTCGCCGGCTTGCATTGAACAGGGTTAGTGGCACCACATGTTGCCGGCTTGCGTTGAACAGGGTTAGTGGCATCACGTGTCGCCGGCTTGCGTTGAACAGGGTTAGTGGCACCACGTGTTGCCGGCTTGCATTGAACAGGGTTAGTGGCACCACGTTTTGCCGGCTTGCGTTGAACAGGGTTAGTGGCACCACGTGTCGCCGGCTTGCGTTGAACAGGGTTAGTGGCACCACGTGTCGCCGGCCAGCGTTATGGAATTATGCCTCACTGATTGAAGGGAGTCTGGTGCTGTGGCCGCTGCCACGGACTTGGGGTCACTACCATTCATGACTCAGGACAAAGTTCCACATGTGGGACCCACTGGGCCGAGGAGGACGCCGGTGGAGTATGTAAAAGGAGTACTGTGGGCCTGCGCCGTGGAGGCCAGGGAGGTGCTGCGGAGGCTGCAAAGGTCACGGGCCTGGGGCCTGGAGCTTGACCGGCACGTGGTGGGCCCTCTTTGACACACGCCAGTGTCGGCAGGTGAGCAGAGCCTCGTTGGTGCGCTGGTGCAGGCATGACGGGTCGGGGGCCCAGCGGCCCGGGGTGCAGCAGGCGCACAGGGACGCAGGCCCCGCAGCGCTCGGCCCCGGACTCGTGGCGGGCTGAGAGGTGCCGCCCTGGCAGACGCGTTGTTCATTCCGAATGAGGACCACGCCCAGTGCGACAGGCTTTTTGTTCACACCCCTACGCAGGCCTGGGGTACGCAGGGCCAACCCACTCTGCCTGTGCATGCAGGGGGGGACGTAACGTGCGACATTTCCGTGTTCTGCCCCACAGCCTGTGGGGACATGGTAGCGTCCACTGGCCACTACACTCCATGCTCCAGCAGTTGATCTCCACATGGCCATTTCCGTGATTTGCACGCTGTGGTCTGTCCGGCATCTCCACGCCACATCTGGCATTGGGTAGGTTCACATTCCTTAGTCACTTGCCGCTCTCGCACATGCCTGCTCCATGCCTCTCCTCACATCCTGCTATTGTGTGTCTGTGGTGCCATGCCATGGCTGGGTTGTGGGCATGGCAAGGCCAAGTTCCTAATGGAGTCGTGTTGTCGTGTCTGGTCGGTTGGCATGTTGTGTGGCATGTTGAGTGTAGTTGTGCTGCGTGCCCATTGCCAGTGTCATGAGTTGCATGACTGTGGGCTGGAGGTGTGTGATGTGTTCATTTGGTACTTACCAACGAGCACTGCATTGCCATGGGTGCCATCCTGGGTGCGCTGGGTAATGATGGACTGTCGGGAGATGTGTGAATCAGGCACTCTGCCTGGGGAGTTGGCCACAACATTGTTGAGGGGTCCCGGGCAGTCCACTATTGCCTGCACATTCATGGGATGCGTGTGCTTTCAGTTGTGGTAGTTGTGTGCAGTGTCGGCAGGGGGCACGAGGGGTACATGTGTGCAGTTGGCCCTGACACGTGAGAGAATCCAGCTATGGCGTAGGGGCCTTGCTTGGTCTCCAGCTGCTCCTGCGCAGTTTGGGTGAAGTGGAGGGGCTGGGGTGCCAGGCTGATGTTGGCATCCAGGACAGGTGTGATGCCCTTGTATGGGGCTGGCTGTGTGACTCCTCCGACTCTGGCAGTTGTGGGTTGGATGGTACCAGAGGCGGACATGTGCTGCGCAGCCGGCAGCTTTGTCTGCGGAGGGATGTTGGTTGTCCGCTGGGTTGGTACCGTCAGCAGGTGGGGAATGTGGGTCAGGATGCGGGGGTTGGTTGTCCTTTTGGGCCTGTAGTGGGCAATCTCCTCCTCTGGCATTGGGTCTGGGGGGCAGGTGCATTTCAGGTGGGTCCGCTGTCTTTGTGTACGCTGCCTCTGTGGTGTTCCGGGGGGGGCGGGACGGGTCCTGGTGGCGGGCCTGGGGGTGGTGGAGGTGGGTGTTGTGGCCCTCATGGGTATCGGAGCTGCATGATCATTGTCTCCATGGCATCTGTGGGTCTTCAGGTGTGGCTCTTGGCTGGGCTCCCTTTGATGCTGCGGGTAGTCGTCCTGCTTAGCACCAGCAAAAGGCAGGTGTTAAATCCCTGGTGCTACCGCGGCTTATCGCCTGTTTTTGGTTCGCATCACTGATCTGGCAGTTCGTTGTGAAAGTGGTGGTGTGGTTTTTTCGTATGTTTTTGCACGGGAACGCCTACTCTGCATCTCATTAGGGTTAGTTGGTGGTGTCCACCGTGGAGATAAATTTTGGGGCAGTTATCTCGGGAATACTGGCGATGTCTGCAGTTTGCACCCACTTGTGAATGGGGTGTTAAATCTATCTCCACTTTTGATGAGCTAAGGTGGCGCTAAATCGGAGATAAGTCCTTGTGAATATGCCCCTAAGTGTTTTGCCCAGAATCACAGGATGTTGAGCCGATGCCGAAACTCAACCTGGTTCCCCAGTTACAAAATCAGCAGCTCTGGCTGTTACGCCACATACTGGCCGGTTTTACTGTTGATTTCTGTGGTAATACCACTTTTTTAGCTATCGGCTTTGCTGATATGGGACACTTTTATTTTGGTGCTTGGGGATATTTTTTGTCTCAGTCCGACCCTGTTGGATGTCCAATGTGCCAACCCCTTGCATCCCCTCCCTCATTAAGAGGCCGGTAATTCAGGTTTGACTGACAGCACAGCTTCCGCCAGCTCTGCTGTAAGGGAAATCCTCTTTGCTAAACAACTGTCAGCTGACACAGTGTCAGAATGCCCGCCCGATGGGTGGGACTTCTGGTGCCATGATAGTCTTTCTCTTCTTCTGTTGCTGCCATAAGCTATATGGCGGTCCCAAATGAGAAAAAAAAGAAAATAGCAATGTCCTCCATGTGTTGGTGGAAAGCTCACAGCACATCAGTCACTCACAATATTGCTTTTGTATTCAGCAAACATATTCCCGCGTTGTTGGTTTGTTTTTGGACAACAAAACAATCCTGACCGGCCAGCTAAACTGTCATGGCATGTCAGACTGACTAACATTGTTTCTTTTCACTTAAACTTCTCCCTTCATGCCAGTGGGAGATGTTTCAATAAAAAATAACCCCTAGCCTTGTGGTTATCTCCAAATGTATTGACCAGCCTTTCTCAAGCTGTTGGGCGGCCAGCCTATAAAGCTCTAAACAAGGGGTGGGTGGAATTTTTAATTCCGCCAGCGGAATTGGAGGAATTCAGCAATTCCGCATTACTCTTGTAATGCAGAGTTACTAATAAATTAATCAGCACTGCTTTAATGCGGGTGATGAGAGAGGCCTCAGTAACCACTCGTCTGCCCCCACTGGTGTGGCCACTCAGCCAGACTCCTCGCAGTGCACTCAGGCTGAGATATGGTCCGTGCTCCCAGCACAGGCTGCTGAGATGACCCTCTCACTGCATCGAGACTCACAGGCGCTGAAGAAAAATCCATAAGATGTAGGTCAGATCTTCAAGCACAAACCCCACTGAGCACGTGGGTGGGGCCGAGGGAAGATATACGTGATATAAACTTGCTGATGAAGTGACTTTATCATCGTCTCAGCAGCGATATTTCATTTGAAAAACCCCACTTCGACAAAACTGCACTCTAGTGTGCAGACGCCCATTTCCTAATAGCGACCTAATAGTCATCTCTTTCCCTAGATGCCTTCACCACTCACCATTGATGTAAGAACTACAAGCCCCAGCTTCCCTTGCGTCCTCTCGGTGATCTGCTATGGCAGAGCGCCGTTTTGCCACTGCTGCCTTAGGTACTGGAGTACGTAATTTCTGAAGCTCCGAAGTGGAGTGGAAAGCTGCTGGTGCTGCTGCTTCTACAGCGGTAAGCTGTGCTGATGAGGAGCAGAATTCGGTGCGTGTCAGCCCAGCTTGGAGCTTTGTGCACCACAGGCTCTCCCTCCTCCTGATCCCCCCCACAAAAGGGACACAATGAGGGAAGCCCTGTGAGAAGAAGACAAGCACCAGCTAGGAGACACCAGAGTGCACACCGCCCCCTCACCATGGTTGAAGCCGCCCTCTCCCCTCCTCACCCCGTGTCACGGTGGTAACAGGTGGGCGGTTCAGGCAGGTAGCAAGCACACATCATCCCAGTATTCCACCTCCAATGTATAGCTGAGTGACTGGGAGACGGGTATGCTAGTGGGACCACATCTCCCAGCAGGCTCAGGGGCATACAGGAAGTAATCCTGTGTATGATTGCGGAAGGAGGGCAGGATATAAGTCCCTCCTTGTGAGTCACTCAGGGCTTGTCTAACGGACTGCTTAGAGCTACCGGCTTTTCGGATTTGTCTTGTTCCTACTGATCCCTGCCTATTCCGGCGAGTGTGTGCGGTGTTCCTTCTCCTATTCTTTTGCTTTCATGTGCCGCAGCGAACGCTCCGCGTGCTATCTCCTTTCCGTCAGCGGCCCCTCCGAGCCGCGTCTTCCATTCCTTGCAAGGGGCTCTTACCTTGTCTCCTGGAGTTGCCCGCTACCGCCCCGTTCCCGGATTGCCTGAGTGACGAGGGGCGGCTTTCCTTGTCATTTGTTTTCTTTGGTTTTGTGTACGGAACCATTTTTCTTCCCGCTTCTCAGCTCCTGTGACTGAACAGGGAGCTCTTGCCTTGCGGGTGTTTTCAGTTTTGCAGCGAGACTTTTACTGACCCGTTTTCTGTCGGTATTTGCGTCATTATTCTCCTGGAGGAGAACATAGAATCAGTATCTGGTGATCCAACTAGGTTCCTTAATCTGGTTCTGGACATCCTACCTGCAGTTGGGACTAGGTGGTAAGCACCTTTATGTTACATTGTGCAGCCCTAAGAAAGAGTGAGTCTTGAGAAGATGGGACATGAGTTGGGGTGTGTATGAGTGCTGGGAATGACACCTCTTGTCTTTTGTCTTACACACAGGGGCATTCTAACATTGCAGAAGTTCCCTTAGGCATTCTTGTGAAGCCAGTTCTCCCCGAGGGTATCCAGTGTCGTGCTGCTCTACCCTTGCAGCCTTTGTTGTTTTACCCTATTCCCCTTTTTCCTGTGGCGCTCCCGCATAGAGGGGTGGTTACTAATACTCCTCTTGGTGGTAGCGTTTAGGGGAATACAGGACCTGCCAGCTTTCCATCATCCCGCCGGACCCCTTGGCAGGTTAGTGATAACTGACTCTGGGCCCTAACACCCCGGTTGGCTGGCCTGCCCGGAGGATGCTGCGGCTGCATCAGGGGAGGTCTGAGGGGGTCAGTGATGTTTCTTGTCTCCTGCTCTGGGGCCTGCAGCAGTCAGCGAGTGAGCAGTGACTTCGAAGCACCACTAAGATTGGATCCCTTACAGGTGAGGGATGCGAGTCAGCCCTACCCCTACTGGCCCAGTGTCTGCCTCGCCACATTCCCCGTTACTGATTGTCTCTATTCATCCATCGTCCAATGTTCCCCTCAAGCCTCGCCACGAAGGCACAGGTGGCAGATGCATACAACTCCTCCAAGGGACATGTCAGGCCCCATTTTGATCTCATGTAAAGCATAATTAGGGATGGGCGGAACTTTACAGAATCTCGTAGAGGTTTTATGTAACTCCACGGAACTCCACAGAGTAAAACTCCACGAGTTCCACTCACCCCTACTCTAAACAAGCCTGATAGATATTACGCAATTTGATGTTTACATTTTGCATGAGCTGAACATTCTTTTCATTCTGTTTGATATCAAAGACTTTCTTTAGCATACTTTGATATGGCAAGCTTGCTTTTTGCCAAGCTCGGTTTCTGGACTTGATGCCACTTCTGCCAATGCCTGGTACGGGCAAGGGCAGTCAGAAATGCTGACACAATGTCACAGTCACATCCTTCTCAGACAAAAAGGGGAGGGTGCAGATGTGCTTCCTCATATGTCGCAGGCATATGCACCATCCTTGTAGCAACATGGCAGCTTTGTGTTAATTGATATACAGCCAGACTTCGGTTTATAATTAATATTTCCTCTTTGGCCCTTTCAAAGGCATACTTCTAAAAGCAGGTGAGTTATTCTAAGATTTGTTAGTTTTGCAACAAAACTGCAATGTTCATGTAGTTGTCCCTGGAATGCTAGCCAGTGCTCCTTTTTGGATTTCCACTTAACGCCCTTCCTTCAGATATTCACAGATATTGGCCAAAAACCTCCCTGAAATACCCTTGTACTGAGGCGGTGGGATCTGTGTATACTGATGATGTCTCAGGAGAGGCCTTCTTCAATTCTGTAAAACGTTTGATATATCAAGGGGCTCCTGATGAGCAGATGTGAGGCTGTGTACTGCTTCAGACATCACAGGCTCAGCTAAAGCTAGTTGAGCCTCTAGTTACGCTCACAAATATATATCCTGTCAGTGATCTCCATACAATACAACGGTTGTGGTTGTTTTAATGGGACTCAAGCAGAGATGGAATAGGTGTGGACTTTGTGGAAAGGTCTCTGAATCTTGGAGTCAACGCAGTAAGGAGACATCACTCGTTCCTGGCTCCAGTGCTTCAGAGGATTCTGTTCTCCACACAGAAGACCATATCTCCCCTTCCAGATAACCATATTTCCCAAAAGAAAATTGGACTGAGATTTGACTGAGTGGGGGGAGGATAGAATTTCTGTAAGAGCAACCTTGACTCTCCCCGGCGTAGCTAGAGGAGGGTGGCTAAGTTTAGGTGAATTTGCATAGTATATCATAGGGTCTATAGAACTGACAATCCGTGTTAGGGTGTATTCTTTTCTAAGGACAAACTTTGAAACACTTAACTGTCTGCTCTGTAGAGTTGAACACATTGACAACCAAGCAATATTATGCTTTTCACAAGGGCATGCCAGACTTAAAAGTATTTGTAGGGCAGGTCTTCCTGTTTTCTGACTATCATTGTATGAGTTGGATATTTCCACCTTAACTTTGGTGTTGCTGAAACTGTATTCTGAGATGGAAGATGGAAGCCAAGTGTCTGAAAGATCTAAAGAGCGGGGTTGGGTACCTGTGGTGCCCAGGCTTTCTATTCATGAAGGAAGGAAGAATTTGACAGCAGTAAGAAAGATGTCTCAGGGAGATAGCAGCTGGCATTAAGATTTCCACAGTGAATGTCTATAGGTGCTATGACTGAAGCACACAAGGTGGATTTCAGTACTAATTCTGAAGGCACTAGTGCAAAGTGCTTTGCAGAATAGTTTAAAAAACAAAGGAGCAGACACGGCTCCTTGCAACGCCAATAACTATCCATGCCTACAATGTTGCACAACTCCTGACTCCTTGCACAGATCCTGCTCTTGCCAACAACTTTCACTGCTGCTCCAACTATTATAGTGTTCACCTGTTGAAATGTTACTAATCTGACATCATCTGTCGCGCTGCGTTGCTTGAACGGAGAGAGCAGAACAGCGCAACATCTACTAGGATGTGGCGCTGTTCTGCTCTCTCCCTGCGTTGGTGCACGTTTGGCTGTGACCACAACAATACGATAAAAAAGTAGCGCAAACCTGATGCAAAGTGTTAAAAATATGTTATTTCTCAATTTTAGATTGATATCTTTTTGTATCCCACGTCCAGACCCTGCAAATTTGATTTCGTGTCCTGTTATCACCATGTCTGAATTATCCAACATCATGGCTAAAACAAACTTTACTGTCAGATTACTCTCGTATCTGCAAGCAGAGGTAACTTGAATGACATCACTCTCCCTCTTCTGAAAGAAGGGGCATAGAACTATTGAGCAAACAACATTTTTTCATTAAGACCTACATGGCACATCACCCCATTGATGCACTGGACACAGTCTGAAGTGGATCAGTAGTTCCCCAGGAGCTATAAATACGAATGTTTGCAGGATCAGATACCACTGTGACACCTGATACAGTGGTGGTCGTGGTAGGGGTGGAAAAGGTCCAAGTCATCTAATGTGAGGCTCTAATGATATGGAATTCAATTCCCACAGGGAGACAAAATGCCTTAAGGGGCGCACGTTTCTGTACATTATGCAAACCTCTCACGAAAGTCTGCCTTTCCCGTTGTCTCACTTTCATGCTCTCCCGCTCTTTATTGTGCACGAACAAGCCCTAAGGCACACCCAAATGTGAATGCTGAAAAAAGTGGTAAAGATGGAGAAGCAGCGTATGCCTTTGCCGCTAAATTGAATACATCAGATGCAGGTGGCATATGGAATTATGTAACAGATATGTGTAATGTTATCAGTTCAGTGAGTACATACCTTTCTATCATAATTATCCTTTTCCACAAAAAGAGCTTCATTAAAAATAGCCTATTTGAGTACACACATCAGAAGCAATACCAAATCCATAAAATACGTTGTTCTATATGTGTCACGCTTTACATAAACCAACAGTTTATTCAATCAGACTATCATTGAGCACAGGTTTGTGTAAAAATTCGATAAATGTTGTACAGCAGGTTGGTAGCCTTTTTTTTCTTGCAGTTTTATATAGCCGAACTCGACCTGAAGCTATTGGAGCACTTTACATGAGCACCAGTTATGTTACACTAACAGAAGGATACATTCTTTTTTTTTTTTTTGGTAGGCACGGGGAGATTGTGATTTGCCCAGAATCACAGGCTGTTGAGCTGGCGCCAACTCAAACCTGGTTCCCTAGTTCCAAAGTCGGCAGCTCTGACCCTTAGGCCACATTTTAAAGTATTATATTATTTGAAATATATTTACATACAATGACTCCATATATGAATAATATACATTGACCCTCATGCCCAGTTGCACTGCCCGGGGGGCACGGAAAAATTGCATGTGATTTTACTGTTACTGTGTGGTAAATCCATCCTAGTAACGTGCAAGTGCAAGTTACACTCTATGGAATAGGGAATCACCCATGGGACTGATGTTTCCGGTACGAAAACCACACAGAATTCCCAGGTGCTAAATGGATGCGGGGATCTCTGGGCGCTGTGGGTGTAAGGGGGCTTGGGGAAGTATGGGAGGGAGGAAGAAGATGTTTTCTGGGAGGGTTAGTAAAAAAATCAATTAAAAAAAGGATGAATGAGCCTTTACTGCTGCTGAAGCCAAAGCTTCATGCAATTTTACTGAATTACTGCACAGTAATATCAGGTCTGTTTCTACCACAATCTGAAAAATCAGGTGTAGTAAAACTGACTCACTTGAAATCAGGCAGATCGGAATTCCATGAGGTAACTGTGCTCTACCTGGCTCATAGTGGGCACCATAGCCTCAAGTTGTCCTTAAAATCTACAATGTCTGAGGTCCTCTCGAACCAATGTTGGGCAACCCTGTCCCAGTGGCTAAAGTCTTCATAATGCAAGCCTCCGAAAAATATACAATTAAAGCAGAGACACACATATTTGTAATGTTCTTTTTGTTGTAAATTGTATATATATTACTGATGCATGTCAGTAGGTGTAGATTTAACCACCTTGACAGGGTTCACTAACACATGTTTCACAATAAGACCTGACCAACTGAGAACAGTATTTTACAATTTTATGGACTAAGGGTCTAAATTCCCCTTTTAAACGGCAGTACAATTTTTACTTGCCTGTATGTCCTACTGTTCATCCTTAATAATCAATCACGTCATGTACCACACTATCCACCAAGCAACAACAAAAAAGTTTTTGTATTTTCACCACATTACGTTGTGTAGAAAATAAATGTAAAAGAATGGAAAGTACCTCACGGTAGTAACACCAAGGGGGGCTGCTGGCATATGATTTACCAGTATGCCCACACTTATCATCACCTGTAACTTTCCAAGTGGAAAAAAAATTCACTAACACATGTGCCAGCAGATAGTCACTGTTGTAAATATGACAATTGGGTGCAGCAAAAGCACTGGTGAAGTTGCACTTATAAATTAATTTTCTTTGTCTTAACATTACCCCAACATGGCGTAACATCCTGTCAGAGTAAACAGTCTATCAGGAGTAGAGAGTGGGTGTTCCTGAGTGGAGGTGCCCTGGTAAGTTTGGGGAAACCCACTAATTCACATGGTTGTGTGGAATCCTAAACTTAGTGTGACCCGTTCTCACTGTGGAAATGTTTGTAGACTTACTCCTGTCACAGGCAGGAGAAAATCATTTGAAACTCACAAAAAATACGTCTCTCGTGAACCGTAGGTTGTGTATTGGAAAGTGATCCTTTGTAAGGACGAGAATCCTCACTCACCCGAAGGTGACATGCTTCATCATTGGGTGCCCTCCTCACATCGGGCCCGCAAGGTCCCAGATGTGGGCTACAACTCTGCACCAAAAAAGGTGATAGGTGGAGAGGAGCTGAGGTGTTTTAGAGTGAGGGATAACCCTAAGCAGATAGGTGAGTTAGGGGCAGAGTGCAAAAACGAAATCAATGATAAGGTTAAAACTATATCAGAGGCCCAATAACTTTAATCGGTGGTGCCCTTGGATAGGGTTAAAAACTAAGAGGACTGGGGGTTCAGAGCAAATATACCCCCATAGCGGTCAACATGTTTCTGCCTGTGTCAGACTCCAACCGGAGTTCTTAGGCATTCATCAGGACCAACAAAGTTCGAGTCACTCTGCATGCAACAATGAAATAAAATAAAACAAACAGATGGCTATACTGGCCGTGTCCATATGTTGTCACGGAAGTGATGGGTGTTTAATACACCATCTCCATCTGAAAAGAAAAAAGAAAATAAGACAAAACACACCGTGAATGGGGGGTCATATGTAAGGATCACATTCTCCAAACAGGTACCTACAGGTATCATACGATACACAATTCGTATGCTCCTATAGCATTTAATTAGCAAACATGGCAGTCAATAGACATGCATAAATCATTATATGGGGAATCATTTACCTTATGGATGAGATAAATTCCCACCTCTCTATTGCCACAAGGTACCCCTCGGCCACAATCAGATTATAGGGCTGAAAAATAACGAAAAAGATAAAAAATGGCAGTTTAGTGTACATGGGATGGATATGGATCTTACATTTGAATTGGTCGTCAATGTGGATCATATATTTGAAATGATCAGACATAAATGACCTCACTGCTAGTCTTACATCCAACTGGACTGATAACAGATTCTCTGAACAGTATATGAGGCACGCCAAGGTAACGAAGAGTAGGAACACACCAATCTCATGATAGCAGCAAACCTCATTGACAATCACATGGAAAACTCAAATGACGTTACAGAATTCCCTTCCACTGAAAGATGCAGGGTGAGGGATGCATTCTCCCATCCTACAGAGAGCCTACAACATGCCTTGTGCCCGCTCGATATGAGGTTAGTCAGCGGGGAGCTGAGCAAAAATGCCCTACAGTAAAGGAAGTATGATATTACAATACATAGGGCGGCATGGTAGCATAAACTACATAACCTTAAACGAGCTTCTTTCAACCCACTGAATGGAGCAATAACCAATGGGGCCTGGGCAAATGTGACCCTTGATGAGGTGGTCGAGGGACACTCGAGAGACATATGGCCCCCATTTACGTTGTTGTAAATGGGTGCTCAATGTTCATGTATGTTCTTTAAATTTGCCTATATCGGTACATTGAGCACCCATTTACAACAACGTAAATGGGGGCCATATGTCTCTCGAGTGTCCCTCGACCACCTCATCAAGGGTCACATCTACCCTCGAGCCCCGGCGGCCCTGCAATGCTCATCGTCAGCTCGAAGCCCTCTTGCTGTTCTCTTGGTGCATTTCCCCTCTCTACCCAGTCCTGATGAAGACCCCACCCCCAAGGCATCAACTACCCTGTATTCTATAGTGGTCGAAAAGTTGACTTTTCTTGTTCATATCAAACATGGATGACAGAGATTAGATATCTGCATTCTATTGTGTATGTTATGATTTATCATTTATATGGATGCCAGTCGCCTGGCCGGATAGGTTTCAAACTCTGTTTTTTTAATGTATACATGCTCACTACCTTTCTCTTATGTTCATCACTTTCATTAACCCCTCACGCACAATAATCCCTTGCCAATGCACCTTTTCAATTGTTCAATTGATATTGATACTGTTTTACAGACTGTGTCTTATTCTTGGATTTGTTCCTAGATCTGACAAAATAAAATTCATAGCCATCTTTGGCCGTATTCTAAGGTGGTGTATGACTTTGATTTAGTTATATAAGATTAATGCTTATATTTATGTTGTTAGACTCATTTACACTGTGACGCTCTCTTTTGTACTGCATTTCACCCGAGTCCAGTGGTCTTACGGGTTACCCCATTGATATATAACTCCTTTGGATAGGTTGGTCAGTGTCAGCACCTATAGTCACTTGATAAACATAGTGAAAAAGTCTATCAATAGGAACTGGCACATTCTCAACACTGGCAATGCACACCTCCCTAAGCCCCTATTTGCACTGAAGCGGAGTCAGAACATTAAGGACATGCTAGTACATACTTGTCCGTGCTGCACAATCACAGTGGCAAAACAAAACACATTATGGTCATCAAATCCGGCGAAAGGACACTACCCGTGTGGGTCTTGCTCTGTCTGTGCTTTTACATCCAGACTGCTCACAATTGACCTGGGACTGCCTACCCAGTGTGTCTTGAACTCCCTAACTCCCTAACGAACTTTAACACAGATGGGGTCATCTACCTATTGCGTTGTCCATGCGACCTGTTGTACATAGGAATGACGACACGCAAGGCCAAACTGAGGATAGGCGAGCACAGGAGCTCTATTAGATGTAAAAAGGAGAATGAAAAGCTGACGAGACACTACCTGAGTCTTGGTCACTCTGAAGATGACATTTTTTGGGCGGTCATTGACAGGCCAAGGTATGTCAAAGAGATGGGAACACACAAATCTGTCCTGTTCCGCAGGGAGCAGAGGTGGATTTACAGGCTTCCGTGCGACACCCAGGGGTTAAATGATGACATCCCCTGGATCAGCCTGGGAAGGTGACTCTTCCTTTAACAAGGAGACTGTAGTGCCCCCATTCACCTGACCCTATTCCCTATATATCACTTCTGGATTAAACTTCTGTTGATACATGCCCATGTTATATGTGAGTGACCCCTCCTTGTTGGGTTTTGACTCAGTCAACTGGGGTTGCAGTGATATAACTCTGACACTACTCAGCCCTTCCTTGTTTGCACAATATGTAGTGAATTCGACATTCAGAGGCCAACCCCCCCTCCCCTTCTCCATGCTAGACACAATGAGTTTTGCCCTGGAGGGTTAATTTTTACTAGGGTGCATTTGTACAAGTCTTTCTCTCTCATGTTATGCCCTGTGGTGGTCTTTTGTTCGCATTCCTCTTTTGCAACCATCCCTGTGAACTCCCTGACATGGACGATATGACTTAAGGATTTCTGTCACTTTTCATTGAACGCTTTCGTTTCCCGTTATGCGTTCCATACATGGGACCACATTTCCCATGATGCCTGCTACCCGCACGACTCCGTGACGTCATGCCCTCAATTGGGACGACGCATTTTTAATTGCATGCACTACGGGAATTCCTTTCTCTCACCAGGACCTCCCGTTACACCGCTAACACGAGTAGCCGGTAAGTTAGTACTACTGTGTCTACCCTATGGTTATCTATCGTCCCCTCACTGGGGATCTCGATGTGGGGAGGACCTGCCGGGTCAACGGCGGACGTGGCTCCGACCGGTCAACAGCGTTCCCCGGTAGTTCTCTGTAGTTCTCTCCACCCCCCGGGGGGCCGTATGTCTCTCGAGTGTCCCTCGACTACTTCATCGAGGGTCACATTTGCCCAGGCCCCATTGGTTATTGCTCCATTCATTGGGTTTACAGAAGCTCATTTAAGGTTATGTAGTTTATGCTACCACGCCGCCCTATGTTTTGTAATATCATACTTTCTTTACTGTAGGGCATTTTTGCTCAGCTCCCCGCTGACTAACCTCATATCGAGCGGGCACAAGGCATGTTGTAGGCTCTCTGTAGGATGGGAGGAAGCATCCCTCACCCTGTGTCTTTCAGTGGAAGGGAATTCTGTAACGTCATTTGAGTTTTCCATGTGATTGTCAATGAGGTTCGCTGCTAACATGAGATTGGTGTGTTCCTACTCTCCGTTACCTGGGCGTGCCTCGTGTACTGTTCAGAGAAGCTGTTTTCAGTCCAGTTGGATTTAAGACTAGCAGTGAGGTCATTTATGTCTGATCATTTCGAATAGATGATCCACATTGATGACCAATTCAAATGTAAGATCCATATCCATCCCATCTACACTAAACTGCCATTTTTGATCTTTTTCGTTATTTTTCAGCACTATAAGCCGATTGTGGCCGAGGGGTACCTTGTGGCAATAGAGAGGTGGGAATTTATCTCCTCCATAAGGTAAATGATTCCCCATATAATGATTTATGCAGATGTCTATTAACTGCCATGTTTGCTAATTAAATGCTATAGGAGCATACGAATTGTGTATCGTATGATATCTGTAGGTACCTGTTTGAAGAATGTGATCCTTACATATGACCCCCATTCATGGTGTGTTTTGTCTTATTTTCTTTTTTCTTTTCAGATGGAGATGGTGTATTAATCACCCATCACTTCCGTGACAACATATGGACACGGCCAGTATAGCCATCTGTTTGTTTTATTTTATTTCATTGTTGCATGCAGAGTGACTCGAACTTTGTTGGTCCTGATGAATGCCTAAGAACTCCGGTTGGAGTCTGACACAGGCAGAAACATGTTGACCGCTATGGGGGTATATTTGCTCTGAACCCCCAGTCCTCTTAGTTTTTAACCCTATCCAATGGTACCACTGAACAAAGTTATTGGTCCCCTGAGATAGTTTTAACCTTATCATTGATTTCGTTTTTGCACTCTGCCCCTAACTCACCTATCTGCTTAGGGTTATCCCTCGCTCTAAAACACCTCAGCTCCTCTCCACCTATCACCTTCTTTGGTGCAGAGATGTAGCCCACATCTGGGACCTTGCGGGCCCGATGTGAGAAGGGAGCCCAATGATGAAGCATGTCACCTTCGGGTGAGTGAGGGTTCTCGTCCTTATAAAGGATCACTTTCTGCTTTCTTTTCTTTCCAATACACAACTTCCGGTTCACGAGAGACGTATATTTTGTGAGTTTTAATTGTAGACAGGGAGTAATACGTTATCTTTTGGGATTGTCTCCCTTGGATCCCTAGTGTGTTTTTGACTTGAGGAGAAAATCATTTCCCGGAGAGGGAATGAACAGGAAACAGCCCCAAAATTAAATGGAGTGTAAGGCAAGGGGTTAAAAATTTTCCCTGTGAAGAAAAACATACAATTGTACTCACACAAAGGCATTTTTTCAGGTTAATTTGTATTGCATTGATTTGCATTGCAGAATCTACACAGTGCTTCTTATCACAAAGAGGTTTCAAAGCACTGTGATTGTAATTAGGATTCTGGGAGACCTTTCCGGTGTCCATGGAGGAAAGGGTTTAGCACTGTAGTCTAGACATGTAGGAGGCACTGGGTGTGGTGCGGATGGGTCAGAGACACTATGGTGCAGCAATTCTGAGGTCATGCTTAGTCATGAAATGGTGCCGAAAGGTATGGGTGGCACATGGGAGTAAATATATTCTTCTTTAGCAGTGGCCTGTCTCATAGAATCATGTGAAAGTATTACTTATGCACGCGCCTGTTTAGGGATTCACAAAATGTTTCCAGGACGATTCCTGGAAACGTTTTGTCTTTTACTACAGTCAATAAACCTGCCCCCATGTGAGGTCGTGGAGCAGCGAGCCCAGGCTTACAGTTCTGTAGGAAGCCTCAGTGTTTGAAGGAACGGTTAACTGCGCAGAGGCGCAGCCATGATACATTGCTAGCACTAATGGACAGCCACTTCAATTATTTACTTTTCTCGACGTTCTGCTGCATTTTTTCTGTAAATACTATTGCCACAATTGTCTTTTATTTTGCCTCCAACTTTGAAAGGGTGCCATTTATTTTTAGAAAAAAATCTGCAATAGATATGATTGATTTCTTATAAACAACGGATATCGTCACATTTGTCTTCCAGCACTATCTTGAGCTGTTTCAAAAGTCGCGCAGTCTGTGCATGAAAATCATGAACATGTGGCAGGGAAGGCTCCATTGAGTTGGAACAGTCCTCATCAGATGTTGTGTGTGCAAGCTGTTGACCCACTGCAGCCCAGCTATGAAGATTCCTCTGTGACAGAACGCCTAAACTAATCTCTGATTACTCTGTAAATCACCAGGCACTCCAAAACCAGCTGTTGTCAGGCAAGGTATAGGTGGCAGCCAATTGCGTCACTGCACAAATCTCAATTAATGAGAACAGGCACTATTGTGTTTCCCAGTCAGGAACGAATGCACGGCTTGACACCATGAACGCGTGCGAAAACAGCTTTTTTTTGCTCCAGTTTCACCTTTCGTAAAATTATGTTATTCGCAGTGCAAAATATTGGGTAGCATTGTTGCTGTTTACATTTATTACAAAACCTTTGTAATAAGTGTATATAAAGGGAGTATCAGTGGCATGGGAAATAAATGCTGCCTGCTATTAAAGTTTCAGTTCAGTTTGCATTGTCCGATACTTTGGGAGTCAATATTATTGTATTCATGCTACATTCTGCTCAGATGTGTGTTTAGCGCCTTGAATCATTCTTAGAGCTTTGAAACACCCTTCGAGGATGCTTCTTGCCACACTGCATATGTGGGAGGGACACAAAAACAAAAATTGCTCCTTCCACGCGTGACTTTTTTTAACCACTTGACTGTATTTACTCCACAATTCCAATTATCCTATTCACCCCACACATTGGTGTGATCCCAGTTACAAAGTTATTTTTATTTTTTGCAGCTTTGACCTGCATCTGGGACATATCCTGAATCTATAGACGAAAAGCAAAACTGCAGCAACGGAGATCTGAAGTTTCCCGATTTCATGCATTAGCAGCTCTTCCAGTCCCCATTTTTCGCATTGAATTCTGTAACTCGTAGTTCTAAATTTCTGATGGGCTAAACAGAACTACAAATACCAGAATGTAAACTAGAAACTTGGTCTGGTTGAGCTACATCTGTATCGCATAGAAGAGCATGAAACTCTTTGACAATGCAAATTAAAACTACAAATAAAAGGACTTGGTGAACTACGCAAGAAAGAAACTTAAAACTCTAAAAGAATTCGAAGAATAAAACCAGCACTAAATTACCTCCTCATGCGTGAGACGCAGCAACAGCACCATGTCAAAAATCGAAAGCACAACTAAAATAAAAGATAAAAACAGATCATGCTTCTACCGAGGCTTTCAGACAAAGTATTCAGCTACAGGTTAGGTTTGCATTTGGCAGATAACACTCGATTAAATAAACGCCTCCATTTAATTGCAGCACTTTACATGTGACCCCGGGAGCCTCATGGATGGTGGCCGCTTTACTCATATAAACCGCTCCAATACCTTCGGGGCGAGTAGAGGCTGAGGGAGGGTTTGGGTGAAACCATGGGAGTGGGCCATGGTAAAGGAGAAGACTGCGGACGGACGCATGGAGAAGACGTCGAACACATGCACTCTTTAAGAGTGCGTGTGGAAAATTAAAAAGATAGTACCTGCAGCCAGTGGAAGGACACCGGCCACAAGAAGCAGTACTTTGTCCAAGCTACATGGCTTGGAGTAAGACTCTGAAGCTCAGGAGGAAGTTGGAGGCCAGGAGGAGCCTCTGACCAATAGGAAGACAGGACACCATAGTGAAGTGGGAGCCAGCCAATGGTAAGCAAAGGTAAGTAATCGGCGGGCTCTAAGCCACTTTTCAATTTTTTTTTTCATTACAAGAGATCTTGCAAGCACAGCACAAGCGCTGTGCAGGTGAACCCTGATCAGGCTCAATTGTAATCCAGTCGAGATCTAGATTAAGTCAAGCACCACACAAGGCCAACCATTGGTAGTGCAAGACAGTCCCTTAGAAAACAATTGAGGCAGGGAATAAAAATACTCCCCCTTAGGAACAAATATTAAATAAATTAAATTAGTTCAACATTTAAATATATATATATATATTATAATTAAATCGTAATAAAAGACTTAATTCAAAAATACAATAAACTGTAAAATTCTCTAAAACATGTAAAATGTTTTAAAATTAGTTAAATAAATAATGGTTAACCAAGTTTACTAAAGTAATTTCTTTGAATTATTGTTCAATAACTAATATTCATAAATTAAATGAATATATTTAAATTATTGTATCATTTAATACACATTTAAGGCCTGATTACGATGGCGGGGAGACCGTCATCGTCAGGCTCTCGGTAGCGGTCCCCCCTGCCATTTGGAAGGGCCGATCCGACCGCCGCATTATGATGGCAGTCAGATCGGTGGCGGTCGGCAAGTCCAACCGCCACGGTCCCAAGGTCGGAGTCAAAACCGACCACCCATCGGACCGCCCGATATCCCCTGCATGGCGGCAGTGCCTGCCAGGCACCTCCGTGGGGATTAGGATATCCCTTTCCGCCGGTCGTTGTGCAGCAGTCAACCCACAATGAAACGGCTGGTGGAAACAGATTTGGGGGCCCGAAGCAGGCCCCCTTCCCCCCTGGGCCTCGAACTTGGGCCCTTGGGGGCACCTATGGTCCCCCCTACATATCCCTGCACAATGTGGCAGGCACCGCATGGTGCCTGCCACGTAGTGCAGGGATATGTAAACTGTCTATTTTTTGTACTGCGGTGGGTGCTGCAGACCGCATCACCCGCCGCAATACAAAATATAGGCATTGCGACTGCACCGGTGGCGGTCGCATCATAATCCGGGGTGTGGGACCACCGCCTTGTAGGCGGGCAGTCCCCTTTCTGAATCTGTGGCGGACGGACTGAAGTCAGTCCGCCATCGTAATGAGGCCCATAGTTTGAGGTGTTAATGTGCTGCAAAATGTTATTTTATAATTTCCAGGTTAACAATAAATATTTTAGGAGGGAGATTGACCAAGATGCTGGCCAAGTAGAACTCGACCCTGCAAGCTCTGACACAGCGTACCCAGCTCCACCAATTATCCTGCGCTGAAGAGCAGCATCAGATCCCATTGGCAGTGTGAGAAAGCCCCTAGTGTAAGCAAGCAACCTTTTGTGTTGGTTTGTTGACTGGGGGCAGTGCCCTTACCAGGGGCGCTGGTGGAATGCTGCGGCCCTCCCTGATTGGTGCCGGTCACGCCTTTGGTGCTCTGCCTACTGCTGCAGAGGAGAGACAGCCGATCGAGGTGAGGGCTCTGGTCCCCACTGGAGGTGTCAATGGGAGAGGAAATGTTGGCGGTCTAGACATAGACCACTGGGAACTGAGTTCGAGATGGGCCAGGAAGGAGTGGTGTGGGCTTCGAGTTCAGCACATTGACATGGGGCACGTTCGGCGTGTAGCCCTCTGCACACCCTCTGGATGCTTTGCACGGCACAAGAGCTCATGAGACAGAATAGACTTTGCCTTTCTGAGGTGACTGCGGCTGGAGCCAGGAGTGAGCATGGGGTCCCATGTATGCAGTGCCTTTGATTGGGAATGGGCTTACTCAGCAGTGCATGAAGCAGTAAGGAGACCTGACAAGTGAATTCTTCTAATGCCGGACTAGTGCTGGCTGTAAGACATTATTGGTGAGCACTGCAGTGCTAATTATGTGAGAGGCTGGCATAAAACAACTGGAACATCATTTGGGTCCCCAGAAAGCAGTGCTGCATGCCATTCGAGTTCACCCATGTACGAGGCATGGGATCTAGGGGACTGATTAATCAGAGACAAGAGGAGAGGGATTAAGAGCTTCCTGGTAACCCAACTATTGACCCCCATAAGTCTATAGAGGCAAAAGCGAAAAGCAAATAAGGGTAAGCCTAAAATGATGAGGCTGCTGTCCAATAAACTCATCATGGAGAAACGGGGTCCAGCCCCATACCAAACTGACTCACTGAGCCACATGGAGTCAATGTTGGTCAAGCACACCAGAAAGTTTGACATAATATTACAAGCTATGTTAGATAGGAAATTGATGCTCGAGGCCCAAATAAAATCTGTGGTGCTGGATGTGAGCCTATTGAAAGCTGATCCCAGGAAACTGGTGGGCAGGGTAGGCAGTAATTAATCAGCTCTTACCTTCATATAACTGATACCTTCATACGGCTGATCTTGCAGGAAAACCAGAAGTAGCTCAAGGTTCTTCAGCAGGAGGTTAAAGTGCTAAAGGTTAGAGCTGAAGATGCCAAAGGATGCTCTAGGCGTAACAACATACAAATATTCTGAGTGCCTGAAAGGAAGGAAGGCCATAATATGGAACTATTGATCAAAAACTGGTGGGTGCAAGAGGTCCTGCTGGGTAAATCCTGAAATTTGTCTCAGGTGAAATGATCCACTGGATCCTCCTTCTCCAGGTGCACCGCCCAGGCCAATACTGGCCAGGCTGTTCAATTTTGGAGCAGAGACTTCATCCTACCGGTGGCCCAGTCTAAAGGGCTGTGGACTGTGAATGACAGCCCAGTTAATATATATCCTGACTACACTAGAGAAGTCGAGCACCAGTGATCCAATTTCATTGAGATCATAAAGCAGCTATGTGACCTTCACTTGCAGTATGCTCTCCTGTTCCATGCTAAGCTAAGAGTCACAGATAAAGGTAAGTCACTCTTTTTCTGTGCACCAGGTAAGGCCTGGGACTGGCTACAATCAAATGGGGTCAGCATACCTCCAATAAGGGGATGAACTTGGAGAACAGGTAGTGTGGCATTCTCTAAGGCATCAGCCCAGGAAACCCCAGGGTCTCCCTACTGAGGAAGAATCATCAAACTAATGTGCAAAGGTGGTGACTGATGTTTTACTCTAAAATGGCAGCCAAATGCCCACAAGGGTGTCGGAATAGGATTCTGAAGGTTGCGCTGGGGAATGGAGACTGTGGAGTATGGGTCAGAACATATTCTCGGGTCTGTCTTGACTCAGAGAGCTGCAGATGCTATCATTTAGTACTAGAATTTTACATGTTAATGGTGATATTACATTGGTTAGTCCTCGTTGCTGTGTTAACATGCATGAATATGTTAGTAATACTGAGGGCACTGTAGGGAATGATGCATACAGAGGTAGCCTAGGAGATTGCTAGCTGAGGAACTTCGGTAATGGCTCCCTATATCCAGAATATACATGGATATCTGACAAAGATAACATTTACCATTGTTATGCAATTGTTATTTTCATTGTGGGTGCTTGTTTTTCCTCTGATTGGGTGCAGGAGTTGGCATTTTTCTTGTTTTTATCTCAGGAGACCTTTTATGCAAGAAATTGCCCTGAACCACTGGGTGGAGACGTAAGGTTTTACAGTGGGTGCTATCTGTCATGTTTTTGAGGGAGTAACCCATCCGCCAAACTCTAAATCAGGCCCTCAGACTGAAAGCTAAAAACCTTTAAACCTTTGTAAAACCATTTAGGACCTTATTATGATAGCGGGCGGTCAGACTGCCGCCCGCTATCATGGCGGTCAGGAGACTGCCCGACAAGCAGGCGGCAGTCCGACCACCCAATCACGATGCGACTGACGGGCAGGCAGTCGCAAAGTGCTAATTTTCACGGCAGCTTGTGTGCGGACCAGGAAAAGGGCCACAGCACAAGCGGCCGTGTAAAAGTGAACTTTGTGCACATCCATGCACCGTGTGCTATGCACCATGTGGTGCATGGCACACGGTGCATGGATTTGTGTTGGGGCACTGCATGTGCCCCCAGGGCCACTTTTCAGTGGCCCATGAGGGATGGGGGCCGTGTCTGGGGCCCCCAAAGTTATTTCTGACAGCTTTTTCATGGGGGTCAGACCACTATGAAAAGGCTGTCAGAAAGGGACATCTAATCCCAACGGCAGTGCCTGCCTCGGCACTACCTCCATTCCGGATCATGATTCCGACTGCCGCCCCATCTGGATCACTGAACCTGGTGGAGGCGGCGGTTCGTCCCCCGACAGACAAGGGTCCGACCGCCAGCATTGTAATACGGCGGTCGGACCGAAGGGCTGTCTGTCTGTGGGACCGCCACCGACGGCCTGTTCATGGCCGTCCCACCGACATCATAATGAAGCCCTTAGTGTTAAACAGAGGTAACTTTTGAATGCAGGACAGATTAATTTGGTGAAGAATCCTGGGCCTTGCTAATGGAGAAGAAACAACCGCACCTGTCACTGAATGGTTTAGTTTTTCTGGATAGGTTTTGGGCAAGAATGAGCACCATACTCAATAGGTGCAGGTACCATAAAGCTTAATAGTGTGGTTCCCCCCTAGCGGCTTAAAAGCTTGTTACAGTGCTAGCATCTAATATGTTGTTGTATTGTTGTGTCATCATTATTGTATTCAATCTCCTCCATGTTTTAGAAGCGTGCTTGCTTTTTTCTGTGAGAGGATTATTAAGCAAGAAGCCATTTCCATTATCCTATGTCATACTGCAGTCTGAAGCCTGGGGGGATTTCCTTTCAAGTGTCTCTCAGCTGTGCCACTTCAGAAAGAAGCCCCTTGCTCATTCCTTTTTGCCTAAATATTCTGTCCCAAAATGAGGTGAGAGGTTTTAGCTTAGAGAACCACATACCGAGTCATCTCTCTCTCCACAGCAATTCACCCTACACTATAAAGTTGCTGGTACCTGGTAAGACTGGTATCTAGAGGGCAGCTTTTCACAATGAGAGCCTGAATCAGCTCATCAAAGTGCTTGTGTAGATGTTCAGGCACCACTCCTTGAGCTCTGCAGAAAGTACAATAGCCTTTAGCCTATCAGTCTTGAACGAACATCCAGTGTGGCTTGCAGGTTCTCTGGTTCTTCAAGGACCATTCTTGGTCAGGGAAAGCCAAACCTTATGTAGGGATAAGTATGAAAATTTACTGTGAAAAACCCTTTTATTGTTTTGTAATGGGTCATTGTGCTGGGATAGGAGAGGTTTGCCTTGCCAGAGTTGTACAAAACATCTCCACTGAACCATGACTTGAAGCAGCTTGACTGCCAAAAGGATCACCTGTAACTTCTGGTGGCCCAAAAGAACATTAGATTTAATTGCTGCTGCAGGTGAATGTCAAGATTTCAACTTTGTTTGAAATGGTTACCAGGAAAAAAGAGTAATGTCTGATTCTAAGTTCAAAAGTTAATTTGTACTTACAGAAAAATTGTATGAAAATAGGGTTGTGCACCTTTTAAAATGCAGTTGGCAAAAATGTGAAAATTTTGACTATGGGGAGTAGCAAGGGTTTTTCAATTTTCATGCATATTGGTGTGGCAGAGTGGGGACCTATTTAGGGCATGTGGGAGGGTCTGGCATGAGAGACCTTTGCTTTTGCTGAATTGGACAGCATTAGATGGGCTAGTCTTTTTTATTTCTGACCAAGCAGCAAAATAAAGTGCTGACAAGCAGTCAACGTGTGAGACATTCCCCCTTTTGCCCAGCATCAACGGAAGCCACATGCACTAATATGTGCCCAGGTTGCCACCAGATTCTTTTTGGCCAATACTACCCAGCCCCTCAACCAGGAACTCGAGGTATTCGGACAAACTATTGAGTAAAAAATATCGCGATGCAGAAATAATGAGTTTTTAATATTGCGATCCACAAATATTGTGATGCAGGACTATCGTTGACAAGAATATTGATTTTCTAAGGTAAGTAATATCAATGTCAAAAATTTCTATGTTGTTAATATCATTTACAAGAATATCTATGTTTTTAATATTGATGTTGAAAATATCTATGATGTTAATATCGTTTACAAAAATATTGTTGTTCATAATATCGTTTTTTAATTATTTTTATGCAATTTTGTATATGTTTTAATTCTATATGTTATAAATTGTTTGTATAATTATTGTTAATGTATTTTAATATAGTTTGTAAATGTTTATTTGTTTTTAATTTCTTTTACTTGTTTATTGTAATTTTTAGTGTCCTAGTGGGTTGTGGGGTTTGTAGGGGTATACGGTGGGAAGTAATTTCATTATTATTATTTAATAATTCATTTTTAATTATTATTAATTATTTAATTGATAATTAATTATGTAAATTGTGTAATTCATTTTTTTAAAGTTATGTTTTAGATGCGGGTTCTGGGACTTAAAGGGGCACAGGGTGGGAAGTAAATGAATTATATTTAATTAATAATTATTTAAAATTATTATTAATTATTTAATTGATAATTAAATATGTAAATTGTGTAATTAGGGTATTTTTTAAATTATATGTCAGGTGTGGGTTATGTTGTTATGGTTACAGGGTGGGAAGTTAATCAAGAAATAATTTATTGATAATTAATTGTTATTTTATTATTATTTCTTTAATTGATAATTATGGTAATTGTGAACTTATCATATTTGTTAAGTTATATTTTAGGTGTGCGTTGTTTCGTTTGTAGAAGAATAGGGAAAGTTATTAAGTAATCATAAATCAAATAAAAATATTCATTTATTTTTTTTAAATTATATTGTTTGATGTGTTGTGTTATTCTTTGTTTATTTCTATTACATTTTATTTGTTGACTGTTATGTCTGTAGGAATATAGGGCCAGATTTATCAACGCTTTTTGCGTTCGCAAATGGGCAAATTCACAGATTCGGACCGTTTGCGAACGCAAAAATGCGTTTTGCAATGTATCAACATTTTTTAATTCGCAATATGGGTAATCGCAATTATTTGCGATTACCTAAATTGCGAATGCAGTTAGGGAATTGCAATTTGTGATTCCCTAAATGCAATTCTTGTAGCTATCGCAAATTGCGAAGTAGCATTAAGGAATCGCAAATTACCATCAACATCTAGTTAGTGGTAATTTGCAAATTCCTAGAAAAATGCACTTTTTTGCATTTTTCTAGGTGCCATGTGGCGTAAATACATGCCCTTAGGGCATGTATGTGCACCACATGTGCACACATGCATATTTCAGGGGTGCAACAGGGTGTCTTTTTCGCTCCCTTGCACCCTTGAAGTTGCATGCGCAATTTGCGAGTACCTATTGGGTACTCGCAAATTGCGCATGAATTCCCATTCATTCCTATGGGCCTCTAGGCCCATAGAAATGAATGGGAAGCCATTCTTTATTTGCGACTCGCAATTTGCAACTCGCAAATAAGGAATGCGTAGGAATCGCAATTTTATTTGCGAAACCTACATACATTGCGAGTCCATAATAGCGAATCGGTAAAATTCGCTATTAAGGACTCGCAAAATACAAGGTTGCTACATCTGGCACATAGGCTCCAATTACGATGGTGGTCGGTCAGACTGCCAACCGCCATTGCATCAGGCAGGAGACTGTCCGACAACGGTTGGAAAGTGCTTTTTTCTGCTGTGGCTTGTGCTGCGGCCCAGAGCCCGCAGCACAAGCCGTAGTAGAAAAATGCGCTTTGTGCACATCCATGCACTGTGTGCCAGGCACCATCTGGTGCCTGGCACACAGTGCATGGATGTGTGGTGGGGGCACTACATGTGCCCCAAGGCCACTTAGCAGTAGCCCACAAGGGTCGGGGGTCTTGCTTGGGGCCCCCAAAGTCCGTTTCCATCTGTCTTTTCATGGCGGTAGGGCCACTATGAAAAGGCAGTCAGAAAGGGACATCATAATCCCTACGGTGGTGCCTGCGCAGGCACCACCTCCATTGTACGGACATAATTCCGACTTCCGGCCCGGTGGGATCTTGGGTCCTTTCAGAGGTGGTGGTCTTTCCCCGCGACCTCTGCGGCAGCCGCGGCCGCTGCAGGTAAGAGCAGTGGGGCAGTGCGGCCAGCTGGGGGGGATTTCGAGAGACGACCACGAGGGAAAATAAATAATTAATTTTCCCTTGTGGTCGTCTCTCGAAATCCCCCCCAGCCGGCCCCACCGCTCTTACCTGCAGTGGCCACGGCTGCTCTGCGGTCCGACCGTATGCATCAAAATGTGGCAGTTGGACCAATGTCCTGTCTGCCGGGTTGACTGCCACTGTCTGCCTGTTGATGGTGGTCCACCTGACATCGTAATGAGGCCTATAGTGTGGTTTTTAAATTATATTAATAATATTTGTGTTAATTGTTAATCATTATTATAAATTGTAATATTTATGTTATTTTTAAAAATAAATGTCAAAATTAAGACATTTAATTTTTATATTTGGAAATTTATATTTTTGGGTATATACTAGAGTTGTTAAAATATGTTATTTGTTTGAAACGAAGTACATTCTCTGTACTGTACCGGTGAATACAGTGATAATAGTAAATTTTACCCCTTCTAAGTCTAACGCTTTCCCTACTGTTGCACCAATTGGATTGGGATTAGTACATTTTACCCCTCCCGAGTCCAGCGCTTTCCCTACTGTTGCACCTACTGTAGTGAAAATAGTAAATTTCCCCCTCCTGAGTCCTACATTTTCCCTACTGTTGCACACACTGGAGTGGAAATAGTAAATTTTACCCTCCTAAGTTGTACACTTTCCCTGCTGTTGCACACACTAGAGTGGGAATAGTAAATTTTACCCCTTCTGTGTCCAACGCTTTACCTACTGTTGCAGATACTAGAGTGGAAATAGTATATTTATTATTCTTGGAGTTTAATAGTTTTTTAGCATTGTTTACATATTTATTTTTATAATATGTGTATGTATTTAATTTTATATTTTTACATATATAAATTTATGCAATGTTTAACATATTTTAAGTAAAACGTATTTTAATATATTGTTTAATCTTTTATGTATAATTATATTCAAAATATATATTTTTTTTGTGCAGTTTATTTGTTACATTTATTAAATATTTTTATATGTGTATGTAAAAATATATATATATAGTTGTTATATTGGTATATTTAAAAAACATTAGAAAATTATAATATAGATTATAATTATTATTTTTTTAATAGTTTTATATTATATATCTGTATATAAATATACACACATTCATATATATAGGTGTGTGTGTGTTTGTTTAAATAAGTTTGTATTTATATATATGTTTGAATATTACTTAAACATAATGAATGTATATTATATTAATGTTACATGTTAAAATATTTAATATTGACTGTTTTAACTATATATATATTAAAAAACGATATTGTATATATTTTTCGATATTACTGTAAAACGATGTTTTAAAAAAATATTTTTGTACTTACCATTATAAGTATAGAAAAACGATATTTTTATGATTGATATTTTTAACATGATATTTCTGTATCATGATATTTTTGATCCGATATTGTGTCAGTGATCAGAACTCGATTATATGCCTATTTAAGCTACCTACGTCCAAGAGCTCTGAAAATAACCACCAGCAGGCTGTGTTATCATTTACAGATGTTTGTGAACCAATCAAAGTGCTAAAACACTCCAATATTGAGGCAGAGAAATCTACAGAACGTTCTACATGTGGTTGTAAACCTGACTTCTATAGGCCCTAGAGAAGTGGCAGCGGGAAATGTGATGTTACTGACTCTGCTCCATCTCTCCTGAATGGCAGACTTTCCACAGTCTTTAACTGCACCTCAGACTAGAAATATTTGCAGATGCTGATTTTATGAGTCAGTCGTTGGAGGTCGTGGATCAAAATTTTTACTCATGTAGCTGTATAAAACATTTTAAGAATGATTCCATGATTATCCGATGAAGGCCTTGCTTCACTGACCGTCCTCTTCCATTTTAGATGAGTCGATAGAACCCGCTATTACTTGATAGCAACACATCCTAAAGTCTGGAAGCAGCGTTGCTGCTCTGCAGATGTTATCATCCAGTCATTCCAAGACTCATCTACCTAATCAGTGATGTGAAGATGATCAGATATTCTTAATAGCCTGGGGGGATAGAATGATCTTGTTTGTTTAATCTCCATGAATTGGCATAGATGATAAAATGAGCTGGAGATTAACAGGAAGCATATGTTTAGTTATCCTGACGTTGCTTCATTAATGAAGAGAAGCTTCCCTTCCCCTCAATATTGCGTGGCTTATGGTATTGTGTGCACGCATGCTCTGCACTATCGGCTTTGCCAACATTTAAACATGTAAACCTGCGAAACTTGATGTGGTAAAAGATTCTGGTTATAACACTACGTATAATATCTTTTTCAAAGCCAGGTTTATTGACATTGAGCTATCCATGTTAAGTTAAACAAAATGGGAGTTCTAAAAGTGAACTACAATAATGGACCATGCCCCAAAGGTTTTAGAACACAAGCAGTTTTACAGTTGCTTCAACATGTATCATATGTGTTTAATTCTGAGGCTTTAGAGATATGCTCCAGCTTATGAATACAGAGGGGCTAAATGGATGAATATATATTTTCCGCAAGGAGAGTACCAAACACTTCATATTTGTTTGCTTCAGAGGCTTGTTCCCAAATGATCTCTGTTGACTATAGTTACGTTTCTAGATCTGGTGTCACTGAGCAGCTGTTGCTAGACCTTCTGTGGTCAACAGATAAAGATCTTTATGGAGCACTGCTGAGAGAGGGGCATTGGCTCTGCCTACATGTTGATATCCTTAAGTGCAACATTTGATTGGCCAGATGTTGTGTGCTTCGCCTGAAAAGAGTACTTGTATTGCACTCCCTGCCATGTTGGAAAGCTAATGCTCAAAATAGTAGTCCTGAGTTGGGTGTAATGTCAATAAAATTATGTCACATGTCAGGTGTCAAAGTATGAGCTGTTTATTATGGCAATGTATGGCAAAGGGAGTAGGTCTCATTTAATTATTATTAAAAACATATTTTAAAGCCAATAGGCCTTTAAGTGTGGATTATAATTGCAGTGTTTAGACAGGTATTTTGTTATATGGACTATCACATAGTAAAACAGTAGCGCAGGTCTAGGTATCGGTTACTCCCTCTGTCAAACCTAGGGGGTAGAAGATTTGCATTGTGATATTCCTTGATAGACCCAATTACGAGGGGTTGGACATCAATTTGCCAAACTTAGGACCTCATTACGATGCCGGTTAGACCAAACATCCTACCGCCGTCTACGCGAGCCCTTTCCGGCCGCCGTGGCCGGGAAGCTCCTCCCTGCCGTAGTACGATCCAACCACTATTACCGCTATTACCACTGCGGTCGCAGCTATGGCGGAGCACATATCCCTGAATATGTTGCTGCAAATGTGTACAAAACTCACAGAAAACATGTGATTTGTACACATATGAATAACATATGTGGGGATATGCCTTGTGCACCCCGCATCCCATTGCTGGAGTGTGGCAGAATTTGCACAGTCCGGCCAATGGGAAAATGCCACAGAAGGACTTACCTGGATTCCGGAGCCCATAGGATTGTTGTCATCAGGGTTCAGCTGCTGAGGTATTGGGGGGACCTGGAGGAAAGGATCCACGGTGAAGTCTGCTGGAGAGAAGAGGATTGGGGTGAGTATGCACCCCAAATCCTTAATTTCCAATGACTCAAGGCAGTCAGTTTGACTGCCACGGTCGAGTTGTCGGAAGCTCACATGGTAATGCAAATTGCGGTCGGAGGTCCCTGTACAGCTTTATGAATGCAGTTTGTCTCCGACTGCCATCTCGGCGGTCGTAGAAATGCTGTCGGAGTTGGCGATCTTTCAGTCGTCAGTCGGAGTACACAACAGCAGCGGCTCCTCCGCAGTGGCGGAGGAGCGCAGCCCCACTAGCTGTCTCAGAGCCAGCAAATGAAAAATAAAGCGATGTTCTAGCATCGTTTTATTTGTCATTGCAGGCTCTGAGCCAGCGCTGTAGGGAGGAGCGGGGCCGAGGCATGGGAGGGGGAAGAGGAGTGCTATGTGCACTCCTTAAGTGCGCATATGTGTTTTGGCCGGCCGTCTCAGGCTGACAAAAACACACATGCGCACTTAGGTTTCTCCAGCGGGCTGGAGAAACCCTACAGACTCCCTGACCTGAGCAGAGCATCTTTTCAGCCCGCTCAGGCCAATCCCTGCAGCACGGTGATTGGATGGGAGTCTGTCCCGGGGGCTGCTGGGACCAAGAAGAGGGGAGGAGGTGCGACGCGACACGGGTGGCGGCCGGCGTCTTCAGGTAAGTTCTTTTTTAATTAATATATCATTACTAACCCCCGCGCGACACAACCCCTCCCACGTTCCCGCCACTCGCCCCGGCTGCCACTGGTACATAATGCATGCATCGTTATCTGGTGGTTGGACTGACCGCTTCCGAAGAGACCTTCGACAGTCCGCAGCCAGTCCGACCACCTCTGACCGGCACCGTAATCATGCAGGCCCCTAATTTTGTATATATTTGTAATTTTATGACTGCATGCCTGTTGGCTCCTTTGATGGAAAGCATATGTTCAGTACAGTAGTCACTGATAAAGTATATGGGCCTGATTTGTTCATAGGAAAATATTATATCAGATGTCCTAGGTCTAATTTAAGAAAAGTCTCTACAAAGCAGTAGGCTTGACATAGTTATTGTGGAGAGCAAATGTTGAAGCCAATAGTCCTGTAAGGCTGGATTATTATTAGACTGTGTTAAAGTTCATACACATGTATTTTGTTGAAAGGAATCTCACAGATTACCATACTAGACAAGAGTTTTGTTGTTGGACTCTCTTTGAAAAACCCCGGGGTAGAAGATTTGCACTGGGAGAACTCTTGTCAATCCCTCTAAGGATGGGGTTGTATATTGTTTTGCCAACAGTAATTTTGTACATAATTGTAATTTTATGGTTGTTTGCCTGAGCATTGCCTTGCAAGAGACTCATCCTCAAACCATTAGGCCAGATTAAGTTATGATAGTAAACCCTATAGGCCTGGTTGGTATGTTGGCTATAGTTATGTCAGCTGCCATATGGCTGATCTGTTTATTTTTAAAGGTGATGAAAAAGGCAGAAGGCCTGATATATTGATTGTGCAAACATTGCCAGAGGCTGAACCCTGGTGCTTCTTAAGGGGGTCTGGATTTGCTTTGCTTCCAACAAGATCACAATGGCAAAAACGAAAGATATAGTGAGGGAAACAGTCTTCACTATGAAGAGCCAGTGGTGCAAAAACACTAGCTCAAGGTTGCCAGCACTACCACTAGAGGCAACTGGTATACCAATCAACTAGAGCAAGCACTGACGAAGCAATGAACTACAACTATATTGAAATACAGGAGACTTTGGGCCTGATTTCGAGTCCACCGTCCACCTCATTATGACTTTGAAAGTCGTTGTGGCAGAGGACCACAGGCTGCGCCAGAGAAGAGTCAGTCCCTGGCTGTGGAGCATCTGCACCACAATGTAAGATGCTCAGCGGGACTGGGCATATTACAAGTTCCACCACTACCATGAAAAGGCTGGCCCCTGCCATGGGGACACATTCTGTGCCCCCCTGTCCGTATACCCCCAAACTTCCAGCACGGCATGGACGTCACCGTTCATGCCGTGCTGGAACTTTTTTGCCGTTCCCATTGTGGTGCCTGTTTTTCAACTCATAATACGGCGGGCGGGCCTTGCGTGGGTTTTTAGCAGTTGCGCCGGCTGAGCGCAACTGCATCAAACTCGTAATCAGCCCCATTGTTTCCTCAGCTAACCTATATGCCTCAAATAAAGGAAGTGACATACAGGCATAGGAAGTCAAAATCTGCCATGATAGAATGGGAAAGCCTCCAAGAAAACTGCATTGCCTCCATCTTGGACTGGTACTCAAGGTTAGTGGTAGACAAAAAAAGCCATTAAAGCTCCTTTGTATGTCTTTCTATACACTGTATAAGCCACACCTGCTGCACAACCCTTCCTGAAAATCCTCTGATCCGAGGAGAGCTGAGGCACTGGTGTTTCACCAGCTTTAGCCACAAGTGGACTGACCAATGCCAGCTTACATCCATGCGTTGAGCGCCCTAGTCTCCGAGGCCACTGTTCAGAGGGACCAGGAAGTTCCAGCGTGGATGATGAGGCAGCACCCAGCTTGGTCATGAATCCACCCCACCATAAGCCTGAGCCATACTGCAGGCTGGCAATAAGCATATTTTAAGATCAATAGGTCTTTAATGGCAAATTTCTATTACACTGTGGTAAAGCTTGTAGAAGGGTATTTTGTTACATGGAATCTCAGTGATCACTGTAATATTCAAGGGTTCTGGTGTTGGCCATCGCCTATGGTAATGCACGTGGATAGAATATTTTTGCTTCTAAAATCCTTTCTAGACTCTCTGAAGAGGGAGTTATGCTGCTTTGCCAAAAGGAATTTGTAATTGTTTTCTCAGTTCTTAACGGTGTGTGTGTTTTCAGGTACTTCTGAGACCTGGTCTGATTACTTTAGCTTTCTGTCAGGCCCTTGCAATTTACAAAACATCGTAAAAAATACAAATACATGTACAATTATATACCCATGAGCTCCAGTACTTTAGTTTTCCATTTTCTAATAATAAAGGTCACCTTTCATTTTCTTTCTTTTCCTTTTTATTTTATTCTTTTTTTGGGGTGTCCTAAAACTCCCCAGACAGAGCTTTTGGACATGTTGTTTGTTTAATCTGCAGAGCATCGAAGTCTGTGTGGGCACTGCTTCTAAACCGGGTGACCTTCTTGGAACGGAATTGTTTACTGTTTCCTTGTTTTATGTTCCATGATGACCGGCGTGGTTAAAAACAAGATATCAGCCATCTTGAATCAGTACAGCAGTAATATACTGTACACAATTGCAGTTCAAAATTACTGCCCACTGGTATATTTAATTGTTTTCTTGTCTTTATTTTTATAGGAAGCACATGTACAGAACGTTTTTTTCTTTATTTTGCGTTTATTATTTTCATTTGTCTTGCACATGCTTGTTGATTTTATGTTTTGTTTTTTGGATGGGTGCAAGATTGATTCAGTAGGTGGATGAAGGATGTATGAGTGAAAGGATGAGTGACAGAGTGCATGTGTGATGAGCAATTGAGTGTCTAAACTTACTAGTAACTGAAGAGGCACCTTCAATTATAAGCCAGACCTATTGACCTATGGACATTGCCAATGCTTGTTTCCTTTAGTGAGAGTTGCTCTTTCAAATACAGGAGTAAGTTGCGCCGAAGTAAAAAATGAGATACATCTACTCACTGAAAAAGCTTCAGAATCGGGACCATTGCTTGTAAGTATTTTGACTATTTCTATTTGAGCGAATGTAAGTCCAGGAATAACTAACTAAACAGAGCTGAATTAAGATACCTTCATATTTTTAACGTTAGAGCTAAACTTGTCCTGCATTTTCCCCTTATATCCTCACTCACTCCATGAAAAAATACATTAAAGGTATCTTGTAAGTAGTGTGTTCTAAGTATTCATATTCAGCACTTCTTGCAACAGAAGTTGCAGTATTCAGCTATATAATTTATGACCGACATGTGTCATTCACATCACTGATACTTATCAGGTCAGGAATCTATCCACATCTAGGCCGCACTTCACTACCCCATTGACGATGTGAGTTATTTAGATTGTAATGATCTCTAATTGCATATTGAGAGGGCAATAGAAGTGTAATTAACGTGCAGACCCTTAAACACGCAGATTTACCTTTATTTTAGCCCTTGTTTGGTTCACTTCCTTGCACGCACTCAACAGACCTCGGACACCCACCCTCAGAAACAACCAGCCACTGCTATCTTCCTTCCCAGACTGCCCCTGCACCGTTTAATACATGACTGGACATGATTGCAGTACAATATCTTTTCACTGTAGGAATAATTAGCTCGCGCGTCTTGGCAGCCATCTTTACACGCAGGTCATCTTGCCGCATCCACGCGGCACGGCCCTCTCTATTGGGGTTAGAAGTGATCAAATGTGATGAATGGGCATAGTTATCTCCCATTTAACTGCCACTGGCACCGATACCAATGTTAAATGTTAGAGCAAACTCTACATCAACATTAATCATGCAGACATGCATATTTATAGCAAGTGAGAGAGTGACATTTCCCCGTCCTTTACACAACGAAATAATCAGATAAAATCGTGCAATGCTTTTGTTTGTTTTTTTAAAATCAAAAGATAACATCAAAATCAAGTATTAAAATTCAGTTGTCCATCTCCGTGTGTTTTTTTGCAACTATTGTTGCATGCAATAATAATATACGTTTATTGTGTAGAAAAAAATATTTAATTTACAATACCTAAAACACTAAGAATAGAAAAAAAATGTGTCCTTAACAACACTAACAGATTAATCATGAACAATAAACAGCAATCCGACCAAATAACCAAAATAATATTAAAAGATACAAGTAAGTAGTAATTGCACAATTCCGCCCATAGATCACTCACACCTTGTCCCGTGTGTTAATCACACGCAGGAATAAGTAAGGTCTAAAAATGTGTCCAGTTCTCCAATAAATTGATTTGCTTTTGACTGTTGTTTGATGGCCTGATCTGTATAATTCTGGTACTAGCTGTAATAAAACCCGCCTTAGATATTTTCTCCACAGGTCCAGAAGTGACATACATACGCAAATGATATGGTCAAGTGACTTATCCTTATATCTGACAGTCTATAGCTCTTCAATTTTGGTCACTGCAGTACCCTCAAATTGGCATATCGGTGTATGCGATAACCAAAATCTCAGATATTTTCTTAGGGTGGCTCCAGTGATGACAACAGTAGTCCTTTTTGAGATTCAAATAGGTAAGGATATATTAATCTGCATGTTTGTGGGAATGCAAAGTATTAAAAGCCTTCAGCTTGCTATTAGTCCTGAGGCAGTCGGGGCGGCGGGCGGGGGAGGGCAAGGGTGGGGGGTAGTAAACTCCGGCATATGGCCGAACGGAGGAAAGTACAGAAATAAATAAATAAAACAAATTACATTGCGCGCGCTGCCACGCCAAATGGCGATGCGACGCGCGCAATGTAATTCGCTTTATTTATTTATTTCTGTACTTACCTCCGTTCGGCCGTATGCCAGAGTTTACTACCCCCCACCCTGCCCCTCCCCCGCTCCGCCCCACCGCCCCGCAGCACTCCCTCCAGGAGCCGCGACTGTCCTGAGGGTCTTCTGTACCAAAGCCTTGCTGAGGGAAACATCATTTACCACGCAGTCTGAACCATGCAGTGCCTTTACAAAGCAGTCTGAACAAGGATTGTGTCTTTACCACTCATTCCTTTAGCATACAATTCGTTACATCGACTTGCTTTAGGGAACGTTCTGTTGGATTTTAAGTCCAACACCTTCCCTACTGATACCCAGAATAGAGTTGGAATAGTAAATTATACTATTCCAAAGTCCAGCGCTTCCCTATGGCAAGTTGTTGTCTTGCGTGCTAAAGGCAGCATGGTAATGACGCAGTCACTGTTCAGACTGCATTCTTAAGGTACTCATGGTTTAGGCATGTGTGGTTCTGTCATATAACCCTAGCCGAGGGATCTTTATGAAAGTTGTTGTCTGCAAAATTCTTATCCACAGCTGCAATTCTTAAATCAGTTTCAGGTCCGATGGTTTGTCTTAACTCCATTAATATCAGATGTTTTAGGGAGTTTTCCTCTGCGGTGAATCATTTGCAGACAAAACGTAAAATAGCTACTGCATGAAGAAATGACAGAGAGGTTAAAGATAGCTCAAGTCGTAATTTGTTCTGCGAAGTACATGATCATATGTTTAAGGAAGCTCTGCTCTCTTTCATACAAATTTTGCTTAAGACATTAATTGTTTTATTGCTAAACACAGCTGACCTATACAATGGAATAGGTTTTGCATTGAGAACCTTTAATGATTGGTCGGTTACTTGTCTTCAATAGATATTTGCAAATCTTTTTATTGATATTGAAATTATGTTAGCTTTCTTTTGTTGATATGATCGAACCATGTACATTTTTTTATCAATTGTCAAACCTAAATAATCATAGCTTCTAACTTGACCAATGACAGTGTTTTCAATTTCTCACCTTAATTGTTTTCTAGATTTGCCAAAACATGATTTTGGTCTTCTCCAAAATCACTTTCAGATTGTTATCTAGATTGTAATTTTTTAATTGTACTTTTGCAATTTTAATAACTGTGATTAAAGCCCTGCGGGTGTTAAAAAAAAGATCATGATATCTGCATATGCCAAGTATCTATGCCCAGGTTTTGAGGGAAGACCATCTTGTTATCAAACTATTGGGTTAAGTTGTGTATTTATAAATAGAAAAGTAGAGGGGCTAATTTACGTCCCTGTTTTAATTTATTAGAGGTTATCATGTTTGGAGAGAGCTACCTCCGGTAAGCTTCACTTTAAGCTAGGTTCCCTACTTATGGATATCAGAAAATTTCATGATGAGTGATAAGTTCCCCACTTTGCTAATTTATCCCATAATTTCCTTCAGTTAACCTTGTCAAAAAAACAATATATAATCTATATAGCAAGCTATATTGTGAGATATACTTTTTAATGTCATATTCGCTCATTGTTAAAGTGCAACAATGTTATAACTTGTAGAGCAGCCAGGCCTAAATCCGATTGATTGAAAGGCAGTATGTCCTGATTTACAGCCCAAGCGAACAGGCTGTTCATTAAAACCATATCAAATAGCTTCCACTCTGTGTTGAGGAGGGCAATATGACGATAGTTTTTAAGATCATCTGTTTAAATTTTTGTGCATAGTGGGGGTAATAACACTCTTTTCCATGAATGAGGAATTTGTCAGTTTTCAAGAATTTTGAAAAATAAGCTTAATAGCAATGTGCTCCAAAGATCCGGATCTGATTTCGAAATACCAATTAGAATCCCATTAGGGCCTACTGTTCTAGAAGCTCTAGCGTTTTAATCAATGAGATTATTTCTTTTTTGAGATTTCTAATGTGGAATTTGTATTCTCAGGTAAAACGAATGAGGCAGATCTGTTGCTTGAAAAAAATCGTTAATGAATTTTGTTAGATCTGTCAGCCTTAGAGTGGTCTTAACCCAATCTTTTTGCTTTCAGGTTTTTCTGAATAATTTTGTTGGCCTTAGGAATCTGAGCACTCTACCACTGCTAATCAGTGCTAAAGTGCATGTGCTTCTTCCCTAAACATGTGTGTAATTGGTGTACACTTCATTGACATACTTAATTCCCTTGACCATCCTTTGTAATGTGGTATACCGTATACCCAGGGCCTGTAAGTTAAATTCTACTAGTAGGCTGTAGCACTGATTGTGCAACCCACAGAAGTAGCCTTTCAACCCTGTCTCAGGCCTGGCACTGAATTGACTGTGTGTGCAGTTTACTGCCACTTTGACTTGGCATTTTAAACTACTTGCCAAGCCTGAAACTCCCTTTTATTACATATAAGTCACCCCTAAGGTAATCCCTAGGTAGCCCTAAGGGCTGGATGCTATCTAAGTAAAAGGAAGGGCATGTACGTTTATGATTTGCTTACCCTGGTAATGACAAAACAGCCTATTTCATTTTCACTACTGTGAGGCCTACGCCTCTCATTGGTTAGCATTGGGAATTCCTTAAATACACTTTTAAGCTGTAATTCCTGATCAGAGAGGAGTAGTTTTTTTCATGTTTCATATGTTTGGAATAATATTGATAAATCCTACTTACTGGTGAAGTTGGATTTAACATTACTATTTTAGAAATGCCACCTTAAGAAAGTGGAGATTTTTCTGCACTTACTGCTCTGTGTGCCTGACATCCTGTCTCCAATACACGTCTGGGGTGGGGGACAGCTATGCTTTGTGCATTCCCTCTAGACATCCACAGCACAGGAAGGATAGGTGTGTCTGAGTAAACATCTACCTACATCTGCATTCTGATGGCCTTATCTGGGCAGGATGGAAGGGAGGGGCTAACACTTTACTTGAATAGGTAGTGTCCTGTCCCCATATAAAGGGCTGCTTTACCCTTATAGATAGCCTGGCAGACAGGACTGGACTGAAAGCGGAACCTGTGCACTTCAGAGAGCTTCTTTGAAGTCACCACCACACATCAAAGGCTCTTTTGGGTATAAGTACTGTGTCTCTGACCTCCTAAAATCTGACATTTCAGAATCTTGAACTGAGCCTCTGTCAGAAGGAATGCTGTGCTGCTTAAACAATTCAACTGGACTGCTGATCTGGATGACCGTCTTTTCTGTGTCTTTCCCTGCTGCTTTCCGACTCTGCTGAAGGAGAGATGGACTCTGCCTTTCCTCCATGTGATTTCCAAGGGCTTGTTGGCTTACCTCCTGTTCAGTAGCATAAAGAAACTTGAGGGGGCACCCCTCCAAGGTGCATTGGGGGGCCCCTGCTCCAGATTTAATGAGGAGCTCTCAGGCCAGAGTACTGTTCTGCGGGGGCCTGTATTACGCCAGTACTCCTGTTGCTGGAGACTCAGGGATATCAAAGTCTCTACCCCTGCTCCTGTGCCTGGCTCACTGGAAGTGGTACAGATACTTGCAACACAGATTTCGATGCATCTCCTGTCTGTGTGTAACAGAACCAGTGCATCGACCCTCTTGCAGGAGTAAAATAACACATCGCATCAGAACCAGCGCTTTGCCTTCAAAGATAGATGCGCCGGACAGCATATCACGGCCGTGGCATGTTGGTGAGATTGACCCATCCACTCAACAGCATAGCAGATTCTGACTCATCCCTCGACACCCCTCAACTCCGGTACCCATGTTCGGAATTGACGTATCCCCTTCACTGTGTGCAGAAGATTGGTGCTTCCACAAGGTTGGCCCGAACAATGACATTGCCATGATCCAGTGCGAATCAAAGTAACCTTTTAGCATGACTTGCCTCTAAGCTCTTTACTGTATTTATTCTTTTACAATTCAAAATCGCAGCTTCTAACATTGGATTTTTGTCATTTTGGTCTTGTTTTGTTTATAATGTAATAACCTATTTTTATAAACCTGTGTGGAGTCTTTTTGTGATGTATTGATAGTGTTACTGTGTGTGTGTTGCAAAACTACTCTACACATTGTCTCTTTAGATAAGCCTGACTGCTCGCTGCCAAGATACCAGAGGGTGAGCACAGGTTATCTTTTACTTTGTATCTAGCTTACCCTGACTAGGATTGGGGCTCCAGCTTGGATAGAGTGCATACCTTTGCCAACCAGAAACCCGACTTCTAAAAAACGTGCTCCACTTGTCGTATGGTGTGTAAAAATCAGTAGCATTTTTGTAGGTTCCCATACTGTGCCCTACTAATGACCAGATTAATTTTGCATTATTTGACTTGGCTGCATTAAATAGATATGTCCAGGCAGTTTCTTGAGAATTTATCTGTATTTCTCTTATCTTTCTTGTTATAAAATCTTTTCTCCTCTTTGATCTGTGAAGCATGGAAGGGATCTCATTGGTTTTTAAAGAGAACTCTTAATTGTCCACAATGTTTCCTTTTCCTGGGTACATGCAAGGAATCTGTGATGTTACAATAGAAAGTAAACCTGTTTTTGACTGTTGTTGAGATGAAATTAACACGCATTGGCAAAGCCAATAGGTCTTGCCTATGCAAGAGCTATTGGCTTTGGCAATGTGTTTTAGCCATGTTGTAAACCAGTGTGGCTGCTGTTCAGAATGGATAACCATTAGTGATGTGGTGTAGGGTAGATTGGAGTGGGGTAGATTGGGGTAGAGTAGAATGGGGTAGACTGGAGAGGCGTGGAGTGGGGTAGGCTGGGGTAGGGTGGAGGGGGTTTGTTGGTTTAGAGTAGTGTGGAGTGGGGTACATTGGTTTAGAGTAGATTGGGGCATCGTGAGTAGATTGGTTTAGAGTGGAGTGAGGTGGGGTAGATTGAAGTGGGGTATATTGGGTTGGAGTAGGTGAGGTAGATTATAGTGGTGTAGAGTGTTGAAGAGTTGGGTAGATTGACTGTAGAAGAGTGGGGTAGACTTCAGCTTGCTATTAGTCCTGAGGCAGTCGGGGCGGCGGGGCGGGGGAGGGCAAGAGTGGGGGGTAGTAAACTCCGGCATACGGCCGAACGGAGGAAAGTACAGAAATAAATAAATAAAACGAATTACATTGCGCGCGCTGCCACGCCAAATGGCGATGCGGCGCGCGCAATGTAATTCGCTTTATTTATTTATTTCTGTACTTACCTCCGTTCGGCCGTATGCCAGAGTTTACTACCCCCCACCCTGCCCCTCCCCCGCCCGCAGCACTCCCTCCAGGAGCCGCGACTGTCCTGAGGGTCTTCTGTACCAAAGCCTTGCTGAGGGAAACATCATTTACCACGCAGTCTGAACCATGCAGTGCCTTTACAAAGCAGTCTGAACAAGGATTGTGTCTTTACCACTCATTCCTTTAGCATACAATTCGTTACATCGACTTGCTTTAGGGAACGTTCTGTTGGATTTTAAGTCCAACACCTTCCCTACTGATACCCAGACTAGAGTTGGAATAGTAAATTATACTATTCCAAAGTCCAGCGCTTCCCTATGGCAAGTTGTTGTCTTGCGTGCTAAAGGAAGCATGGTAATGACGCAGTCACTGTTCAGACTGCATTCTTAAGGTACTCATGGTTTAGGCATGTGTGGTTCTGTCATATAACACCAGCCGAGGGATCTTTATGAAAGTTGTTGTCTGCAAAAATCTTATCCACAGCTGCAATTCTTAAATCAGTTTCAGGTCCGATGGTTTGTCTTAACTCCATTAATATCAGATGTTTTAGGGAGTTTTCCTCTGCGGTGAATCATTTGCAGACAAAACGTAAAATAGCTACTGCATGAAGAAATGACAGAGAGGTTAAAGATAGCTCAAGTCATAATTTGTTCTGCGAAGTACATGATCATATGTTTAAGGAAGCTCTGCTCTCTTTCATACAAATTTTGCTTAAGACATTAATTGTTTTATTGCTAAACACAGCTGACCTATACAATGGAATAGGTTTTGCATTGAGAACCTTTAATGATTGGTCGGTTACTTGTCTTCAATAGATATTTGCAAATCTTTTTATTGATATTGAAATTATGTTAGCTTTCTTTTGTTGATATGATCGAACCATGTACATTTTTTTTATCAATTGTCAAACCTAAATAATCATAGCTGCTAACTTGACCAATGACAGTGTTTTCAATTTCTCACCTTAATTGTTTTCTAGATTTGCCAAAACATGATTTTGGTCTTCTCCAAAATCACTTTCAGATTGTTATCTACATTGTAATTTTTTAATTGTACTTTTGCAATTTTAATAACTGTGATTAAAGCCCTGCAGGTGTTAAAAAAAAGATCATGATATCTGCATATGCCAAATAGGTATCTATGCCCAGGTTTTGAGGGAAGACCATCTTGTTATCAAACTATTGGGTTAAGTTGTGTATTTATAAATAGAAAAGTAGAGGGGCTAATTTACGTCCCTGTTTTAATTTATTAGAGGTTATCATGTTTGGAGAGAGCTACCTCCGGTAAGCTTCACTTTAAGCTAGGTTCCCTACTTATGGATATCAGAAAATTTCATGATGAGTGATAAGTTCCCCACTTTGCTAATTTATCCCATAATTTCCTTCAGTTAACCTTGTCAAAAAAACGATATATAATCTATATAGCAAGCTATATTGTGAGATATACTTTTTAATGTCATATTCGCTCATTGTTAAAGTCCAACAATGTTATAACTTGTAGAGCAGCCAGGCCTAAATCCGATTGATTTAAAGGCAGTATGTCCTGATTTACAGCCCAAGCGAACAGGCTGTTTATTAAAACCATATCAAATAGCTTCCACTCTGTGTTGAGGAGGGCAATATGACGATAGTCTTTAAGATCATCTGTTTAAATTTTTGTGCATAGTGGGGGTAATAACACTCTTTTCCATGAATGAGGAATTTGTCAGTTTTCAAGAATTTTGAAAAATAAGCTTAATAGCAATGTGCTCCAAAGATCCGGATCTGATTTCAAAATACCAATTAGAATCCCATTAGGGCCTACTGTTCTAGAAGCTCTAGTGTTTTAATCAATGAGATTATTTCTTTTTTGAGATTTCTAATGTGGAATTTGTATTCTCAGGTAAAACGAATGAGGCAGATCTGTTGCTTGAAAAAAAATCGTTAATGAATTTTGTTAGATCTGTCAGCCTTAGAGTGGTCTTAACCCAATCTTTTTGTTTTTGCTTTCAGGTTTTTCTGAATAATTTTGTTGGCCTTAGGAATCTGAGCACTCTACCACTGCTAATCAGTGCTAAAGTGCATGTGCTTCTTCCCTAAACATGTGTGTAATTGGTGTACACTTCATTGACATACTTAATTTCCTTGACCATCCTTTGTAATGTGGTATACCGTATACCCAGGGCCTGTAAGTTAAATCCTACTAGTAGGCTGTAGCACTGATTGTGCAACCCACAGAAGTAGCCTTCAACCCTGTCTCAGGCCTGGCACTGAATTGACTGTGTGTGCAGTTTACTGCCACTTTGACTTGGCATTTTAAACTACTTGCCAAGCCTGAAACTCCCCTTTTATTACATATAAGTCACCCCTAAGGTAATCCCTAGGTAGCCCTAAGGGCTGGATGCTATCTAAGTAAAAGGAAGGGCATGTACGTTTATGATTTGCTTACCCTGGTAATGACAAAACAGCCTATTTCATTTTCACTACTGTGAGGCCTACGCCTCTCATTGGTTAGCATTGGGAATTCCTTAAATACACTTTTAAGCTGTAATTCCTGATCAGAGAGGAGTAGTTTTTTTCATGTTTCATATGTTTGGAATAATATTGATGAATCCTACTTACTGGTGAAGTTGGATTTAACATTACTATTTTAGAAATGCCACCTTAAGAAAGTGGAGATTTTTCTGCACTTACTGCTCTGTGTGCCTGACATCCTGTCTCCAATACACGTCTGGGGTGGGGGACAGCTATGCTTTGTGCATTCCCTCTAGACATCCACAGCACAGGAAGGATAGGTGTGTCTGAGTAAACATCTACCTACATCTGCATTCTGATGGCCTTATCTGGGCAGGATGGAAGGGAGGGGCTAACACTTTACTTGAATAGGTAGTGTCCTGTCCCCAACAAAGGGCTGCTTTACCCTTATAGATAGCCTGGCAGACAGGACTGGACTGAAAGCAGAACCTGTGCACTTCAGAGAGCTTCTTTGAAGTCACCACCACACATCAAAGGCTCTTTTGGGTATAAGTACTGTGTCTCTGACCTCCTAAAATCTGACATTTCAGAATCTTGAACTGAGCCTCTGTCAGAAGGAATGCTGTGCTGCTTAAACAATTCAACTGGACTGCTGATCTGGATGACCGTCTTTTCTGTTTCTTTCCCTGCTGCTTTCCGACTCTGCTGAAGGAAAGCTGGACTCTGCCTTTCCTCCATGTGATTTCCAAGGGCTTGTTGGCTTACCTCCTGTTCAGTAGCATAAAGAAACTTGAGGGGGCACCCCTCCAAGGTGCATTGAGGGGCCCCTGCTCCAGATTTAATGAGGAGCTCTCAGGCCAGAGTACTGTTCTGCAGGGGCCTGTATTACGCCAGTACTCCTGTTGCTGGAGACTCAGTGATATCAAAGTCTCTACCCCTGCTCCTGTGCCTGGCTCACTGGATGTGGTACGGATAATTGCAACACAGATTTCGATGCATCTCCTGTCTGTGTGTAACAGAACCAATGCATCGACCCTCTTGCAGGAGTAAAATAACACATCGCATCAGAACCAGCGCTTTGCTTTCAAAGATAGATTCGTCGGACAGCATATCACGGCCGTGGCATGTTGGTGAGATTGACCCATCCACTCAACAGCATAGCAGATTCTGACTCATCACTCGACACCCCTCAACTCCGGTACCCATGTTCGGAATTGACGTATCCCCTTCACTGTGTGCAGAAGATTGGTGCTTCCACAAGGTTGGCCCGAACAATGACTTTGCCATGATCCAGTGCGAATCAAAGTAACCTTTTAGCATGACTTGCCTCTAAGCTCTTTACTGTATTTATTCTTTTAAAATTCAAAATCTCAGCTTCTAACATTGGATTTTTGTCATTTTGGTCTTGTTTTGTTTATAATGTAATAACCTATTTTTATAAACCTGTGTGGAGTCTTTTTGTGATGTATTGATTGTGTTACTGTGTGTGTGTTGCAAAACTACTCTACACATTGTCTCTTTAGATAAGCCTGACTGCTCGCTGCCAAGATACCAGAGGGTGAGCACAGGTTATCTTTTACTTTGTATCTAGCTTACCCTGACTAGGATTGGGGCTCCAGCTTGGATAGAGTGCATACCTTTGTCAACCAGAAACCCGACTTCTAACAAACGTGCTCCACTTGTCGTATGGTGTGTAAAAATCAGTAGCATTTTTGTAGGTTCCCATACTATGTCCTACTAATGACCAGATTAATTTTGCATTATTTGAGTTGGCTGCATTAAATAGATATGTCTAGGCAGTTTCTTGAGAATTTATCTGTATTTCTCTTATCTTTCTTGTTATAAAATCTTTTCTCCTCTTTGATCTGTGAAGCATGGAAGGGATCTCATTGGGTTTTAAAGAGCACTCTTAATTGTCCACAATGTTTCCTTTTCCTGGGTACATGCAAGGAATCTTTGATGTTACAATAGAAAGTAAACCTGTCTTTGACTGTTGTTGAGATGAAATTAACACGCATAGGCAAAGCCAATAGGTCTTGCCTATGCAAGAGCTATTGGCTTTGGCAATGTGTTTTAGCCATGTTGTAAACCAGTGTGGCTGCTGTTCAGAATGGATAAACATTAGTGATGTGGTGTAGGGTAGATTGGAGTGGGGTAGATTGGGGTAGAGTAGAATGGGGTAGACTGGAGAGGCGTGGAGTGGGGTAGGCTGGGGTAGTGTGGAGGGGGTTTGTTGGTTTAGAGTAGTGTGGAGTGGGGTACATTGGTTTAGAGTAGATTGGGGCATCGTGAGTAGATTGGTTTAGAGTGGAGTGAGGTGGGGTAGATTGAAGTGGGGTATATTGGGTTGGAGTAGGTGAGGTAGATTATAGTGGTGTAGAGTGTTGAAGAGTTGGGTAGATTGACTGTAGAAGAGTGGGATAGAGTGAGTGGAGTGGGTAGATTGGGGTGGCTAGATTTGAGTGGGGTATATTGGAGTGGGGGTAGATTGGGGTGGGGTAGAGTGGGGTTGATTAGATTGGAGTGGAGTAGATTGTAGTGGAGTGGTGTAGATGTGGGTGGATTGGGGTAGATAGTAGATTTGGGTTGATTGGAGTAGTTAGGAATAGATTTGGGTGGATTGTGGTAGATAGGAGTGTGATAGATCGGGGTAAATTGTAGTAGTTCAGTGAGGTATATTGGAATGGGGTATATTGGGGAAGAGTGGAGTGAGGTGGATTACGGTAGATTGGAGTGGAGTGTTGTACTTGGAGAGGGGTAGATTGGATGGATTTGAGTAGGGTAGATTGGAGTGGAGTGAAGTAGGTAGGAATGGAGTGTGGTAGAGTGGAGTGGGGAAGATTGTGGCAGAGTGAAGTGGGGTAGACTGGGGTAGATTAAAGTGAGCTAGATTGGAGTGGTGTTGTTTTGAAGTGGGGTATATTGGAGTGAAGTCGAGTAGGGTAGGTTGGGGTGAGGTGAGGTGGAGTGGAGTGGAGTGGTTTAGAGTGGAATGGAATGGAGTGTAGTAGACTGGAGGGAAATACATTGCAGTGGAGTAGATTGGGCTAGACTGGAGTGGGGTAGATTGGGCTGGAGTGGGTTAGACTGGAGTGGAGTGTGGTAGATTGGAGAAGGATAGATTGGAGTGAAGCAGAGTTTTGTAGATAGGGGTAGAATGGAGATGGGCAAGATTGTTGTGGAGTAGAATGGGGTCGTTTGGGTGGATTGGAGTAGGGTAGGGTGGAGCGGGGTAGATTGGGTGGATTGAAGTAGGGTAGAGTGAGTGGGGTAGAGTGGGATAGGGTAGATTGGAATGGAAGTATGTTGAAATAGCCTTATAGCCCTCCGTAGCTAGGCTATACCAGCCATTAAAATCTCGCTCCCTTGTTAAAGGTCCTGGCCTTTGGCTCGGGCCTTTAACAAGGGAGCAGGTCTTTAATGGCTGGTATAACCCAGTACGGCAGGCTATAAGGCTATAATATATCAAAGTCAAGCTGTCATGGTCAGAAAAAGTTGAGATCATGCAGCATGCATCTGTGGTGTTTGTCCACTGAGGGGCGTAGAGTAGAGGGATGGAAATGAAAGAGAAGGAGGAATGGAACTGCACACGGTGAGAGGCAGGAGAGAGAAATCAGTACATCAAATGATGTATGCAAAAAGAGCAGATGATGAAAAGAATGCTGAACAAATCAAACATTCACAGCCTGTCACAGATCTGGGTTAAATCCATCGTTTTCTTGCTCACCACGCCATTCCAGTTTACATCCAGCCATATGCAAATCAGTCTTGACCTTGTTCCCCATGAGAATTTTGATTTGATTTGAGTTTATAAAGCGCAACAAATACCTGGAGGTGTCTCAGAGCTGAAGAAGGGAGGACAGAGGGAATAAGATTACATTTTAGTAAAAAGCCAGGTCTTAAGAAGCTTGCGGAAATTCTGGAGAGAGAGGGCTAATTTAATTGCCAAAGGAAGCTTGTTCCAGTTTCGGGTTGTGCTTGACCAGAAACTTCCTGCTACCCCAGGAGGAGAGCCTATAGGGAGTCATCACCAAGTTCATCGCTGAACCAGATCTAAGGGTCCTGTTGGGCACATGTCTGCTGATTTTTCCCTCAGGAAGACTGGCCCTTGACCCTGAAGTGCTTTATAGGTCATACAAAGCGCTTTAAAGAGAATACTTTGCTGAACAGGCAGCCAATGCAGTCCATCCAGAGCATGTGTGGCTGACTGGAATCTTGGAATTTTCATCAGCTCTCTCGCTGCTATATTTTGTAAAATGTGTAGTTTTTTCAGCTGAGCCTTAGGGAGGTTAACATAGAAGCTGTTGCAATAGTCAATCCTGGAGATTACAAGGCAAGGGATAATGGTGGACAATAAATTGGGAGTAAGAAACTGTGCTATCTTCCTGATCATGGGCAGCATGAAGAAGGAGGTAGAAATTACCTTGTTAACCTGTTCTTTGTAGGTAAGGTTACCATCAACCAGGATACCCAGATTTTTCACCCTGTTCACAGGTACCAGGAAGGAACCCAATTATTCTGGCCACCACGAGGGATTCCAAAAGGAAGTGTTGTTACCAAATAGAATAACTTCAGTTTTGGTAGAATTCAGCTTGAGGCAGTTCACATCCATCCAGATACCAACATCTCGCATGCATGCTCAGAATGAATCACTCAAGTCCGGGCCACTTCTGGAAAGAAACACAACAATCTGGGTGTCATCTGCATAAGAGACAGTGGAAAACCCAAATGATTTCACCAAGGCAGCCAACGGTGTAACATAGATGTTAAAAAAAGTTGGACTCAGCGCTGAACCCTGAGGAACCCCACAGGGCACAGAAAAAGACTTTGAAGTGAAGTCACCCATCGCCACTGTCTGGGTTCACTCAGTCAAAAAAGATCTGAAGAGGGCCAGGGCAGCCCCATCTACACCTAAATCCACCAGCCGCTGTGACAGTAGATCATGATTGACGGTGTCAAAAGCTGCCATCAGGTCAAGGAGGATGAGGGCAGCACTGCCCCATCAACTATCGCCCTTATCATTTCAGTGGCTATAATCAGAGCCGATTCCGTGGAGTGGCCACTGCGAAACCCAAATTGGGAGTAGTCCAGCAATCGGTTACTGTTCCGGAAAGCCGATAGTTGGAGATTCATTTCTTTCTCTATTATCTTTGCAGGGAGAGTTAGTCTGGAGATTGGTCTAAAGCTGTTATGGTCAAGAGAGCTCAAGTTGGCTTTCTTCAACAGAGGCAGTTTTCCACACTTTAGGAAAGACACCTTGTCTTAAATATTGAATTTAAGATAGGCGTCAGTTAAGCAGCAACCAGATTCTGAATGAGATGTAACATTTTTGGAGGACAAGGATCATGAGGGGAACCTGATTTAGTTGAAAGAATCAGTTCTCTAACTTGGTCTACTGAAAGAGAGGTAAATTCAGGGAACGACTGCTCATTGACGTCCCAAGGCCAGTTGTTGTACCTGGAAGGTAGTGTTGCAGTGATCAAGGTGAAGTTATTAAAAATGACTTCCACTTTGTTCAGAAAAAAGGATACCGGGGAGTCACAGAAATCCTGATTGGTATGTTCTGGAATCGTAGTCGCTGGTGAGGAGAGTTTGAAGACAGCTTGGAAGAGGGCCTTGGGCGAGCAGCTGGCTGCTTCTATAGAATTAATGAAGTACTCTGTTTTTCCTTCAAGATATGTTTTTTATAGCCCTCCAGCAGCACTCTATATTTTTCTTTCTCGTTGTTATCGTAATTTTCTCTCCATATCCATTCTTGTTTCCTACAGGATTTCTTAGCAGCCTGGAGCGAAAACCCGAACTACGGAGAGGTGGGTTTGCTTCTTCTAGAACAGTCCAGCCCGAACTGCCAGGTCAGGTCCTCCCTGGACCAGAAAGAAGCATCCTGGGACCGGTTTCGGAGTATCACCCCTCATCAGCCAGGCTAGCTTGAATCTGGTGAGCACGGAACCCACATCTGAACATACCCATCTCACTTAGGGCGACAAATGCAGAAAAAAGATGATGGACAAAATGCTGAAAATTGATGCATTAGGAAAAAGAACATTTAACAATAGAGAAAGACAAATGCACTGAGATAATAGCAACCTGTAGCAAAGTACAATTGTTATTTCAGAACAATACGAGTTGATTTATAGCAATAAACTAGCAAAGGTGAAATTGTTATTTGGGGAAAAAATGGTTATTATTTCATAAAGCATAGATCACTAACATGACATAACATTTAAACATGAAGCAAAAATTGCAAACTTTTAACAGCACCACAACATCAATAAATGCATAAATGGAAAAATCTAAAAGAGACTATGTTGGAAAGTGGATTATTGGTAGGGGCATATGTAGGTCTGCCACTGGCAATAAGGCCACTAACCATTGGTAGGACTCAGCCTAGGTCTTAGAAAATTATTCCTATGCTCAACCCTTGGTAAGGTGTCTGCGAGCAGACAGGCTTAACTTCAAAGACAGGTATGTAAAGCATTTAAAAACACCAATTCAGTAAATAATTAAGACACAACACATAATAAAAATCCAACACCAATTTATAAAAATAGTAAATATTTTTATCTTTAAAATGACACCAAAACGACAAAATTCCAATGTAGGGAACCGGAGATATGAATTTTCAAAGATTTAGCAAAATATAGCACTTAGAAGCTTATAGCACCATATTGGGACACAGGCTCGCGAAAGACCAACCCAAAGTCAAAGTTTCAGGCCGACCGCGATGGAGCCCTGAGCGGATACCCCACGCGGAAGGTCCCGGTCACAGTTTTTACCTTCGGACTTAGAAACTTTTCTGGAGCTTTTCTCCCCGAGGTCCCTCAAAGCTCTCAGCCAGTCCGGATTCGGTGAGGGTTCACCGGCTTGCCTTGCGATGAGCTCCCGGTCACTTTTCTACGTTCGGACTTAGAAACTTTTGTGGTTCGACCTCTGGAGTGTTCCAGCGGAGCAAACCCAGGATCCAGGCCGACACGCGGTTGAAGGCAGGCGGCTTGGCTTTCGCAGTTGCCCCCGGTCACCTTTTCTACGAGCGGATTTAGAAACTTTTCTGGAGCTTTTTCTCGCGGGGTCCCTCGATGCTCTTCACCAGGCCGGATTCAGTGAGGGTTCGCCGGCCTCGGATTTCTTCTACTCCCGGTCAAACTCTGGAAGTTGGACCGACTGAGCTTTTAGCGGGACGAACCTGGATGGCTTGGCCGGCTCGCGGTTGAAGGCAGGCGGCTTGGCTGACCAGGTTGAGTTGGTCCCTCTATGGAGCTTTTTTTTTCAAAGTTCCTCCAAAGGTCTCCAAACTTCTTGAACTTCTTCCTGAAGTTCCTCAAAGGGTCCCAAAGTGTCTCAAACTCACTCCAAGGGTCTGGAAGCTCCAAGATGGTCCTTGAAAGTTGAGGACTTCAGTTCCCACAATCCACTTGGACGTCACCCTTACAAATCCACTGGTAGTTCCCCAGGTTGATGATCCTTGGTGGTGAGGGTCCAGGTGAGCTCTGTTAACCTGTAGCTTGCAGGGGGTCCACTCTTTACTTCTTTTTCAGCAAGGTAGTCCACAGGGCTGTAGTTTCTGATGGTGCAGGCTTCAGAGGTCAGGTCTTAGAATTTGCACAGCAAAACTTCTCAGCTTGGCACAATGTCTTGCTTTCTTCAGTTTCAAGCAGCAGATCTGGAGGGCTCTGCCCCTCTCAGATACTTATTCCAAGTTCTTTGGGTGAGGCAGGAGGTCACTCCTGACCAATGGGAGCAGGGTAACTCCTCAAAGATATGACCACTTCCTGTAGAGTGTGGCATTATTTTGTCCCATAGTGCATCAAATCTTCCAAATCCATAATGGCTGATTTTCCAGCAAGGAGGTAAGAGCTGGCTAAACACACCCCTAGGATGGCTAATTTACTTAGACTCTCCCCCCTGCATCTGCTCATACCTTCCTTAATCCTACCATCTGCCTAAGGTGGAAAGTTCAGAGTTGTAAATGACACTGTTCTCTGCTCTCCTCTTTGAAGAACATAGTTTACGACTCCTCCCCTGGCCTGGCATTCCTATGGAACAGCACACTGCCCTGCCAGCAGAGCTGGTTGACCCCAGGGGCTCTTTATCACCTCTTCAAGGCAGCCTGGCTAATCCACTTAACTCTGACCAATCAGGGCAGACCACTGGAAGGCTGAATCTGGACTTACAAACAAGAAAGTCTTATAACTTCTTGTATGTACACTTTAGGAGAAATTCAACAATATCATATTGTTGAATTTATTAATACCATTCGGGAAGTCTTTGAATGGCACTTCTAGCCCTCTCCTATCAAGAGTTATTAGTTAATAACTTTCTACCATGTTAACCTATGTAGCAGGGGATTTGCAATGGGAAAAATGAATTGGGCCATTTTTCCAGCACCAGGACTTACAAAAACATATTTTATAAGTACTTTGCTTATATCTACAGGACCCCCACCCCATGGGATAACTAGGTGAGACTTTAGGGGTTCTGAATCTGTAGAAATATTGCAGTTCCTCATTTCACAGTGCTCCTAACATCAAAGTCGAATTTGGGCAGCACTTTATCACAATGTGGGGAGTGAAATGTGAAATTTCACTTAACCCAGGGCATATAAAACTCATTTTATAAGGGTCTACCTTATAGATACCTGACCCCCCACCCCTGGGACACCTAGTGGAGACCCTGGGGGTCCCTAATATGCCATAACATTGTAGGATATCCATTTTTAAGTGCCCCAAACACCAAAGTTGAGTTTGGGCACAATTTACTTTTTAAGAGCAGTCCTGGCACCCAGGGCTGCTTTTAAAACTGACCTCATGCCTCAGCAGTGCACACATGCAAGTGCAGAAAGCTGCTGGCCTCTAAACTGCCATGCCCTACTATATACTAGGGACTGATGGGTAGTTTCAATTCCCCTGCCCTATTATATACTAGGGGCTTATAGGGTAGGTCATGCCAATCACAGGGGTACCCCAACCCATAGTGTACCCTGGTGTATGTAGGTGTTTTCACTGTATCTAAGTGTTTTCAGCATACCACTGGCCCTGGGCCTGGTTAGGCAAAGCCCAGGGTCAGTCAGAGTCAGTTACCACCAGTACCAGTCAGCAAAAAGTTGAGGGGTGCCCAGGCACAGGATGACTTTGCAACAGACTAAAAGAGAAATGGTTGACAGAAAAAAAGATTGTTTTGTCCCAATAACCTTAGCTGCCTCCTAGCGCCTACAGCCTGAGGAGAGGGGTTGCTCCGTGAATTAAGCAGAGCTAAGTGAGACTGATAGTCTGTCAGTATTGGCTCGGCAGACAAAAAATAGCAATGATTTGTGCTGTGAAAAAGGAATAACCTGACAATTATCGGTCCTCTGTGGCCAGAAACAAGCTACACCTTATTCACCAAGGTCCGAATTCTTCCCCAACGTCTGAATTACACCCTATATCACACCCAGGGGTTGTGCGTACCGACTGCCTGATGTCCAGCGGTCCAAGCAAAAAAATCCACCTCCTCACTGCTTTTAGACACTGCCATTGTTAAGAAATCTGCTGTCCCTAAGAAAACCACTTTAACTAAAAAATAAGATCAGGGTGGTAACCCTACATAACACACCACGGGCAAGGGTGCACCGGTTGTGTCTGCTCAATGGTTCAAGACAAATGAATAAGTGAACCTATATAACACACGGAGGGCCAGAGGTGTACCGGTTGTGTCATGTCCAACAGTTCAAGCGAAAAAATGAGTGACCCTACATAGCACACCAAGGGCGAAGGGTGTACCAGTTGTATCATGCCCAATGGTCCAAGTTAAAAAAATTGTAGCTGCCTTCTCCTTCCCTAGTGTGCTGACTTGGGAAAGTGATCCATGTGCTTGTTCAAGTTTGCCACATGCTGGTACTAAGGATCAGATGTAGTCTCTTATCCTGTGACGGCAGCCTCCAGATGGATCTGTGGATTCAGCAGAACTTCTAATCAATTATGGCGTCTGCTCACTGATCTCGTTGCGCAGATGTAATCCGTTCGGGCAGGGGTCCTTGTCCTTCGGCAGCAGTCGGGTTCGATAAACCAATCTCTCCTATCTGGCTCGCCAAAATGTTGCTCGGATATGAATTTACAAGACAAAAGGCGTTTGGCAAAACAGGAACAGGTTGGTTTAATTAAACGCAGCGGCTGGGAGAGTATTGACAGAGTCGCGTCTGAAGAAAGTCTCTCACTATACAGAGTTTCTGCCGACAATATATACCTCTTTTGAGGTACAATAAACCAATTCTGCATTCTTAGAAAAGCCTCTTAGTTGTAAATAACAAGTATAGTCATCTGAAAAGGGGACACAGGTGGCTCTGGAGCTCGGGGATAGCTATTGTGGGCCAGTGTGTATGTGTCCAGATGTCTGGTGTGGGGAGCTTGTGATCACTACGTGTGGAGTGCATGTTGTGTCCTGATTGGCTGAGTGTTCCTAACTACTTATGGCATCTATCTTTGTGGTCTTTTTGGGGAACACGCGCCTCTGGCCAAACATGTTTTATTGGGACCAATTACCTTGGACCTGTTTGTGATGCAACTGCCTATCTGTAAGATTGATCAGGGTTTTCCCTTTGTGCGCATTTGACTTTGGGCTAAGTGAGACCCCCACCTGTGACCTGTCACTTGATAGGCGTGGGTTGGGATTGCAGGGCCTGTCTGACCATGTATCTCTGACTCGAGGTTGATGGAGAGGTCACCTTGAGTGAATCCAACGGCAGTGATACAAGTTTATTAGAACTTCTACAAATAATGTGGTTGTCATTGATATCATTTTTACAGACATCCTCAGTATTGTGCGTACAGTTGTCATAGCGTACATCGATATTGTCTTTACTGATATTGACATTGTTATGCGTGCCTAGATCAAGACATAAGTTGACATTGTTTCTACTTGTATTGACATTGTTATGCGTGCATAGATTATGGCCTACATTGAATTTGTTTCTACCATATTGACACTGTTATTCAGGCATAGTTTATGGCATACAATGGCATTGCATTTATTGGTATTGACATTGTTATGCAGGCATTGTTTATGGCATATGTTGACATTATTTATTGCAGTTGTTGGGCCTGCCCAATCATGGTATACAACATGGTATACATTGACATTATATTCACCTGTACTAACACTTACATTTAAGGTGGAAGTCCCATTCTATGATAATGAACTTTATGGCATGTTTTGAAGAGTTCCTTTGGCTTTTCATTGTTGGGTGCTTTTATGTCTCAATTTTACCACTTTGACTTCCTTTTAGGAACAAGGAAACTCCACAACATGAAGAGATAGGGTGTTTATTAAGAAGGTACCAGATGCGTGCCATCTGGCAGGAATCGTGTTAAATCTGAATCATCCTGAGCAGGTACTACTCACTGATTCTAATGAAGTAATTAAGTGGAGTGCTAAATTTCTGCCATTATTTGCTCAAAAGTTAGGATTTTTGGAAAAATTTGAACATCAAATAACTTTAAAAAAGGTTCACAAAGTATGTAACGTTCCTTTAGCAGTAAGAAGCCAGTTGAAGTAGTTGAAGAACAAATTGGACCGTTTGTGTGGAGTGGAGGTTATAGATCCCATTGAGGATTCAGAATGACTTAGTCCTATTGTCTGGACAAGGAAAGTGAATGGTAAATTACACATGTGTGTGGATATCAGAGATTTTAACGATAACATCTGAGTTGATTGACATCTTTTACCGCATATTAATGAGATGTTAATGAGAGTAAGAGGGGCTAATGTTTCTAAACAATACGTGGGTGTGTGCCTCGATAAACAGGGCAGCTATTCTGATCATCTAACATCCCTGAAATGTGCCAGGTCTGTTTTGACTTTGATGTTCTGCAAACTGTTGCAAAAAATGAATGGCCTCAATTTGTCAGCGACCTGTAAGGTCATTTATAACAAGCTCATGCCAACTTTGATGAACGCAGCATTGACATTTAGAGATTGCCTGGAGACTTGTCTGGATGAGGCACAAAATAAATGCTTCCGTACAGTATCTGCCCTTCCAAATTCTTCACCACAATCCTGTTTGTGGTTAGATTTTAACTTACCTAGGCAAAGCCTGTTGCTAAAAGCACACTTCTTGGCATATACCTCAAAAGCGAAGAATGCAACCAGAGGATCATTGAAAAATATCATCTGGCAAATTATTTCAGATAAAAACCAAAAGTGGCTTAAATATCTGAGAGCTTCAAATGAAATCTTGAAAGCACAAGATGTCTGGGATAGTGCCCTGCCACCTAAAATACTTGGTAGAATTATGACTAAACAGCCAACATTAATATAAAGCGACCTCGACATTGAAACTTGTCTTCATAAGCTCTGCTCCAGTACAATGCTGGCAGCATTACAAGTTTTCTTGATTATCCGTTGAAACTTCATATGAACAAACAACTACTATGAGGAATGGTATACTTTCTCTCAAAGAGTACCACTTTGGCCATATAACTGGAACGACGGATTGTGCTTGTACACTTTGTGGTTCTGCATCCGAATCCTTAATGCATATTATTTGCATTTGTGAGCCATTACTAGCCCAGAGATGTTATTGGCTACGCCCGGTTTCTTTACAACTTCAAATAAGATCATACCGGGAAGCAACCACTGCCTGCCTATCACTGCAGTTGCCCCCGCTTGCAACCAGATTTATGAAGTTCATGCAATATGCTATAAAGGTGTTGGAGGCTGCTTCAGACTAACACAAGGCACAGTAAGTGATGCTAAATGCAAGTCTATGCCACTGAACCTCAGTACTTCATGGACTGTTAATCATCAACGAATACCCACGTCCGGCAGGTGTTGCCGAGTTGGGGAAACGGTGAGCTTCTCTACTCTGCAGACTAATATAAAGACCAAAGAGTACAATCACTTTGTAAGCCTTGTGATACTAAGCTGTAGAACTGGAATGCACGGTCACTTTACTCACTCAAACCATTTTCAAGTAATCGATCTCCAGTGAGGCAACTCATACCGACAATGTTAGTTTTTACTGTAGAGATTGATCCTGTGGTTGGGAGATTGAGGGAATCCTCGTACAGCCTCACAGCTTTTTCTTGATGAATTGTTGTTATGTAACCTCCCCTCAATGATGTAACTTAAACCGTTTATCGCAGCTTTTATATCTATTTACGACCTAGATTATCTAGTACTTACGATTAGGTATGTTTGCATCCTGATTCAAAACATTTGACTTCTTTCATCACACCTGAGGGGATTACCATTTTTTGCGGATGCCATTTGAGGTAGCCTCTGCCTCTGCAGTGTTTCAAAGAGTCATGCAAAAGGTATTATTTATTAAGTGTAATGTTTTATTTTCTCAAGACAACATTTTGATTTGAGGCATTGATAAAAGTCTTAATGATGTGGTGTTGGGAGATGTGCTGGAGAAATTACAAAATGCTGGTCTTCCTGTGGAAGTGACAAAATGTGAATTTGGGGTCAAGTAAGTGGAGTACTTGGGACATACCTTGTCTTGTCAAGGTGTAAAGCCTAAATTAAAATTGGCTGAAGCTATTGAAAATGCTCTGACACCTGGAGATAAGGAACAGCTATGTTCTTTTCCAGGGTTGGTGCATTATTACTCCAAATTTGTGGAACATTTTTCTCATAAAGTGTAACCGCTCTGTGCTTTAATAAAGAAGGGTGCAGAATATCAGTGGTCTGTGGGGTGTCAATGAGCTTTTGAAACTATAAAAAGATCTGTTGTGGAAGCTGTGGTTTTGAAACCATTTGATCCTAATGACAAATCATTGTAGTGACAGATGCTAGTGCCTATGGATTGGGTGCTGTGATTATGCAAGAGTGTTGTGGGGGCAAAAGAGTGGTGGCATTTGTGTCACGCACATTGAAATGAACGAAAGTTACATACTCCACAGTTGAAAAGGAGGCATTAGCTTGCTGATGGGGTGTCCAACATTTTAGAACATTTGTGTGGCATAACTATTTTGAGCTGTGCATGAATCACTCGCCTTTGGTTGATATTTTCACCACAAAGGGGTCCGGAAAGGCAACACCTCACATAGTCAAATGGTTGTATTGTTTGAAGGAGTTCATGTTGACCATCAAGTATGTACCTGGGATAAAGAACATTAATACTGATTGCTTGTCAAGGTTACCGTTGCAAAGTAATTCTTAAGTGCAAGATGATGAATGGATGGTGGCAGATGTTAAGGAATCTTGCAAGGGGGCCATATGGGAAAATGAATGGAGAGATGCATTGTTAGAGGATAAAACTTTACAATTGTTGATTGAAAAATTGCCCAGCAGGGCAAATCTGGATGCTGAGACAAGAGTAAGTTTGGCTGAGTCTATACCAGTATTTGAAGAATTGTCAGTGGTGAATGGTATTGTCCAGAGATATTATAGATTGGTTGTTCCTGCCAGTCTACATCAACGTTTATTGTTTTTTGCATGAAGGTCATGGTGGAATATCTGCTATGAAGAGAAAGGCACATATAGATTTTTGGTGGCCAGTTATGGACAAGGATATAGAGAGATGTGTTTGGGATTGCATGGCTTTATGTACAGTGACAAATCGCACGCTTTGTTAGAAACATATTGTGCCTCTCATTTTCCCTAAGTGGGCATGGGAGAAAGTGGCTATTTACATTTGTGGTCTGTTTGAATGTTTAGGACACGAGAACAAGTATGCCATTTTATTAATGAATTTGTTTTCTAAATGGCCTGAAGTGGCTTTCTTTTGAGAAGTCAATGCTAATATTGCAGTTTTGTTCTGTGAAGAGATTTTCAAAAGAGAATGTTGCCCTGAAGTTGTGGTGTATGATAATGGTCCACAATTTATGTCCATTGAATTTGAGGATTTCCTTAACAAAGAGGGAATCATACATTATAAAACTGCTGTTTATCACCTTCATTAGAATTTTATCATCTTCATTAGAATGGTTTGGTAGAAATCATGTGTTGGGAGACTTTATACAAATGAATATGTATAATGGGTTGAATTAGAAGAGAGATAAAAAAAACATGCTGTGGAGTACAGGACCACACCACATTCTGTAACAGGCACATCTCAAGTTTTGTTGCTTTAGGGGGAAATTGTGTGCACCACTGCCATACTTGCTTGGATGGGAAGAACCTTTTGTGAAAAGGTGAACAACCAAGTTCTGCACAACAAGGTAAAGAGGTACCAGGATTGGGATGTTGGGAGGCACAATGATAAGATCAAGAAAATGCAAAGGAGTTTGAAACTGGTGATTGGGTAACAACATGCGTTGGTATGAATCATAAGAAAAGGGATTCACGGTGGTCAGGACCTAAGAGGGTGAGTGTGGCAGGAGGAAATATGTGTGAAGCTACTAAAGTTCTCAGAATGGCTACATACTGTTCCGTTGTTTCTCCTGGTAGCTGGGCACAAGATAAACATCTCCCATTAAAACATTAAAAGCAGAATCTTAATTTTCTTTCCTGTATCTGTTTCACATGAATTGTATATACACTCCTGTAGTCCTTTTCTATTCTCAAACCCCCATCAGTCCTCTTTCCATTTCTATACTGTGAAACACTCGAAACCAATGACTCCTCCCAAGCTGAATCACATTGGTATGCAGCCAAACAAAAGAAAATTAAAGAATGTGCGGCAGAAATCAGGGCCTGCCAAGCGTACTCGAGAGCTTAGGCTATAAGGCTCAGGCTATAAGCACAAATCTCACAGTCAGCACGTGGACGTTCACAATGGTGATTCGAGGGGCAGCCAACCATAAGAAGGTTTGCCCCCTGGAGCTTTTGGGGAGGTGGTGCAGTCCAGAGACTGCACAAGGGGTTTGGGCTCTTTTTGGGCTACTTTTGTAGCCCAACATATATATATATATATATATATATATATATATATATATATATATATATATGCCTGCCATTTTGGGTGGCAGCCAACATTTTGTTGTGGTAACACGGTGGCTGGTACCTAGGCAGGAGCAATTTTGTCCCCGCCCGCCCGTCCCTAATTTAAGTCTTTGGGGGTGGGTGTTTACCATAATATGGTCACCTTTTTGGGATCGGGGTTGTTTTATTGGTCCAAGTGAGCAGGGAAGCTATGTGTTCTGGCTGTCGCTTGATTCAGGTGCACAGGCAGCTGGCTGAAAGTTGCCATGATTTACAGAAATGTATTATTTGTCAACAGCAGTTCAGGTTGAAAGGGAACGGGAGGAAGTTCACACCTGGACGACTTAGGAAGTTCAAGGTTAGGTAGAAAATTGAATGAGGTTCAATGGGTAACTGACATAGGAAAAGGGAAAGGATTTTAGAGATTCCCCCTTACAGTTGATCAGCTCTGATACAAATAAATTATTGGAGTTGTTATGGGGGAGGGTTAATTTAAGGGTGGGGTAGTTTATCATAGGTCATTAAAGATTTATAGTGAGGTTATAGTTTTGTAAGGCAAAGGCCCAGGTTATGTTGTAATGTGCACCTGTTTCAATAAAGAGGCCTTTTTCACACAATCCTAGTGTCAATAGTCTGTGGTGTCCACTCTTCCCCAATGCACTGGCAGTATTCACGCGCACTCGGATTCCAAGCCTTGTGACCAGCAGTAGCGCGAGCCGCAGCTCCTTAGACTGGTACACATGTGGCGCTTAATTGATGCCACGCGCCTCAGGCCCCTAGCTCGTGTACGTACCAAGCCACGATTCCTGGCACAATTCCTGTGTTTCTTTATTTTATTAACAAAGTCCTCCCCTGCCTGCCGCTTTAACGGAAGCAACCTTTGCCAAACAATCACTAGTGATGCATGCTGAAATGTTTCCCATGCACAACACACCTTGAGTTTTCTCAAGACTCGGAGACTCCAACCTCTTCCATCCCATCCTTATCGCTACTTTTAGGAAGAAGGAAATTCCACAATACGAACAGATAGTGTGTTTATTAAGAAGTCATCAGATGCGTGCCATCCCTGGCAGGCGGTACACCAACTGTCAATTCTCCAGCCTCAGTCCTCACATTCCGAGATGGAAGCCACTACATAAATTCCTAAAGCAATATACAACACTTCCGTTACCCGGTTTTCTGTGCAGGCTGCATTATACTAGCCAGAAGTGGCACTTAAAATCATAACACCTATTTTTCAGGTCATGGTTGACCCTTCTCATGGTTGGTAGCACCGACCATACAATTGTGCCCAGCTGAGTATACGAGATGAAAAGTAACACCAAACAAATCGCGCACAACCAAGAAGTAATTTTACTCAACCAGATCACTCTTGCTGATTTTTCAACATTCCCTTCTTTCAGTCGTGTTGTTTGTACTTTTGTAGCACTGTGCTTGCGTGTATGTACAGAACACAAGTAAGTTAAGGGCTTTCTTCTGAGATGCCTGACTCAGCTTTTCGTGCTTGCAAGATTTGTACACCGAATGTTTCTAAGATGGGTATTAGTAACACTTACTAATCACAGGGCTTTGAAACCACAAACTTGTGACAGAATGAGCTATATATATAAAAACACGTTATTACATGTTACTATAGCATCCCAGTCTGCAGGTGCACACGCACTGCTGCCTGCTTAAAGGCAGGTGTTTGATTTGGCTGATTCTACAGTGAATAAATATTCTTACAGGGCTTCATGGGTGCTATCACAGCACATTACCTGACATAACCCACAGCAGTGTAAACAAAATCAGGGTGCAATACAAGTCAACATTATTTGCATCATCACATCCAGTGCCTCATTTAGTGGAGAAAAATCCCTCCCACGTGCAGCCACGCATCATCTGGTTGCCTCCTCAACCCTGACCTCTCGCTTACCTCTATCTATCACAGCCGACTCAGAACGTCTTTCGTCTCACACCAGTGATCGTGTTACAGCTTCATTCCATCATTTACAAAACTTTCTCCCTTGCCTGTCACCTCTTGGACGCTGGTACTCTCGTTATCCTTAAGGGTGCCCTTTGTTTTGCTCCCTGTCTTTTTATGTCGTCTCGAAGCTCTGGTTGACTCCAACTCGGCCTGTCCTTGTTCCTGCGCCTTGCATTGACCTATGACCTGATGTGCTGCGACGTAAGCAAGTGCATCGTGTAACACTGCATTCGTGCTCAACAGTAGCGGTCGGTGGTAGGAGTGCCGCCGGGCGCTGACGTGGGGCGGGGGAGGGGCAGGGTGAGGGGTAGTAAACTACGGATTACGGCTGATTACAGGTAAGTACACATATAAATAAATAAAACGAATTTTGTTTCTCGCGCTGCATCGCCAAATGCGAAGCAGCGCGCGGAACGAAATTCGTTTTATTTATTTATATGTGTACTTACCTGTAATCGAAGGTACTCTGTAGTTTACTACCCCCCACCCTGCCCCTCACCCGCCCCACGTCAGCGCCCGGCGGCACTCCCACCACCGACCGCTACTGGTGCTCAACGCAATGCTGTTCAAAAGCATTGTCTCGCCATCCTCCTGTAACACGTGCTGCAACTGCACCCATCCATATGAGGTATGCTGTTGTAATCCCCTTTCTGTGCCTAGTCACAAATCTCACCGCAGCATTTGTATTTACTTCTCATTCACATCCCCAGGACAGCTTGAATAAACGCACTACCCTGCTCCATGTGGGACATGATTGCCATGACAAGAAGGATGTGACCTAAGGTACACGAATCTTATGACCTATTATTAAGATTATTATTTCATATTTTTAAAGGTGTAAACGTCCACCCAACAGAAGTGGGATATATGAAGTAACGAAGTTGGGAAAGGGGACCAGATGGTTGTATGTTGGAACAACGATTTCCTCAACAACGACTACCCTAACAACGCGGTCTCTACAACGACCGTGTCTTAACCACGATTTTTTTTACCACGCATTCCTTTACCTCGAATTTTCGTGGTAAAGGCATGCATGGTAAAAATGCCTACTACTACCCCGATCCCCCCCAACCCCCTAAAAACTAACCCAAACCCCTCCCACTCCCTACAAACTAACCCGAACTCCTCCCACCTCCTAAAAACTAACACAAACCCCCCACCCCCTTAAAACTATCACGAACCCCTCCCACCCCCTAAAAACTAAAACGAACCCCTCCCACCCCTAAAAACGAACACAAACCCCCACCTCCTAAAAACTGACATGTACCCCCACCCCTAAAAACTAACACATACCCCTCCCACCCCCTAAAAACTAACATGTACCCCCACCCCTAAAAACTAACTCGAACCCCTCCACCCCTAAAAACTAACACGAACCCCCAACCCCAAAAAACTAACACGAACCCCCCCACCCCCGAAGCCCTCTTACCTGTCCTAATACTAGACCGACTTAGCCTTAACCACGCACATGAGTGGTTAAGGCTAAGGGGGATATTCACAAGAACGTGCGCTAAACATCTCCAGAAAATGTTAACGCAACTTTACACATTGCAGTCTATCGCGGGAAAATAACCCTGTGTTAACCCGGAATTCACAATACGGCGGTACCATGCGATAGTCCTCCGAAAACGCGGCCAATGTCCGCGATACAACCACCGCGACGGAGTCAGAAACACAAACCCCAACACCAAAAAACGTGCGATGAGCCCATTCGCGATGAGGAAATCAGCGATAAGCAGCGCCAGGCCTGCCATACACACACGGCAGGCGGGAAAATCACTACAAAAGTAGAAAAAACACACAAACACAAAATGACCAACACCGAAGCACCATGGAGGCAGCCGGAGCAGGCACAGAGGATGAGCACAACCCCACAAGCACCCCGGACGACCAGCCTGGGACCTCGGTGACAGGGAAGGACAAGGACAAGAAGAAGAGGAAGACGAAGATCAGTCCGCAGGAGAATAGGATCCTGGTCACGGAGGTGATAGAACACCATCAACAACTGTTTGTCGCCTCCAATGTGTCATTGGGCACCAAAAATGGATTATGGCGGTCCATCGTGGACAAGGTGAATGCCGTCGGAGAGCACAAGAGGTCAATGGACGAGGTCAAGAGGCGATGGATTGACATCAAGCGCAAGACCAAGGAGAAACTCACAGGCAACCAGAAGGCAGCAATGCAGACTGGAAGTGGGAGCCCAGCGCCACAGCTGGAGCTGGATGACATGGAGGAGCTGGTGTCGACAGTCATTAGTGTGGAGACCGTGGCAGGAGTCGGGGCACCGGACACTGCTCGACATGACACAACACAACGGCAACAGGGTGAGTAACCACCAGGTACTGGGGGGACGGGGGGAGATGGCCACAATGGCACACATGCACAATCAAGCAGAGCACAGTGTACACCCACAATGACTCTGGATCATGGCCCTGATCTACACACTGTCACAATGTACATTGCCATGCTGTCTGAATGTGAACATGTACCATGCGGCCTCATACATGTGGACACATTGTAACACAGCATCTCCCCTTCACATTGCAGGGGCACCGTCAACGCCACCTGCAGAGCAGTCCCAGCCACTCTTCACTGATGACGAGGAGGACACCACCAGCATCGACACCCAAGCCCTCCAAGACATAATTGAACTCATCCGCCAATCACATCCAGGACCAGGGCAGCCCAGCTGCATCGAGGAGACCCCACCCACTCCACAAACCACCCAGCAGGAGGCACCCACAACCCCGGCTGTCTCCCAAGACCCCCCGAACAACACATGGCCTTCCAACGCCGTGTGTTGGAGGTCCAGAGGGAGATGGCTGAGCAGGTGCGGGTGGGGTTCGACCTCATGGCTACCAAACTTGACGCCATCCATGGGTGTCTGAGTCCCATCAGGGACCACCTCCAGTCCCTAACAGACACCCACACGCCGCTCCATGGTCTCCAACGAGCCCTCGCTGACATCGCTGGAGTCATGACTCGGAGACAAGAACACCTGTCCGCTCAGAGTGGCTCCAGCGATCTCAGCCGTGAGATGGCACACATGCGGAGGCTCATGGAGGACATGGTGCGGATGGAGGCGGAAAGGATGGCAGCCACCGCTGCACATCAGCGAAATATAGCTGGGATCTACCATGCCCTGCATGTCCTCAACATGGCATTGCTGCCACAAGGCATGGCACAGATGAATGCTGCTGCCCCTACACCATCCACATCTCCGCCCCCTGGTGTGTCAGTGCCTCACAGTGCGGCAGGCATTCCCACTCCGGCACCTGATGTGTCACTGCCACGCAGTGCGGCCGACAATCCACCTCCGGCCCCTGATGTGTCAGTGGCACACAGTGCCGCAGCCGGAACTGCACCACCCACAGGTGGGGCAGAGCACACATCCGAGGACGAGGACGTGGATGGGCTTGAGTTCAGAAGGAGGCACTAGCATTCATGTCCGCCCCTAGCCTGTTGCTGCTTGGTGCTGCACATGGCCCTATGACCTTCCACTGACCCCCGATACACTCTGCTGCACTCACCTTGGACCGCGACATGGACTGCCATATCCTGTTTGGTGACCAATGACACAGCGGCCAGACTGCGGACTGTACCCTTCCTCTTCCACTGTACTTGTCATTCCCCGATGGACTCTGGCTGGCCCTCCACGGGCCCATATGGTGAAGTGGGGTTGGCATGGCCCTGTACTGCTCCAGCTGCAAAACTCCACTGGATGTGCATTAAACATTCAGAAACTCACTGCTGTGTCATGTCTTTCATCATTCATGTATGAATGTGTGGATGAATGTAGGCTCAGTGATTCCCACCAACGTCAATGATGCTCATCTAGTGGGATTCCAGTCACAGTGTGCTACATTGCCGATTGCGTTCCGTGTGCCGTAGACACTACAACAGGGACACACGCATTAGTCACTTCCTTGTCCGGACATGGACTGAACCACGCCCAGAGCCCCCGAGTCATTGTTGCAATACCTGCGCTGGTCTGGCGTACGCCAGGCCAGACCACTCCGCTTACGCTCCGAGGGGGGGGGGCACATAGCTACAAGTCGCAGGTTTACACGCTAGTGGTCTGCAGGTCGCTGGTCTAGTTATCAGCATGTCACAGCCACTCCCTGAGGGCAGGTTTGCACGCACACCACACCCATCCGGCACAGGCGTCACAGGCCATGTGACTCCGCCAATATAAGGGGCCGACAATGTCACATTCCCCACTGCCGGTGGTGAATGGATGATGGATGTTCCACGATACTCAATCATAAAGGGCCCATGAGTTGTTGCGCACAGGGTTAGTGGCACCCGGAGCCATGCGGCCATCACAGGCCTACCACCACGTGGCGCTGACTGGGGTTGCACAGGGTTGGTGGCACCCGGAGCCATGCGGCCGTCACGGGCCTACCATTACATGGCGCTGACTGGGGTTGCACAGGGTTAGTGGCACCCGGAGCCATGCGGCCGTCACGGGCCTACCACCACGTGGCGCTGACTGGGGTTGCACAGGGTTAGTGGCACCGAAATTGCTGAGCGGGTGTGCAGCCTGCGATGATGACGTGTGCACTGATGTGGTCTCTGCCATTGATGCCTCAGGACTCAGCGTCATGTGTGGGACCTGCTGGGCCGCGGTGCAGGTCCGCAGGATGTGGAGCATGCCATGGTGGCGGGACCGGAGCCTGGAGCTTGCACGGGCACGTGGTGTGCCCACTGGTGGACACACCGTTGGCGGCAGGTGAGCAGTGGGGCCTGGGTGCGCAAGTGCGGACAGCCAGCGCTGGCCGGCGGGAGGGGGTAGGGTGCGGCTGCATGTGTGCGCAGGACGGGCAGGCGTTGTTGCCGTGTGCAGTGTGATGGACTCTGCCATGATTGACTCTGGCCTCGATTTCAGATTGCAGACCTGGTGGCTTGCAGTGTGTACCGGCACGTGGTTGGAGACACACCGGTGGCAGCAGGTGAGCAGTGGTGCCTGGGTGCGCGGGGCGGCAGTGTCCCTCCTTCTCTCTCTCTCTCTCCCTTCCTTTCTTTCTCTCTCTCTCTCCCTCTCCCTTCCTTTTCCTCTCCCTCTCTCCCTCTCTCTTCCTTTCCCTCTCCCTCTCTCCCTCTCCCTTCCTTTCCTTCTCTCTCTCTCTTTCCCTCTCCCTTCCTTTCCTTCTCTCTCTTTCTCTCTCTGCCTTTCTTTCCCTCTCCCCCTCTCCCTCTCCCTCTCCCTTCCTTTCCTTCTCTCTCTCTCGCCCTCTCCCTTCCTTTCCTTCTCTCTCTTTCTCTCTCTGCCTTTCTTTCCCTCTCCCTCTCGCCCTCTTCCTTCCTTTCCTTCTCTCTCTCTCTCCCTCTCCCTTCCTTTCCTTCTCTCTCTTTCTCTCTCTGCCTTTCTTTCCCTCTCCCTCTCGCCCTCTTCCTTCCTTTCCTTCTCTCTCTCTCTCCCTCGCCCTTCCTTTCCTTCTCTCTCTCTCTCTCCCTCTCCCTTCCTTTCCTTCTCCCTCTTTCTCTCTCTGCCTTTCTTTCCTTCTCTGTTTCTCTGTGTCTCACTCCTTTGATGTGCGCATGACACACATTCTGATTTTGTGCTTTATTTTCCAGGCTGTGACATCAGGATTGTCCCGGACGGACCCGACAGGAGTCTTCCGCATTGGTGTTTTGTGTTGTATTCAATAAAGTTTTTGGTTGTTACTTCAATGATGAGTGACTGTTTCTCGTTCTTCTGACCACACATGTGTGTTTCTTTTTATCATTGTGCGACCTAATGCTCTTTTTGTGGCTCTTGTGTCGTGCACGGTATGTGTTTGTCCGGGGGGAGGTCCGGGGGGGGGGCCTGGGAGTGGTGGCGGTGGGTGTTGTGGCCCTCATGGGTCTCCGAGCTGCATGATCATTGTCTCCATGGCATCTGTGGGTCTTCAGATGTGGCTCTTGGCTGGGCTCCCTTTCATGCTGCAGGTAGTCGTCCTGCTTGACACCAGCAAAGGGCAGGTGTTAATTCCCTGCTGCTACCGCGGCTTATCGCTTGTTTTTGGTTCGCATCGCAGATCTGGCAGTTCGTTGTGAAAGTGGTGTAGTGGTGTTTTCGTGTGTTTTTGCACGGGAACGCCTACTCTGCATCTCATTAGGGTTAGTTGGTGGTGTCACCCGTGGAGGTAAATTTTGAGGCAGTTATCGCGGGAATACTTGCGTTGTCTGCAGTTTGCAACCGCTTGTGAATGGGGCGTTAAATCTATCTCCACTTTTGTTGCGTTAACGTGGCGATAACTCGGAGATAAGTCCTTGTGAATATCCCCCTAAGTCGTTCGGGCAAGTCGTTGTTTGGCTTGCGTGACGTCGTTGTTCAGGATGTTCCCCGACCAGATAGCTCAATAGAAAAATAATATTTTTAATGCTTCCCTGAAAGGCAAATAATTCCAGATGGGCCGAAAGGGTAGGGGAAAGAAGTTATAAAGAAGGGCAGCGACCGACCCTCAGCCCGCAATTTAATATCACATTTTAAAAGGGATTTCTGTTTTGCCCCATTTCGTTTTGCAGCGGGTGCTGCTGTTTTGAGGCTATTCAAATATTGGTTCATATGTTGTGTACCGCAAATAAAGAAAAAATAGCACATCTTTACAGGATGTAGTATTATGCGAAATAGCACCTCAGTTCATTTTGCACCATCCTAAAAGTGTATTTAATCCGGCCTATGAGCTCAGGTTTTAGCGTGGGCGGGCAAAATAGGAAACCATAGAGTTTGACAGAATCGGGTTAATTTCCTCTCTTAAAAACCAATAAGTTCTTCTTGGCGAATGCAGGAATTAAGCTGTGTACGAGGCAGCTAAAAGAGGACGAACACAGATGTTTTGTGAGCTTTGATCATATTAAATAAGTGTATGCAACATAATTGGAAGTCTGCAGACGTGGGCCGGCCGGTGAAGGAGGGATGTATGACCGAACACACCAAATGAGCGGCCTCTTCTGAGGGAATTACCTTCTGCAACAGAGACCAGATGTCCTTATTTCCGTCTCCAAAAGATAAATTGCTTCAGCGACATACAATTATGTAAATACTCTGCTCAATAGGGATGTACTGTGAAAAAAACCGAAGCCATATTTGGCCTGACATTAACCTTTTCGCTAATCAGGCCTTAGATTTTCCTCATACTTCTTGGTATTAAACATATTAATGTTGACTTGCGAGCAATTATTTTTGATTGCCCCATTACATTCAGAAAATTCCAAGAACCATGTTAGAAGGCAAGGAGGAATTCTCTGTATGAATATGTACACTTGGTAGTATTTTGTAGTGACTAGAGGTGGGTTGGGATGCTGCACCTCTCAGTTGTAATGGGTCTGTTCAGGCAAACATTCTATTTTAGAAGCATGGAGTACTTCAATTCACGTACTGACTAGATGATTATGTCATGAAAATGATCCAAGTGGGTACGTTTTGAATGGATTCAGAAAAAGGGTGAGTTGCAGGATATGTCTAAAGCCATCAGGCAGAGAATTCCATAGCAAACGCACCATAACTGGGACAAACTTACGCTCTGACATCGAGAGACAGGGAAATGAGAGGAACATTGCCAAACATGAATATTTCACTAGGTAGACCCTTAAATGAATATTTCCCAGGGGCATCATATAGTTATATGGCTAGAAAATCCTACCTAAGTGTTGGTACTTACATCTCAAGCAATTCAGCAATTCTAGCACTGCTCTTTTAAAATAAAGGATGTTTTTAGCTTTAGCTGTTTTTAGTAGCTTTTCATATGAGCCAGTTCTCGAAATCAATATGCTGCATCCTCAATTTTTAATGAAAAAGCTCGGCACAGTGGTCAAATGCTCTGTGAAGTAATCATGATGAGGGTAGGTGGTAGAGGGGGTAAATCATCTTTGTGGTCGCGTCCGCTACCCCAAACATTTTGGTGGCATTAGGCCTCTGTCCTTGCTGGCACATGCTGGAGGTAGGGGCTTCAAATTGCCTGGAGTAGCTATTTTCTGCCTCAGTAAAAAAGTTTTTTATTACCCCAGTTTGCTAAGAGAGGCTCTATTTTAAAGCATTTTGTCGAAAATGATTGCAACAACAAGGGAGCCGAGAAACTGTACAGAGGTCAGCATTGAAAGACGTGGATTTTACCCAGAGGCTCACACAGTGTTAGTTTGCCTTCTTTGAAAGAAAAGAGACAGTGGGCTGGATCTGGAAACTGGGCAGTGTGTTTTCCACCGGCCATTACAATGAATCAACTCAACCGTAAAGATGGTGCTGCCACCTTTGGAGTTATTCTTCAGGAAAGTGACTGTAGTCACCATCAGAAGAGCCATTTGAGAGAAGAGCACACCAACAGAAAATCGACTGCGTGTGGCAGGTGGAAGAACTGCAAATGTATCGCTAAAATGGAGGTTTCATGTCTCTGACCACATAACAAGACTCCCTAACATAGGAGGGTTTGCCAGCAAGTTATGGACATCACATTTATCTTTCTATGAAAGTCCATCAGGCTTTATCAAGCCGTCGTTTACAGGTTTTGTTCATTAGATGGTCACTGGAGAACAGGCAGTCGAATTGATACCATTTCAGGAGGAGCTACCTGACTGGTCGATGTTTAGGTTTGGTCTTAAGACAGTTTCATATAATCAAATAAAATATACATACATGTTGTTGGGACAGGAATGTCCCCTGCATGGTGAAGGGATGAGCACTCTATCCCTGAGTCACGTGAATCTGTAATCCTGACTTTCTTTTGGCCCAGCACACACAAAATCCTGCATGCACTCTGAGGCTTAGGCCCGAAATTGACCAGGAGACCCAGATTCTGGCTTTGAGATCAAGGAAGTGCACTAAAAGTGTCCTCCACAGTTGACATACTGTCTGTGTTGCTGGGGCATATACCATGAGCAGTTGTGGCAGTATGAAGTTTTTTTAATCCAAAGGCCCTCATTACATTTTCGGGCTCAACTCATGGCCGGGCTGGCCGTGGTGGGCATTGGGCAGTTCCCTGGGAGGCAGGAAGCGTGGGGACTGGTTTTGCAGCGGTGCTGCAATATCGTCTCCCAGTAACAAAAGAAGGGAAGCGTTTCTAGCCTCCTGTGGCCAGGCAGTGTTTCCCTAGGGGCCAGGGAAGAAAATTTCCAGGGCTGCTATGGAATCCCAGTCCGGCCCTTGGTCAACTCCTATCCCTTTGCAATCCGGAGTTTGCACAGAGATCGCAATTTTGCCTTGCAATTTTCCTCTTATTGATTCCTTTAGGTTAAACCTGCCAAGATGTATTGGGGGAAAAGACTGTGAAAAAGCAAACATGAGGAATCTAGTCAAGGGAACAAAGTTTCTGGGCAGGACCTGGGCCATTGGTATTCCCTTGAGTAACCCATCGAGCAAAGCTCAACACTTACTGTATTCATGTTATAGGTACTCATGTTTGAAGTTAGCATCATCACTACCCGCTGTGAGAGTCATAACCTTACACAAAGAATATGTCTGCAATACAAAGAGAAGATGAATTTATGAAAAAGGAATAATCCCAAACCGGTTCCTGAACTGTAGGCAGTGGATTCTCATTTCTGTCTGGAAATCCTCTATAAAAGTGGGACCCAAACGTTCCCACTTATTTCCAGTTCCAAGCTGCTTCAGCAACCAAGGATGGAGGTACTCCACAAAATACATGAAGAACTGCTGTGATCTATTGCTGGTATTGCAAATAGTCAGTCTTCCAAAGGTAAGCAGACATTGTCTTAAGTGTGCACAACATGCTAGAGAAGCTATGGGTCTGTTTAAGAAATTGGATTATTGGCTGAATGGGGTGAGAACCCACTTCAAATAATAATCGCAATCCTTGGCAGGGTGAATGATAAACAGTCAGTAAATTAACCTGTGCTTAACCCTATGGTAGCTTGGCACAAAAGCAGTCAGGTGTATCTTGTAGGCAATGTATAAAGTATTTATGCAGTACTTAAACAGTAATAAAGTAGAAACACACCACAAGAAGAATCCCAAACTAATTTAGAAACAATAGAGGATAGTTTAATAAATAAAATAACACCAAAAATGATAACAATTTATTCAGTAGAACCAAGGATATAAGATTTTAAAGTTTCAGTTAAAAATAATACCAAAAAGCACAAAGGGCCAATTGCATGTATTTAGTTTTGCTGGACTAGGTCAAAGTCACAAGTTCAGACTGTGAGAAATTGTGCTGTTGATTGACTGGGGTGTGAGCCCTGGTCATGCATGAACCACAATCCTTGTCAGGGTGAGGCACAAGCCAACCCTAAATTAACCTGTGCTCAACACCCCGGTAGCTTGGCACAGATCAGTCAGGCTTAACTTAGAGACAATGTGTTAAGTATTTGTGCAACACTTCAAACAGTATCATAGTGAAAACACACCACAAAAGGATCCCACACCCGTTTAGGAAAATAGAGTAATTTTTAATAAATAAAACAACACTAAAGCAAAATAGCGCCAAAAATGCACAAAGCGCCATCTGTGGAAATCTGGTTGTGATGGACCGGGACAAAGTCAAAAGTGCAGGCCAACTACGATGGAGTGTGGTCCGACTACAGGGACCCAGTTAGGCCAGCTGAGCAAAGAACCTTAAATTCTGGTTTGCGGAGCATTGCAAGTGTCCACGTCGAAGATGTGTCATGCAGCTGAAGAGATGTGTCAGTTCTAAGAAGCAGCGAGGCTGTGATGTACGATCCCGCTTTGTCATTGAGGATCCTGTTGACAAGGACTTGCCATGCAAAGTCTGGTGTAGAGGATGCATAGCGCAGTTGGGGCAATGCTTCGGTTCCGAGGAGCTACGAGTCTGTGATGCGGAGTCCGGCATCGTCATCAGGCTGCCGTTGACGAGGGATGAGAGGACCTGTGCCGAGGATGCGCCGTACAGCGGCGGTTCCGATGAGGCAGTGGCCTGCGATGTGACGCAGGTGTTTGCAATGGAGGAGACCCACACAGCAGCGGCAATGGTCTGCTTGGGTTGTGCCGTGCAGCAGAGGGGATGCGTCAGTTCCGCTGGATCCACAGAGACTGACAGAACACTTTAGGCCCACTTCCATGAGTTCAGGTCTGCTTGGCACCACTTGGCAGAGTAGACTCACAGATGGCAGAGTGCAGGTGCTGGGGTCAAGGTTTGTTGAAACCTTCTGTCCCTGTGGCTCAAGTCAGGAGGCTGGTCAACTCGCCCTTCTAGTCATTCTAGGATCCTGGACTCAACAGATGCAGATCCAGTCCTTCTCACCCTGGCAAAAGGGCAGCAGGTCAGCACAGCAGGGCAGCAGTCCTTCAGAGCAGCAGTCCAGAAGAGTGGCAGTCCTTACAGCAGCACAACTGCCCTTCATCCTGGCAGAGTATCCACAGGTCCAAAAGTGTACTGAAGAGTTGGTGTCTGAGGTCCAGTATCTATACCCAGTTGTGCCTCTGAAGTGGGGAGGCGCTTCTAGAGGTTTCCCTTTGAAGTCCCCAGGCATCCTGCCTTCCCTGTCCTGGTTCCAAATTAACTAAAGGAGGTATGCAACCCTTTGTGAGGAGGCAGGACACAGCCTATTCAAGTGTAAGTAGGGCTGTGCCCAGCTCTGCCTTCCCATCCTGCCAGTGATGGCCAATCCAGGTACACCTAAGATCTCTATTGGTTGTGACTGTCTAGGAGGACTGCACAAAGCCCAACTGTCAGCTACACCTAATTATTTCACCCAGAAAGGCTGCAGGCACTAAATGGCTAGGGCAGGAAAATGCCCACTTTCTAAAATCTGAGCTCACCCTATGTTAGGATTTTTAATTACAATTCCAAAGACACCAAACACAAACTAAGTACCTGTTCAGATTTACAAATAACAGCTTCCTAAAGGTAATAAGGTAGCTACAATGTTATCCTATAGGAGAGGTAGGTCTTGCAGTAGTGAAAAACGAATTTAAGAGTTTTTCGCTACCAGAACATGTAAAACTAAGAAGTGCATGTCCTTCTTTTTAAAGACACTGCACCCTACGCTGTGCTATGCCTGTTCTGGTAAAGCAGCCAATCAGGACAGGGCTGTGATGTGATTCCTGCATCAGACTGCGTCTCAATGCATTGGTTGCAGTGAAACCTTCAGTTGCACGGTAAGAAGTGCTCTCTGACTCCAGCCAATGGTCAAAGACCTGGAAGACAGCACTTGGTGGGTTACGACTCATGATTCACTCCCACAGAAGCCGGCAGTTCCAGTTCGGTCTGGTCAGCAGGCCTCTAGAAGTTGTTGTGTCCCTGTGACAGGAGGTCACTCAACTGACCTTTGGAATCACTGTGAGTAGCCTGGGCTCAAGGCAAGCAGGTCCAGTCTTCCTTTTACAGACAGCATGCAGTGGTGGCTGGTGACATTTGAAAGTGGTGGGGCGTAAAAGCTCGGGAACAGTGCCCTGAGGCGAGGGAGCGACCCTGAGAAAACTCTTTTTTTAGAGTTGGCAAATGGTGCACTTTCAAGCAAACGTGAGAAAACAAGAAGGTCAACAATGCACTTCTGAGTTTCCACTCCTCCACAGCTCCTCTCTCATCCACCTCAGACTCTGCTCTCCCCAGCCGCTCTCTCCCCCACCTCCAAGCCTCCACTCTCCCTCCAGTCTCTCTCTCCTCCATCTTCAAGTCTCAGCCTCTCTCTCTCTTCCACCTCCAAGGCTCCGCCCTCTTTCAGTCTCTCCCCTCTCCACCCTCAAGCCTCTGCTCTCCCTCAGTCTGTCTCCCTCCTCCTCTTCCAACTTATCGCAAGAATGTATTTTTCATGCTGCTGTTGAAATCTGCAGTCTGTCTGAGACCGTAAACCTCAAAGATATATTTGTGGATTGGCGCACATGCACCAGTGAAATATGTTCACCCCTAGGGCGTATCCCCGAAACTTGGCGAAGCATACTTGTCACTCTTGGACACTAAAAAGGCTAACACGAGTGTCCTGCTGATTGAAATAATGTTAACATCAGTTAGCAGCGATTTGAAGCTTTGCCAATTTACAGCACATGAAATGCCTCTATCACTGTAAAATGAGGCATGAGTACGATTAATAAGCTGTTCAGACATGGGTATGATTAATACGCCATGTTTTTGGACTATAAGGCACAGCATTTTTTTAAAGAGCTTTATTTTTTAATAATTCTAAATGCTCTGATTATATTGCGCTCCCTAGTCCACAGCTCGCTCTTCCCATTAGCCCCCACCCCCTCCCTGTCTAATGTAGCCACTAGCCAGTAGAGACCTGCGCTGCCGCCGGATTAGAGTGGCCTATGTTTTGCTGGCAGTCCGTTCAGAAATGGTACATTCCTAATAATCAGCACTGTGTGTGGACACAGACTGCTCCCCAAATTTCTATTTTTCAAGAACGAACATCTTCATCTTTGTTACTTGTATTTGCCGTTTCCTTTCCAGCACAAAGTACGAGGACGGTTAGCTTCAGATTTCCTCCCGGGCGCGGACCAGGAGATAACGAGAGAATGCCTGCTGTCAGCTGGACAATTGTGAATAATTATTGGCCGGCATGCTCGCGGGAGGGAGGGGGAGCTGCGGGGGGGCATAAAAAATTTAAAATGAATCCTACCTTACTGCCGGTTACCGAGCCGCCTCTGCTCCTGGCTGGCCGGTCGGGTCACGGTGTAATGGTGCAGCTAGGTCCCACTCCTGCGTGTTCCTGCTGCAGGAACAGGAAGCAGCCAGAAGGCAGCTTCCCTCCCCTACGCAAGCCAATTACAACGCTGCAATGGCAGCGTTGTGATTGGTGAGGCGCAGCAGGAGAGCGCCCCAGCCGGGCCATTTTCTCTGCATAGAGAAAACCCAAAAGGGAGAGTGGGCGGTCCTGCTCGAGGGCAGGGGGGAGTGGCTTACCCACTGTTGTGGGTACTGACTGTTTGGTTGGCTCCAGGGCCGACCAAACAGTCAGTACCCACAACAGTGGGCAAGCCACTCCCCCCCCCTGCCCTCGAGCAGGACCGCCCACCCGCCCGCCCCCAACCAGGAACTTCTGCTTTCTCGCAGTGCGAGAAGAAGAAACATAAAATGGTAGTTTTAACATTTTATGTTTCTGCTTCTCGCACTGCGAGAAAGCAGTGGGGCGACGCCCAAACGCCCCTATGGAGGAGCCGCCACTGACAGCAGGGCAGTTCTTATCCTGAATCTTCAACAGCTCAAGGTGTTCTGAGAGTGGTTCTGAACGTCCCTTTTCTATATCTACTGCCAACCTTTGTGTGGGGTATTACCTGACTTACTCCCACACAAACTGATTTTGGTCAGTTCTTCCTCTTGCCTTAGCCTTGGCTCCAAACTGTCTTGGGAGACAAAAGACAGGGCAGGTCTGGTGTCAGGTTCCTTTGTGTATACTATGGGCAAGGTCCTTTGAAATATAATCAGGGCAGGGTACAGCTCCTCCCCAGCCATCTTTCCAGGAAGACACTCTAACAGCTACACCCATGCCCCTTGTTCACTGTCTGGGCTGAATACACATTCTTGATCGGGGAACCATTAACAGACCCAGGCAACTGGAAACTCCTAGAAAATCCTCAGAAACTTTGGGCAGGAAAATGCTGACTTTCTAAAAGTGGGATTTTCAAATTTAGAATCTAAAATCGGACTTTATAAAAGAGGATTTTAAATTACAATTCATTTGAGTATAAACATAATTTCTCTAACTGTTCCCAATCTGAAGTTAACACGTATTAACTGAAATAAGGTAACCCAGTGTTAGCCTATGGGAGAAATAGGCCCTCCAACAGTGAAAAACTGCTTTAGGAATATTTCGCTGTCAAGACATGTAAAACTTAAACACACATGTTCTTCTTTCTAAACACTTTGCACCCTGCTCTATGAGTGGTTAGTGCCAATATTAAGGGTGACTTGTAAGTTTTAAAAAGGAAGGTTTTGGTATGGCAAAAGGTTTATTTTGCTGAGGGCGAAATAGCAGTTTAAAAATGCACTGCAGGCTGCAGTGGCAGACCTGAGACGTGTTTTTAAAAGGCTACTTTAGTGGGTAGTACAATGAGTGCTGCAGCCCATTAGTAGAATTTAATTTATGTGCATTGGGTACATGTAGTACCATTTTCTAGGGACTTATAAGTAAATTAAATATGCCATTTAGGTATATGCCAATTTGCCATATTTTAGGGAGAGAGCACAAGCACTTTAGCACTGGTTTGCATGGATAAAGTGCACAAAGTCCTAATGCTAACAGAAACCGCTTCAGCAAAGGAAGGTAAAGGAAGGTAAAATTCTGGGGTTACCATGCAGGTCCAACATTCAGAATGAGTTACATGACCGGGGTCCAGTTGTCATATGAAACAGGCATCTAAATATAAAGATGGAAAAGGAAGTTGGGTCTGAAACTTCATAGCTTGTCTCCTGAACAACGGCGTTTAGTTGTTCAGGCCATAATTTAATCTTGAGTTAGCAACAATAATGCTGTCTTCCTAGGTCCCCAGAAATATCTCATTTCAACATTGCAAACTGTAATGCAGCTGTCCACCTTCTTCTTAACCTTCCTTCATGCTTTCCTTTGCTTCCCATTAGGGAACAAATAATCTTCAAACCCAGCTTCATAGTCCAAGGCTATAACGGGTGCTGGTCTTTCAAAACTGAGATCCCAAAATCATGCCTACCTCCCCGCTCACCTACATAGATCATCACTGTTAGTGCTTCTGAAAGTTCCTTAGCCAGTCTCTCAATGTTGGGTGGCAAATATTTCTCAATATAACACGTCTCCCTCTTGGGAATCATCTTTCCGTTCATTTCTATCTCATTTCCAACTGTGTGATGTTCTGCAAAAAGTCTTAACACCTTCTTTTTCACTGATAAACTATAGTGTTGCTTCGTTCAGTGAGCAGACACCTCTGGGTAATTGTGTGGCTTACAAATGTAGCAATGAGTGAATTAATCAAGCAATCACTGGGGTGAGGGTGAAGAAAAGGTCTGTTTTAGTAATGCCAGATTTTAGGCTGGCAATCTGTTATGCAACTAATAATTGAAGAAACTTTTTTGCGATGGAGCTTCTACATCTTTTCCTGGCACACTTGGATTTGGTGGTGGCTGGTTAATTGCTGAGAATCTCTTTCTACCAAATGAATGGTAAAAGATTAGGACATGTTCTGATGGTGTGATAAGTGATGGCATTACAATGGGTAGATAGGCTGCGGTAATTGATGATCATTTCGTCAAGCACCAAGGTAATAAATACCCACTCCTGTAGGTAGTCCGCACTAGTGGTATCATTTTATGATCCAAGCAGAGAAGTGTGATTTAAAGAGCCACCCAGGCCAGCATGATAGGACTGAGATAAGGAACAAGCAGAATGAGGTTAGTGTCAGACTAGAAGAGTGTGGCTAGGATTACTGTGCGGTATAAATGGGTCCCAAATAATTCCATGATGACGAGACCTTTCTATCTAATTTCTCTACCTATGACCAATGTCTTTCTGCAGAAACACGGTAGGCCTTTTGGAAGTCCTTCCATTGTGTTCATGGTTTCAAGGACACTAGACAATTTCTTATTTACAAAAAAACCCAACAGTATTACATTCTTTGATCCCTGTGAGGTAGAAGTTGACATTGCATCAGAGACAGACTCAGATTGTATCTCCAGCGATATAACAAAGCAACGCCAGTACTTTATACTGCATTCACCTCCACCAACCGCTCTGCAGCAAAATGGACCGGTATATCTAGAATTTGAAAAAAATGAACATATTTAACAAAGATATTTAAAATATTGTAATCTGTTCTAGATAATTGATGTTATCTAAAATATAGTATTCTTGATGTTCCCCGTGCAGACACCCTATATACCCTAAATTCACATGGGGCAAGTTGAATCATCCTGTGAAATGAGGATCCCTGACAACAATCTAATATATCTTAGAAACAAATTGGCAATTACCTCATTGAAGTTTGGAATTGGAGCACACAGTTACTTTCATCCAGCCGCGGTCGCTGCAGGTAAGGGCGGTGGGGCTGGGTGGTGCGTTTGGGGGTTTCGAGAGACGACCACGAGGGAATTTTTTTTTTTTTCCCTCGTGGACGTCTCTCGAAATGCCCTCCCCCACCCGGCCCCACCGCCCCACTGCTCTTACCTGCAGCGGCCGCGGCTGCTTTCATCATCCATTTCCACAAATGTAGCCATTAAAAGACATCAAAACTGGTGGTAATGGCATGACGAGCGTCATTATTAATTTATGTTTCACAATTTTATATAACAGAACTAGGCCCAAACAGATGTCAGAGATCTAAGCACAAAGAACAGTTAGTAAATACACATAGAGTAACTTGCAAGTGGTGGCAGCCAAAAACAGACTATAAAGCTTAAATAATGAATTGGCAGGGTGATAATAAGAAAGAAAACTCAAGATACAGTATAGAACTGTATACAGTTTGTCACTAAAATGCAGTTGAATGTAGGATCAGGAAGGTAAGAAAAGGAAGCTGGCACAGGAATGAGCATCCATGCAAAATGTTTATTGGCAGTAAAATGGAAGCACTAAAGCTAGTAATGTAACAGGGGGTTAGTTATAGTGCAAGGCTGTTTTTCAAATGGGGTATGGCTGCCCTTAGAAACAAGATACCTGAACCACAACATACCAGACATTGAAAGTCTGACTGTCAAATAAATATGAGTGACAGCAGCACATATCAATACAAATCCAAACGTGTTAAGTGAATTCAACCTCTGCAGGGCTGAAGATCGCGCCTGTTTCTCCCTGAAAGATCAACAATTATAGTGGTGGGATTCTGAGCTACGGGGATTTCTGCTTGTTATTCACGTTCACACCTAGTCTCCTCCCTGACCATGAACCCCTCCACCCGAGTCACCTCTACCAGGGGTTTGGGTGACTCTAGGGGTGCTGAAATACTCCAAATTACGGGATTTATGGCATCATTTAGGGATCGCTAGGGGTCACAGCTGCGACCCCTGGCTTGCCCCTTGGACACCTGGCACTGCCTTTACAGCCTCTGACATCAGAGGTGGCAAAATCAGTGCCTGGAACACAGGGGCAGCTCATCCTAATGGACGTCAGTTGGATCTCCACTTTCCTGGTTTTCTGTCTTTTTTTTATTACACAAGTAGTGCATGTTATTCACTCTTATCGTAATAAAAAATACAGTATAATTAACTGGAATATGGCACTATCTGGCAACTAAGGTAAATAAAAAAATTACTCACTTCTTTTACTGAGTTTACAAAGGAAATATTTTAAATATAAAAAACCCTTAAACTCTCCAAACCACTCTCCTGTCATACTTAATATCAATCAATGTACTATCTATTGTGCCGTTTGCACCATGGTGTGGCAGTCACAGTCTAATGCTTGATCACATTGCACACATCAGCAAGGATTCCACCATAAACATACCATTCTATTATAAGCGCTTAGTGCCTAGTAAGGTGCAGGAAGACGCTATATGAAAATGCATTATTGTGGGTGAGAGTGTGGGGCCTATTAGCAATAACCGGCGATAATTATCGCTAAGCGCACTTAGCGCTAGGATAATTATCGCCGGCTATTGCAGGTTTCTATCGCGGAGATAGCGTGCTATCAGCAACGCTTATCTCCTAAGCGATAGAAACCCTGGAGAACAGTGTGAATATCGCTTGAAAACAAGCGATATTCACACTGTTACCAGTGTTAGCTAGGTGATTGGGTGAGGGGGATTTAGCCATGTAATCCACCTCCCATTGGATTACATGGCTAAGTCAGGTCTGGACCAGGCGTTAACAAACCAGCGCTAAACGTGTTTAGCGCTGGTTCGTTAATTACCTCCCCTGCCTCGCTAATAGGCGATAGCGAGCTTAGCGACTGTTTCCAGTCGCTTTTAGGTTGGGAACGCCTACTTTGCATGCCATTAGCGATAAATATCGCTGGCATGCAAAGCGGCACCCAACCCGGTCGCTATCGCCTAGAAGCTGTTGCCAACAGAAGTTAGCGACAGCTTGCTAATAGGGCGTTAGAATTATCGCCGCTTTAGCGGGAAAAAGTCCCGCTAAAGCGGCGATAGAGCCCTTGATAATATGCCCCTGTGTTTATATAAGAGAGAGAATGTGTGAATGTTTAAGCATGTGCGTGAGTCAAAGTAAAGATCAAATGGCGTGGGATGTCACTTCCGCTACCCCAGGCATTTTGGTGAATTGATGCCCATAAATATCAAAAATATCCTCCAGCAGTGGCGCCCGGTAATTTTAGTAGGGAGGGGGCAGACAGGACACACACGCACACATACACACTCACAACCATGCATTCACACACGAGCACACACACGCACACATCCATTCACAACACTCATTACCAAATATTCAAACACACACCCATGTATGCACGCACCAAACATTAATTAAAAATAAAATCACACTTACCTGCAGCTCTGCCTCGGAGGTCCCAGGAGGCTTGGGACTGCTGCCTTCCCTCATTGGCTGACCTAGGGAAAGCAGCAGTCCCTACGTGGTCACAGAGTGGGATGGGGTCAGTGAGACTGCTGACCCCACCCCTCTCTGTGATGAAGTGCCACTGATTGACACTCGACCCTGGGCCCTTCTGGGCTTAAATCTGAAGCGCCCAGGCGCGAGGTAATGAGTGACGCTACCCCTCATCAATGAGGGGGAGGGCCTCTAGGACTGTTGCTGAGCTGAGCTGAGCTGAGCTGAGGAAGTCACACCCACAGGAACTGTGAAATCCTCAGCCCAGCAAAGTTCAGCTCGGGCAGCCAGGAGCCTGAGCATTTAGCGCATGTCTAGCTCCTGGCTGCCTGACCTGAAAATGAACAGTGTCTGTCAGGCTGACCTTTGCTCAGCCTGACAGACACTGTTCTTGAGGGGCAAAAGGCGAGGGGGCGTGGCCCCTCAGTCCCAATGGACCGACCGCAGCTGTGCTTCAGGACTAATTTCGGAATGGTTTGGCTTGGTGTTTTCACCAGGAGATTCCGGCTGCTTTCAGCATGTGAAATGCTCATTTTATAATTCCGATGGGGGAGTGGGTAACTCTCCCATTGGGATTACCACAGGCACTCAAAAGAGGACCCATGTGGAGTACTGAAATCGCAATGCTTTACATTATATATATTCGAAATGTACCGGTGGCAGCTCATGCGCATTCATAAATATTTGCCCAACAAACTGATGCCGAAATGTAGGTCACTAATCATGCGTCGCTTGATTATGTTTCTTTTTTTTTTAAGGCAGTTCCACAGAACGGAAGTCAAATATTTAAGCTTGTGACACACGCACATCTGGGTTCATATTGTTGATTTTAAATACTTGCTATCCAATATGGTGGAAGCAGATGTTAGCTTGGCAGTGGCGGTAGACGTGAGCGATCGCATCAGAAGTCCCATATGCAACCTGGATCCGAGCTACACACCCGACCGGACGGGCCTGGGTCCTGTCCTGGATTTATGAATGTTTGTTTGCTCTCCAGACAAGATTTATCAGCGCTCCTAGTCTGAACCCTGCAGCACCTGAGCTAAAACTGCCTTGCAAAATGCACGCAACGTTAAAAAAAAAGAGTTAATTGCGTGACCTCAATACTTCCCAAACCACTTTCATTTAAAATTGAAATACGAATATAATATCTAATCATATGAATATTGTATGAATAATTTACTGATGTACGATCTGCCCACTCTGCTCAACATAGGTTTCTGTTAAAGCCAGTGCTAAAGGTCCAAAGTGGCTTTTGGAGCACGGATAATTCATTCATCTCATTTGCATAGTTTGAATTTAATACAGCTTAAAAATGAATATTACGGAATTTTATTTGTGATTCTGAGAAACTCCTCTTATCCTATGAATTACTGATTGAACAATTCTTTCAAGAAATATTTATTATGAATATTGTTTCCTTCAATGAATGTCCGGCTCAGCCATGCTCTCTGAACGGCCCTGTCGTCTAGAGCTAATTTCTGAAATCACGCTATGTATAATTATAACTCTTCTGAAGTCACAATGTACCGAAAATTACTCACTTCTTTTACTGAGTTTACAAAGGAAATATTTTAAATATAAAAAACCCTTAAACTCTCCAAACCACTCGCCTGTCTCATACTTAATATCAATCAATGTACTATCTGTTGTGCCGTTTGCACCATGGTGTGCCAGTCACAGTCTAATGCTTGATCACATTGCACACATCAGCAAGGATTCCACCATAAACATACCATTCTATTATAAGCGCTTAGTGCCTAGTAAGGTGCAGGAAGACGCTATATGAATATTAACACAATAAAATAAAATAATGTGCACCACAATTGCAGTAGGTGAACACTTTCTAAGTGTGCCAGGCACCCCAGAGAAAGAGAACCCGACGCACCCCAGAGGACAGTAGTCTCACCTGTTACTATTCCAGACTGAAGATGCCCTCAACCTTTGAAGGATTCTGTCTGAAGGAAGTTGGGGTCAGCCAGGACCAGACCTCATTCTGCTGGGAGCAGGTGATTGGCTGAAAGACGATGTCATCCGCCTTTGCTAAAATCTCTCTGTTGGGACAGTCTATCCACTATCCTTACCCAAAGAGACTATGGGTCAGATCTTGGCGGACAGATTACTCTGTCACAACGGTGACGGATATCCCGTCTGCCAAAATAAAAATCCCATAAAATATAATCGGATATATATTTCGGCGGACATGATATCATCACCGTTGTGACGGAGTAACCCGTATGCCAAGATCTAAATCAGGCCCTAAGTGAAGAAGATCTCTGATGCAGGGCTAGGTGTGATTAGTCACGGTCTGTGATAAGACCTCCTGTTTGATGTGGCTTTGGGGAGCGGGGTGAGGGGGGCTGCACAGTGATTGATACTGTCTCCTAAAAGGTCTGCTTGGGGAGAGAACTGCACCACAATGAGAAGAAATGTTGAAGTAACAGGGATTCCCTAAAACACATGATTTGGTCCTGGAGGGCCGGATCATGCCAGATTTTTAAGATAACTACATTTATCTAAATGGGAATATGCTAAAAATCTGGCATGGATCCGGCTCTCCAGGACGAAATTTGAAGAACCCTGGTCTCGAGCGAACAGATTACAAGAGGCGATGTGCAAGAGAATACAATTGTTGATAGTTATACGTTGAGTGACTTTGTTGTCATTAGAAACTTTAAAAGGGACCTGTGCAAATGTTTTCATATCAGCCTTTCTCTTTTGATGTTGTGGTACATACCCATAGTCTACCCCCAACACTTTACACCTCTAGAACATGGGTACTCACAAACATTATCCAAGGGGCCAAAAAGTTTGGTCTGTGATTTTACTGAGGGGCGCATTGATGCGTGCACGGTGCAGGTCATGGGAGGGAGTTTCAGAGGGGGAGGGGGTTTTGGCAGTAAGGTGGGAGTCGGGGAAGCCAAGCATATACATCTAGTGGCTGAATTGCACAATGTGAAGTTAGAAAACATGGGATTAATCCCGGCTCCCCCACTCTACCAAATTGTGTGATCCTGGGCAATTGTTTTATTTCACTTTCCCTCCGTTTTCTTCATAATCACATATGAGGACTTCCCTTCTCCTTTGTTTAATTTATGAAAACTATAATGTTGTTCATGTATAATATGAACCCTGGCCACCCAAAGAGTGCATGTAACAACTGACTTGGCTCTTAGTCCACTATTGCCATTGTTGTCAGGGTGGGTGGAAGAATGAATGTTTCTAGTTTCATGTCTGAAAACTATCACTTAAAAAAAAACTCAATGCACTGATATAATCTGATGTACTAAGCTGAAAAATGTTCTGCATGTTAATGAAATTAACGTTTTGAATTTTGAAGAAACTTTATTATATTTAACACTTTTGCTGCAAGATGTCTTTAAAACCAAAGTTAAGTGGTGTAGGACTACCTGATTTATTTCGTTTTGTTAACTTCAATTAACCTGTAAATAAATGCTTGCCTGTTTACTTATCATCATTGTAATGTTAGAGCTGAGTCGAGCAAACAGCAGCCCAGTGCTGATGTTGACCAGAGGACCGCATGTAAAGGTCAGGAGGGCTGCATGAGGCCCCGGGCCGTACTTTGAGATTCCCTGCCCTAGGAACACCTTATACACTCATTTTTGCATGCATTTTTTCCTCTGTTACATTTAAACTTGCCCATTGAATCATAGAGATAAAACCTGATCAAGGTCAAATTCATCAGTGATTGTTAAACACTTTTGAGGGGGGGTCAGTTTTTTTCTAGGAAAATTCATGTTTAAAGTGTTCTCCTCTTTTGTCTGTACGTCAAAGCAGCAAGTGGTTTGGGGCTGTGTGTGTTCCCATTCAGAGGGGACATGGCCTAGTAGATTAGGCTGCACTGTTCCTATTGGAGCAGGGTCAAGGATGATTTGCATGGGGGTCTTCCCTGTGCCTAGTAGCACAGTGAGCAAGAAACTGATGGACTGAAACGAGGCACCCAGTAATTAACAAGAGATGATTTTAACTTAGTCATTCAACTCATTACGTTTTAGGTCTGGCATAAGCCTCAATATTTTTTCCCATTAAATATAATATACACTTTGGGTGGCTGTCAGTCATCCTCCTTCATCTGTTGCTTCCTTGGATCACAGCCCTTTAGCCATTGGCTTGAGACATTGTTAATCTCATCTCGTATTTGCCCAAAGGAGTATTTCAGTCTTACTCTCTTTCTATTGGCTCTTTGTTTGTATCCCTATGGCTGCATTGTGATGAATGAGGGACTATTAACATCATATTTAGTTATTATGTCACACATGTAATTGATTTCATAGGGCTGTCCTTTTAACATGTGTTTTACTTTAGCTTCCATTTTTCAGATGTATTTGTCAGTTCTGGAAAGTGAGGTAGAGCTGAAAATGGTCGCCCCAATGTCATGTGACTTGGGATAGTCTGACCTCAAGGTGGCCGAATGCATGCCAGATCAGCAACAGTAGGTGAGGCTTTGGCCAGTCATCATGGGACTAGGCGGCCCCACCTGTAGCATGGCTGTGAGTGCCCAGGGGATCCTTCTCATTCTGCTGTCTGAGCACGTTAACAAGCACTGGCAAAGCCATTGGGCGTGACTGAAAGCTCAAAGTGCAAGACAAACCTATTGGCTTTGTCAATGTGTGCTTATTTTCCCTCGCTGCCTTTAGATTACATTATCATTCTGGGCTTTCGATTTTTATCCCTGAAGTGAAAAGATGGGTGTTTTGAAGGGATAATATGTATACACACAATAGGTGCTTGTTTCAGAAATGAAACCTCTCAAAAGGGGACAATAGTGTTTTGGTTTTTTTGGGGGCTTTGAGATTATCACCACTAATGCCTTTTCTCTCCCGTGGGAACACGCTTTTAGAAGAATGGCTTGATGTTATCTGCAGCATATTAGTCAACATGTACAGGACATGACTTTATATGTATACCATCAGTCAATGTTTACATAGGAAAACACGAAAGTAGCACATTGCTGTCATACACAAAATGGAAGGTGCCCACAAGTTCAACAATGTATTAAGCTACGCAAAGGGTTTAGCAGGGCAGCTCATCTGTTACCTTGAAATTATTATCGATGGCTCGCGTCAGCATTGGGTAATCTCTCCCATTGAAAGAAACTGTATCAAGCGATGTCACCCAATATATTAGCAAGGTGTGGTAGTAGAATATCATAATTGAAATATGGTTGACATAAATATTGTGTTCTAAGTATCGCTTACAAAAGGTTTGCCTCATTGGAGTTAATAATAGACATTCTTCACCGACTGGGACAAAATTTTTGTAAACATTATGTGGGACATAATATTTCTGACTGAAAATATTTATATAATATTCTGACGTACAACCATCTAATAACTGTGGCAGAATCGGGCTGTTGGCGACCGCAAAAAGTATTTAATGTGTAAAAAGCCCTATTTTGCAATTCTGTAACCTATTACCAAAACAGAAAATGGGTTCGCGATTCGGTATTAGGAAGGGGCGAGTTTAGGATATCCCTTCCTAATAGCGACTCGCAGTGGTATGTGTGAATGTTTTGCAACCGAAAAGCAGTGGCAAAACATTCACATTTTACCAGCAACTCCAAGTTGGTGGTTACCCATTCACAAATGGGAACGATTCCAACTGGACCCCTTCCCCTTTGTCAATGTATGCAAAAACGTTTTTTTAGGAACAGGCAGAGGTCCCTCGGTCCGTGCCACTGCCTACTCTTCAAAAATGAAAAGAAAACTTTTAATTTTACATTTTGCATTCTGTTTTCCTTTAAGGAAAACGGGCTGCATTAAAAAAAAAAAACATTGCTTTATTTATAAGCAATCACAAACATGGTGGTCTGCTGACGCCAGCAGGCCACCAGCCCTGTGATTTTAGCGATTCCCAATGGGTCCCACACAGAGAACTACCTCATGAATATTTATACGGTAGGTCTTTTTGTGACCCAATGGGAATCACAAACACTGTAAAACACACTTTAGTACATTACTGTTTGTGATTACCAAATAGCGAAATGCAAACATTCACTATTTGGTAATCGCGGGGGCGTGGCTTAGCCGGCAATGGTGCTGGACGTGCTCGTGTAGAGCTCTGCCGCAGGCTCCCCTTCTTGGCTGAATTGATCCAAAATGGACAGCGCGGAGGTAACTGCTGCCCATTGGGGAGCTCTCTGAATCGGCAACGGAAGCCCCGGCGAAGTTCCGAGGGAAACAACGACAGAGACCAGCAGCGGCTCCTGACTCGGTTGGGAGCGCTCGCCGAGGCTCCGAGACATCGGGGCGGAATAGGACTCGAGGTCGGGGACTGGCTCCGCCCCTTAGGCCCGAATCCCGCAGTGGAGCCGACCTGGAGGAAAATGCTGACTTGCCGGAGGTGAGCTGTGGACCGGACGGACGGCGCGATCCAGGGGCGCGAACTGCGAGGGCTGGAGGATGCTGAGGGCCTTGATGACCGGGAGGCTGCCCGGTGACATCGAGCGCAAGCCTGGTGCGGAACTGCGGCCTGCCCCTGTTCTCTGGGCTCGACCCGGGAGGAGCTCCATGCTGGTGGCGGCGACCCGACCTGGTGGACGGAGGCGGACTGTTGGAGTGATACACACAGGGCACCCACTGCCATCCTAGGTGGCACTCGCCGTGCGAGCACCCTGCGCCTTATCGAGGTTCCTATGCATGTCCCTGCCCCACATGCTGGCAACCCTTGGCGGGCACTTTCACCACCACCGCGTCGCCCAGGTGACCTTCAGCGACGTGCACAGAGGCGACCGGGCTACTCCAGGACTTATTGCCCCACACAGATTACTGCGCGAAAGAGCCACCAGATAGTACAGAGGCGGATGGTCAGAGCGGTGTATACAGGACGTTCGCTGCCACCCTGGGAGGCACTTGACGCACGAGCACCCTGCGCCATGTCAAGACTCCTGCACACGTCCCTGCCCCGCATATTGGCAACCCTTGGCGGGCCCCCCTCACCACCACTGCGGCGCCCAGGTGAGCATCAACGACGTGCCTGGGGTGTACTACGAACACCCTCAGTTGAGAGACGGCCTATAAAGGGAGGCGTGGAGAGGCCTGAGCTTCTTCGAGGCCTGCCACCCTGCCCGGTCTGCTGCACTGGGTATCTGCCTGACGGTACTGTGGATCTGGCCGGTTGGAGCTGGCGGATAACTGTGGATCGCAGCGCACTGGCGCCAACTGACTCCTGTGAGGAATGGGAGCAATACTGAGACAGAATGCACCAAGAGTAGCCGAGACCTTCGGCTAAGCGGGGCCAGTTTGGCTAGATCGAGAGGCTAAAATAAAAGACCGAGGAGGAGGTGTATTAGGACGTGTTTGCCCTATCTACAGCGGGAAGTTCAAGGCGTGCCTGTGGACTCATCTCGGCGCCCCAATCACAGAACATAATAGTATACCTACTCCCTAGTGTCCCATGTCGCGGGGGGGGCGCACAAGAACAGGTGTTGGAACTGTAGTGGCCAGTTGCCCGCAAACTCGGGCATTAACCCCTTCGCTGCTAGGCCTTTTCCCCTCCTGTGCTAAGCCTTTTTTTGGCTATTTGGGGTAGTGCGCGCTTAGGCCCCTGTAACTTTTTGACCACATAAGGTATCCATGCCAAATTTGCGTCCTTTTTTTCTAACATCATGGGGATTGTAAAGGTACCCAGGGTTTATGAATTCCCCTGGAGGGGACCCAGAAATTAGTCAAAATACAGCTAAATTTTGTTTTTTTTTGGAAAAATGCGAAAGAAGGGCTACAGATGAAAGCGTCTTGATTTTTCCCTGCAAATGGCATCAAAAAAGGGGTTGTGGGGATGAAATCACCATCTTCCCAGCTTTCAGGGACAAGCAGACTTTTGTCAGAAAACCAACTTTTTTTACACAGTTTTGGCATTTTTCTGGGACATAGCCTATTTTTGCTATTTTTTGTGCTTTCAACCTCCTTCCAGTTAATGGTAGAAATGGGTATGAAACCAATAATGGATCCTGGAAAGCCATACATTTCTGAAAAGTAGACAAAATTCTGAATTCAGCAAGGGGTCAATTGTGTAGATCCTTAAAGTTTTCCTTATAGAAACTAACAGTTAAATAAAGGAAAAATTGAAAATTTGTTGAAAAAAACAGCCATTTGTGTCAACGTTTTCACCTGTAACTTCTTCTAATTATGACAGCTATTTGAAGGCAATATACCGTTATATCCGCTGGACCTTTCTGGTTGTGGGGATATATAGGACTTGTAGGTTCACCAAGAACCCGACGAACCCAGAGCCAATAATTGAGCAACATCTTGCAATGATTTTTTTTAAGTACCGGGTATATAGCAATTATTTTGGGAAAATGTATACATGGAAAATTTGTTATGAAAGACACCTATGTATTTCTGAAATGGGAACAAAATGTAGATTTTAGAAACAGTAGATATTTGCACATTTCCGAAATTGGGAGTACCCATACTAGCATGAGAATTATAGGTCATTTTTCAAAATGACTTATTTTTTACACATTGTCTTTCATTTGGAAGGCAGAAATGCATCGAAAGTCAATAGGTAATAACAGTTGCTCTACAATTCTGTGTTACCCTAAGTCTCCCGATAAAAATGGTACCTCACTTGTGTGGGTAGCCCTTGTGCCCACAACAGGAAATGGCTCAAAATGCAACGTGGACGTACCACATTTTCACAATGAAAAATTACCCTTTTTTTGCAAAGTGCCTAGGTGTAGTTTTTGAACCCTAGCTCTGCCGGCACCTAGGAAACCTAGCAAACCTATACATTTTTGAAAACTAGACACCCAGGGGAATCCAGGATGGGGTGACTTGACTGCCTCCCACCAGGTTCTGTTACCCAGAATCCCTTGCAAACATAAAAAATTGTCAAATAAACCACATTTTCCCCACATTTCTGTGGTGGAAAGTTCTGGAATCTGCGTGGATCCACAAATTTCCACCCACCCCGCGTTTCCCAAAGTCTTACGAGAAAAATGGTACCTCACTTGTGTGGGTCGGCCTAGTGCCTGCGACAGGAAACAGCGCAAAACGCAACGTGGTCACACCTCAATTTCGCAGTGAAAAATGACCCTTTTTGGCAAAGTGCCTAGCTGTAGTTTTTGAACCCTAGCTCTGCCGGCACCTATGGAAACCTAGCAAACCTATACATTTTGAAAACTAGACACCCAGGGGAATCCAGGATGGGGTGACTGGACTGCCTCCCACCAGGTTCTGTTACCCAGAATCCCTTGCAAACATAAAAAATTGTCACAAAAAACACATTTTCCCCACATTTCTGTGGTGGAAAGTTCTGGAATCTGCGTGGATCCACAAATTTCCACCCACCCCGCGTTCCCCCAAAGTCTTACGAGAAAAATGGTACCTCACTTGTGTGGGTCGGCCTAGTGCCTGCGACAGGAAACGGCGCAAAACGCAACGTGGTCACACCTCAATTTCGCAGTGAAAAATGACCTTTTTTTTGCAAAGTGCCTAACTGTAGTTTTTTAACCCTACCTCTGCCGGCACCTAGGGAAACCTAGCAAACCTATACATTTTTGAAAACTAGACACCCAGGGGAATCCAGGATGGGGTGACTTGACTGCCTCCCACCAGGTTCTGTTACCCAGAATCCCTTGCAAACATAAAAAATTGTCAAAAAAAACACATTTTCCCCACATTTCTGTGGTGGAAAGTTCTGGAATCTGCGTGGATCCACAAATTTCCACCCACCCCGCGTTCCCCAAAGTCTTACGAGAAAAAATGGTACCTCACTTGTGTGGGTCGGCCTAGTGCCTGCGACAGGAAACGGTGCAAAACGCAACGTGGTCACACCTCAATTTCGCAGTGAAAAATGACCCTTTTTTGGCAAAGTGCCTAGCTGTAGTTTTTAACCCTACCTCTGCCGGTACCTAAGGAAACCTAGCAAACCTATACATTTTTGAAAACTAGACACCCAGGGGAATCCAGGATGGGGTGACTGGACTGCCTCCCACCAGGTTCTGTTACCCAGAATCCCTTGCAAACATAAAAAATTGTCAAAAAACCACATTTTCCCCACATTTCTGTGGTGGAAAGTTCTGGAATCTGCGTGGATCCACAAATTTCCACCCACCCGCGTTCCCCAAAGTCTTACGAGAAAAATGGTACCTCACTTGTGTGGGTCGGCCTAGTGCCTGCGACAGGAACCGGCGCAAACGCAACGTGGTCACACCTCAATTTTGCAGTGAAAAATGACCCTTTTTTGGCAAAGTGCCTAGCTGCAGTTTTTAACCCTACCTCTGCCGGCACCTAGGAAACCTAGCAAACCTATACATTTTTGAAAACTAGACACCAAGGGGAATCCAGGATGGGGTGACTTGACTGCCTCCCACCAGGTTCTGTTACCCAGAATCCCTTGCAAACATAAAAAATTGTCAAAAAAACCACATTTTCCCCACATTTCTGTGGTGGAAAGTTCTGGAATCTGCGTGGATCCACAAATTTCCACCCACCCCGCGTTCCCCAAAGTCTTACGAGAAAAATGGTACCTCACTTGTGTGGGTCGGCCTAGTGCCTGCGACAGGAAACGGCGCAAAACGCAACGTGGTCACACCTCAATTTCGCAGTGAAAAATTACCCTTTTTTGGCAAAGTGCCTAGCTGTAGTTTTTTAACCCTAGCTCTGCCGGCACCTAGGGAAACCTACCAAACACACACATTTCTGAAAAGTAGACACCCGGGGGCTTCCAGGGAGGTATGGCTTGCGTGGATCCCCCAACGTTTCCTTACCCAGAATCCCCTGCAAACCTCAATTTTAGCTGAAAAAATAACTTTTTTCACACATTTGTGTGTGGGAAAGTGTGGCATCACTGGCCTCACACAAATTTCCTACCACCCAGCGTTCCCCCAGGTCTCCCGATAAAAATGGTGCCTCACTTGTGTGGGAGGCCCAAGTACCTGCGACAGGAAGGGCCCACAACGAATTGAGGTGACCTCAAAATGGCCTTTCACAAAACCACCTGGTTTTGCAAGGGGGGTCACCTGGGTTTTTGGCCCTGTGCTCGGCGGCCATCTACGGAAACCTACAAAACCCACACATTTCTGAAAAGTAGACACCCAGGGGCTTCCAGGGAGGTATGGCTTGCGTGGATCCCCCAACGTTTCCTTACCCAGAATCCCCTGCAAACCTCAATTTTAGCTGAAAAAATCACTTTTTTCACACATTTTTGTGTGGGAAAGTGTGGCATCACTGGCCTCACACAAATTTCCTACCACCCAGCGTTCCCCCAGGTCTCCCGATACAAATGGTGCCTCACTTGTGTGGGAGGCCCAAGTACCCGCGACAGGAAGGGCCCACAACGTATTGAGGCGACCTCAAAATGGCCTTTCACAAAACCACCTGGTTTTGCAAGGGGGGTCACCTGGGTTTTTGGCCCTGTGCTCGGCGGCCATCTAGGGAAACCTACCAAACCCACACATTTCTGAAAAGTAGACACCCGGGGGCTTCCAGGGAGGTATGGCTTGCGTGGATCCCCCAACGTTTCCTTACCCAGAATCCCCTGCAAACCTCAATTTTAGCTGAAAAAATCACTTTTTTCACACATTTTTGTGTGGGAAAGTGTGGCATCACTGGCCTCACACAAATTTCCTACCACCCAGCGTTCCCCCAGGTCTCCCGATACAAATGGTGCCTCACTTGTGTGGGAGGCCCAAGTACCCGCGACAGGCAAGGGCCCACAACGTAGTGAGGTGACCTCAAAATTGCCTATCTCAAAACCACCTGGTTTTGCAAGGGGGTCACCTGGGTTTTGGCCCCGTGCTCGGCGGCCATCTAGGAAACCTACCAAACCACACATTTCTGAAAAGTAGACACCCGGGGGCTTCCAGGGAGGTATGGCTTGCGTGGATCCCCCAACGTTTCCCTACCCAGAATCCCCTGCAAACCTCAATTTTAGCTGAAAAAAATCACTTTTTTCACACATTTTTGTGTGGGAAAGTGTGGCATCACTGGCCTCACACAAATTTCCTACCACCCAGCGTTCCCCCAGGTCTCCCGATAAAAATGGTGCCTCACTTGTGTGGGAGGCCCAAGTACCCTCGACAGGCAAGGGCCCACAACGTATTGAGGCGACCTCAAAATGGCCTTTCACAAAACCACCTGGTTTTGCAAGGAGTCACCTGGGTTTTTGGCCCTGTGCTCGGCGGCCATCTAGGGAAACCCACCAAACCCACACATTTCTAAAAAGTAGACCCGGGGGCTTCCAGGGAGGTATGGCTTGCGTGGATCCCCTAACGTTTCCTTACCCAGAATCCCCTGCAAACCTCAATTTTAGCTGAAAAAATCACTTTTTTCACACATTTATGTGTGGGAAAGTGTGGCATCACTGGCCTCACACAAATTTCCTACCACCCAGCGTTCCCCCAGGTCTCCCGATAAAAATGGTGCCTCACTTGTGTGGGAGGCCCAAGTACCCGCGACAGGCAAGGGCCCACAACGTATTGAGGCGACCTCAAAATGGCCTTTCACAAAACCACCTGGTTTTGCAAGGAGTCACCTGGGTTTTGGCCCTGTGCTCGGCGGCCATCTAGGGAAACCTACCAAACCCACACATTTCTGAAAAGTAGACACCCGGGGGCTTCCAGGGAGGTATGGCTTGCGTGGATCCCCCAACGTTTCCTTACCCAGAATCCCCTGCAAACCTCAATTTTAGCTGAAAAAAATCACTTTTTTCACACATTTTTGTGTGGGAAAGTGTGGCATCACTGGCCTCACACAAATTTCCTACCCCCAGAGTTCCCCAGGTCTCCCGATACAAATGGTGCCTCACTTGTGTGGGAGGCCCAAGTACCCGCGACAGGCAAGGGCCCACAACGTAGTGAGGTGACCTCAAAATTGCCTATCTCAAAACCACCTGGTTTTGCAAGGAGAGTCACCTGGGTTTTGGCCCGTGCTCGGCGGCCATCTAGGGAAACCTACCAAACCCACACATTTCTGAAAAGTAGACACCCGGGGGCTTCCAGGGAGGTATGGCTTGCGTGGATCCCCAACGTTTCCTTACCCAGAATCCCCTGCAAACCTCAATTTTAGCTGAAAAAATCACTTTTTTCACACATTTTTGTGTGGAAAAGTGTGGCATCACTGGCCTCACACAAATTTCCTACCACCCAGCGTTCCCCCAGGTCTCCCTATAAAAATGGTGCCTCACTTGTGTGGGAGGCCCAAGTACCCGCGACAGGCAAGGGCCCACAACGTATTGAGGCGACCTCAAAATGGCCTTTCACAAAACCACCTGGTTTTGCAAGGGAGTCACCTGGGTTTTGGCCCTCTGCTCGGCGGCCATCTAGGGAAACCTACCAAACCCACACATTTCTGAAAAGTAGACACCCGGGGGCTTCCAGGGAGGTATGTCTTGCGTGGATCCCCCAACGTTTCCTTACCCAGAATCCCTGCAAACCTCAATTTTAGCTGAAAAAAATCACTTTTTCACACATTTTTGTGTGGGAAAGTATGGCATCACTGGCCTCACACAAATTTCCTACCACCCAGCGTTCCCCCAGGTCTCCCGATAAAAATGGTGCCTCACTTGTGTGGGAGGCCCAAGTACCCGCGACAGGCAAGGGCCCACAACGTATTGAGGCGACCTCAAAATGGCCTTTCACAAAACCACCTGGTTTTGCAAGGAGTCACCTGGGTTTGTGGCCCTGTGCTCGGCGGCCATCTAGGGAAACCTACCAAACCCACATATTTCTGAAAAGTAGACACCCGGGGGCTTCCAGGGAGGTATGGCTTGCGTGGATCCCCTAACGTTTCCTTACCCAGAATCCCCTGCAAACCTCAATTTTAGCTGAAAAAATCACTTTTTTCACACATTTTTGTGTGGGAAAGTGTGGCATCACTGGCCTCACACAAATTTCCTACCACCCAGCGTTACCCCAGGTCTCCCGATAAAAATGGTGCATCACTTGTGTGGGAGGCCCAAGTACCCGCGACATGCAAGGACACAAAACGTTTTGAGGCAACATCAACATTGCCTATCAAAAATGTTTTGGGCCCTTGCCTGTCGTGGGTACTTGGGCCTCCCACACAAGTGAAGCACCATTTTTATCGGGAGACCTGGGGAACGCTGGGTGGTAGGAAATTTGTGTGAGGCCAGTGATGCCACACTTTCCCACCCAAAAATGTGTGAAAAAAGTGATTCTTTCAGCTAAAATTGAGGTTTGCAGGGGATTCTGGGTAAGGAACGTTGGGGATCCACGCAAGCCATACCTCCCTGGAAGCCCCCGGGTGTCTACTTTTCAGAAATGTGTGGGTTTGGTAGGTTTCCCTAGATGGCCGCCGAGCACGGGGCCAAAACCCAGGTGACCCCCTTGCAAAACCAGGTGGTTTTGTGAAAGGCCATTTTGAGGTCGCCTCACTACGTTGTGGGCCCTTGCCTGTCGCGGTACTTGGGCCTCCCACACAAGTGAGGCACCATTTTATCGGGAGACCTGGGGGAACGCTAGGTGGTAGGAAATTTGTGTGAGGCCAGTGATGCCACACTTTCCCACACAAAAATGTGTGAAAAAAGTGATTTTGTCAGCTAAAATTGAGGTTTGCAGGGATTCTGGGTAAGGAAACGTTGGGGGATCCACGCAAGCCATACCTCCTGAAGCCCCGGGTGTCTACTTTTCAGAAATGTGTGGGTTTGGTAGCTTCCCTAGATGGCCGCCGAGCACGGGGCCAAAAACCCAGGTGACCCCCTTGCAAAACCAGGTGGTTTTGTGAAAGGCCATTTTGAGGTCGCCTCACTACGTTGTGGGCCCTTGCCTGTCGCGGGTACTTGGGCCTCCCACACAAGTGAGGCACCATTTTTATCGGGAGACCTGGGGGAACGCTGGGTGGTGGGAAATTTGTGTGAGGCCAGTGATGCCACACTTTCCCACACAAAAATGTGTGAAAAAGTGATTTTTTCAGCTAAAATTGAGGTTTGCAGGGGATTCTGGGTAAGGAAACGTTGGGGGATCCACGCAAGCCATACCTCCCTGGAAGCCCCCGGTGTCTACTTTTCAGAAATGTGTGGGTTTGGTAGCTTCCCTAGATGGCCGCCAAGCACGGGCCAAAACCCAGGTGACCCGCCTTGCAAAACCAGGTGGTTTTGTGAAAGGCCATTTTGAGGTCGCCTCACTACGTTGTGGGCCCTTGCCTGTCGCGGGTACTTGGGCCTCCCACACAAGTGAGGCACCATTTTTATCGGGAGACCTGGGGGAACGCTGGGTGGTAGGAAATTTGTGTGAGGCCAGTGATGCCACACTTTCCCACACAAAAATGTGTGAAAAAGTGAATTATTCAGCTAAAATTGAGGTTTGCAGGGGATTCTGGGTAAGGAAACGTTGGGGGATCCACGCAAGCCATACCTCCCTGGAAGCCCCGGGTGTCTACTTTTCAGAAATGTTTGGGTTTGGTAGCTTTCCCTAGATGGCCGCCAAGCACGGGGCCAAAACCCAGGTGACCCCCTTGCAAAACCAGGTGGTTTTGTGAAAGGCCATTTTGAGGTCGCCTCACTACGTTGTGGGCCCTTGCCTGTCGCGGGTACTTGGGCCTCCCACACAAGTGAGGCACCATTTTTATCGGGAGACCTGGGGGAACGCTGGGTGGTAGGAAATTTGTGTGAGGCCAGTGATGCCACACTTTCCCACACAAAAATGTGTGAAAAAAGTGCTTTTTCAGCTAAAATTGAGGTTTGCAGGGATTCTGGGTAAGGAAACGTTGGGGGATCCACGCAAGCCATACCTCCCTGGAAGCCCCCGGGTGTCTACTTTTCAGAAATGTGTGGGTTTGGTAGGTTTCCCTAGATGGCCGCCGAGCTCGGGCCAAAAACCCAGGTGACCCCCTTGCAAAACCAGGTCATTTTGAGATAATGTGTTGTTTATTTCTGCAGCGTGAAAATTTTGGCACAATATTGCAAGGAAAATGTGACAGACATTTTGAGGTTTGCAGGACATTGTGGGTACCATAACTTGTTGGGATCCACAAGAGAGATATCACCATGTACTCCCATGGGTGTTTTGTTTACGACAATATCTACAGTTGGTAGGTTATTCTTAGACGGAATGTACACCTTGGTAGACAGACTAAAAAGACAAAGATTACTGCACAGCCATCTATTCCTCAAGCACACACACATACTGGTTGGATTTGGCACGAGGGCAAGTGATGGTTCAGTATATACAATTTTATTAACAAGAGATTTCACAAAAATGAAATGCACTGTCAATAATTGAAAGGACAAAAACGGAACCAGTGACTCGCAGCTCGTGAGCTGTAAAGCCACGTCAAGGCCCCAACCGCTTTACAGGCCATTCACACACCTTTCATACGTGATACACACAAGACCATTCACACCCCCAGGCACGAAACAAACACATTACAACATTCACAAAAAGGGACAAGGTACACCCTGCTTGAGAAAGACAAAAAAAAATATTACTGCACAGCCATCTAATCCTCAAGCACACACACACATACTGGTTGGATTTGGCACGAGGGTGAGTGATGGTTCAGTATATACAATTGTATTAACAAGTGATTTCACAAAAATGAAATGCACTGTTAATAATTGAAAGGACGAGAAACTGAACCATTGACTCACAGCTCGTGAGCTGTAAAGCCACGACAAGGCACCAACCTCTTTACAGGCCATTCATACACCTTTCATACGTGTGACAAATACAAAACCATTCACACCACCAGCCGCGGGCCCATCACATTACAACACTCACACCAGCAGACAGCGCCATTCAAGGGCCCATCACTTTCACACGCCCACATTCCTAACACAGCAACCACACAAGCTGATGGATTGCGTGGAGTGTCGCTCGGCTAGCAGTGTGTGTAGTGACCAGCAGCAAGTCACTACTCACACACTGCCAGCCGAGCGCCAGTCCACGCACACCGCCAGCCAAGCGCCACTCCACGCACACCGCCAGCCAAGCGCCACTCCACGCACACCGCCAGCCAAGCGCCACTCCACGCACACCGCCAGCCTAGCGCCACTCCACGCACACCGCCAGCCAAGCGCCACTCCACGCACACCGCCAGCCAAGCACCACTCCACGCACACCGCCAGCCAAGAGCCACTCCCCGCACACCGCCAGCCAAGCGCCACTCCACGCACACCGCCAGCCAAGCACCAGCCTACACACACCACCATCACATTTAGGATTTTTTTATACAAAAAAGAAAACACAAACAAATTGCAAATAGATACAAATCTACTAACACAAAATCAGAAACTAAATACATTGCACTAATGCCAACCTTGAAACAGAACAACAATTCTTAAACATTACAGACCAGGCAGTTCACTTTACCACTCATGGTTGATCCCAATAATTATTTTGCTTGTGGTACGCTCTATAACAAGCAGGCACACACAGCCCAGGGTTAGAAGGACACTCAGGGCAGTACATACGAGTCTCCTTCCGCGTACCTCTTCGCCAACAGACTCTACATCTCCTAGTGGGAAAGTCTTTGAGGGTGTAGGAGGAATGTGATCAGGAAAGTGGCGATCTTTCAATCGAGCCACATCCTCCACCACTCCAACTCTAGGAACACTTGCCTGTTCCACAACAACAAGGCTGCCTATGACAGACTCCTGAAACTGAACAAAAGTCAACTTTGACGCAGGAGAACACTCCTTGAACACAACAAAAGCATTGAAAGTTGCTAAATTGAAGAGATGGATGGCCAACTTCTTATACCAAATGTAAGACTTACGAATAGCAGTGTAAGGTTCCAACCTCTGATCTACTCTATCAACACCACCCATGTGCTTATTGTAGTCTAAAATGCACACAGGTTTGCGCACTTCAGCAATCTGACCCCAAATAGCCACAGGTGAAGTACTCTCATCATGGATGGTAGTCAGCATGTACACATCCCTCCTGTCCACAAATTTCACAGCTAGCAGTTCCTCACTACGCAAGGCACTGCACTGTCCCCTCTGAAGTTTTTTGCAAACAAGCTCGTTTGGATAACCTTTACGGTTAGAGCGGATTGTGCCACAAGCAAAAGTGTCCACTTTGAACAATTCCTTAAACAATTGCACAGCAGTGTAGAAGTTATCAAGGTACAAATGGTGGCCTCTGTTAAACAGTCCTCTAGCAAGATCCCACACAATTTTCTCTGAAACTCCAAAAGTGGACGGACAACCAGGGGGTCAATAGTGGAATCCCTACCAGTGTACACACGCAAATTAAAAACATATCCTGTCCTACTCTCAGACAACATATACAGCTTAATTCCATAGCGTGCCCTCTTGCTAGGAATGTACTGCCTAAAAACCAAACGGCCCTTGAACAGGACCAAAGACTCATCAATAGATATTTCTTTCCCTGGAGTATAGATCACTGAAAATCGATCTACAAAGTGATCAAGAACAGGCCGAATCTTAAAAAGACGGTCACATTCAGGGTGATCTCGTGGCAACGCCAAACCATTATCAACAAAATGCAGCATCCGAAGCAAAAGTAAATACCGATCACGAGTCATAACTGCAGGAAATATGGCCGTTGCCATCAAGGGACTGGTAGACCAATATGAACCCATGGACGGCTTCCTTATCAAACCCATCAAAAAAGTCAAACCCAAAAACTTCTTCAGCTCTTCCAGATTTGTGGGACTCCACCGGGTAGCTCTAGAATGGGGCCTAAGTCTGGCACTGTTGTCCCTCAAAAACTGTTCAGCATACAAATTAGTCTGCTCAACAATCTCACCCAAAAATACATCATCCATAAACAACTGAAAATACTGTATAGGCAAATAATGTTCACAATCCACTCTACACCCTGCATAACCACTAAAGGCAGGCAACACCGGCTGCACCATGTTTGGATCAACCCAGAGTCCAGCACTTCCAGTAGGAAGCCTAGCAGCCCCAGGCTGCAATCCAGATGCCTCTTGCACCATCGGCACAGTAGTATCCTCCTCTAAATCAGGCACTTCATCTGCACTGAGAGTACCTTCATCATCCGATGATTCCATGTGGAGAGAAAACTCACTGCCTGAATCTTCCCCTCCCTCCTCTCCCTCAGACGCACTGTCAGTCTCATAATCCTGCTCAGAGGAAGATTCAAGAAGCAAACCAACCACCTGCTGAGCAGTAATTCTACGGCTAGCCATAATGCTTACTAATAAAGGTTACTTGTCAAACAAGTCAACAACAACAAACCCTTTGTAAAAAAAAGAAATAAACAAAATGTAGCTTTATCACAAAGACCTATATACTCCAACACTATACCACTCACGTGACAGAAGCAGCTAGACTCACCACCACCTACTCTGCACAGACACAGTAAGGATCAACAATATCCCACTAAAAAAGAAGAAGAAAAAAATTACACATAAGACAATGCAAAACATCGCAAAGAATTTCATGCTCTGAACACTAACAAATATGCTGCCATTATGGCACCACTTACAAAAAAATTCATTCATGCATGACAATAATACTCATTTGGAGTACACACAACAAAAATATTTTTCTTACCAAATAAATGCAATTACGCAAAACTGCAGAACCACAACTGCCGAAACCGCAAACAGGAATCAAAAGCTTTACACTAGAATAAAAAGGAGAAAAAAAAACATTACAATCACATATGCAAATAATGCACCAGTCCACACACAATCCACCAGCCAAGCTAAGGGGTAGGTGGGCCTAACAGTATAAATAAAATATTCACCCCCGTAAAAGGGGAGCAACCCTTGCCCTTTTGGCCACTCCCCAACACAAAAATTAAAAAAAACCCTGGTGCCTAGTGGGCATTCCTGCTGCACGATCACATGATCGTGCAGCAGGAATGCACAAAGAGGCATCGGGGGAAAGGAAAACCCTTTCCTTTCCCTCGATGCCTCTTTTGATACAAACCCCCCTCCCCGAGCCAAACCTCACCTGATTTCCCCGACGCGCTGGAAGCAAATGGCTTCCAGCGCGTCGGGAAGAAAGGAAACCCTCAATGATGTCAGCGCGCCTCGCGCTGACGTCATTGATGGGGCGGGGGGAGGCAGGGAAGCCCTTCCCCTGCCTCCCCAAAAAAAAAAACTAACGATCGGATTCCCACGGGGGAGCGCCAGCGCTTCCCCGTGGGTGGTCTAATGACGAGCTGGACTCGTCATGAGCACACGAGCACTGTGTGCCATGACGAGTCCAGCTCGTCATAAGCACCGAAGGGGATAAAGGGTCAGAGCAGGATCTCAGCGGCAGACGAGGAGAAGGAACCTCCTGGTCACAGGAACTACACGAGCATTGCGCTCGAGAAATTCAAGGATGCAAATACCTCCATCAAGGATTACAGCTAACTTTTCACGTTGGAAATGGAGAGAAGGCACATCTGCTTAACCACGCTCACGAATTCTGCACACCTGCCCTGCATATTTATCCAAGAAGATGCCACCGTTTTGTGCAATACCTCTACTCAACTGTAGTACTGTCTACTGGCTAATCAGTAAGTGTTACCTCGTTGGGTAAATGTATAGTGCCTTTCCTACACTACAGCTGCGTAAAGGACCAGAAGAATTGTCTCCAGTGACCTGTGTGTCTGTAACTTTGCCACCGCGCCGAAAGCGCCGGGAACCTTTGATTAAGCTGTCCATCATAGTGGGGAAAGGGCGGGCAGACGTTGCATACCGCTAGTGTATGTGTGGCGGGGCCAAACGGGCGGGGCTTCTAGGCCCGTTCACATGCCTCTTGTTTATAAAGGGTCAGAGCACGATCTCAGCGGCAGACGAGGAGAAGGAACCTCCTGGTCACAGGAACTACACGAGCATTGCGCTTGAGAAATTCAAGGATGCAAAGACCTCCATCAAGGATTACAGCTAACTTTTCAGGGTGTAAATGGAGAGAAGCCACATCTGCTTAACCACGCTCACGAATTCTACACGAGAATTGCGCTCGAGAAAATGAAGGATGCAAAGACCTCCATCAAGGATTACAGCTAACTTTTCACGTTGGAAATGGAGAGAAGGCACATCTGCCCTGCATATTTATCCACGAAGATGCCACCGTTTTGTGCAATACCTCTACTCAACTGGAGTACTTTCTACTGGCTAATCAGTAAGTGCTACCTCGTTGGGTAAATGTATAGTGCCTCTCCTACACTACAGCTGCGTAAAGGACCAGAAGAATTGTCTCCAGTGACCTGTGTGTCTGTAACTTTGCCACCGCGCCGAAAGCGCCGGGGTCCTTTGAGTAAGCTGTCCATCATAGTGGGGAAAGGGCGGGCAGACGTTGCATACCGCTAGTGTATGTGTGGCGGGGCCAAACGAGCGGGGCTTCTAGGCCCGTTCACATGCCTCTTGTTATAAAGGGTCAGAGCACGATCTCAGCGGCAGACGAGGAGAAGGAACCTCCTGGTCACAGGAACTACACGAGCATTGCGCTCGAGAAATTCAAGGATGCAAAGACCTCCATCAAGGATTACAGCTAACTTTTCAGGGTGTAAATGGAGAGAAGGCACATCTCCACGCTCACGAATTCTACACGAGAATTGCGCTCGAGAAAATGAAGGATGCAAAGACCTCCATCAAGGATTACAGCTAACTTTTCACGTTGGAAATGGAGAGAAGGCACATCTGCCCTGCATATTTATCCACGAAGATGCCACCGGTTTGTGCAATACCTCTACTCAACTGGAGTACTTTCTACTGGCTTATCAGTAAGTGCTACCTCGTTGGGTAAATGTATAGTGCCTTTCCTACACTACAGCTGCGTAAAGGACCAGAAGAATTGTCTCCAGTGACCTGTGTGTCTGTAACTTTGCCACCGCGCCGAAAGCGCCGGGGTCCTTTGAGTAAGCTGTCCATCATAGTGGGGAAAGGGCGGGCAGACGTTGCATACCGCTAGTGTATGTGTCGCGGGGCCAAACGAGCGGGGCTTCTAGGCCCGTTCACATGCCTCTTGTTATAAAGGGTCAGAGCAGGATCTCAGCGGCAGACGAGGAGAAGGAACCTCCTGGTCACAGGAACTACACGAGCATTGCGCTCGAGAAATTCAAGGATGCAAAGACCTCCATCAAGGATTACAGCTAACTTTTCAGGGTGTAAATGGAGAGAAGGCACATCTCCACGCTCACGAATTCTACACGAGAATTGCGCTCGAGAAAATGAAGGATGCAAAGACCTCCATCAAGGATTACAGCTAACTTTTCACGTTGGAAATGGAGAGAAGGCACATCTGCCCTGCATATTTATCCATGAAGATGCCACCGTTTTGTGCAATACCTCTACTCAACTGGAGTACTTTCTACTGGCTAATCAGTAAATGCTACCTCGTTGGGGAAATGTATAGTGCCTTTCCTACACTACAGCTGCGTAAATCACCCTCCCTCCCTCCCTCCCTCGTGGGCATTCCTGCTGCACGATCACATGATCGTGCAGCAGGAATGCACAAAGAGGCATCGGGGGAAAGGAAAACCCTTTCCTTTCCCTCGATGCCTCTTTTGATTCAAACCCCCTCCCCGAGCCAAAACTCACCTGATTTCCCCGACGCGCTGGAAGCAAATGGCTTCCAGCGCGTCGGGGAAGAAAGGAAACCCTCAATGATGTCAGCGCGCCTCGCGCGCTGACGTCATTGATGGGGAGGGCGGGGGCGGGGCGGGGGGAGGCAGGGAAGCCCTTCCCCTGCCTTCCCCCAAAAAAACGACGATCGGATTCCCACGGGGGAGCGCCAGCGCTTCCCCGTGGGTGGTCTTATGACGAGCTGGACTCGTCATGAGCACACGAGCACTGTGTGCCATGACGAGTCCAGCTCGTCATAAGCACCGAAGGGGTTAACGGACAAAATGGCGGAGGCGCAGATTGCAGACCCTACAGCCAGCAAACTTGATGCGGTGCTGGCCGCGGTGGAGAAGCTGGGTGAGACACTGATTCAGGTCCGTGAGTCCCTGGAGGGGAAGATCGATAAGGTGGCATTAGACCTCACGTTACTCCACGCTGACCACCGGAAATTGTCTGACCGCACCACCGCTATTGAGGGGACTGTAGCTGACATCTCTCCCCGAGTCTCCGCATCAGAAAAAACTATCAACGACCTTTTAAATAGGGTGGAGTTTCTGGAGGAAAGAACTGAGGACGCGGAAGGTAGGGCACGGCGCAATAACGTGCGCATCGTAGGCCTACCAGAGGGAAAGGAAGGGAGAGATGCGGTGACTTACGTTGAAACCTGGCTCCGCTCCTTGCTACCGGGAGGAGCCCTCTCCCCCCACTTTGTTGTGGAGAGAGCACACAGAGTTCCCGCTAGACCCCCTCCACCGGGCTCCAACACCAGACCGTTTTTAATTCGGTTGCTGAACTACAGGGACAGAGATGCAGTCCTTCAAGAAACCCGTAAACTCCAGGAGATACAGGTAGATAACCAAAGGGTCATGTTCTTCCCGGACTACACGTTCCAGGTGCAGAGGCAGAGACACTCTGTCTTAGCGACAAAAAGACGACTACGTCAGCATGACCTCAAGTATTCGCTACTATTCCCAGCGAAGCGGAAAAACGCAATTCTTCTCTACACCGGAAGATGCAGAGCACTGGCTGGATACCTATGTCCCAACGATGGGCGCAGCTCTGACCACTGGACGAGGGGAGAAGATCCCGACAAACTCCATGCCACGCCGTCGTGGCCGACACAGACGAACACACTCCCGGGCCCTCCAGCGGTCTGGCCTGACGTCGGAGCAGATGCTGAGCAGCCAACAAGAGGCTGTGCAGGCTGTGGTGAATATCAGCGGGACCTTGACCGGGGGCAACGGATCAGGTTCTGAGCAGCAGGGATCGCACAGCGAGGACGATCTTTCGGACGCTATGCCAATATCTCAGAGCTCCTGCGATTAGCCCCACGTTACCCCGCAAACCTCGAACGATATTGTATGATGTCTTGCACCCTGATCGTGGTCCCTGCGGCGACTCCATCCATTGGGATGGTGATGACTCTCATGGACACGTAAGTATAAAGATACTATGTAATGTGTCTGGGTGATGCCAACAAAGGTCATACTGGTAGTCACTGTAATGAAAGTCATGGAAATATAGGCCCTGTGAGCTGTTGAGGCCCTTGGGTAAACCGGGTCCTGTCACGAAGACACAGACCGCCCTACTGCCTCCCCCATTTCTGGGAACATCACTTGCAATAGTTAGGCAGCGACCTCTCTCCGCAGCTTATTCGGGGATAGCCGAGATAGGGAGGTGCCACTTTGTCTATACTGAGCGGATTCTATATTGCTGAGCACTATAGCCTTCCCCCGACATTAGCAGCATATAATTGTTTTTCTACAGTTTGGGCGATTGCCTGTTGCATTTCCGCTCTTATGGTATTTCTTTTTATGTATTGTTTGGTTGTTTGTTTTGCCATCACTCACACACATGGGTATACTCCACATGCTACTGGTGTGCACCAGGAGACACATCCTGTACCGTCTCAAATGCTTAACTCACCTGCATGCCCGCGGACCCGGCCTAGCCGTATGCTCCAATCTCGTATATCATGGCGTCCATTTGTATAGGAACATGGAATGTAAGGGGAATGCATAGCCCAGCGCGCCGTTATTTAATCTACTCCTATTTGAAGCGACACCAGGTGAAGATAGCGCTCCTCCAGGAGACACATTTATCCTCGGCAGAGGTTATTCGTCTGCATAGGCGCTGGAGGGGGCAATTATATGCCATGGGGTACTCTGCATATGCCCGTGGGGTGTTGGTGTGGGTGAGACCTGGTACTCCCTTTCAAATGATAGACTCCGTGATTGACACGGAGGGCAGATATGTCTTGGTCAAGGGCATGTTGGACGGTAGGCTGATAGTCTTAGTGTCACTTTATGCACCCAACACTGAGCAGGCGGCTTTCTTAGAGTTGATCTCACAGAAGCTAGCTACATGGCACGAGACGCCTATGGTACTGGGAGGGGACTATAACTGCGCGCTGGACGTCTCACTGGACCGCTCCTTCCCCCCCTGCCTGGCGCTGCTACACACACTGCTGCAAAGGCTCTGGCCAGATGGGCAGCACAATGGCGCCTCTCTGATGCTTGGAGGCACAGGAACCCTCAGGACAGAGTCTATTCCTATTATTCAGGCGCTCACAGGCTCCATGTACGCTTAGGCCGCTTTATGGTGTCTAATGACATCTTGCCATACATCCAAGAGTCCGTATACATGGGGGGCACACATTCAGACCACAACCCACACGTTATAGATGTACAATGGGAAGCCGGGGCGCCGCCGATACCTGCGTGGCGACTCCAACCAGATGTTTTGCTTGATGCGCCCTTTCGAGAATCGCTGGCAACAGCAGTAGCGCAGTATTTCGAAGAAAATGAAGGTACCGCCTCATCACCGCTGATAGAATGGGATGCGCTCAAGGTGGTGGTCAGGGGGCATTGCTTGGGGGCACAGACAGGCATGCGAGCGCAGTTGGAGAAAGAACTCACCGCATTAGAGAGGAAACTGGAGACCCGAGAGCAGGCAGCTGCCGAGGGATCCCAGCAGCAGCTTGACGAAAGCAGGGCGGAGCATGCGCGTCTACTGGAACAACTGCGCTGTCTAAATTACACTGCGCACTCGGCAAGAACACACCGCATGGGGGACAAAGCTGGAAAGCTGCTCACGTGGCTCATCCATCAGGATGAGTCGTCGGCGCCTATAGCCTCGGTGAGGAAGGCGGACGGGTGTGTAGCATTCACGCAGCGTGAAATTCACGGGGAATTTGAAGCACACTACCGGGACTTATATAGGTCGCGCACTCAGGCCACGGCCCTCGAGATGCAGCTCTTTCTGGATGGGCTTGACTTGCCCACGCCCACGCAAGCCCAAAGAGAAGAATTGAATGCCCCTATACTCTCCGAGGAAATAAGAGAGTGTATATTCTCACTGGCTAACGGCAAATCACCGGGGCTTAACATCGACATGGCACCGCTCGCCCACGTCGCCCGTCGCCGATGACACCCAGCTGATCTTCTCCCTCACCAAGGACCCCCACACCACCAAAACCAACCTTCACGAAGGAATGAAGGCCGTCGCTGAATGGATGAGGAACAGCCGACTGAAGCTGAACTCGGACAAGATGGAGGTCCTCATCCTCGATCCACCCCTTCGGCCTGGGACGACTCCTGGTGGCCGACCGCACTGGGAACCGCCCCAACACCCACCGACCACGCACGCAACCTAGGGGTCATCCTCGACTCCACCCTCTCCATGACTAAACAGGTCAATGCCGTCTCCTCCGCCTGCTTCAACACCCTCCGCATGCTCCGCAGGATCTACAAGTGGATCCCCACTGAAACGAGAAAAACGGTCACCCAGCCCGCGTCAGCAGCAGGTTGGACTACGGAAACGCCCTCTACGCAGGAGCCTCGGCCAAACTCCTGAGACGGCTCCAACGCATCCAGAACGCCTCTGCACGCCTGATCCTCAACATCCCTCGCCGCAGCCACATCACACCCCACCTGAGAGACCTGCACTGGCTCCCGGTCAACAAGAGGATAACCTTCAAACTCCTCACCCACGCACACAAGGCACTCCACAACACCGGACCAACGTACCTCAACAGACGACTCAGCTTCTACACCCCCACCCGCCAGCTCCGCTCCGCCGACCTCACCCTCGCCACTGTCCCCCGCTTCCGAAGAGCGACCTCCGGTGGCAGATCGTTCTCCCACCTCGCCGCCAAGACCTGGAACACCCTCCCCATCCACTTACGGCAGACCCAAGACCTGCTGACCTTCAGAAAACTCCTCAAGACCTGGCTTTTCGAGCAGTAGCAGCATTCCCCACCCCAGCACCTTGAGACCCTCACGGGTGAGTAGTGCGCTTTACAAATGATATGATTGATTGATTGATTGACTGGGCCTGACGGCCTGCCGACCGAATTCTATAAGGCCTACTCGCATATATTAACATCACAACTTCTGAAGCTATTTGAAACTGCGCTAGAGGAGTCCGCCCTGATTGTTACCCAAAATGAAGCCTTACTGGTGTCCCTACTTAAACCACACAAGAATCCGGAATCCTTAGGATCATACCGCCCTCTGGCCCTCTTGAACACAGACTACAAGATTTTTGCATCGCTATTAGCTAGACGCCTTTCGCCATTAGAGAAAGATCTGGTACATCCAGACCAGAATGGTTTTGTACCCGCTAGGAGTACCTCCCTTAACATCCGCAGACTCTTCAGGGTGCAAAGATACGCAACGCATAGCTGGCCCCGATCAGGCTGTTTGGTCTTAGACCTAGAGAAGGCCTTTGATTCTCTGGAATGGCCATATCTGGCAGCGGTCTTAGCCAAATACGAACTAGGCGACCAATATTTCGGCATGGTGCAGCTACTATACCAGCGACCCACGGTCCGGGTCCGTACCGGCCGGCTCATCTCAGACTCTATCAGAGTGAGGCGGAGAACGCGACAGGGCTGCCCTTTGTCCCCGCTGCTGTTTTCCCTAGCTATGGAACCATTAGCGACAATGCTTCGGAGGGATGGCGAGGCGTGGGGTATACCGTTGGGAGACGGGTTACACGCCGTTTCTCAGTATGCGGATGACCTACTACTATACCTTCGAGATGTAACGGCCATTCCGGAGACGATAGCAGACACGCTTAGGATCTTTGAGGAAATGTCAGGGCTCCGGGTCAATTGGGCCAAGTCTGGGGTCTATCCGTTTAGTGCGGACACAGCAGAGGAGAACGTGTTCCTTAACGGTTCGCTGCTCCCGTGGTACCCCACTACTTTTCGGTATCTCGGAATCTTTATATACCGTGAACCTGATGACTTAATGGATGGCAATCTGACCAGAGCGATAACGGCCATCAAGGCGCAGATGCAATTTTGGAAGTCCCTCCCACTCAATGTCATGAGCCGTATTACCTTGTTGAAAATGATTGTTCTCCCCAGACTGCTCTACTATTTCTTGAACCTCCCGCTTTATGTCCCATCTAAAACTTTCCGAGCATTAGAGCGTCTGTTCCGTGACCTGATATGGAATACGGGCAGACCGCGAGTAGCCTTGTGGAAGATGTATGCTCCCGTCAGTCGGGGTGGTCTAGCAGTCCCAAATATGGAGTTATACTATATGGCGGCGCAGCTCCAATGGGTTACAAAATGGCTGGCGGGTAGGCAACTGGAGGATACAGCAGCTGTGCAGCGTCCCTGGTCTCACTACCAAATATATCACCTGTTCCACCCGGCTGCCAGACCCCCGAGGCCGTCGCAACTATACCTGGGACTGGCGCATAGGTGTTTCAGGAGGAGCTTATACCTCACACGCGCAACGCTTCCATATGCCCCCACCCTACCGCTGCTTGGAACTCCGAGAGGAGGATTGGGTACTTCGGAAGTGGCGCTGACGACCTGGCATGCAATGGATCTAGATACATTAGGAGATTTGTACAGGGCTGGCTCGCTGTTGACATTTGCAGCCTTGGCGGAAGACACAGACTTACCGGTCGGCCAGTTCCTTCTGCACGCCTCTATCTTGGGGACGCTGTCAGAGGTATGGGGGGACCTGACGGTTGAGCCACCGTCGCATTTGCTAGTGCAATACTTACACATCATGGGGGCGGGATCTCACGTGGTACATTGGCTAGTGGAGGCGCTACTCACCCATACCTTACTACCGATGCAGCGGCTCCGGACTTGCTGGGAGTCTGACAGAGGTCGACCCTGGACTGATAAAGAATGGGAGACTATTCTGGCAGGCTCAGAGCGGGTGCCGCGGAATTCCAGATTCAAGCTGATACACACATATATCATTCACAGAGCATATCTATCACCAGACAAAATTAATAAATACTTCAATATCGACACGTCTACGTGTCCGCGATGCCGACACCCGGGCGCGGATCTGCTGCATATGCTTTGGTTTTGCATCCTCCTACAGCCTTATTGGCTGGGGGTGGCCGCGATCCTTGACAGTTGCACGGAACGGTCGGTGCCACACACATGGGAGGCTTACATACTGGGACTTTACGTGAGATCCAAAAACAACAGGGTCACCTCGAGGTTCCGGGACCTAGGGCTCATCACTGCAAAACGCCTGATTACCAAAAGGTGGAAGCGTCCTGACCCCCCAGAGGTAGTCACCTGGAAGCGCTCCTTTACAATATGGGCGCAGGCGGAGAGCACATCGCTACACAGGGAGGGAACGGCAGGGCTCCGCAAGTATCCTATAGCACAATACTGGCACACTATGCTCACTGCATTGCGGCACGGGGACGTAGAGGAAGGCGATAGTACCTAGGTGCAGTGCCATAGAGGTAGCTCTGGCCTCGTGGGGCTGGACCCTGCAGTACCTATGCTTGCGCAAATACCGGCCAGTTGAGACCTGGGCGCCGGGCGGGGAGCTGCGGGGAGGCTATCTGCGTGTATCCTAGTAGCCAGCATGGGTGAGGTCCCATGCTGAGTATACAGACTCCACCCTGACCTAAACAAGACACAAGAAGATGGTAACTCAGGAGAACACACTTATGCTCCAACCAGTCATACACAGTTATCTATACACATTTGTACTCGATGATGGCTTAATTTTAATTTTCTCCTTCTGTTATAATGTTCAATTTTGTTATGAAAAAAGAGAAAGAATCTTTTATTGGTTGATCCTGGCAACTTATCTTAGATCCGCACTGCATGGTACTGTAACTTGCTGGCATTGAGTTTGCGGATCGAATGCTGTGTTCCTCTTGTAAATATACGGATATAGATCAAGAATCATTATAATTGTTGATACATTACGCTGCAGACACAGGCAGAAACTTTCTTTTCCATGTACATGTAGAACTTAACTCAGTGTCAAATGGTGTTGTACTGTACAATCTTGCAAGAAATAAGAATATATATAATAAATACCAATAAAGATATTTAAAAAAAAAAAAATCACTATTTGGTAATCGCAACAGTAAAGTTAGTACATCTGGCCCTTAGACCCTTAAAGGGCTCCGCGATAAGCACCATTGTCTACTAGTCTTATGTTATCTATCAGTAAAGGCAACACTGTCACTGAAAATAGCATCACGTTTTGTCACTTTCTCACAGTGCTTAATTTGTGCTAGTGGTTGGTGGTGGTTGGCACGGGCACTCTTTTTTTGGTACTGGCAAGAAAGTACAAGGCAGAAAAGGGAGAAGATGGAGGAAGGGAATGAATGGAGAAAAATCTCAAAGAGGGAAAGCAGAGATGAAAGAATCCTTAAGTGAGAGAGGGATAAAGGGATGGGAAGTGTAGGGTGGTGAAAGAAAGAGGCATGAAGTGGAATCAAGACTAGGCAGCCTTGGTATTCAGCCAACACAGTAGTCGGCAGCACAGGCAGCTGGCTCTTGAGAAAAACTGAATCACTGGCTGCTTCTCTAGCTGCATGAGTCTTCTTACAGCATCATTGCCACTAAACAAAATGAAGCTCGTATCTCACTGGGAACAGGACTTATTCTTTGCTTTACTGTACTCTACCACAGGTCAGAACATCATCGTTGCTTGGATATTAGCCAGACATGCAGTCACCGAGCTGCTGAAGCTGCTAATCACTAGGGAGTGCCATGATAATCAAGGAATTTTACTATTGAGCCAACCAGCGACAAAGGTGGATCTCTCAGGACACACTTAAAGGAACTTGGAATTCAGGGCAAATGGCAGAACTTTAAAAGAGGCAAAGGTTTGGCACGGTATAACAAAACCTTTGCACTGTTGAAAATACAGGGAAAACCATTTTTTAGTACTTTGCTGCTTGTATAATTCGGTGTGGAGTAAACTATTTTTTCCACTGTCCATATTACAGAAAGGCTTTTGCATTGTGGCAAAACCATAAAATTTGTTATGGAACCAATGCTACACATATATAACACATATTTCTGGTTCTACCTAATTTTATTGGTGTAAAAGAAATTTTACCCAAGAAACCATGTTCCATTAAAACCCTTAAAAATAGAGCAAACTGATATTGAACATTTGGTATAGTAATCCAACAAGTAAGTAAAACATTTTTTTTTCCTCAAATAGTTCCTTATTTCACATTTGAAAGAAAATGATGTGAAATTAGTTTTCTTTCAAGTGCACCCTGGAGCAAATCAGTGGCGCTGCAAGAGGGGGCTGGGGAAGGTCTGATCCGGGTAGCACAAGTTTTGTGGGCGGCAGCCCCCCACCGCTCTTACCTGCGGCCGCAGGGGGTGGCAAAGGGTGGAATGGATCGCCAGCACCCCTTCCCCCCGCTTTTATGGCTGCAGTGGGGCGGCAAAGGCTGCGACCGCCACAGGTGGCAAAAGGCCTAGCTACGCCACTGGAGCAAATCCCAGTTGTCCCATTCCCTCATACAAAACAGTGAAAATGGAGCATATGTATTTAGGTGCTTTATTGCACCACTAAAACTTTTCTGCAACACTGCAACCAGTGCTCACAAACCAGAAGGTTGGGGTGAAAGCAATACTTCTCGTTCAAAGGTGCTTTCAATGCTGGAATTAAATGGAGTTTCCCATATGGCTGAGATTGTAATGACATTCATACTATCCACCCATAGAAGGAACGGGCACATTTTGGTTGGGGAGCAATAGGGCTGGAAAGGAAAGGGATAGTACATTTCCCTGAGTAATTAAGATTGCAGAGGGACTGTCCAGTAAATACGTCTGCCTCGGTTTTGGTTAGTTCTGGTCACTCACAGAAAAGTCCATTGTCTATATTGTATTATATTAGCATTTACATAGTGCCTTCCGATGCCCTGCAAAAAGCAAAGCTGTTGGTGCTTCATGTCATATAGAAAGGCAGAGAAAAACTGCACATAAACAGCCCTATCCAAAAGGTAAGTGTACACGTCTATTTACTCGTATAAATTTACTCTTACACTTAGGAGCAACTGTGCTACTTTTTGTTATTCAGCATTTCTGAGTGTAAAGTTACCGCTATGTGTTGACTTACATGTCTTTATCCCCCCTCCCAATTCCCATAATACAATTATGACTGTAAAATTACTACTAGTAACTTTACAATTGTCTTTTCGTTCCACACACTTGGTGGAGACCTCCATACTTAGATTTGTGAATAGCATTTTGTAGTACATGAGCAGTAACTTTGTAGTGTTACATAGGCCCTCATTACAAGTGGCCTGTTCTTTTCTGAGCAAACTACTGTTTGCATAGGGATCGCAATTACAAGTTTTGTGGTAATTGCCACGTCCCCAGAATTTCCCCGTGGTAAATTTTGGCAAGTGTACAGTACCTGGGAAAAGCAAACCCTGTAAATACTGGGACAACAGGATTTTTTTTGTTAAGTAAAACACCAAAATCCGCATGTTATACCCCACTTTGTCATAACTTGTAATAGAAAATAAATATTTCATCTTTTAAATTCTAATCTCTGTGGAATCGGATTTTTAATGGTGCAATAATTATTGCATCCCCAGCCAGGCCACCCATGAAGAGCACCTAAAAGTACTACAAAGTACAGTTTGTGAACAGGCCCCAAAGTAGGATCGGCGTTCACTTGACAGGCAATTAATAGATCACTCTAGTTGGAACTCACGATCTTTACCAGACAACACCTTTATTGTGACCAATTTTTAATGCTCAGGAGCACATACCTCCTTTATTTGTGCCCAAGCCAAATTGACATGCCCAAAAATAATGGGGCATATTAGCAAGGGCACTATCGCCGCTTTAGCGGCACTTTTTACCGCTAAAGCGGCGATATTTTTATCGCCCTATCAGCAAACTGTCTCTAACAGCAGTTAGCGACAGTTTTCGGGCATTAGCGCCCGTTTTTTACCGCTTTGCATGTCAGCGATATGTATCGCTAATGACATGCAAAGTGGGCGTTCCTCACTAAAAATACACGCAGACAGTCGCAAACACAACTTCACACTATTAGCAAGGCCCGCGAAGCGATAAAAAAATGTGCGCTAACCCCGATTAGCGCTGGATTTTAACACCTGCTAGAAACCTGACTTAGCCATTGTAGTCTATGGGAGGTGGATTCTACGGTTAAGTCCCCACCTGCCTATTAGCGAGTTTTTCCTTAGCGATGGGAATTTATCGCAAGGAATTATCGCGCTAATGCTGGGAATCGCCGCTATCGCTGGATTTGTATCGCATTGGAGATAAAACGTTGCTAATAACGCGTTATCTCCGCAAACGAATCCAGCGATAAAAAAATCCACGCTAAGCGTGGTTTGCGTTAATTAACGCACGCTGTTGGTAATAGGCCCCATTATCTCAACTCTTTGTCCTATTATCAATACTGGACTTATTTTCTGAAGGTGACCATCAATGCACTAGCTCAATTCAGCATTATCTTTTTAAATAAAACAGTAAAAACAACTACAACTAAACAGTGTTTTAACTACATCAGCGAAGCAAGAATCACAGATAAGGCATGGGTCGAAAACGGGTTGCAGCCGTATTTTCAGTTTCTGCTTTGGTAGTTTTGCTATTTCGAAATTTGATATGGCGAAAAGATTGCCTATAGATAAAAACCATGGAGTGAAATAACTTTTTGCATAAAAACCTATCATAAAGACCTAACAGTGAGTGAAATATTTACGTTTATTTTATCGTTGAAGAGTTGCAGAATATTTCGATATGATCTCCATTTTTGGTACATTTTGCTCACTGTCTCCAATAGATGGCAGTACGTTTCTCTTAAAAGAGCAACAAACTACGGTTGGCCCTGAACGTCTCAATAAGATGTCATTCGACTATTCCTATTCGTTACATATATTTTTAAAATGTTCAGGAAACGCGAAATATACTCCGTTGAAACTTTGCGTAATTATCAATTTTGTATAAAAATTATTACTAGTATTTACGAGATAAACCTGTTTCCAAGTAATTCTGCAGTTTGGATAAAGGTAGGCAAAATTAAAAGAAAAAATGAAAACAATTTAGGAACGCCCTAAATAATTTTTTTCTGGTTTCTCCTCATAATACCTTTGTTACCACTAAGCGACAATGTCCCTTAAATGCAAGGGTGAAAACCTGGCTTAAATATTAACAGGTCGATATACCTCGTTAGTATTTTTTGTTTGTTCTTTCCATTTTTCTGCCTTAGGAGCTGCGATTTAACTCCTCAAATCCAATACAGGTATGAAGTCAGTTCGAACATGTCCAAGTGAAATTCGGAGGAGCGCTTGAAAGAACAGCAGGCAACGAGGAACTCAACAATTAAATGAGTGACATTTAGTTTGAAAAATGCTATTGCACTGGAGCATTGAGGTTTGTAATGCTATTAAGGGGCGCAGGAGACGCGTTTGTGTTACAGCGGTTCAAAGCCTGCGTCGTCGCAAATGTTATCGCGATGGCTTCGTTAATCTAAAAGAATGACTCGGTGATGGCGCATGTACACGAGCGTCTCTGTTCATAAACGGAAGCGTGTCTAATAGACTTATGCGCTGATGCTTCTGCTAAAGCAAATGGAATGTAGTTTTTCTAACTCATCAGCAAAAATTGCTGAACAAAAAAGGAAATTGGAAAATATATTTTGCCAGGTACTAAAGCTACAGAAATTCCATATCAGAGACTCCTGAGTAGGACTGGTGTGTTAAGAACTACCCGAAGTAAGCTCTTCAATGCATAAAGTTAAGGCTTTATCAAAAGACAAAAATGTTATTCTTTTTTACAGTATGAAACTGTGTTTTCAATGTCTGGCACTGATATTTGTGAGCAGTGGGCTGCATGAGCCCCCGAAGGTGTGTGTTAAGCTTTGAAACATTGACCCATCTTTTAGCTTCATTTTCAATTAGTCCGAAAAAAATGTATTCAAACCTGGCAAGTTAAATGGCACAATAATACACTGTTTCTGTATTCCATATATACATCTTAAAGGCATTTTTGCTACCAATAAAACCTAATATATTTGTCAAAGGATCCCAAAGGCCTATTGAGGGACAGTATCAGTGTTAAGGGATGAAAAGAGTTGCAGGGAAACAAGAAGGTAATAACTGACTGTGTATTTGCACTATCATAAAGCACTAGACTTTCATCTGTGTGGAGATGGTAAATCACTGACATCCAAAGATCTTAAAGCACTAGTGATACGGATGACAAGGTAGTTTGGAAATACACATTTCCCTGCTCATACGTTCTTCCACATCCAACACCCCACAATACCCAGTCACCTAATTCACCAGACTGGTGGTCCATGGCTTCCCTTACTCTATGGTCTAAGACTTCATTGGCCTACAGTCACCCATTTTACTGCTCTGTATCCTCTGCAGTGTTGGGATGCAGTGCCCTCTTAACTCCTGGGCACGCTGGGCAGTTGCCCGGGGCCCCTCGAGCATATTGGCCTCATGCTAATATCATACTGTAAATATAAGTTTATTTTATAAATAATTTACATTTGTATTCCTGTGAGTGGTTGTGTAGGCAGGGCCCAGTGCACTGCTTTGCCCAGGGGCCTATAATGCTGTTAAGACGGCCCTGCTGGGATGTCTGTTTTCTCGTACTGCATTGTTTTTGGTTGCTGCTTTCTTAATGCACACCATCCAGGTCTTCACATTAGTTCTACATGGATGTAACTTCTCTCACTCCACAGACTCAGTATCTCAAGCGGCCCCCCTTCATTTCAACTCTTCCTTAGGGAGCTGTCCTCCATCATAGGTTTTGTGGCTCTGGTGGATCTTACTACAAGTCCATGCACAGATTTACCAAGAAGGATTTTTAAGGTATCTTTGAATAGCCTTCTTGGCCAGTCTGAGGCCCCTTTTCTATCAGATCTCCCTGCCTGCTATCTCTTCACTAAGATGTGTCTACTGAGGATCGCTGCTGTGAGTTCTGAATTGCAAGTGTTCATGAAAGGAAGTGATAGTGATTGTGCCTTCCATTTCAACAAAGAGTATAGCAGCCAATGGTAGTAATGTTTAGAATGGAAGACTGAGATAATGGTAGCAGCATTGAAGAACACAGTGTTTGTCAAAGCAGCCAGGTGCCCTTGCCTAAGACTGTAGATGAGCGAGTGAGACTGCCGGGGTGAGGGTGGTGGGATTGCTTGGTTAAAGTGAGGACATTCTGACTCAGCAGAGATCACAGTGAGTTCAGGGATGCACTGGGAGTGGATGGAAGACAAATCATATTTTACTGGGAAGGAGAGACAACTGAAAGAAGAAAGAGTGGAATTATATAAGAGGAATGGATTGCATTGTGGAAATAGGAAGAGCCAAAAAACATTATGGGGCTAGTCACAACATTTTGAAGTGCATTTAGAAGTACTACAATATTACTAATTAACATGCTACAAAATGCTATTCACATACCTATGTGCAGAGACCCACCTGTGCCTCCACCTTTCCTATATTTTATGTGCAGAGATATTCACCTGGACTGCAGAAATCTCCTCACATTCAGGGCCTCATTTACAAGGAATTAACGCAGCGCAGTGCCGCAAGCCATTTGGCTGTGCCGCGCTGCGTTAATTCCGAAGCATAGGGATGCATCATATCTACAACGATATGGTGGATCCCTATGCTCTCCCCCCCCCCGCTGGCACACAATTTGCTGCCATGCGCCGATGCAGACACCCTCCCACCATAGTGCAAGGCTGCTTGCGTTGAGGGGAATGATTGTTTATGTGCAGGAAGATGTTCCTTTCTGCACATAAACAATCTGAAATGGTGTTTTTAAACTTCTATGTGTGCTGGTTAATGCAGCACACATAGAAGTTGAAAAACAGCATTTTTTCCAATGATGTTTATGTGCAGGAAGGGACACCTTCCTGCACATAAACAATCACAAGAGGTGATTTCCACTTCCTACATGTGCTGCAGAATGCAGCACGCATAGAAAGAGGAAAAAAACGAGGAGAAATGAAAACATTTCTCCTCGTTGCCCCTCCCTATGCCCCCCCTGGGGAGGCATAGCATTCAGACGCATTCCCAGGTTTACGATTTCTCGTAAATATGGGAATGTGGCAGGTTCCATGTGTGTTGTGTGGGAACACCCACAGCAGGACCCATGTAATGCCCCTTTCACGCAAAGTGCTGCGTGTAAAGGGGCCGTATTTACAAGGACAGGAAAAGCCACGTATGGTGGCTTTTCGTGTCCTTGTAAATATGGAGCAGCAGGTTACTCTGCTGGTGTGTCACAAAAAGTGACGCACCGGCAGGGCAAGGGGCTTGTAAATAAACCCCGTAGTATATACTTTAATGCGGAAGGCACATCAGGTAGTAGCTGGAAAATGTAGAATACTTACTATTAAAGGGCATGGAATTAAGAGAGGAGTGAGGAGGGTTACAGAAGGGTTATGGATGTGCTTAAGGTGGGAAATGCACCTACCCAAAAAATAGTACGCCCATTTCTAGTCACAAACTGCCCATTTATAGTTACCACAGCAAAGAAGACCCCAAACAGTCGTAAATGTACTCCATCTCAGAGCTGGAGTAAGTCAACAACCATGCATGGCCAACCACTGGTACTACAACACCCTCCTATAGTAAATACTTAAAAAATATATATTTTATCAAGAATAACAATAAAAAGTCAAAGTGCATCATCAGGTGTGCCGAAAGTTCGTTGTAAGCAGAGTGATAAACATCTCATTTTGTACCATCCCATCCACCAGCCTTTTCTGGGTACAAAGCAAAAAGAAATAAAAAAAGCCACTATGTCACAGATCTGTGGTAGATACCCTCCATGCTTTTTGGCATCATATTGGAAGTTCAAAATGGACCTTAGTTTGCATGTTAGTGGACACATCTCATATCGACATTTACTCTCCATTTGACAGTCAGTAAAAAAATTGTACATACATGGTTACACAGGTAATGAGGTAACAGGAATAATAGTCTTTACAGGGTAACAATTCAGTTCTTAAGATGCTGATTTCATTTAATCTCCGGCATCCAGCGGGTGGTTTAACAGATAATTATGCAACAGATATCATATGTCCATGGTTCGAGACCTGGGGAAGGGTGCGCAACATTTCAGCATGTAAGGACAGTTGGTCATTTCAATAAATTAGGTCAGATAGCCATTCATTGAATTTTGAGCTCCACCTCGCCTCCAATGACAGACGACTCTACACTTCGCCAGGAGAAGAGTCAGTGCCACTTATTTCTGGAAACGTGCTTCAACTTCCCCCGTATGTCCCAAGAGAACCATGAGAGTAGTGATAGGTCAGATCCTGACCTATCATGATAGTAAGGGCTGTGAAAACCTCTCTCCAGTAAGCCTGTATGGGTCCACTAGTCCGTGCAAGATGAAAACAATCTGCTCCACCCTTTCCACAATGGGCGCATTTGTCATCCGGATGGAGCCGGTAATGGTAAAGTCTGGCATGGGTGTAGTATACTCTGTGGAGAAATTTATAGTGTATAATGCGTAATGCGGAGATTGCTGCTAGAGGCAATACTCCCTGTTTGTGCATAACACTATCGCCATTGGTCGTCTGTAAGGGTGGTCCATATATTTACTTCCCACTGGGCACGCGCCGTCTCCAAATATATGGGGCTCAATTTAAGCTGTGCAATATAAGAGGGAAACTAAGTGTTGTGGGTTTTCAACCTGAAGTAAGACATGGAGGGTATTTAATCTAGGAGGTTTGTGAGGAAAGTCCTGGATGTCAGTTTTCACATTGTGCCAGAGCCGAATATACAGAAATATGTCCACCGTCCAGGTTGGCGACCTTCCATCGAAAAACTCAGCAGAGTTAAAGGAGCATACGGACATGAAGGAGCCCTCTTGATATAGGTCCCTCTTATGTGCAACTCTGCGTCTCTGGAATAATTGTCTGTAGGAATTCTCGTGTGTGACAGGTCGTAGTGGATGCTAAGGGAGTGGAACAAGTGGGGATTATACCAGTGGTTTGCCTAGTTTTCGGGCCAGCCTATGCAAGCATTGGAGGTACATGCAACCATGGAGTCTGCTAATGTGGTTGAGGCCAATAAAGACCCCAAGTATGAGGCTGGGGGAACAGGGGTCATATATCCCTGCTCTATTGCCAAATGCGGAAGGAATGGAGTAGGTCTGTACCAATGTATGGCTCAGTGCCTTTGAGCACACAGTTCCATATCTGGGGCCTCAAACCCTACCTTAGAGAATGGCAGTGTGAGGGTGTCCCATTGAATATAGGGTTGCTTCCAGCCCACGCTAGTCGTATCATCTGAGTTTTAAGCACTTGGAAGAAGGGACGCCGCACTGGTAGAGGTATGTTGAGGAATAGATATAAATATTTGGGTAGTATGATAATTTTCATTAGCACAATACGACCTGCTAGTGACAGGGGCAGTGACATCCAGTGAGTAATACTATCAGTGATTTTGGATAGCGCCGTGCCATAATTCTCGTTGAAAATTTCTTCTTTATCTCTCGAGATTTCCACCCCCAGATACCTAAGTTCAGAATTACACCACTGCAAGGGGTAGTCTGGGATGAAATGTTGCATAGCTGATGTGAAAGGGAAGAGGTGGGAATTTTCCCAGGTAATCTGTACCCCGGACAACCCCCCAAACCAGACAAAGTTGCAGAGGACTTAATTTAGACTGATTTGTGGATCTCTCAAATAAAGGGTAATGTCTTCTGCATACAGTGAGACTAAAATATGTATGAATGGGTAATGGAGTGCATAATCTTGATGGCATTGATGTAGTTTGGCTGCTAGTGGCTCTATCATGAGGGCAAAAAGTAGCTATGAGAGTGGATACTCCTGCCGTGGGCCTCTAGTAATACGTAAAAGAGCAGAGATCGAGCCATTGATCCTAACTTGTGCTACTGGCAGTGAGTATAGAATGGCAATCCAGGCCATAAATGAACGTGGGAACCCTATCCGGCAAAGGACAGTCATTAAGAAATACCACTCAAGGGAATCTAAGGCTTTGGTGGCATCCAGGAAGGCCGCCACCGCTGCCAGGTCTGGATCGATGTCTTGCAGCATGGGATGTGGTAAGAAGCCTGACTTGTCAGGCCTTACTAGGAAAGGCATGTGAAGGGAGAGCCGGTTAACAAGTATTTTACCCCAGATTTTGACATCACAAATAATTAGAGACAGTGGCCTGTAAAATTCACACTTGTCCGGTGACTTACCCGACTTAGGCAGAGCAATAATCATAGCTTCACACATAGATGGGGGGAGTAGGCCATTAGTCTTTGCCTCCTGATGTACGGATTTTAGTATTGGTATTTCTAGGCCAATATAAGTCTTGTAAAAGTCTGCCAGTAGGCCACTGGGCCCTGGGGCCTTGCTGGCTTGCAATTGCATTATCACCTCTCAAATCTCATCATCTGTGATATCCTCCACAAGGAAGTTCCTCTGAGTGTCACTCAGCCAACCCAAAGCGATGTCATCCAGATAGGAGTCTGCATCCGTGGGCTCCGATCTACGAAATGTATAGAGGGAACCATAAAATAGGGAGAATGCATGGAGGATCTCCGGCGTATCCCTTTATAGTATCTCATCTTCACCCTGCACCTCTAGAATCTCATTGGAGGATGGTGGTTTCAGGTCATGGTGGCTAAGACATGTCCTGGGCATTCACCTTTCCTGTATGCTCGAGCCTTGGCCCATTTGCCTTGATATAGGCATTCCCTGTCTGCAATTTCTTGAAACTCAGAGAGGGTTGTTCTAATTTGCTTGGCTATGATAGGATCATCTGCATCACCCAGTTGAGCCTCGAGTCGTTTAAGTTCGCCTTCCAGTTGGCTCAGGTGGTTTTGCAGCGAGCACAATGCACCCCCACCCTTAGAAATGCAATTTCCACAAATTGTGACTTTAAATGCCTCCCACACAGTACCTATCATAGGTACTGAATCAGTGTTTCTCCAGAAAAAATCAATAATCTCCTGTTATAACTCCTCGCAAAAAAGAGCATCTAGAAGCACAGTGAGGTAGAGTTGCCATGTCGCATTTGCCAGAGCTCGGGTAGGGAGGTGGAGCACCATTAGAACAGGGGAGTGATCTGAATAAGTTTGCTCAAGATGAGAGACTTTGTGGATCAACAATCTCACACCCGTGGAGACAAGCAAGCAGTCTAAGTGTCACAAACTGTTGTGTACCCCTGAATAGAATGTGCCCTCCCTATCAGAGAGGTGAAATGTTCTCCAAGCATCTAATAAGTCGTGATCTTTCATGATATCTCTTATATGTCTAGCAGCAGCATCGTGGGAAGTGGATGGGATATGAGACCTGTTGACTGTTGTGTTTCAGGGCAATATTAAAGTCCCCCTTCCATAGAAGGAGGGTCAGGAGTGTATCTGCAGTTTGTCCCCAAGGCAGTCAAAAAATGTGGGATCGTCTGTGTTGGATCCATAGCAATTTACTAGTACATTGTCAGACGAAGTCAGTCTTCCCCACATAATCAAGTATCGGCCTTGAGTATCGCTTAGTGATCCCTGTGGAACATAGGGTACCCCTTTGCAAATCAGTGTAACAGTACCTCTTGGGTATGAGGAGTATGTAGAGACTTGCCTATAGGAGGCTCAGCTGCCAACAAATGACGCACTGGAAGCAGGGCAAGATCAGTGCGGTATCAGCATGATGTATCGGTGAACACAACATAACATATCAAACATTCCCATAGCCCCCCTCCACCAACACTGGCAGCCCATTCCCACCAGGGATGGCTATCGCTCCCCATCAAACTTATGAAAAGCTGCATATGTGGCAGAAATCATATCAGCGCTGTGGTGGGAATGCCACCTATACACAGTGTGGAGTAAAGATATAAAGAGAAAGAGCAAGAGTATAGAGGAAAAAGAGATCCAAGAGGAAAGAGAAAGAGCAACAGGAGATAAACCGCCAAGTCCACGTTAAATGAACTCAAGACAGTGAGATAAGAAACAAAGAAAATTATACAAAAACAATATCAACTGTCTCAGCTAGGGGTAACCTGTCAAGGCAGTCCAGAGGGCCAGGCGGGGTCCTCCTCATAAGTACGAGGGTGTCTGGGGTGGGTCTAGTGTTGTCTCACCTGGCTCAGTGTACAAAGGCATGAAAAGAACAAAAGCAAGAGCTGGGTCATAAATATACATCAAAGGAGCTGCCATAACTATGGCGAACATCAACTGCAATCATCTGCAAAGTAGATTGAAAACATTGTGAAAATGTCTGTCTCAGCCCACGTCTGATGTGGGCGAGGAGGGACTAGGTGAGGTGGTGAGTGGCTTTGTAGGGGAGGTGTGGATAGAGTGTCTGCGCAGGCAGTCAGCTACCAGTTGAGGACTTGTGAAGAAATGGTGCTTGCCTTGCAATGATACATGAAGGCGAGCTGAATAGAGCATAGCATAGGGGATGGTGACTTGTAGTTTTTGTTTGACCGGTATGAATTTTCTCCTTGCCTCTTGGACCGCGATGGTGATAGCCAGATAGATGGTACCATCATTGGCTTCAAATTGCAAAGTGCGCTTTTCTCTTGCCAAACACAAGGCAGTGTTGCGGTCTATATAACTGGGGAGCCGGGCAATATTCGGTCTTGCAGGGGCCCCAGGGGATTTATGGGCCAGTAGCGTACAGTGCATTGCTCCGCTTCCTGGAGGCGCCCATCGTGTTTTTCTAGCTTGTGCATTATGGAGTCCAGCCTACTACACATAGGGGCCGATTCCGATCTCGGTCGGAGGCGCACCCAATACTATTCGGTCGGGAAAAAAGCCATGCGAAAGCCAGTTTCCCGACCGATCCGTACAGCACACCGAACGAGCAAGTACGATGCGCACAACAGCAAAAATCCCGGCCGAGCCGTACTCACCCAAACCAGGTCCTGTTCTCCGACCGAGGCGAATCCGGAAACGCCGAATCGAGTCGCACGGAAGGGAAAATGCAGCCCCGTCCGGCCGGACAAGTACGATGCGCTTTCCGTACGCGCCCGAACCCGTCGCTACGCACGGCACGTCAAAGCATCCGGGAGAGGCGCACATAAGCTCCGAATCGCGCCACAACACGATCCACGGCTACGAGACGAACACAGCACAGACGAGGACGACGCGAAGCGGCGAGGACGAAGCGAAGCGGCGAGGGACGAAGCCAAGCGGCGAGGACGACGCGAAGCAACGAGAAGGACGAACGACACGAACCAACCATGAATCCCTTCGTCCCGATCATACCAATATTCTACATCTACTACCGGAACAGGCACGGACGCGTACGGCGCAGAAGGTAAGTCAGACACCAACCACAAAACACATACAACACGTACACGACACATCACACACATACACTGGGAATCTGAATATACTTACACCAGCAGCACCATAGGGGCGGGATGCCCATCACCAATGCCACATATGCACACAGGGGCCTGAATGCGCGCCACCACCCCAACCCAGGGGGCTGGATGCCAACCACCACAACCACCCTTAGCCAGGGGGTGCCAGATGCCCACCACCACTACCACCCTTAGCCAGGGGGGCTGGATGCCTACCACTACTACCACCCTCACCCAGGGCGGGCTGGATGCCTACCACCACCCTTAGCCAGGGGGGCTGGATGCCTACCACTACTACCACCCCCACCCAGGGGGCAGGATGCCTACCACTACTACCACCCTCACCCAGGGGGGCAGGATGCCCACCACTACTACCACCCTCACCCAGGGGGGCAGGATGCCCACCACTACTACCACCCTCACCCAGGGGGGCAGGATGCCCACCACTACTACCACCCTCACCCAGGGGGCAGGATGCCCACCACTACTACCACCCTTAGCCAGGGGGCAGGATGCCCACCACTACTACCACCCTCACCCAGGGGGGCAGGATGCCCACCACTACTACCACCCTTAGCCAGGGGGGCAGGATGCCCACCACTACTACCACCCTCACCCAGGGGGCAGGATGCCCACCACTACTACCACCCTTAGCCAGGGGGCTGGATGCCTACCACTACTACCACCCTTAGCCAGGGGGGCTGGATGCCTACCACTACTACCACCCTCAACCAGGGGGGCAGGATGCCTACCACTACTACCACCCTCACCCAGGGGGCTGGATGCCTACCACTACTACCACCCTTACCCAGGGGGGCTGGATGCCCACCACTACTACCACCCTTAGCCAGGGGGCTGGATGCCTACCACTACTACCACCCTTAGCCAGGGGGGCTGGATGCCTACCACTACTACCACCCCCACCCAGGGGGCAGGATGCCTACCACTACTACCACCCTCACCCAGGGGGCAGGATGCCCACCACTACTACCACCCTCACCCAGGGGGGCAGGATGCCCACCACTACTACCACCCTTAGCCAGGGGGCAGGATGCCCACCACTACTACCACCCTCACCCAGGGGGCAGGATGCCCACCACTACTACCACCCTTAGCCAGGGGGCTGGATGCCTACCACTACTACCACCCTTAGCCAGGGGGGCTGGATGCCTACCACCACCCTTAGCCAGGGGGGCTGGATGCCTACCACTACTACCACCCCCACCCAGGGGGCAGGATGCCTACCACTACTACCACCCTCACCCAGGGGGCAGGATGCCCACCACTACTACCACCCTCACCCAGGGGGGCAGGATGCCCACCACTACTACCACCCTTAGCCAGGGGGCAGGATGCCCACCACTACCACCCCCACCCAGGGGGCAGGATGCCTACCACTACTACCACCCTCACCCAGGGGGGCAGGATGCCCACCACTACTACCACCCTCACCCAGGGGGGCAGGATGCCCACCACTACTACCACCCTTAGCCAGGGGGCAGGATGCCCACCACTACTACCACCCTCACCCAGGGGGGCAGGATGCCCACCACTACTACCACCCTCACCCAGGGGGGCAGGATGCCCACCACTACTACCACCCTTAGCCAGGGGGCTGGATGCCTACCACTACTACCACCCTCAACCAGGGGGGCAGGATGCCTACCACTACTACCACCCTCACCCGGGGGGCAGGATGCCCACCACTACTACCACCCTTAGCCAGGGGGGCTGGATGCCTACCACCACCCTTAGCCAGGGGGGCTGGATGCCTACCACTACTACCACCCCCACCCAGGGGGCAGGATGCCTACCACTACTACCACCCTCACCCAGGGGGGCAGGATGCCCACCACTACTACCACCCTCACCCAGGGGGGCAGGATGCCCACCACTACTACCACCCTTAGCCAGGGGGCAGGATGCCCACCACTACTACCACCCCCACCCAGGGGGCAGGATGCCTACCACTACTACCACCCTCACCCAGGGGGGCAGGATGCCCACCACTACTACCACCCTCACCCAGGGGGGCAGGATGCCCACCACTACTACCACCCTTAGCCAGGGGGCATGATGCCCACCACTACTACCACCCTCACCCAGGGGGCAGGATGCCCACCACTACTACCACCCTCACCCAGGGGGGCAGGATGCCCACCACTACTACCACCCTTAGCCAGGGGGCTGGATGCCTACCACTACTACCACCCCCACTCATAGGATGGACAATGCATGACACAACAAGCACACCACAACCTAGGGAATGCAAGATTAAGACATCCCCCACCACCATGACAAGCGTGTGAGCAGGCTGTGTCAAATGCCTACAACACCGAACATGACATTGAACATACAATGTGACCCCCTAGCACATGTGCCACACATATATGTGTGTGGCACCCACAATGCAAGCAGCCCATGACCATTGTGGCAATGGGGCCTAAACCCCCATCATCACAGTGACCAAAAGGCAAGTGTGGGGTCCATAGCTGAAGCACATTTTGACCATTGTGGCAATGGGGTCTAAACCCCCATCATCACAGTGACCAAAAGGCTAGTGTGGGGTCCATAGCTGAAGCACATTTTGACCATTGTGGCAATGGGGTCTAAACCCCCATCATCACAGTGACCAAAAGGCAAGTGTGGGGTCCATAGCTGAAGCACATTTTGACCATTGTGGCAATGGGGTCTAAACCCCCATCATCACAGTGACCAAAAGGCAAGTGTGGGGTCCATAGCTGAAGCACATTTTGACCATTGTGGCAATGGGGTCTAAACCCCATCATCACAGTGACCAAAAGGCAAGTGTGGGGTCCATAGCTGAAGCACATTTTGACCATTGTGGCAATGGGGTCTAAACCCCCATCATCACAGTGACCAAAAGGCAAGTGTTGGGTCCATAGCTGAAGCACATTTTGACCATTGTGGCAATGGGGTCTAAACCCCCATCATCACAGTGACCAAAAGGTAAGTGTGGGGTCCATAGCTGAAGCACATTTTGACCATTGTGGCAATGGGGTCTACACCCTCATCATCACAGTGACCAAAAGGTAATTGTTGACAAAGAAAGAGCTGCAACTGCCAAACTGCATGGATCATTCCTGGTCACAGAACCAAAAACTCATCTGTGGCAAAGTAGTGTATGTGTCCCATTGCAACATAAATTGGGGGAGCCAAATACTGCAGTGCAAATGAAACATTCCTTTGGCCATGTGCAGACAAACAACACCCATGGGGGCTGAGACCGTCAACAGTCATCAATGACACAATGACAGAAGTGACCATCAGAATGCAGACCCACATATTTGCACCAATGGGCACACAAATGCAGATACCCTGTGGAGACAGCAGATGTGAGGTGAACAGATACCATACCATGGCAGCAATGGGACACACAAACCATGATCACTGTGCTGACCGATGACCTAGGAGTCCCAGGGACAGCAGGGGAAACACACCAAACAACATACAGCCAATGGCACACCCAAGATATGCCAATGCAGTGGTGCAGATGCACAAACACAAACAGGCAGACCAACACTGTCATCATACACAGCAGGTGAGGGGTGGGGGTGCCAGTGTCCCCAGGCAACAACACAACACATGAGGAGAGCTGAATACCAATCATACAGATGTGCATACACTGCCACACTAAGGTAACTCATGGATCCAAATCCCCTATGTGGGCAAGCAGGCATTGACAGGTGAGAGGGAGCACAAAACACACATGTCACACAGGCACGTAGGAACAACAACTGACACAGCAAGTCACAGACACACCACAGCACCACCCCCAGGGCCCCCACAATGTGGTGACCCTGGGCTGAAGAAAAATACCACTGTGATGACAAAGCTAAATGTCGTTCACACTGTGAACCACAGTCAGGTGTCCTGAGCAACTAACTACCATCACACCTACACAAGCACAAATCAATCAGCATGGCCAGTAAGCCAAGGCCAACATGGAGGCAGGGGACTAGCCGGGCAACAACTCTCATCTGCACACACTCAAGACCACACCCCTCGACCTCCAACAATGTGCAGCAGTGAAGTACACATGCACTGGTGACATTGCACATGCACCCATTACTATTCCAGGGTGGTGGGTGGGAACCAAGGTGTAGAAACACATCACACATGGACACTCAACAAGACTCCTGAATGTCTGACACACTGCACACTACGCTGTACATGGACATGACGGCAATACCACACCGACCAATGGGATCCCAGCCACAGTCACACACCAATGAAGAAGCCAAGGTCACCCACAAAGAACACACATAGACAACAACCAACATTGCAGCCCGGACCCTAAGGAGTGCCAGCAGTCACACACACAACGTGTCACAATCACTGAAAGATAACACAAACTGGAAATCACATGACAGGGGCAAACAACAAGTGCCAAAGGGAAACCTGACTGTGACCCATCTGCGTCAGCACACAAACTCTGCCCTGACAGCAAACACACCTATGGGTGACACCCTGATGACCAGTAATGTGCCATGCACCCACATCACAGAGAACACAGGGAGAAGACTTTGGGGGAACATAGCTCAAGTCAGCAAGCATCACAAACAGGTACAACACTAGGGATCACAGCATGCGCAGATGAATGGAAGTGAACACACAGACATGCACATACAACACACACCTTGGGCGCAGGCAATGTCACACGTGTACACACTGCCATGAGGGGACTCCACTCCTGTGTGAGGAAAGCTGTGCCATATGTTGCCTCAGTAGGGCCCCATCATGTCAGCTGAGCACTTGGTCACACAATCAACAATTAGCACCAAATGAGGGCTCCCATCACATCAGCCTGGTCATGGATGTGCCAACGGAATCATCAGCACAGATCCAACACACTTGTATAGCAATGTTGCACTGACTACACGGATGAGTCCCTCCCCATTGATGCCCAAACCTGCATGTCCACTGGAGATGGCAACACGGTCAGGGAAGTAGACAAATGCAACGATGGCAGGCACAACAGATGTGCAGGGGTGGAAGCCACAGATATGAAATTGCCAATGTAAGTAGGAAACCCATTGCCAAATACTGAACACATGACACCCTCAGATGCTGCTATTGATGACATGGATACACCACATGATAGGACACATTCCCCCTGGACCACATGGGTTCCTGCACAGTAACACTTCATAATCATGAGACCAGATATCACCATCACTGCAGCAAGGGCATGGTTAGCTGCACCAACAACATGTACATCTGAAGCATGAGCACTAGAGAAAAGAAAGTTGCTTTATTCAGCATATGTGTTGAGGCCAAACGAAGTCCTGAAAAAAGAGCAAAGGCCAATGGCCAGTCCATTGTCAAAGTTCAAACAGGGTGACACTGGCAGATGTCACCCTACGCATGCCTGCACAATACCAGGGACAATCCACTAGGAGGGGCAACCGGGGGGCAGGCCAGGCACCGCAGGGACAGGATCAGGGCTCACCAGGGGAGTCAGGGAAGGGGTGGTGGGTGCTGGAGAGCCACTGACAACTGCAGTGGAGGTGTCTGACATGGTGTGTGCCGGCACAACTGGGGGGCATGACACAGATGTCGTGGGTGCCGGCACAACTGCAGTGGACCCTGCAGATGGGGTGGACAGGTCCGCCACTGCAGTGCCCAAGTCAGACAGGGCGGTAGTGGACTCCACTGCAGTGCCTACCTCCAGGGGAGGAGAATGGGGAACAGGCAAGGTGGGTTGGACAGAGGGGGGGACACCCTCACCACATCAGTGGCACAGACAAGCGCAGCGGGGGGTGTGGTGCTGGGAGAGCAAGTGGCAGGGGAGAAGGCCGGAGCATCTTGGGGATGGTATATCTGTGGGTGGGGGAACCTGGGGCAGGGTGTGGTGGGGGCACCTGTGCAGTGGGGGCCTGAGGGATGGAGGACGGAGACCTTGTGCCTGAGCTGCAGGGCGGTGGCGGGGTCTTGCTCTTAGCACTCCGGGGGGACTTGCGGGTGGGGGCCTCAGTCCGTCTGCGCCTGGGGGAGGGTGTCCGGGGGCGAGGGGCACTCTGCTCCGTGTGGGTGGGCTTCCTCTTCCCCCGGGATGCTGGAGCAGCTTCATCGGTGGGGAAGAGGCCGAGGTCACAGAGGAAGAGCTGCTGTGACTTTGGGGTTGCAGGTGAGGCAAGGGAGGGTGCTTTGGAGGGAGAGGGAACTGAGGACTGCGCAGTGCATGTGGATGCGTGTGTGTGTTCCAGGGCCCCATCCCCTGTGAGTCTGGCTTCAGTCCCCTGAATGTGCGTGCGTGTGCGTTTTGTCATTGGCGTGTGTGTCAGTGTGCTGGATGTGTGTGTGCTGGTGTGTGCCAGTGTGTGTGTGCCTGGGATGGGTAAGGTGCTGGGGAGTGTGGATGGAGCAGAGGCAGGAGGGGTGAGGGACCGTTTGAGGAGGGACACTGCTGCCGTCAGGGAGGAGTCCATGGACCTATTGCCCCTCTGTAGGTCAGACATGCCCGATGAGATGCCCTCCATGAACGACACCAGCTGAGTCAACAGCGCGGTGTGCGCATGGAGGACACTCAGCATGGCTGTCTGCCCTACATGGAGCTGGCGAAGGAGGTACACAGACTCCTCACTCAGGGCAGCAGGGGACACAGGGGCAGGGGGTGCGGTGCCTGGCCCAAAGGAGACACGCTCCCGGACATGGGAGCCTCCACGGACCTGGGGAATGGGAGCCGATGGGAGGGCGGTGGTGGTGCTGGTGGTGGCGGGGACAGCAACACTAGCTGGGGTGTGGTGGCTGCTGACACCCGCCTCCACAAGGGAGTCATCCTCCGAGTTGCTCTGGTCCTCAGCTGAGGTGGATGCTGCTGAGGACTCCTCGGTGTGGCTCCCTCGCCCTCCGTGCCACTGGGTCCCTCCGACCACTCCTCGGCTGCTGACCCAGTCTGGCTCTCCGGCTCCTCCTGGTCCGTGGAGCTGTCCCCTTCCGTGGCCGTGGATGTATCTGCAAACAATGGGGAAACAGACAGACATCAGTCACCTGCACATAACGCACACACCACTGTGAGCACAGCACATCACAGAGCAAGCCCTGGCATCATTAGTTGTACATTGCTAAAAGTGCACTAATTGAACAGGAGAAGTCAATTGTCAGTCTGATGCCAAGCATGGCACTCACATCCCACATGGCCTTGCACCCATCTGTCTGGTGTCTGTTGGATTGCAACACCCCAGTGTTGACACATGCACCAAGTACACAGTAGTTGGACAGTGCAGAGGACACGGTGTGGACACATCACAGCTCTTGCCACTGAGTCAGTACAGGTTTACGGATGTAAGGGATGCCCAGAGTCAAATAGGAAATGCATGTGATGCATACCAGCGACAGACACCATGATGCACCCATGTCCTGATAGCCAGCGCCACTATGGTGTGCATGTAGCACATGTCACTCCCCTGCAGGATCACCAATCAGTAGACACATGCCATGGCGGAGGCATGACTGCAAAGTCATACATCACTGTCTCAGTGATGTATGACTTTGCAGCCAGACAACAACACTCTGCACTGTGTCACAATAGTAGGTCATGGGGAATGCAAGTCCTGGAGCTGCACAAGTGCACATGTACATCCCCCCCACAACACATCCTCTTAACCCTCATCTGTCCAGGTCATACCTATTGGACATATGGGAGACCTGTGACACTACCCTCTGAACCTGAGCCCCTCACACTCTGCTGTGCATGGGGAACAGCTGCCTGAACTTCACATTTACATGCCCCAGTCTGCATGGGCAGCTGATCAGACACCTATGTGTCACACAAGTATCGTCTCCTATGGTCACATCTCCAGTGGCATGCTGAGCCCCTACCAAGAAACTCCACAGCAGTCCTGGTGACTAATCCACAGCACACTGACACAGAGGCAGACACCTGAGGGGCAAATCACTGTGCACAATGTGTCCTCTGATACACGGGAGTGGGAGTACAGAGTGTATTGTATGGCCTGGAGTAGGCATGACTGTCCAGCCCCACATGAATGAGGGATGAGCCCTGGACTGTAGGCAGCTGGCTAAGTATGTGTGACACACGTCATATACATACTCCTGGGGCCCAAACATTGTTCCCACCCGCAGCATGGGTGTGTGCCAGGTACCCCAGCCACATGTGGTGGATCAGCTCAGCAATTGGACCACAGATCAAAGTAACACGCTGAATACATGTCAGAATACAGGCATTGTGTAAGCAATGGACCCACCCATGATGCCCACCACAGAGTCAGGGAAACAGATGCTGTCTCCCACCTTGAGTCAAGCAAACTGCAAGGACACAGTCCTAAGTGACAGAATTCCCTGCATGTAAGGGCCACACCTGGGTATCAGATGAGGAGTGGGCAGTGCACAATAGAGGGACATGGCTCCTGGACAACATGACTGCTGTACTGTGGCAGTTCAACCTGGCCCGAGGAGGGCACATAACATGTTAGACAGAGTACACAGTGCAGTCTTTGACTCACCCCCTCCTTGCTGCTCTCTGACCTTCAGCTGCCCATCCAGGTCTGGAAAGACCACCGCCAGGATCCTGAGCATGTGGGGGGTCAGGGTCCGTGTTCCGCCCCTCCTGCGAGGAGGCGACAGCTTCAGCTGGACCCGTGCAATCCTCCGGGTCCAGCCCCGAAGGTCCTGCCACCTCTTTTGGCAGTTGCGGATCCGGCGCTTGTAGACCCCCACGGACCGGACAGCCCGGACGATGTCCTTCCAGATCTCATGCTTCCGATGGGCAGAAGCCTGTCAGGATGACAAAGTGATAAGGACATTACTACACATGCAACATATCCGTGCATGACACAGTTGCATATACATGTCGCAATCACAGGGGCACATGGTGTACCCAGGCAGTGCACGGCTGCCCATGGACAGTTTTCCAGAAGTCACTACATGGTATCATAGCATGGGGAGTAAAACCCTGTTCAGAAGCACTGTCACTGCACCATACCTGTCCAGTGCAAGTCACTACACACTATGGGGGGTGACAACTACTCAGTGAGCCTGCTAGCCAGTGGTGTGCTGACTCTCAGCCTTGCTAGTCAGACAAAATGCACATTCAGAAAGGCAGTGCACAGAACACTCACCTGCTCCCCTGGTGTCCCATACAGCTTGCTGTACTGTGGAAGTAGGCTGTCCAGCAGGGCCTGGTTCTCTTCAAGGCTGAAGGCTGGGGCTCTCTCCACAGTACGTGCCATTGCAGGGTCCAGAGGGGCAGAGACAGCAGCAGTGCAGTGGCAGATGTCGTCCTGGAGCATGTAGTGCAGGCAAGTGGGCTCTCAGGGGAACATGCAGCAATATATATGTGCTGGAGAGGCAGATACTGTCCCTTGTGTCCAAAGTGATAGGTCCAAGTCGTTTGCATCTTCTGAATATGGCCAATCCATGGAATAGCAGCACCAAAACACGCCCACAGCATCCTTCAAAATTTCAACTTCATGACATACATGATTTTGCAACATTGTTGTGGGTGACCAACTGATTTTCCAGCAACCGACTCGTTCGAATATTCGAAAACGCGTCCGTTGCCAGGCAAGCCCATTGTCAATGGGTGCGCACCGATCGGTCCATTGCTGTTCAACGCGCACAGGGGTACAACGCGTACCCGCACACATTGAATGCAATGGGCCGGCCGGAGGCACCGATCGGTCCATTGCTGTTCAACGCGCACAGGGGTACAACGCGTACCCGCACACATTGAATGCAATGGGCCGGCCGGAGGCACCGATCGGTCCATTGCAGTACAACGCATCACTGTACATGTGACTGGCATATGTCAGCATGCCTGTCTCAGATGGACATATGCCAGCCACAGATAGCTCCCAGGGAGTGAGGGGCACACCTACATCACGACAGCCTGTCCAAACCTTATCATAAGGCATGTAAGGCTGCATTTCCTATTGTGTGTATGTTGGTGTACATGTTGTCCTGTGGGTGTCACCTGTGGGCAGCCACCCCCAGGCTGTGCACGTGTTCATGGGGACAGGATCATGGGTGTTACGTGTACGTGACCACTGTGATGTGCAACTGTTCATATCTGTGCATGTGCCATGGTCACATTTCACAGTGGTGTTTGTGTATGTCATGTCACATACCCCGTGAGTCCCATGTGGGACGGTATGTTTGAGCCAGGGTGTCCCAGTGGCACAATAGTGATGGCCCTCCACAGTCTTTGTGCATGTAGTGTTTACAATGTCTCTGATTTCATGTGCACAATGGGAGACAGTCTCCACATCCACGTTGTGTGTGCATGGACTCTGATGTTGTGCGTGTGTGTCACAGACGTCCATGGCTCTCCTGCCATGGCAAGTGTGGCCACTACCTGTGGGGGTCATGTTTGTTTTGTTGTGGTGTACACATGATACTCCAGGTGATGCCAGTGTCCATGTGGCATTACAGGGTCCCTGGGAATGTGCCTGTCGTTGAGCTGTGGTGCCTGGGGCACATCTGTCCTCACATGTCACTGGGGGGTGACTGTGACACAGCATCATGATATCCAATGGGCCAACCTGGGACAAATTGATGCCACCTGTAGGACCGTGTTGACAGATGTTGGCCATGTATGTACCATAAATGTCGTTCCGGTACTGCACACTTCATGTAGTTGTGCCTCATGATGATGTATGTTGGGATCTTGAGTGTGTTCAATGCCGCATATGTGGGGTGACTGACGATCTTGCTTACTTCTCCTCTGCACTGCAGGGCTCCTGCTGTCCATCGGCCATTCCCAGACCTGGCAACGATGGTGGAACGGGACAGCATCCGACGGTACCGCTTCACCAGGCAGCTGATTGAGGATTTTGCAGTGCAGTTGTCCCCACATTTGCAGCCTGGCCGGCCGTATCCTACAGCGCTGACCCCCAAGGTGAAGGTGATGGCAGCCCTACACTTCTTTGCCACCGGTACCTTCCAACATACTGTGGCGTCTGCTGGTGGGATGTCACAGACCATGTTCAGCCGTGTGCTCCGCGATTTCTTGGCGGCAATGTTGCTCTTCCTGAACCGGTACATCTATTTCCCTAGACTGCGACGACTCACTGACGTGAAGAGTGACTTTTATGCCCTGGGGAGGATGCCGCATGTCATTGGCTCCATTGATGGGACACATGTGGCTTTGGTACCACCACAGGCCCAGGAGCAGGCCTAAAGGAACCGCAAGCACTACCACTCGGTCAATGCACTGGTGGTGTGTCTTGCAGACATGACCATCACACACGTGTGTGCCCGTTTCCCTGGTTCAGCACACGATGCCTTTGTGATGAGGAGTAGTCGCATCCCCAGGTTGATGGCACAGATGCAGAACCAGCGTGCCTGGCTTGTCGGTGTGTACTGACTTTGTGCCATTGTGTGTGATCTGATCTGTAGTATTCCGCCCACTTTTCCAAGTCAGCTGATGTGCACTTGTCTGTCCGTAGGTGACTCGGGATACCCCAACATGCCGTGGTTGCTGACACCCCTCAGGAACCCTGTGACACCTGCCCAGATGCGCTACAATGAGGCACATGGTCGGACCAGGAGAGTGATTGAGCGGACCTTTGGTCTCCTGAAGAGCCGCTTCCGCTGCCTGGACAAGACCGGAGGGTCCCTCCCATATGCCCCTGCGAAAGTGTGCAAGATTATCATCGTCTGCTGCATGCTCCACAACCTGGCAGTGCGGAAGGAGTTGCCTCTCATCCAGGATGACGATGACCAACATCCGCCACCTGTGGAGGATCCTGGCCTGGACCACGATGCCAGTGACGATGATGATGATGATGGTGATGGTGATGTCCGCACACAGCTCATCACCAACTTCTTTAGCTGAATGTGAGTATCCTGAGGTGTCATGTGAATGATGTGAGTTGGCATGATGTGTGGGTGGTGCTCTGGTGCTGTTGGAGTGTGTCCATGGGCTACTTGACAGGATGTGTGTTGCGATGTGTGGTGACAGGTGGGCTGTACTCCCCAACAGTGTTGACATGCTAACTTGGTTCTGGGTGGGTATCTTGTAACATGTATTGTGCATGAGTTTTGCTGTTCTGTCCTGTACTGCATTGCTTTTGACTGTGTGTCATTTCTGTCCTTCACAGGGTACTTTCAGATTCGTTTGGTCAACTGTGTCCACCGACGACGTGATTGCACATCCAGGCTGGTAGCTGTTGTGTCCCTACAGGTGATGTGCGCCACACCCATGGACTTCCTTCTGTCTACAGTTGTTGACTGTGTGCCCGCTACCAGGTGGGGTTACCTTGCATCTGTAGTGGTTACGGCATGTTGCTACTGTGTAATAAACCTGTGCTTCACTTAGTGATGTGCGTTGTCTGTGGTCACACATTTGACTGCCATTTGCTTACTGCACCTGTGGGCTACTTGACTACAACTGGGAATGGGTGTGGTGTCTGTGCATTGCACCGTCTTCCCTGGCAACATCAGTGTAGGCAATGAGTCAGATGGCCTAGGTGTGTATGTGTTGTGTAGCCCTGGTGGTGTGTCTCCCTCATATGTGTCACGTTGCCTGTACTCACATGCCTGTGTTGTCCTTGCTGTTGCAGTTCGCATACACTGTGTAATTTTGCAGTTCATCATCCCCATAACAGCACCCACGTTGGAATCACGACAGAGGCAAGTATGGTGTATTAGTGTGTTTATTGTGATAATAGTGCATAGGATGGATTGTGCTGTACATGAATCTTGCAATCCCAAGTTCCTAGATGAATAGAAAGTCCAGGTAGACAGGATCCCCAGTATCGGGGCCACAGTTGTCTGACACATTGTTCCAACTTGTACTCCCCATGCAATGTGTGGGAGTAGTGTTGCCATCAACAGGGTGAACAGTCTGTGCACAAAGGCGAAAATCCAGAACAGGTTCTGGCTTCCTGGGAGTTGCGCTTGGCCATCAGCCTCTCACTTTCCCCTCCTCGGACGACCCCTCTTCTTGGGGGGGGGCCCTCAAGTGCAGGCTGCTGCGGTGCAGGGGACTCTCCGCCAGAGTCCTCCTCCCTCCCTGTGGCAGTTGCAGTTTGTTCGGTACCAGATGTTGTTGGCACACAGGGAGGTGTGGACTGGTTGCTGTTCATCTGGCGGAGGCATTGTAAAATGTCCCTGTGCACCGCCGTCATCTCATGTAGTACATCCCACTTGGACTCCACGCGGGTCATGTGGGAGTCCACACGTGACTTGTGGGAGTCCACACGTGACATGTGTGACTCCACTTGGGACATGTGGGAGTCCAAGCGGGCATGATGGGCAGCCTGCTGCTGTTTGATGTCTCTGAGGAGCCCCACTACCTGGCTGAGCTCTCCGGTGCTGGACTGGTACGCATCAGCTATGCGTACCAGTTGTGGGTCTTCATGCACACCAGCAACGTCTGCAAGCAGCGACCTCTGTCTCCCACCCCTCCCACCACCCCTGCTGACATGTGCAGTGTGTGCAGTTGCACGCACAGATAACCCTGGTCCACCTTGGGGGTTGGTGGTGGTGGTGGTGTCCATGGCCCCAGGTTGGTCCAGGGTCACTGCGCTGGTGTTGTTCCTTATTCTGTCCATGTCGGCAGGGATGGTATTCGTGGTGACAGTCGTTGGAGGGGTGGGTGCAGGGGGTGCAGCTGGTGGACCTGCTGGTGCTGCAGCTGGTGGTCCTGCTGGTGCAGCATGTTGACTTGCACCGGATGTGCCAGGTTGTTCATCGTCCGAGGAGGACAGAGGCTGTACGACGCCAGTGAGCTCGGCATCCTCTTGAGCCTGGGACTGGGACTCCTCAGCGTCTGCTGCTGTGTCCCTATCATCACCTGTTTTTGGGAGACACAAACAATGTATGTCATGTTTCTGCAGGCATCAGTGGTTGACACACCTGACAGTTGTGACTGTGCCTCGGGGTGCGGGCCTGTACATTGTATTGTCCTAAGTCGTCACAGTCAGGGGTTGATATTGGTGTGGCACATTGTCCTGCATTATTTGGGCATTTCTATGTATTCTCTGGGGTGTGAACATGGTCTGCATTGATTGTGTTTGGTTGACAGCCAGACCTCCTTCCCACCCACCCACCCACCCAGTCAGTTATCCCACCATGGAACGTGCTTGCATTGCAGGGAGTGTAAGTTGTCTCTCAGGATGTCAGTCAGTGGTGTCCTGCTGTTTGTTGGTGCACAGTTGGCAGCAGGGCCTTGTGCTCCCCACAGCAGTAGCCAGTGTCAGCCATCTTGTGAGTCCTTCTCCACTCCCTGTGATGTGAGCATGGTTCAGGGTGGTGTTGATGGGCCAGTTGTGAGGCTGAGCAATGTCTGTGACTACGACTCCCATCATGCTATTGCCTCCACCCCCTTCCCAGCATGCCCATGCTTCCTTCCTTTTGACTCTGCTTCCCTGTGGGGTGGGCTGGCTGTGCTGACAGGATGGCTGGGAGTGTTGTCCTGGCAGTTGTTTGGCTAAGAGTCCCAAGAGTGTCCCTGTGCTTCACACAACATAAGCCAGGGTGGTGGTGCTTTGTGGGATCTTGTGTTAGGATGGAGGGCATTGCATTCTACCAGGTGGGTACTGTGGAGTTTGTGTTGGGGGGGTGTGAGGGGAGGTGCTGGTGACTATGGTCAGTGCTGCAAGTCCCCCTTCCCACCCAGCCAGCCAGATATCCCACCATGGAACGTGCTTGCATTGCAGGGAGTGTAAGTTGTCTCTCAGGATGTCAGTCAGTGGTGTCCTGCTGTTTGTTGGTGCACAGTTGGCAGCAGGGCCTTGTGCTCCCCACAGCAGTAGCCAGTGTCAGCCATCTTGTGAGTCCTTCTCCACTCCCTGTGATGTGAGCATGGTTCAGGGTGGTGTTGATGGGCCAGTTGTGAGGCTGAGCAATGTCTGTGACTACGACTCCCATCATGCTATTGCCTCCACCCCCCTTCCCAGCATGCCCATGCTTCCTTCCTTTTGACTCTGCTTCCCTGTGGGGTGGGCTGGCTGTGCTGACAGGATGGCTGGGAGTGTTGTCCTGGCAGTTGTTTGGCTAAGAGTCCCAAGAGTGTCCCTGTGCTTCACACAACATAAGCCAGGGTGGTGGTGCTTTGTGGGATCTTGTGTTAGGATGGAGGGCATTGCATTCTACCAGGTGGGTACTGTGGAGTTTGTGTTGGGGGGGGGTGTGAGGGGAGGTGCTGGTGACTATAGTCAGTGCTGCAAGTCCCCCTTCCCACCCAGCCAGCCAGATATCCCACCATGGAACGTGCTTGCATTGCAGGGAGTGTAAGTTGTCTCTCAGGATGTCAGTCAGTGGTGTCCTGCTGTTTGTTGGTGCACAGTTGGCAGCAGGGCCTTGTGCTCCCCACAGCAGTAGCCAGTGTCAGCCATCTTGTGAGTCCTTCTCCACTCCCTGTGATGTGAGCATGGTTCAGGGTGGTGTTGATGGGCCAGTTGTGAGGCTGAGCAATGTCTGTGACTACGACTCCCATCATGCTATTGCCTCCACCCCCTTCCCAGCATGCCCATGCTTCCTTCCTTTTGACTCTGCTTCCCTGTGGGGTGGGCTGGCTGTGCTGACAGGATGGCTGGGAGTGTTGTCCTGGCAGTTGTTTGGCTAAGAGTCCCAAGAGTGTCCCTGTGCTTCACACAACATAAGCCAGGGTGGTGGTGCTTTGTGGGATCTTGTGTTAGGATGGAGGGCATTGCATTCTACCAGGTGGGTACTGTGGAGTTTGTGTTGGGGGGGGGTGTGAGGGGAGGTGCTGGTGACTATGGTCAGTGCTGCAAGTCCCCCTTCCCACCCAGCCAGCCAGATATCCCACCATGGAACGTGCTTGCATTGCAGGGAGTGTAAGTTGTCTCTCAGGATGTCAGTCAGTGGTGTCCTGCTGTTTGTTGGTGCACAGTTGCCAGCAGGGCCTTGTGCTCCTCACAGCAGTAGCCAGTGTCAGCCATCTTGTGAGTCCTTCTCCACTCCCTGTGATGTGCGCATGGTTCAGGGTGGTGTTGATGGGACAGTTGTGGGGGGGGGGGGCAATATGTGTGACTGCGACTCCCATGATGCTATTGGCTACACTGACTTGGCCAGCATACACAGAATTCCTTCCTTTGAGTGGTCTTCACTGTGTGTTGGTGTTGTTGTGGTGGCTACATGTGTGGATGTGTGTGTTAGTTCTATTTGTGCCACTGCCTAGCTGTAGTTGTGGTTGTGTTTGTACATGTGTTGGCACAGTTGGATGTGACTTTTTTGATGGCATGTGTTGTGTTTATCTGACTGACATACACATTTTGGGATGATTCTGTTCTAGTTGCTGTGTAATTGCTATGAGTGCATGGTTTGACTCTCCCCTTGACAGTGATGTGTGTGTGTTTTGTGGCAGTATATTGTGTACATTTGTTGTGTACTCACCAGGCTCTGGGATGTCCTCTAGTCCATATATGCTCACTGGCGGTAGGATGGCCCGCACCTTCTCCTCCCAGGGCCTGAGGTATATTGGCTTGGCAGGAGGGCCACTGCCGGTGTGTTGGCTGTTGATGTAATCTTGCTTCAGCAGTTTCCGTACCCTCCTGCGCACGTCATACCACCTGTTCTGGATGTCGCTCTTTGTGCGCCGACATGGTGATTGTGCGTTCACCCTGTTGATGATCCTCTCCCACATCTTGGTTTTCTGCGACATGGGGGTCTGTTGGACCAATGTGCCAAACAGCTGTGGCTCTACCCTGAGGATCTCGTCTACCAGGACTTCCAATTCACAATCTAGGAACTTGTGATTCTTCTTGGGGGGCATGGTGATGGGTGGTGATGGTGGGTGATGTGTGTGTTGGTGTGCAGGTGAGGGTGTGTGGGTGTGTGTTGTGCTGGGTGTATGTGAGGTAGGTATTTGTTGGTGTGCTGCTGGTGTGTGGCTTGTGTGAGGGATGAGCTGTGGGTGTGTGGTTGCTTTCTCTTGGGTGCTGGTAGTGGAATGGCATTTGCAAAGGCTCATGGTAGTGATTTGTGTCCTTTATATAGGTGGAGTTGTGGGTGTGTCTTTGTTCTCTGTCCCCACCCCCCCAGTATTTATTGGCTTGGTAATTGCTTGTTTGGCCTTTTTTTGGGTGATTTTTCCTTTGTGCTGTTTGTGTATGTTGGAAACGTTCTTGTGACCGAGTCGGACCCTGCATTGGTCTCGTACGGTGTTTTCCGTTTCGTTAACGCTGTGTTTGTGCAGTTTTGTATGCTGCGTACGCGTCGGTCGCGGTGTATTGTGTTGCTTCGGCTCGGTTTTGTATGCGTGTCGGTCGTACGGCTTGTCCTCCGTCCGACTCGGTCGTGTTTTCGCGCCTTGCATCGTACTTTGCGGGTTGGAGTTGGCGGGTACGATTCGGTCGGATTTGTTCCGGGTGCGTGTCGGTCGGTTGGATTCGCGTGTTTTTCCGGCCGGATTGCTATTTTCCGAGCGGCTCGGTCGGTCGGCTTGGTTTCCTGACGTGTCGGTCGGATTTATCGCGGCTTGCATCGTACTTGGCGTGTCGGGCGCCACTGGTACGTGTCGGTCGGTATTTTTTCCGGATCCGAGTCGGTCGGTGCTTTTTCCGGCCCGAATCGGAATCGACCCCATAGTGTCCGTTTTTGTTTCAATGAATGTTACGCTCTTTTGCATTGCCATCACTAGTGGTTTCATATCTACTGCATCTGCAGACATTTCTGTTGGGGGGTCATCGGTGAGAAAGTGATCAGCTCCGCCATTAGGTACTCATGTGGAGAGGAGAGGGTCGAACTTCAGCTTGGTCTAACGGCCATCAGGTTTGCACAAATTGGCTGGAGGCGTCAGATTACTGGGTTCCGATCTTGGAGCATATGGTCCTGGGAGGAGGACATGTGTGCTGTTGCAGGTCATGCTGTATCAGGGCATATCTAGGTTGTCGAGGATGAAAGCAGCATAGATCAGTGATCGCACACACGACAGGACAGTGTATCAGACCATGCCACAGTGGCCAATGGTTCCTGTGTCAAACAGCAGCGACAGTGATGAATCTGGTGGTCTCCTTTTAAGCCCCAACATGCATTAGTGGTCATGTAGTGGCAATGGAGGGTGCCCAGTCCGGCCTCACTTCCGCCAAACCACACCGGGGGGGCACAAGCAAACCAAATGTCACAGTTATGTTGCATCAAGATGGCCAGAAACATCAGTCACTTGTAAACCCTCAGGATATCTGATTCCCAGCAGAGATGGGGGCGGAAGTTGCCCTGCGAGCCCAGTCCACTAGTGTCTTGATTGCATGATACAATACTTTGGCACATCCTTATTTTGGGAACTGAATGACAACTGGTCCTTGTCCTTTCGAACTGTATGGTTACACTGTGTACAGCCTGTGTTTCGCTGCTTGCTGTATACTTTCAAGTGTTCCTTGGATATAGGCCTTGAAATGCAACTGGTACAATCTACAGATGTGGAACTGCTGATGGGTACATTAAGAATCCATTTTCAGAGATGTCCTATGCGATTGCCGTTGCTTCAAAATGCATATTATGAACCTTCTTTGGATGCCTTTGCTCTTGGATTTTCAGATCCTGGCTCGTCCTCTGTGGATACACTACAGGCTGTCATACCTTCTGCAGCTTCTGATTGGGTTGGACATGACCTCGCTTGTTCTTTGGAACTTCTGATTCGGGCACCAACGGAAACATCATTTATGTAAGCTGGAAACAACATGGTTTCAAATGACTCTAAAACATTCTTGGGGTTTCGAGAATTTTGAATTTGGCATCTTTTTTATTGCAAAATGTTATATATTTTTTATGCAGATATTAATTGCATATTTTTAAATTGGCCTTTAATGGAATTTGGCTTTCTTTATGCTTTATTATTAATGTGATACCTTTTTTAGGTTTCAATTATAAACATTTTAATTTTAGATTTTAGGATATGTTTTTGCATTTAGTTTGAAGCTTTTAAGTCTCCTTAAAGACAAGGAGTGGGTGTAGTGAGGTTAATAGGGCCCCTGCATAAACGCTCCTATTTTTACATATTCACATTTAAAGTTGATGCCTTTTTAGACTTTATCTTTTAGCACATTTTGCTTGAGTGTGATAGTGTACTCAGAAAGTGGTTTTCTTACAAATATATTTCTTAGTAGGCAAATTATTATACCATCGTACATTTTGCCCAAGGACCAAGGACACTGCGCAAACTGCCCTTGCATATTGTTGTCTGTTCGGTGACAGCTCTGAATTTGTAGAATCAACAATGACAGCCGAATCTGAACTCAGGCACAGTGCAAATGTGTCCAGTTTTCTTGATATAAACTGCCCTAAGCCTTTGTTCAGCAGAGGAGCATTTCCATGATTGTCGGTGACGCCGCGTACCTGAATTCCAGCCCAGCTGAATCTCATCACTATCCTGAGAGGGACGGTGGCCTCTTCTACACCAGACTGGCTTCTGGATGAAACACGCGCACAGGTAAATGATGAAATAGACCACTCCACGTTATCTGGCAGAACCGCATTCACCCTATGTTTTCTAGGATAGGTAGTGCTAGGTAGGAGTGCAATTAAATGTATTCATATAATAAATGTAATAATCAAGATGGTTGAATTGTTCATCTTTTTCACCATTCTTGTAATGCTGGTTAAAATGCTTTGTTTCTTTCTACTAATCATTGCAGTGCATGTATTTTGCACAAGCATCCAATTGCTGCAATACATTTTTGAATTGCCAATTTGTGTATTTCTTGTTACTCCCTTTGGGCATGTCTGATTTAACAACGAAAGGGTAGATCTGTTTCCACGATTTTCTTGGGGGAATTAGAGTTCTCATTTTCTGAGGTTGCAGACACCATCAGGTACCCTGTGAGGTTTAGGGGTCCTGATGGCACATTGTGAGCTAGCCAGTAACTAGGTCAACATATTCTGAAGGTATGAGTGGACGTAGTCCCCATAGTTTTTACGCTTATGGTGCCCAAACGCACAGTCTTACCGAATTAGTAGGAACCGTTCGACATTGGGTTGTGAAGATTTTCAGAAAAGACTCAGGTTCTGATTTAGATCTAGGCAGATGGGTCACTCCATCACAGCCATGACAGATATCTCATCCGCCAAAATATAAATCCCATTATATCCTATGGGATTTATATTTCGGCAGATGAGACATCCACCAATATTGTGATGGAGTAACCCATCCGGCAAGATCTAAATCAGGCCCTCAGTGTGCAGTTTGCACTCTGCCTGCAACCTAGCCAGGCTGGCATTGCAAATAATGTGCATCTCTTCATGTGGTTAGCCCTGCCAGGTCAGAAAAGGCAGGATTCATCTGTGGTCCTCTGCCCCCCCGACCCTATGTCCTAGTTACTAACAGCATTGGGTGGTGAGTTCCGCCATGCTATTTAAACATGGTATGATGCTGCCACCCTCAGAAGCAAAACAACTCTATATTCCCACCCACCTATAACTCCCAGCCTCTGATGGACAGGGACCCTGCTAGGCTCAGCGGGGGAAAAAGATCAGCATAAGACAGAGGAGGACAGGTGCTTAGGGAACCGTTAATATCGTGACATTTGCTATTGGTTCTTCTTTTTCTCACATACGGTATAAGCTTTTCCCTCATCCAAAATTAGATAAAAATATCTTTTAAAAATACTATGCGGCAAGGTGAATGGCTTGGTGTAATCTTCAGAATGGGGTAGTGATGTTGGTAAGGTGCTCTGGTAGACAACTGTGGTGTTAATCAAGAAATAAGGCATTGGTTAAAAAAGATTGTATGAAGATTATGTAAGGAGTTTTCACTCTTCTTTCTTGCTGAGAGCCTGGGGGTAAAAACAGCTTCACTATTGCTTAAAGAGGCCTCACTCATTAGTGGGGTACAGTTTGCCAGTTACAAGACTGAGGACTGTGAAACTGTCTGACTCGGGAGAGACATTAGCGGCATGAGAGTAGGCAGCCGTGCTTACTTAACAAGCTTGTTACCGAATGCATCACATTGGTGGGTTGGTAGGTATTATACCATAAGAGTCATCATGGCTTAATAAAGTTTAGAACAATCACAGTCCCAGAAGTAGCCCTGGGAGGCTATAGGCTTGTGCAGTCACAAAACCAATACATGTCCATAAATATTTGGACTCACATGTATTCCTTGTATAAGAATGTGAGTAATCAAGAAAACCACACATTCCAGCACAATTACACATATAAATTCTCCCAGAAAAGTGTTCTATATCAAAGAATGTTGTCTTCATGTTATTTATATTTGACCAGCGCCTGGATACCCTCATGGGTGATAAGTAGACCAATAGCACTCTACAAATCTACTGATTGATTGAAGGGGAAGTGGTGCTGTTCAGCATTTTCAAATGGTAACGGAACAGTATACCTGCATTTGTGATATTAGGCGTGATTTGGGGATTGATCAGGGTCACGGACACTGCGAGGTTGTATGACTGGAGTCACTTGGTATCAACACGTAATTGTCAGTCTGTTTGTGGTGGGTACCAGGACCCAGCCCATGGCCCTAGGTGGGCTTTCTATAACCTGATCATGCATTGCCTATGAAACGCATGTTAGATTCAAGGACTCAAGACCCTGCACCATTTGTTGGAGCAGGAGATACACACAATGTTTGCTTGTTTCTAGAAGGGCTCAGTCCTGGGCAGGATGGAGGCTGGATTGGGCCACCATTCAAACCTTTCATAAGTCAGTAAGCATTGGTGCTCAATTAGTATACTTTTGCCACATTGCACATTCAGGGTGCAGACCATGACCACAAATTTGGGTAACATAAGAGTCTCAGGTGTATATGTACAAGGAAACTGTTGGAGTGCTGCGTTAATCCAAGATTGCTAACGCCGTGTTTCGACAGTTTCCAAACGCAGGGATGCGCCGTATGTGTGCTGCTTTATGCAGCACACATATAAATTGCAACTCGCCATTTTTCAATGATTGTTGATGTGCAGGAAGGGATACCTTCCTGCACATGAACAATCACTAGTGGTGATTTGCTGTTTCTATGTGTGCGGCAGAATTGAGCACACATAGAAACAGAAAATACAAGGAGAAATTAAACATTTCTCCTCGTTTCGCCAGGTTAAGACCAGGTTTTCCCTGGTCTTATTTTTGGTGCTGCCTCCTATTTACGCCACCCTTGAAAATAGGGGCAGCATCAATAATCAATGGGTGTTGCGGCAGAACACCCACCACAACACCCATTGCCCGCCCCTGTCACGCTAAGTGTAGGGTGAAAAGGGGCCTTATTTACAAGGTGGCATTAAGCCATGTTAAGTGGTTTAACGCTGTCTTGTAAATAAGGCACAGGACTTAACGACACATGAACGTCACAAAAGTGACGTTCCTGTGGTGTTATGCCCCTGTAAATATGCCCCTCAGTATGTTAAATACTGCTGCAGTTGGATAGAGCATTATTTCACTCTGCTGCTGAGGTCTGCTCCACTGAAGAAGTATTACACATGAGAAACCATGACCTCCTGGCTTACTGGGGCCCTTTCACCGCCATGATACCCTGGTGATGTCTATTCCCGCACAGGGCACTGGTACTCTCACAGCCCGGATGATGGAGGCAGGTGTAGCCCCAGAGGTCTCCTGCCACTGTCGTACAGAATACTTTGGACCCTCACAACATACCCCACCAAAAAAAAAAAAAAAAAACAGAATAAAGTTAACCAAAGATATATCCTATTTGGGGGTTGCCAATCCAGACTGCACTACTGGCATGGTACTCAGTTGTGTGCAATACCTCAGGCCTGCATATATTGCAAAATGCGTATCTGCGCATGGAAAGAAAACGCTTTTCTTTTCTGTTGCTTCCCTCATAACAGATAATTGGCAGGCTGGCTCTAGCAACCTACCCAATAAACCAACCTCCCCCGGGTGGAAATACCCCTTCTAGTAAAACCTGAATATATTTAAAATATGCTTGCACTCGGAATTTTTTAGAAACTATAAGATTTGGAAATGTCTTTTCTACTACTTTTCCTTACATTTTCTGTTCCCCTCCCTGATGCTGTTTTTGCTTCATTTTCACCCTAGCGATATTCTAAATTTAAAGGCTCCACTAAACACGAGCGCACCCAAACAACTATGAAAAACAGTACAATAATAAAAATAAAAACAAAAACTGTGACCAGCTAAGAACTGCAGAATTTTAGAGCTGCAGTGGGCATCCTTCCCTGCAGAATATCTGCCGCAGTTTTGCTTGACTGAGCTCCCTGCACCTGATGAATGCTCCACAAAATTACCTTCACTCCGCAGCTGCAGCACTGATGCGCTCAAATATCTCGAATGAGATCGGGCAATGAAGGTTTTTTAAGCTTATGATGTATTTGTTCAATTTCTTCTGCTTAATTTACACATTAACTTATTTGTGAACATCTCAAAAAGCTGCCATTTCATTGCACATCCTGATGCGCTTGAAGTAGTAGCAGAAGGAATCAGGGGCCGCAGCACGGTTTACATCAACCAATACAGTTTATTGTGTCAAGAAATCAGTCTGCCAATCTTGGCTAAGTCCTTTTCTAATCAATTGCAATTCTCCGTTGCTTTGCATTGATTGGCACAGTGATTTGTAGCCATAATAAGCGGGGCCCAACGCCAATCATTACCGCACTGTTATTTTGAGTGCGCATCCTTGAAACAACACATTATTGAAATGCTGCACGCAAAATACAGATGCATGTTGCACGAGATTTAATGAACGAATCAAATGCCTTGTTGTCTAGGCAAAGCAATGGAAAATACTCTTTAGTAGGGGTGAGCCAATTACAAAACCCCAAATGTCAAACATTTTCTGAATTTAAAAAAACCCATTAGGAGTCCTTCAAACTTCGAAACTCGCAATGTTTTAATAAGCAAAAGATAAAACAGTGACAATTTAAGCGGCCCTTTGCAGCAGTGGCAAACCAGCAGCAGCCATCCACCACGCCCTGCTTTGAGTCCCCATGGCAAAAATTTGAGGCTCCGGCTCTCAATTTTGTTTCACCGTCAACAAAGTATGCCCAAATGGTGGTGCACCTGCCAATGCTGCATGCCCCTTGTACTTGGCACCCATAGAGTATACATGCCAACAGACCCAATTCAGGAGGGTGATTCCCGATTTTTTACGTCCAAAATGGCTTACTATTAGGTGTCTCCTGCCTAAAATCTCCTCAGTTTCAATGTAAGTCAATGAGGAAAATCAATTCCCTCGATCCTGCTTTCGCAATAGGGATGATTAGTGTCATTACTCAGCCCAATGAAGGTTGTCAGAGCGCTTACATTACACGTACATAATGATTATACATTGACAATAAATCATATGTATGTACATCAATATAAAGGATGTGTTACATAAGACAATGAGGGTTACAAGGTGTAGGAGTCCCAAGTCCTTTCAACCTTACTGTGCTGTATTAGAAGGATTACATTTTATGAACTGCAAGTAACAAAAGGATCTCTGTCTTAAAAGCAGTAACCCACTTACCCATTTACATAAAATAAAAATGTGTCGACTGTGTGTTACATAATGTGCTTTGCAGGAGACATATTAACCCTTTATGCTACTTTGATTCAAAACTAGGACTACGCAAAACACAAATCTCTCCAGGAAATACGTTATCCTCCAGAATAATTTTACTATTATTATTATTCCCTGAGATTTAGCTGGCACACAAATATGTCTGAAGCAGGTGCTTTAACCCCATAAGATATTTTAAAATACAGACATTGCAACCAATAAAGCAGAACAGATTTACTGCCACGTTTCTCCTTGTTGCTAATTTCTTTGTGGCATGATTTAAAATAAATAAATGCTGAATTTGAGGCCCAGATTTTGCGTTGGGGTTGTGCAAAAATTGGCACAAGTCCAATGTAAAATCTCATTTGTGAAATACTGTAATCCGCTCAAATGCATCCATGATAGACCTGCTTCTTAGTCTTAAAGTCTTGAGGTCTTGAGGTCTTAAGATCAGATGTCACTTCCTATGAGGTCATGGGTTGTGATGACACTTCTTATGATGCTACATACAATGTCATGCGCTGTGATGTCACACACTGTGATGCCACGTGCGATGATGTCACTTGCATTCTGCCTGACTTGGTGAAGTAAATGACTTTGTGCTATTTTCAGGGTATTGAGCTCAAACTTTTTGTTGGTAACATTCTCAGTCAGCGCAGAGCTGCCCTGTATGAAGTGTGACTGAAAACTTAAATGAGCAACTTTGTCATGCACATTTTCACACCAACCCACCTCCGTTATCCACTTACATTTGCAGAAGCTTCTATGCATGACTCTCAGGTTAATGATAAACTGTTCACACAGAGCGATAGCATGTCGCTATGACCCATTTTAAAATCTTGTTCTTTGTTGGCCCTGGAACCTGTGATCTGTTATGCATGACAATGGTGCTGGTTTAACATACTGGGCTAGTCATCCATCAGTTTATTAAATTATTCACATGTAACCAGTATGCATAAAATACATATAGAGGTAAAATGCCTTTTTGAGGTTAAAGAAATTAGGAGCCTGGCTCCAAGCTACTTGAAAATCTTGATAGGCAAGCATTTCTGCAAAAGCCAATCTAAGTGCCATATCTGGTGCCATCAATTTCACCAAATGCTACTGTTATGCACATGTTTTGCAAGTTTTAAAACTGAAGATGAAGTAGAATTTCCTGGAAAGAGTGACAACATGTTGCCCACCTGACCATGACTAAGTCATGTGGATAAGAAAGGGGGTACTTCCAGGGGCGTAGCTACAATATGTGCAGCAGGTGCAGTGGCACCAGAACTCAAAGCCCTGAATGGCTCATTGATACTTGATAATTGCTGTATTGTACTACCCCAGCAGTCCAATGGACAATTTACCTGGCTTCCACCATGGCATCCTTGGTATGCTACTTTGTACTACTCCATTGTCTGGCCCTCCCTTTGACTTAACTGCCAAGCTTCCAAGGTCTATGTCTGATGTGCTGGTCCAGTCCAGGTTTTGTCTTTGAATTCTAGGATTTATAGTCCTTTTTTATAATGGAATAAACAAGACTACAAGTTCCAGGATCCAATAAAAACCTTGGACTGGTGCAGCAACACTTCACAGGGCTGCTATGAGGACTCATTACAAACAAAAGAAGCAGTTAGCAGGGGCAGACATTCTTCGTACCACCACCTCTGTAGGATGATCCAGCAACAATCTTCGTTTAATGCCGGCATGACGGTGTCCAAGTCCCTCCTTTAGAGTAGCAATATTGGGCTCCTTTTGCTTTGGGCTAGAGAGTATTCTAAAAATCTGGCAATACTGGAAGGGAGTTCGTGCTGACATAAATCTTGTTGGTGTCCCATCTCATCAGCCTTTACTGCCCCCCCCCATCATGTACCATAATTATTAAACGTGTGATTTCCCCTCCTTAGCGAAATATATAAGCGCTTAGAGTGGGGGGCTAGTGGGTACCAGGAGGGTCAGGGATACTTAAAGAAGAACAGTTAGAGTGCGGGTGGAGGTTTGTTGTTGTTTTAAGAGTCTGCACTTCCTGCACATGATACTAAACAGGATTCTAAACAAAATTGTATATATTCTATTGTAACATATCTTTTCTGTCTTTATTTACTTTAATTAGTAGCCATGGATCAATACCAAAGCTCTAGAATACATTTAAAAGTGCCTTGTATTTATATTTGCTGTTTGAAGTATGTATAGCTAAAGGTTAGAAATACCGGCTTTAGATGATTTTGCATATTTACTGATGTCGCCCACTTAATTATTATTTGTGGGAATGTTCTTCATGTTTTCTTTTTTTTACTGTTGCTCACAGCAGTATAAGGTGTGGGGTTAAAGCTCAAGGAACTGTGTACTTTGAGACTTTGCTGCTCAGGTTATATCTTCAAGTATGTCCTTCACGTAACATGTAAACTAACAGCTGCACAAACACCCTCCTATCAGGTAGCTCACAAAAATTTGTAGGAGTCATTTTGAGTATGCATCATTTGTGGTAGTTTAAAGACAAAACGCACGAGGGTTTGTTGATTGTCATATGTTTGCCAGTGTCTTGGTGCAGTGGTTAGGTTACAAGTGCCTTGTTGGATCGTGACGAAGGCATGCCACTCACATATATCCTCATTGAGTAAGGAATGGGACTAGGATAGGGATGAGGAATTAATTGTTTGATTACTTACTGGTAATCATCAGCACTTTGATTCTCACTCCTTCATCCCAGTACTTATATGAACTCTCTTCCACCTGTAACTGTCCTAGTACCTGGACATGTGCTATGATGCCAGATCTCCAATCTATTGTCATTATTCCTATTACCAGAGACCTCAAATTGTTCCATGGAACTTGATCTAATTTTCACTAACAGCAGCATGCTCCTCCTTCAGCAGCCAAAATCCCTTCAGCTCTTTAGAATATTAATATTTGTGGACTCCCGCTTGATGGATATCCATGGAATACCTCTGAAGTGTTTCTAAGGAATTAATAACCGGGCCAGAGTGTTATCCCGGGAGCCACCCTATTAAACTGGGCTCCCTGCTTACATTTTCGCCTGAAGCCCCATTTCTCTGTCCTGCTCACACCTGCCATGGTCCATCCTCCAACACAGCATGTCCGCATCGGGTCTCATGCACACCCAGGAGACAACACAGACTCCCATGCTCAGAATATCAAATACAGTGTGCAACTTAAAATCATCAGAGTGTTTGTGATTGTCGGTGTATACAATTTTGCTATCTTGGGTAGATTGATAAATTGTATAGTTCAAAATTGCAGTTTCTAGCATCTTTATTGAAATGTGTTAACTGCTTTGTTAACTGTGCAAGGTTTAGTATGGCACAGTCTTAAGTACTGATCAGCATAATACTTGTCAAATCTCTTAATATATTCAAATGTACTCATGATAGACCAACTGAACATGCATGTCAATGATGCCACGTGTGGTGATGTCACACGCTGTGATGTCACTTTTGGTGATGTCACGCCCATTCTGCCCAACTTGGTGAGTCCCCCCACTTCATTTTTTTTAGGACTTGTGCCCTGGTGGAAGCCACAAGTTCACGTGACATTGGGTGACAGGAAATCATCAGAAGGAGAAGGGCGACAAGTTTTTTTTTTTACTACACTCAAAGAATTAGCTGAAATCCGGAAACTTTGACCTCATGAAAGGCAACATTTCTTGATTCCGACAGCCTACATGAGTGAAATTTAAAAATGACTCCCACTAGTCTTTGCCGTCAAAAGCCGGATTACATAAATTGTGCATGACAGTACTAATTTCTGTATTTTCTGTGTTTGCTCACTTTCTGCAGTGCGTTAATAATTTATTGCCGATAATTTGTGCTGGGATCTATTCTCAAACGTGGCAGTTTTTGCCAAGCTACAATTTTTTATGTGTGTAATTTGTAAGCAGAGTCACAATGCTGCATACGGTTTCCTATTTGTGTATAAAAGTGTGGCTTTTTTTGTTCAATTAAATACCAAAAGCCTACTTAATGGGCATAAGTGTAAGGAACAGGGTGATCTCTTAGTAACTGACAAAAGAGTATTAAAACTTGCAGGATCACAGTCTCAGGTAGCTGGATGAAAAGCATCAGGGCTTCATAGTTTTTGGGTGCTTAGCACTGCAGCTCCACAGAAACAGCCCTCGAATGCGGTATGAATCCTGTGGGGAAGGCTCCATCCAGCTGATTACACAGCTCCCCTGGATGGCGCAATCTAATAGCGACAGTATTCTCTACTGAGAAGTGGATCGGTGGATCGAATTGGGCTCTGAATTGTGCGGACCTTGTGGAGAAGTTGCCCCACAGTGCAGGGGCCTGGTGTCCTAGGGCCGAAGTGACACTGCAATCCCTGCTGGGAGCCACGTGATCTATACAGTGCGGCTGCTCCTGTGACCTCCTAAACTGTGGTGAACCCCAAGAGGACCGCCAGTGAGTCGCACCAGAGACCCGTCTGCATCACCTGTTGGCCCCTCGCTCCTTTCGACCTGTGACCTGATCCCTGCCTGCTGGGGTCTTTTACTGCACACCTTGAAATGTGAGTGCAGGCAGAGAAATTATGTGATGTGTCCACTGAGGAACTGTTCGGGTGGGAGCTGGACATGCTAATCCAGCGACTGCTGAACCGTGCAAAGAGGAAGAGACATTTTTCTCCCCCACCGGTGGAAGGTGGCCTGAACTGCCTGCATAATGCTGCTGTTTGCGCTATAAGACCAACCACCCCGAAACTGGGGTGACAGAGATGGGGGATCACATCAGAACTGGATTTCAATGAGGGGGCCACCCAGGTGTGCTGTGGTCATTGTGGGTATTGCTAATACAATGCAGTGCGCTTTACTTTGGACTGGTTCAAGGCTATCTGACTGTTCTTACCTTGCCACTCTGGATTGACTCAGTGGAATCTGGGTGCCCCCCTGTGCAGACACACTTTGGTCGCTTTCCTCCTGGGGTGCTCCCCTGGACTATTCATCCTAGCAGCCAGGCTGCTCATGCTGCAGTCGTGGCTCCTCTCACCCTCGGGTTGTCTGCAAGCGGGCCGGGGCACATCCTCCGTATGTGACTCTTGATGGAGAACCTTGTATCGGCCACTATATGATAGGCAGAATTCGATCTGCTTCAACATTCCAGATGCTTGGTGCTAGGGGGTGCCCTGCCCAGTACCTGCTGCTATAAGGGAAAAGTGGTGAGGCAGCGCGGAGGGACAATAACTAAAAAAAAAAGAACTTACCTGCCACCCGCCGCCTCACCGCTCTTCTGCTCCTCTTTCTCCACTGCTAGTTCATAGGCTGAGGCTCCCAGACTCCCCAACGGCCAATCCAGATGCTGCTCTCATGATGATAATACTATTACTCAACATTAGAGAAGCATCAGGATTGGCCTGAGTGGGACGGTTTTGTGCTCCCACGGGGCCTGGTAGCCTGCGCCTGCTGTTCTCCACCCAAAAACGCAGCTCAGGTTGGAGAGATCTCAGTGCGGGTGTCGGTTTGGCCATCCTAAGACAGCCGGCCAAACCAACATGCGCACTTGCAGCAGTGCCCCCATTCCTCCTCCATGCTTGCTGCAGTGCTGTTGTCAGGATGGCCCCCAAAAATTGTTTTATTATCATTTTATTTTTCAAGTTTGCATCTACTGGTAGGAGGGTGACGCTCCTCCCCCATAATGGAGGAGCCGCTGCTAGCCCTGCCGGATCAGCCCCTAAGGTTTAACCAAATATTTTCCTTACTTATCCCTGAAGTTTCATTTGTAGGAAAACATTTCCCTTTCCATTTATTGCTTTCAGGGTAATACAAAGTATTTTGAAAGTTGATCTTCAAGCTGCAGGAAGCCAATGAGAGGCCTTTAACACAGGGGATATGTGGTCTTGTAGCTGTAAGTGGCATAGTTGTCTTGTCGCTGTGTTCTGGATCTTTTGGAGGAGTCCTATAGTAGAGGTCGATGTTCCATGGCACAAACTATTGGCATAACCTAGTTTTGATACGGTGAGGAAAGTAGTTATTTGGATCTTATAAGAGAATCCCAGATGCTGTAAAATATACCGGATTATATGCATGGTATGAAATCCAGATGTTATATGTCTAGCTTGAAGGTTCATGGTGAGTGTTGGTTCCATTATAATTCCAGGTCTTCTTGCTTTTGAAGCTGTTATTTGTACTTTTAGTTTTTTGTGCCAAATTGTCAATGGATAATATGTGTTCCAATGTCCACAAGTTAATGCATTTAATTTAAGAAGGTTCTTTATCATCAACTAGTCAACATCCTCACAGATTTTTCAGACTTCAAGGTCAATAGGTTTTTTCTATTTCAGGATTATTTTGGTGTCATCAGTGTAGTTATAAAGCATGCGGTTGAAGGGCTTGGTGGATTCTGGGAGTGGATTTATGTAGACAATGAAAAGGAGTGGTGAGATTATTGCTCCTTGAGGTACACCTGCTTTGATGAGGAATGATGAAGAGGTGAACGGATGTGTGGGTACAATGCTTGATCTGTCCATCAGGCAGGTAGAGATCCATTTAAGGAGTTTTCGTTCAATAATAACTTCTTTTAATCTATCTAGAAGAGTTTCATAATGTACAGTCAAAGGCTTCCAATAGGTCAAGAAATAGCACTGCTGCTATTCCATTTCTATTCACTGCCTTTTTGAGGCTATCCCAGATAGAAATCAAGGCAGATTCACTTCATCTCCTTCTATGGAAGCCTATTTGATGGTTGGATAGTAGTAAATTCTCTGCCAGGAAGTATGAGATTTGTGAGAAGACAGCTGTTTTAATCGATTTTTCTGAGGAATGGGCCTTTTGAGATTGTTATGTAGTTGTTAGGATCAGTTCGACCCAGTTTGTTTTTCTTAATGAGTGGTCATATATGAGATGTCTTGAGTTCTGCTTACAATATTTCCAAGGATAATATAAAGTTGATTATATTCATTGTTAGAATTGCATGCATTGATGACAGTAGTATTTTCTTGAAACTTTGAGGGGGCAAGGATCTGATGGTGAGCCGACAGGCTCACTGGCTTTTACCAAGTAGTGGAATTCTGAAGGGGTCAGGCCTGGGAAAGGAAGTTAGCTAAAGGACTTTTCTCTTTGTAATTTTTGCTTTTATGCTGGTGTTTATAATGCGAGCTGGTTATTTATTTAGTGGGAAAACATATAGAAGTAAACTTACTAAGCTTTGGTGTCGTACTTTCATCTCATAACCGTACACAGTGTTGTAAGCAGAATTTATAAAGTTATGCAGTATAAGATTTACATGATTTTTTTTACCTTGCATTCTGCAAAATCAGCACAGCGACATGCTGTGTGAAAACACTACTATTGCAATATGCATATGCAAGATGGGTGAAACCACGCAATCTATAGCAAAACATATGTAATGCATGACATTATTTTCTCACAGAGTCAGGAAGTGTAACACCAAATGTAAAATTGCATGAAAAATATGCATGGTCAGAGTAGGGACAACAAAGTACAAAGAGCGTGACACAATCAACAACATATTGATGTACAGCAATGGAGATCATAATTCCGTGCCATAGCCTGCGACTTTGACAAAAGAACGTTCAACAAAGAAAGGAGAGGATTGTTTTGGAAAGAGTCACACTGATTGACAACAGAAATGAAGATGTCATCGAATTTTACTGTCTTAATCGGAAAATTATCATGGCTCTATTAGATATAGGACCAACTTTAGAACACAACACTTACCATTCACATGTCATACAATGGCATGTGAAGCTTTTGGCTATACTCCATTTTCTGGATCTAGATTCTTTGAGAGTGCAAGTGGCAGAGCAGCTGGCATTTCACACAGTGCCCACTCATCTTTCCTACCAACTATCTCGGAAGCCATTTTGAAAATGAGTACACAAAGTCTATGTTTTCCACTTACTTTAAACGAACAAATACAATTGAAGCAATTCTCTTATCAAACTGCACAATTAGTGCATGTGCTTGTTGCATTGGATTGCACACATGTACAAGTAGTATCACCAGCAGCAACTGCTCACGTGTATGGAAATCACAATTAATGTGAATACTGCTGTGAGAACATTGTAGGAAAATATCCAGAATGTGCCCATGATTCCTACATTTTCCAGCATACTACAATTAATTATAATTTTCGGAGTGGTCTGACTGTTGATGGGAATTTACTTGGTAACTATTTGTATTTATCGTTAAACTGTCTGTATTATAATACTTTTATTATATTAGAAATGCATATTCAAATTAATTTGTTTTTAGTTTTGTTAAGTTTTAAACCACAAACAATATAAATACAATTTTAGTATTGAAACATTATTTCTTGTTAGACTTGTTAAATAATGTAAGTTATTTAATTGTAATTTAAAATGTCAGTAACTTTAATTCTTTAATGCGTTTATAAAAATGTATTGGAAGAACTATTATTTATTTTAGGTGACCAAAGCTATGCTCTGCATCCATCATTAATGATACTGATAGTAAATTCAAGGAGTTTGCCTCAAACTAGATTCAATTCAACACACAGAAAATCATGAAGTGTAATAGTATGTACCTTTGAAATTCAGAAATCACAATTTTTATGTTTGGATCAATTTTGAAGACTACAGGTACTTGCTCTTGAAATGATGTGCAAAATGATTGCCGTTTCAGCTATCTTACATAACATAGCTGTCTGTACATCAGTACATTTGGATGAAGAATTGAAGAATGTTCAAGAGGACATTGATTTTCAAAATGTATCTCAAATGGAAATTGAGACACCATAGGGTTGGATAAGAAATTGTGAATATGTTTTTTCATAAAGTTCTTTTTGCCTAAAAAAATGTAGTCATTGTTTTATTAATAAAAATGTTTTTCTTATATATTGATAGAAATATTTTGTTTTTAACAAGAATTGAGTTGCTTTAAAATAACTGTAAAATCATATCTTAAAAAAGGTATTTTATAAATCCCAAAACTTTTGTTTTATTTTAACTCATTATTTTCATCAAACCTTCATTTTTTAAAATCAAAATTTATACCATAAATATTTTTTTAAATATCTTTTACTTAACAACATACGTTTATTTATTTCTGAATTGCAACACACATTCAAAAATAAAATTAAATAATGTTATTAATAATTATAACCAAAAAACTCACCCTGATGAAACTAAGTCTAAAAACTATGGTAAAACACTAAACCAACATTAACATAATTATTTACTGCTACATGAAAAGTATTTTAGTATCTATAAAAATTAACCCACTGTCTAAAAAAATGACCCCTCCCTACCTCTACACAGCAAACATTTAACTAACCCATTTTACTCAAACACTAATTCAATTTTCCTACACTAAGGGGCCAATTCCGATTCGGGACGGAAAAAATACGGACCGACTCGGTACGGGATTATAGTTCGACCGACACGTACCGGCATTGCCCGACCTGGGAAGTACGATGAAATGCATGGGAATCACGACCGACTCGCACGGAACACAAGGCGAACGACCGACCCGGCCGGAAACAAGCTATCCGGCCGGGAAACCACGCGAATCGAACCGACCGACACGCATCAGGAAATAACCCGAACGAAACGTACCCGCGAACTCCGACCCGCGCAGTACGATGCAATGGGTGCAAATTCAGACCGATTCGTACGGAGCCCAAGCCGTACGACCGACACGCATACCAAACCCAGCCGAACAAACACAATACTCTGCGACCGACGCGTACGCAGCATATGAAACTGAGCTGAAACACAGCGGGAACGACTCGGAGAGGCGCGCACGAGACAACTGCAACGTCCTACTCGGTCAGAAGAACGACTCCTACATGCACAATAATCACAAATGAAAAAATACAAAAAAAAGGGCCAAACAAGCAATGACAAAGCCAATAAATACAGGGGGAAACAAATGGAACAAGGACACACCCCCAACTCCACCTACATAAAGCCCACAAATCCCTACCATGATCCTTTGCAAATCCCACTGACCTGCCAGCACAGAACACCATCACACAGCAAACACAGACACACACACAGCTCATCCAACACAAAAGCCACACACCATTAGCACCTCAACAAATAGCACCCTCACACACACACAGCAAAACCTACACACACACACCCTCACTTGCACACACACACATCAATCACCACCACCACCACCCATCACCATGCCCCTAAAGAAGAATCCAAAGTTCCTAGATAGTGAATTGGAAGTCATGGTAGACGAGATCCTGAGGGTAGAGCCACAGTTGTTTGGCACATTGGTCCAACAGACCCCCATGTCGCAGAAAACCAAGATGTGGACGAGGATCGTCGACAGAGTGAACGCACAATCACCATGTTTGCGCACAAAGGAAGACATCCAGAACAGGTGGTATGATGTGCGCAGGAGGGTCAGAGACCTACTCAAGAAGGATTACCTCGTGAGCCAGCACACCGGCAGTGGCCCTCCTGCAAAACCAGTATACCTCAGGCCCTGGGAGGAGAAGGTGCGGGCCATCCTACCACCAGTGAGCGTATATGGACTAACAGACATCCCAGAGCCTGGTGAGTACACAACTAATATACACAATATTGTGTGCCAATACACACACATCACTGTCAAGGGGATAGTCAAACCATCCACCCCTAGCAAATCAACAGCAACCAAAAGATAATCATCCCAAGATGTGTATGTCAGTTAGATAAACACTGTGGGCCTGATTCACAGAACTAACTTACGCCAAAAACGTAAACGTAAACGTAAACGTAAAGTTAGTACTTTTTAGGTATTCACAGAATACACTTACTCATTTTGGTATTCACAGAATAGTACTAACTTTACGTTTACATTTACGTTTTTGACGTAACTTAGTTCTGGGAATCAGGCCCAGTGGGCCTGATTCACAGAACTAACTTACGTCGTAAACATAAACGTAAAGTTAGTACTATTCTGTGAATACCAAAATGAGTAAGTGTATTCTGTGAATACCTAAAAAGTACTAACTTTACGTTTACGTTTTTGATGTAAGTTAGTTCTGTGAATCAGGCCCTACACATGCCATCTCATAGTGATATGTAACTGTGTCATGACATGTACAAACCTAACAACAAATAGAGCAAGGCAGTGGCACAAATATAACCAACAAACACTGCCTGATATTTTGCCACCACTAGAACACCACCTCACAGGGAAGCTCACTTAAATGAAGGAATTCTGTGTATGCTGGTGAAGTTAGTGTAGCCAATAGCATGATGGGAGTTGTAGTCACAGATACTGCTCACCCTCACAATTGGCCCATCAACACCACTCTGAACCATGCTCACATCACAGGGAGTGGATAAGGACTGACAAGATGGCTGACACTGGCTACTGCTGTGGGGAGCACAAGGCCCTGCTGGGAACTGTGCACCAACAAACAGCACAACACCACTGCCTGACATCCTGAAAGCCAACTTGCACTCTCTGCAATGCAAGCACGTTGCATGGTGGGATATCTGGCTGGCTGGGAAGGAGGACTCACAGCACTGACCATAGTTACAAGGAGCTCACCTCACACACCCCCTCAACACAAACTCCACATAACCCACCTGGGAGAATGCAATGCCTCACATACCAAATGAAGATCCCACAAAGAACCACCACCCTGGGTAAGGCTGTGTGAAGCACAGGGACACACCTGGGACTTGTAGCCAAACAAACGCAAGGACAACACTGTCAGCCCTCCTGTCAGCACAGGCACACTACCCCACAGGGAAGCAGAGTCCAAAGGAAGGAAGTAAGGGCATGCTGGGAAGGGGGGTGTAGGCAATAGCATGATGGGAGTTGGAGTCACAGATACTGCTCACCCTCACAATTGGCCCATCAACACCACTCTGAACCATGCTCACATCACAGGGAGTGGATAAGGACTGACAAGATGGCTGACACTGGCTACTGCTGTGGGGAGCACAAGGCCCTGCTGGGAACTGTGCACCAACAAACAGCACAACACCACTGCCTGACATCCTGAAAGCCAACTTGCACTCTCTGCAATGCAAGCACGTTGCATGGTGGGATATCTGGCTGGCTGGGAAGGAGGACTCACAGCACTGACCATAGTTACAAGCAGCTCACCTCACACACCCCCTCAACACAAACTCCACATAACCCACCTGGGAGAATGCAATGCCTCACATACCAAATGAAGATTCCACAAAGAACCACCACCCTGGGTAAGGCTGTGTGAAGCACAGGGACACACCTGGGACTTGTAGCCAAACAAGCGCAAGGACAACACTGTCAGCCCTCCTGTCAGCACAGGCACACTACCCCACAGGGAAGCAGAGTCCAAAGGAAGGAAGTACGGGCATGCTGGGAAGGGGGGTGTAGGCAATAGCATGATGGGAGTTGGAGTCACAGATACTGCTCACCCTCACAATTGGCCCATCAACACCACTCTGAACCATGCTCACATCACAGGGAGTGGATAAGGACTGACAAGATGGCTGACACTGGCTACTGCTGTGGGGAGCACAAGGCCCTGCTGGGAATTGTGCACCAACAAACAGCACAACACCACTGCCTGACATCCTGAAAGCCAACTTGCACTCTCTGCAATGCAAGCACGTTGCATGGTGGGATATCTGGCTGGCTGGGAAGGAGGACTCACAGCACTGACCATAGTTACAAGCAGCTCACCTCACACACCCCCTCAACACAAACTCCACATAACCCACCTGGGAGAATGCAATGCCTCACATACCAAATGAAGATCCCACAAAGAACCACCACCCTGCTTAATGCTGTGTGAAGCACAGGGACACACCTGGGACTTGTAGCCAAACAAACGCAAGGACAACACTGTCAGCCTTCCTGTCAGCACAGGCACACTACCCCACAGGGAAGCAGAGTCCAAAGGAAGGAAGTACGGGCATGCTGGGAAGGGGGTGTAGGCAATAGCATGATGGGAGTTGGAGTCACAGATACTGCTCACCCTCACAATTGGCCCATCAACACCACTCTGAACCATGCTCACATCACAGGGAGTGGATAAGGACTGACAAGATGGCTGACACTGGCTACTGCTGTGGGGAGCACAAGGCCCTGCTGGGAACTGTGCACCAACAAACAGCACAACACCACTGCCTGACATCCTGAAAGCCAACTTGCACTCTCTGCAATGCAAGCACGTTGCATGGTGGGATATCTGGCTGGCTGGGAAGGAGGACTCACAGCACTGACCATAGTTACAAGCAGCTCACCTCACACACCCCCTCAACACAAACTCCACATAACCCACCTGGGAGAATGCAATGCCTCACATACCAAATGAAGATCCCACAAAGAACCACCACCCTGGGTAATGCTGTGTGAAGCACAGGGACACACCTGGGACTTGTAGCCAAACAAACGCAAGGACAACACTGTCAGCCTTCCTGTCAGCACAGGCACACTACCCCACAGGGAAGCAGAGTCCAAAGGAAGGAAGTACGGGCATGCTGGGAAGGGGGTGTAGGCAATAGCATGATGGGAGTTGGAGTCACAGATACTGCTCACCCTCACAATTGGCCCATCAACACCACTCTGAACCATGCTCACATCACAGGGAGTGGATAAGGACTGACAAGATGGCTGACACTGGCTACTGCTGTGGGGAGCACAAGGCCCTGCTGGGAACTGTCCACCAACAAACAGCACAACACCACTGCCTGACATCCTGAAAGCCAACTTGCACTCTCTGCAATGCAAGCACGTTGTATGGTGGGATATCTGGCTGGCTGGGAAGGAGGACTCACAGCACTGACCATAGTTACAAGCAGCTCACCTCACACACCCCCTCAACACAAACTCCACATAACCCACCTGGGAGAATGCAATGCCTCACATACCAAATGAAGATCCCACAAAGAACCACCACCCTGGGTAATGCTGTGTGAAGCACAGGGACACACCTGGGACTTGTAGCCAAACAAACGCAAGGACAACACTGTCATTCTTCCTGTCAGCACAGGCACACTACCCCACAGGGAATCAGAGTCCAAAGGAAGGAAGTACGGGCATGCTGGGAAGGGGGGTGTAGGCAATAACATGATGGGAGTTGGAGTCACAGATACTGCTCACCCTCACAATTGGCCCATCAACACCACTCTGAACCATGCTCACATCACAGGGAGTGGATAAGGACTGACAAGATGGCTGACACTGGCTACTGCTGTGGGGAGCACAAGGCCCTGCTGGGAACTGTGCACCAACAAACAGCACAACACCACTGAATGACATCCTGAGAGTCAACCTGAACCCACTGCAAGGGTGGCATGCTTCATGGTGGGATAACTGGGCCAGGTGGAGAAGGATGGCCGGATGTCCACCAAATACAACCAATGCTGGCCATGCACACACCTCAACATTCATATTGAAATGCCCCAGGTATGCATGACAATGTGCTACACCAATATCAACCTCTTACTGTGACAACTTAGGACAATGCAATGTACATGCCCGCATCCAGAGGTACAGTCACAACTGTCAGGTGTGTGAACCATTGATGCCTGTAGAAACATTACATACAATGTGTGTCTCTTCCAAATACAGGTGACGATGATGGGGACACAGCAGCAGGCGAGGAGGAGTCCCTGTCCCAGGCTCCGGGGGACACAGAGCTCACTGGTATGGAACAGCCTCTGCCCTCCTCGGATGGCGAAGACCTACCTGGCACCTCCGGTGTGAGTCATCATGCAGCACCAGCTGGACCAACATCTGCACCCCCTGCACCCACCCCTCCAACAACTGCCAACATACAGACCACCCCCGCCGACATGGACAGACCAAGGACCACCGCTGACAACAGCACAGGGCCCCAGGCCCACCGTGGAGCAACGGATGACAACACCACTAACAACCCCCAAGTGGGCCTCGGGTCACCTGTGCGTGCCACCGCAGGTCCTGCACGTGTCGCCAGGGGTGGTGGGAAGGGTGGTAGACATTGGTCGCTGCTTGCAGAGGGGTCTGGACTGCATGATGACCCACAACTGGCACGCATCGCTGATGCGTACCAGGATAGCACCGGAGAGGTCAGACAGGTAGTGGGGATCCTCAAGGACATACAACAGCAGCAGGCTGCCCATCATGCCCGCTTGGACTCCCACATGGCCCGTGTGGAGACACACATGGCCCGTGTGGAGACACACATGTTGGGCATGGAGTCCAAGTGGGACACATTGCAAGAACTCACAGCGGTGCATAGGGACATATTGACATGCCTCCGCCAGATTAGCACCAACATGGCCACACCTCCCTGTGTGCCCACAACATCTGGTGCTGCTACAACTGACACCGCCACAGGGAGGGAGGAGGACTCTGGCGGAGAGTCCCCTGCACCGCCGCAGCCTGCATGTGAGGGTCCCCCCCCAAAGAAGAGGAGTCGTCCGAGGAAGGAAAACTGAGAGGTTGATGGCCACGTACATCCCCCAGGAAGCCAACACCTGTTCCGGAAATTCACCTTTGTGTGCAAACGTTTCACCCTGTCGAATGCAACACTACTTTCCCACATGACATGGGGAGTTCAAGTTGAACTAATGTATCATATGACTGTGGACTTCACTCAGGACATTTCTGCTACCAAGACTTCCAACTCATCTGGGAACTTTGGATCACAATCCCAATGTACAGCACCCACCATCCTATGCACTATACACACACACATTTCTGTAAATAAAATCACTAGTACACCATACTTGCCACTGTTGTTATTCAAATGTGGATACTGTTATGGTGATGATGTTCTGCTAAATTACACTGTGTATGCTAACTGCTACAGCAAGTACAACATCGTCGTGTGAGTCATGGTGACGTGACACATATGAGGGAGACACACCACTAGGGCTACACAACACAGACACCAGGGCCACCGGACTCATTGCCCACAGTGATGTTGCCAGGAAATACAGTGGAATGCACAGACACCACACCTATTCAGAGTCTGTGTCAACTAGCCCACAGGTGCAGTAAGCAAATGTCAGTCAGATGTGTGACCACAGACAACGCACATCCCAAAGTGAAGCACAGGTTTATTACACATTTGCAACATGTTGTTTCCAATACAAATGCAAGGTTTACCCATGTGGCAGTGGCCACACAGTCAACAAGTGCAGAAGATATGAAGTCCAGGGGTGTGTGGCACATCACTTGTAGGCCAACTACTGCTGCCACCCTGAAAGCTGAATCATGGTGTCGGGGGATCCAAGTTGACCAAAGTACTCAGTAAGCACCCTGTGAAGGACAGACATGACACACAGTTAAAATCACTGTAGAACAGGACAGTACTGCAATACTCATGCCCAATACATGTCACAAGACAACTACACAAAACCAAGTTAGCATATCAAAACTGTTGGGGAGTTCAGACTACCTGGAAGGACACATTGCTGCACGCATCCAGTCAAGTAGCACATGGCCACACTCAAACAGCACCAGAGCACCACCCACACATATCATGCAAACTCACGTCATTCACATTACATCTCCCTGGATACTCACATTCAGCTGAAGAAGTTGGTGATGAGCTGTGTGCGGACATCACCATCATCATCATCATCATCACTGGTATCGTGGTCCAGGCCAGGATCCTCCACAGGTGGCGGACGTTGGTCATCGTCATCCAGGATGAGAGGCAACTCCTTCCGCACTGCCAGGTTGTGTAGCATGCAGCAGACGATGACAATCTTGCACACCTTTGCTGGGGCATATGGGAGGGCCCCTCCTGTCTTGTCCAGGCAGCGGAAGCGGCTCTTCAGGAGACCAAAGGTCCGCTCTATCACTCTCCTGGTCTGACCATGTGCCTCATTGTAGCGCATCTGGGCTGGTGTCACAGGGTTCCTGAGGGGTGTCAGCAACCACGGCATGTTGGGGTATCCGGAGTCACCTACGGACAGACAAGTGCACATTAGCTGATTTGGAAAAGTGGGTGGAATACTACAGATCAGAACACACACAATGGTACAAAGTCAGTACACACCGACAAGCCAGGCACGCTGGTTCTGCATCTGTGCCATCATCCTCGGGATGCGACTACTCCTCATCACGTAGGCATCGTGTGCTGAACCAGGGAAACGGGCGCACACATGTGTGATGCTTATATCTGCTAAACATCCCACCAGAGCATTGATCGAATGGTAATGTTTACAGTTCCGGTATGCCTGCTCATGTGCCTGTGGTGGTATCAATGGAGCCAATGACATGTGGCATCCTCCCCAGGGCATAGAAGTCACTCTTGACGTCAGTGAGTTGTTGACGTGTTGGGAAATAGATGTACTGGTTCAGGCATCTCAACATTGCCTCCAAAACATCGCGTAGCACACGGCTGAACATAGTCTGTGACATCCCACCGGCAGTCGCAACAGTGTGTTGAAAGGTACCGGTGGCAAAGAAGTGTAGGGCTGCCATTACCTTCACCTTGGGGGTCAGCGCCGTAGGGTACGTCCGGCCAGGTTGCAAATGTGGTGCCAAGCGCACTGCCAAATCCTCAATCAGCTGCCTGGTGAAGCGGTACCGTCGGATGCTGTCACGTTCCACCATCGTTGCCAGGTCAGGGAATGGTCTATGGAGAGCTGGCGCCCTGCAGTGCATAGGTTGAAGGAAGAAAGATTGTCAGTCACCCCACATATGTGCCATTCACCATACTCAATTTCACATGATACATCATTACGTGACACAAGTACTTGATGTGTGTGCCGTTCTGTCGGACATAACTCGCACCTACATGGCCATCATCTAACTTCTCAGTACAACATGTGTGCACAACAGGTACCAGGTTGTGCTATGGGAAACCATTAGGCTGTGTCACAGTACCCATTTACTGCTGTCACGTTCCACACACATACCACAGTGACATGTCTGGACAGGTGCGTCACAGGCATCACAGATCATTGACAGGTAGATTCCCAGTGACCCTGTCTTGCCACATGGACACTGGCATGACATGGCGTATCATGTAGACGTCAGAAAAACAAACATGACTCCCACAGGTAGGGGCCCCTGTCGCATCCGCAGGACAGACATGGACGCCAGTGACGCACAACATCAAAGTCCATGCACAAACAACGTTGATGTGGAGACTGTCTCCCATCGTGCACATGGAATCAGTGACATCGGAAACACAACATGCACACAGACTGTGGAGGGACATCACTATTGTGGCAATGGGTCATCCTGTGACGTACATGCCTTCCCACATGGGACTCTGGGGGTATGTGACACGTGATACACATACACAACCTGGAAATGTGACCATGCCACATGCTCCAAAATGAACTGTTGCACATCACAGTGGTCATGTGCACAACACACCAAGGACCCTGTCCCCATGAACACATGCACAGCCTGGGTGTGGCTGCCCACAAGTGCCACCACAGAAACCACATGTTAACCCCCATACACAGAGAAGGAAATGCAGCCTTACATGCCTCAGGAAACAGTGTGGACTGGGTGTGGTGTTGTAGGTGTGCCCCTGGGTCTCTGGCAGGTATATGTGGCTGGCATGGCATACGTTCACCAGTGACAAGCATGGTGACATATGCGACTGACCTGTACAGGTACGCGTTGTACAGCAATGGACCGATCGGTGTCCCCGGCCGGCCCATTGCATATGATGTGTGCGGGTACGCGTTGTATCCCGAAATACGCGTTGTACAGCAATGGACCGAACGGTGTGCACACATTGGCTGGGGCCTGGCATGGCAACGGACGCGTTTTCGAAGCTCCAACGAGTCTGATGCAGTGAATTCAGTTGGCCAGCCACAACAATGTTGCAAAATCATGGGTGTCATGAAGTTGAAGATTTGAAGGATGCTGTGGGCGTGTATTAGTGCTGCTATTCCATGGATTGGTCAGATTCAGAAGATGCAAACGACTTGGACCTATCACTTTGGACACATGGGACAGTATCTGCCTCTGCAGCACACATATAATGCTGGCTGTTCCCCTGAGAGCTCACTTGCCTGCACTACATGCTCCAGGACGACATCTGCCACCAACACTGCTGCTGTTTATGCATCCTCTGGCTCCTGCAATGGCACGTACTGTGGAGAGAGCCCCAGCCTTCAGCCTTGAGAAGAACCAGGCCCTGCTGGACAGCCTCCTTCCACAGTACAGCAAGCTGTATGGGAAACCAGGGGAGCAGGTGAGTGTGCTGTCCACTGCCTTACTAATTGTGCATGTTGTCTGACTAGCAGGACTTTCAGTGTGCACACCACTGGCTAGCATGCTCACTGAGTAGTTGTCACACCCCAAAGTGTGTAGTTACATGCACTGAACTGGTACAGTGCAGTAACAGTGCATTCCAACTAGGTTTACTTCCCATGCAATGATACCATGTAGTGACTGCTGGCAAACTGTTCATAGCCATTGTTGCACTGCCTGTGTACATCATATGCCCCTGTGATTGAGACATGTATATCCAACTGTGTGATGCACGTATATGGTGCATGTGTAGTAATGGCCTTTTCACTTTGTCATCCTCACAGGTTGATGCCCACCAGAAGCAGGAAATCTGGCTGACCATCGCCCAGGAAGTAAGATCCGTGGGGTCTACAGGCGCAGGATCCGCAACTGCCAGAAGAGGTGGCAGGACCTTCGTGGCTGGACCCGGAGGATCGCAAGGGTCCAGCTGAAGCTGTCGCCTCCTCGCAGGAGGGGCGGACACCGGACCCTGACCCCCCACATGCTCCGGATCCTGGCGGTGGTCTTCCCTGACCTGGATGGGCAGCTGAAGGCCAGATAGCAGCAAGGAGGGGGTGAGTCCATGACTGCACTGTGCACTTTGTCTGACATGCTATGTGCCCTCCTCTGGCCTGGTTAAACTTCCACAGTACATCAGTCATGTGTTCCAGGACCCATGTCCCTCATTTGCCCACTTCTCCTCTGATACGCATATGTGTGGCCCTCATAGTCAGGACATTGTGTCATTTGGGGACTGTGTCATTGCATTTAGCTTTGCTCAAGGTGGGGGACAGCATTTGTTCCCGTGACTATGTTGTGCGATTCATGGGTGGGTCAATTGCTTACACAATGCCTAAGTTCTGACATGTAACTTTGATATGTGGTCCGCTTGCTGCTCTGACTCACCACATGTCCCTGGGGAATTTGGCACACACCCATGCTGCTGGTGGGAACAATGTTTGGGCCTCAGGAGTATGTGTATCCAGTGTGTCACACATGCTTAGCCACCTGCCTACTGTCCAGGACTCATCCCTCTTACAGGTGGAGCTGGACAGTCATGCCTACTCCAGGGCATACAATACACTCTGTACTCCCACTCCCGTGTATCAACTGGCATGTTGTGATCAGTGAAATGTACCCTCAGGTGTCTGCCTCTGTCTCATTGTGCTGTGTCTTCGTTGTCAGGACTACTGGTATGTTTATCGGTTAGGGCTCAGCATGCCATCTGAGATGTGACCATGATAGACGATACTTCTGGGACTTATAGGTGTCTGATCACTTGACTGTGCACACAGGTGTTTGCGACGGTGACTTTCAGGCAGTTGTATTTTCATTCACAGCACACTGTGAGGTGCTCATGTTCGGAGAGTTGTGTTTCATGTCCCCCATATGTCCAGTTGGTATGACGTGGACAAATAGTAGTACAGATGATGTGGTTTTTGGGGGATGGACATGTGCACTTGTCAGTCACATAACTTGCATTCCCCATGCCCTCGGATTGTGACACAGTGCAGACTGTTGTTGGCTGGCTGCCATGGCCATGTGACTTGAGACAGTAATGTATGACTTTGCACGCATTCCTGTGTCATGGCATTAAACTTCCTGAGACTGATCCTGCAGGGGAGTGACATGTGCAACATGCACCCCATTGTGGCATTGACTATCTGGATATGGGTGCATCATGGTGTCTGGTGCTGGTATGCATCACATGCATTTCTATTTAGACTCTGGCCATCCCTTTATCCGGACACCTGCACTGACTCAGTGGCAAGAGATGTGATGTGTGCATGTTCACATACTTCACCGTGTTCCCTGCAATGTCCAACAACTGTGTAGGTGGTGCATGTGTCCACACTGGGGTCTTACCATCAGACAGGCACCAGACAGATGGGTGCAAGGGCAGGAGGGGTGTGAGTCCCATGGTTGACCATCAGACTGACAATTGGCTTCCCCGAATCTGTGTGAGGACTTTAGGCAATGTTCAACTAAGGATGCCAGGGCTTGCTCTGTAATGTGCTGTACTTACTGTGGTGTGTGCGGTCAGTGCAGGTGACTGATGTTTGTCTGTTTCCCTAATTGTTTGCAGATACATCCACGGCCACAGGAGGGGACAGCTCCATGGACCAGGAGGAGCAGCGGAGCCAGACTGGGTCAGCATCGGACGAGTGGTCAGAGGGACCCAGTGGCACGGAGGGCGAGGGGAGCCACACCGAGGAGTCCTCAGCACCATCCACCTCAGCTGAGGACCACAGCAGTTCGGAGGATGACTCCCTTGTGGAGGCGGGTCTCAGCTGCCACCAAAGGCCAGCTAGTCTGTCTGGCCCCGCCACCACCACCACCGCCCTCCCATTGGCTCCCATTCCTGAGGTCCGTGGAGGCTCCCGTGTTCGGGAGCATGTCTCCTTCGTGCCAGGCACCGCACCCCCTGCCCCTGTGTCCCCTGCTGCCCTGAGTGAGGAGTCTGTGTACCTCCTTCGGCAGCTCCATGTAGGGCAGACAGCAATGCTGAGTGTCCTCCATGCACACACCACTCTGTTGACACAGCTGGTATTCGTTCATGGAGGGCATCTTGACGGGTATGTCTGCCCTACAGAGGAGCAATAAGTCCATGGACTCCTCCCTGACGGCAGCAGTGTCCCTCCTCCAACAGTCCCTCACCCCTCCCACCTCTGCCCCAGCCACACTTCCTGCCCCCCTACCTGTCCAAAGCACATGCACACCTGCACAGTCACCCAAACACACAGACACGAGCAGCACAGACACACCCAAGAGAAAGGCAAGACGTGCACACAAGCATCCTCAGGGGACTGATACCACAGACACAGGGGATGGGGAACACACACAGGCATCCACATTCACTCCGCAGTCCTCCAAATCCTCTCCCTCCAAGACCCCTTCCCTTGTCTCGCCTGCTACCCCACCTACACAGCAGATCTTCCTGTGTGACCTCGGCCTCTTCCCCTCCAATCCTGCTGATCCAGCATACCGGGGAAAGAGGAAGTCCACCCACACAGAGGGGAGTGCCCCTCGCCCCCGGACACCCTCCCCCAGGCGCAGGCAGACACAGGACCCCATTAGGAAGTCCCCCCAGACCAGGAAGAGCAAGACCCCACCACCACCACCACGCAGCTCCACCACCCAGTCTCTCTCCTCCATCCCCCAGGCCACCACTGCACAGGTTCCACCGCCACACCCTGCCCCAGGTTCCCCCACACACCGATACTGCATCCCCAGACTGCTTAGGCCCTCCCCCCCTGCCACTTGCTCTTCTACCCCCAACCCAGACGCTCTGCCTGTTAGTGGCACTGTTGTGGAGACCGGGTCCCCCCCCTCTGTCCTGCCCACCTCATCTGCCCACCCTTCCACTCCCTTGGAGTCATGCACTGCAGTGGAGTCCACAACCACCACGTCTGACTCGGGCACTGCAGTGGGTACCCAGTCCACTACATCAGTCCAGCCCACTGCAGTGGTTGCAGCACCCACACCAACTGACTTGTGTACCATAGTGGTGCCGGCCCCCCCTGAGTCAGACACCTCCACTGCAGTTGCCGGTGACACTCCTGCACCCACCACCCCTTCACTACCTCACTCTGCCATCCCCATATCCTGTCCCTGCAGTGCCTGGCCTGCCCCTTGTATGCCCCTCCAAGGGGGATGTCCCCTAACCGTACCAGTGCAGGCAAGCAATGTGTGACCAGTTGTCACTTCTCACCCTGTTGGGACTGTGATTTTGGACTGGCCATTGGCCTTAGTTTCTTTTGGACTTCCGTGTTTACCCTGACATTTGCTGAATAAAGCCTCTTTTTGTTTACTTGTGGGTTTTCTTTTGATGTACATGATGTGGATGAGTAGCATCCTGCATTTGCAGTTGTAATAGTGTTCACATCAGGAAAATGAAGTGTTGCAGTGATGGACTCCATGTGGTCCATGGGATATGTGTCCTGTTGTAGTCTGGATCTATGGCATCCTTTGCTACAGTCTGAGGGTGTAATGTTCAGCATTTGACACAGGGATGTCCATTTTACGTTTGTAAATGAACAACTTTGTCTTACACTGATGCACATCTGGTGGGCTTACCACTGTTCAATGTTCAGATTTCCCTGACTGTGTGCCCAGCTCCACTGGACATGCAGTTTTGCACATCAATGTCGAAGGACTCATCTGTGTATACAGTGCAACTTGCTTGACACGTGTTTTGTGTGTGTGCAGATGACTGACGTGACACTCCCGTACCCAGGCTGATGTGAGCAGAGCTTTCTGTGTGTTGTGGTTGTTGACTCACTGACGGAGTGTTCTGCTGACATGTTTGGGTCGTGCACAGACAAGGTTTGGCACAGCGGACCTTCCACAGGAGTGGAGTGCCCTCATGGCAGTGTGTAAACCGGTGACATTGCGTGGGCCTGTGTTGTGTGGTGTGTAAGCATGTCTGTGCGTGTTCCCTTCCCTTTTCCTACACAGGCTGTGTCCCTAGGGATGTTCCTGTTTGTGATGCTTGCTGAGTTGTTCTGTGTTCATCCAGCATCTTGGACCTGGTTTCTCCGTGATGTGGGTGCATGGCAAACTAATGTTCATGAGGTTGTCATACCAGGTTGTCTTTGTTGTCAGGGCTGGGGATGTGGGCTAACGCAGATGGGACACATTCAGGATTCCCCTTGGCACTTGTTGTTTACACGAGTCATGTGATTTACAGTTTGTGGTAGCTTTCAGTGATTGTGACACGTTGGGTGTGTGACTGCTGCCACTCCTCAGGGTCAGAGCTGCAATGTTGGAAGTTGTGTACGTGTGTTCTTCGTGTGTCACCTTGGCTTCTTCGTTGGTGTGTGCCTATGGCCAGGATCCCATTGATTGTGGTGGATTTCACATCATGCCCATGTACGGCATACTGTGCTGTGTGTCAGACATTGACGAGTCTTGTTGACTGCCCATGTGTGATGGGTTTCTGCACCTTAGTTCCCACCACCACCCCTGGTATTGTCATGGGTGCATGTCCAATGTCACCAGTCCATGTGAGCTTCACTGCTGCACATTGGTGGAGATCAGGGTGTGTGGTGTTGAGTGTGTGCAAAAGTGAGTTGTTGCACGGCTAGACCCCTACCTCCATATTGGCCTTGGCTGGCAGGCCGTGCTGATTGATTGGAGCTTGTGTAGGTGTGATGGTAGTTAGTTGCTCAGGACACATGGCTGTGGTTCACAGTGTGAACAACATCTAACTTTGTCATCACAGTGGGATTATCATGCAGGCTAGTGTCAGCACAATGTGGGGTCCCTGGGGGTAGTGCTGTGGTGGGTCTGTCTCTTGCTGTGTTAGTTGCTGTTCCTACAAGCTTGTGTGACATGTGTAATTTGTGCTCCCTCTCATCTAACAATGCCTGATTGCCCACATAGGGGTATCCGATCCATGAGTAACTTTTGTATGGCACTGTATACACATCTGTGTGGTTGGAATTCAGGCCTCCTCATGTGTTGTGTGGTTGCCTGGGGACACTGGCACACCCCCCCCCCCATCACCTGTTGTGTTTGATATGCAGTGTGAGTCTGCCAGTTTGTGTTTGTGCCTTTGCACCACTGCATTGGCATATCTTGAGTGTGCCATTGGCTGTATGTTGTTTGGTGGCTTTCCCCTGCTGTCCCTGGGACTCCTAGGTCATCAGTCAGCACAATAATCATGGTTTGTATGTCCCATTGCTGCCATGGTATGGTATTTGTTCACCTGACATCTACAGTCTCCACAGGATATCTACATTTGTGTGTCCATTGGTGCAGATATGTGGGTCAGTATTATGATGGTCACTTCTGTCATTGTGTTATTTGTGAATGTTGACAATGTGGGCCCCCATGGGTGATGTTTGTATGCACATGGCCAAAATGATGTTTCAGTGACACTGCACTGTTTCCCTCGACCAATCTATGTTGCTATGAGACACAAGCACTACTATGCCACTGATGTGTTTGTTGTTGTGTGACCAGGATTCATCCATGTAGTTTGGCTTTGGCAGCTTTTACCATGACTACACTTCCCTTTTGGTCACTGTGGTGATGGGGCTTTAGGCCCCATTGCCACACTGTTCAAAATGTGCATCAGCTATGGACACCACACTTCCCTTTTGGTCACTGTGGTGATGGGGCTTTAGGCCCCATTGCCACACTGTTCAAACTGTGTATCAGCTATGGACTCCACACTTCCCTTTTGGTCACTGTGGTGATGGGGATTTAGGCCCCATTGCCACATTGTTCAAAATGTGCATCAGCTATGGACTCCACACTTCCCTTTTGGTCACTGTGGTGATGGGGCTTTAGGCCCCATTGCCACACTGTTCAAAATGTGCATCAGCTATGGACTCCACACTTGCCTTTTGGTCACTGTGGTGATGGGGCTTTAGGCCCCATTGCCACACTGTTCAAAATGTGCATCAGCTATGGACACCACACTTCCCTTTTGGTCACTGTGGTGATGGGGCTTCAGGCCCCATTGCCACACTGTTCAAAATGTGCATCAGCTATGGACACCACACTTCCCTTTTGGTCACTGTGGTGATGGGACTTTAGGCCCCATTGCCACACTGTTCAAAATGTGCATCAGCTATGGACTCCACACTTCCCTTTTGGTCACTGTGGGGATGGGGCTTTAGGCCCCATTGCCACACTGTTCAAAATGTGCATCAGCTATGGACACCACACTTCCCTTTTGGTCACTGTGGTGATGGGGTGTTCGAGCCCATTGCCAAAGTGGCCATGGTAGGCTTGCATTGTGGAGGCCACACACATTTCTGTGTGACACATGTGCTAGGGGGTCACATTGTATGTTCAATGTCATGTTCAGTGGTGTAGGCATTTGACACAGACTACACACACTTGTCATGGTGTTGGGGGGGATGTAATGTTCTGTCATTCCTTATGTGGGAGTATGCTAGATGTGTCATGCATTACCCATCCTATGAGTAGGAGTGGTGTTAGTGGTAGGCATCCATCCCCCATGAGTGGGGATGGTAGTAGTGACAGGCATCCAGGCCCCCTGAGTAGGGGTGGTGGTAGTGGTAGGCATCCAGCCCCCTGAGTAGTGATGGTGGTAGTGGTAGGCATCCATACCCCTAAGGGTGGGGATGGTAGTAGTGGCAGGCATCCAGGCCCCCTGAGTAGGGGTGGTGGTAGTGGTAGGCATCCAGCCCCCTGAGTAGTGATGGTGGTAGTGGTAGGCATCCATACCCCTAAGGGTGGGGATGGTAGTAGTGGCAGGCATCCAGGCCCCCTATGAGTGGGGATGGTAGTAGTGGTAGGCATCCATCCCCCTATGAGTGGGGATGGTAGTAGTGACAGGCATCCAGCCCCCTGAGTAGGGGTGGTGGTGGTGGCAGGCATCTAGCCCCCCTGAGTGGGGGTGGTGGTAGTGGTAGGCATCCATCCCCCATGAGTGGGGATGGTAGTAGTGGTAGGCATCCAGCCCCCCCTGAGTAGTGATGGTGGTAGTGGTAGGCATCCATCCCCCTATGAGTGGGGATGGTAGTAGTGACAGGCATCCAGGCCCCCCTGAGTAGGGGTGGTGGTAGTGGTAGGCATCCATACCCCTAAGGGTGGGGATGGTAGTAGTGGCAGGCATCCAGGCCCCCCTGAGTAGGGGTGGTGGTAGGGTGGTGCTGGTGGTAGGCATCCATCCCCCTATGGGTGTGTATGGCATTGGTGTTGGCCATCCCACCCCTATGGTTCTGCTGTTGCTAGTGTACGTTATTTGTGCATCCCTATGTGTGTGTGACATATTTCGGGTAAGTGTCATTTGTTTGTATTGTTGGTGTTTGACTTACCGTCTGCGCCGTGCGCGTCCGTGCCGGTCCCGGTAATAGATGTAGAGTATAGGGAGGACCTGCGCAATGGGATTCATGCTTGGATCGTCTCGTTCGGGTTTCTCGTGTCTTCGAGTCGTACTCGTAGCAGGCTTGTTCGTCTCGTAGCCGTGGATCGTCTTGTGGCGCGCAACGGAGATTATGTACGGCTCGCCCGGATGCTCAAACGTGCCGGACGTAGCGACGGGTTCGGCGCGTACGGATTGCGCATTGTACTAGTCCGGCCGGAAGGTGCTGTGTATTTGCTTCTGTGCGGCTCGATTCGGCGTTCACGGATCCGGCTCGGGCGGGGAACAGGAGCTGGATTGGGTGAGTACGGCTCGCTCGGAAATTGAGTTGTTATACGCATCGTACTTGTTCGTCCGGACGAGTGTACGAATCGGTCGGGAAACACGCATTCGGCTGGTATTTTTTCCGGACGAATACTGTTAGGTGCCCTACCGGCCGAGATCGGAATCGACCCCTAAGTCTAATTTAATATTCATAAAAAACTAACACACAATTTAAAACTAACCTTTCCTTATCCCCCCAAAACCACCCTAAAGTAAACAATAAAAACATAAATGATTAAAGTTCAAAATTGTTGTGCTAATAAAGAGAACAAGTCCAATTTTATGGTTCACATTTCTTAAACATATTGCTATGTTGCACATTGTTGTTGAGTTTGCTGGCAAGTGGTGGTTGAGCTCCTACTGATTGCGCCACCCTTTTTTGCTCTCTTGCTCTCAAGTACATCGATGACATATTTTGGATTTCTATTGCCATTGCATTTAGGCATGGGTAACATGCATGCCTTAGCGTCTGACTCCTACATTCATCTTCATCAAAATTTGCTTAAAGTGCTTTCATAAAGCATAATTTAATATTTCACAATTTTAATATAAGTAATTGTTTACATATACATGGTTTAATCGTTCGTCATATTTTTATTATCAATCTTACTATGCCTGTCAAAATCTTAGAGATAAGATTTAATTTAAAAAAGAACTACAAGCAATATAACATCTTTCTAGACCACTCTCAGTCAGGCTTATGTCCATTGGTTCGCTAAAAATATCATTGCTGACAATGATGCACGAACCTCAGAGGCAAGTTTTGACCTGGGTGGCTCAATCAACCTGATCCTAGTAAAACTTTCCCTGGCTTTTGACACTGATTCACATTTAGTCCTGATTTCATGGCTGGCAAATTTAGACATTACCAAATCACCTTTACATTTTTTAATATCATTTCATACAATTAGATTTCAAACAGTTGATCGCTCCATTTGAAGAATGACCATGTTAAAAATTGACATTTCACTACTATCCCCCTTAGTATGTTCCTTTGGGACATACTAAGGTGCACAGACTAACAATCAAATTATTGTGTTTGTTGTAGCTGTTTTTATTAAAAATGGAGAAACCTTTAGGTTTGCATGTTGGCTGTTTCCAAGTGGATGACCCAGAATTAATTATAGTTCAATGGCTCTATAGCTCAGAGTTTGGACTCAGTTGTTGTGTCATGAGGAGGTATTAAATGCATCCATCCTTGAAAAAAATACTTTTAAATGGATACAATATTTTTTTATTTAAATAATTGTTTTAAAGATTCAACATGTTACATAAAACTAGCATACCTTATGTAAAACATATCAATTGTTTAATTTGTAGACATGCATATCTGTAGTGGACTCTCTTATCAACTCCTGTCTTGATTATGGGAATTATCTCTAACTTGGTGCATAACTGTCCTTCCTTAGTATATTTGAGGTTGTTCAGAATTTATCTGCCCACCTCATTCTGGTTCACATCCCTTGTGTTTCTGAATCTGCTATTCTTTAACAACAACATTTGCCTTCCTTTGTGCAAACATAGGTGCATGTTTGGTAAGGATTTGCCCAACAAAGGGCAACAAACAAAGGTAGAGCTATAGCAACACTTTGGGCTTTATTACAAGTTTGGCAGTCGTCCTGTCGGACCATCATAGCCGTGCCTACAGGAGGACCACCAAGCCCATCGTGCGCACACCCACTGGATTATGAGTGTTATCAGGGCAGGCGGGCAGTACTGTGGCAGTCTCACGGCGGCAGACTGCTACCGTGACAGCACCTGCAGCACGTTCCTGCACGGTGTGGTATGCATGGCACACCGTGTAGGAATGGGGGTGCAATTCCAGGAGGGCACAACATGTGCCTCTCCGCATTCACCCCCAGGTCCAGATCCGGCCCCCTCCCTGCACGTCTGCCACCCTTTTTATGGCGGGCTCACCACCATTAAAAGGACGGTGGCTATGTAGGTCATAATATGCTTGGCAGTGAAGGCACCGCCAGCATATTCAGGGCGGTTGCAGACCACCGGTGCAGCGCGAACCTTGATCCCGGCGGAGCCTGCGGTCTCGTGGTGGTCCGACTGCCACACTCAGAATACTGCAGGTGGACCCGCAGTGGTGGTGGAGGTCCGACTGCGAGTACAGCAGTCCTGAGGTCCGCCATACTCGTAGTAAGGTCCTTTGTGTTGGTGCAAAGCCACCAAAAGAGATGTAAACCAGCACAAAGTATTGCATTTTTATTTTGTATCCCCCACAAAACTGAATTTGTTACAAAGACTGCTCTGCTAACATTGTGCACAAATAAATAAATGTCCTTAAGGCAAACATACAAAATTAGAAATGTTTACATTAATCCAGTTTGTAAATAAATATCATGTGTGATGAACTTTACAGAACACATACATTGTTTTAAGATGTAGGGCCTGATTCACAAAAGTAATCTGAGACAAAATCCGAACTTTACGACTTTCAGTATTCACAAAAGGCATTTAGGAGTAGTAAAGTTAGGATTTTGCTTAAGTTTGTCTTAAGTTTTGGTCTTAAGACAAAATCCTAACTTAAGTTAAACTTAAATCCTAACTTAAGTTAAATTTAAGTTAGGATTTTGTCTTAAGACCAAAACTTAAGACAAACTTAAGACAAAATCCTAACTTTACTTCTCCTAAATGCCTTTTGTGAATACCGAAAGTCGTAAAGTTAGGATTTTGTCTCAGATTACTTTTGCGAATCGGGCCTGTAGAAAAAAGTTTAAGCCAATAATTTTGTAGAGAAACAGTTCATTTAAATTATTAAAAGTTGTGCTTCTATTGATTTTAAAAATGTTCTATTGAATGTGAGCTGTAGAGTTCATCGCACATACAAACTTATTTTATACTAGATATTAAATATATTTATAACCTTATACATCTGCCTCAAGGAAACATTTATTTGAACAAAACATTGTCTTACATTGTTAATAAATTGGACTTGGCCAAAAATACCAGGGGGCTAAAGCAGGAACACACATGTAACACCCATGGGACACTACATTCCTGCATAGTAATGCAAAGTAGCTAAAAGCACCATTTCCTAAACTTCTAGGGCTACTTTCTGGTAAATAATCAGTTTAGAGATTGTAACTTATTCTCAATTTTTTTTTACTGGTTTATCTCACTTTATGTGACTTTACAATGGCAACGTCCAGGAAATTACATTATTGAAAAGTGACACAAAGTGATGCAAAACAATGCATTAGTATTTACTTTCTAGAGAAAAGGAATTTTTGTAGTAATAGTACCCTTTTCTCAGTACGAACAAATGAGTTGCTTTGCGTCACTTTCACTGAAGGTAAAGTAACTTGGCTGGACTAGAGCAAACAAGCATAGGTTATAATGCTAAATCCAGACTGGGATTTGTGACAAAAAAGTAACACCTCTTTGAAGTAGACTTTAATAAAGGGAAATGTTTTCCTTTGTCAAAAAACCCCGTCTTGCATGTATGTTAAAGTGCATAATGCACACGTGATGCATGGGATCTTTTTGAATTTGCCTGGCCATAGGAATTTGTACTGCAAGGGAATGCCTTAAGTACAATCATATGCTAGATAGCAATACAGTTGCCTTTGCACCACAACGTTAGGCTGTGCACTGCGCATGGCAAATTAGAGCACCTGCATAGGGAGTGACAGCAGCGGACGGACAATATTTTGAGATTTTTCTCTGCATTGTTTTCCCCCTTGCACAATGCTGCTCAGCAAATTGTGTTTATGCATTGTGTTGTGTGAAAAAGTATTACATTTGTCCAAGAGTGTTCTGAAATCTTTGCCTATATTTTACATGTACATTAGTTTTAAAATTAATACAAATAAAATGAAAGTTCATAATTATAGGCTTGATTATTGATTTTGACAAATTCATCAGTTTCAAACAGAGGTTAGCCACATTAATTAAAAAGAATAAACAATTTAGTACATAATTATTTAATTTTGTATGCAAAAATATTTTTTGAAAATAAATTGTTGCTAAACATTATGTTAACTGTTACATATACATCTTATTTTCCAAACAGTAATAAGAAATATACTTGTACATTTGTGTATTATACTTAATTACTATAGTCCTTATTCATGTTTAAAAAAAGATATTCACATACACAAATAGTAAAGTTCCAAAGATGTAAAATATTTTAAATACAAATGTAAAAAATATTATTAACCAACATTCGAATTTAACTACATCTGCAGGATCAGCAGATGGTATCAAGAGGTGATATCAGTCCAACCATGCTGCACTTGATGCAACATCAACTCAGTGTTGCTGACCGCTTAGATGGAAGGTGAGCCTTTACCACCATTTTCAGCATCCGTGGACAGGGTAGCCAACCTGACCCTAACTTTCTGGGCAGGAAATAGAGCACTAGCCAGTATAGTGCCCCACCTCACCCTTATAAAAATTTGCCTGCCTCATTCCTTCCCTACTTCCTCCGGGCATCCTTAACCCAATCGCCTACAACAAATAACGCCCTAAAACATAGAACACAGAATAAATACTAGACAAACACACACTAACTTCAATTTCACAAATCTTTACAAACAAATACTCAGGAGATAATTGAACAAGGCAGAAACACATGCAAGAACAACAAACCCATAAACGCAAACATAACAGACACACTTCTACATTTACTCGCAAAACCCAACAGACTAGTCAGCACCTCCTCTCTCCAATACTATTAAACCCACAAAAGAAATTGGCGACCACGCCCTTTGCATGACTTTTTACAGACGTGATGACGATATGGAATTATTTAATGTGTGATAACTACGTTTGAATAATAAATAGTAAAACTTTTTGAACTTTACATACTTCTCACAAATGCAATTATTAGTATCTTTAAAACATTGCAATACATGGCACACAAACAGAGTTAGTGCTGACCTCACATAAGACTTTAATGAATTATTTATGTCCAGAGTCAAAGGGCACCCAGACAAGAATAACAATCGCTGACACTTCTAAAAAATAGGCACACAGGAGAGTTCATGATCTTGTATCGTGTGTAGATCCCAATATTTGTTCTCACACATTACACAGACTGCCCTGCAAATGTCACTATGTATATATATATTTATATATATAATTGTTACGAGGGCGGTCGGATGAAGAGCGGGGTGCGCCCACCTGAAGGCTGGGAGAATGTGATCACCTCCGCCTCCCCTCTTGTTTCTCGGCAGCAGGACGAATGGACCTGTCCAGACATTCGTACATATGACGAGGACGACGAAAAGGGACATCGTTCCTTTAAGTGGGAGGACTGGTCGCTAAATCACGCCCCCAGCGATGACAACAAGGAGGTCGGGCCTTCAAAGACGGGAGGAAGGCGGAAGTACGAGTGTGTTAGCACCGGAGGAGCTGGAAGAGTCGAGGGAGTCGTGAGCCGAGTGAAGCAGACGGAATCCAGGGAAGGAGCAGAGGCGGAGCGGTCGCAAGACAAAAAGGAGCCCGGAGGCCAACAATCCCGTGTATCGCCCAGCCACGTTCCAGGAGGAGCGTGGCTCTCACAGGTACGACACAGCGTTACGGGCTGGGTGGGTAAAAGAGAGAGCCCGAGAACCTAGCGTAAATGTCCCCGTATCCCGGTACTCCCGCCCTACGCACTGCCCTCACTTAAATAGACGTGCAACGCACCGTGTGTCTCCTCACCACCCCCTTCCCTTATCAACCTTGTATATACGTGCACTACACTTACACCCAGCTCCTTTCTCTTTCCCTTCCCATCCACGCTTCCCCTTTGTCCGGACGGACCCGTGCTGGAGCGGCCACAGAGAGTGCGTACCTCGCCGAGGGACCGAGAACCCAGGGAGAAGCCAGAAGAGCCACCCTTACCCTATTATAGACTGGTCTCACGACAGAAGCGTATACTTAGACCAATAAAGCCTTCTTTGACCCCATCTTGTCTCCCGTATGTGACTCCCAACCTGCTACAATAATGTACAATTTAACAACACTTTCTGCAGAGTTCATTGTGCGTCCAGATTTCAGGCAGCAATAAAAATGTCAAGATTACTATTGTGATTAATAATTCTGCTAGAGAGAGATTGGAGTTTTGTCTAGTGGCAATTTTGACCGTACCGTGCAGATCACAGATCTGTATTTTATGTGGATTTGGTGTTCTATCCAACTCTCATTAAAAGACTGGAGGAAGTAGGAATCAACGGCATACGCCTCAAATGGATAACCCCATTTTTAAGTAAAACAAGTTTCCAAGTGAGTGAGGATTCCTTTTGCTCTGACACGTTTTCCCTGGAATATGATGTGCCTCAGGGATCCTCATTAAGCCCCACCCTGTTTAATGCCTATTTGCAGCCCTTGGCAGACATTATAATGGGGCATGGCTTCTCCACGGTAACATATACTGATGATACTCAAATCATCATCTCTTTAACATCAGATACAGGAGTATTTTCCACCTAACGTAATGCCTGTCTAAGAGACGTTACTGACTGGACGTCCAACAGTAATTTGAAACTTAATGGAGATAAAACAGAGGTTTAGACAGCTGGTAATTCCCCTACTCTCTGGTCGGAACTTCAGTGGCCTGACTATCTAGGTGAACTCCCCCCTCCCAAAACTGAAATAAAAAGTCTAGGTGTTTAGATGGTCATCTCACAATGGAGGTTCAAGTAAGGAAACTTGCTGCCTCGTGTTTTGGCCTTCTCCGGGCCATAAGGAAGATCTTGAGTTGGCTTCCCCCTGCCACTCAAAGAACCTTTGTCCAAGGTCTTATCTTGTCCCGTCTTGATTACGGCAATTCAGCCTACTTAGGGAGCCCTCAGTACGTGGTCAAGCGTTTACAGATAGTACAGAATGCTGCAGCGCGCAGCCTGTTGAAGATTCCTAAGCATCATTCGATCTCTTCTTCCCTCGCAACCTTGCATTGGCTACTTGTACACAAAAGATTTTAATTCAAGTCCCTTTGTCTGGCCCACAAAATAATGTACAACAAAAGCCCCCCTCTAATCCACAGGTTGCTAACTCCTTATACCCCCAAAAGATCACTGTGCTCTGCAGACCAATGCCTTTTCTTGGTACGTAGAATCAAGAAAGCAAGAAGTGGGGGACGCTCTGTTACCTATCTAGGAGCTAAACTTTGGAACTCTCTTCCTCTTTCCTTAAGATTGACCAATGAAGAAACCAAATTCAGGAAGCTTCTCAAAACACACCTCTTTTGAGTGAATTCCTACTACTCTTGCTATAGGAAGGACGTGACTTCAGCACTGGGAAGCCTGTTGGTGTAGCCATGCACTCTATATGTGCCTAGCATAGCATAGCATAGCTGAGTGGATTACTGCTTCACAGAGATGCTTTTGTTACCACAGTTCATAAGATACAACCCTAATGTAGAGCAGTGACTGAGATGAACTGCCACCAAAGAGCTGCATGCAAGCTGCATAAAATAGGTTAGGACTTTATGTTTTTTCTCCAGTCTTTCATTATCTATTCCTAATTGATAAAAAGGGTTTGTTTGGGTGCTTAAAAACAAATGAAATGAGTGAGAGAGGGGCTATAGAAAGATGAGGGGCACTTTTGCCCGGTGGCACAACTTGGAACAAGCAGTCGGGAACTTCACCTCTTCGATCACCAACGCCACAGACCAAGTCGACCCATCAAACAAGCCAAGGCCCGCAGATCCACCAAACAAGTTCACTGGTACACACCAGAACTCAGGACAATGAAACACAGCTGCAAACAACTGGAGAGAAGATGGTGCACCAGCAGAGACACCACAGACCGAGCCACCTTTAAGTCTGCCCTCAACACATACCACCAGCGACTCACAGATGCAAAAAAATGCCTTAGCAATCCACATCGAAGCATGCACCAACCACACCAAGGAACTTTTCAGCATCATCAGAGAGTTCTCCTGCCCTACGGTCACCGAGAACACGATCTCTCCTTCACAGGAACTGTGCGACGCTTTAGCGGACTATTTCCACAACACAATATCCACCATCTACAAGAACTTCAAGCCACAACCCACTAACTTCCACACCCTCCTCACTACATCAGCAGCCTCCCCTGATCAGCCACTCACCGCATGGGAACGGCTCCTCACACAAAACACCACAGCCATCATGAATTCCATTCACTCGGGGGCACCCATGGGCCCCTACCCACACCACCTCTTCAACCTCAGAGGCAAGGATATCAGGCACCAACTCACCACCATCCTCAATACATCGATCATCACAGCCACCTATCTCGATGAGCATAAACACATAGAAATCAGACCTCTCCTCAAGAAACCCTCCACCAACCCCAGCAAACTTCAGAACTACCGACCCATCTCGCTGCTCCCTTTCCCCACCACAGTCCTCGAGAAGGCCGTCAACCAGCAGCTCACCGAATACCTGGAGAATAACAACCTGCTTGATGCCTCCCAATTAAGCTTCCGCGCCAACCATAGTACCAAGACTGCCCAGATTGCCGCCATTGATGACAACACCACCCTCATCGACAGAGGAGAATGACGATTCTCAGATTAACATGATAAGAGAATCAGGATTTCAGTAAAGACGCGGATGCTAACATTATGCATAACCTTTTATTTGCCACTCCTGAACAGCAGCCCCTTTAAAGAATTTCAACAAAGAACAATCCAGAACTGGGACATCAATAGTCAATCAATGCCTCCTGCATAGAACTCTCATCCTCTTCTAAATGCGAATCTGTGAAGTCACTTTTCCACCTTCTTCAACGTGTATACTCAACGTATTTTTAACTCCTTTATGATTGAGATTCTGTAATCAGAAACACTTTATTAAAAAACAAATCTTATTTCAAAATGTACATTATTATAATGCCAAGTCCTAATTCTTAATTTACTACTTTTTTGTTGTTGAAACCAAACACTTAATGAACACAATGTGCCATTAATATAATAAATCCAAAACTTTTATATACATACATAAGGGCAAGATAACGTTAGCCTCTGTGTCTTTAATGAAATCTTGATTCTTTTGTCATGCGAATCTGAGAATTGTCATTTCATTACAAGACCGGAGGCTACCATTATTCATGTGGAAAGCCCTTTAACACTACTTCAGACATATGCTCAATTGACCTAAAAAAATGTTTTGCAAAAGTGTCCACAATTGACCAATCTGCCGCTTTTAAGATATTTTCCAGACTACCACCATACCAACAAGACTTGCTCACCATTGCCCCCTAATAGAATGAGCTTTAAATGTTTCCATATTCACCCTCGCTTGTTCCATTGCACATCTCACCCACCATGAAACTGTCGCTGTACTTACTGCTTTATAAGGTTTGACAAAAGATATCAATAACTGATACTCACCATCTCTTCTATTCTCCAATACTCTACACTCATATTCCTTCAAACAATTAATCAAACATATTTTTTTACATTCCTCATATTTTGGGTAATATATTGAAGTTGACATTGTCTTAGTTCTTTTCCATATTTCAAAAAACACACCATCTGGGCTGAAATTTCTATTGTTCAGCTCCAGACATTTCACATCTGATACTCTTCTACATGATATCAGACACAAAAGTGTTGGGAGCTTAACTGAAAGATTCTTATTATTCAAATATTTATTCATTGGCCAATCAAGAAACTTCTTTAAAACCAAGTTTACATCCCACAAGACATCATACCATGCTCTAGGAGGCCTTTTCAGTCTCATACTCTTCGATACTCTACAAACAAAAACATTACTACCTACTGATTTTCCCCCGACAAAACATGTCCTGCTGAAATTGATGATCTATAACAATTTATAGTTCTATAGCTTAATCCTTTCTTGAATTGCTCCACTAGAAAATTAACAATCTCCACTACTGGGGCCTCCACGGGATCCAAATTCCTTTCCATACACCAACGAGCCCAAAACTTCCAGACTCCTTTATATCTTTTTCTTGTTCCTGGTGCCCAAGATTCCTCGAATAACTTTGCAGCTTCTTGCAAAAGGCCCTTGAATGCTTCGGATCCCCTGACACCTTTCAAACAAGAAGGTTCAACATCCCATTCTGAACCAAAGGATGAATACCCCCCGCTGGAAACCATGCCTGGGACACCCAAAAAGGTGTTACCAATACCAACTGACATCCTTCCCTCCTTACCTTCAGCAGTACCCTCTGGATCATTGCAAATGGAGAGAAAGCATAACCTTTCATCTCTGACCAATTCTGCTGAAATGCATCTATCGCCGCAGCCCCTGGATCTGGCAACCAACTGTAATACCTCACCAACTGACAAGTCAATCTGGTTGCAAACAGATCTACTTCTAATGTATCATAATCTCTTGTATCTTCCTGAAATACTCTCTCCCCAGCATCCAATTGCCGTAATCCTGCACATGTCTGGAATTCCAATCTGCCACAACATTCCGTACACCAGGGAGGTATACTCTGCTCTTAATAAAATCTTGTGTTCCAAACAGAACATCCACAACTCCTTTGCAACATCCGAAAGACTCTTCGACCTGCAACCCCCTAACCGGTTTATATAAGCTACTGCTGAAGTGTTGTCCATTTTCATCAAAACCGTCTGTCCCTGTAATTTCTCCCTGAAACTCCTCAAGGCTTACAACCCCTCTGTCAGTTTCAGGCAATTTATATGAAGATCCTTCTCTAGTCTTGACCAAGCACCATCTGTCTCCTGAATCCCTAATCGTGCTCCCCTTCCTAACTGACTGGCATCCGTCTCCAGTACAAAATCTGGAATACATCTAAAAATCGCCCTTCCGTTCAATGCCTCCAGATTGTGAAACCACCATTCCAATTCTTCTTTTGCCTCCTGACTCAACTTTACTCTTTCTCCATACTATAAACCCTTTCGCAAAGCATCTGCCTTCACTCTTTGTAATACAAAAGGGGATGATGGACGGAACGCTTGAGCCAATCAAACACTCACCCCCAGTCAACTGATCTGGGTTTAATCCATCATCATTCTTTAGCTCACTCCACCACCCCAGTTCAGACATGGCCATATGCAAATCAGTCTGACCCTGTGCCTCATGGGAACAGTCCAGCCCGAACTGCCAAGCCATGTCTTCCCTGGACCGGAAACAAGCATCCTAGGACCGGTTTCTGGCATTCCAGCCGTCATCAGCCAGGCTTGCTTGAATCCAGTGGCAAAGTGAGCAAGGGACCCACGTCTGGGCATACCCCCGCCAACTTAGGGCGACCAAAGCGATACAAAAGGGGATGATGGACGGAACGCTTGAGCCAATCAAACACTCACCCCCAGTCCCATGAGGCACAGGGTCAGACTGATTTGCATATGGCCATGTCTGAACTGGGGTGGTGGAGTGAGCTAAAGAATGATGATGGATTAAACCCAGATCAGTTGACTGGGGGTGAGTGTTTGATTGGCTCAAGCGTTCCGTCCATCATCCCCTTTTGTATCGCTTCACTCTTTGTAAGGCACAATAATGCAAAGGTCCTGGAAAAATGACCTGGATCGAGGAAGAAAACAAACCTAAAATCCTTGCTAAATCCCTCAAAGTCAGACACCTTCCGCAAAGCTCTTTGCACCTCTTTCTTCTATCATCTTTACTTTCTTTTCTGGTAACTTTAAAACTTCTCCAATCATGTCTATTCTGAATCCTAAAAACTTCAAACTCTGAGGGGGGTATTAGAATCGACTTCTCTTGGTTTATCAAGAATCGTAAACTTTCCAACATATCTATTATTGTTTTGAGCTGTGACTCCAACTGCACCGCATCCTAAGACATCAGTGAAATATTGTCTAAATACACAATCATACGGAATCCCCTCTCTCTCAAATGAGCCACCACTACACGCATCAACTTTGTGAAGCACCATGACACCGAAGACAGACCAAAAGGGAGACACAAAAACTGATATAACCGGTTCTTCCATCTGAACTGTAGAAATTTCTGACTCTTTTCCTTCATTGGGATAGTGAAGTAAGCATCTTTCAAATCCAACTTCACCAACCAGTCCTTTGACTGTAACATGTCTCTCAAAAGATGGATCCCCTCCATCTTGAAATGTCTGTAAACTAATGACCAATTTAAACTTCTCAAGTTTATTACCGGTCTCCATCCCTTATCCTTTTTCTCCACTAAAAACAAAGGGCCAGATGTATCAAGCCTTTTACCGGTCGCAAACGGGCCGATTCGCAGAATCGGCCCGTTTGCGAACAGTAAAAAGCCTTTTGGTATGTATCATCCCAAAAGGCATTCGCAAAATAGGGAATAGCAATTTTTGCGATTACCTATTTTGCGAATGCATTTAGGGAATTGCAATTTGCGATTCCCTAAATGCAATGCAGGAAGCAGGTAAAAATTGCGATCTTGCTTTAAGGAATCGCAAATTACCACCAACTTCAAGCTGGTGGTAATTTGCAAATTCCTAGAAAAATGCAAATTTTTGCATTTTTTTAAGTGCCATGTGGCGCACACACATGCCCTTAGAGCATGTACGTGCACCACATGTGCACACTTACCTTTTTTGGGGGTGCATCAGGGTGGCCTTTTGGCCCCCTATCACCCTTGTAATTGCATTCTCAATTTGCGATTACCAATTTGGTAATCGAAAATTGCGAATTTCTTCCCATTCATTCCTATGGGCCTCCAGGCCCATAGGAATGAATGGGAAGGCATTCCTTAATAGCGAATTGCAATTTGCGATTCGCTATTAAGGAACATGTAGGAATCTCAATTTGTTTTTCGAAACCTACATACATTGCATTTTGCGATTCCATAATAGCGAATCGGCAAAATTCGCTATTATGGACTCGCAATATTCAATGTTGATACATCTGGCCCAAAGTGCTTACAAAACCTTTCATGTGATTCCCTATTATAAAAATTGCCCCCTTTTTTAACATTTCCTTTACTTCTAAATCTGCAATTCTTTCCTGTGATAAAATTAATCCCTTTGATTCCTTTACCTGAAAAGGTGTATGTACAAAATCTGTTTCGAATCCCTGTATAACTTCTAAAACCCTTGGATCTCTTGCTACCTTTTCCCATTCTTTTTTAAATAGTTTCAAACGTCCTCTGACTTTTTTTAGGGTAGAACCAAAAGTTATCTGCATACTCACCTCGTGATCCTGAAGGCGACTGACCTCTTCCTCGACTTTCTCTTGAAAATCTTCCTCTGTGTGGGAAGAAACCTAAGGACCCCTGGAAACCTCTTCCTGTTCCTCTGTATACATAGTTATATTGGGTCCCCGTCTGCTGGCCCTACTAAAAGCGCCTCCGAAAACCTTCCTCATATTTGATTGTGCTTTCTCAAGAGCAGTAAATGTGGACACATGTTTGCCCAGACTCTTCACCAATACTTCACCAAACAATAAACCTTTAGCCTCCTCACTGGGTTTCTTGCTTGCCATGTCACCTAATTTCGGACTTATTTTCATCAAATTAGATTTTCTCCGCTCTGCCAACAACCCTGAGATGGCATTACCCCAAAAAAACATTGCCTTTGGGCTCCAACCTCGCAAAAGCTGAACATCGACCTGCTCGCCGTTAATATATGCTTCTTCAGCCATGTCCATTATTTTTGCTAATGGTCCTAATATATCCAACAATCGGTCTTAACATTGCTCAGGGCGGAGTTCGCGGAGTTGCACTACGCAGAACACCGCGAAGTGCAAAAAAAACTCCGCCGCACTACGCGGAGCTCCGCATGCGGCGGAGTACGATAGAAAAATGCTGTTCGCGGTGATTGCACAGTGCCGGATGCTTGTCCGCACTGTGCAATCATCGCGAACGGCACCATGCACAGCGCAAGCGGTCCCTGCTTTCCTTTTCTGCCCCTCGAGTAGATTTTTACTCGAGCGGCAGCTTTCTCAACGCGAACGGGCTGTTTCTCAACGATAGCGGTCGAGAGCATACGCGACCACTCGCAATGAGAAACCTGACCCCCCCCGCGTTGAGAAATCTCGCCGGGAGGTTGATTTTCCACGCTCGCGCTCGCCAACTTGATGTTGGCGATCGCAAACGAGAAAAAATCTCGCCGGGAGGTTGATTTTCCTCGCTCGCGGTCGCCAACTTGACGTTGACGAACGCGAGCGAGGCAAAAAACTCTGCTACGCGGGGCGGAGTTTTTCGGAACTCCACGATCTCCGTGTAACGCGGAGTGCGGAAAACTCCGCAAACTCCGCGAGCAGAGTGGAGTTCACTGCCCAGGGTTACTTCGAAGACCTTTCTAGACCTTTGCGTGGGTCTCATCCCATTTTAAACAAGTAAGAAATCAAATATGGATCAAGATTTGGTGTGAAACATACCTTGTTATCAATCTGTGGCCTGGAGCACTCAGCTCCTAATACATTTCTAACCTCTCTTTCCAGAGGTTTTCTCATCCATTGTATTATAAATTTAGTAACATGATCCAGAGGCCACCAATCTGCACTTCTTGGATGCCTTAACTCATATGGACTAAACATTTCCTCCCCTAATGGATCCTTAACCACTGTTTTTGATGATGAAGCATTATCATTTTTAGATCATCAGTCAAATCATCATCTTGATCTACATCAAATATATATTCATCATACAATCTATTCCAACCCCGTAAGATTTTATCATCAATATCCATTGCATATTCCTCTTCGGAAAATTCATGTGTGCCGCTTTGGACACCTTTGCTCTGCATGCCCGATGGACACCACTCTTTCTTATGGAGTTCAATCCATCTTTGCTTTTCTTATTCAAATGCTTCATTTTTCTTGCCTTTTTGGCTGGTTTACTCTCTTTTCTGCCTTCCTCCTCTTCAGAAAATTACCAAAAATCTTCCTCAGATCTAACTTCCTTCCTTTTCCTATCCATTACAATTTCCACTACTTCCCTTATTGAACTTTTCATTTCACTCTGAATCAACTTCCTCAAACTCTCCTCACTCACTCTCTCTTCTACCACCTGCTGACTTACACTAGCCTCTTCTGAAGTCATCTTTCTTATTGAATCTTATAATTTACTTGTTTTCCTATAATCCCAACAGTATATACTGCCTATTCTCACACCTCCGAAAAACACGTCTCCTCTCTCAGCTGATCAATCATACATGGTTTCCACTCAAAAACCATCTACCCGCGCTTTATTTTCATCTGTTTCCATTTACTTAAATCTGTTTATGCCCAATCCAATATGGCCGCCATGATCTTGCGCTGATTTGCACTGAGAAGACTGACGATGCGGGGAAAATGGGAAATTATTACTGCTGTTTGTGGAGAAATTGAGGCCTTTTTCTTATGAACACTGGAGGGATATCAAAAAGGGCATAACATGAATATGTACAGACCTCTACCCTTGGAGACATGATTCAGTACGCTAGCATAACAAAGAGCACAAAGGAAACAGGTGGTAACAACTATCAACCCCCTGAAATATCCCTTTTTTGGACCACCCAGCTTTTGGACTTCTGCCATAAGTGAGTCATACTCAATGTAAGCTCTGTTAAAATGTATTGGGAGTGCCAGCTGTCAGTGGCTGCCTATTAAAACAAGGTCTTATGCTGCGCAACTGGGATAAAGGTCTGACTTTAATGCACATGAACATATGCATGCATGCATGTGCACTATGTCGGTTGAGCGACTGGGACTACCATCCAGCTTAGCCCTGTATCTATGCACAGGACGCCATTCGCAACAGGGACACTTAAAATATTGGTACTGACCTGATGCAGGCCTTATAATGTGAGTGAGCATTCATAGTGTAAATATGTAGTGCCTCACTGAAAAGGGTGTGTTTTTCACTGTAATATACGTTATGGGTGATGGCTGCACCAGAATACAGTTTTGCCACATTTAGAGTGATGCACCGATACTAGGGTAAGCACGGATCAAAAATTCAAATATGATATTGGTTTCTTCATACCTGCACTCCTTCTGGTACTACAAGTTTCCCATGTTTCTCTGAGCCAACACCCTCATTAGAGTTCTGGCTTTGGATCACCCTGCTGGGCCAAGTTAAAAACTCTGCTGGCCAGCTGGGGAATCACAGCACTCCCCGCACTAGACAGCCATTTGTCAGTGATTAGGCCTGTTGCTGGTCGAGGAAGGTCTCAGGGCAGAATCTGCATGTGCTGATGACCTTTCACACTACAGTAGCCCTCGGAAGGCTGATCCCTAGAAGAACAAAGGGGAGAAGCCAGAGCTCTCTAGAGTCAATCACATGAGGGGCTTCACTTTGAAGTTTTGAATTGAAGAGATCAGGCAGATGTGGCCGTTAAGGGTATTACTTAGCCTCTCAGAGAAGGTATTTCAACAGACCACTTCAAGTCGCCACATTGGAATATGCCAAATTGCTGTGGAGGAGGGTTCAAACAGGGTTGGAGTTATGATGTGCCATCCTAGGATTGGGCAGAGGTGCCTACCTTCTAGAATGTTCCACTCTCAATTAAAATCTTCGCAGAGGGGAGAAGATGGATTTCACAGGACCCTAATGAAGGCTGGACCCCTGTCTGAGATAATGGGACACCTTGGACATGGACTGAATAGGACTCTGTGGGTTCATCTCTTCAGGGCCAGTGGCACTGGACCCCTTGCACACTCTGAGAAATAGTAGAGGGATAGTACAGGGATATACCTGATTGGGATACTGGAGGAGAAGGGTTCCCCTGGAACATCTGAGGACTGAATCTGCTGATGGGTAGCCTTCAAGAGAGGTTAACCCCTAACTTACGCCACCACACAGGTGTCCTGCAAGTTACCAAAGGAGACCCTGGGACTTGAAGAGTGCAGGTCAGGTCGATATTCTACCTTGACGGCTGCAAGGTGCCACTGGAGGTGATCATGGGCTGTGGAGAGCACCATGCTAAGGATAAACGACAGGAGCTAAAGGGAAGAAGGGCAAGCCCTGAGCTCTCCTCGCTCAATGGAGGGGCAGCAAAGAAGAAAAATAACTGTTAGAGGCAAAAGAAGAGGTTAGAGGAGAGGAGGCCACAAATGAACTCTCCTGGTGGCTAGAAGCCACTACCAGGAGCAGAAATGAGCCCAGGATCGATCAAACCAGTCCCACTGGGCAAGAGAAAACACTTGGAGGAGTTTGGCACCCCAGGGGAACTGGCCAGAACGGTTGTGTATAATGTCCCGTTCTTCACTTACAGAATTCTCCCCAGGGAGGGGCAAGCCCCTGGGAACAAAATGGACTGGGGGGCGTATATGGTGTCCTCCCTAACTTTGTCCAGATGGTCCTTGGAGGCCCCCCTCTCCCTGGGAAATGGTGCCAAAGAATGGAAGGGCATCCAAGGGAACACCACTATGCTTATTACAAAATGTTCCCAGGGGCCCCTGTCTTCTGGCGACGGAAGAGAAACTACAGTGTGAGTGCTGGCATGTTCCTAGCCTCAGTTCCTGGGGAGGGACCCTGTCTTCTCTGTCCATGAGTGCAAATGTGGGTGGGAAACAGGAAGCTGTCAGTTCCATCACTGCCACACAAAGAGCTGTGACAGCTTGGTAGGGAGGCAGCTGGGAGACACAGACACGGGCTCCCACACGGCCCAGGAGTTTACTGCATCATAGGTGCCCCAGAGAGGGAATTAAAAAAACAAAGACACCTGAGAGTAATTAATAAAAATTAAAAGCAATGAAAAGGTTTTTTCCTTTGCGGCATGAGACCACTCATTCAGAATGCATACCCCAAAAGAAAAAGCTCAACCCTGAGGGCACTGGAGCAGCTTTGAGAAATGTCATACTCTGTTTCTATGATGCCCCCAGAGAGGACAGAGGCACCACCAATAGTTTACTAAGTGTTAAGGGAGTTGCCAGAGGTGCAGCAGCCCTAAAAACAGTGCCCTCAAAGGTTTTAGGGATAACATCCTAAGTATCATAGGGGGTGATATTGGCGATCTAGGGAGAACTTTTATTATTTTTCAAGCTCATTTGGAGTCAGGACTTTTAGCGTGATGGTGCTAGGGTGCAAGAACACTTATTGGTGGCTCCTGAGGTTGCTTTACAAGATTAGCAAAGGTAGAAGACAGACTCATGCGTGCATTTCATTGAGTATTGAAACTATGTATGGATAGTGATAAAATGACCACTGAATAATTACATATATTAATGAAAGTCATTGTAAAATGGCACCATTCTGAGGAGTTGTAATGATGTTGCATTAGCTTATTATGACATCTGTGTTTTTATTAATGTGGGGACACCATGACAAAGGCAGTAGCCCTGAATTTGGATAACTACTCCCCAATATACTGTGCGTAATATGTGTGGGGGTGATATTGTATTGGAGCTCAGGGCTTGCTAGGGGTTTGAACTGTTTAGAGGGTGTCATCCTAGACAGTTCCACCTGCCAACTTGTATATATTTGTAAACAAATGTGAAGTATGAGTAGTGTGTTCATAGTACTTTTCCTTTTTATGGAGTAAGGACTGGATTATTGTTTTAGGTTTTGTCTGTTGCGTGCCTTCAGACTGGGGTAATAGGCGGCAGCACCTTCCCTGAGTAGACCTTGTCCTTGCTCTGCCTCCCTACCCTGATAGAGTCCAGTGATACAGTGGGGTACTTGCTCCTCGGTAGACGAAAGGTTGAGAATATATTATTTGTATAGGAGTCACATCCTCCCCAATTTATAACCTACTTTCTTACATTGGGTCACTGGTATTGAACAACACTGTTACATGTAACAGGGCCAGGCATAAAACTGGAGCAGCATTATTATTTTAAAAAGAGTGAAAATAAAGAATGACTAGTATAATAAAATCAAGAACATTAATGTCAGTCCTTAAAAAGATGTTTTGTTTCTGTTTTGCATTAAAAAAATAATTGATACAAAAATTAATGATTTTTATGAAAATCTTTATGTTTATAGAAAACTTTTAAAGTTCTTCTGGCATCTACGCATAACTTTAGGGTTGGCCCCTTTAAGGAATATATATGTAACAAAGCTTTTGCTTTCAAATATTCAAATAATTAATTAAAGAGTGTGGTAACCTTAAGAACTGTGGGTATATGTCTAATTTTACTTTAATACTGAACAGGAAATTAATTTGTTTTTGCTAAATATAAAAAGTTTGATGTCAGAAAAGGTGACGTGAAAACGAAAATGGTGAATGAGGATCGGAGGTACCACACTGATATCTTAATTGTAGTACAATGTGGCTTAGAGGACCCATATCGCTTACATCATCCCCTGATGACTCATCTTCCTCTATCATGTTTTTGGATGGTGCAGATCCACGTGTAGGTGTCCGTGTTGATGAATCCCAGAGGTTAATGGTGTAAAGACTGCATACCCTCCAAGACATTACTGAGTCTACTGAATGCTGATGTTATATCCTTGGCAAGGATCTGTTGAGATATTGAAACAGAGGTAATGTTCTGATTTAGGACACTCATGATGTTCATGAAGGAGTCCATATTTTTTTCAGGTCCTTGCTGATAAATATCACACAGAATAATTATTTTGTAAACTGTTATCAATGTTGCTGAGATATGATGTGGTGCTTGGCCTTTGATATTCTTGTTTGATAGATTCTCAAATGTCTGCTACAGACTTCATTGGTACCATGTGACCAAGAAAGTCTTTCTGGAATGTACTCTGCTTTTTTTGGTTCAGGCTCAGCCATCTCCAGACTCCTTCAATAGAGTCTGAGAGTGTCTCCATCCCTTTCTTCATTCTACAACAATGCTCACCTGTGTCCTGTGGATGCGTCTTCCAAAAAAGACTTCTGGATCTTCGTCAGCCACAGGAGGACAATGTTTTCTTCTATGTGTTCAAGAAGGGGCTTGGTGTTCCATTGGGGACACTCTCAAATGGTTCTCTCTTGCCTAGACCACATAACACACATTTTTTTTAAATTTTTTACATAATAAGCTTTGAAGTGTGGTGGCATCCACAAGGTCATCTGAATCAGTGCCCTCAATTTCAACAACAATTTCAGGGTTGATGAATGCTGTCACCTGCTCCTCTATGGCCATCCATTCCTACTGTATGTCTGAACCGCCACCAGTTGCCATTGTAGCCCTCAGCTTCACCTTAGGCCTGCGCTTGTAGTCATGCATCTATTTTTTTACACTCCTCCACAGATACAGACATGTAATTGACTCTGTTTGTGTATTCCACCAGATGGGGCTTGGAGACAAATGAACAGGAGGGGAAGAAGTGGAGGACTGGCATCCTTCTCATGCTCCACCTTGCAAATGCTATTCACACAAATATGAAGAAGTTGACGACCAACTGAGGGTAACAATAGCTGCATCACCAGAGATCACATATTATCTACCATGAGCACATGTTATATTGTTCACAATACTTGTAAACCGTGCACTTGTAATATTCACAAACATTTCCACTAAAAAATATGAAGGGGTCCATATCTGTCCTAGTGCACCGGACTTGTAGTTACTCCCTCAAAGAGGAGTAACTGCCTTCTTTCAAAATCTATAATGCCACCACTAGCATCATTACCTCATAATGATGGCTGTAGCATAGGTATCACATGCCCTTTGACCCATAATAACATTTCAAGATATCCCATCACATGCCATGTGATCCCTTCTTCTGCCCATTTTTAACAACCTGTATCGAAATGAGAGACTGCTGCATGATAATAAGCATTGATTGATAACACAGTTGCACAGACAAACACTAAAAATTACAACAGCTAAATATGTACCTAGAACAGGCAGTGACATCCTCATAGGTCCCAAGCAGCAGCATTAGATTATCAATTACAAAACTCGGCTACCCCTAAAAACGCACAACGGATCACATTGCGTCTAATACTTGAGATCAAACATGGGTTTGAAGTTATTTTCAGGGTTGCATTGTTGTCCTTGAAAAATCTCAATGTTTTGAGGAAAGTTAGTGAAATTGCAGCCGAGGTCTTTTGTTATTGCGAGCAATTTAACCAGAAAACATCTTCTGTGGATTAGGTGAGCGCTAACACTGCAGACTATGGCACAGCTGTGGCGTCTGAGCCAAACGTGAAGCCTGACCCAGCTGTGGAGTCTGACCCAGCTGCGAGGTAACATAGTATGGAGGCGCAGAGTCCCATTGCTCAGGCAGGGGATATTGTTATTGTGCTGTTCAATGAATTTACATTAATGGCCAAATGTGTCCCAGTGAATTGGAACAGCCCACTCCTAAAATAAGTCATTAAACATCTCTGTGTGAAAGGCTGGGGGAGGCGTTGTCGCATGTAGCTGTACAAGCCTGTTCATGTTATGGGCAAAAGGAAGAACTGGTCAGAAAAAAAGCGATGCGGGCAGCTTCTGTGCGTTCTGGTCACAAGATCTACTTTGATATTTACCAATAAAACATATATTCACTGGTGGCCTCTTAATTTTAAATTCACAGTTCATCCTAAGCATATCAGTGATATTCATGTACTGAACCAGCCAGGGGCAGCGACAACAGATCTGCGGTAAATTCCATCGAATGAGGAGTCAACTTGTAAACGTAACTTCTACTAAATATGTTCCTCTCACTCAACTTTAGCAATGTAAATGACTAAGAGCAACCCTGCCTTACTCCCCATCTAACCACAGAATGCATCATGAAGCTCTTCTAGCCGGAACGGGTCAGAGTATGTATTTATACAGAACAAATATGTAACATATGCATCGCCCGCACCAAGTTGGTGCAGATGTCTGCTTGGGATGCTACGAAATCCCAGTTAAAAAGAGGGCTGTTTAAAATTCGATGTGATGCTGCGCAGAGCTGCTCAGAAGACATTTGCCACCGTTCAGCGGCCTCGCATTCCTTGCTGCCTGACTGGATTTGCTCTTCCCCTGTGCCATGGCACTTCTGAGAAGTACAGGGTGACATTATAGGATTTTAGGAAATTAGCACGAATGAGTTAACCCCAACTTGTCCAATTCAGTAAAGCATAAACTGCACCTAATTATTTCCAGAAATGTGGCAAGCAGATGAGGAGGTGTTGTCTGCAAAGAAAAGCTAAGCAAATAGATCTTGCATTTCGATGCAATGCCTGATCGTTTGGTTTTGCCAGTGGTTTCTGCTGATTTTGTTTCTTATGGGCACCAAGAAAAAAACTGCATGTTTACCAATGCGGAACAGCAGTGACAAAAAAGGCCGCCACAGAGTGATGCTACATACTTGTGCAAGTGGCACTACGCATGCGCACGCATGCATCATGACGCGGTGATGATTTTTTTAACGTCCAATTTACCATTTGAAGAAGATGCCAAGCTTGAAGCGTTTTTTTTGGAAAAGAGTTCAAAGGGAGGAGTGGCCTGGCGGCAAATTGTTGTTGACGGACACTCTAAATTGGAAAAAATATGTACTTTGTTAAAAAAGAATGCTTTAGGGAGGGTTGGAGGAGCATCGCCTATGTTCTGGGCCGTTTTCATTATATCTTCCTTAACTGTTGTGAAGTTTGGCCAGAATGTCTCTGGGTCGTTTGTCAGAGGATGGTCTACGTGAGTTAACTCTGTGCACTCTGCTGAGCATGGGCGAGTCACTCTTTTAGACCAAGAGGGGGGAGAAAATGCCTATAACGGAAGCCTCCACGGCTAGGCCTTCCCTGTCCAACTGAAGGCCTCTAATGTTTCTATTCTCGCGATAAGAGCCTTATTCCAATTCTTCACACATGGCAAATGCTAGCACCACTGAGGCAGCCATATTCTCGAGCTCCTGTGTCAGGTCGCTAGTGGGTCTATCCTGGGTCTCCATCTTGACTTCGAGATCTACCCTTCCAGTCCCCAGAGTCTTGAGGCTCGTTCCTATTGTTTCTAATTTAGGGACTAGATTATCTCGCAGTGTTTGGATTACTTTATCAAGTTCAGCTTTTAAGTCTAACTTAAGTTCTTTGTGCAAGGTCGCAAGGCTTTCAAGTAGATCCACTGTCGGTAGTGCCATTGAGCCATGTGGTGGGTCTTGTGGGGATCGCTGTTGTTGCAGTGGCTGTGGGGTCGGGTCGCAAGAAAGGTCCACACAAGTCTTTTGGAGTCGTTTTTTGAGTGGCATTGGTCCAGGTGAGATGCTGAGGAAGTTAGGAGATTATCTCTGGTTAAACAGCTCATGGTTCCTGGACAGTGTCTTGAAAATGTCGAGCGTCGACGATGGACTGCAGATTAATTTAGGCGTTCATATGTTAGAGCATCCATTATTGGCAGCATGACGTTGCCTGCACTCAGCTTTCCCCAATAGGGAGGCCAGGTCAGGGGGGTAAGAGGCTGTAGGAAGCCTGCTCTTTATATGATATACAGCTAAGTGGTTATATCGGGCAAAGAGTCCAGAGAATCCTCCAGAAGTGTACAGGGTTCAATGTAAACCCAAAGTGCTCTATTTGTGGTAGTGTGGTCGAGCAGCCTTAGGCCTAACACAGATGAGTGTAAGACATTTGTTATGCACACAGTTACCAATCAATGACACACGTCTCAAAAAGGAGACCCATACCAATTTTAGAAAAATAAGCTTCTTTTCAGTTTAATTTGAGGACCAAAATATACGTTCAAAGGTAAGTAAGTTTTTCACAAGAAATACTTTTTGCTTTAAAAAGTGGACACAGTGCAATTTTTCAGTTCAGCAATGTTAACCTATAGGAGAAAAACAAGAATGCGGTTTTGCAGGTAAGTATATGACTTACAGTCTTGGTTTTCAGGATGAAGTGTCAGCACCAGGCAAGGTTCAGGTAAGTAGCAAATCTGCACCTCCACCGGCACAGGGGTAGCTGGGTGCAGAGTTCAGAATTCGGAATCCGGCGCCAATGGATGTCAGGTGCAGAGGTGGGTGTGGAGGCGGTTTCCCGGTTCGTCAGGGCAGAGTTCTTTTTCTTTTAAAGTTGGTTTCTTCTTGAACAGGTCTGTTGTTCTCGGGGGATCTTGATCTTTGACGAAGGCAGGCAGTCCTCCCAAGGCTTTGGAGGTTGCTGGGCAGCAGGAAGGTCCTCTTTTGGCGCAGGATCATCAAGGGCTGCATACAGGCCGCTAGGGCCAAGTCAGTTGTTTTCTGCAATCTTCTTTGCTGGTGCGACGCTGTAGTGTCCAGCTCTTCTTAGGTCATCAGGAATCTGATTTCAGCGTCTGGGGGAGCCACCTAAATACTAGATTTAGGGGCATTACTGGGGAGGAACAGGTAGGGGCCAATGGGTTCCTTACCTGGGGTGTCTACACCCACTATTATGCCACTCTCCTGTGGGAGAGGGATATAGCCCTGATTGATTAAGTCCCACCATCTTCAAGGTGGTAGGTGCTGAAAAATGTGCCCACACCTGAGATATAGTGCACCCTGCCTTAGGGCTTGTGAGGCCTGCTAGAGGGGTTACTTACCTATACCTTAGGCAGTGCTTGTGGACATTGCACACAGGCAGTGTGCCATTGCAACTTTGTCATTCTTCACTGCACCAAGGCATGCAAGTTGCAGTGGCTTGGCTTTGGTGAGGGGCCCTAAGGGACCCGCTTCAGTCTCCATGCCCTAGGTACCAGGGTACCATTTACTAGGGACTTACAGGGGTCTGAAGTTGTGCCAATTGCGGTACAGTTTTAGGGAAGGAGCACTGGCACAGGGGACCTGGTTGGCAGGGGCCCTGTGCACTTACAATTGAAAGCACATCATTTTCCAGGAAAAAAGTGGGGGGCTAACCATGTCAAATAAGGCACTTTCTCACAGCGGTGGTCCTCCACTTGCCTCCAAGCAGATAGCATAAGCTAGCAAGTATCATACTAGGACTAGCACTCCTCCCGATGTCTTTGCTATACAGTTCTCCCACCCCTTTTGATGATATGCAAGATCCCATACCGGTGTCTGTCAGGACCCAGGCTTAACCTCCACCCCCAGCTGTGCGAGTATGCCACGCACCCTCCCGCCGTACACTTTCACCCATCAATTATGGACACCAAGACCTTTGTGGTGTTAGAACGGCTGCAGTTTATTCACATCAAAAGTGGGTACTTAGGGGGGGCGTGGCTTGGCGCCCAGCGGAGATGGCGGCGCACGGGTGAAGCTCTCCGGTGTGTCTCGGAGAAACCACGCTTCCGGATCGAGCCGTGACTAATGGAGGACAGACACAAGCGGATGAAGATTGGAGGATCGTCATGAGATCCTCGGTGCCCTCATTTATCGCCAGCAAGTAGTTTCTTTTTTATGACTATTCTGCTCCTTATCGACCGCGTATTTTCGCAGCCGCCATTTTGAATTTTTATCGCGATCGCGGAATTTGTGCACTTCAGGCTGAATCTTCCATTAAATACTTTTTGATGCTTCCAATGTACCTTAACGCCTGCATGATGTTTGGTTCCTCATCATTTCAAAGGGGTAAGAGGACATAGAGGGTTGCCAAGAGATATTGGAAGTTTGTGGAGTTTGTGCTTGGCGGCCATTTTAAGTTTCCTGGAGAGCCCTCACAGAGAATACTTTTCTTCACTTTTGTTTTGTCGACTGGAGGTGACCGCGGAATGCTTATCCACTACTTTCACTGACTGTTTTCCAACGCAACCAGCATATTTCAGTTTTTGCAAAACTGCATGATCCCTCCTCAGAGCATCGAGGTACGAGGTTATGTACTGTCGTCAAAGGATAGCTGAGGTTTTATGAGGGTTTTGATTGGCGGCCATTTTAGGTTTTCTAAATAAGTCCGCATTGAGATTACTTTCCTCACTCTCATATTGCTGACTAGGAGTGGGATTATTTGGTCAGCGTTTTATGGGCAGAACAAAAGGAGTCCGTACCTCTCCAACCAAAAAGCACATCTTTATAAAAAATTGAAACATTTTCACCGAGTTTTCTAGGTTTGAGGACTCTCTACGATCCATGCCTCAGTACTCCCAAATAAATATGGATCCTTCCTCTGGAACCTCTGGAAAATCTCTTACTAAACGTCTTAAAAAGGACCCTCCCTCGCCACCCAAGTCTACCTCGCCTGTTTCGATGGAACTATTGCTTGAGGAAATCAGGGCCCTTCGACCCTTCATGGAAGAGACTAACACCAAGTTGCAAACCTTAACAGATAATTGGTCTCAACTGGACGCGAGAGTCTCTTCAGTCGAAAATACTGTTTCCTCCTTGAAAGAGACATGTGTAAGCGTTTCTCAACTACACTCTCACGTCTCTACACTCCAGAAACAGGTGGAGGATCTTGAAAACCGCAATAGACGGAACAATTTACGCATCTACGGCCTGGGAGAAGGAGTTGAAGGTTCGGATTCGCTCACTTTCTTTAAATCATTTCTCCCTAAACTACTTCACATGCCAGAAGGGACTCAACTCAATATTCAGCAAGCCCACAGGTTGGGACGTGCTCCATCCCATACTAGTCCTTCACAGAGGCCAAGAGGAGTCATCTTATACTTCTTGGAGTATACAGATTTGATGAAAGTGCTCACAGCGGTTAAAGCTTCTCCAAGGATTGCATGGTCAGGATCGCCTTTATTTTTCGCACAAGACTATGCTAAAGCTACTGCTAACAGACGTAAGGCCTTCCTCAACATGAGAGCTGATCTACGTTCCTTGGGAGCCAGATATGGCCTTTTTCATCCGTGCCTCTTCAAAGTTACGTACAATAACAGAACAACGATGTACGAAGATCCGATACGCTTACAAAGCTTCATCAACTCATGCAAAACGGCTGTTATGGACTCTTCTGGGCCCTCTTCCTTATTTAACACTTGAATGTTTGTTAGCTCCTTCACAGATGCTTCAGATTCTGTTTTCTTTAGCATGGTATCCTGTCACCTCAGAAGTGCTTATTCATAGTTTTTGTCATAATTGTTGATGTTCTCATGAAGTTACACTTTTTACCAAGTTGTTGAATAATACTGTTGGTCTCCTCGCTTTTGATTGTTCCAATATATGTTTCATATGTCTGTTCCAAAACCTTTCTTAGTCTTTATTTGGTATTGTCTCCACAGATTATTATCTTTGTATTGTGGTTTCTCCTTGATCCTCCGTTCTGTTGATCCCGGATGTGTTGCCTACTCCATGTGGTTCCATCCCCCCTCCCATGTATTCCTGGGTCTTCTTTTGTAAGTATGTTATTTTCCTGCATTTTCTTAGATATATTATTTGTTTTGTCTCTTGTTTTTTGTTTCTCTTTTGTAGTTTGTATTTTTTCATCAACCGGTGTCTCTTGTTTTTTCAACTCTTCTTATCTTCTTATATCTATTACTCTTTCGGTCATTATAACTATAAATATTTCGACTCCTATGATCTCCTCCTACCTTTTTACCTGGGTTTTCCTTTTTCCTATCCTGTCATTCGATTCCTTTTCTTCACTTTGGCTATTCGACTTGTCTACTTTTCTTTATTCTGAAACTGAATCAATCATTTTCTTCCTGTTTTATCTCTCTCATATTTTATACTGCTATTATAACGAATTGGACTTTTGTTTTACATTGTTAGTACAATTTGTTTTTAAGTGCTTATGTCATTAAAATTGATCACATGGAACGTTAAGGGACTAAATTCTCCCATCAAAAGGCAGAGAATCCTGACCCATTTAGCCAAATTAGACGCCGATGTTGTATTCTTGCAAGAAACTCACCTCTCGGATGTTGAGTCATTAAAGTTGAAGAGGGGTTGGGTGGGGGAGGTTTTTTATTCCCCTGGCGATGGCAAACGAAACGGAGTGATGATACTTTGCCGCAAATCCCTTTCGTTTTCATTTGTGTCCCAAGACTCAGATGTTGGCGGCAGATGGCTGAATGTCAAATTATCTTTGAAGGGTGTTATAATCTCTCTTCTAAATGTCTATGCCCCTACTTGTGGTGAACCCTCTTTTTGGCCCACACTGGCTAAGCAAATCACTCACTGCATGGAGGACAATTTTATTTTAGCTGGTGATTGCAACCAGACTTTTGACCCGTTTATTGACAGGAATTCTAAAGTCTCCTTTGTTCCCAACAAGCCCCATAAGTCTTTTGTTCATGCTATCAATCAACATAAACTCTTGGATGCTTGGCGTCTTTGTAATCCGACCACTAGAGAGTACACTTTTTATTCCCCATCTCACCAAACTCAATCAAGAATTGATTATATATTTATCTCGCACACCATTTCACAAACACACACGCAGAGATTGGTCCCATTTTATTGTCAGATCACGCCCCAGTCTCAATTGGCATTGACATTCTACCTAAGGGTACAAGTCCCAAAAGGTGGCGTTTTAATAATGCTCTCCTTTTGGACCCAAAGTTTACTGCCTCATTCACTACCTTCTTCGAAGAGTTTTTTGAGCTGAATCAAACCAATTCCATGCCCTTCTCCACTTTGTGGGATGCATTCAAAGCTACAGCGAGGGGTTTCATAATTGTCTTTGTTGCAAAGAAACGGAAACTTTCCCGTAAATTCACTAAAGATCTCCTTCAGGATATTAAAAGACTGGAGCACTCTTTTTACACCTCACATTCGAAGGAGTGTCTCACAGCTCTTATAAAAGCCAAAATGCAATTTAATGAGAAGTCAACGGAGGATGCCTCATTATATTTGTTAAAATCTAGTGCAAAGTTCTATGGGGGCAAGAATAAGGCAGGGAAAATATTGGCTAATTACCTAAAAATTAAACACAATAAGCTAAATATTGAATCTATCTATAATGATCAATCAAATTTAAAATTTAAAGACGCTGAAATCCTGAACGAATTCTCCATCTTTTATAAATCGCTATACACTTCTGAAACACAACCCTCTGAACACTCCCTATTGCACTTTTTCTCGGACATCCAAAATCCCCAACACGCTCTGCCGGACTTGTCTTCCTTGGAGTTAGATCTAACCCACCAAGAATTATTAAACGCTCTTCAATATCTTAAAAAAGACAAAGCACCAGGACCAGATGGTTTCACTGTAGAATTTTATCAACACTTCTCTGAACTCATAATGCCCAACTTGCGTTCTCTAATAAATTCCTTCAGCACATTAGGTAATTCCTCAGGTTCTTTTTCAGAAGCACATATATGCCTTATCCCAAAAGAAGGTAAAGACTCTAAACATTGTAAAGATTACAGGCCTATATCCTTGGTTAACATTGATTATAAAATCTTTTCTAAAGCATTAGCCATACGTTTGGATTCCTACTTACCTGACTTATTGGGGAAAGAACAATCAGGATTCGTCAAGCGTAGATTCATAACCGATAATACGAGACTCCTTTTAACGTTTTATCTAACTCCTCCCACTTAAAACATTCCCTTGTGGCAATAGCTCTAGATGCCGAAAAGGCGTTTGATAGAGTCGAATGGACTTATTTGTTTTATACCCTCAAATGGTTTGGTTTTGGCCCTAAATTTACATCCCTGGTTTCTCTCCTCTACTCCAACCCCCGTGCGGCTGTATGTGCCAACGGGTTGATCTCCCCATACTTTGAGTTGGGGAGAGGAGTACGTCAGGGCTGCCCTCTTTCCCCCTTCCTTTTTAACTTAGCTTTGGAACCTTTTCTCTCTAAATTACGTCAAAATCCAAATTTATATGGTATTCAAACATTAAATACCCACATTAAACTCGCAGCCTACGCTGACGACATTTTGCTTTTTATGTCTAAACCAAGTGACTCGATCCCTGCCTTTTTGGCGGAGGTACAAGCCTATTCTAATATCTCCGGTTATAAATTGAATAATGATAAGTGTGAGATCCTACCCTTAACTAAATTTGCTTTTAAATCGGATTTTGACGCTTCCAATTTTACTTGGAGCCCCAACCACATTAAATATCTAGGATTACATGTCACTTCTTCAATATCAGACACAGTAACACTATGCATGAATAAATGCATACAAAAAATTTCAGACTTGGCAGTTAAATGGCATCCCCTCTATCCTGGTGGGGTCGGCTGGACACCATAAAGATGATGTTGTCGCCTATAATTCTATATACCATTTCCAACATTCCGGTCCCTATTCCTACTAAATTTTTTAAGAAGATTAATTCCTCCCTCTCTTCCTTCTTATGGAATAATAAGAGATCCCGAATGTCTCTATTTAAATTAACTCGCCCTAAAACAGAAGGTGGGGTTAACTTTCCTGACTTTCAGACATACCAGAAAGCCTTCCTCTTACGTCAAGCCTCCCTTTGGTTGCTTGACCCCACAGAAGATTGTCCTCTATGGACCACAATTGAACGTCTTTTTTTATCCCCTTTTTCTTTTTATGAATACCTTTCTTTCTCACGCAAACCACAGGCCTTGTCCACTCCCATAATCAAATTGACCTCTAAACTTTTGGAAAAACTATACCCAAAGCCTCCACTATATACAGATGTTTGCAGGGTAAGGACAGTACTAGGCAGAAATCTAAAGTTGAAGAGGCGTGGGAACGAGACTTTATGCTATCTTGGCCAGTGTTTTTGTGGAATAAATTATGGCTCAAACTACGTAAATCGTACAGAGCAGCTAACATAATACAAACGTTGTTTTTTGTTTACAATAGGCTCTTACTCACACCGAACGCCTTAAGTAAAAGATTTGCGACTGTATCAGATGTTTGCTGGACATGTTCTTCTCCAAATGCTAATTTATTTCATATGTTATTCTCTTGTCCAAATGTATATAATTTCTGGAAACAAGTATGGTCTCAAATTAACCTAATTTTTGGAGCTAATTTTTCTTTCTCCTTTATTCATGTTTACTTAGGAAGTCTTATACCTTGTTGGGAGAATGTTACACTTAGGGGTCGATTCCGATTCGGGCCGGAAATTTCTCCGACCGAGCCGGACCCGGAGAGATTTCCGACCGAATCGGACCCGTGCAGTCCGACCGAACGAGTACGATGCGCACGTATGCCATCGGACCCGAGTCGGTCGGACTCCCATTGAAGTCAATGGGAGCCGGTCGCGCAACGCGTACGCGGGCTCCCATTGACTCAATGGGTGCGAGTCGGACAAGTGCGCCCCCTACAGCGGGTACGCGGCGAGCGATTCGCGCCGTACACGCACAGGTAGGGGGACCCATGGGTCCCCCTGTGTGCGACTCCGCGCGGCTACGCGTACAGGGGGTCCGACACGGACCCCCAAAGTACGGCTCCGACAGCTCTTTCGAGCCGGAGTGCGCGGCTCGGTCGGACTGCTCGCGGCGCGCATCGTACTCACCCGGCCGGGAAACATCTCCATTGCGCGGTGCGAGTCGAGTCCGAGCGAGTCGGTCGGTGCGGTTCGAGCCGGGAACGAGTCGGTCGGAGCGGTCGGGATGCCCGGACGAGTCGGTCGGCGATTTCGCATCGTACTCGCTCGTCCGGACGCGCGTACGGATCGGTCGGGAAACAGGGCTCCGAATCGGATCCGGTAAAGCCGAATCCGATTCGGAGCCCTACCGGCCGAGATCGGAATCGGCCCCTTAATGTTAAAATTATTGATTTACTATTAGCGGTTGTATTTCAGCAAATCACTGTAAATTGGAAAGATTTCACAAAAATCTCTTATAAGGCATGGTGGTATGCTGTTTGCCATAATCACAGGCTGGACACCTCCTTTGTTTATCCCATACACATGGCAGCGAAACGTCTGGATTTCTGGTCACCTGTTACAATATATCTTGATGCATGTGCCAAAAGATATTCCCAACTGCAACCATTTCAGCAAGAAGTTCTAAAACCCCCTTGATCCCCCTAGACGTTCCTAGAATATTTGTTATTCCACTTCTCTTAATGATTTATCTTCATTGTATCAATCTTTCCTTTTTTTTTATTCAGAAGTCCGATTTGTTTATCTTTATTGTAGCACATTTTATGGTAATGACATGAATTTAATGTTATGAATTTTGTATCGACACCTTTATTTCTTTCAATAAAAAATTTCTTTTTGAACTGAAAAGTGGGTACTTAAGTTATCATGATTGCATTGGTCAATAATATGTTCAGCTCCTTGTCTAGCGTGCATTTATGTAAAGCATACCGTTCTCAACTGGTCCACAGTGTCATCTTATCTTTATTGCATATTAAACATAAAACATAACTTGCATAAATGGCAATGCATCATCCTGTAAATCATAAAGTCTCTTTAATAGGTGTCATAAATCACTGTTTGTCAGCTGCCGTGACAGCTCTCCTTCTGTAATTTTCTTTGGTACAGTCGGTTGCGACTTCAAAGCTTCCCTTGCTATCAAATGTCTGGCGTTCATGGCACGGTGGCCATGCCTGGGCTGCAAGTGCAGTGTCCGCCGAGCGCTGACCATTTCTTACCCTTTTTGTCTGCCTGCAAGTGTCCTTGGTGTGAGGCATCCCAAGGACCTTGTTTGGGCAATTGTCCTTTTATGTACCTTTTGTCTGCCCTCAAGTGTCTCTGCTGTGAGGCATCCCACGTCATTGTGTGAAGCTATTTATTGTTAAACTTGTAGCTATCCACCCCAACTCTTTATGGCTGCGACACCAGCATTATTTGCTGTGGGTGGGTGGGATCAGCTTGTCCATGGCCCAAAAAAACACACAATGCTGTTCACTTCTTTCGGTTGCCTCTTTGGCCGCAATCATGGCCACACCCCCTCTCCTGTGAGTGGGGTTTTCAAATAAAACATGTTTTGGCTGCTTCGATGCCCTTGTTTTTGGAGCACTTTTCTTCGCACCTTTTTGCTGCCCTGCTCCTCGGGTGTCGTCCACGGGGAGAGGTAGCCGCCCTCCTTCTAGGGTCAGCAGCACCTTCTGGTCCCGCAGTACAACTTCCCCAAGGGGTCTAACTGCCCATATTTGATTGGCTCTTATTCTTAAAATTGTCACTGGGGTAAGGAGGATGGGACTCTTCTCAATGTCCAGTAATCAAGTTCTTCTCTCTAGATGTTTCGTCTTCCAAAGTGATCAGTTCAGTTGCTTAGGTGGGGAATCAGTTCACCTCCTCTCAGGCACGAGTGATTCAGTCCCTGACAGCCCTCTCTCCACTTCACACAATACTTATATCTTATGCGTTACTGGTGTTTTGCCACCGTGAGAAGCTCTTTCCCCCCAGGCTCCCCTTCGGGCATTGCAGAGCTGTGGTCAAGCCAGGCCCAGTTTTGACTTTTTAAATAGGCTGGGGTGCCACATTGTGGTGGCGCTGATACCAGCTGGGGCCATGCCAGACCAAGTACAGAGCTCCAAAATATTCCCATGGGGGCGTGATTAAGATGATTAATTGACCATCCTTAGCTTATCGCGAGTCATGGGCAAGGGGAATCACTGTTTTTCAGGATCCTTTAAAGCGGTAGGATGGGCAGTATGGGTAGTATGGGTGAGGAGTGAGCATGAGACACGTCTCCTCCCCCGTATTGTATTTTTTTAAAGAATTTATGGTATTGGCTGTCTCTAGTCAGAGCTAAAAAATGTTTCACTAAAGCAAAGCTTTTCTTCTGCTAAAAGTAACATTAGTATTGCCTGGCTACACTTCAAAGTAAAAGATGTGAGCATCAAACAACCTTTTGTAAAAGTTAATCAGTGCAACAATTATTAGGAATTGACCAACCCCATAGGTACGAAAGTGTTAATGAGTCGGCCAACTTACTTAGAACTGCACACCGACATTTGTATTCACAATTGCTGTAGCATGACCTAGTCACAAAATATACATTTTAATGTCTGACTTCATAAATGTCTGAAAGTGGCATGAATATATTCCAAACCAATGTACGCAGTATAGGGCGTGAAAGCAGGAGTGAGACTGCTGATTTTGTTATCTGTTCAGCTGCCAATCTCATTCTTTAAAATATATTTTTTCTTGTTCGTTATATTCTTCCTATACCATTTTCCATTTTAATTGGTTTCGCCCTAGTTGAAACGAAAGCCCCCTTCAGAGGCATTATTTGAATCAGACACTGGTTTGTATTCCGTAAAGAGGTTCTTCAGGCCTCTGTTATTTTTAGCACATCGCAGTACAAAGTTTTGTTGCATGGGATGCTTTACATCTGGAGTGCAATGTACACTCCCTATGAGACATCTCTGAAGAACATGGTAAACAAAAATACGAAAAAAAGTTACTTAAGATGAACAAACATTAAAACAGCAAAACAAGATGATGTTTGATTTTCCATCCTTCCATCAGCATGCATAGCTGCCAAGTGACCCAACGTAACGCTGCACACCGCTGGCCAGTTCTGGCCTTTTGCACAACAGAATTTTGCATTCTGTAATTTAAATCTTTGCCTAACCATTTTAGGTAGAGCCTTATTTTGTGACGCCTTGCTCGGCTGATGCACTTTCCCCTGTTGCACTGTTGGTCTAAGTGGCTTACTGCCTGTTTGTTTGTTGGACTATGCGAAGAAGTGTGCCTGCCTGTATGCTCTGTGTATACTTGTGTACCCATATGTTGTGCCCATGCCCTGCACATAATACTTTATACATAGACTGTGCTCTTTTTTTAATTAATCACTGGTGCCACAATGTTGCTTTCCTAACGGGCTGCACAGCTTCTCCCAGTTTACAGCTGTGGGATTTATTTTCTGCTTAGACCAGGAGTACGCAGATGCAATCCATTTTATTCAGAAACACAATACAAGTAACTATTAAAGCCAGCATATGCAGCTATTTTCCCTGCCAATGTATGCATTATATTTTGAAGAGAATGAGCAAAATAAATGTCTTGGAAAATGTCAATATCTCCAGTTCAATAACTTCATTAACACCGAAAGAGTGGGCGCGCGTTCTTTGCAGGTCTGTTATGTGAATATTGCTTTTCCATTTATGGTATATTACTATTAATAAAAACATTCAGGGATTTATACTGGCCTCCAAAAGGTATTACAGTGTTGCACATGTTGTTCCATTTGTTGTTAAGTGGAAACACTTAAATTAACTTCTTATGCTTCACTATTCAATATAGATGTTCGGGCTTAAGACAAGTGCTGTGAAGGTGTGGAGGCTTTCGGAGGAAAGCAACCAGAATATTCCCTTTTCGACTTGGCTCATATTTCTGCTCCATTACCGTGGTTTAGTACTGCTTAGGAGGAATCTTAATATTTGGATTTACATACCCTTTAATATGCGAATTACTTATTACCAAAACATGTCCCATTGAGCTTAGTTAAGAAATAAAGACTGGAAGATGCACAAACAAATAAAATACTCAAATGTGCTTTTCTTGTTCTACCATTGGTTTATTAGCTTTAAGGATGAGTAAATAGAAAATGGAAAAGAAATACTTGTAATAAAGCTATAGTCAAATTTGATATAGGAACATATTTTTCTTTTTATAGTCAAGCTACCTCTTAGTTTGCCTTTTAGATCTCTCCACAACATTTTCTCTCGTCTGTGGAGTTTCGCAAGGGCCATCACTCAATTCCACTCTAGTTAATATTTACTTATTTTCACTGGCAGCATTAGTAGAACCATTTGGTTTCAACTCGTGGTATGTGCTGACGCACACAGAGCATTGTGTTCCTCTCAGATAACCATAGAATCACTAAATGAACGATCACCGTGGCCAGCTGGATGAGCAAAAACTCAAAATAAATGGAGAAAAGACTGAGCTCCTACTTTTCAGCAAACAAACTCTCCTGTGAACTTCACAATGGTGGCCAAAGAATTAGGGTCTCCAGTACACCTGAATGCTCTGCTAGAAACCTGGGTTTTGTGTTCGACAAGCATCTCTGTTTTACTGCTCAAATCAATCAGGTAGCTGCCACTTCCTTTATAAACCCTGATTTCTACAGAAAATCCTTCCTCTTCTCCCCACTTCTTCTCATCAAACCATAGTGCAAGCCCATCAGTGGCGTAACGCAAAATGATGGCCCCCTGCAGAATGGGATGAGGGGCCCCAAGTCTCCCATATCTAGCAGATATTCATAGATGTTGGGCTGAATGGGGCCCTCTTGAAGGGTTAGATGGCCCCTGGAAGGCTGGGTGCCACCGCACCAAGGGGGGCTGCAGGGGCCTGCGTTACGCCCTTGCAAGCCCTTATATCAACTTGTCTTGATTATGACAATTTGCTTTATTTAGGCCCCCTGTTTGCCTTATTCAGCATACAAGGATTTAGTAGGCAGCAGCTTCTGTGATTCTCAACATGCACAGATGTTCACCCACCTTACATCTGTACACTGGCTCCTGGTGCAAAAGCCATACATAGATCTGGCCCAATGTACATTAGGGAAAAAAACAACAGGCCTCACCCTACTCAGCAGCTTCACTCTGGCTCACAGAACAATCTGATCATTCCCAAGTTCAAAAAGAGCAGACACGGAAGGATATCTCTTTCCTACCTATCTGCTAAATTGCGGAGCCCCTTACCCAGCGTCGGCCGGCATGGCTCACGGGTGGGGGGGCAGAGGGGTTCGCGAGGTGGGGCTGCGGGGGGGGGGTCACTGGTGGTGTCACGCGTGAAGGGAGCTGAAATAATAAAAAAAAATGCTAAACTTAACTCGACGGGTCCAGCGTCTTCTCTGCTCCTGCTCTCCTGCCTCCTACAGGAACAGGAAGCAGGCAGCCAGGCTCCCTCCCCTAAGCCAATCACAACACTGCAATGGCAGCGTTGTGCTTGGTCTGCCAGGGGCTGGAGGGGTGGGCATGTTCTCCATGCAGGAGGTAATGGAGAACAGAGAAGTGCACATGACTGGTTTGGGCGGCCCGAGAGGGCCGACCAAAGTCATTGCACACTTTGGAGTGGGCAAACCACTCCTCCCCTGCTCGGAGAACAGAGCAGCCCTGCCCACCCGCCCACCGCAAAGCAGCAGGAAACAAAGCATAAAATGATAATAACTTAAAGTTATGATCATTTTATGTTTCTCTTCTTTACACTGCTTAAAAGCAGTGGGGCGACGCTCCTCTCCCATAGCGGAGGAGCCGCCCCTGTCCTTACCATTGGGTTTAAAATTAGATGCTGATCACATGGATTTCAGAAAAAAACTAAAAGCATGGATTTTTCAATTAATGTAACTTCTTTCCGTCCCTAGATGTGTGCTTGAGACTTTTAGTCCCTGGACGTTCTCTGGGGTTGCAGCAGCACTATATAAACTGTATTTAATTTATTCTTTGAGAGCAGAAGAGTCCAAGAGAAGCACACATCTGATACATCATATGATAATTTTATCTCAGGACTGAAGTCTCTTATTAGACCTTCAAAATGTAATTTATTAACACAGGAGTCAACGTAAAGATGAATTTCCTCTGCTGAATTTTGACTGATGATGAGCTTCATTTGTGCTTGTGTCATTTTCTTCTTTGTACATTTGCTGTGGATGAACGGGCTGAACATCCTCTTGTGTGATGGTTTCTAATGTGCAGGAGAAGCCCTTCAGTTGCAATGATTACTTTTCAAACCAATACTAGTAGCAAAATGTCTGCTTGGTAGTTTTGCTGACAGTATCAATGACTTGTGGGTCATGGGCTGTGTCATTGCAGCTAAATGAGCGAGCCTAGGTCTAGCAGATCACGTTGCAGTATGCAGTGCCTAGCACAGCTGGATGGAGACTCTGGGGATGTTAGTGCACTCCATGTGCAGTGTGGCACATAGACATCAGTGGTGGCTGCCGCCAATTAAAACCAGTAGGGCTGCTGAGGCAGGGGGGAGAGAAGAGGTTGGAAAATAAAATAAAAAAAAATAAAAACCACTTACCTGCCACTCCACTTCCTTGCTCCTCCTGCTCTTTGTGTCCCAAAACCCGGAAGTGGATGGGCCTAAGGGCACAGGCTCCCCATCCAATCCAGCATGAGAGCTGCGTCACGATTGGTCTGAGCAGCGTTGTTTAACAGTGCATCGCTGCCTGTGGGGTTTCGCCAACTTGGCTGTACAATACAGTCGGGTTGGAGAAACATAAGTGTGCATGTGTGTTTGGCCAGCCTGAAACGGCCGGTCAAACATATATGCACACTTATAAGTGCAGAGTACTCCTCCTTGCCCTGGCCCGGCCCGCCCCTCCTGTCGGACACAAGTAACTCTGACAGAGATAAATAAAACGATAATAACAACATGTTATTATTGTTTTATTTATAAGTCTGGGCGATGAACTCCACTCTGCTCGCGGAGTTTGTGGAGTTTTCCGCACTCCGAGCTATGCGAAGCTCGCGTAGTTCCGAAAAACTCTGCTCCGCATAGCGGAGTTTTTTTTCCTCGCTCACGTTCATCAACGTCAAGTTGGCAAGCGCGAGCGAGGAAAATCCACCTCCCAGTGAGACTTTTCCTCGTTCGTGATCGTCAACATCAAGCTGGGGAGCGCGAGCATGGAAAATCAACCTCCCGGCAAGATTTCTTAACGCGGGCCGTCAGATTTCTAATCTCAGTGGTCGCGTATGCTCTCGACCGCTCGCGTTGAGAAACCGTCCGTTCAATTTGAGAAAGCTGCCGCTCGAGTAAAAATGTACTCGAGCAGCAGAAAGGAAGCAGCGCCCGCTTGCGCTGTACATGGTGCCGTTCGCGATGATTGCACAGTGCGGACAAGCACCTGGCACTGAAAATCACCACAAACTGTATTTATCTAACGCAGAGCTCCGCGTAGTGCTGCTGAGGTTTTTTTGCACTTTGCGGAGTTCACTCCGCGAACTCCGCCCAGGCTTATTTATTTATCACCTGCTGGCAGTGGGGTGACGCTACTCCCCCATTATGGAGGAGCCGCTTCTGAAAGACATTGTCAGTGCCTGTCAAACCCCATATTTCCTTTCTGCGCATCAGGAATTCATAACTTCGAAGCAAAAATTGTGCTCCATGGTATTTATTTTATACTTTTCCTAATGGAATACTTTGTTTTAGGTCTAAATAGCTCTGCATCTCATACAACTTTATTTGCATGCAACCTGGGTTTGTTTACTGTGTCTAGTAAAAGGATGGTACTGCCAGGAGTTTGACATAATGAAGAGGATCCTTTTAGATCTAATCTTCATTAGTTTTTGAAAACTCTCGTGGGCCACCTTGTTATAAAAGTCAATATCAAAATGTTTTAAAACATGGGGTAGAAACATGAAAAACTCAGTTGCCACAGCTAAGATCCCAAGACCTCAGATACAGTACTTGGGGGTTAAGACTCACACCAGCAGAAGCCACATGCAAGGTCCAGGGCAGGTCCAGTTGGAACTGGTCAGCTGGGCTCTCCAGGAAAAGGGCTTTTAGCAGCTTGTTGTTTCCCAATAGCTAAACAGGAGATCAACCAACTGACCCTTAAGTGCACATCTTTGTCCTGGCTACAAGTGGGAGCAGGTCCAACCTTTTATATCTCCTCCCAGATCTTGACAGCAGGCGCAGTCCTTCTTTTTTCTACAGGTCCAGGAGTGCTCTGAACAGGTTGTCCAGGGTTGCAACATTCATGCCTGGAACTAGCCTGTGGGTGGGGGTGACCTGTGCCCCCTCTCTAACCAATAGGGAAAAAAGTTCCCTGGTGATACCATACCTACATTTGCAGTAGGGCCTGTGTGCCCTACTACAAACAATCCCACAGTATCCCTCTCTATCTAAATTCAACATGATTGAACCTTTCCTCGAGCGTTCGGGCTAGATGGAGGACCACGCCTCTGTGTAGCTGCAGGTGACCGGTGCTCCTCCCTCCCCCGCCATGGCGCGAAACACTCGATCGGCGTTCCCTGCCGGGCTTTTTTCGTAGCGCTCTGGATTTCAGCGCGAGCGCGCGATTGGGGCCGGCAGAGCAGGCGAAGGAAGGACGGTGTAAAAAGAAAACAGCAACAGAGAGATCATCTCTCTCCATCCGTTTACCGTCTTTGCTGCTGTGATGTTCATAGGTGGATGGAGGACGGCAACAACCGGGCAAAGCCGCAGCGGTGAGAGGCGGCGAAGGCTGTAGAAACAGAGTGGAGCCACGACGCTGAGACGGTGAGATCGACCGGCTGGTGTGAAAGCTGCTGATGCGGTGCAGGCGCTGGCCGTTAACCCCTAAAACAGAGGAATAGAAAAGGAAAAGGAAAAGTGAACCCGGGAGGAAAAGTAAAGAGGTGGAGTTGGCGAGCGTGAGAAGGGGGAAACCAAGGAAAGAAGAGAGGGCTGGAAAGGAAAAGAAAAGGGAGTGCGCTGGGATTAAAAGACACTGAGCAGAGACTGAGCAGAATACAAAAACTGTGGCAGAGCACGCTGTGATCGGTTGCATATTGAGGCTGAGGAAGAAAGGGAAGAGAGTGCCCAGCCAGCTCTGATGAAGTGCTTTTTCGCTCTAAATAGCTCCCCATGTGATATAATAATTGCCCCATTGGAAGAGATTGGGAGTTTGAATTGAGAGCGATGCGGCAGATGGTCCTGAGAGGGACAACAGTACGTGCAGGAGCTTCAGTTGTAGCCCCCCACACCTCTCCTTCATCAGCACAGAAAGCTATACGTCAGATAGCTCAGGCTCGTATTCTGGCTGTAAAAAGAGGTAGAACTCTTCCAAAAGTTAAGGGGGATATAAATGATACAACCTCACAAGTGGCCCTCTTGTCTCAGAAATTCTCCTCTATACCGTCAGACTCTTCAGGAACTTCCTCTACCTCGGCTTCATTGGAATTTTCGCCCGAACCGGGAATTGGTGGTAAAGGCGGGGCCGTTGGGACAGCAACAGTGGAGCCGTCTATACCAGGATCTGGGGTCAATCCTCTTAGGGAATACCCGGTCTTCTCTATCAATCGTAAAATCAATCAGATGGCCACTTTGGACAGCACCGTCGATAAGGCATCTCCCTGGGAGATGGTCCCTGGAACTCAGGAGGATGGCGCAATTAGTATTGTCCATAATAGGTCCCCGTTGGAAAAGGAAGGTGGGACCCTCCCTGATAAAAGTTCGGATGATCAGATTCAACCAAAGCAACTGGCAGGGGCTGGACTGGCGGTACAGGGGGCATTGATGGCGTTGTCACAAGGTTATCCCAGGGCTGCTGAAGTCCTGGGGTCTCCACTTCCCCCGTACAGTATGACTTGGTGTCGGGGCCAGCATCAGAACTAGAATCAGCGCCAGAAGTTAGTAAACTGGGCTCCCAGCAGGGAATAGGTTTCATCAATAATGAGCAGGTTACTACTGACATGGCCTTGGATCTTGTTGAGCCTATAGATCTGACTCAGCCCTCGGTGGTCCCGTTAACACAGATGAACCTGCTCTTTGAAACTATTCTGGGAGAAATTAGAGAATGCAAAATTGCACAAGCGCAGGAACTTTCGTTACTGCATCAACGGCTAGACAAGATTGAGACTATGGTACAGCAAATACCTGAGAGATTTAAAGAACTGGAACAACGGGTATCCGAAATTGAGGACCACTCTGTATTATGTGATTCGGATATTGCCTCTCTCCAGAAGAAAGTTCAGGTCTCCCAGAACAAGATTGATGAGATGGAGAATTATGCAAGGCGTTCAAATCTGCGTTTTATCGGGATCCCTGAGGACAGTGAACGTATAGATGGTCAAGTCAACTCTGTGACTTATATTGAATCATTAATTCGAAACCACTTGCTGGACAAGGCGCCGGAAGATCTTACAATAACAAGGGCCCATAGAGTTCCTTTCCACAAAATTCCTGGAGCAAAGTATCCAAGGACAATGATTGTGAACTTTTCAGATTACCGTATTAGAGAGGCAGTATTAACAAAAGCAATCCAGAAGAGAGAAATTGTCCTACAAGGTGGTGATCGAGTGCGAGTTTTCTCGGATATGTCGGCCGCAGCGGCACGGAGACGGAAGGACTTTGTTGGGTTGTTGAGTCAGTTTAAAAATGCAGGAGGCCAGGCCTCAATTGCGCAGCAGTCTAAATTGAAGGTTCTGTGGAAAGGGAGGTTTCATTTATGTTCGTCTCTTGAAGAAGCCCAAGAGTTATTGTCGAAGATGGCCCATGATAATAAGTGACTTAAATAGACTTAATTTAATAAGTTTGAGTTTAGTTTTTTTAAGTTTGTGATATCTAAGTTATTTAAGCGCGCTGTCAGACCTGTTTTTCTCCTTTTTTTTTTTTTTTTTCTCTCTCTTTGCGTGAGCACTTTAGCATTTGATCATCTTTAGATAAATGTAGCAGGATCTGCTATAGGTATTGTCCATTGTAATTTTGCACTGTACTTTTAGCATTTTTTATTTCTTTGTTGCTCTTTCAGGATCGATCTGTAATGCATTATGCAAGGTACTGTCTCTTCCACATAATGTTTGGCAATGCAGAAAACGTAATTCGTGGCTTTTAATTCATTGTAAATGTTTCATCAAATCTACAGATTAGATGTAATATTCGCACATCTTGGCATATTTTGCACATTGCATTTTGCACTTCATCTTTTCTTTTTCTATGCTCATTTTATATGGAACACTCTTTCACATTTTTGATATATCTATCATGGCACTTTATATAGTGCACCTTATCATGCTTTATCTTGTCTGATAGGGTGATTTTTGCACCTTGCACATTGCACTTTATTTATTTATTCCTGACTGCACTGACTTAACAGGGCGCAGATGGTATATATTTATTGGTTCTGCATGGCTCGGCATGGCAATTTTTGTACTCTATATAACCTATTTTTTTCTTCTTTGTACTGTGTAGATTGAATATGTAATATATGTCATATTGTAGTAGATTATAATGAGTTATTGAATTGCAGTAGTATTATAGGACGACTCTTGGAATATGAATCTAGCAAGTCGGAATTGGCGCCAAAGCGTCAGCTGTATATTTTTCAGTCCTGCGGATGCGCTTGGGTTATTAAGGGAAATTTCATCAAAGTCTGAATGGTCAATAAGAAGTATAGTTGACTTAAGCTTCTTTTCTGGGGGGGGGTAGTTGTGTCACTTAGGGTCTCCCTGGGTGTAATGTCATGACACCCAATAAATGTTTAGGGAGGGTGGGAAGGTGGCCAGCGTGGTCAGGAGAAGCTGCCATACTTTTTGGGGTGGGGTTTCTAAGGGAGGGTTCATGGGGGTGAAGAGGGAGCATGTGGGTAAAAAAATGAAAACCATTTTTCTTCAGTTTATTGTATATGTCCAGTATGATTTAGATAAGTTGAAGGGGGGACAGTTATTCTTCTTATTTTTAGGTGCTTTCCGAGTATGGGAATCGGGGCCCTTCTGTCTTTTTGACACAAGTGTTTATAACAATGGGAAATTTGCTTTGAGATGGATTAAAAGATTGGAGAGCAATGGCAGATAGGGAATTACTGAAAGTAATCTCTTTTAATGTCAATGGCCTTAACAATATTAGGAAAAGGCGGGCAATAGAAGCCTGGATTAAGACAGAGAATCCAGCCGTGATTCTGCTACAAGAAACACATATATCAGCGGGCAAAGTATCAGAATTTTCAATGTTTAAATCATGGGCTGCACATAAAATTTTCTCTTCATCTTCAGCAGCCCATAGAGGGACAGCTATTTTTCTCAGCAAGAATATTCAGGCAGAGGTGCTAAATATAGCGAATGACCAGGGGGGGAGATGGTGTTGGGATACTTGTAAGGTAGGACATAGACCCCTGACATTTGCAAGTTTTTATGCTCCAGTGGAGGATAATCCTACCGTTTACGAGGAATTTTTTCAATCCTTAATACAAGTGTCAGGGGAGATAATTGTGGGCGGGGATTTTAATCTGTTGATGAATCCTAAGATCGATTCTTCTACAAAAGCGAAAAAACAGTTAAAACATCAATCCCTCAAAGTGGTTCAAAGCTACAGCTCAATTCTTGATATCTTCGACCCTTGGCGGGCTGTATTTCCCACCGAAATTGCCTATACTTGCTTTTCAGGGAGATTTCAGTCATTTTCACGGATTGATTTCTTTCTTATCTCCCGGAGTTTGTCCATTAAATCACAAAAAATTCTTCAGAGCGGGTTCTCGGACCATGCTATGGTCAGCTTGGAGGTAGAATTGGGGGATAGTAAGAAAACTTTAAGAAGATGGCAGTTAAATCGCCAGTACTTATCCGAGGATAACTGGACTTCTTTGATTAAAATTGAAATTAGAGCATTTTTTGAGCGAAATCAGGGCTCCGCCCCTATACATATGATCTGGGACTCATTTAAAGCTTTTTTTCGTGGGCTTGCTGTCGCTAAAGATGCAGTGATATCTAAGGGTAGGAAGAAGGAAAAACAAATGTTTGAACAAAATTTGCAAAGGTCTCTAAATAACTTTCTGATCAGCCCTACTTCGGCAAATCATCGACTCCTGGATCAGGCCAAACGGAGTCTTGCCGAGAATTATTATACAAAAAGTGAATTTTCTTATCAGCAGTATAGGCAAAAAATCTATGAGGACAGTAACTACACCGGCAGATTTCTAGCTTGGCAGGCAAGGGAGCAGGCTGTTAGTAATCAAATACTTGCATTAAAATGCCCTAGCTCAGGTCATCGCATTGAAGATAGGGAAGCAATAGGCAAGATTATGGTCCAACATTTTCAGAATATATATGGCCATGAGCAATCTATCAATATGCCATCGCTGGAAGCGTTCCTTCTGGAAAATGAATTACCTGTTTTAACAGACTCAGAAAAAAGAAGTATGAGGAGGCCGTTCTCAAGAGAAGAATTAGGGAAGTTATTAAGAATCTCCCTAATGGCAAAGCCTGTGGTCCAGATGGTCTCCATTCAGAGTTTTTTAAAACATTTGCCAGTGAGATCCTTGATGTCTTTCTCATGTTGGCAAACTCAATTTTGGAAGGAGGACTTATACCACCAACTTTTAGAGAAGGGAATGTAGTGAGTTTTTTAAAAAAGGGCAAAAGTAGTGAGGATCCTAATTCTTATCGTCCGATAACTCTTTTAAACACAGATTATAAATTGATTACTAAACTTTTAGCGAATCGTTTTAATGGGTGTGCTTCGCATTTAATCCACTCCGATCAGAATGGTTTTATAGCTGGAAGACAATTGGGAACTAATACGCATTTCTTAATGGAAGCACTGGATTACTTTGACACACAAAAGATCCCAGTATTAGTTCTGTTTTTAGATGCCGAAAAGGCTTTTGATTTGGTTATATGGGAGACTTTATTCTGTATTTTAACAAAGTTCGGCATCCCCTCAAATATTATAGATTTGGTGGCAAATCTATACAAGAATGCTTTGGCCAACATTATTATCAATGCTATTCAGGTCGGTCAGCTAAAAGTTAAAAGGGGCACCAGACAAGGTTGCCCGTTGTCCCCGGTACTTTTCGCTTTTTTATTGAGCCCCTTGCGATAGCCATTAGAAAAAATAGGTTTATCTGTCCCCCGCTTCCGTCTATGGCTAAGATCAAATTATATGCTGATGACATTATGCTTTTATTAAAACCAGAAGAGGCAGCACAGGCCAAAGCTTTTCAGTTGTTTGACCTATATGAGTCATTCGGCGGCTATAAAATCAATAAAAGAAAAACCGAAATAATTCTGAGTGGATGTACGTCGGAGATTTTACACCCCGATATTTTTTCGTGTTTTAACTTGAATCCCAAACGTTATTTAGGGGTCTACTTTTCATCATTAGTTTCGGATTTGTATGATCTTAACTTTGTCCCGTTGTTACGAAAAGTTCAGGATTTATTTTTACGCTGGGACTCCCTTCCGCTTTCTATTTTAGGTAGGGTTGCCTTGATCAAAATGCCAGTGCTTCCATTGTTCAATTTCTTATTTTCCACAATTCCTTGTGTACTTTTAAATTCTTTTTTTACAAGGGTAGAATCTATGTTTACATCGTTTCTGTGGAAGAAGAAAATTCCCAGAATTGCACTCAGCACTTTATATGAGAATGTAGAAGATGGAGGTTTAGCTCTCCCCAATCTCAAAGAATATTATTTCGCGTACTTTGCACAATTTATGTCTAGATTTAAACAGGGTTTACAGTCGGGTCTTTTTATAATTTTTTTTATTAATTTAATGTTTAAAGATAATCAGATTCACCACCCGTTAGCAATATTTCGATCTCCAAAATTAGTTCGATACAAGTGTTTACATTGGGTATCTTATAAATATCAGGCTTTTTGTAAACGCTATTCTATCCCACTTATTAATGATATAACTCCTACTGCTGAACTTTTTGCTTCTGCAGGTATTAAAAAATCATTTTTTCTTTCACAAAATTGGTCTAGAGCTGGTTTTTTGAAGCTCTCCGATTTTGTTCGGAACGATAATTGGATCAGTGTAAGAGAAATGTCTCAATTAATCCCCGGGGATTTTCTTCTTCTTGGCTCATATATTACGCTTAGTAAATTCTTTGAAAATCTTGATCTGTTTCAGATTATAACTCAGAAACAGCTAGTGTATGACTTGCTGGGAGATAAGGTAATAAAAAAACCAGGGGAATGGAAAAAAAAACTCGCCCGAATTAAAGGGATAGATTTGGAGATCAAGGCAATTTCAAAGTGGAGTAAATATGAAAATCAAGAACTCACAGTAAATATCTGGACCACAATTAATAGTTTAAATTTCAGCTCAGTTAGAGGCGCTAACTGGCGAAGGATGTTATATTTTAGTAAATGGCTATTGTATAGAACTCCGGCCTTTGTTGCTAAGGCTTATCCTAGTCAATCGGGGCAGTGTTTTCGCTGCCATACTCATCCCGCCGCAAATTGGACTCATATAATATTACAGTGCCCATTGATCCAGAAGTTCTGGCATGATATCTTTGAGTTTTTAACGACGGAACTCGCAATGACATTCGGTTGTAATGACCGACTGATATTGTGGGGCTATGATCCAGATTTGCAGGCATCACAGAAGTTGATTAAAATAATATATATTGGTATGGCGGTCGCTAGATCTCTTTTACTTCAAAGATGGCGATCGGATTTAATTCCTTTAAAAATTGAATGGATTCAAAAAATGGTTTTAGTAAAGAATAGTGAACGAAAATATGCTATGCGAACAGGGGGATTTAAGAAATTTGAGAAAATTTGGGTAAAGTTTTTTGATATTACTCCCTAAAAATCTCTATTCGAAGCCATTTGCCCCTTCTGTTTATGAGAGAACATGTGTTAGAGAGATAGCACATTCTTAGTTTTTGGTCCAGTTTGGATGGAAATAATGGTGATCTATTTAAAAGATGTTAGGTGTTCTTTTTTTTTTTTTTTTCTTCCTCCCCCTGTTTTTATGATTGATTAAGACTTGTTATGTATTGATCAATAGATGTTATTTATCATTGTGTGTGTAAATATTCTTGATGAAATTTATAGAATGTACAGCTGGATTTATTGTATTGCATTATTTATGGTTTTCAATAAAAAATTAAAAAAAATAAAAAAAAAATGATTGAACCTTTCCTCGACTGTGCAGAGCTCCTGTGCCCACTCTTTTTTTTGCAGTATTTATATAGCGCAAACTCAACCCGAAGATATCAGAGCGCTTTACATGAGCACCAGTTGCATTACAGACTGGCACATTAATTCATTTTTAAATTTTTTTTAGCCACAGGGAGATTAAGTGATTTGCCCAGAATCACAGGATGCTTGAGCCTCCCGCCAGACTCGTACCTGGTTCCCAGCTTCAAAGTCAGCCACTCTGGCCATTAAGCCACATCCCCTCTCCCTCTAGAGGTGTGGCTAGGAAATGAGCAACCCGTCCTTCGTGGTCACTCAAAACTGGTTCTGTGAGCAGCTTCTCTCTGACTGAGATTTGTGTCTAGCTGGCTAGAAGGACAAAGTAAGGGACAGATCAGGTGTAAGTGGCATCTGCCTGTGACAGGGTAGGCCTTTTTGGAAGTTAATTACTCTCCTCAGCATTGCCCAGATGGGCATCTTGTGAGAGGAAGAGAACACTTCCCTGCACCCTAGACCTTTGTCTTAGCTCTGGAAGCAAGCTCACACCTCATAAAAGGGGCTATTCAGCTCCTGGGTGATAGTTGGAAGCTCATGCAAATGGGCTTCAAGAGGGATTAGGAAGGTAAAAGGTAACTTTTTAAAAGTGCCTATTGTAAAACGTTTAATGCAAATCTGACTTTATCAGCAAATTGAGCTCATAATAAATATGCTATGAAGTCCACAAACTAACTTTGTGGCTGATTCTTAGGCAGAGATATCATTATGAATATTAATGCTGTATCCTAATGCTTTCCTACAGAACAGCTAACCTTGCCACAGTGAAAAAAGCTTTTAGGGCCTTGTCACTGTATAGACATGTTTAACATTAAACCTTTACATGCCCTACTTTTGAATACCCTTCACCTGTCTTAGGGGCAGTAAAGGCCTACTTAGGGGTGACTTATCAATATTTAAAAGAAGGGTTTAGGCCTGTCAGAAGGGGTTATTTTGATAGGTCAAAATTGCAGTCTTAAAACACACAAATAGGGTACAGTGGTAGGCCGGCAGTCATGTTTTGCAATGTCACTCTAGTTGTGGTACAATGTGTACTGCAGTCCACTAGGTACATTTAACTTACAGGCCCTGAGTACACTTTGTACCATATACTACGGACCTACAAGTGTGTTAACTATGCCAATTAGGACTGCAGCTAAATTTGACATGATGTAGGGGTCAGAGCACATGCACTGGGCACTGGACAGCAGTGTACCAGTATGCAGAGTCCAAAAACTAGCAATAAAACCTAGGAAAAAGTGGGAGTGACCAAGCAAAAAGGTTAATTTCTTTGCAATTTTCAACACTGACCCATTTGGAAGAATAGTTTGAATGACTTGGAAAACAATGATGGTCAAAGAATGTTGCTGTCTCGGGTTGGACTGTGTTAGAGGATGTAACTGAACTAGTGGAATAAATCAAGACCTTTCGTGACAAGAAGTGGATCCTGAAGGCAAGTAGGACTCTCACCAACTGGTGCAAGTGTTTTGTTTGTCCACAAGCAGTTCAAATGGCAAGCTCAGCATCAAGGGCACAATTATTGTGGTACTGAAAGAAGAGCAAGTGGATGAAGATCTTTTTTAAATTGGCAAATTCTGAAAAAGGAGTTGCTTTAAAGAGTTATTATTCTGTGGGCACAAAATATTGTTCTTCCCTAATCTTTGTCTCACTGCAATTGTCCATAGAAGAAAAATACAAGACTTGCGGAAAGAATTGATTCAGTTTGGAGCTCAAGCATCGGTTCTGTATCCTGCTTCCTTGTGAGGGGTTAATATGGACAAGACATTCATATTTACCCAGACCAAGTCAGCATCGAGATATATGGAGGTTCTGGGTTATTGAGGCATGAAGGCTGACATTGTAAGTTGTGTTAATATGGGGGGTGGGGGTATGCCCACCCACCCAAGATGGCAGAAGCATGATTCCGCAGCTCCTTAACCGGGCACATAAAACCCCGGAACCCGACGGCCCCGGTGGCCATCTGCAACCAAGTGATCCCAAAGAGTGATCCCACATCCTGAAGCGAGATGCGAGGAGGCCTCGTTGTGTGAACCTAGCTGCAGAGAGCGGGCCGTGACGGTGACGTGGTTGCCTGGGTTGGACACAGGCTGCTTGAAAACTGGGCCAGGGGGATCGCAGATCACTACTAAGAGCCACCTGCACTGATTGCTGCCACAGCCTCGTGGAGCTGGCTGCTGGTGCCACAGCGTGCCCAGGGCTGTCTGAACCAGTCCCGTGTTGCTCGGCAACCCACGTGGCCGATCGCCATATCGGACACCCACTGCAGTTTCCTTTGCCTGCAGTGCTGGGCAAGGCCAGCCTGAGCCCTGCCTACAGGTCTGGAGTCTCCCCTACGACCCAGATATTGGCTCAGACGACTTGTGGGCCTAAGGTACTGCCCGAGGAGGGGGTCCTGGTTCCTGGGCGCTGTCGTGGCCGGTGCAGCCTTTCCTTTTCCCTGGCTGGCCTGTGGCCCTGACGCAGCTAACACGCTCAGTGCCTCTGGGTGCTGCCTCCCAAAGAAATTGTATCTGTCGGGCACACTGAATTGCCCTGCTGACACGATGTGATGTGACTTACCTGCATTACAACTCGCCTTGATTTGCGGGAGCCTTGCTTGCTTTATAATTTTAAGCCCTGATGTCACTGTTGGGCTTGTGGGGCAATTCCTAGGGATACTACATGTCTTAACTGCCTGCCCCTGATTCATCGAGGGCCTGTGAGGTTGGATGGTGCACAGCGGTGCCGTATGGCTGGCCAGAAGGAGTTACTGGTCTACTTTGAGGATAGGCCTGCTGCATGCACATGGTGCTCACAGTGATACGCATGAGGCCTTTAGTGTGCAGCTACATCTTCAGCCGCCTGTGGACATTGTACCGGCTCTGGCACCCTACCTGATTGTTCCACATTATGGACGCAGTGAAGGAATGTTGCCCATTCGCTGGATGCCTTTCCCTCAATATCAGGCAAGGATTTGATTCCCTCAGTTGGGATTTCATGATGTCAGCACTTACCACTTACGGGATACCTTAGCATATGTACGATGGGTGAGGTTGCTATATTCAGTTCCTAGGGCAAGAGCTAAAACAGGATAGTATATTTCGGCCCGAATCGGGTGTCACGTAGAACACAACAAGGTTGTCCACTGTCCCCGCTATTGTTTGTACTAGCAATGGAGCCTCTCGCACAGTAATACCATCAAAGGGCTGCGGGATCTTTTTAGAACGGACACTCCATTCGATATCGGTCTGTGCGGACAATATGGTCCTTAATTTGAACAACCTGCGGGATGACCTGAGTGGGGTGGGCCAACTGATGTCTGAATTCAGAGACCTGGCAGGTCTTCGGATAAATGCAGGTAAATCATACGCGTTTTTCCGTAACAATACCTATCGGGATCCCTCGGTTCAGTTCGAACCTCTGTCAATCCAGGTGGCTGCACAATTGTTTCGCTATCTCAGTGTGCAGGTGTACTCTGGTCCAGAAGATATATTAGATGGTAATCTTCTGCGGATGATCTCGTCGCTAGGATCACAGGTGGTTTTTTGGACCATATTGCCTCTGTCGGTGGCCGGCCAGCTGGCGTTGGCCAAAATGGTTATGCTCCCTCCCCTGTTATACTACTTTGTGAATTTACCAACCCTGGTACCACCTCGGGTATTCCACATGCTAAACTCATTGTTAATAGATCTGATTTGGGGCACTGGTCATCGCAGACTGAGCCTAACCTGCAGTTTCCGACGGACAGGGGTGGCATGGGTGCCCTGGATCTAAAGTCTTCCTGTATAGCAGGACAACTACAATGGTTAGCGTATTGGCTGGCTGGCCATAACCTGGAAGAAATTGGAAATACCACTCGCATGCTCCGTAGTGGACAATTGCACAAACTACCTTGTCCGGGCTCGTCTTTGCCCACCAGGGGCCCCCTTTTATTATGTATAGCTCTCTCTTATTGGAAACTCGCCATGAGATACACGGTCTCACCGGTGTCATATCGCCCTAATATACTTTTGTGCGGCCTCCCAACTCCTTTGGGCACCTTGACAGCTGGGATGTTACTTCCCTGGGATCAAGGAGAAGTGCTGTCTGTTGCTTCACTCTTCCCAGATGGTTCATTAATGGTTCATTATTGCCACACCCCGAGTTTACACAGGCCCACGGATTACCGGACACACTGTTCTTAACACATGCTAGCATTGTCGGCTATATCCACTGGTGACCCATGAGTTGTTACAGGCACTACATACTATGGGACAAGGCAGACACCTGATCAGATGGCTGTCACAAAGACTCCGTGCTTATCTCTGGCTGTCCTTAAATTCACTCTTGGACAGGTGGGAGCCGAACATTTACAGGGACATCACGGATAGAGAATGGTCCTTTCTTTTGCAGTGCCCCAAAAAGGTTTTTGCGCAAATTTTGTTTTAAATTCATACCATTTCAATATTCCACAGGGCCTACTTCACGCCCCACAAAATGAATGTGATGTTTCCACTGGACGTAGGTCTTGTATACATGTTGTGGGCCTGCCCTTCACTGGCGGCTTACCGGTCGGAAGTGGGACGTCACTATTAGCTACGACAGGGAAGGACCATTGGCGTACGCTAGAACAGTATATTCTAGGTTTATATCCCAGACCTAAGACTACCAAGGTGCCTTCTTGGTTTGCAGATTTAACTTTGCTCCTAGCAAAACGACTGCTGACAAGACACTGGAAATTCCTGCGGGTCCCCTCAGTTGCTCGTGGTGGGAGGAGGTTGCAATTCTTCGTGAGGAATATAAGGGCTACGTAAGAGGCCCATATCTCTGGAATGAGATGCCCTACTGGAAGCATTTAAAGTGCAGGACAGCGAAGGGGACAGTGTACACTACAGCCACACACCATCCTCACACCTACATGATGGGTCTGCACAAGAGATGTCGCCCCCCTGCAGTGTACCATACCATTCCCTACCTTCTTGTCCAACTATACTTGTTTCTACCCACGTTCTAGGTGGGTGTAACTACCTGCCCTGCTGCCATACTTTAGCTCACGGCTGTGAGTAATAACAGCCCCTCCCTACATGTCGCATATGCTTTAAGTGTTTTGCGAAGACGGTGACCACACAATCGCACACCACGGTAAGGAGGATGGCAAACGGTTGTTGAGGGGAGGAAAGGGGTTTGGGGTTACATCTGCAAGACATGTAAGCCTTGATGGGAAAGAGATGCTGATCAATTCATATTGCGTCTACTGTAATGCTCAAAGTGATAATTTACCTATTATCTCGCCCTCATGTACATGGATACAGAATGTATGTATAAAAACTACAATAAAATTTGTGTTGAAAAAAAAATATGGGTTGTGTTAATTAGGAACGGGATCCTGAATCTTTAGTTGATGTGACGCTTGTATGTAGTTCAGGAGTGTACCTTTGTCCATGGTCTATAAGTTAAAGGGGTTATTTACCCTTTAAGTTTCTTCTATTAAAACTGAGACAGATGCTAAGGAACAGGTAAACCACATCTACTCTTCACCTCGCCGTGGTCTTCTGTATGGATGCCATGGGTTTACCTGTATTTGGTAACTTTGACAATATGCCCGGATATGTGATGTTATGTTCTATGAAAACTCAAATTCATTTAATAACATGTTGCATACAGCTCGGTTTGTGAATGAAGAAGTAATGAAAAATGTAAATAGGATACAATATTGTTATGTTATGCTAGGTTATGTTTTAGATACTTTTAAAGCACGCGAATACCCGGAGGTGTCTTGGCACTGTCACTGTTCAAAAAGTTCAGGAATGAGCCCTATTGATTACCAAATAGCAGGGTTTTTAAAGCTTTTAAAAAGGATAGAAGATTAGTCATGGATTTGATATTTAAAGGTAGAGTGTTCCATACTTTGGCTGTGCTGTGCAAATGACAAAGCTTCTTCCGCCTCAGGAGGAGTGTTTAAACTTGGTAACTATGCCATTTTTAGCCCCAGTAGAATGCTGGGTCCTGCTTGGACAGTACCATTTAAAGCTGTCATTCAGATAGTCCAGGTCCATGATGTGAAGCGATTTGTAGGGCTATAAAAGTGATCCGTGCTTGATCGGTAGCTAATGTAGCTTCCGTATGGCTTGAGATGCAGATTGAAATTGGGGAATCCCTAACAGCATGCATGCTGCATCATTCTGCAGTGTTTGGAGCTTATTCATTAATTGCTGTTGCATATTTAGGTAGAGACCATTACAGTAGTCTATTTTGGATAAGACTAAGGTCGTCACTACCGTGTTCTGTAAGTAAAGTGGAATGTATGGAAAGATTTTTTTTATCATCCTTAGTGTGTAAAAAAGAAGAGGAGATGATTCCATTGACTTGATCACCATAGGCGAGCTTGCTGTCAACTATAACTCCCAGGTTCCTTACTTCCTAACAGGAGTCGGGAGAGTGCCTAGCTCTTGAGGCCACCAGGATGGGACCAAAAAGGGACCTCATTGCCAAACAGGAGGACCTTTGTCTTACCAAAGTTTAACTTTAAGCAATTGTTATTCAAGCAGTCACTCACTGCCTGCATGCAATTGTGCAATCTGTTTCCAATGTTGTAGTCATTACTAGAGCGCTAGATGACAATCTGATTGTCGTTGGCATATGATGTCAAGGAAAACCCAAATGATCTAATCAAACTGGCCAGAGAGGTAACATAAACGTTTGGGCTCAGAGAGGACCCTTGAGGAACCAGGGGGCAATGATAAGGTTTATGATACGAACTTCTTTAATGCTACAGATTACTCTCACCCGGAGAGAAAAGATCTTATAAGGGATTTTCAATTGTAGCTGCTCAACCATTAGGGAAGTGAATTAATTAAAAGTATTGTTATCTGAGCATATAGGGGAAGACTTACTTTCCTCTATTAGTTGCCTTATTTAAGGAAAACCTTAATATTATCCATGTCATGTTTGTGTAATGCTCCTAGTTCATATACACAAGTTTTCATGCATTGGCAAAGCCAATAGGCCTGGCCTGCACTTTGAGTCATTACTAAAACGGTGTTTGGACAAAATAATGAGTTGTAAATATCAGGAGACAGAAATAAAATATCGGGATACAAAAATAATGTGATGCAAGAATATTGTTGTCAAGAATATTGTTTTTTTAGGTAAGTAATATAATTTTTAAGAATATCTTTGTTTTAATATTGTTTTCAGTAATAGAGTTGTGAAAAATATTGGTTTTAAATTATTATGGTGTGTTTTAGTTCATATATTAATTTTATGCATTACTATTGTTTGTATAATGTTATTATTATTTGTTTAGATATAGTTTGCAATTTTAAGTGATTTAGAAATTTGTATTTAATTGTTAATAGTAATTTATAGTGTAGTAGTAGGTTGTTAGGTTTGTAGGGGTTAGGGCAGGATGTTAATTAAGTAATAATTAATTATTAGGTAAATAATAATTTTCAATTATTTATGTGAGCAACATCAATTATGTAAATTATCTAATACTGATTTTCTTTTTAGTTATATTTTAGGTGCAGGTTGCTAGGTTTGTAGGGGTATAGGATGGGAAGTTAATTCGGTAATAACTAATTAAAAATGAACCATTTATTTAGAATCAATTATTTTATTGATCACTAATTTTGTAAATTGTGTAATCCTTATATATTTTAGTTATATTTTAGCTGCTGGTTGCTAGGTTTGTAGGGTTATATGGTGGGGAGTTAATGAATAATTAATTACAAATTAATTATTTAATTGATTATTAATTTTGTAAATTGTCTAATACTTATATATTTTAGTTATAATTTAGGTGTGGGTTTCTGGGTTTGTAGGGGTATAGAGTGGGAAGTTATTTACATAATAAGTAATTAATGATTAACTTTCATTTGTTTATTAATTATTTAATTTATTTTCAATTATGTAAATTGTGCTACATTTATTTATTTTTGTTTTATTTTAGGTGTGGGCTGCTAGATTTGTATGTTGGGAAATTAATTAAGTAATAAATAGCATTTTTTATTGATAAATAATTATTTATTTGATTAATATTTATGTAAATTGATAATTGTTTATTTTTTATTTTTTAATAGATATATGTATTTCTAATGTTAATAAGTAATATTTTTATTAAGAGTTTAATGTTTTTTCTAAATTAATAGGGTTATTCAAATATGTAATGTGTTGAAAGTCAATTGCTTTCCCTACTGTTTCTTGGACTGGAGTAGGAATAGTAAATTTAACCCCCCCACCCACCCAAAGTCTAATGCTTTCCCTGCTGTTGCACAGACTGGAGTGGAGATAGTAAATCTTACCCATCCAAAGTCCAACGCTTTTCCTACTGTTGCGCAGAGTGGAGTTTCAATAGTAAATCTTGCAGCTCTGAAGTCCAACACGTTCGCTACTATTGTGCTATTTAGAGTGGGAATAGTAAATGTAACCCTCCGAAGTTCAACACTTTCTCTATTGTTGCGCTGACTGGAGTGTGAACAGTAAATATGGCCCTTCCAAAATCTAACGCTTGTCCTGCTGTTGCTGAGACTGGAGTGGGAATAGTAAATGTAACCCCTCCGAAGTTCAATGCTTTCCCTGCTATTGCATAGACTAGAATGGGAATAATAAATCTTACCCCTCCGAAGTCCAACACTTTCCCTACTGTTGTGCAGTTTGGAGTGGGAATAGTATATCTAATATTCAATGTCTCAAATACTTTTCCTAATATTTTTGACATATATTGTTTATTATTATTTTTTTTTATTTTATTGTTTTTATGTTTTTAATATTTACACCATTTTTAGAATTTTTTGTCATTATGTTTTTGAGGGGTTTTAAATTTTATATTTTATTTTTTGGTCATTCAATATTTTCTAATTTAATTGTTATTTTTGTTTAAATATATATTTATATCTATAGATATATATATATATATTCACTGAAAAAACCATAGGTTTCAGGCACGTTATAGTTAGAAATTAGCATTTAAAAAACCTTACAAATTCACTGAAAAAACCATAGGTTTTAGGAACAGTTATAGTTAGTTGGACATTGCACTCGAACAAAACCCGTGAAATTCCCCCGTTATAGTTAGTTCAGCTAACTATAACTCGCGCCCGCAATGCACTGCTGATGACGTCACATATTACATCACTCATGACATGGTCAGTGACATCACTGATGACATCACTGATGACATCTCAAATGACATCACTGATGACATCATCCAGTGACTGTGTGTTTCTGTAAAGTTTAAATATTTTTAATATATATAGGGAAAGGCGTATTGAAGAATGAGTGGGTGTATAAGTGTCTGTATGGATGATTTAGTAGGTGCGTGACTAACTCTATAAGTGAGTGATTAAACGTATCTTACTGAATGCATGGGTTAGTGACTAAACTGGGTGAATGTCTGTATCCGTCTGTCTATTGCTGTGTAAGTGGCTGCATGGGTTTGTGAATAGCTACATGAGTGTCTATATGAGTTATTGATTGGTTGTCTGAGTATCTGTATGGGTGCCTGAGTGTTTGTGTGGGTGGGGTGTGTGCGACTCTGTGCATAGATGTGTGAGTGGGTGATTCACTGGGTGGATGGTTTCAAGAGTGCATCTGTGATAGACTGTATGGGTGGGTAAGTGTGTGTAAGAGTGTGTTAGTGAGTGAATGTATGTCCCAGTGGTACATGTGTGAGTAACTACATATGTGAAAGGCAGTATATATGTGTGTTGGAGTATATAAATAGCTATAAGCGAGAGTGTGTGATTGTGAGAGTGACTGTATGGATGAGTGTGTGCTTGTATCAGTGATTGTATAAGAGCGTAAGAATGTGCTAGTATTTGTATGAGTAAGTGAGCTGGTGTGTGTATAACTGTATAGGTGAGTAAATGGCAGTGTGTTTAATTATTTGCATGACTGACTAGGTGTGTGAGTACCTCTATGGATGAGTGGCGGTGTTTGAGTGTCTATATAGGAGTATGAGTGCATATGATAGTCCTGTACTGAGTGACCGTAAGTATGAGTGACTGTATGGGTGAGTGAGTGGATGTGTGTGTAGACCTAAGAATCAGTGAGTGGGTATGTAGTTATTGGTGTTGGAGTGTCAATGGTTTTGCGAATGGCAGTCTGTAATTTAGAGTGAGTGTATCAAAGGTTATATTAGGGTGTGAGGAGGTCCATCAGATTATCACATGGATGATGTCATCAGTGATGTCATCAGTGATGTCATTTGAGATGTCATCAGTGATGTCATCAGTGATGTCACTGACCATGTCATGAGTGATGTAATATGTGACGTCATCAGCAGTGCATTGCGGGGCGCGAGTTATAGTTAGCTGAACTAACTATAATGGGGGAATTTCACGGGTTTTGTACGAGTGCAATGTCCAACTAACTATAACTGTCCCTAAAACCTATTGTTTTTTAAGTGAATTTGTAAGGTTTTTTAAATGCTAATTTCTAACTATAACGTGCCTGAAACCTATGGTTTTTTACAGTGAATTTCAAAGGTTTTGTAAATGACAATTTTTAAATGTATTAATTGTTATATTTATTTTTTTGATACTGATTTACTAAATTTTTTTAAACTATTTATTTTTACATATTTTATTTTTTAAATTACATTGTAATTACATTATACATTACATTACAAAATATACTTTCTCAGAATGAATTACTTTAGTTTAAATACTTTGCAAATAGGCAATAGACTTTTAAGTACAGTAGTTACAGTTGTTGCAATGGGCAACACAATTTCAAACACAATGCAACATTGAGCTCAATGTGAATTTCTAGTTAAATGCAATTAGTTACTTTATGGATTACTTTTCTAACCACAGGACTGGATCCTAGATTCAGTCCTGGGACATCTCCTGTAAACAGTTGAGTAAAAGCGTTTTGGTTACAGTAGTGATTTTTAAGGAATATTATTGTATTTTAGAAGTTGACACTTTGAAACTTTTTCACATAGAATCACCAATGTTATCCTATGGGAGGAAATTCACTTAGCAGGTAAGTAGTGTTATCGTTACTTTTTCTTACTCAGTGGTGGATCCTGGATCCAGCACTGGTGCATCTCCTGTAAACAGTTGAAAGAATGCGTTTAAGTCATACAGGCGATTTTTAAGGAATATTTGTAGTTTGTGAAAATCGACACTTTGAAACTTTTCTGCTGAAAACCAGACAATGGATTCCAATGGAAGGAAATACAAGTTACTGGTAAGTATGGTTAGAATTACTTTTCAGGGTCAGTGTTGGGCTAAAAGATGCAGCACTGGGTTCTCTCCTGATAACAGGTGAGTAAATCGGAATTCGTAGTTCGGCTGATTTTAGAGGAATATTATAAAGTTCCAAAACTCCACACACAGAAGAATTTCCAAGTGAAACCAGTCAATGTTAGCCTATGGAAGGAAATTCAAGTTACTGGTAAGTACGGTTAAAATTACTTTTCAGGATCAGTACTGGGCTCAAAGATGCAGCACTGAGGTCTCTCCTGATAACCGGTGAGTAAATCGGAATTCGTAGTTCGGCTGATTTTAGAGGAATATTTGTATGTTTCAAAAATCGACACTTAGAAACTTTTTCAGCAAAAAGCAGGCAATGATATCCTATGGAAGGAAATTCAAGTTACTGGTAAGTACGGTTAAAATTACTTTTCAGGATCAGTATTGGGCTCAAAGATGCAGCACTGAGGTCTCTCCTGATAACAGGTGAGTAAATCGGAATTCGTAGTTCGGCTGATTTTAGAGGAATATTATAAAGTTCCAAAACTCCACACTTAGAAGAATTTCCAAGTGAAACCAGTCAATGTTAGCCTATGGAAGGAAATTCAAGTTACTGGTAAGTACGGTTAAAATTACTTTTCAGGATCAGTACTGGGCTCAAAGATGCAGCACTGAGGTCTCTCCTGATAACCGGTGAGTAAATCGGAATTCGTAGTTCGGCTGATTTTAGAGGAATATTTGTATGTTTCAAAAATCGACACTTAGAAACTTTTTCAGCAAAAAGCAGGCAATGATATCCTAGGGAAGGAAATTCAAGTTACTGGTAAGTACGGTTAAAATTACTTTTCAGGATCAGTACTGGGCTCAAAGATGCAGCACTGAGGTCTCTCCTGATAACAGATGAGTAAATCGGAATTCGTAGTTCGGCTGATTTTAGAGGAATATTTGCACAATGGTGAAGGAAGGGGGTGGGGCCTGAAGTGACATGTCTGCAAACACGCCCTGTGGCGCGTTTTAAGTTGGAGAATTAATTCCTCCTCAATCCCGAGGGTCCCTAGGGGCCAACTGGCCCACCAGATACCTCCAGTATGCGCCAGAGAGCTGGGTTGCAGAGAGGTGTTCAGAGGCCACGCCCCTTTTTACAACACTCTGCAACGCAGCTCCGTGGCACTTACTGGAGGTACCTGGTGGGCTAGTTGGCCCCCACGGACCCTCAGGATTGAAGAGGATTTAATTCCCCATCTTAAAACGCGCCACGGGGCCTGTTTGCACACATGTCACCTGAAGCCACGCCCCCTCCCTTCACCACTGTGCAAACGCGCCCCGTGGCGCGTTTTAAGTTGGGGGATTAAGTCCCCTTGAATACTGAGGGTCCCTGGAGTCCAACTAGCCCACCATGTACCTCCAAAAAGCGCCACAGAGCTGCGTTGCAGAGAGGTGTAAAAAGGGCGTGGCCTCTGTACACCTCTCTGCAACGCAGCCCCTGGCGCATACCGGAGGTTCCTGGTGGGCTAGTTGGCCCCAGGGACCCCCAGTATTCAAGGGGAATTACTTCCCTTCTTAAAACGCGCCAGGGGGCGCGTTTGCAGACTGCTGCAGGGAGGGGCGGGGCCTCCGGCACGATGCCGGTCTTTTTTTTGCTTTTTCTGGCCAGGGGGTCCTTGTGGGACCCCCTGAGCAGACCTAGGGGTCAGGGTGTTTCTACCCTGCCCCCTTTGTGCGTTTTGCGCACTTGTTTCTTGTGTTTTTTTTTTAATCGGCGGGATCCGCGCACCCTAAGCGCATCCCGCCGATTTAAAAAAATGCTTTTCTGCCCAGGGGTCCTTGTGGGACCCCTGAGCAGACCTAGGGGTCAGGGTGTTTCTACCCTGCCCCCTTTTGCGTTTTGCGCACTTGTTTTACTGCTTTCTTGTTCCTCAGTTCTACCGAGGAACAAGATGGCTGCCAACACTTCCTGGTTTGGAGTGTTGACAGCCAATTAGCATGCAGCTCGTGGTCGGGAGGGTGCGCGGATCCACCGCGGCCATAGATATCGAAACTTTTATTTTGGATTTTCTCAGCAACTACTGAACGGATTTACACCATTTTTAAAAAGGGTGCTTTCTGAACCAAGCACTACCTTTTTGCCAAATTTGGTGTAATTCCGTTCAGCAGTTTTTGCTGTAGCCTTGCATAAAGTTTCCTATGGGAAATTGATTTTTTCACTCTTATTTTTTTAATTTCTCCGCAACTACTGAACGGATTTACACCATTTAAAAAAGGTCGCTTTCTGAACCAAGCGCTACCTTTTTGCCAAATTTGGTGTAATTCCGTTCAGCAGTTCGGGCTGTAGCCGTGGCTAAAATTTCCTATGGGAATTAACATGGAGAAAACACGTTTTGGGACCCCCTTTTTCTCGGCCCTCGCTTGATGAATCACCCCGAAACTTTCAAGACAGGAGCGGACCGGAGCGCCCCACTAGTTTTGAAAATTTCGCGATGATTCGTCAAACGACGCCAAAGTTATTGGGAATAGAATGTTACTGATTTCCTATGGATAATAGCTCCTAAATATAACTATCTACTGGCGACCGCCAGTAGATAATGTATATATATATAGATAGGTATGTTTATGTATATATAAATGTGTTTCATATTAGTAAATAAAAAACATATATTTATATATATAGTATTAAGTATTACCCGAATGTAAACCTTTAAATTATTTTAATGTTATATACTAAAATATTTATTTCTGATATTTTTGTACTTACCATCATAAGCATAGGGACACGATATATTTTAGTAAACAATTGTTTGACACAATATTTGTGTCAAACAATATTGTTTACCTCAATATTGTGTCAGTGATCCGACTAAAACATTTCAAATCCTGTGCGGTGGTGAAAAACAAAAGAAAAATTATTGCATTTGATATACAATGCATTTATAAGATAAATAGTGAAATGTGTGATGGTTCTTTGTATTTTTGTGATGTAAAATAGTCCCTCATGCATTGTAATACAAGCACTCTGTAACAAGGGAGAGGATGCACCAAATTTCCAATGCTATGAGGTGAGTGGGAAATACTCCTCTGGGAGGAGCCAAACCCCAATTTGTGCATATTTTGAAGAACTTATAATAAGAGGTTTCCAGACAGTAGTGCTGTCAAGTCAGGCCTAAAATTAGGCACAAACAACTCATATTTTCCAGTGCTAAAAGTTTACTTAATTATATGAATGTACAAAGTCCTGTATCGCAAATACCTTAAGAAACAGGTATTCACAACAATGCAGAACCCACAAAAAGAACAAGAATAAGATAGTGCCATCATCATTGAAAAATAAACGACCCAATGCTTCACCCCGCCCCAATTAGTTTTCCATACAATTTCATAACCCTGCCACCAAGTAAACATTAAGGGGTTAATTTATGAGAAAGTCACACAGCGCAGCTCAGCAAGTCACCTTGCTGTGCTGCACTGCATGACAGGGAAAGGGCAGAAATGTGCAGTATTTAAGTAAATATGTTGCATTACTGTCCCTTCCCCCTGCGCTGGTGCCATTTTGACAGCCTAGCGCCAACGCAGGCACCCTTGCTCCATGGTGCGAGTGTGTCTGTGTTGCATTCAGGATTGTTTTTGTGCAGGAAGGGGCAGCTTCCTGCACAAAACCCCCCTAGGAGGCATATTCCTCTTTCCATGTGTGCTGCAGAATGCAGCATACATAGAAAGCGGAAAAAACGATGGGCAATAGAGATATTTCTGCTAATTTTGCCTCCACAGTGAAGGCGTAACTTTGTAGCGCATAACCCGGTTTACCAGTTCTGGTAAATCTGGGAATGAGTAAAAAACCATGGGAGTTTCATGGGAACACCTGTGCAATACCCATGGAACGCCTTATGAAGCCAATCAGGGTCACGCTAAGTGGCTTTGCATGGTTTCATAAAATTTACTTAAGGTTTGCGTTGTGTATATACCACAATGGGTGGCGCAAACGTGACGTAAACCTCCTCATAAATATACTCCTAAGTTTCATATATCATTAGATCAACACATAAATAAAATACCTGAACTGGAGTCAATTTCTTTCCCTACTGTGAGAACATGTACCTATTCACCAGTTGGCCGGCCTTACACCTCATTTGTTTGAAAATCAAATAATTAAAACCATATCTGCTTATGGTCCACCAACTTGCTTATTCTTAAATTCCTTGTATATTGTATAATCCTCTTCATACTTTGAAATTATTATTGCTATCTCAGTACCAAAATCACAGTCTGTTGATGTTTCCGTCCCTCCATTGGCTACCTCTTCTACCTGCTTCACTTCTTCTCTAAAACTCTTAGAAAGTTCACCTTGAACTTTATTGGAATCAATTGTACAGTCCCTCACTAAGCTGTAAAAGGGTGATGTTTATTAACTCATGAAGGAATATACCCCAATGACCACTACCTCTTATGCAAAAGACGTGCTGTGTGTGACAGAACACAAGAAATAATATTGCACTGGAAAAGGTTTAATAACACTTGCAGTTGTAAATCTGATGAAGGTTTTGCCATTTGTAAAATACATGCATAAGGAATGAGAACAAAAACATTATTTAATTATCAATCAAAGTAAAAAAAGATAATGAGTTGATTTAGAATTTGGCGGGCAGAGGCAAGCCTATCGATATAGCTGAGTAATTTACTCCTGCCATACCAAGGATCTTCCGCGGGCCATATCTAAAGTTGTCCACCAGGCCTGGGGACAACCCTAAACATTGGCAGGAACTTCCATCACAGAGGTTCCTGTCAATCTATTAAAAGTTTAACAGATGGTACCATCAAAATGACGGTTCCCTCTGTCAAACTTTTGACATATTTTTGTTTTTTCAAAAACAAAATCCCAAAGTGGATTTTTTTTGTTTTTGAAAAAACAAAAACGAATTATCCCCAATACTGGGATTTTCCTCCTGTGGTGGGGAGGTCATTTGAATATTTTTACTGTAACTTACAGCCACCTTTTTCATAGAGGTAAGGTAGAATAAAAACTAGGCAAACGACTACCCACTCTAAAACCTCTGTCGGGCCATCAACACAAATGTGTACTGGACACTGGAGTACTCTCCATGTAAAATTGCATTTACTCCTGCATTGAACAATACCGTAAATAGTGTAAATCATACCATGTACTTTTAGTGTTGCAACTTACTTTGGTGTCAATTTTTTCCACACCGAATCTCTTATGGAAGATGTGAACTATATATTCTATGGCTGTTTTGTTGGAATTTAGGGGCTCATTATGATGGCGGGCGGGCGGACTGATGTCCGCCCGCCATCATAACGGTTTTGGGACCGCCCGCCAGACGTGCGGCGGTCCCACCAGTGCAATTAGGATGCGCCCACCATACTGGCGGGCGCATCCTGGCCTTTTAACATTGCGGACGGTGCTGCTGGCTGCAGCACCGTCCGCAATGTCAAAAGAGCATGCACAGCATTTCCCTGCACCACGTGGCAGTCACCACGCGGTGCCTGCCACTTGGTGCATGGAACTGCCCAGTGCACCCCCTCACACACACAGAGGGGGCCCGCAACGGGCCCCCAAAGCCAGTCTCCACATGTCTTTTTGCGGCGGGATATCCGCCGCAAAAAGACAGGCGGAAGGGCATATCCTAATCACTACGGCGGTGCCCGCACGGCACCGCCGCAATGTTGCCCTGGTTCCGGGTTCCGCAAGGCAGGCGGAAAAGGACCGCCTTGCGGAACCATGGCGGATGGACTTTCCGTCCGCCGCGATACCATTATGATTCCCACCACCATCCTAAATTGGCAGTGGGAATTTTCATTATAATGGCGGAAGGACCGCCACCGCCGGCCCGGCGGTGGCTGTCCTCCCGCCATCACAATGAGCCCCTTAATTTGACCGGTTAGCAACTATCTCCAAATTCAGGATCGTATTTGGCCTGAAAACGTCAATGGAGGCTAAATCCAACAATGAAATACGTGTTGGTTAGAAATCTGAAGAAATTTCATAAATAAACCATATGATGATTGTTTCAAAAACTTCGGCCTCCTTGGTATTGTTTGAGAGTGCTTGAAGGACATTTGCTTTATTTTGACATTTTGAATGTAGTCTGTAAAGAGATATAAGGGAAACTAAATAAGGAGATAATGTTGACAAGCATTGAGACTAATTGTGTATAGCAAGAAGTGTATGGGTTATAGACGCTAGCCGTTGAAGTACACACTGATTAGGATATAGATGAGGATTTAGAAAGAAAAAGTGGTCTGCGTATTTCCTGGGTAGAAAGAGTTCACAAGAGAGTGGAGTGGTTTTCAAGGTTGAAGACGGCAGTGAGGTAGAAGAGTGTCAAGACTTTCTAGGCATAGTACACATCATGTGAATGTTCACAAGCCCCAACCAATATGCATAAGGGAAAGTGGAAAAAAATTATTATGGGAAAAAAGAAGAGGAAATGGTGCCAAATAAAACTTCTATTCTTTTAAAAGAAACAGAAAATAAGAAGATATTAACTAAACAAATGTCTTTGTCATCACCATTAGGACATCCTGGCAGCCGGGCAATGGGATTTTTTAATTGATTTGATATGTAGGTTAATGTTGATATGATTAAATGAGGTGTATTAATTCTCCAAGCATCAATATGCCAGGCCCCTTATGAAATAAATAACTAGATGTATGTTAGGACTGTAATACTGTGGGGCTGGTCTTAAATATCAATACCTATATCAAAACATTTATCTATGTTGGAAAATGCTGTTCTTGACATTTGTGCTGGAAGGGAGTGGCCGTAGAAAGCCTGTTTATCCACCATCTCTTGGGAAGAGGGCAGCAGCGCCACTTCTTAGTAGATATGCTCTTTGATTCTTTCTCCCCTAGTGCTGCTTTCTGCTCTGTGTTGCAATATTTTCTTGTAAATGTGCACAGGTGATAGGTAACCTTTTTATGCCAATTTTTATAGACCTGGAGTCTATAAAAATAAACTTAATTTCTTTCTAAGAGAAGTTAGTTATCAGCCTTCAAATATCGTGGATTTCATCTTGTACAAGCAATTTCAAACTTTTGAATTTGTTCGTTTGTTCTTTATTTTTATATAAAAGTCACATTGTTTATTCACGTTTGTGCCAGTGTGGTTTTCTTTAAAAAAACACAGGCTGTGGTATACAAACAATCAAAACAAGTTCAAATCACTTCAAATTTGGTTTGAAACAACATACTCAATTATCAAATCAAATCAAGTCAAATACCATTTGCAGAGCGCCTGTTAACACCAAACGGTGTGTCCCCGCGCTAAAATCTGAACATCAGGAGAAAAGGTAAAAGACAAAGCAAAATCTGAACTAAAAGCAGAGGCTAACCAACATAGAGCTGAAGCTATATAACATACAACTAAAATCCGAGTTAAGGTGCAAATAGCCCGGTTTTTAATTGTTTACAAAAGGTCCTTTCCACTGATTCAGATCTCAAATTCAGAAGCAGAGTGTTCCATTTTTTTGCTGTGAGGTAGCTAAATGATCGAGCTCCCATTCTGGGTCTTTGAATTCATGGAACTTTGACCAGATGGGTCCTTCTCGAACTTAGATTCCTTATAGGAGTGTAGGGAGTGATCATGAAATGAAGGTAGCTAGGACTCTTTTTCCACAAATTTCTGTGGCAGTAGCAAATGGCCTTGTAAATGATTCTCTTCTCCATAGGCAACCAGTGAAGTATAGACAGGGCCTTAGAGGCAGAAGTTCTTCTTGGGAAATTGAGAACCAGACGCACAGCTGCATTCTGAATGCGATAAAGTTTAGCTAGACAGCCTTTAGATGCTCCTAAATATAAGATGTTGCCATAGTCTAATTGGGATGTGACCCAGGCATGAACAATTGTGTTCCTGGCCTCTATAGGTAAGAGATCAAGACGTTTCCTTAGGACTTTAAGAGTTCCAAAACACTTGCCAACTACTTTCCTAATTTGATTATCAAATAAGAGTTTCGGATCAAACCATACCCCCAGAATTTTAGTTTTTGCTTTAGGGGTAGGGGTTTGCCCCAAGGTCTCAGGCCACCAGGCTGAAGACCAGATAGAGGGAGCTTTTACAACTATCAGTACCTCAGATTTATTGCCATTAAGTTTTAGGCAATCATTGGACATCATAATGCTAGCTCTTCTAAGCATAGTGAAAACCGGGAAGCCGCTGCCTCGGTGTCCTGAGATAGAGTTACAATAAGCTGTGTATCGATCGCATAAGACACAATTGTCACATTGTGTTTTTCCACAACTTCTGCAAGGGGACCAATATAAATATTAAATAAGGTAGGGCTCAATATGGAGCCCTGTGGAACCCCTTGCATGAGGGGAATACTCTCTGACAAAAAAGGATGCTGAGCAACCTGAAAACTACGCTCAAGAAGAAAGGATAGCAGCCAGCGTAGAGTTAAGCCTCTAACACTGCATTGGCTTAACCTTCAAAGATGTATATTGTGTGTTACGGTGTCAAACACTGAACTTAAGTCCAATAATACTAATGCTGTTGTTTGTCCCGCATTCACGCTCCTTCTCAAAGTTTCAGATTACGTTGAGTAGGAAGCTCTAAAGGCTGACTGTGTAGGGTGATATAAATCATTCGCATTAATGTAAGTAGCAAGTTTTTATTCACCACTTTCTCCGTGATTTTAGCAAATAATGGCAGCAGGGAAATAGGATGTAGTTTTTCTGGTACCCTGGGGTCAGCAGAAGGTTTTCTTCAGAAGGGGGAGAACTATTACCTGCTTCCATTTCAGAGGTACCTCGCCTAGGCAAAATGAAAGTGTTAAGAGCTGTTGAATATATGGGAGGATAATTTCCTTCCCTAGAATCAAACCTTTAGGCGGGGCAGGATCCGAAGGGGAACCTGACTTAATACCTAAAGCTAGGTCCTTCAGATCATCTAAGTCCGGGGTCTCAAATTCATTAAGGCCGTTCTCCCTGAAAGGTTCTTCCAAGAGGATGTCTAGGTTGATGGGACTGCGCCCTTCTGAGGGATAAGTATCGTAGATCTTAGATACTTTAGACGTGAAATATTGAGCTATCTTATTACAGTTCTCAATGAATGACGATGCAGGCGCTGTTGTTCAATCTAGTGAGGACAGCGATTTCAAAATAGAAAAAAAGTTCTGTAGATGAGTTATTAGCATTCTCTATGTTTTCCTTATAAAAGTTGCATCTAGTTTTCCTAAATAGCGAATTATACTTTTTTAGTTCAGTTATGTAATTGTCTCTCCTGATGGGGCAGCATTATTCATTGTTCTTACACATTCTGGTCGACATGTACATAAGGCTGTACAGAAAAGTGCAACACAAAAATATTTTAACTAACCCATGCTATATTTAGTTTCTTAAACCCATCTATGTAGCAAAGAATTTTGGTGGATGGCCAGATCACTCAATTACTGATTTCACCAACTACTGCTCTAATGTTCATTTCCATATGTTGTCACTGAAAATCCCAAAATATTCTAATCTTTAGTCCACAGCATCTCAACTTCGAATAAAATCAAAAATAGTTCGACTACAATTCAAATTTGGTAACTTACTCCTAGTTTAGAAGACTTCTCAAGTAACAATAACAGGGGTCAACCCGATTTAAAATGCTACATTCCATTGATTTAATGGTTCCTATTGTGATTCTAGTTAAGGGATTTAAGCTTGCCCAGGTGTGAGAGAAGAAGAGTTGGGAAAGCAGAAAATAATCATCTCCCTTTGAACAAGCATTGTTTTGCTGCATAATTCTTTTAAAGAGTGAATTAATTTAACCACAAAGTAATTGTCAGAGTAAAACATAAAATGTGCTTGCCATAGATTTATGAAGTTATACTTGGGTGACTATCCCGTAGGTGTTTTATGTACTTTCTTTCTCAGTAATGTATTATTTTCTTCCTTGTTCTGTAACCAAGCATGCTGGGTCTGTACTCCACAGTCACAGACGGCGTTGCAGGAAGGAACTCAACCTGATGTCACTTTTTGATTAGAAATGCTGACTTTTAATTAATCAAGACAACGCATATATCACAGCATATTCGGTTCAATAACTTAATTATAATGTAATAGATGTACTGTATGTTACTCGTAAAAGGATCAGATGTTTGTGTTCTAAAGCACCTTATAAATTTGGAAACAGATGGGCCACGACCAGGAAACAGGAGAGAACAGGCTGGTGTAGGCAGCTTGGCACTCTGACAAGTGCAGGTACAGTTGTGGCATGTGTTTAATTCAGCACGCCCACCTACTGTATCAACAGCCTGCCAAAACAGCGTTTCAGCTACAATAGCGTAATTAAGGGCAGGGACGAGCAGGGGTTCATTATTATTACCACGTTTGGCTTAAAAATAAGCCGGAAAACAAATGCATGTCAATTGTCAAATTATCTATCTGATTTCTTTTTGCATTTTAACACCAGCATTAAAATAGAGTGCTGTCAGGTTTCCTTGATGGGGATAGTCAATAACAGGCTGCCAGAGTATCAGCCGCCTCTCTGGCTAGCTCTTGCTACCCCTCGCCTCAGGGGTCAGGACAGCAGTGGCAGGAACAGAAACGGCTGAGCTGTATTGCTTTCCAATGCTTTTTGCCAATAGACACATGGCCTGCGAGGCTGCGATCTTGCAATGGGTTTTGTATTAAAGAAAACCCATTCCAAGCTGGCCCCTCCCTATGCATGCATGTGTTGTGACTCATTTGCACACGTGCGTGGGCATGCATCATGGGGTATGGAAGCCCTTTTTAATTTACCATTCAACTATGAGCACTGTCTCTTAGATAATCAACATAATAATTATAATAGTCATAGAACCAGACGGATGGCGGGTAATGGTGTTGTCCTCAAGAATAGATGAGGCAATATGTTCCTAAAGACACGATTCAAAATAGCAGTTCACACTACAATTGAAAAGTAAGAATGGACTCAAAAGGGAGATACAGATCATTAATTTAGAGAAAATTATGAAAGTTTATTAAATATTAAAGTACAATACAGAGAAGGCAAAAATATAGCTTAGTTCAAGAAGTCAATCAGAGGACTAGGATTAAAGGAATTAATGAGCAAAATCAGAAAAATAGCCCAAATCCAAACAACACAAAATTGGGTAGCATCCTTAGAGGCGCAGAAAGGAAGAACTGTCTCAATACCAAATTCAAGGGCTAATATAGCCAACTTCTCCAGAGACAATTATGGCAACTGCAATGTCAGCATGATGCGAGCAAAAATATAAACAAGTTAACGAATCACATTTCAGCATTATTAAACATCATATAACCCTACCATTGTCAAATTGCCTCACTACATGCATAGTGGTGCGTCCCTTTTGACCAAATGTCATTCGGAGGTGTCAGAACAAACTAGTTACGTGAACAATAAAAGGTTTCTTGAATTAATGTAACACAGTGTGCCAGCAGGAGAAAGGCCCTTGGAAAGTATCTAAAGGCTTCCTCCAAAGAATTCTTCGAGAACAACATGTCCTACAAAATAAACAGTGCAAAGTTTGCTGTGTGCAGTGTCAATAAAAAATATAAACACATGATGAATATTATAAAGTCAGCAGCCATATTTTACTAAATGGAATCAAGGCCTAGTTGAGGCCTAGTTAACATTAGGCCATAAAAATACTTCTACTCATCATAGCTTGTTCGTTTTAATTGCAAACAATTCATAGCAAATAAATAGCAAATACGTATTTTTAATTGAAGAAACTCCAACACTATCACTGCAGTTGGCTTAGTAATAACTGCAAATTAATTGATAAAATAAGTGAAAAAAAAGTGCGATTGAAGCGTACAAAAGGAAGAGAGTAGCCCAACAGCACTTTGCAGCTGCTGGGCTATCGGAAAATAAATAAAAAAAATTTTTTTAAACATTGACATTTGTAATAGGATGGGGAGCAACACAGGAAGTGGGGCGGGGATCTTTAGAGAGTGGGGTGAGAGGAGCCAGAAGATAGCACGGGGAGGCAGAGAAAGAAGAAGGGGTTTAGCAAGCGAAACATGCGCTCCCATTAAGTGCTGAATACAAAATAACAACTATTCCCTTGATTAGGCAGTGGAAGGCTACAACTCATCAAAACTCTGTGAGACCAAAATGTTCCTTTGTGTAATAAATAATCAGCAACAAAGCCATCCAATCATGAGCAAATGGCTCACCCAAAGTGTATTCTAAGTATATGGTATATGTTGCAATCAATAGGTCTGCTGTTTGTAGATGAGACCTAAAAAGGGATCAATGACCTTTATGAGGCCTGGTTGCTTTCTATAGTTTCCACTCCTTGTTCTTCCAATTGCCCCTCAGAAGTAACTAGGATGCTATTGAGAGGCATGCGAAGGGACTGGTGTGCAATCCTGTGAGGTCTGCAAGGATCAATCAGTCAATCAATCAGGGAGTGCTAAGCGCGCTACTCACCCGCTAGGGTCTTAAGGCGCTGAGGTGTAGTCAATTAGATGAATCAGAGGGTGAGGGATGTAACTTACTTTATCCCTGACTTTGTGGTGAATCGACTTGTAATGAAATGTAAATAAAATGTATAACGCGCACTAATACCCACGGGTGTCTAGGTGCAGTGAATACTGCAGAATTGGCTAACCAGAAGGAGAATGAGAGAAAAGCGTGATTGGGCTAGTTGTTAAAGAGCCAAGTTTTTAAGAGTTTGCAGAATGCCAGAAGATTGCTTTCCTTCTTAAGTGTTATAGGCAGAGAGTTCCACAGGCTAACCGTGCCTGCCACAAAACTTCTTCCCCCCCATGGGGCAGTTTTTGCCCTAGAAGTTACCAGATTGAAGGAGGCCATGGACCGCAACTGCCTCTCTGGGATATACCATCTGAATCTCTGTGAAAAATAATCAGGGCCTAGCCCATGTAGGGCCTTAAAGGCAATATGAAGGGATGTGAATTTGATTCTTCTCTTAATTGGCAGCCAGTGCAAAGATGGGAGGGCGTGAGTCACCGACTTATGTTTTGGAATAGCCAGCAGCAGACGGGCTGCTGCATTTTGGAGGACCTGCAGTTTGTTAAGATACTGTGATTGTATATTGAGAAAGAGCCCATTACAGTAATCGATTTTAGACAGAATGAGTGCTGTGACCACGGCTTTCTGGAACTCTAGTGGAATGAGAGGTAATATTTTCCTGAGGGTTTTAATCACAAAGAAGGAGTAGGAGGTGATCGCGTTAATTTGTCCTCCAAAGGATGGATTGGAGTCAAAATAGACTCCTAGATTTTTTACCTTTGTGACTAGCTCAGGAATTTCTCCCAATTCCTGAGGCCACCAACTTGGTGTCCAGAAGGAGTTATCTCGTCTGAAGAGAAGCACCTCCGTTTTACCTGAATTCAACTTCGGGCAGTTTTGGGCCATCCAATTACCTACTTCGCGCATACAGTCTTGGAATATTGATGCAGTGTTCGTAGGATCCTCTGCAAAGGATGCAACAATTTGTGTATCGTCGGCATATGACACAGTCTTAAAGCCGAAGGATTTGATGAGTGCGCAGAGTGGAGATACATAAAGGTAGAAAAGGGTTGGACTCAGTGAGGAGCCCTGTGGCACCCCACAGGGAAAGGAGAACAGCGGGGACTTGAAGCCCCCAAACTCCACCAGTTGCTCTCTATCACTATCACTAATGCCCAAGGAAAGAAGACGATTTATAAGAAGGTCGTAGTTGACCGTGTCAAAGGCCGATGAGAGGTCCAGCAGAATCAAGGCCGACCTGCAGCCTTTATCCACGACCTCTCTAATTTCCTCCAACACATTAATCAAGGCCAATTCTGTGCTATGTAGACTCCTAAAGCCATATTGAGAGCTATCCAAAAGTTTATTCTCATTAATAAACTGGGTCAGCTCTATATTCATGGCCTTCTCCACAATCTTGGCCTGCAGAGGCAGACAGGAGATTGGCCTATAGCTGCTCGGGTCTTTAGTGTCCAGATTTGCTTTTTTCAGCAACAGGAGAATAGACGCCCTCTTCCACTGTGGAGGAAAGTATCCCTCGGAAAACATAGAATTAAAAATATCCTTGAGGTAGTTAGCTGTAACCTCAGAGACTGAGTGGAGGACTTTTGGGGGGCCTGGGTCCCAAGGGGATCTAGCTTTGGTCTGATTAAGAATGCTCATGACCTGTGCATCAGAAATATAATTGAAGGTATTAAAACTGGGGATAGGCACTGCTGGAAAACCTGATACCCTCAGTCCCTCCGAAGATGTGGAGGACAGCCCCTTCATGTTAACATCCATTGTCCGAGAGGTGAATTAAAAAGAATCAGCGATGGCTTTCACTTTTGCCTGAAAGGAGTCTACTAGTACATTGTAGAATTCTTGACCTACATCCGTGTTTGTTTGTAAGGAAAATTTGCTCAGCTTCTGAACTGTTGAAAAGATTTCTTTGGAGGAATTTAGGGATGTTCTGATTTTAAAAGAAAAATAGGTTTTTTTTGCAGCTAAAATTTTGTCTTATATTCCAGGATGGCTTTTTTGTAAATGAGCTTGTCTTTAGGCTCATAATGTGTATGCCATTTCCTCTCCAGCCTACAACACGTTTGCTTCTGAAGTCTCAGACTGTCATCAAAAAATGGTTCGGAGGGGGTGGTCCTTTTATTGGTAGTGCTTTTAAATGGTGCTAAAGTATTTAGATTATCGGAGATCCAATTATGATAACTCTTGGTGGCCTCCTCTAGATCTACCGGGAGACCAGGTTTAGAGTTGTGCAAATGGGTATTAAGGACTTCTGGGATAATTTTACACCATGGACGTTTCAACGATTTGGCCCGGGATGGAGGTACCGACTCAATTCCTGCTTTTAGGCAGATGCTGAACATTACAGCTGAATGATCGGACCAGGCTAGAGGGATAATAGAGGAAAATGTAAGATGAGGGTTGTCTGTAAAAATGCCATCTAAGGCATGACCGGCCTTGTGGGTAGGGCTATTCACAAGTTGTGTGAGGCCCACACTTCCCAGTAGATCGGGGAAGATCGTCGTGTCTTTAGCTGCAGTGTTTTCAAGGTGGATGTTAAAATCCACTAGAATGGTGAGATCTGGGGACAACACTTTAATATCCAGCAGTTGACTGCTATTACGTAAAAACGCTGCAGTAGGACCAGGTGGTCTATACAGTAGAACCCCGTTAAAGGAGTAATGATTTGTCAGGGCAATTTTGAAAATCAGCGCTTCACAGTATGAAATTTCTCGTAGGGCTCAAAGGAGACTTTCAGATGTTCCCTAGCAATAATTTCTAACCCTCCGCCCCTCTTCAGAGGCCGGTCTAGTCTGAAGATGGCAAAGCTCGGGGTACGGCCATAATAAGGTCTGGATCCGAGCCGGCATCTGCCCAGGTCTCTGTAATGAATGCTAGGTCCAAATCATATGATTGTAAAAAATCTGAGAAGGCCAAAGCATTTTTTATCAGGGACCTAGCATTGACCAGTGTTGCTTTAAAGCACCTGAAGACTGTTTTAGCAGGAGTTAAATACTGTAATACTGTAATACAACTTTCAATTCTTGTCTCAAAGACACACAAAATGTTGTAATGTGCATAATCGAACATTCTTCCTTTATTTAATTCAAATACCTGTAACGTATTTCATACATAAGCAGAGTACATTTTTGGGGAAGTTTGGATGAAGAACCAAGAGCAGCCACTCCGTAAAGATATGTTTGGTGTCCAAGATTTGGGTACATTTCATTCCCAGCACTCAGGCCCATATTATAAGTCAGCCAGAGCATTATTCGCTATGGGGAATCCGCTCTGGTCAATTCTGAATGGGCCAGATTTTCTGCCCCTTCAATTACTGTGTACCAGAATACCTGGTGCATTTCCTTGCCCTGTAAAACCACCTGCAGCTCTGCTGACATATTCTTCAGATCTTGTGGAAGATCTCTGTGGTAAAGTGCCCAAAATATGGAATTCACATTTGGTTAAGGACCTGGTTTCACTGGTCTGCATACTGTTTTGCATTCCAGAGATTTAACTCATAATGGTCATATTCATGGGTGGATACTGTCTGGAATCATTAATTCCGGCCCTGGAATTCAAACTAATGAATTCTTGGCAACCCATAATGTGGTTCTTATTGATCTAATGTTCAGTGCCCGCTGGAGAGTAGTTATATAGGGAATCTCCTGCCTTTGAGTCTCCAAAGAATATGTAGAAAGATATGTCCCCAAATCAAAACACAAAGAGGCCAAGAGATATTTAAAGACCAGCAGGTACAGACTCCCATACTAATATTAAACACTGCAATATACCTGAGTCTAAAAATGTAGGTTCAACTAATAGGTATTAGCTGACAGTCAGTGTTAGTTAGACCTGTCAGCTTTAGGGTGGTCTTTCCCGAAACATTTTGCCTGTTTGCCTCACTTTTTACTGAACTGTTTTTGTTGGCTTTAAGACTCTGGAAACTTTACCACTGCAAACTAGTGCTAAAGTGTATGTGCTCACTCCCCTAAACATGGTGAATTTGGTTTATCCACAATTGGCATATTTAATGTACTTATAAGTCCATAGTAAAGTGCACTATATGTGTCCAGGGCCAGTAAATTAAATGCTACTAGTGGGTCTGCAGCACTGATTGTGCCTCCCACTTAAGTAGCTCTTTAAACATGTCTCAGGCCTGCCATTGCAGAGCTTTTGGGTGCAGTTTGCATGTCGACTTAGCATTTAAAACTCTTTGCTAAGCCTTAAACTCCCCTTTTGTTACATATAAGTCACCCCTAAGGTTGGCCCTAGGTAGCCCACAGGTCAGGGTGCAGTATAACTAAAAGGCAGGACATATGCTTTTAAGTTTTACATGTCTTGATAGTGAAAAACTCCCAAATTAGTTTTTTCACTACTGTGAGGCCTACCCATCTCATAGATTAGGGATTTCTTGCTACATCTAATAAGTGTAATTTCATATTGGAAGGGAGTAGATCTGTATGGTACCTATCGACTTGTAATAATAAATCTTCTTTAATGGCAAATTTGGATTTATGATTACATCTTTAAAAGAACGACTTCTAGAAGGTTGGCATTTTCCTTCTCTTAAGCCCTTTGTAGAGCGTTTCTTGAGTTAATACTCCTCCATATTTTTTTTAAAAGTTGAGATAATCAAAGAGAAAACTCGATTCCTTTTTTTGAAGCGACCTGTTTTGTTTATTTATTATAAATATCTTTTGGAAAATCCACCACAAAGGTTACATCCTTATTTGTATGAAATATTGTTTCGAGATCACATTGATCAAAACTGTCAGCCGACACGTGTTTCGCCCACAGGGTCGAGTAGACCAGGGCTTTTTCAAGGCTTATGTTTTAGAGAAGTAGTGCAGCACAGGTATGTTTCATACTCTCAAAATTTGTATTTAGACAGTCTTCACATGTACAGATGGTATTAATATTTGTGGTTTGAGTCAGGAGATCATGGTCCAGGGTCAATCCCGCGTAAGTGCTTCTCAGTGGACTATCCAAAATTTGGATTTATGATTACATCTTTAAAAATACGACTTTTAGAAGGTTGGCATTTTCCTTCTCTTAAGCCCTTTGTGTCTGCTGCGTGTCTCCAATACACAACTGGGGTGGGTTATAACTGAGCCTTGTGCATTCCCTCTAGACCGCCACACATAAAGGGACCTTAGGTGTGACTGATGGGCCATCCTGAGCAGGACGGGAGGGAGGAGCTCAGCACAGCCTCACACTTACACCTGAATGAGCTGTGTCCTGTCACCACACAAAGGACTGCTTTACCCCTGTAGTGAGTCTTCAGCCAGTGTTGGAAAGGGAGGACCTGTGCACTTCAAAGCCCCTCTATGAAGTCTACCCCACTTTAAAGGCACAATTGGGCATAAGTACAGGACCTCTGACACCAACTCAGTACGCTTCTGGACTTGTGGATACTCTGCCAGAAAGAAGGGATGCTGTGCTGCTGAAGGACTGACACTCTACTGGACTGCTGCTCTGAATGGACTGCTTTTGTGCTGACCTGCCTGCTGCCCTCCTTGCCTGGGTGAGTAGGATTGGACCTACCCCACTTGAGCCCCAAGTTACTCCAAGGTCTTGTCTGCTTGCCTCCTGTTGGAAGTTTCAGGAACATCAAAGACTTCATTCCACTCATCAAAAGCACATGGACTCCGCCAGCTGAGATTCTTGCCCTGCCAAGTGGTGTCATTCCAGTCCTGGTACCTTGGAAGTGGGTTTAAAGTGCTGCAACTGCAAAAACAGATGCATCACCATTGGGCGGCTTGGAACCCGTACATCTTGTTCGATGCATCGCCGCTGCTGCAAGGATCGAGGACTTCGCATCGCAGACTGTGCAGCTCAACGATGATGCATCACCTACATCAGAGGGGGTCGGCAATAACACATCTCCAACTTGCCCAGCTTGGAACTGACACATCAACTACATCCTAAAGATCAACGCAGATGCGCTGCCTCCGACTGCTCCTTGCATCTTGTCCTTGACGCAAACCTAAACCAAGGTACTGTTTTCATCAGTCCAAGTCTGGTCGCTGTATCCAACCCACACTCCATCGAGGTTGGCCTGAACTTTCAGATTTGACCCGGTCCAGCTCGACCAGATAGCGCTGGTTGGCGCTTTATGCTTTTAAGAACTATATTTCAGGATATTTTTTTAAAAATTCATAACTCAGGTTCTACATATTGGATTTTTGTCGTTTTGGTCTTATTTTGTTCAATAAATGAAGCTCTATTTTTCTAATCAGGTATGGTACATTTCTATGTGGTGTTTTCACTGTTTTACCATTTTAAGTGCTCTGCGCCAAGCTACCAGAGGATGAGCACAGGATAATTTAGGGTGTGCATCTGACCTACCCTGACTAGGATTGTGGTTCTTGCTTGGACAGGGCACATACCTCTGCCAACTAGAAACCCAATTTTAAACATTGGTAATCAGCAGTGAGGATAGGACTTGTGTTTGTACAGAGCTTTACAGTAATTTGGTGTACACTTACAATCCATACCAAAGACTATTTCAAGTTAATTCTCTCTGATTGGCTTTTTAAAATCTCTCTGATTGGCATTTTAAATGTTTCCATTCTCCCTGATTGGCATTTTTGACTATCCCAAATGTATCCTCTCAACCTGGCTGTTGGATCTGTGATTTTTGCTGCACAGATAGAGTTTGAGTGGCCAACCTGGAGAGCTACACAGTGTCCCAGCTCAAGAAGTTTTGCCAGGATAAGGATTTGCCTGCCAAGAGGAGCATCAAGAAGGCAGAACTGCAGAAGGCTTTACTGGCATGGGCAGAGGCCCACCAGGCCCCCACAGACAATGAGGAGGTGGAGGAGCTGGATGATGATGAGGAATTGGGCCAAGACCTAGAGAAGGGTCTTGGACTGCTACCTGTGGAGGAGGGCAAAGATTCAAGAATAGCCACAAATCTCCCATACAGACTTGAGTGTACTTCTTAAATTATTCCAGCAAGGCACTAAAGGGCTGGGTGAGGGGTAGCAAGGTGGATGATTTCAATGGGCTTTGCAACCTTATTATGAGGGAGCACATGCTTGATATTTGTTTTCCAGAGCTGCACCAGCACCTAGTTGATAACAAGTAGACTGACCCCAGGAAGCTTGCTGAAGAGGCGGACATCTGGGTCAGCACCAGGGTGTCAAAAAGGGCATCTGGGGGGGACTCCCAAAAGAGTGGGCAGGGTTCTCACCAGAAGAACAACGGTAGGGAAAAAAAAGAAGGCGATCTCACAAGACCCCCAAAACAGTTTTCAGGGGAAAGGGTTCCAAGAGGGCACAACCCACTGGAGGTCAGACACCAGGGGCGGCACGTGTAGTGCTTCAGGAGGAGCTTGTTCTAGTTAGTGGGGGGGAGTCAGTGGTCGAAGTGGCGGGATCGGCAGGGCACAGCGTGCCCCTACTTCTTTAATTTAATAGAATCCGTTCCCCTACTTTTTGATTTTAATAATGTGTTCCAGGACGGCAGAAATAGCCAAGGCTTATAGATAAGGCTCAGCCATTCAGGGATGGGTGGGGTGGGCAGAGAAGGAAAAGGACACTGTCATTTCCTTCTTGTCCAGAGAAGACAAGGACAGTGTCCACTTCTCCTGCACCGCACCCCTCTTTCTTCCTCTTATTCCCTGTCTTTCTGCTGTACTCCTCCTCACTTGCTGAAATACATGACTTCTAGAAACGGTTCTCACCCTCTCTTTCCTCCTTTCCTTCATTCGTTCCTCTGTAAAATGGATCCAAAAATCAGAAAAACACTTTTGCTGCAAATGTCGCCTTTTTCTGACATTTTTCTATTCCAAAGTCCAGCCTAAGGACAGAGAAATAAAAGGTTCAAAATATGAAAAATAAATAAATAAATAAAGCAAGACAGAGTGGTCGCAAAGTGGTCCGATTGATTTTATTCACACCCAAACACATTAGCGCCACTTTACAGAGTTTGCCAGCAAAGCGCTCCTTTTGTTTCTGGTCTTTCTTTGAACAACATTGTTTTTCCCTGGTGGGAAAGTGCACCAATCCTGGAGGTACTGCAATACCTGGTTGATGGGTGGATTGGAAAACAAAATGTGTACCGCAGCTCTGTGCTCACGGATGTGGTCTTTTTAAACCATACTGATTACATTTTGTAAGGATATAAGCAATGGACATTAAAACAGGCCCCTTTCTGCCCCTGTATTCCGGTTCTTAACTTTTCAAGCAAAAGCACTCACTGATTTCTGAATAACGAGTGTAAAAGCATTAAGGTAACCATGTTGTTCCTTCTTACATTTGACATGCTTTACTTAATCCTGCATTCTCTATGAGTGTTTGCTTTTTCCAGGATGTTGTTACTTATTTTTTTTCAGGCAGCATATTACTCTTGTCTAGTGCATAATTTGAATTGAGTCGCATCCAGTTGTTTATAGCGGGGCACAATTGGGTTGTACCTGAAGGCAGTTTGAGTTTCTCTCAGTGGGGCAGTAACATGTTCAGTGGGGGAAAGGATGTGGCACTATGCCAGAGCTGAAGAATTTGGAAATAAGGAACCAGGTGCAGCCTTCATGGCCAGTCCACCAGACCACTCTCCTGAGGGAGCACATTCCCATGCTAGACCTTATAGGCCCGCAAGACCTTAGAAGCCCTGTTGTCTTAGCACCAGCAGGTGGACCCTAGTGGTGGCAAGTGTGGGTTAACCTTGAAGGTCTGTCCACCACAATTCATACTGAAGTTCACCTCCAGTCTTGTGGGCAGGCCTATGAAGCAGCACACCCTAGAGAAACAGTGACTCTGTCACTGAGGTCACAGGGCCCTTGAGGCCAGTCCGCCTCACCCATTGTACCTCCATTGGCCTTGTTTCAGCAGTAGTTGTGCAATTCACCAGGGATCGTCAATGCAGGATTTGCATGCACACCAAACTAAGTTTGCAAACGTTAGTCTCTCTGCTTCATGCACAAGCACTTTTAACATGTACTGCCTGCTTTGGGGCAACTGAAATTATGCAGCAGTGGAGGACAAAATTATGCAGCAGTGGTGATTAAATTATGCAGCACAAAAAGGCTGCAGCGTAATGCGATATACTTTCTCATACTTTATTATTTTGACATTTTTACACATACTAACAGTCTCTGCAAAGATTTTGCCTCCTTAGTACCACTGTAACATACAAATGCAGCAGTGAGAAAGGCGACCAGTCAACCTTTGCAAAGGGTCCTCCACTTTGCAGCAACACAAGTCACATTTTTAGTAACTTTTGATCCGTTTGAGCTACAATTTATTAGTTAAACTCGTCAAGTTATTGCAGCAGATGATGTATTCTGTGGCAAATATGGCACAGCCATAATTATGTGGAAAACATTTGTAAAATAGGATATTTTGCCATTCATTTTTGAACTGCTCTTGTGGAAAAAGGGAGGAGAAGTGCTGATGACAGAAACTCCATGACTCAAAGACAAATGGCTTGTGATTCCACTTTTAAGCGTATTTGGGACATTCTGTGATTGGAAACGTATCCCACTTTGTGAATGTATTTTGATGTCAATAACTCATATTAAACCTTAAATAAACATGTGTATCCATTGGTAGAATTACATAACCTAATCAGCTGTACCTGGTCAGTGAATTGCCAAACAAATGCTAAAAATCTGGATGTTGTGCTCTTTCTGGTCACACCTCTGACTCCGCCCACTGACCCAAGTGAGTTTACCCTAGTGCCCCTTGGTGATGTGGAGATGGTGTTTAATGCCCACATACCGTCCAATACTGGGAAGTACAGGCAGTAGGTCACCATTATTGGGCAAGGTGTTGAGGCTCTGCGGGACACAGGTCCCAGTATGACTATGGTAAGGAGTCAACTGGTGGCCCCAAAGCAGATTCTGCCCAATACATTCCACCAGGTTATAGTTGCTGGCAACCATGAGGGTCACTATCCAGTGGCCCTTGTTCCATTTGAGTGGGGGGTCTGAGGTCTTCTGAATGTTGCAGTAAGCCCTGCCATGCCTGTGGATTGTTTGTTAGGCAATGACCTGGTGCACATTACCTTGAAAGAAGTTGAGCTCTGGTAACACCTGGAAATGTTGGGGTTACCTGAGTGGACATGTGCAATTACGAGGTCCATGGCTGCCCAGAAAGTGAGTCAAGGAAGTCTGGAGCCTGGAACAATAGCCCAGACTGCTAAGAAAAGAGCGAAGGGCAAGGGGTGTGGGAAACCAGCCCCTGAATGTCTCCCAGCTGAGGTGGATGGGGTGCCAGAGGAGGTCACCCCGCAGCTCACTGAGGAGGACATTGCTTCCCTTGGTGACTTACCAGAACTTGCTGGATGGCAAAGAAAGGAAGGCGGACCCACCAAAGAGGAATTCTGTAAGGCACAGAGAGTGCCCAACACTGGAGGGCATGAGGCAACAGGTCGAATCCCAGGCAGCAGGTGATGCCTCTTGTAATCATCACATTTACTGGGTGGAGAAAGCTCCTGTATAGTGAGCCTAATGCACCTGTGCATGGGGAAACAAGTGCACTGGGCCTTCCCCAATGCTACAGGACCTTCGTACTGAAGCTGGCTCATGAGATCCCCCATCCCGGACATCTGGACAGGACAAGACCTTTGTCAGGTTTGTCCCCCACTTTTTAGCCCCGAATAAAGATTTCCTGAGATACATTCTGTAGGACTTGCTTGACCTGCCAGGCCAGCAGGAAGACAGGCAGAGACTGAAAGCCCCCCTTAATTCCTTTCAAAGGGTGGGCATTGACATTGTAGGCCCTATTAATCGCCCAGACAGCCTCTAGCAACAGGTATATCCTGGTTCTGGTGGACCATGCCACAAGGTACCCAGAGGCCTATCCTCTGAGGACTCTAACCGCACCTGCAGTGGCTAACACCCTCATGGTGATATTTTTAGCAGAGTGGGTTCCCCCAAGGAAGTGGTGTCTGACAGGGTCACCAACTTCATGTCTGCTTATATGCAGTCAATGTGGAAGGAGTATGGAGTGACTTATACATTTTCCGCCACTGCCATACCATCAGAAGATCTTCGCTAAAGGAACCTCATTAAGGGGCATTGCAGCACTGGCCTGACGAGGAACACCCAGTGATGCAGCATGACACCCTACCAGGTGAGTGAGGGCACTTTGATCTGATCATACGGATCCCCCGAGATCCGATTCGTTGGACCCCTTGTTCCACCTATTAGGGCCCAATCTGTCCCTTGCTTGAGGAACTGCCCCATCTGTGCTTATTGTATATTGACCTTGGAGGAGTATGGGTGCAGGACCTCTCTAAATATTACTCCTCGTCACTCCTTTGATTGTTTAATTAAAAGGTAGGACATGTACTTTTAAGTTTTGCATGTCCTGGTAGAGAAAATAACCCAAATTTGTTTTTCACCACTGTGAGGCCTACCCCTCTCATAGGTTAACATTGGGAATTTCTTGTTATACTTATAAGTTGTAATTCCTGATTGAGAAGGAGTGGCTCTGTCATGTTTTATATCATTGGAATGGTAATTATAAATCCTCTTTGCTGTAAAAGTATGATTTATCATTACTATTTTAGAAATGCCACTGCTCTTAGCTCTGTCTACCTTCAGCCTGTCTCCAATACACGTCTGGGGTGGGTGACAGCTGGACTTTGTGCATTCCCTCTAGATAGCCACACACGAATGAAGGGTAGGTGTGACTGAGTGGCCATCCACATCCTGATGGGTCCTCCTTGGCAGGATGGGAGGGAAGAGCTGACACATCTGAATAGGCAGTACCCTGTCCCCAAACAAAGGGCTGCATATCCCCCTGCAGTGAGTCTGGAGCCAGAGCTGGGAGGGAGGATCTCTGTGCACTTCAAAGTCCCTGTTTGAAGTCACCTCCACTTCAAAGGCACAACTGGGTATAAGTACTGGGCCTCTGACCCCAAAAAATCATACACTACTGGACCTGTGAAGAAACTTTGCCAGGAGGAAGGACTGCTGTGCTGCTACAAGGACAACCACTCTGCTGGAATGCTGCTCTGGAAGAACTGTTTTTCTGCTGGGCTGCCTTCCACCTGCTACCCTCTGCCCTGCTGAGGAGGAACTGGACTAACTTGAATCCAGAGTGATCTTTAAGGGCATGCTGGCTTGCCTCCTGTTCTAAGACTCAGGGATATCAAAGCCTTACCCCCTGCTCCTGTGCTTGGCCCATTGGAAGTGGATCCAGGTGCAAGTTCAAGTGGAACCGACACATCCTCTGCTGCGTGAGGCAGAATCAACACATCACAGCTGTTGCGGGAAGAGAACCAGCGCATCACACTTTGGATCAGCACATTGGCATTGGAACTGATGCATCAAAACCACTGCATCCCCTCTGCTGCAGGAGAGACAGTCAACGCATCCCCTCGACTACCTGGAGGAACCCGGCATACCCCACTCGGATCCAGCTCATCTCGGAACTGGTGCTTCATCTTCAGAACTGGTGCATCACCATCGTTGTGTGGAGAAAATCGATGCTTCACCTCGACTGTGGGATAGACACCGACGCATCACTCAGCTGCACCCCATATCTCACAGTTGCGACCAGGATCAAGATACTTTTGTTCTGCAGGCCTTGCATGGCTCCTGTACCCGGCCTACGCTTGACCATGATCGGACTGAACTCTTATATTTGCCCCGGTCCAGCGCGACCAGATAAATCACATAGCCGCTTATTGCTTCTAAGTTCTATTTTTACTTTTTTCTTTAAAAATTAATATCTTAACTTCTACTTATTAGTTTCTGGTTGTTTTGGTCTTGTGTTATTTATAAAAGCATAATATATTTTTCTAAACTAGTGTGGAGTTTTTTTGTGGTGTTTCCACTGTGTTACTGTTTGAAGTGTTGACAAATGTATTACACATTGCGTCTTAAGTTAAGTCTGTCTGCTCTTTGCCAAAGTACCAGAGGTTAATTTATGGTGTGTATCTGACTTACCCTCACTAGGATTGTGGTTCCTGCTTGGACCTGACAGACCTGTGCCCACCAGAAACCCAATTTCTACACACAGAAATTAACATATATTGGCTTAAGTTAGCCTAACTACTAATGACATATTGAGTGTTGATTTTACAATTATGGATAAGAGGCCTGTTTTCACATTTAAACTGTTATTTTGCATGAGATGTTTACTCTTTCCACTGCAGATGCTGTAATTTTCCAGAAGCCTTCTGTTAGTTTGTGAATAGGCATTTGTTATGTACTAGGCAACGGATAGTGAGGTTCTCACCAGGAAGAGAAGAGAAGGCAGGAAACGTGACTCATGGGAAGAACTGTCTGAACCACAAGATTTGATCAAAGTAATTAACCAAGGACATGATTCCATAGCTCATTGTGAAGACGCGAGAAACTAGGGAGTCTACCTGCTCCCAGAGTTTGCTGGAGACTGGTTGATTGGTGGGAACAGAGAATGTAAGATTTGTTGCTGTTGATGTTTGCTAGAATTATATTAGTTTGTTTTATTAGGATTAAAGAGCCTCCATCCTTTAGAAAACTTCCCTTTCTCATCCAGAGACTAGGGGCCCGATTCTGATGCGGGTTGGAAAAGCTTCCCGACCGAGGGCCTGATTCTGATGCGGTTAGAAAGGCCTCCTAACGGCATTTGCTCCTTCCAAATCGGATCAGGAACGTGTCTTCCCGACCGAGGGCCCAATTCTGATGCGGTTAGGAACAAATGTTCCCATTGAAGTCAATGGGAGTTCAACCAAATCGTATCTGGAAGCATCCGGATGCATCCTACTCCGCCGGTCGGACTTTCCCGATCCGAGTGGGTCAGACACCATTTCCCAACCGATTCGGTCGGGAAGCTTTTCCAACCCGCATCAGAATCGGCCCCTTAGTATGGAGAGCTTCCTGCAGAAACTAGGAAGCAGACTGCTGACCTTGAGCTGATAATACTTTCCAGCTTTTGCTAATGTCCTTTGCTTGTGTGCTAAGGCTTCATCCCAATGCATTCTTATTCTCTCATTAGATCCCTTGATTTGGGTTTCTGAAACTGACACCTTACCTTGCCTCTCAAAGATAATTGCCCTTTATGCATAAAACCCCCATTAATTTAGATTAGGTAATTTCTTTAAGTGAACACATTTGTTTTATATTCTCTATTATATTTGTAATTCTCACTAATGTGGTAATTTATCTTGTCTTGTAATATCGACTAATGGATTATTTGAATTTGCAATAATGGTTACCAGATTTTATACTTACTAAATACATAAATTGAGTTGCATTCATTTATTAATAAAACCCTTTAAACTCACACCAAATCTCTTTATCGATTCTTGTGAAGCCCCAATTTGTCTTCACTGCTCATGGTGTTTGATGTAAATTATTGCTCGTTATCATCTCTTCTTGTCAACTAACAAAGGTTCATATGACCAATGGCTGGGGTTATTTACTGATCATAGTCAACAACTGAGATACAAGAATCCCTGCTCCGGCATGTGGTGGAAAAGTGACCGTGAATGTCACAGGAGAAAAGGAGTAAAAAAAAGTGTTAAATTGCCCAAGATTAAAACTGTCCATATCTCTTAAGTCCATGACCCAACCTTGAAGATTAAAGGAGTTTGGCATTTCCAAAAGCGTTTGCAGTGATGGAGGTGTGAGTATCAATAGGGTTGAGTGTCGTACTTTTCTATGGTGAGCTGATGTTATCGTGTTGACGCTGTATGTCCTGCGTTTTAGTGATGTCTATGGTTTAATTATATAAATGTGTATAAGTTTTTGATGCTGAACTGTCCAAGTTGTTGTTGGATTCGGCACAGTCCAAAATCCTGGTATAGATAAGAGTTATTGTAATATTACTTGTCTGTTAAACATTTTGTGATGTCGGTTTGTGGGGTACCATCGACCGCACAATTGAGATAGGGACCATAACAGATTGTTGTGTTGTACTAATTCTGACTGGTGTTAATAGAATTATTTGCACAAAGGGGAAGCTACATCAGTCAGGATGGTTTCTGCTGGTTGAGATTTCATCTGTGTATGTGTATGGAAGTTGAAAGTGTTATTTCTGGCCAACACTTGTGTGAACGAACTACTTTAACATTTTTAGTGCAGGAGACAAGGATTATTTGTTTAGTGTGCTGCTTAAAGTTGTGAAATTTAGTGTACCGCAAGGTACGCCAGGTCACTATATGGCGACAAGCATAAGGCTTTATACATGTTTGTGACTTCATCAATGGCACAAGTTCACCGAAAAGGAGGGAGCACTAAGATTTCAACAAATGGCACATTTGATTTAAAGGTCATTGAAAATTTAAAGGGAATAATATTTGATATGAAACCACCTTGTAGACTTGCACATTCTGAAGCATTAAAGGCGTGGGAGCAGACAGCTCATACCAAAAAGAAAGAAAGATATCAGAATAGAGCAAAAGGAGCAGTAGCATAATTATGCTGATGCTGAATGGGATGAATAACAGCATAGGTGAAGGAAATGTGCAGTTGAGGGAGCTAGAATGTATCCTGCATTGACAAAAGAAAAGCCTAAAAAGAATCAAAAGCAGGGAAATGAATATGACGATACTGCCAGGAAAACTGATACTGATAGTGATTCTGGGGACAATATTTTGGATGCTCGGTTGTCCTCACATCCTCTGCCCTGTGTTGCTCCATCATCAGATTCAGATAGTGCTACAACATCTCCTGTTCAGATTGTGGGACCACTCCCAACTCTTTCGATTATGACTGCCCTTGCTGAAACAGCTACAACTGCATCTGAGCCAGGTGTTTCAACTTCTATTGTGACGGTTACTGCAGCAATGTCACAAGTCATATCAGTTCAGACATTAGCAATTCCTGTTGCATCCACACCAGCCAACATTGCCCTAAATCTTGCTATTCCAGGAGCTGTAGGCGTAGTAGGTTTTGTCCTGATGTCGCAAAACTCACAGATTGTTGCCTGGATTCCGCCACAAAATGGTCAGACTTTAAAAGAAGGAAGTAACATTGTTTTTATGACTCCAGTTTCACAGGGGGAAATGGAACAATTCAATAATGAGACTTTCCCTCCACAGTCTGAGGAAACTCCTGAGAATAGAGGATTAGGAGATACAGAGACACCATCCTCAAGTCAAGGATGGGCAAGACCCCTAGATGTACCAAAACTGAAGGTGGAACTAGAAGAAATCTTCAGGGAATGTTTAGACATTTCACATTTGATTCAATACCAGGAAAATGAACTGATATACCTGAGTAAGGAAATTACAAGGTGTGTGGCTACTCCACATGAGAAATTAACAGAATTGGCAGAGAAATACAAGTTGGACCTTTCTAAGAGTATTCTCTTACAGGAATGTTTCAGGGCAAAATTAGATGATCAGGTGATTGTCACGATGCAAACTTCAGGAATGAAGATACACATTGCTGGTTACATGCATTTGGAAATGGAGCGATTTTGACTGATCAGGGAGCAGATGAGTGAAAAACCAAGGAAAGAAAAAGAAGCAACGAGATGCTGTAGAGGTAAATGGTGAACCTCCTCAAGTAACCCCGGATGAGAATGAGGCTTTGACATTTCCTATGAGGGAGATACCAGGTGGAGATTATGCTCATGTGCCAAGGAGTTGAGGTAATCTTGCAAAATTCATGAACAATTTCCCTAAACTGAGAGAGAATCCTGCACAATGGTATCCGCAGGTTGACAGGTTTGTGAAAATGTTGAAGGTTTTGTGGACAGATTTGAATACCGTTTTTGACATTATGGTGCCGAGTAATCTATGGACTGAGTTTAATATAGCTGTAGATTGGCCACGCACAGAGGGCCTGATTCACAGAACTAACTTACGTCAAAATCCTAAACTTACAACAATTTTGGTATTCACAGAATGAACTTACACATTTGGGTATTCACAGAATGAACTTACACATTTGGGTATTCACAGAATGAACTTACAACAATTTTGGTATTCACAGAATGAACTTACACATTTGGGTATTCACAGAATGAACTTACAACAATTTTGGTATTCACAGAATGAACTTACACATTTGGGTATTCACAGAATGAACTTACAACAATTTTGGTATTCACAGAATTAACTTACTCATTTTGGTATTCACAGAAGGCACTTACTCATCAATGAGTAAGTGCCTTCTGTGAATACCAAAATGTGTAAGTTACACAAAATGTGTAAGTTACACAAAATGTGTAAGTTACACAAAATGAGTAAGTTACACAAAATGTGTAAGTTACACAAAATGTGTAAGTTACACAAAATGTGTAAGTGTCTTCTGTGAATACCAAAATGAGTAAGTTTATTCTGTGAATACCAAAATGAGTAAGTTCATTCTGTGAATACCAAAATGGTAGTAAGTTTAGGATTTTGTCGTAAGTTAGTTCTGTGAATCGGGCCCTATGTGCCCAAGGGATCCGTGTACCCATGCACCTTCACCTACGGTGATGACTAAGTATAATGAGGTGATTACTTCCTTGAAGGGAAAAGTTCCAGGAAGGGAGATTGATTGGTTAAAGATTAATTAGATGACTCAGGAAGCTAAGGAATCAGTGCATGCCTATTATGAAAGGTTGTTACATGTGTTTAAACAGCACAGTGGACAAGAAAATCCTGAAAGTGGAGATACGGAAAGCTTTGTATCTCAGTTTACACTTGATTTGCTCCCAGAGATCAGTATGCACATACAGCAGTATATGCTTTGTTGGCAAACTAAACCTTTAGATGAGATCCTGAGGTATGCTAAGTACTGAAGTGATATACAAGAGATAAAGCAGAAAAGGCGTAAAAAGAGAAATTTATGGTTTGCGCAGACAAAGCTGGCTCAGATAGGGTTTCACAATCAGCCGTATGTAGGGAATGTTGGGGGAATGCAAGGTGTTGGTTATCCGAATGGAGGTCCAATGGTGCAAGGTGGAGTTGATGTTTCACAAGGAAGAGGTCGAGGTGTTCCAGGTGATCCAAATTCAGGAGTAGAGACTGCGACAATGAGGAGAGCGACTCCTTGTCATTATTATAACAAGCTCAGGCATTGGAAGAGGGAATGTCAACAGAACCCTAACAGAGTAAGTGGTGATGGGCAAATGCAAGGTGTGAATCCAAATCAATTACAGAATGTCCCAGTTCAGGTCCTAGTTCAAGGAATGCAAACTCAAAATCAGTCACAAGCTCCAATGATGCAAGTCCCACAAGCTCCAGAACATGGGTAACCCCAGATTTAATATGAATCAAGCACCAAGAGCAAATCAAATCCTTTCCTGAACTAGAATCCATTTCAACAATTCTCTATGTTTGAGAATGAAAGCTTTGACTCCAACAATTCGCAATGACGGTGCCTGAGGGGGGAGGAAGATTATGTACTTGGCACAATCTTAGAGGTTGACAAAAGTGGTCCATTAGTAGAAGGTGAGGTAAATGGCCACCAAGTGTCATTTTTGATTGACATCGGAGCTACTCATTCCACTGTACTGACCTAACCCTTTTGGGAAAGAAAATCCAAGTTGTAGGTGCCACAAATTAGTGAATAACTAACCCTATCTCAAAGAAGGTCCCTGTACAAATAGACTAATTTGAAGAAGATCATCAGTTTGTTGTATGTGATTCAAGTCCCGTAAATCTGTTAGGAAGGAATATTTTGTGCAAATTAAATTGCACAATTTACTGTAAACTGGAAGGTGTTGAGTTTTGACCTCATGATGAAGATGTTGATTTGAAAATGTCCAGATATGGAGCAGCTGTTGGATTGGTACCTCTCAGAATGGTAGAGGACTTACCTACAGAATTACAACATACTGTAAAACCTGAAGTATGGGATTTTTCAGGGAAAGACATCAGGCTCATTAAAGGTGTTGAACCTCTGAATAGCAATTAAACCAAATGCTGAATTTCTGAAAATGCCACTATGCAACGTCACACCTGAGACAGTGGCTGGAATCACTCTGGTGATTGATTCAATGTTACGACAATGAATTTTGAGAGAAATAGTCAGAAGTCCTTGCAAGTCAGCAATCATGGGCTTACAGAAGCAGAACGACAAATACAGAATCATGCAGGACTTGCGAAAAATGAATAGCATAGTCACCCCTTGGTGTCCTATGATACTGAATCCAACTACAAGATTGTTTCAGATTCCATGTGATGCAGAGTGGTTCACTGCAGTGGACCTATGCCAAGCCTTGTTCTCAATCCCATTGCATTAGGACAGTCAAGTCAAGTCAAAAGATCTTTATTCAGATATGAACAATCCATAAAAGAGATATTAAATACATTTCATACATAAAAACTCATCCTAAAAAATTATCGTAAAACATCGCAACTTAGTCTAGTCATGTTATATGTAATTTACAAATAATAGTATTCAAGTACCGATCAGCTGTGCAAAACAATGCATGTGCAAACAACGCAGATAACATTAAAAATGATCATTAAAAAAGGGCTTTGGCCGTATCACATTCAATCATGTTTTACTTTTAACTTAATTTTCATATCTTAAGTTGTCTAGTCCTGTCATAGTTTTCCTTCTGGCTATTACACTCTCAATATTGGTGGAGACAGTGTAACAAATCATGTTGTTCTCTAAATTGCACAGATATTTAAACGCATCCTGATTTAAATTATTTTTCTGAGGCAAGAATAGGAGGTGTAACAAGCTTTTCCTGAGGTCTCTATGAAACCCACAAAATAACATACCATGGACAGTTGACTGGGTTGCCCTTCTGTTGCAGGGGCATTTATGTAGATTTTTTGTTCATGCATCTCTCTTTGGAAGTGCTACAAGATGATGCAGGATACCCAACCACATTCGTGTGAGATAGATTCTCTGCTGTGGGTTTGTTGCCAAAGTCAGATACATGAGTAGACCCTGGAGTTCCTGGCCTGACATATATCTGGATACTGAAGACTTGTGCAATTCTATTGTTTCTCTCATGCCCCTCCTACTAATGTTAAACAGGGTTTTCAACTCCTTCTTGCTATATCGATGGATTTGCTACAGAAACAACCTCAAATGATTCTGTTAGCAGCCCATTCATATATGCTAACCATGAGATCTTATAGGAATGTTTGAGCTTAAGGCAATCGTGTATAACATCTTTTGAAAATTGCGAGCCTGTCTTATTCCAGGTATTATGCCAACAGATTATCGAGTTCAAGCAAATTAAATCTTCAATATAAAACATGTCCAATTCTCTATGGATGATAAATGATGAAACAGAAGGAGGAGCAGCCAAAATCCTGCATAAGAATTGATTTTCCCGAGTTTGTAAAGGTGAACTCTCAGCCATGCCCCATACAGCAGCTCGATATGTGGCAGTGGGTATGCATTTATTCCTATAAAGTTTATACAACTCTCTTATTGGCTTATTATCAATTTTGCTGGAAAATCTAAACAGTCCCTCATTGGTTCTGGCTGTTTTATGTGAGGGCCCCATGTGCAAGAATGTGAAAAGAGTATATTAAGATAGGAAAAGGTCTGCACCTCCACCAATTTGCAGTCCTTCACATAGTGTGTCTTCTTTCTAGGTTTTCCTGACCACAGTGAAGGTTTTTTGACAAATTAAGTTTCAGGTCTTTTTGCTCCTTGTATGCTGTGAATCATTCGATCAGAAGTTGCAAAAGGTTTGAGGTTCCTGAAATCAAGAACGCATCATCAGCAAACAGGAGCACGAGGGTGAGATGAGAACCAACCCTTGAGGCATTTGCTTCTAGCTGTTGTAATGTCTTATCCACCCCATTGATATTTAGTGAGAATAGGAGGGGGATGAGGACACAACCCTGCCTAATACTCCTAGTAACACTGAAACTGTGGGTACATTCTCCCCCAGTCCGTACCTTCTTTGTGTTGACAAATGGGCATAAATCTGAGAGAGGTGTGAATTGATATCACCCGGGGCTACCAGTTCCATCAATGTCTTCCATAACGTTCTGAGATTTAGCAGGTCAAAGGCGCTGCTCAGGTCAGGAAAGCATAGATGAATGTGACCCTGCTTTGCCTCCATGTACTTACTAGTTAAAAGGTTAAGATTGATACATTGTTCAATTGTTCCAATGTCCCTCCTAAAACCATATTGTGTATCAGTTAGCACTCGTTTTCCTGTACCCAGACAGCTAATCTTTCTAGTATTATTCTGCCCATGATTTCTCCAGATGAATCAAGGAAGGATATTAGTCGATAACATTTGCGACCCCCGGTTTCCTTTTTTAAAGATGGGCACAATTATGCTGTCTGGCCAGGTGAGCGAGCTTGTCCTCTGGGCAACTACATTGTATACATGGGTCAATATAGGGGCCCATAAAGCGATGTTAGACTTAAAAACATCCACATGGACCCCATCTGGGCCCGGGGACTTCCAACTTGCTGATTTTTCTAGAGCAACTTTAACTTCCTCTAAAGTAGCAGAGTATAGTGGTACCAAATTCAAGTGACCCCTTTTTCACGTGCTGGATTGCTGAAATGCTCCCAAAATTTTTAAGCTAATCAGACGAGGAGACCACCGGCTCTACCCTGGGATCTTGATTGTCCTTCAAAAATGGAAAATTTATTATTTTCCTGAATAGAGTGGTATCTTTGGTCCCTGCTACCTGACTGAATAAGTTCAGTAGAAGTTCAGTAGAAGAAATCACTGCAGGGCTAAGGCCCATGACTGTCCCTGCAGTGATTTCTTCTGCTGGGTTAACATTAGCTTATAATGGTATCTTAGTTCTTTGACCTGTTTATTATTTCTGGGGACGGCCTGTAAAGCCTTTTTTTTAGCTTACGGTTGGCTTGTGAGAAGGGGGTGTCGAAACAACCTGGGTCTTTTCTCTTAGCTCTCTTGCCTGAGACCTTCAAGTTATTGGCAATGGCTGTCTTTATGTTTGAGAAAGCAGTCACAGTCACCTTAGGGGCAGCCTCTGGGTCAGTACAAATCATTATATCCTCCTTTTTCTTTTAAAAAAAATATATTTTATTGTTTTTCTCTTTATCCATAGATAACAGAAACAAATAGCACTACATGGTTTGCAATCGACAGCATCAGATTTCTTACAACAATTTGACATAGCAATGAGAGTATTACAGTTGTTTATCCAATAGACACCTTAGCATGGCAACTCTAATGAGTTGTGTTGAAACAGTCTCATCATTTAGAGTCCAAAAACGAAATGATGCCTACAGATATGGCCTGTGTTAATGAACATATGAAGGCCGGAGCTATGCAGATGACCATGACAAACAGTGCTTTCAACAACCCAGGGGGTGGGATTTGGAACTTGGAGTTGAGTTTGAGTGTCCCCACGCGTCTGCAGGTGTGCGTGGGCCTGTCGACTAAAGCCCCTGCGCCTATCACTTAGGTAGCTGGCTTCCCGTCAACACATACGTTGGAGCGCCAGTGTAGTAGTAGCAGGTGTAGGTCTGATGTGATTGGGAGCCTCAGAGGCTCAGTTTGCGTGTGCAGCGTGACTTGACCTGGTCAGGTGTCTGTGGGGGTTGAACTGACGGGTCTGTGTGCTGTTGTAACGCTATTAGGATCGCTTCCCAATGTGCAGATATTGGTATTTTCCTAAGGCCTATAGTTTCTTCGCGCCAAATCGCTATGCCTTCTGCGCTTGCCCATGCAAGTGTGGAGTGTCTCCAAGCCTGAAAGTGTGGGGGATCGGGCGCCTTCCACCTTTTCGCGATTAGCCTCTTGGCCGCTACTATGCCTAGATCCAGGAACCTGGAGGTAACCTTAGTGTTCCGTGATCTGCGGAATCCATGTAGCAGGTACACCGGCCAGTCAAAGGGCCGTCGCCATTGCTCTCTCGGTGCAATGGCGCAACGCTTCCGCTACCTCTCTACAGTATGTGCTTAGGCTGGTGCATCTCCACAGCATATGTACCAGATCTGCATCCAGAGCAGCACATCTAGGACAGGCGGAGTCAGTACGATGAAAATATCTATTGATTTTGGCTGGCGTAAAGTACGCACTTTGTGTAATGTAATACTGTATTTGTCTGAATCTCATGTTCCTAGGGATCCGAATTGGGCTGGCCAGTACTTGTCCCCATTCCTTGTCTGAGAATTGCCTACCCAGGTAGCACTCCCACTTATGTCTGAGGGGGTCTAACTTTATAGCCGCATGTTGGCGCAGCGAGGCTGCGAACCATCGCGTAAGGTGCCTGCCTTGTCCCATTACGTGTAGGTATTGTGGTGTGAGGTGTGTGGTCGGCTCTGTGGCAAGATCCCCCCATCGCACCGAAAGTGTGGCCAACAGCGACCAGTGCAGAAGAAATTGTCCTGCAGGGAGTCCGTCTTCTTGCACCAGTGTTGCGTAGGGAAGTAGAGCGACTTCACGGTAAAGGTCTTGCATGGTCTGCACCCCCTACTCGTGCCTCTGCTGTAGCTCGACCGCTGTAAGTATTCCTTGGCCTTTAGGAGCGCCCTCTAGGGGGAGTGAAGGGGCGTAAGGGTTTATGTTTCGGGTAATGAAGAGACTCCGCCTGTAGCACTTGTGTGCCAAGTTCAACCACAAAGATTCTGGAGGTCGCGCTCGTGTGCCGGGATGGAAGAGCTGGAGGATCTGGGACCGTGTAAGCAGTGGGTGTGTGGTTGCAGTATCTTCGTATTGACGGTCTGCCAAACCTTCTGGCAATCCATTGGAGTTGTGCCGCTAGGAAGTAATGTTCGAAACAGGGCGCTGCTAGGCCCCCCTGGTCAGTGGGCAAATACAGTTTCTTAATCGCCACCGTATGTCGGTTGGGGCCCCATATAAAGTCTCTGACCGTCCTTTCCAGCGAGGACCGCTGACCGGTATATAGACAGGTAAGTTGGTAAAATAATACAAAAACATAGGAAGAGCCACCATTTTCACCAATGCAACTCTGCCCGACACTGCGAGGGGGAGTGTGCTCCAGAATTGCATCTGGGATTTGATGGCCGTTAGCGTCCTATTCAGGTTACCGTCAAAGAGGTCAGGAGGCTTGCGATATAGCCAGATTCCCAGGTAGCGGAATGTATCTGCACACCACTTTACCCTCTCTCCATTGAGGACAAGGCCTGGGTCTGGGGTTCCTGCACCAAAGGCATAGAGTTTTGACTTACTGATATTAACCTTTAGCCCGGATATAGCAGCGAATTCACTTAATATATGGGCTAGACATTCCGGCACATTGTTGATGTCTCGGAGATAAATTAACAGATCATCCGCATATAGCGATACTTTGTGCGTGCCATCTCCTAGTACTATGCCCTCCTGCATTTGCATCCTTATTGATTCCACTAGTGGCTCTATTGCCAGCGCGAAAAGAAGGGGGGACAGTGGACAGCCCTGCCTCGTCCCCCGTCGCACTGAAACCGTATCCGAGAGGTATAGACCCGTTTTCACCCTTACCATAGGGTTTCTGTAAAGCAGGCGGGTTAATTTCAGGAAGGCAGGGCGTAGCTTATACCTCTCTAGCGTGGTAAACATATAATTCCATTCAAGGGAATCGAAAGCTTTCTCGAGGTCAAGTACGAGACAGCCTGCCCCCGGCCATGCACATGTAGAGTAAGTTGCTATTCGGAAGAAACGGCGCAGGTTGAGTGAGGTGCTCCGGGCCGGCACAAAGCCATTTTGACCGGTGTGTACCAGGGCGGGAACCACCTGCACCAATCTGTCCACCAATACCTTCGCCTGCAATTTGTAGTCTGTGTTGAGTATAGCAAGGGGATCATTATATCCTCCTTGTTACTGCTTATAACATCCCTCTAGATGGGTAAATCATCAACTTCCAAACATTTGAGAGTAATGCCATTTTTTTCTTGCTACGTCTACATTAGGTGCTAGCTGAGTGGACAAACTATAATTAAGTTCAATGTTCAAATTTAGTGTTAATGGAAGATGGTCACTAAGACAGATAATATCCACATAAAAAGAGCCCAGAAAATTTAAAGCATGCATGGAGAGTTGAGTTTATCTGAAAGAGGACAGCTGAAAATACGGGGATTTCAGATTTGATTTCACCAGTTTCACCAAAATTAAAGTTGAAATTATTATTGCCAAACCTCCATTGCACAATTGTGTACTGATAGAAGTGCCAGGTGGCAATAGTCACAAACCCATTAACAGTAAAACACTGCATCTGCCATGTCTCTTGCCGGCACCATAAGTGTGCCTTACTTACTGAGGGGCCGATTCCGGTCTTTTAAGGAAGGCCCCCAAACGGGATTCGTAAACAGCAAATCCGATTCGGAGCCTATCTTTCCGTCCAAATCGTCCCCGTTACAAACGACCAAGTTCGATGCGAAGATCGCGTCCGCGCCGACCGAATTGTTTCCGAACCCGAATCTATCCGTCCGACTCGTATGGAGCCAAATCGTGCCACGCAATGGAGCCGGATTCCGAACGGGCAAGTACGATGCACGATTCGGACAGCTGTATCGACTCGGTCTCAGCGAGTGTAAGCAGCTGTCGGAATCGGACTTCGGGGGGCCAGAGCAGGCCCCCCTTCACCCGAAGCACTCTGCATCGGTCATGGGGGGGTGCGCATTGGTCCCCCCTATCCAGGCATGCACAGTGTGGCGGGCAAAATGGGGTGCCCGCCACGGTGTGTACGCTTTTCCCCACCCACCCCTTTTTAGGTCGAGCCTAGCGTTGCAGCGCATGCGCTGCTCGCTTTGCAAGGCATGCAGTATTCAGTATAGTGTGGAAGCTTCTTGGAAGCTCCGCCCACTATCCGCCCATCTTTTTCATTGGCTTAGGTCCTAAATGCTGCCTTCCGATTGGTTTTAGGCTTGTTAGTCCCTCCTCATGACGCCCATGTCGTCATTTGTATCCTTCCATGGCTACTGGCCCCTTTACTTCAAACACTATTTTATTTTCTTCTCGTGCCCCCCTCCCGCAGTCCCCCACCCCTTCGCACTCCCGTTCATGCCTTCTCGTCCGCCCGCCCGCACTCCCGTTTCCAATGCAATAGGTCTCGCTTAAATGTGAGTCCTATTGCATTGCAAATGCTTGTATTGTTCAACACTCCCTTTGTACAGAGAGGTGAAACTTGCATCTGAAGTGAGCAACTGTGACTCCCTGCATTTCAATTGCCTGGAAACGACCACTAATATTCAGTTTTTATCTTTCATACTCTGAAGGAGAGGACGGCGAATGATACACCCAGGATCACACAATTGCCAGATGATGTGGCGACGCCGGGATTAGTGCCTAGGTTATGGACCAGCCATTTAGCCGCCACGGCACACGTTTTCCCTTCTTGCAGACATCCACCACCTCTTTATTCTCTGTACAGACGTTCGCCTTGAAGGGCTCCTTCAGCAGCAATGCAATAGTTCGACGCCTCATCAGGGGTAGTAGGCGCTATATAAATGCAATCACAATACAGGGGTTCCGCCTGCACCGGCCTGGGAATCCTCCCGAGCACCCTAGGCTGCTGACAGTGGCTGCCACCCTCTGAGTTTTCTTAAAGCAGCTGCTATTTTTCACACTTGCCGAATACTCCCCTTGAATGTCTATGCAATGAGAGCAGGGCTTACAGAAAACCGCTGGGGTTCACCCCCAGTGCAAATGTGTTCAGGGTGTGACTGGCCTGGCTCCCCACGCCGTGCTTAAAAACACGTTTGGTTGAAATTTTACACAACAGGCGACACGTGTTATATTTGGGGCGCGCCTGGTTTGCTCAGTGTAATCTTTACTGGGCAAACTCGTGCCTGTACTCGTGAAGATGTGAGCTAGCATTAAGCGTCTCGGCTCCTCACACGGGGTAACAAGCGCTATGCAAGAGCTACAAATAAGACACACAGTAGCTGGTTTAAAGATATTGTTCCAAATGCTATATAGATAGATGCATCTTCTGGTCCAGTCACACATACTGGTTTGCGCCTGGTCTCCCCCACCCTTGAGTGTGGTAGCTCAGTTGATTAATGCCCCTACTGCTGATACTTGTGTCTGAATCCAATACTCACCAGCTAGAATTCTGGCAGGTCCTCAGCGTGTCATCCTCCCATAGCTGACGTCAACACCATTGGCATTTGCGTCAATGTACGTCTTTACCTTTCAGTAGTGCTTGCCTTAGACGCATTGTGGGGAGACACATGCTCTACATGTTACGTGTGCAGCACTGTGGTGGTGTACAGAGCTCTAACAATTAATTATTTAAGAAATCCCCATTCCGAATGTTAGTAGGGCCTGTTTTGGATAAAAGAATTCGGCGAGTTACATCATTGTTGGAAAAATTTGAAATCTGCCTATCACAGGTCCTGATATGGACTGACTCTGCCTTTCATCCTTCCGAGGCCCTTCTTCTGTAGGCAGCAAAGAGAGTAGTGCTGTCCAGTGGTATAATAACAGACCTTGCTTTCACTAGCCTTGCCACGACATGTTCTTAATAGGAGTACAAAGACTGGCTCAGCATTTTCTCCTTCTAAGGTCAGTAAAACAAGTTTCACTGACTTGGGGAATAACAACACATGTAATCAATAGCAGCGCAATGACGGACCTCTTAGTTGCTAGAAACTAGAGCCAATAAAAAAGGTAATTACTTTTTATTAACACTTCTCCAAAGCGGCGTGCCGTTGGCAGCAAGCGCTATGTATGCAAAAACAAGTTGTCTCCGGGCAGGGATGCCTCGGCGCGCCTTGATCTTCCTTCGTTTTCACTCTGCAGGTGTCGAGTTACCAGTCTTTACTGCAGGGACACACTTTCTAAGTGCCCTCGGCTCACATTTAAGATGCTTCAGACGGGGAAAAGCTGGAACGGGCCAGCTGCACCCAGCCTGTCTAAGGGAAAGCACTTTTAGGGGTCGAACATCGCCTCGGCGAGTCAGAAAGCACTTTTACACCCCAGAAATCCCAGTCACAACAAACTGGGTGGCTTCGGCTGGCAATTAAAGAAACCAGCTCGGATGAAGTAGCCAATTAGAGGTCACCTTGTAATTAGAGTCCTCTGCCGCTGCCTGTCATGCCTTCTCCTCCTCACCGGGGTCGCATCCACACTCCTGGAAAAGCCAGGTACACTTGGCCTCCGTGTTAATGTAACATTCATTCTGACATCTTTAATGGCCTGCGCGTTTTCACTGCCCAGGAGAATGTTCAAGCTCTTTTCTTTTACAATTACGGCTGCAGCAGCCGCGCTCCCTCCGGACGCCGCTTGGGCGCTTCTCTCTCGGGCTCTGCTGTTCCTGACTTCAGAAATCCCTTATTTGGAGGCGGCCGCTTCCTCGTTTGCAAATGTTTTTCACCTCCTGAATTTAAGAATGGGAACGAAGAAAACAAGCATTTGCAATGCTCTAGGTCTCGCATTCGCGAGGTTTTGAGCTATTGGCATTGTAAATTACAATGCCTTTTAATTTTGTGTTTGAAAACCTACAAGCGGTGCGCAAACACGCACTTTCTACTCATGGTCATTACTTCCGAGAAGCAAAGCTGGCAATAACTGTGTCTCTTTTACTGCCAGCCTTGCTTCTTATAAGCAATGACTAGAAGTACAAACAGCGTGTTTACACACCGCTTGCAGGTTTTCAAAATATATAAATAAAAGGCATTGTAATTTACAATGCCAATAGCTCAAACTCTAGCAAGTGCGAGACCTATTGCATTGCAAATGCTTGTTTGCTATGGGAGCCAGTGTACGCGTCTGTACAGAAGCTCCCATAGAGTGCTATGGGAGTCCAGCCGAACCAAGTCTGTAACCATGCGGTTACATCGTACTCGCTCGGTTGGACTCGCACAGCGCGTCTCGCATGGAAAGCCCTCCAGGTCCGATTCGTACGGAGAGCTTACCAGGCGAGATCGGAATCAGCCCCTAAGTCTTTACATTCCATGTTATCTAGTTTACTTTTAATCCCTGCCACATTCCATGATTTTAACACTAGAGCTTTAGTTACATGCATATCCTTGGGTACTTGATCCCTATTTATGGGAAATTCCCTCAACTCCCCCTCATTATCAGGTCTGCCAGATATATTATCTTTTCCCAACAGTCAGTCCTGTGCACTAAGGTTTGAGAGAGGGTTATATCTATTTATCTTAAGAGTGGGCATACCAATTCCATTAGTGTCTGGTTTGTAAGAAAGCAAGTAACTTTTCATCCTGCCTACATAGTCTGGTGGTTTATAGAAAAACCCCAAGGGCACTGCAGTGATCCTCTACTCATAATTATTAGGTTGCCGATATCTATGATTTAGATTTAAATGGAGTGATTTTACCACTGTTGGGTGTCTGAAATCCACAAAACTACAATCACCAGTACCTAACTTTGAAGAGTGACCCACCCAGTATACCCTTTTGACTGCAATCATTTCATGGAACAGAGCACTGCTATCGCAAACCCTTTCAGACATCCAATGGGCCACCCTATTTTTTTAAGTCAAACCAGTTTTCTCTCACATGTGTCTCTAGTTTGGGAACATCCCTGAGAATTATTACATAAGGAGTGGAGTCAGGTGGAAGGTGTAATGTATCAGGGATGTTTATTGGGCTACTTGGGATTTCATTAACTGGTAGAGTTACACAATCCCTTTGTTGATCTAAAGCAGATAACCTTGGCAATGTTTTTTAATGTTAGTATGTGAAAATGATGTACATGGTAGTAGACAGATCTTTTAACATGAGTTCCTTCACTGACTGAAGTAGTTGCTGGAACTAGGACTAATTGAGTTAAAACCCCACCTGGTTCATTTGCTGTCAGAATTGTATTTGCACTTTCAAGGGATTTGGCCCTCCCATTAATTTCCCTGAGCTCAGAGATAACTTTCTTCTCCATATTATCAATTTTTGTGTGTAATGTTTTGGTAAGGGTCTCAATGTTCTTTATACCCAATATGTCTGAGTCTTTCAAGTTCCCCAGTAAACTGACACTTTTATTTTTCTGAGTCTTTACATTAGAAGATCTATTTGTGCTCTTGGATATAGCTCCAGGATTCTCAGTCGGTTATTTAATTCTTTTAGCAGGTGGCGGGCCCGATGTTTGGTTAGGCGGGGACACAATTATATACGATGAGTTGTCAACATTACCAAAAGAATGATTAATCATTAATGGTTATTTAGTTGCATTATCAGTCTCAATGTGAATCTCGTTTGGAGTTGTGGGCTCAATGGCAGTCGCAATGGACGTGAGATTTTCCACAACCACTTTCGTTATACTGCAAATAGCCTCATTCACAGCTTGTTTGGTCGCCACTATTCTAACTTCCACATTATTTCTTTTGCTCTCAATGAGACCCACCGCATTTGTTAAATATTTAGTAATTGAATTTGTCGATTCTGGCTATTTTGGGTTAGTTTCCCCAACGCCTTGAGGATACTTTCTTTTGACCATAATGAATATGGATGTATCAATTCAAGCCTTTAAAAATAATTCAATCTTACCCTGTTAATTCTGGACATAAAAAACCAAGAGATGTGGCCCGGCTTGACCTCAAACGGCCATGGATGGGTACAGATTGGCCAGTCAGTTTCTGTTCTCTTTCAAATTCCAAAACAGAGTATTGACATGGGGCCAAGTCCCACAGGGTATACAGAAAACCCATTTATCCTCAATTGGATCTTGAAAAAGAATCTCAAAACTTGACTAGTACTCTGTAACTCAATTCTTGTAGAGTTCATTGATGATTTACTTAGGGTGTCAAGTACACAAGAAGCCTGTAAACAGGATACGATTGCTTTACTAAATCATTTGGCTGAGAACAGACATAAAGGGGCCGATTCCGATTCGGGCCGGAAATCTCTCCGACCGAGCCGGACCCGGAGAGATTTCCGACCGAATCGGACCCGTGCAGTCCGACCGAACGAGTACGATGCGCACGTATGCCATCGGACTCGAGTCGGTCGGACTCCCATTGAAGTCAATGGGAGCCGGTCGTACAACGCGTACGCGGGCTCCCATTGACTCAATGGGTGCGATGCGGACAAGTGCGCCCCCTACAGCGTGTACGCGATGAGGCGACTCACGCCGTACACGCACAGGTAGGGGGACCCATGGGTCCCCCTGTGTGCGACTTCGCGCGGCTACGCGTACAGGGGGTCCGACACGGACCCCCAAAGTACGGCTCCGACTGCTCTTTCGAGCCGGAGTGCGCGGCTCGGTCGGACTGCTCGCGGCGCGCATCGTACTTACCCGGCCGGGGAACGTCTCCATTGCGCGGTGCGAGTCGAGTCCGAGCGAGTCGGTCGGTGCGGTTCGAGCCGGGAACGAGTCGGTCGGAGCGGTCGGGACGCCCGGACGAGTCGGTCGGCGACTCGCATCGTACTCGCTCGGCCGGACCCGCGTACGATTCGGTCGGGAAACAGGGCTCCGAATCGGATCCGGTAAATCCGAATCCGATTCGGAGCCCTACCGGCCGAGATCGGAATCGGCCCCCTAGTGTAACCTGGTAAGTTGCAATACTGCCAAAAAGAGATCCTGTATTTTGGGCATCTCACTGAGAAAGTAATAAGGAAGGTGTCGCAAGAGAGAATTACTGCAATTTTGAAAATTAATATCCCTAAAACACAGAGAGAAGTCGGAATGACTTTGGGAATTGTGGGCTGCTGTAGACAGTGGATACCCAACTTTTCATGATCAGCTTCCATGAAATAGTGAATGCTTAAAACCAATCCTAGAGCTGAGAGAAAGTCTCTGTCATGCCCTGGCACTGGGAATGCCTGATTACAGTAAAATGTTCACTTTGTTTTGCAGTGAGAGGGAGTGCTGTGCTTTCTCATGCTTACTCAGATGCATGGAGACTCTCTGAGACCTGTGGCATATTCAACTACTCATGACCCTGTTGCCGCAAGACTGCCCGGCTGCCTTAAAGTGGTTGTGGCGACTGATGTCAGTATTGAGAGAAGCGAGATTGTAGTCAAGGGACATCCTCTTACAGTGATGGTCTCTCATTCGGTAGAATTTTTTCTCACTCGCACTAAAACTCACTATATGACAGTCCGCCGAAATATAAATCCCATCGGATATAATAGGATTTATATTTCAGCGGACGGGATATCCATCACCGTTGTGACGGAGTAACCTGTGTGCCAAGATTTAAATCAGGACCTTGGTCCTAATCTCCTATATAGAATGGAGAATGTGTGATCAGACTGCTGGAAGCAATGCAATTGCCACAAGATAGCGGAGGGGTAAAAATTACTATTCCCACTCCAGTGACTGCAACAGTAGGGAAAGTGTTGGATAGCGGAGGGTTAGAATTTACTATTCCCACTCCAGTCAGTGAAACAGTAGGGAAAGTGTTGGCTAGCGGGGGGTAAAAATGACTATTCCCACTCCAAGGAGTGCAACAATAGGGGAAGCGTTGGATAGCGGAGGGGTAAAAATTACTATTCCCACTCCAATGAGTGCTACAGTAGGGAAAATGTTGGATAGCGGAGGGGTAATAGTTACTATTCCCACTACAGTGAGTGCAACAGTAGGGAAGTGTTAGATAGCGGAGGAATACAATTTACTATTCCCACTCCAGTCAGTGCAACAGTAGGAAAAGTGTTGGATAGCAGAGGGGTAAAAATTACTATTCCCACTCCAGTGAGTGCAACAGTAGGGAAAGTGTTGGAAAGCGGAGAGTTAAAATTGACTTTTCCCACACCAGTCAGTGCAACAGTAGGGAAAGTGTTGGATAGCGGAGGAGTAAAAATGACTATTCCCACTCCAATGAGTGCAACAATAGGGAAAGTGCTGGATAGCGGAGGGGTAAAAATTACTATTCCCACTCCAGTCAGGTCAACAGTAGGGAAAGGGTTGGATAACAAATGGGTAAAAATTACTATTCCCACTCCAGTGAGTGCAACAGTAGGGCAAAGTGTTGGATAGCAAAGGGGTAAACATTACTATTTCCACTCCAGTGAGTGCAACAGTAGAGAAAGTGTTAGATAGCGAAGGGGTCAAAATTACTATTCCCACTCCAGTTAGTGCAACGGTAGGGAAGGTGTTGGATAGCAGAGGGTTAAAATGTACTATTCCCACTCCAGTCAGTGCAACAATAGGGAAAGTGTTGGATTGCAGAGGGGTAAAAATTACTGTTCCCACTCCAGTCAGTTTAAAATTAAAAGCAAACAAAATATCAACAACAAAAATAAAAAATAAAAAATATATATATATATATATATAAATATGTTAAAAATAAAAATACATTTAATATTAAAAATTAAAAAAATTAAAACATTTTATAATGTTAAATACATATCACAGATACCTACAAATATTATATTAAATAAAATAAAAACATAATTTTCAAACAAATAAATATTTTCATTTAGAAATAATTTATAAACAAAAACATTAATTATTACATAAATTTAGTTTATTTACTTCCTACCCTATAGCACCACACAATTCACAACCCACATCTAAATTTTAAAAAAAGTACTTTCATAATTAACATAATTAATTATCAATTAAAGAAATATTATTAATTAAAAAACAAATTAAAACACAGAAAAATGTATTAACTTCCCACCCTTTACCCATATAATCCCCACAACCCACACCTAAAATTAAACTGTAAAAAAATGAATTAAACAATTAAAATGTATTTTCAATTTAAAAACTAATAGTATTTAACAACTGATTATAAAGTATGTAAAATTAATTTACTCCCCATCTTTTACCGCTATAAAACCAAAACCCACACGCAATTTGTTTTTAACAATTACGCTAATTAATTATCAATTAATTAATTAATATTATCAACTAATTATTAATTAATTAAACATAAATTACTTCCCACCCTTTACCCCTATAAACCCCACAACCCACACCTAAAATAAATTACACAATTACCATAAATTAATTACCAATTAATTATTTAATACTAATTAGCAACCAATTAATAATTAATTAAAAATAAATTCTTTCCCACCTTATACCCCTATAAACCCCACAACCCACACAATAAATTTACAACAAAAAAATAAAAACACAATTAACAGTATAAACTATCAATTAAATAAATATTAATAAATAAACAAATCATTAATTTATTATAATTAAATTACTTCCCACCCTATTCCCCTATAAACCCACAATCCACAACCGAACTGAAAAACGCAAAATTTAATTCAAATAAAATTGATAACTATTAAAAATGTAACACATATATTAAAAAACATAAACAATACTTATACAAAAAAATACATCACATACATTTAAAATATATACTAAAATACATAACACTAATTAAAAAAATCGATATGTTAAACAACTATATTTTTGCAAACGATATTAATGACTTCTATATTTTTTTAAATGAGTTTTCTTACCTTAAAGTCGATATTCTTTACCACGATATTGTTGCTGATGATATTTCTGTGTCACGATATTTACAACTCGATATTTTGTGTAGGTTGACATTTTCAACTCAATATTTTGTCTACATACCGTCTAGGGGTATGATGGGTGTTGTGGATGTGTCTGTGGTCGCGGGTGTGATGTCTGGGGTATCCTGGGGGTGGTGGTGGTAGTGAGGTGGTGACTGTCAAGTGAGTGATTGAGTGCTGCTGTGTTTTTTGGTGTTTCTGTTTGCATGTGCTGCTTGTGGGTGTTGAAGTGTGTGCATGCATATGTGTGATTATGTGTGAGTGTGCTTTGAACAGGCATGAGAATAGGGAATTGGGATGAGGATTGGGAAGAGGCAGGAGGTGGGGAGGAAGATTGGGATGGGTGGAAGGCCATGAGTGAGGAGGCCAAAGCCTGAAAAGCTCTCTGTAGGCCACACATAGCACTCTGGATGCCTTCCAGATAGGACATCACCTGTTGCAGATAGCTGCCTTGCCCCTGAAAGGCATTCAGTAGTGCCATCTACCCTACAGTGATGTGTTTCAGGAGGTGAATAGCCTCCTCCCTCAGGGCAGTGGGGAGACATGGGCAGGGGCTGAGGTGCCTGAAGCGAAGGAGACCACTCCCCTCTTAAGGGAGCGGGCCCAGCCAACTGGCTGGGGAGCAACAGAGAGGGTTGAGATGGCAGACAAGAATGGTGTTGGTACTGTTCCTGAGTGTTCTGCTACCACTAGGGAGTGTCCACTGGAGGTTGACTCTGCAGATGATGATGTCCTCTGTGTCCTCTGTGGAACTCCTCTCACCCTCTGGGCCACTGACTCTCTCAGTGTCTGTAGTGTCACGCCGCAGCCACTGTGGCCAGCTACTTCCCCAATGATGTTGGCACTGTCTCCTCAGCTTGCCTGGGATGATGCTGAGATGACATTTAAAATAGGTTTATTACATCTGTGTGAACACACTGGACCAAGAGCTTTTACCATAGAACATTTCTGAAGTGCACAGATGACTCCAGCTACAAGGTCTACTATAGTGGCTTCAACAATAGCATGAGCACATGCATGCATGCTACATGACATGTAAACAGTTGCTCACAGTGATGTCATAACCACAGACAGCTCCATTTGCATAAGTGAACTTGTCTCAACTCCATCCTTATGTATCTAGTAGGATACTTGATCACCTTGTATACTTTGGCTCTTGTAGTGTACCATATTGACTTGATGTCATCAAATAGGATGGCTATGATAAAATCATTTCAACAGATTCCACACAAGGCCCTGCAATCCCTGCAATCAGCAAATAGTCACGTACCTAAACCCACATCATAATGAAATTATGGTCAAGTAATACAGATATGTTGCAGCAATATGTGCAGCAGAAGAAATAAGGTGCCATGCAAATGCTCATTTCACACTGTTGACACTTCTTAATTGAAACTTCCTCACATGTCCACTGTCAGAATAGTCTAATTAAAGCTGTACTTAAGTAGTTTTGCTATGTATCACATGTAGCACAGAAAGGTAGACTGGAGACAATCTGGCCCAAAGTTTTGGGAGATTTGTCTACAAATATTCACAGCATAAGAATTCATCTAGGCCTAGGGACATCCCCAATCCAACCTGGTACTGGGGAGAACACCATTCTTACATTGCATAGCTAAAAGCCAATATACCATTGAAGGGTGTTGAGCCTCAGGGAATCTCCCTTACATGGGCATTACATGGGCCCTCAACTGCCCATCCAGCTCAGGATACACCACCGCCAGTATGCGAGCCATTAGGAGGGTCAGGGTGTGGGGTGCAGCACGCACCACACCTGGATTGGGAGGACATCCCCAATTGGACCTCTGCGATCTTCCGGGTCCACCGCCTCAGGTCCTCCCATCTCTTTTGGCAATGGACGCTGTGCTGCTTGTAAATCCTCAGGCTCCGCACCTTCCTGCTGATACCCTTTTATATGTCTCGCTTCTGATGGGCCTTGACCTTTAAGGATATATGAGAGGAAAAACCAGAATGTGAATTAAACTTTTCGCATATCAGTTGAAATGTGATACATTGCGAATACATCTAGCACACTCATTACTCAAAAGTTAACAGAGAACGTGTGTAGTTTTCATATGCTGAGCACTACAAATATATGGATATACACATTTGTATCAATATTCTGACTATCCTCATACCTGGTCATCTCCCAACCTGACTAAGGCAGCCCTCTAACATCATAAAAGCCAGACCTATCTTACATGTACTGTAATGTGAGGTACTTTGACAGCGTAGAAAACAATGTGGCCTATTGAAGGCTAACCAACTTTTGCATTTCTGTACTGACACCTTTACAGCCAGGCCAATTGACTTGATGGCTACGGTCCATAGAGCCTGGTACCCTAATATAGACTACATGCTATGACTAAGCTTACTATGAAAGGGCTGCCATGTGTGTCAGTGAGAGCTTGCTCTCTGACAATGTGTGGACTTGTGTACTCATAGATGGGATATCATACTACGGTGATGGAGTATGTGTGGCATGTACTAGCATCACAGGACACACCTTTTGACATATTTGGCACTGTTACAGGGATGGTATAAAAATACCATTGCATGTCCTGTTGAATTGGTTGCATATAAAAACATGGTGATTCACCTATACAACACCTGTTTTGAAGTAACCAACTATCTGCACTGTTAATCTGTCACTTGTGAGGTAGGGCTGTACAGTGCAAGCAATACTCATGGAGCAGTGAAAACAGACCTGTGGAAGTAAGGGGACTATCATTAGGAAATCACACATCTTGGAAATGTAGGTCAATGGACTGAAGTACCAGGTCAAGGGGAAACTGCAATCACCATTCTAAATGTAGCCCATGTGAGAACAATCTGGGGGGTATTGTTTGTGACAACTCAATTTGTGAGCATCCAAGAACCTACAGGTCAAAAGGGATTTAACTCTGTGCATCATCTGTATTGCCACAAAGACTCAACCCCAGCCTGGCACATAGTTCTGACTGCACAGCTTATTTTCAGTCCTTTCTCTGTGCAGGCTAACCATACTGATGTCACATGACCAGCACATTCCCAACATCTCTAAATGAAAAAGGTCAGCTTGAGGCTTTCCAATAAGTGACCTCAAGGCTGTGTAGCACTCTGAAGGGGTCTGTGAGCTATTGCTAGCTCCCAGACAACTGTTTGGAGAGTCCTGATTTTGGCTGAGTGATATGTGGGACTGTACGCATAGCTAACAGCATCCTCATCTGCTCCAGATAGAGTACATACAAGGCATGTGCTGTTAAGGTTATACTATTATCTTCACATTTAGCATTATCAGAGTTATATCAATATCACAGGTACCATGGATTTCATGAATGCATAGATGGCTACATACACACTAAGGGGCCGATTCCGATTCGGGCCGGAAATCTCTCCGACCGAGCCGGACCCGGAGAGATTTCCGACCGAATCGGACCCGTGCAGCCCGACCGAACGAGTATGATGCGCATGTATGCCATCGGACTCGAGTCGGTCGGACTCCCATTGAAGTCAATGGGAGCCGGTCGTACAACGCGTACGCCGGCTCCCATTGACTCAATGGGTGCGAGCGGACAAGGGCGCCCCCTACAGCGTGTACGCGGCGAGCGACTCGCGCCGTACACGCACAGGTAGGGGGACCCATGGGTCCCCCTGTGTGCGACTCGCGCGGCTACGCGTACAGGGGTCCGACACGGACCCCCAAAGTACTGCTCCGACTGCTCTTTCGAGCCGGAGTGGGCGGCTCGGTCGGACTGCTCGCGGCGCGCATCGTACTTACCCGGCCGGGGAACGTCTCCATTGCGCGGTGCGAGTCGAGTCCGAGCGAGTCGGTCGGTGCGGTTAGACCCGGGAACGAGTCGGTCGGAGCGGTCGGGACGCCTGGACGAGTCGGTCGGCGATTTCGCATCGTACTCGCTCGCCCGGACGCGCGTACGAATCGGTCGGGAAATAGGGCTCCGAATCGGATCCGGTTAAGCCGAATCCGATTCGGAGCCCTACCGGCCGAGATCGGAATCGGCCCCTAAGTAGAAATGAAGTCTTTTCACACACTACACATCCCAATGGTGATGTTACAATTGTTATGTATAGTGCTCAACAATCCCTAACATGAGTGTCCTATGTAGGGACCAACAAAGGATACAAAACTTAATAGACCTAACTATGGAACTCCAGGGCACATTGTAGCCAGTGGAAATGGCAAAGAGGGATTTGCACAGAGTAATACATGGATGTCAGATTGTTACCGGTTCCTCTGGTGAGCCATAGAGCTGGCCATACAAGGAAAGTACCTCTTCAGTCAGCAGCTACAGCTTCTCTGCAGAGAAGGCACAGACCCTCTCACCTGCTTCACCTTGCATGATTGCTCCCAGAGGTGGCAAATAGCAGCTTAAGGTGGAGGAGGTGTTGATACCAGCAGTGTCGGGAGGCAAGTGAGGTATTTTTCAAACTGCTGCTTACATGTATGTGATACACGCAGTAATCAGCGGAGGTGAACACAGCCATTGGCCCTCTACCATCATAGTCGCCAACGTTAGCCTATGGCTCTGTCTGTCGTGAATTAAAAAGCCCACCGTGCGGTCAAATTGCACCAGCGGCGGCAGCTTCAGAATATCCAATATGCGAGGTCAGGCATCTGCAATTTTAGCAGCTAGAAGTACAGTGTTGGTGACTGTTAAGTGCATCACCACCACTACAAATGAGGGGTTAGATGTTTACGTATGGACTACTCCATTGCCATGTATTTTCGATGACTCAAATCATCTGTGTAGTGCATTACTGTGCATAAACGCTAAATTTGCGTGGTGCACTGTAGACTGCAGTTGATAGCATTTTGACCAACAATATCCCAAAAAAGAATATTAAGGTGCTAATAAAACATTTTTGGATGCATAATTTGCACATTTATGTTATAGACACATGTGAAGGCCACAATGTAGATTATTGGTGGATGTTGGACAGTAGAAAATTATTATGTGAATAATGTGTAATGCTTTCTGAACCTGTTATGTTTTGTCACATGACTTTTGGCTTACTCTTCACATGTGTTACTGTGGACACAGTTACCAATGTTCAAAGTTGTTTTCACTCCACACATAGGTACCCTGGGAGAGGGAGGAGAGGACAGCCTCCGGTGGACCGCCCATTTCCAGCCCTTCAGACCATAGAAGAAAGGGATATCATCAAGAAGTTTTGTTTCAATAGGCAAACCATACTGGATTTATGCCATCAGTTGGAGCCTAATCTACTTCCTCAAAACAATAATCCCACATGTATCCCACTAATTGGGAAACGTATCCGGCCACAGGTTCCTTTTAATACACAGTGGCAATGTCTTGGGGTATTTCACAACCAATATTCAGTAGTATACTACAAGACATGCTTTCAGCAATGATGAGACACATTGACAGCTACATCCAGTTCTTTAGACGCGAAGATTTTGCCAATGTGAAGGTTGAATTCTATGGATTTGGTTGACTCCCACATGCGGTTGGAGCCATTGATGGCACCCATATTGCCTTAGTACCACCGCAAGGCAGGAAATAAGTTTACCGTAACTGGAAGCACTTCTATTCTATCAACGTGCAAGTTGTTTGCTTACCGGATTTGTATATCTCAAATGTCTGTACCCGGTTCCCAGGATCAGTCCATGATTTCTTTGCACTGTGGAACAGCAACATACCCAAGCTGATGTCACTACTACTACTGGAGAGGGCCTGCTTATTATTGATAATTATGATCTGTCCTAACTTTGTGTGGGTAATATCAGGTAGTGCAAACAGAAAGTGTGTATCTGAGTCAACAGTAGATCTAGGTCTGGCTTGCCTACCTGAGTTTCACAAACCTAGAGTTTTTTGTTTTTGTTTTGAAAACTTTATTTATTGGTATTTCGTATAATCAGTACATCTTAAATCATACCCGGTGTATCATATGATGAGATACTATACAAAGAAGTTACTTGACAGTCTGTGCATTACATCTTACGTTCAGAGCATGCTAGCATAGTTACGTTACATTGTCATCATACGGGAAAGGAGCACATAGAAGAAAAGAAATTATAAAGCATTGGCGACATCCTTGCTTATTAAACATTTCCTGATTATCTTATATTAAGGTCAACACATGGGCCGGTAGTATAGGTACGCATTATCCTTGTGGATCTACCTGTGGGGTGATCAAGCAGCACCCTACATACCCTCTGTCTACTTTTGCGAAATTCAGGCGGAACTCCACTTCTACATTGATCCCGCAGAATATTGGTCTCACTATACCCTGTGTTGTATCCCCTGCTGTCTCTCTATCTCCTGCATCCCGAAGCGTCTGGTGTGGTGTCTGGAATGGAGAGAAGGTAGGTTTTAAGGGGGTACCAGATGTCTCTGGGTTTCGACGAGGGTGGAAGCAGTTCTGCATATATAATGGCTTGTTCCTGCCATGTTGTCATGTCTGAGAGCCATTCTTTAAATTTAGGGGCTCTGCCCCTGCCCCATCTGCAGGCAACTTGGCGTTTCGCGATCACTAGGCCTAGTGCTATTAGCTTCTTGTGTGGAGTGTCAGCCCCATCTAGGTATCCCAGTATGGCCGTGATCGGGGAAGCCTGTAGAGGAGAGCCCACCATTTGTTCCAGGGCCCCAAACACCTGTTGCCAATATTCATTGACGTGTGGACATTCCCAAGACAGGTGAAGAAATCCCGCCCCTTCTTGTCTGCAGCGCGCGCACCTGTCGTAGTCTCTCAAATGGAGCCCAAACAGCCTAGCGGGCGTGTAATATAATCGGTGTAAGAACTTGGAATGTATCAATTTTAGCCCACTGTTCGCTGAGACATATCCTGTTTGTTTACAACAAAAAACCCATTGCTTGTCTGGTATTGGTGTGCCTAGATCCCCTTCCCAGGCCTGCCGGGACGATATCTGAGGTGTTTTGGTAGTGTTTTGTACGTTGTGATATATGCGTGATGACACATGGCGGGGTGGTTCTGCCTGAAGTATGTCATGTAATGGTATTAAAGTCTTGGCTCCTGAGGGAACGTGAGGGCATGGGCACTTTGTCTAAGTCTTACATACATGAATAGCTCCATCGTTGTAGGAGTTTCTCCACAAACCTAGAGTTATTTCTAAATATTGGAAAGGGAGCCCCGCCACCTTAAAAGCAGAAAAAGGCAGTACCTTCTCTGGTGTTCTCTGTTACAGACCCCAGGGTCTCCAAATTCATACCTCACCCCTCTGATAGAGGGGCTCTTTCTAATATGGCATAAGCTCCTTCAAACTTTTTTTTATCTTAGGGGATTTTAATCTCTGGGCAGAAGAAGAACTCTCACCCTCTTTTCAGGAACTGCTGAGATCATGTGAGATCTTAGGCCTTCAACAACGGGTGTGTGGCCGCTCCCATCAGGCAGGACACACGCTAAATCTCATTGCTGCTCCTAAATATCTGATTTCAGTACATGATATCGTGCCACTATGCTGGACTGGTCTTGCTCTGATCTCATTTCTAATAATGGGAAAGGAGCCTCGCCACCGCAAACTGGCTCCTATGCCATTAAGGACAGGAAGAGCCTGGCATAAACTTAATAGAACAGATAGGCTGCCTCCTTTTGACCTCCGCACCAGTCTTGCCCCGGAGAACTTCATAGAAGTCAACTGCTCTGTGTATGAGCAGGGGATTCTGGAAACCATGGATAAATTGATCCTGGTCACCAGCTCAAAACCTCGGCGCAGGCCCCTGGCATCATGATATAATGACTCACTAAAAATGCTTAAATTGGTATGCAGACAGCTGGAAAGGAAGTGGTGGAGAAGATACCTCGAAGCCAACAAGAAAAACCTAAAGATTTCTCTGTACAATTACAAGAGTGAGGTTAGCAAAGCCAAGGCAGAATACTTCAATAAATGAAATTCGTGTTGCCTCTAAATGCACGAGAAAGGTCTTCGATATCCTTCGGGAGCTTTCTAACCCTGACTGCACTAAACAAGCAGTCATTCCATTCCAGGAGCTTTGCAATAACCTTTCAAACTTCTTTGATGAGAAGTTTAGCATATTGGAAGAGATTGGTGCTCCCACTCAAACCCCATCCACCTTGGCTCAGAATAGAGTAGATGTCATGGAATGCCAGGCCCAGAGGTTCGACATTTTTCATCTCAATGGAGTGCCTTCTACTCACTGCCAGATCAACCACCTCGGAATCTCCACAAGATCACTTACCTCCTAGAGTGTGGAAAGAGTTTAAGGATGAGTTAGCCCCCTCCATCCTGCAGTTCTGTAATCAATCCCTGGTGTCAGTGATTGTGCCATCTGCATGGAAGAAGGCTATAGTTATGCCCCTCTTACAAAAACCCCTCAGCAGATCCACTGATTCTAAGGACCTCCAGACCCATATCACTACTTCCTTTCCCAGTGAAAATAGTAGAGCGATATGTGAGTGGAAGGCTATCTCACTTTCAGGAATCCCACTCGCTCTTCGAGGATGAGAAGTTCTTGTTCCGACCTGGGCATGGCACAGAGTTGGCCCTGATCACTGCCTGGGGCAAACTATGGAAGAGGATAGTTGGTGACTAGCTGACAGTCCTGATAATGCTCATTCTGTCGGCTGCGTTTGACACAGTTTGACATTCAATCCTACTGGACAGACTAACTGCAATTGGGGTGGGAGGCACAATCCTGAAATGGATGGAATCTTTCCTAACAGATCAATGCCAGGCAGTTGCTCAGCCTCCTTACTGCTCCGCATTAAACAATTTGTGTCAGGGAGTGCCAGAGGGATCGGCTCTTAGTCCCATTCTGCTCAATGTGTATATGAAACCCCTTATCACCCTCATCAAGGAACATGGCCTAAAATTGATCAACTATGTGGATGACACGCAATTGATTCTTTCTCTTACCAACAATTAGGAGGAGACAATAACAGCCTTCCTGAGAGCCATGATAGAAATTGGCAAGTGGATGAATGCCAACTCCTTGAAACTTAATGGGGAAATAACCGAATTCCTCTGCTGTGCACCAGGTAGAATCTCCATGACACTCCCCACAATATCTAGCCTCTTCCATCGGAAGAGGCGTTGTTGACTTCAGACACAGTCCATAACCTTGGGGTTGTGTTTGACAATAAACTATCTCTGGAGAACCACATGACTAAAGTGGCAGGCACATGTTTTGCATTACTACATGGGCTTAGGAAGGTGTTCCCTTTGATTGCCCCTCCAATCCAGAACTATGGTGGTGCGGGTGTCATACTTAGCAGACTAGACTATTGCAATGCCCTACTTCTCGGTGTACCTTAATACCTGGTCAAGCGAATATACAGAGTAAAAGTAGCTGCAGCTAAACTGGCACTAAATTGACCTCTTAGGTACTCGGCCAGCGATGCCCTAAAGGAATTACACTGGCTTTCTCTAAAGCAGAGGATTACATTCAAGGCCATGTGTATTGTTTTCAAGGCTCTACAAGGACATGGCTCTGTGCCACTGAAACGTTGATTCAAAAGATCCAATCATCCAAGATCTCTCCGATCAAGCACTGCAAACCTTGCCTGCACCCACACGTACTGAAGATCAAGACAAAGGGGCCGGGCGTTCTCGATAAAAGCAGCCCAGCTATGGAATGAGCTTCCATACTCACTGAGATCCTCATAGGAGTTGCTGCAATTCAGAAAGGCCCTGAAGACCTGGCTCTTCCTGAAGTAAAATCGATTCTGCAGTCGGAAGTTGGCATATGCACTCTCCGCAAGATATCTCCTAGTATGCTTGCACCAGGATACCAGTTTTGGCGACAGTCAGTGCTTTATAAATACTATAAATAAATACATTGTTGCACTTATGTCTGTCTTCCATCTAGGAGACTCAGCGGATCCCAACCGTCCATGGTTGTTGGCACCGCTGAGGAGTCCAACAACGCTAGGGGAAGTCTGATTCAATGAGACCGATGGAAAGGGTGAACAGCCATTACAATGCGGCTGTTTCACCGCAAGTCATTACATCGCATGCGTTACAACACATGCGATGTAACAATCCGTAGCCATTACTACGCATACCATTACATCACATGCGCTTTTACAACGCATGCGATGTTATGGCTATCCACATCGTTGTGAGGAAACTGAGTCTCTTCCGTTTCCTCACAATGATGTGCACCGCCCCTTAGACGACGCTGGAACCAGGAGAGAGGAACCACGAGGAGAGAGAGGTAAGGGGGAATGGGGGTAGGGAGAGGGTCGTGCTGGGGATAGTGTTTTAGGGTAGTGCTGTGGTGTTTGTGTAGTGTAGGGTAGTGTTTTAGGGTTTAGGGTAGTGTTGGGGGGTCGTGCAGGGTAGTGTTTCAGTGTAGGGACCGGACTGGGGGGCAGGGGAGGGTCGTGCTGGGGGTAGTGTTTTAGGGTTTAGGGTAGTGTTGTGGTGTTTGTGTAGTGTAGGGTAGTGTTTTAGGGTTTAGGGTAGTGTTGGGGGGTCGTGCCGGGTAGTGTTTCAGTGTAGGGACTGGACTGGGTGGTGGGGGAGGGTCGTGCTGGGGGTAGTGTTTTAAGGTTTAGGGTAGTGTTGTGGTGTTTGTGTAGTGTAGGGTAGTGTTTTAGGGTTTAGGGTAGTGTTGGGGGGTCGTGCAGGGTAGTGTTTCAATGTAGGGACCGGACTGGGGGTGGGGGAGGGTCGTGCTGGGGGTAGTGTTGTAGGGTTTAGGGTAGTGTTGTGGTGTTTGTGTAGTGTAGGGTAGTGTTTTAGGGTTTAGGTTAGTGTCGGGGGGTCGTGTAGGGTAGTGTTTCAGTGTAGGGACCGGACTGGGGGGGGTAGGGTCGTGCTGGAGGTAGTGTTGTAGGGTTTAGGGTAGTATTGTGGTGTTTGTGTAGTGTAGGGTAGTGTTTTAGGGTTTAGGGTAGTGTCGGGGTCGTGCAGGGTAGTGTTAGGACTGGGGGTCGGGGGAGTGTCGTGCAGGGATACTAAATTAGGGTTTAGAGTAAGGCAGTGTAGTGTCACTGACCTTTCAGACTTTTACCATGAGTATACCTATACCACGTATGCCTTTGCGTTGTAATGGCATGCGTGGTAAAGGAATATGCGTGGTAAAAGTATGCGATGTAATGGCATGTCGTTGTAATGACAATGCGTAGTAATACCCGCGTTGTAATGGCACGCGTTGTATTACTATGCGTTGTAATGAGTCATATTTGATGGAAAGACATGGCAGCCAGTGGAGTGGGCTTTTGGGCTCTTGAAGGCCAGATTTAGATATCTGGACAAAACTGTGGGAGTCCTCCTCTACTCACCCAGGAAGGTGTGTCATATCACTGTGACCTGTTGCATGTTCCACAACCTTGTCCTACGACGGAACACCCCTTATATCACAGAGGATGGAAACCATGAAGTGCCACCGGATGAGGATCCTGAAATGCCAAATGAGGATGATAGTGGTGAAGAGGAAGGAGCTGACTTGCGTCAAGATCTCATCAACAACTTCACATGAGTGTAAGTATTTTGTGAAATGTCATGACTTTGACTGTTACAGCAACTCTTGTGGTGATGATGAGAGGAGTATGTTGGTGTGGAATGTTAGGAAGGTCAAACTATTGAAAACCCAGTGAGAGGTGTTTGTTGAGCAAGGTTTTGACACATGGTCATTTTGTTTGTACTGCTTTGTCTTGCTTTGATTTTTGTCATTGACTGTGTTCTCCAGAAGCTGACTACGTGAATTGTTTTATAATTATTGTTTGATAGCTAATTTCTTTGTTTTGGTCTGTGTTAGGTACCTTCACCATGGCATCTTCATTTGGACATTTCAGAGTTGTGACATTTACGGGTATATGATGCTGTTCAGAAGTACAAAGGGGACATGGGTTGTTCTTGGGAATCACTGTCACAGACTGTGGGTGTACAAATCCTGTGCCAAGACAGCTTGTACAATGATAGGATGGAATTTATGAGGAATCCATTGGACTTGTTCCTTGTTGTTCGGTGGTTCTAATGCAATGTGTGTGCCATCATGCACTACAACAAAATGTTGTTGTGGGGCCAAATCATGCTACTCTGCTTTCACATTCGCAAAATCCTTATTGTGTGTAAAGAGCATGTAGCTGTTGATGTGTCTCCTCATTGTTTTGCAAAGTGCTTGTGGCACACCACTGAAATTTGGTTGTGACATTCCACCAGATACTGCAACAATGTATTTGAATGATCCTGTGATCAGAAAATGCAGTACTGCCATGTGTTTGTCTATTGGTGTTATTGATGTGGGATTCCTTTTGTGAGCTAGGCGATATGGTTCCAGCTGATGAAATTGGCCAATTTTATTTTGCCCATTCAATAGGAAATTGTCTGATGTATCCCTTCCTTCCATGTTGTTAAGTTCAGTAATTGAAAATGTGATCACTGGCACAGAATATTAGAGTCATGTATGATTTGCTATGTTTCTAGCATAATGCCAGCCTATTGTTGGTACCCTGAAATAATACACTTGTATGTATGTGTCGGTGAGACAAGGTTGTGATCCTGAGCTTAGCATTGTGTACATGCAACATACCCATGCTTACACAAGTTAACATTTTTGCCATTGTAAAGTTCAGATGGGAGTATATATATATATATTGCTAAATGTGAGCTATACTGCAGCAGGCACTGAGTTTCAAACTACTGGATGTATTAAAGTGAACAAAGAAGAAAATAAATATTGTGCAAAACCAAGCGGGAAAACAGAAAAGTGAGATAGTCAGTCACAGTGAATGAAACCACAGTTGTAGATGCCAAATAGTTTGAAGTACAATGTCCAAAATACTGCTCCCATTAGAAAGGTAAATGTGTCCAGAAATAGTCCACAGAGTGAATGTGTTACACACAGGAGGAAATTAGGTTCAAGGTTTCTTGCTCGCGGTGGTGGAGGTCTTTAACTCTGTATCTCCTGCTGATTTGCGTGGATGTCCCCGCTTGTCAGTGTGGGGAGATCCACAGCTGTAGGGACAGGGGAGTCTTCAGGTGTATCTTTCTCTGGCGGGTCCTCCCTTCCTTTGGCTGCCACAGATGTTGATGGGCCTGATGTTGTTGGACCACAGGAAGAGGTAGATAGTGCTGGAAAAGCCCTGCACAGGTGTGTGTAAATGTCCTGCAGCACCCCAATCAGGCAGCTCATGTTGGTGTTATTGGCCTGCATCTCATAGTGTATGTCCCTCTGCAGCTGCTTCATCTCCTGGATTTCAGTTAACACCTGGCCCATCACACCTTGGGACTCCTAATAGGCTCCCAAGTCTTGGTTGATGGTGGCCTGGGTGTGAGTTACCTCAGTGGCTCATTCCACCGGCCCACAGTTACCCAATTACCCTCCCACGACCCCCACCCCCACAAGCCTGTGCCCTTGTCTCAGGGTGCCCTCTCCCACTGGGACCTGGCTCCTTTCTAGCAGGGATGGTGATTGTCACATCAGGATCCAGGAGTGGGCGGCACACAATGGTTGAAACTGTGCTGGTACACAGCTTGCAGGGACTGAGGTTGGCCGAGGTGTTGCAGCTGTAGTGAGAGGTGTTGTTGTGGGCCAAGTGAGAGTCACTGTTGCCATCTACCCAGGCTGACCAGATGGACCAGCACTGCCATCCTCATCCAGATCAGCAGGAGTATTGTCATCACTGAAGGTTTAGTCCTTGGGTGGAGTGGGTGTCTCTTCTGTGGGCAAGATTTGGGCAGGTGCTCTGCCAGATCGAGCTATTGTGAAATAGAGCGATACCAAAGGGGATGATGGACGGAGCGTTAGAGCAAATCAAACACTCACCCCCAGTCAACTGATCTGGGTTTAATCCATCATCATTCTTTAGCTCACTCCACCACCCCAGTTCAGACATGGCCATATGCAAATCAGTCTGACCCTGTGCCTCATGGGAACAGTCCAGCCCGAACTGCCAAGCCATGTCTTCCCTGGACCGGAAACAAGCATCCTGGGACCGGTTTCGGGTTCAAAACCCTCATCAGCCAGGCTATCTTGAATCCAGTGGCAAAGTGAGCAAGGGACCCACGTCTGGGCATACCCTGCCAACTTAGGGCGAACAAAGCGATACCAAAGGGGATGATGGACGGAGCGTTAGAGCAAATCAAACACTCACCCCCAGTCAACTGATCTGGGTTTAATCCATCATCATTCTTTAGCTCACTCCACCACCCCAGTTCAGACAAGGCCATATGCAAATCAGTCTGACCCTGTGCCTCATGGGAACAGTCCAGCCCGAACTGCCAAGCCATGTCTTCCCTGGACCAGAAACAAGCATACTGGGACCGGTTTCGGGTTCAAAACCCTCATCAGCCAGGCTATCTTGAATCCAGTGGCAAAGTGAGCAAGGGACCTACGTCTGGGCATACCCTGCCAACTTAGGGCGAACAAAGCGATACCAAAGGTGATGATGGACGGAGCGTTAGAGCAAATCAAACACTCACCCCCAGTCAACTGATCTGGGTTTAATCCATCATCAATCTTTAGCTCACTCCACCACCCCAGTTCAGACATGGCTGTATGCAAATCAGTCTGACCCTGTGCCTCATGGGAACAGTCCAGCCCGAACTGCCAAGCCATGTCTTCCCTGGACCGGAAACAAGCATCCTGGGACCGGTTTCGGGTTCAAAACCCTCATCAGCCAGGCTATCTTGAATCCAGTGGCAAAGTGAGCAAGGGACCCACGTCTGGGCATACCCTGCCAACTTAGGGCGAACAAAGCGATACCAAAGGGGATGATGGACGGAGCATTAGAGCAAATCAAACACTCACCCCCAGTCAACTGATCTGGGTTTAATCCATCACCATTCTTTAGCTCACTCCACCACCCCAGTTCAGACATGGCCATATACAAATCAGTCTGACCCTGTGCCTCATGGGAACAGTCCAGCCCGAACTGCCAAGCCATGTCTTCCCTGGACCGGAAACAAGCATCCTGGGACCGGTTTCGGGTTCAAAACCCTCATCAGCCAGGCTATCTTGAATCCAGTGGCAAAGTGAGCAAGGGACCCACGTCTGGGCACACCCTGCCAACTTAGGGCGAACAAAGCGATACCAAAGGGGATGATGGACGGAGCGTTAGAGCAAATCAAACACTCACCCCCAGTCAACTGATCTGGGTTTAATCCATCATCATTCTTTAGCTCACTCCACCACCCCAGTTCAGACATGGCCATATGCAAATCAGTCTGACCCTGTGCCTCATGGGAACAGTCCAGCCCGAACTGCCAAGCCATGTCTTCCCTGGACCGGAAACAAGCATCCTGGGACCGGTTTCGGGTTCAAAACCCTCATCAGCCAGGCTATCTTGAATCCAGTGGCAAAGTGAGCAAGGGACCCACGTCTGGGCATACCCTGCCAACTTAGGGCGAACAAAGCGATACCAAAGGGGATGATGGACGGAGCGTTAGAGCAAATCAAACACTCACCCCCAGTCAACTGATCTGGGTTTAATCCATCATCATTCTTTAGCTCACTCCACCACCCCAGTTCAGACATGGCCATATGCAAATCAGTCTGACCTTGTGCCTCATGGGAACAGTCCAGCCCGAACTGCCAAGCCATGTCTTCCCTGGACCGGAAACAAGCATCCTGGGACCGGTTTCTGGCTATTCAGCCGTCATCATCCAGGCTAGCTTGAATCCAGTGGCAAAGTGAGCAAGGGACCCACGTCTGGGCATACCCTGCCAACTTACGGCGAACAAAGCGATACCAAAGGGGATGATGGATGGAGCGTTTGAGCAAATCAAACACTCACCCCCAGTCAACTGATCTGGGTTTAATCCATCATCATTCTTTAGCTCACTCCACCACCCCAGTTCAGACATGGCCATATGCAAATGAGTCTGACCCTGTGCCTCATGGGAACAGTCCAGCCCGAACTGCCAAGCCATGTCTTCCCTGGACCGGAAACAAGCATCCTGGGACCGGTTTCTGGCTAATCAGCCGTCATCAGCCAGGCTAGCTTGAATCCAGTGGCAAAGTGAGCAAGGGACCCACGTCTGGGCATACCCTGCCAACTTAGGGCGAACAAAGCGATACCAAAGGGGATGATGGACGGAGCGTTTGAGCAAATCAAACACTCACCCCAAGTCAACTGATCTGGGTTTAATCCATCATCATTCTTTAGCTCACTCCACCACCCCAGTTCAGACATGGCCATATGCAAATGAGTCTGACCCTCTGCCTCATGGGAACAGTCCAGCCCGAACTGCCAAGCCATGTCTTCCCTGGACCGGAAACAAGCATCCTGGGACCGGTTTCTGGCTATTCAGCCGTCATCAGCCAGGCTAGCTTGAATCCAGTGGCAAAGTGAGCAAGGGCCATGTCTGAACTGGGGTGGTGGAGTGAGCTAAAGAATGATGATGGATTAAACCCAGATCAGTTGACTGGGGGTGAGTGTTTGATTTGCTCTAACGCTCCGTCCATCATCCCCTTTGGTATCGCTTTGTTCGCCCTAAGTTGGCAGGGTATGCCCTGACGTGGGTCCCTTACTCACTTTGCCACTGGATTCAAGCTAGCCTGGCTGATGACGGCTGAATAGCCAGAAACCGATCCCAGGATGCTTGTTTCCGGTCCAGGGAAGACATGGCTTGGCAGTTCGGGCTGGACTGTTCCCATGAGGCACAGGGTCAGACTGATTTGCATATGGCCATGTCTGAACTGGGGTGGTGGAGTGAGCTAAAGAATGATGATGGATTAAACCCAGATCAGTTGACTGGGGGTGAGTGTTTGATTTGCTCAAACGCTCCGTCCATCATCCCCTTTGGTATCGCATTGTGAAATAGAGAACATTGATATTGGTGGAAGTGTGGTATCTACATCCAAATGTTTTGTGACACAGTAAGTTGAAACCTAGGAAAAACAAAATAGGTAGAGATTAATATTGTGATATGTTTCAGTAGTATTGAACTTGTTAACAAGACATTTGTAGATGCTAAATAAATGCATTTGAATTAAGCAGCTCATTAGATGTCCTGGATTAAGGAATAAAAATGGCATCTCCCAAACCTTCAAGCCAACAGAGTGGAGAGGTAACATGTGTATTTGACCACTCTAAGGCCTACTGCATACAAAACAGGTGATCACACAACTTGGTTGTATATTTAGTATTAGTCATCATGTGAGCAGTGCAGAGACACTGGCTCACCTGTCACTTCTAATCAGCTGAGTTAAATTCCTGCCTTGCAAATATTTGAGCCACACACTTGTTATGGTGTCTCTCATTCCGTCAATTGTTTCAGTTGAGGAGGCAAGGACAACTTAAAGCAAAGTAGGCAGAAATGTCTCTGAGAAGAGCATTGTATGTAGATTGCTCACTCCATGAGAAATGAACTTCAGTTGTAATATGTCAGAGAGAATGGGCAAAATCACAATTTCATCTTGTTTTGAGTTACAGAAACAGGGCCTCACATTAGTTATAATCATTTCAATCTCTACTTGCCAACACTTGCAAAATGGTTAACTCCATGAGAAATTAACATCAGTTGTAATATGACAGACATGTGTGAATGGGCAACCTCACAATTTCATCTTGTTTTGAATTACAGAATCAGGGCCTCATAGTAGTTGTAGTCATTTCAATCTCTACGTGTCAACACTTGCAAAATGGCTAACTCCATGAGAAATGAACATCAGTTGCAATATGTCAAATAAGTGAGACTGGGCAACATCACATTTTCATCTTGTTTTGAGTTATAGTAGTTGTACTCATTTCAATCTCTACCGGCCAACACTTGAAACATGGTTAGTGTAACATGCCTGTTGCCAAAATCCAGTTGGTATGGACCATACATTTGCATAACAAAACATCATGGGTCCTGGAATGATATTTTTATAGTAATACAAACACTTAGAGACACCATTACAACATGTGGCATGTTTTGGAGATCGATAAATGTGATATCATATTCAACAAAACACAAATACCACAGAAAAACCAGCATCACTGATAATTTGAGGATTGCATGTTAGGAAACTAGGTACACAACACAATGGCAAAAGCTGAGTTGAAAGCAAACAGGACATTGAAGTATTGTGACAGTTATTGAGGTGTACCTTACCAGACTACTTCCCCAGACATTCCTGTCAAGCCTTCATAATATAGGATTGTCAAGACCTTCTCCTCCCAGGAGAACATTTGTATTGGGGCGCTGGGAGGCCAGTCCCTTGGGCCACCAGGTGTTGTATGGAGGACATGGAATACACCATCCCCCTCAGGTCACTCCACCTCTTCCTAATTTCCTCCTGTGTGCTCAGGGTGGTACCTACGGCATTCACTCCGTCTACTATTCTGGACCACATTTCCCTTTTCTGACTGGGAGTGGTATGTTGGACTTGGGCTCCAAACAATTGTGGCTCTACTCATATGATTTCCTCCACCATGACTGGCAACTCTGCCTCTTAAAAATGTGGATTTTATTGCCTTGCCATTTCCCCAAATTAAAGTCAGTGAAAATACAAACACAAATAGATGTATATAAAATCTGTAGAAAAAGTGTGCGGAGAGTGGTAAAAGGCTGGGGAAAAAAGACTTGCCTTATCTCATCAAAATGTTGGCTCAAAATAGCTGCTCTGCAGTGGAGTGGCAAAGGATCAGAAATCGGGTGTGCTTTATAATGTGATTTGCAGGTATATCCACTTGGCCAATCGACATCAGGTGTGTTGCACTTGTACCCATCCAATGGCCACTGTCATGTTGCTTTGCTGAGAGCGTACCGTGACAGACTACCGTCTTTGGGGAACCGCCGCAAGGGGACCGCCAGTACAACTGTGTTTTTGTAATCGGCGGGATCCAGCGGCCCTGACGGCAACAGAGTACCAATCACCAACATTGCAGTCCTCCACGTCACAGGTGGGACACACTCCGCCAATGCGGTCGGTGGTTCTGGCTGCATGCATCGTAATAGGGTGGGCAGAAGACCGCCGATTTCATGGTCTTCTTGGAACAGCTGCCTGCAGCGGTATGGCGGTAAGACCACCAAACTCATAATCGCCCTCTAAGTTTATATTTGAGTGGGAATAGTAAATGTTGTCCCTTTACTGTCCAACACCTTCCTTGAGTTTATTTATATTGTAGTGAGAATAGTAACCGTTACCCCTTTAGTATGAAACACATTTGTTTAGTTTATTTGTAGTGAAGTGGAATAGTAAGTGTTATTTTTCTAGTGTTAAAAACTTTGTAAGAGTTTTTTTTGTATTGGTATTTGAAAATAAAGATTTATTTTTTAACTATTATTATTTATATATTAATAAGTACAATAAACAGCACATATACATATTTTTTACATGTATTTTATTTAAATAACACTTATTGTAATATTTTAGTAGTTGTGAAATACATTTATTAAATAAAACGGTAGTAATTATTTATACATAACATAATTGTTTAAACTTGTAAAACGAATACAGAAAATAATAGTTTTTATTACTTTTTCCATAATATACATTTTAATATTTTTAGAAATATTGTACATTTTGTCCACATTTGTGAACACTTGTAGATACATTTTGCAACTGTTGTTCAACATAGATATTTTTAGTATATAATAAATAATTTTATATATGTTATACTATTATTTAATATTTACTTTACAATTTTTGTAATAATGTTTACAGAATAGTTTTACATGTATAATATTTTATAATTTTTCTACAATTTTTAAAATTATTTTTGTAACATTGTTACTATTTTTTCCATTGATTCCTATGGGGAGATAGTCTTTTTTTTTACTTTTATTAGGCGGACATTTTTTTCTAAAGCTACCTACATTTTATACTCTATTGGTGTCATTTTGGGTTGTTTTTGGAAGGAAGAAGTCACAGTTTGGTGCTGCGGTTCATCGGAACAGGTTAGTTACTTTTATGCATTTTTTAAGGTGTGTGGGCCTGATTATGATCTTGGCAGAAAGGGTCCCTCTGCTGAAACAGCGTTGGATCCCCACACGCCTAGTTGGCGGTCTGCCCACTATATTACGATGTTGGTGCGTTGCTCAACGAAAGACCGTCAGAGTCTCGCTGACTCCACCAGCCGTTTGCTGACTGGCTCGATGGCGGCATGGGGAATAGCAGCTGTCAGAGGGTGGTAAAAAACAAGGTTCCTGCCATCTGGATTACAAAGTGCATTTCTGTCGAGCCGACTGTGGTAGGGAGACCGCCTGCTTCAGAATCGAAGGAAATGGGGTGCAAACTCACCCATTTCCTTCTTTTCCCTTCAGTTTCCAACATGGACCCCTTCATCCAGGTCCCCTCTTCACAGCAGCAACTTGACCCCGAAGAAAGCAACCCAGTCGTCGTGTAAATTCAGGGAAATTCATTTCACAATTTTCTCCCATTTACTGGCCTGGGCACATATGGTCCAGAATTAGGCCTGGGCGAAGTACTACGCTATGCTCACGTAGTTTGCGAAGTTTGCGCTACTTCGCACTACGCGAATTGCACGTAGCACAGTGCAAACACGCATAGCGTAGCGGTCATTTTTTGCTTGCTCGCGGTCTTCAACATCAAGTTGGCGACCGCGAGCAAGCAAAATGACATCCCAGCGAGACTTTTTCCTCGTTCGCGATCAGCAACATCAAGTTGCCGATCGCGAGCGTGGAAAATAAACCTCCCGGCGAGATTCTCAACGCGGGGAGGTCAGGTTTCTCATTGCGAGTGGTCGCGTATGCTCGCGACCGCTCGCGATGAGAAACTACCAGTCCGCGTTGAGAAAGCTGCCGCTCGAGTAGAAATCTACTCGAGCGGCAGAAAGCTGATCGCTTGCACTGTGCAAGAAGCCGTTTGCAATGATTGCACAGTGCGGACAAGCATCCGGCACTGTGCAATCAGTGCGAACAGCATTTTGCACAGTGAACTACGCAGTTCGCGTAGCTATGCGTAGCTCGCGTAGTGCGAAGTGCACTTCGCGTAGCTTCGCGTAGCGCTACTACGCGGACTACGCCCAGCCCTATCCAGAATCCAACATTGGAAAAGCACTCTTACTGTTATATTCCCGAGTTAGGCCCATGTAGCTAGCGAAGCAACTTATTTCTCACATTGTCCTATTTTTCAGCAGTGACCTTTTGCACATATTTGTGTGTGAGACAATGTTGGATTAGTTTCCCTGAAACTAAACCTATTTACACATCTAGCTTCACACAACATTATCACAATGCCCTGAACTTCATGTAAAAGGTCTCTTCACGCACTATGTACAAATGTCATCTCTATCTTCATCCACAGGATGACAAGGCCATCTACATATCCATAACAGCACTAATCTGCTAGCAAGAAAGAAAGTAAGAAAGCAAGAAAGCAAGGCTGCTTTCTATTATAAAAGATGAGCATCCTGATAGATTAGGAGAGGAGGCACTTCAGCTGACACCGAGGGTCCTTACATGCTGAGAATTCACCATGCAGCGGACTGACATCTCGTGAGGGGTGTCCTGTTCATGACCAAGACGGGCCCTTCATTATCTCCCATCAGGTAATGGGGTTGGATCGTCCCTTGGCGGGAGTCTTGGCTCTACACCCATACTTACTCTAGGTCCACTTAGAGTAGGGTTTGCATAGTAGGAGTAAGCTTGATTACTTCCTTTTTTTATATGCCTGCATATTTACATTGTCTTAGCACCATGGTATAACTATATCTACTATTCACGCTTTTGAATCCTGTAATCACTTTTATCTGCTTCTGTCTATTAATCATTGCAACACATGTATTTTATACAAGAATGACGTTGGTTCAATAAATATGTTGACAACGTCCCACTGTGTATTCTCTGGATACCTCTCTGAGAATAAGTTAGCAGGGGTGACTGAGCGAAAGGTTTCCACGATCCCTGAGGGGTCAGGGTTGTCATGCTCAGTGGTTGCCAGAAACCATTCGCTCCCTGGTAAGGTTAGGGGGGCTCACGGTGGCACTGTGAGCTAGCTGGTCTCTTGGCCAACGTATCCTGCGGGAGGTGTTCGGAATCAGTCTAGGCACCAAGCCTCTAGTTTATGTTGTCCAACAAACGTGCAGATCCTACGGATTGGTAGGAACTGCACGACATGGCGCCGCCAACGTTGGTTGGGTTCTTATTTAACGGTCAATCTGAGTAGTTTAGTCGTGCTTTCTCAGAGACCGCTACTCAAAATTTAACAGGAGACGTCTGAGGTGGGAAGGGAAATAAATCCACCTCAGCTAAGTAGGTATGCCCTATGTAGTGGCTGTAGGTTAGTCAAGTTTGAATGATTAAACGTTTCCCGCATTGTGCATACAATATCTACATAAAATTGTTTTAAATAAAATACCTTTTCTCTCCACACACTGTCCATAAACGAACAAGCAGGTGTTGACATTGAGGAGCAGGTAGTTGCTCTAAACATTACAGAAAATTGCAGACAGGCAGTTACTATGAAATTACTGCAACATGGCCTCCCGGCAAATGGGTGGAGATATTACCTTTGTGGTTGAGGCATACGAAGCATTCAGAACAGAGGTATTCTACTCTTGGGTTAAATTCCTGCCTGCAGATGCAAGCACACAGTTGTTTCACACCTACATTGAAGATGAACCACCTGAAGAATATTTTCCATATGTGGACATAGAAGTCCCATTAACTTACCAAGAGCATATTAATTGGTTTAAAGGCGCCCTACCCCATACCACAGAACATATGAGACTCGGTCCGCTCAGTAAAAAAGCAGAGTCCTGGCCGGTCTTATACACCGCATCCAGACATTGCTACTCTACCAGCAGCAGGAATGCGTACACTGTATAGAGACTTAGTAAAAATGTACAGGAATCTAACACAATACATAATGAGAACTATAACAGTTCAAACTGTGAGGGCCACTTAGGTTTCACAACCTCAATTGGCTACTACGGGTATCAGCCCCCAAACACTGAACGCCGTTATGGGAAGGATTCCCACCAGTCGGGAGCAAATTCCGTTCTGATATCGCAGAAAACAGCTCAGTTTGAAGCATTTTTTTCCCCATACGGGCCCACAGGAAAAACATAGAATATTATCAATTTTCTTGCCAAAAGGGATAGAAAACTGTGCCACTTGGGGTACAATCTTTGCTGCCGTTTACACCAGAACTCATGGTACCCCTTCAATAGCAGTAATACCACATGTATTGAAACAAATACAGAATGAGTATAGGGCAGATCCTGCCCTTGATCTGGGGATGAAACTAATGGGCAATTTCGCCCAAGTATCTTTAATTATGTTAAGTAATATAAAAGGGGAGGCAGCAGCAGTGGCTATATGCCAGCGCCTGAAGGAGTTCACTCCTGCACAGCAGGAGCGGGAATTACATAAGATTATCCAGGCACCCGATTCTTCCAAGAAGAGATGGGATAACAAACAAAAGACAGTCACAGGATGGGTTTCCTCAACAGGAACACACTGAGCGAAAATACAGTTCAAGAAACCGAGACAATATTAGAAAGCCTGACAGGTATCAGGATACTGATACATGTTCCTCTTGTTCCTTTCAGGAGTCATTCGAAAAACGTGCGGAGAGAGACGGACGGTCAGAGCACAGATCGGAAGAGCGAGTCAAGCCGAAAAGGGAGACACATTGCACATCATTAAACAGGAAGACAAACAAAAGACTCCTAAACCTCAATTTAAATAAAAGAAGGTAGCCGGGATCAAAATTAGAAATGTCGAGGCTACTGAGGACTCTGCTTCTGAACAGGGGATGGGCAGTGACGATGCTGGACAGCTCGGCAGAAGTCACAATAGCTCGCTGGAACCTGATGGATTATCTGGTGGCAGTAGCACTGAGTGAACATATCACGGTGGAAACACCTGATATAAGGGTAAATGTCCCACATCGTTTATATGAAATAACACTCCAAATGGAGGGGGACATAACCAGACAAGTGAAGGGTCTCTTTTGGCTGAAAACGATTGGCCGCCTGAGTTCATAATGGATTGCCCAATGGGGCAAGATGTAATTTTACCTGCTTTCTCCGACCTCATACCAGAATTAGTTAAAAATTCAAACTCGCAGGAGTGGGCATTAGCGCTAGCTCCTGCACTCCACCGAAACCATGTTGGGTGGGATGATGAGTCACCTCATCATGAAATCCCATTAAAATCCATTCCTCAACCACAGAGACAATACCCAATAAAACATGAAGCAAAGAAACAAGTCAGGGAGATCCTAGATCAACTTGAATACCAGGGGGTGATAGAGAACTGCACCTCATGCATGAATAATCCCTTGTTTCGATAATGAAACCCAATAATTCATACGCATCCAGTCTTAAACTATAGACATTTGAATGCATCCACACGCACATTTGCAGTGCAAAATGCACATAGTGCCTCACTAATGAAAAACATTGTACGGAAAAAATACAAAACAACATTAGATATCTCAAATAGATTCTTTTGCCAAAATATAGCGCCTGGGAGCACATATTTGACAGCATTCTCAGCGCTAAGTTCTCAACACCAATTTTGTTGATTACCTCAGGGGCATAAATATAGCCCCGGGTTGTTTTCAACCAGAGTGACAGAATTACTTAAACTTTTTGATGAAGAGGCATTGTCCTACATAGATGATACCTATCTGATGGACTATGAATTGATGGAACACTTGGCTAGAGTATACCACATAATTCTTGGGTTTGCTCACCTGGGCTACAAATTTAACTTAAAAAAATCAAAAATTACCCACTTCAGTGTCCTATCTCTGGGATACGAGTTGTCAAGTGAAGGCAAAAGCCTGGCAACACAATTTTTAGAAAAATGCACACTGCTACAGCCTTTGACGACTCTGAAAAGACTACAATCCATTTTAGGATTTTAAAATGCTGGCAGAACTTACATTTTGGATTACGCAGAGAGGGTAAAACCTTTCTACGACTTAATTTGACCTGATTGTTCAGTGCATCATTGGACACAGGAACATACAGATATTTTACGTTTTGTACAAGCTGACATGATAGCTTCTAAACATTTACACATGCATGTCAACACAACTAACCTGGAGATCCCCGTAGTCGCTGGACCAATGAGGTACACCTATATCACTTTCAATGAAGGTGATATAGTACCTATTGCATACAAATCACATTTATACAGAAACGCTGAAATGCATTTTGCATCCACTGAGAAAATACTCACAGCAGTACAGACTGCTGTAGTGAGAGAGAGAGCACTATCGCAGGGTAAACGCATAATTGTCGTGACCCCGGTACTGACCGTAGAGGCCGTCACCAAGGCAAGCGTTCCAAATGCAAAAGCTTTACATCCAAGATGGATTCAATAGGCTAACTCTCACTGCAACAGATGTAGATTAGAGATTCGACTCCTCATTACAAACACAAGCATTTCTGCAGTCCAAACAAGAATATCCTCTGCCGGATGAAATTATGTCTCTTGATCTATATGAATACATCATTTATACAGATGGTTCTGCACAACCTGCCATAGGAACAAAACAGCAATATTCCGTGGCAAGCGCAATTGTAAAAGGGCGCATGCATGTCGGAAAGTTCCATCCTGGGAAGACACACAGAGAGTCCCTAAGGAACTGTAAAGCGCAGCTGGCAGAACTCAAAGCCCTGATACAGGCACTACAAAATACGGATCATGAATTCCCCACACTTATTGTGTGTGATTCATTTGCTGTGTCCATTGCTATAATGAATATTTACACTATTTGGGCCAGAATGGATTTAAAGATTCTAAAGGTTGCACAGTAAAGCACAAGATGCTATGGGAACAGGTGGTGAAACTGAAAGAAAGCCTGCCACGGGCTCATGTTATTCATACATTGAGTCATCAACGTGTTGGCATTCACATTGAAGGGAATTCAATGGTGGATGAAGCCACCAAGGCAACAGTTGCACTGCTGCCATTGCTGCAATAACTCGCTCAAGTACAAGGATAGACGGAACAAATATGGTTGCAGTTTATGCCATGTGCAACGGATCAGTCCTGCCAAAAGGCTTTCCACTCAAGTACTCCTACAAGTTAGAGGCACAAAACATTCCGTAAGCTCAGATTCCAGGAGTGGGGGATAGAGTAATACCAAACATTGATCGCAGATTTGGTCTGATACTAGCTGCACATGAGGGTCTGGGTTCTGTTCACGCAGAGATTACTGCTACAGTTTCATAACTGAAGCATCTCTATTGGTGGCCAGTTCTATCAAAACAGACCAAGGACTTTGTCCTTAAATGCAACATATGCCAGCAGACGAAAGGTTCCACCATAGCACGCCCATCACAGACACCTCTATTGATCTCAGACAAGCTTTTGGCTTGTGTTTATTTGGACCACTGCGGCCCCTTATAATCAGATGTATATCTATGTGAATATGCCACAGATCGTTCCCATTTCCTTATAATCAGATGTATAACTGGTGGCAGTGGATTCATGCTCCAGATTCCTGTGGGTTTGGCCACAGCTCTCGGCTGTCGCTCGAACTGTTATAAAAGATTTGCGAGTCTTTATCAGACATACGCAATTGGCACATACATTCTGACCAAGGACTGGTGTTTAGCTCTTGGGTTTATAAAGAAGCCATGGGAAGTTTGGGTGTAGCCTTGCAGTACTCCTCCCCGTACCATCCTGAGGGAAATTCGGTCATTGATAGGAAGACCCGTAACTTAAAGAAATCCTTAACAGCAAGGGTATTAGGCTTGGGTATCAGTTGGGTCAATCACCTATATGGGGTGCAGAGGGCACTTAACAACATGCCAAGAAAATCCCTAGGGGGTCGTACATTTTATGAACTCCTATTTGGTGTGAGACTTTGGGTACCAGATCTCGATAGTGTCAGCACAATGGCAGCTGAAACACCATTTGAAATCAATGAACATTTGGCACTCAATGAATTCCGGGCTTTACAAAGCAACGTCCAATGTCCAAGTAAAATACACTGCCACTGGAGAAGGGAAGGTAGTTCCGGCAAGATCTGCCTGGGTCTCGAAAATTGGGGACAAGGTCAGAGAGAAAATAGTGGACCAAAAAGAATTTGGGCCATCATACAGAGCCTGTACCTGTCCTGGCTGCTGAAGGTACCAGATCTGTAATTCTTTCGCCCCTTGCCGGTCACAGAGACAAAAGGTTTGTCTCCATTGATCTGATCAAACCACACTATGTGGCCAATTCTCAACAGTAGGCCACATGGGCTCCTGAGTAGCAGCTGCATCACTCTTCTTGCTACTGTACAGGAAGTTCAAATGGAAGCTTTAATAACGACAGAAGATTCCACTCGCCAAAGAGAAGCTGTAAACAACAATGAAATTATACTTCTCTCTGTTGAAACAACTACAACTGTAGAATCGCCAAATACAGAAATCTCAATTCGAAAAATTGACAATGTCTATGTGAATATGCCACAGATCGTCCCTTTCCACAAAACCTGCTGATCTGCCAAAAATAGACGGGACACAATCTGGCTACTTCGTGCATTATGACGACATCTCATCGGATTCAAGTGAACCAGAGCTGCCACCACCGCCCCTCCCTTTCATGCTACGCGTTTATGCTTTCTACTTTTGGCTGAAAAAGACTTTCTTCATTCCACTCTAATTACATCTCTGGATTGCAATAGGGTTACTTTTCCTGTTTTTTGGATTGTTTTAATGACTGTATTTTTCCTACTTCCGAATGGACACTTTCTCTCAGAATGCTCCACAGTACAACTCGTGAACTTGGTTCTTAAACCACATGCATCATTGCACCATGAACTAAGGGACCTGTCCCTGGTGAACATTACAGCAGTTCCAGTTCCTGAAGGAATTGTTTGGGACAGGGTATTGCATGATGTGTATGGTACTATCAAACTTTTTTCAAATTCCTTATTTGTTTAAAGTTTCTTTAAATTACATCATCACCTGTAGTACTTTCTCTGATGATTGGGACATTGAAACTGTGCATCATTTGCTTGATCTAGAGCAATCAGCTGTATTTTTTAATGATGAATTGTATGATGGTACATCTAACTATGTAGACATGTTCTCCTACCAACATTATGGTCACCATTTTCTGCACAAAGCTAATATCCCATGCGCTGTTTATAATTACACACAATGGGAACACTGCCCAACCCCACTGAAAGGTAGTTCAAAGACATTTTCAGAAAAGTTTGCTTATTTTTCAGGTTTTGAAACATCAGACCCAGCCTCATATTAATATAGGCTTGCACCTACACCTGCAAAGAAAAATATGCTTACAAACACCTAGCTGATATACTCTTCTTCCTTTATTTCCCAACTGTCTATACAGGGTTTCGACTTTTGGAAAGACACCATAGACACTCAGGGGCCGATTCCGATTTCGGCCGGTAGGGCTCCGAATCGTATTCGGCTTAACCGGATCCGATTCGGAGCCCTATTGCCCGACCGAATCGTACGCGCGTCCGGGCGAGCGAGTACGATGCGAAATCGCCGACCGACTCGTCCGGGCGTCCCGACCGCTCCGACCGACTCGTTCCCGGGTCCAACCGCACCGACCGACTCGCTCGGACTCGACTCGCACCGCGCAATGGAGACGTTCCCCGGCCGGGTAAGTACGATGCGCGCCGCGAGCAGTCCGACCGAGCCGCGCCGTCCGGCTCGAAAGAGCAGTCGGAGCCGTACCTCGGGGGTCCGTGTTGGACCCCCTGTACGCGTAGCCGCGCGAGTCGCACACAGGGGGACCCATGGGTCCCCCTACCTGTGCGTGTATGGCGCGAGTCGCTTCGCCACGTACACGCTGTAGGGGCGCCCTTGTCCGCCTCGCACCCATTGAGTCAATGGGAGCCCGCGTACGCGTTGTGCGACAGGCTCCCATTGACTTCAATGGGAGTCCGACCGACTCGAGTCCGATGGCATACTTGCGCATCGTACTCGTTCGTTCGGGCTGCACGGGTCCGATTCGGTCGGAAATCTCTCCGGGTCCGGCTCGGTCGGAGAGATTTCTGGCCCGAATCGGAATCGGCCCCTAAATCTGTCTGGGGGACAAAAGATTGACAGGTTCAGTGAACAGAGGCCTTATTTAGAGCATGCCTCATACCATATCAAATGATTTTCCTAAACAAAACAGTGCAACAAACTTCATGTCTTGGTATAGCAAAAATTAAGGATTTGAACACACTGTGTATCCCCGCATTCTCACGCTTTGAGAATTGGCAGCACTTAACACACTTCAGTGAGGATACACTAGATACCATTATACATAATGGTTCTTTTAATTCATCAGACCCCAATTGGAAGGAATAGTTGGTTTGGTGCGCAGACACAAAAAATGTCAATCTAGATTCCTGGGCAACACCGAAGGGTTTAGTGTCAATAGGCCTGATCAGCAATATGTACAAACAGAACACTCGGGTGGTATTGTCATATTTTGTTGGGAAGTTGTGCCTAGATTGGCTAAAGACCTCAACACTTTCCCAGGTGAAGCAACAATTGTCCCTCCTTTCTGATGACATGGATCTCAAAAGTGCTTTTTGTACAGAATATACAACGAGCTGTGGAAGATTTTTCAACAGGATACTGCTGAGAGATTGTGCAATATTGACAGGGTTATTTAGAAAAGGCTTTGGCTGTGGTTGACAATGTTATGACCACATTATCATCTAGGATTTATTCAGTGGGCAACATAGTGTCTTTTGCAATTGACATAATACAGCAAGACATGTCTATTTTACAACATGGGCAGTCACAATTAAGGTCCATCGTAATTTTGAGCTGGACGTTACAAACATTAAGTTCTGGCCATGTGCCATGGGGGTACATCAACTGTACTAGTCTGTTTTCTGAATATGATCTAATGGATATGCTGCAGCGCGTATTTTCCTGGACATTCCCAAGCATAAATCCGCTGCTGCAGCTTTAAGACAATTAACTGCCTCCCGCCCTCTTCTTTGTCAGATTCACTGGCTTCCAATACGCGAACGGGTAAAGTTCAAAGTCTGCTGCACCATCCATAAGGCGTTATTCAATCTCGGTCCCACCTATCTTTCGGAGAAATTTACACCTTACCTGCCTTCCAGGTCTCTTCGCTCGGGATCTAAGTCTCTTCTTGTGGTTCCCCGAGTCAGGAAGACTAGATTAGGGGGGAAGGCCCTTTCCATCTCGGCCGCCGCTATTGGAATGAGATCCCTCTGCACTTGAGACAATGCCCTGATCACCTACAATTCAGAAAGCAGCTTAAGACCACTCTTTTCTGTCTCTGATTCTGCTGTAGTAGCTCCACGTCCCTGTTGCCCGTCCGAAGCGCAGAGATACCCCTTCGGGGGTCGATTCAGGCGCTATATAAATAAATAAACTGGCTCCCAGTAAAAAGACACATTGAGTTTAAAGCTCTCTGCCTAGCGTTCAAAGCAGTACATGATATAAAACCCATATTTTTTAAACAGAATTTTCAATGATATGTTCCCACCCGACAGCTACTTTCTGCCCATGCTCACAATTTGGTGAGCCCCAGGTTCAGGAAAACTACCTGGGGAGGCAGAAGCTTTCTAGTGGGTACTAATAGATTTTGGAACTCTCTTCCCTTAGCCTTAAAAAGTGTAACTCAACTATTAGCTTTTAGGAAAGCCTTAAAAACCTGGCTGTTTAATTCTTGATCTATCTAGTCAGACCTCGTGGCATAGTGCTTGACGAGCTAGCGCCTAGACACCTTTGGGTAGTTGTTCGTGCTTTATAAATCCTTTTTTCATTTCATTTCATAGACAGATGGTAATGGCATGAAGAGATGCAAGGTATACTATGTTGCACATTGAAAAATTACCTTTCACCATGGCTGAGACACCAACCACAGATTGTATAATCCATGGTCCCTACAGGTCACACAACTTTCCAATTGCAATACTGTCTCCAATACCAACAGGTAGGCAGATATGAAGTGCTAGGGTAAGGTTATGTGCATGAGTATTGGGAATTACCATTCAGGTTTAGATGCAGGAATGGGAACACAGACGTTTTCCTAAGTGGTTCTGATTGTGAGGATGCTTTTGGCGGTTCCTTAGTCTGCAAGGACATTTCTCTCCAAAGGGCTTTCAATGCTTCAGTGGTGAACTTGTCTTGTTATCTGAAGGGTTCTCCATCTGCGGAGATTCATCCCATGTTCAAGCTGCTCTCAAATGGGAGCCATCTTATGCTGAATGATCAAGGTTGCTTATCTAGTGACGGTTAATTCCATAGTGACTTGTTGCACACAAGTACTGTTTCAATCTGCCGGCACAGTTAGGGAGGTAGCGCTATGGCCTTCGATTAATGTTTCCGACATACAGTTTGATTCTTTGAGCAAACTGAAAGCCATGCTTGTTCACAAGGATGTGGTCTTAACTTCAGCCAGAGAGATGTTTGATCTCCTGGTTGCAAGGTCCTCGTCTGAGATACAGACACTACTCCACACCAGCAGCGGCTGCTGCAGGTAAGAGCGGTGGGGTAGTGCGGCCGGCTGGGGGGGGATTTCAAGAGACGACCACGAGGGAAAATTAATTATTTATTTAATTTTCCCTTGTGGTTATCTCTCGAAATCTCCCCTCAGCCGGCCCCACCGCTCTTACCTGCAGCGGCCGCGGCTGCTCCACACTAACTTCCTGCTGCATTTTGGGGCACTGGTCCACCGTATCTTTAACATGTCGGATACGAAGGTAATAGTGCACTTTTTAAAATGTATCTGCTCTAGTCTGGTTAGCACCTTTCAAACAATGTTCAGAGTTATACCATTTTTCATACACTCCATGTTGGGAAGCGTTTTTGGAGGGTTCCCCCTTGTCCTGCTACTTCTGGCGGGAATTCTGAATTTAATTTTTCTACTCCGCAATGGACATCCCAGTTCAACTCGGAATGGAGACAGCTCTGCTGGTGCTGCGTGGCTGTGGAGATCATGGTACACTGCTTCGGCACACCGCAGGACTGTCTGGCTTGACTGTATACATCCTGTCTTCCGCTATCTGCTTTGCAGCCACAAATGCGTCCTGGATCTAAGTCTCGGATCACAATTGGTTGCGCCACCGGATATTGACGTACTGATGGACCCCTTATAGGCCCATGTGCATTGTTGTCCCCAGCGTATTCGATTGATGATGAATGCATTCTTTGAGCCACCCTGGGATGCTTCAGCTCCTAGTGATGTGAAGAGCGGATCTGAGGGTCACGTGTGGGTAACAACACCTCCCTAGGTGGCTGCTGTGGAGATTGGATGGAATCACCTTTGCACCAAAAACATGCTTCGAGGTGTGCCTCTGGGATCGTCGCCTGCGGTTGTGGGCAACAGCAATGTTGCGTCTATGTTATGTTATATTATGTTATGTTAAGAGATTTTATAGAGCGTGTAGCTGCCCAAGGACTTCCCAGCGCTAGGAGACCGATACAATGCAGAAGTCAGGGAAGGATTAGTGATACTGATGGAACAGCCAGGTTTTAATCAATTTTCGGAAGGTTGCTTCTGTTTCCAGAAGTCTGAATTCGCGTGGTAGAGAATTCCACAGCTTGGGTGCCAGATGCACAAAGGATCTACCGCCCCATCTGGCTCTCCTGATTCTAGTCATTTTTAGTAGCCGTTCAGAGCGGGATCTGAGGCTTCTGTTTGGGACATAAAGTCTTGTCAGGTCTCTGATTTTACTAGGCCCATGTTATGTATGGCTCTGTGTGTCAGACAAAGCGCCTTAAATTTAATTCTAGTCTCAATCGGAAGCCAGTGTAGAGCTTTTAGATGCTTCCCGGTTGGTTTCTGCATTGGGACCTTACACAGCAGTCTTACTGCTGCATTCTGGACAACCTGGAGTCTTTTGATGACATATTTTGGTGCCCGCAGAAAAAGGGAATTTTCATAGTCCAGACGTGATGTGACCAGGGAATGGATTACCGTCTTTCTGAGCTGCATGGGAATACACTCCAGTATTTTGCGGAGCATTCTGAGTAATAAGAAACAGGTGCCTACCAGTTTCTTGGGTTGGGTCTCCATTGTTAATTCCCTATCAAGCCAAAAGCCCAGAGTTTTGATAGTCACGTTCGAAGTTGGTGGACTACCTAGGCAGTTAGGCCACCTGATTAAAGGCCTGGGAACTGCATTGTTTCCGAGGACCATCAGCTCCATTTTGTCCCCGTTCAGCTTCAGACAGCTGCTTGTCATCCATTCCACAACCCTTTCCAGGCAGGGTGCTAAACTGTCAGATTCACCATTGGTTCTGGGGTCCAGAGAGACCACCAGCTGTGTGTCATCTGCATAAGATATCATAGAGACACCGAACTCTTGGGCTATCTATGCTAGTGGTCCCATATAGACATTAAACAATGTGGGACTGAGCGAGGAGCCCTGAGGTACCCCGCAAGTCAGTGGATTAGTCTTAGAGAAAAGGTTAGCTTCAATAACTTGAAAAGTTCTTCCCTCCAAAAAAGATGACAGCCACTCTAGGGCTTTGTCTTGAATGCCGAAATCCAGCAGTCTATTTTGCAGAATATGGTGGTCCACTGTATTGAATGATGCGCTAAGGTCAAGAAGTAGTATAGCGGCTGATCTTCCTTGGTCCAGCGTCATTTTTAATTTAATTCTTCTACCACTGCTAAGAGTGCTGATTCCGTGCTGTGCTGTGCGCGGAAGCCCATCTGTATGGGATGGAGGCATTGGTTCATTTCCAGAAACTCTGTCAGCACTCCATTTACATTGTTCTCTAATAATTTACCAATAAATGGTGGAAGTGAAATAGGACGATAGTTCCCTAGTTGAGCAGGGTCTGAATTAGATTTGTTTAACAATGGTCTAATTATTGCATGTTTCCATGCTCTTGGTACTTTGCCCTCCTCTAATGAGAGGTTCATGATTTTAACTAGTGTCGGGAGCAGAACCTCTGTAACCTTATTAAGAACATGAGGTGGGGCAGGGCCCAATGGTGAGCCTGATCTAACCTTAGCCATCAGCGATGATCTCACATCATTTGTGTTAATGAGTGGGAAAGGAGTGAGGGCAGGTGTGGAAGAGATCTGCACCTGATCTCTTTCCTGACTTGTAGATGTCTCTCACCCCGCCTGGAAGGAGCTATAAATATACATAACTTTTTTGAGGAAGTAAGTGGCTAGATCGTTACATCTTTCCTCCGTAGCCTCAGCAATATGGTTGTCATGAGTTAGGGAGGTTAATGATTTGACAACTATAAAGAGTTCCTTCGATGAATTCTGACGCTGTCTAATATTTTGTTAAAAAATTGTTGCCTGAGCCTCTTTAATACTGTTATGGTAGAGTGTGATGGCTGCCTTACACCTGTATATCGAAAGTCTTCCTCCATTCCCTTTCAATTTTTTTGCAGTTTTTCTTTAGAAACGCTAGTTGTGCGTTAAACCATAGTGCCTTTTTAGGCGTGGTTTTTGGTTTAGCAGTTGTTTTAGGGGCCATCTTATCCACTGATAGTGTAAGCCAGCTTTCCCAGTTGGAGTATGCTTCTTCAACCTTTCCCTGTGTTTTGGGAGCTGATGAGGCCAGGAGATCCCCCATGTGTCTTCGTTCAGCTTAGACCAGTTTCTCGACTTCGTAACTACCTAAGGTTGGTGATTTCTCTTTCCGACTTCCCTATTTCAGAGTGCAAATGGGATAAAGTAGTGGTCTGACCAAGGTACAGGTGTTGGGGGAGATGCTGAAATATTAGGGTCATTTGAGATTAGTGGATCAAGTACATGTCCCTTCATGTGTGTGGCAGACGTTATCAGCTGAGATAGTTGTAGTTCCTCGAGATCTAGCAACAGCCTCTTGACACTAGGGAGATTGTGGTCCTCAAGGTGAAAGTTTAAATCTCCTAAAATGGTGTGGGCTTTCTGCACCAAAATGTTGGCTAGAGTGTCAGTCAGACTATCTAAAAACTCCCCATAGGGGCCCGGGGGCCTGTATATTAGTAGTCATGAAAAGGTGTATGTTGGCGAAAAGGAAATTGTGAATTGGCAGCTTCCGCAGTCATAGATGGGGAGGGGGTTAATGACGCATTTAAATTCATCTATTATCAGGACGGCAAGTCCACCCCCACCCTCCCTATACGATCCAGTTTGTAGATTTGAAATCCTGGGGGGAGGGCCATTAAAATATTTGGGGCGGAGCTGTCATTGAGCCAGCTTTCAGTAATGTACAAGGTGTCAAGATTTGCCTCCTCTAGTAAACAGGCAGATTTCAGTTTTGTGTTTAAAGACGGATCGGCTGTTAATTAGCCCTAATCTCCGTGTGTGAGCTACGAGCATCCATTTTAAGCTCAACCAGCACTTTTATCTCAAAGTTGCAGTGCCTGCATACCTGAGCTCCCGCTAACCCACTATCAAGTTGCCAGCCCCTCTCACAACGTGGTTCATGGGGAGGCCTGAATCTGCGTAACTGGTTACTAGTATAGATGGTCCGTGGCTGCTGAATTAGGGCAGGGTTCCTGGCCCCTGGTCCCGTTCAGGCGCGGAGGGGCGCAGACGGGCTAGCCTTTGGCGCGCCAGTGGCGCACCCGGTGCACGCCTCTGCTGCGCGCCTGCTGCCTGGCCTTCATTTTGAAGGGTCAGAGGTCTAGAAACTAGACTGCTGACCTCTGACGCCGAGTGCATTCTATGGTAGAGAGGGGTAACTCTACCTCTCTACCGCACTCTATGGTGCCTGCCTGCCGGAAAGAGGAGCACCGGCTCTCGCTACCGGTGAGTAATTCACTAAAAGTGATAGTACATTCAAATTTAATTTAAACACTTAAAACAGTTAAAAAACAATAAAAATCCTGGCATAGATTTTGAGCTAGAGGTACGCTGAGGGACACCTCTTTCTTCTGTTTTCGGTCTCCTTTTATTGAGATTAAGACCAAACTTCCCCTCGTCTACCACTCGGAACACATAAAACAAAAAGGCTTTTCTCTGTGGGAACAATTTGGCCTGTTTATAAACAAAACGAACAAAAAAAGGTTTTGTTTTTTTCTCTCTTCTAGGCACCATGGCTTTCCGAGTGTTTGGGATTTCAAACAGTATATTAACTCTTAAGGCTTTTGTGACATATTTTTAAGGGGAGCTTGCTTTTAGATGATTTTACATCAGGTTTAAGGCTTTTAGCTTACATATTATCATGGCTTGCAGGCGTTTTTAGAATAATTCTAGACAGTTTTTAGATGTTTTCAAGAGTAGTTTTTACATTTTTAAATGTTCTGCTGGCTTTATAGATAGCTTTTATGTATCAACCCTTAGTATGAGGAGTGGGTGTTATATTCCCGAGTTAGGCCCATGTAGCGAAGCAGCTTATTTCTTACACCGTCCTATCTTTCAGCAGTAACCTTTTGCACATATTTGCATGTGCGACAATGTTGGATTAGTTTCTCTGAAACTAAACTTATTTACACATCTAGCTTCGCACAACATTATCACAATGCCCTGAACATCATATACAAAGTCTCTTTGCGCACTATGTACAAATGTCATCTCTATCTTTATCCATGGGGTGACAGGGCTATCTACATATCCATAACAGCACTAATCTATATGTACATCGCAAGGCTGCTTTCTTTTATGAAGGATGAGCATCCCGATAGATTAGGAGAGGAGGCACTTCAGCTGACACAGACGGCCCTTAAATGCTCAGAATTCACCATGCAGCGGTCTGACATCTCATGAGGGGTGTCCAGTACGTGACCAAGACGGGGTCCTTCATTATCTCCCATCAGGTAATGGGGTTGGATTGTCCCTTGGGGGATTATTGGCTCGACACCTACACTCACTCTAGGTCCACTTAGAGTAGGGTTTGCATAGTAGGCGTACACTTGATTACTGCCTTGTTTTATGTGCCTGCATATTTACATTGTCTTAGCACCATGGTAGAACTATATCTTCTATTCACGCTTTTGGTGCTTGCAAACACTTTTATCTGCTTCTGTCTGTTAATCATCACAGTATTTTATACAAGAATAACCTTCGTTCAATAAATATATTGGTTAAATAAATATTTTACATTGGTTCAATAAATATATTGAAACGTCCCACTTTGTATTTTCTGTATACCTCTCTGAGCACGAGTGACTGAGCGAAAGCTTTTGTACTGTTGCCACAATCTCTGAGGGATCAGGGTTGTCATGTGCAGTGGTTGCCAGAAACCATTCACTCCCTGCTAAGGTTAAGGGGGCTTACGGTGCCACTGTGAGCTAGCTGGTCTATAGGCCAACATATCCTGCAGGGGTGTCCGGAATCAGTCTCTGCACCAGTACCCTAGTTTATGTTGTCAAACAAACACGCAGATCCTATGGATTAGTAGGAACTACAGAACAGTGCTCAATGATGGCTCATGTACGTATGTGTGCCCTATTGTACCTCTGCTGAGGAACAGTGGTTGCACGTCTGTATGTTGAGGAGCTATGGGAGGAGTGCACATGCAGTATCACCTGAGGAGGAAAATGAGGGAATATTTGTACATGTCACTCTTGGATCTGTACATTACATGATGCATGGAATGGTACATGCTGTGCCTGCTGGGGTTATGTATGTGGCATGAGGAATAGTGCTGTATGATGGTTGTGTATATTACAAAAAAAAATACATATCAGACATGTATGGTGCTTGGTACCTACCTAGTAGCCACATGTTGCCAAACTCTCCCGCTGCCATCCTCCAGGCAAGAGGTGACCTGCAGAATATGAAGCTGTCATGGGTACTGACTAGAAACACTGCAGGCATATCAGAAAAGCTACCACTGGCATCACAGACAGCCTGAACATTAATAGAGTGCCAGCTCTGTCTGTTGCAGAAGATATGTGCATTGTGGTGAGGTGGCTGAAGAGCCACATGGGTGCAATCAAGTGCACCGAGCACAGGTGGGAAGCAGGAAATGAGGTAGAAATCCCTAGCTACCCTTTGCCTCTTGTCCAGTGTATGGGGCATTCGTATGTGGATATGGGCTCTCCTATTGATGCAGCTCAGTACCTGATGCAAGTATCGAGACTGGCTTGCCTGAGAGATGCCCACAAGGTCACCAGATACCCTCTGGAACAACCCCATTGCAATAAAATGAAAAGCTGCAAGGATGGCCTGGGAGTGACAGGTCACAGAGTCTAGATCCTGCTCCCACTCACAAACCAACTCCAAGATGACATCAGGGGGAAAACGGTATCGGACTCTGGTATCTTAGCTGGACTTCCGGAAGAGGTTTATCCTTTGTCTAAAAATCCTCTCTACTCTTCTCCTCCTTCTCCAAATTGTCCTGTTGCATGGCGTGGAGCAAACCAACATGCACATTCAGCGACATATCGAAAGGCCTGGAAGGATTTGATTGTGGCAGCTCTGCTTTTATGTTTGGAAAAAGGCTGGGATTGGCTGTTGGGCTAAAGAATTTCACCTGGAACTGGTTGGGAGTGGGAGGCACGATAAGGTAGACAAGATAAAAAAAAAATACTCCTATGGCTGAAGTGCTGAGATTCTGCCCCGACTGCAGAGATTTCAGACCGATTGCGGAATCTCCTCCCCGAGTGCAGAGACTCTGGGCCGACTGCAGACATAAAAATACGACTCATAAATTATCATTGTGAATACCAAAAGTTGTAAACTTAGAAATTGATCTAAGTTTACTTTTGTGAATACCGAAAGTTATAAACTTTGACTTTTAGTCTAAGTTTATCTTTGTGAATCAGGCCCATTGAACGTACATTGGTCTTCAACTTAACTTGACCTTCATGACATCATGATGTGTTATAAGGAAAATTACAATTTGTTGAAATCTGGGCCTTGTGTGAACATTGTGTAAATGTAAAAACTTGTATCAATCTTATTTGGAAACATCATTTAACTATAGTATGCTACAAGTGCCAAAGCATGCAAGGAGATCAACTATCTTAATATGGGCATACGAATGGAGTGTAGACAAGCCCATCAATGCATTTGGAGCTGTCTGGGATTATGAGATAAGTGGAACCAACTGTTTACAGATTATATAGCATGCATGCATGTGCTCATGCTAAGTTCTAAGCCTATATAGTGAACCATGAAGCTCGTGTGATATTTGCACTTAATAAATGCTTTCTTTTAATATGTGATGGTCAGGTGTGGAAACGCAGTTGCAATAAACCAATTTTACATGTAATTTCAGATTCATCCAGGGCAGATGAAGGAGAAGGGGCCAACGTCATTGGAGACACAGCTGGTCAAAGTGGTTCCGGATGAGAACAACAAAGAAAGCGGCCCTACAAGAAAGATCCACGCCAACGTTGTCAATAGTAAAGAACTTTTCGCCGTGGTCTCAGAATTTGCCAGACCCAGCACAGAGACAGCAGGCATTCCACGCTCCCAAGACCTCTGCAACAACCTCAGCACCTTCTTCTACCACAAGATGAAGGAGATATACAACAGCTTTGACAGCCTCGATACCCAAGACCCTCCCACCCCACCTGCAACCACCGCACCAAACAACACCAAACCCCAGCAGACCCTACTCAGCTGGACTCCCCTCACCACTGACGACACCCTCAAGATCAAAAAGAGCATCCACTCTGGAGCACCCTCGTACCCCTGCCCGCAACACATCTTCAACAGAGCAGGCACCACCATCTCCCCGAACAATGTAGCACCATCAACTGCTCCATCAACTCTGCCACCTTCCCGGAAGTTTGGAAACACGCAGAGATCAACCCCTTGCTGAAGAAACCCTCTGCCGACCCGACGGACCTCAAGAACTTCAGACCCATCTCTCTTCTCCCCTTCCCAGCCAAGGTCACCGAGAAGGCCATCAAAGCTCAACTTTCCGAGTTCATCGAAGCGAACCACATCCTGGACCTCTCCCAATCCAGCTTTCGAAGCAGCAACAGCACTGAGACTGCCCTCTTCACCGCCACAGATGACGTCTGCACCCTCGACTGAGGCAAAACTGCAGCCCTCATCCCACCTTTGATGCCATTTCTCAACGCACCCTATGCACAAGACTCCATGACGCTGGCATCCACGACAAAGCCCTGGAATGGATCCACTCCTTCCTCACTGGCCGAACACAGTCAGACTACCACCATTCCACTCTGAACCCACAGAGATCAGCTGCAGAGTGCCTCAGGCTCCTCCCTGAGACCCACTCTCTTCAACATCTACATGGCCCCGCTAGCAGCCATCGTCAGGAACCACGGACTCAACATTGTCTCCTATGCCAGTGACACCTAGCTGATTCTCTCCCTCACCAACAAACCCACAGTCACCAAAAACAACTTTTATGACAGGATGAAGGCTGTCTCCACCTGGATGAAGAACAGCTGCCTCAAGCTCAACACAGAGAAGACCAAAGTCCTCATCATGGGCTCCACCTCATCTGCTTGAGACAAATCCTGGTGACCCACAGCACTTGGACTCCCCCACACCCACAGATCATGCACGGAACCTTGACATCATCCTGGACTCCTCTCTCACCATGAGTCGCCAGATCAACGCTGTCTCATCATCCTGCTTCCACATGCTACATCTACTTTGAAAGATCTTCAAGTGGATCCCCATCGAGTACAGAAAGACGGTCACCCACACACTCATCAGCAGCAAAATCAACTACAACAACGCACTCTACGCCGGCATCACCCAGAAACTCCTCAAGAAACTGCAGAACATTCAGAACACCTCCGCCAGACTCATCCTCAACATCCCCCGCCACAGCCACATCACTGGCCACCTGAGAGACCTCCACTGGCTCCCAGTCAACAAAAGGATCTCCTTCAAGATCCTCACAGATGCCTACATAGCCCTATATGACGCTGGATCTGAGTACCTTAACCATTGCCTAGCATTCCATGCACCTACTAGAGACCTCTGCTCCACCCAACAGGCCCTGGCTACTGTCCCACATATCCGCAAGACCATAGCCGGAAGAAGATCCTTCTCCTACATCGCAGCAAAGACCTGTAACACCCTGCCTCTCCACCTCAGGCAATCACCGTCACTGCCTCAATTCAGGAAGGACCTCAAGACCTGGCTCTTCGACTGAACCACTGTGCCTTCAACAGACCAGCAGTCTGCCCCCCAGCACCTTAAGGCCCTTACGGGTGAGTAGTCACGCTTTATAAGCCACCTGATTGATTGATTTATTTATTGACATGACAGAACAGACATGGAGGGACCCAGTGACCAAGATGAAGTGGGGAGTACCACGGAGGGCACAAGCCTAAGTTCATCATTACCTGAGTCATCCTTTGTGAACACTTCCAAGTGGTAGTATCAACTCCATCCTTGTCTGTCACCCCCAGTTCCATCGCCCCTTCCCTGTTAAACCCCAACCAGTTGGCCTGGCCTGCTCCCCTAAGAGGGGAGCAGTCTCCTTTACTGCAGGCACCTCAGCCCATGCCTCTGTTACCCCTGCTACCCTGAGTGAGGAGGCTATTGGCCTCCTGAGGTTCAGATACACTCCTGAATGTCATCCAGGTGCATTGCAGCCAGAAGACATGGATGGTGACCTACCTGGAAGGTATCCAGTATGCTATGTCTGGCCTACAGAGGTCTTTTCAGGCTCTGGCCTCCTTCCTCAAGACAGCCTTCCACCCATCCCAACCTTCTACCTCACCTCCTGCCCCTTCCCCATCCAAATTTGCTATTCCCATACCTGTTCCAAGCACATGCACACACTTCATAAGACCCAAGCACTACACACATACAAAAACTGCATAAAAAATGCAGGCATGCAACCACTCACCGGGCACTCACCCTCGTCACCACCACCACCACCAACATACTTCCCAGACACCACACCCACAGACCCCTCCACAAACACCAGCATTCCAGCAGACACCACACCAACACCCACAGATCCCTCTACAACACTCAGCTTTCTAGCAAACACCACACCACACCAACACCCACACCCACAGTCCCCTCCACAACACCAAGAATTCTCACAGACACCACACCAACACTCCACAGACCCAGCATGTCCACATCACACACACAAAAAAACACAAACACTCACAGTCACCACCACAATAGACACCTACAGAGCACACCATAGATAAAGCACACACACCTCTCACTTCTACTCCCTCTACCTCCCAAACCCAACTCCCTCCCGAACCTCCTCTCCATTTGCTCCATGAAAAGTGTCTTGTTTGCCCTTGCCCATTACCCTGTGAAATCTGACCCCCTCAAGTCTTAAAAACCTCTCCCAAAGCTCAAACCATCCCTCCCACATCCCAATCCACCCCTAAAAAACCTGATCCTTACTCCACTAAACCCAGCTACCCCTAAGAAAGCAAAGAAAACCCCTCCCAAAGCCCAACCCATCCCTTCCACATCCCAATCCACTCCTGAAAAGCCTGATCCCCACCCACTAACCCCAGCCATACCCCTAAGAAAGATAATAAAACCTCTCCAAAAATCAAACCCACCCCTCCCTAAACCGACCGCCCCTCCCCCCCACCAAGCACCATCTTGGAGGTGCCTGCTATGCCCAATGGATGCACTTTTGTGAGGAAGCTCCCTGGCAGTGTCAGTAAGGCAAAGTTTGGTTGCACAGCATTGTGCTGTGGCACAGATTTCAGGAATGGGCTGGCCATTGACCTCTGTTTTACCTGATGTTTTACATCCATTCATTAAATATTTATTTTCATAGTTTGGAAGACATTAGTCCTGCCATTACTTTTCTAGTTATTTGAAGTTATTGGATAGGTAGTGATGTGTGACTACAGTTGTGTTTGTTGCGTCCCTGATTGGTGATCCAGTTGATTTGACCTTCGACCCAGTGCGGGAGTTACACGGGACAAGGGGAAATGTTGAATGGATGGCTAGTGGAATGAAATCCGACTGGGGCTGACATTACATTGGGTGTTATATTATATGGTAAGTATTTCAGCTTGGCCTGGCCAATGTCAACATTATTTAGGTTGCACTTCTCCCTATGATGTAGGTTGGATATGTCTTTGATGTGTTCAATTTATATATTTGTTTATCCACACATGGAGGGTGTTATATTGGCATACCTTTGTGGACATTTGTATGGATATGTTTCCATTTTCCCGTGTGTACCTTACACCTACTTTAGCTAAATGTGTGACAAATGCTGTTAGTGCTGTGTTTGCTTTCATGACTTGTGCTTACACATTACCTTCTCATGCATGGCACTTGGTTAAGCTGTTAGTTGTCCCTGATATACTTCAATCCACAGGTCCTGTGAAAGCATTTGCAAAATGGATTGTGGCCCAGGGCCCCAGACTTTCAGGGTTCCCCCTAGTAGAGTCATACCTATTCAGCAGAGAGTGTTTACATTGTGCCCTTCAAATGCTTCTCACACTGGATATTTGTAATCGCATTTAATGACATTACCTTTTAATGTTGGTGATATGTGAGAGTCCAATACAGAGTTGTAGCAGAGAAGGTGTGCATCAGTTTCATGACATATCAATACAGATATATCTTTGATCTCAAAGCAGGACCTCGGATGTGTGTTATGCCAGGGTGTCACAGAGATTGATAGGTGTGATATTGATGAGGCGGTGCTGTTGTGTGACACATTTTAATGCGCACTTCACTATCAATGATTATGAAATGTAAACACATGTCTATTTGTGTAGAGTGTGCCTGTGCAGTGTCAGTGACCTGGCCAAAGAGGGCATCATAGAACTGTATTTGGGTTATACATTGAAAACAATTCCAAACAGGGCCCCACAAAATATGTTTGGCTCAGTGATCCCAACCCCCTTTCCGGGTCCATGGTAGGGCATCGATTTGCTGAGGAGTATAACTTACAGTCAGTTGTGTCCGTGGCTCTGTCAGTTTTGGATGTTATTAAGCAGGCACAGCAGTAGCAGGACATGAATGATGCGCTCCATGGCAACACAGGACCTGTGCAGGTGAGTTTCAGCCTTTTATACCTTCCTTTCCGCCAGCTCAGATGTGGTCGATGGACCGCCACATTCACGCGGCTGTAAGGCACCACGGATTTGGGCGAGCAGCAACACTGGTGGTCTGCCTTCCGAAAGACGCATTGGCCTATTCCGCCACAGTCGGGATTCCTGGTTTTGGCAGTGGGACCCCATCGGTCTTTTGTCTATGTAACAGCATGCCTCGTTATACAGTGGTCGGACTGCCAGCGGTGCAGCGGTTAATCTGATGACGACGCCATGGCGGTCCCAAGACCGCCAATCTCGTAATCAGGCCCTTAGTTTTGACATGCTTTTTATTTTTTTACATTTTTTGTAAAGGAATTTTTAAATTACGATGTTCTTGATTTAAAAAAAAAATTAAGTTAATTTAAATTAATATATATTTTTAATTTTTGGTGTTTTAATTATTTTAGGAAAATATTTAGTTTTAATGTTGCTGTTTTTTTAAAACCTTTTTTTGTTAAAGTTACTTTTTAGATCATTTCTAAAAGTTTAATATTTTAATGTAGAAAACAATATTTTTGTTTGCATTTGTAGTTACATTTTCACTGTTTTTATATACAGTTTTGAGTGTGAGTAGTAAGTATTTCTCAAAGTCCAACACTTTAACCAGTGTAGATACGATTAAAGTGGGACTAGTAAACATACCCCTTTAATGTCAACACTTCTCCAATGTAGCTTAGATTGGAGTAGGAATAGTAAATGTAACCCCCTCAATGTCCAATAGCTTTCCTAATATAGCTTACATTGCGGTGGGACTAGTAAATCTAACCCTTACGATGTCCTACGCTTTCGCCAATGTAGATTAGATTGCAATGGGAAAACTAAATCTAACCCCTTCAATGCCCAAAGCCTTCCTAAATGTAGCTTAGATTGAAGTGGGAATAGTAAGTCTAGATCCTCCAATGTCCAACACTTTCCCCGGTGTCGCTTGGATTGGAGAAGGAATAGCAAATGTACACCCCTCAACGTCCAATATCTTTCTTGGTGTACTTTAAATTGGAGTGGGAATAGTAATATTAAAGTTCAACACTTTCCCCAATGTAGTTTAGGTTATAGTGGGAATGATAAATGGACCATTCTTATAGAGTAAAGCTTTTCCCCATGCAGATTAGGGTGCAGTATAGTTGTATTGTCATAAATACTCATCACCCAGACATTATTTTATTTGTAATAATTGTGAAGTACTTTTAATTCTATATTACAGTTTTATAGCAAGTATTTTAACATGAATTGTTATAAATAAATAAAAATTCATTTCTATTTCTGTTAGATGTTTATATTTTTACTTTTTAAACAAATCCTTTTACATATATGTTTGTAATTTTTACATATTGTAGTATTTTAATAACTTTTTTACAATGCTTTTTTATCAAACTGTCAATATCAGGTATTTTTGGAGATGAGTGGTAAGTCTTCTACGTGCAAAGAAATGGCCTACTAGCTCCAGAAACAATGCAAGATTGTAACTGGGATTCTAGTATTAGTCGATAAATAATATGCAGCAGAAAGGAAAACACTGAAGACCAGAAAAACCTTCCAGCTTTCCAGATCAAACAGCAATGACAAACAGGAACTTGAGAAGGCAGAAAATCCACACAGTCCAGTGAGCGGGCAATCTAACAGGAACAATTGCTAATCAACTGGACCTAAAATGGACTCCGCTTACGTGATGTAATTTGGAAAGATCTTGCCATCTTAGAATGAAAATGAAATACTCAATATATAAAACAGTATGGATTAAATATATGCATAGAGACTACCGAACATTAAAATAAATGAAAAACCTCAATAAGGGGCCTATTACGATGGCGGGCGGACAAAGTCCGCCCGCCACCGTAACGGTGAATGGGACCGTCCGCCAGAGGTGCGGCGGTCCCGCTGTGGGCATTAGGATGCCACCGCCTCGGTGGCGGTGGCATCCCCCATCCACAATGCTGTGGATGCACGTTGTGCATTGGCATGCACAAGGTGACAGGCACCGCGCGGTGCCTGCCACCTTGTCCACGCCAATGTAGGGGGGTACCACAGGTACCCCCATGTGTTCCCCCCACCTCCCCAACACTCCGGGGGCCCGCAACGGGCCCCCAACAGCAAAGACCGTATGCCTTTCCATGGCGGCAACCCCGCCATGGAAAGGCTGATCACCGGCTGCATCGCAATATGGATGGTGTGTCTTGCAGACGCCGCCACCATATTGTGCCTGTTTTCCGCCCGGTCAACGAGTCGACCGGCGGAAAAGCGGCAGATAGTCTTCCCGTCCGCCGCGGACCCCCCAGCCATCCTAATATGGAGGGGGGTCAATCAGGCATGGATGGCGGGCGGATCGCCCCTGCCGGGCCGGCGGTGGCGATCTGCCCACCATCCTAATGAGCCCCAAAATTCTTAAACAACAAACATTTAACACACATTTAAGTAAGTATGGCAGTTCAGAGTGTTGTATTTAGAGTGACATCATCCTGCATGTTGGATTGTCAAGACGCCCACATACAGACATCTCACCCCATGATCCAAAGCACAACTCAGTCCGAGACACACAGGAAGAAGTAGGATGGTTGCCGAGAATGCAACTAAGTGCCAGGAAGGCCATCATCCAGTGGCAGTCCGTGCAGGAAAGCACATTGGGGCAGTGGGACGGTGGGGCGAGGGTGGGGGGGGCGTGATAGTGACAGACGACACCACTGCCATCATCAGAGCCATTGAACGGCCCACATGGCAGAACTGGAGACATATGGCCAGATTTACGTTACTTTACTTGTTATCTTTAAGAAGTTCTTTGTGTGGGTTGGTATTTTGTATTTTTGACACAATTATTCCCAGTTTTTGGATGAGTTTTTCATTTTCATTATCAGCTAAGTAACATTGGTGATATGTTAACCATTATTATTTGCAATTTCCATTTTAGTTTTCTTAGAGTGTTTTTTATACTTTATTTTTTGTGTTTTGGATGGTTTCAGAGGACTACAGATTTTTGCCTGTGGAAATGTTTTTTTATACTTTGAATTTTTGCACTTTTTGGAGGGATTTGTTTTATCTCTTTTAGTGGATGTATATTTTTGTGGCTACTTCGATACAATATCATGGACATTAATAATTAAACTGTAAGTTATATTTTGTTTTTAATGTGTGTGAAATATTTATCTTTGTTGAAGTTGTTTATCTTATTATAATGTTTAGTTATGAGTTATGCATTTTATTTATGTCTTGCTAATTGGTTGTAGGTGTTATGTTTTAAAAGATGTTACTTGTTTTGCTCACTGTATAATAATGTATTCATTAGTGCTTGTTTTTGTTATTCTTACTTTCCAGTCTGTCTGGATTTCGTTCTTAATATATATACATATTTGACTGATTAGTAGAAAATATTGAAATAATATTTATCATTAAATTGATTTGGTATGTTTTTGTTATTTACAGTTGTATTTTTGTGTTAATTGGAATATTTGTACTTTTTAAAGTAGTATTCTTACTATGGATTCTAGGTATGGTATGCCTTGGTTGTCAGCAAAAGTTTGTGCTTTGCATTTCAGTATTTCATGCATTTATTTGATATTTTAGTTGGGTTACATATTATTCTACTCTAAGGGCCTGATTCTGATGCGGTTAGGAAGGCCTCCTATCGTCATTTCCTCCGTCCAAATCTGATTGGGAATGTGTCTTTCCAACCGACTCGGAAACCGACCGAGTATGATGTGAGTTAGGCGTTAGGAATATCCCAATCCAAACCCGACGGCATTTGGAATGACCAAGCTGTACGGAGCAGAATTTTACGGCTCTACGGGCCGCATTTCCAAATGACTGAGTACGATGCTGGATTTGGACAGCCTTTTCGAATCGTGCCGTCCGACTCGAATCGGCCGTCGGAATCAGACTTTGGGGGCCCGTAGTGGGCCCCCCTGCACCTGGAGCCTTCCCAATCGGGCCCATGGGGTTACCCAGGGGTCTTCCCTTACTAGCCATGCACCGTGTGGCAGGCACCAGGGGGTGCCCACCTCAGGGTGCCCGATTTTCCCCAGCCATCCCTTTCTTCAATGGAAGCCTATGTATTCAGTCGGAACAAAGGCTCCTATTGAAGTCAACGGGAGTCCAACCAAATAGTATCTGGAAGCATCCGAATGCATCATACTCGGCCTGTTGGACTCTCTCAATCTGATTCGGTTGGAAACCATTCCCAAACCCATTTGGTTGGGAAGCTTTCCAAACTGCATCCGAATTGGGCCCTAAGTTGTTATTTTTTTTAAATATTGCTTGATATTTCTAGTGATTGGTTGACTGTAGGCTAGCTTCAGCCAAGTGCCCCTTGAAATGCAATGTGCCCCCCTTTTACTGCATTGGCTTATTGTACCAAGGTACTGTCATAAGTGTTTTACCATGGTATATGAACCTTGAAGTGGCGTCTATGACTAGAACTGTGTATTTTCCTAACAAAAGTAGCTTCAAAATAGTCAATCAAGGGACTTAGGGGCTCATTATGATGACGGAAGGACCGCCACCACCGGCCCGGTGGTGGCGGTCCTTCCGCCATCACATAGTGATTTACCCACCGCCAAATTAGGATGGCGGTGGGTACCGCGGCAGACGAAAAGTCTGTCCGCCGCTTTTCCGCCGGAGGCAATCGCACCGATTGCTTGGCGGACGGAGCAGGGCCACTAATATGGTGGCGGTGCTTAGCAGGCACCATCCGCCATATTAGGATGTGGGTTTGAAGAGGCCTTTCCATGGCGGCGATGCCGTCATGGAAAGGCTGGCAGGGATTGGGTTGGGGGCCTGTTGCGGGCCCCACTTGTGGGGGGGGGTGTTGCTTCACTGGGGGGTACCCATGGTACCCCCCTCATTTCCATGCACCAAGTGGCAGGCACCACGTGGTGCCTGCCACCTAGTGCAGGGAAATGCTGTGCACGCACTTTTGACATTGCGTGCGGTGCTGCCGACAGCAGCACCGCCCGCACTGTCAAAAACGCAGGATGCGCCCGCCAGTATGGTGGTCGCATCCTAATATGTGTGGTGGGACTACCGCACGTCTGGCGGGCGGTCCCAGCACCACTACGATGGTGGGCGGACTGATGTCCGCCGGCCATCGTAATGAGCCCCTTAGTTTGTCATGGTAGTAGGGAGTTTCTATTAGGAGATTGTAGTGGTTTTTATCTTCTGTTAGCGGGACATATGCTAAGGCAATTAGTTTTCCTATTTTGTAGGCAAATTGGGCATTTGTTGAGTACTCCACATACTCTGGTTAAAATGGTAGAAACAGCCCAATATAGCTGTATATGGGTATATTTTTCTAATTGAGTGAATCATTGCTTGTTCAGAGCCAGTTATTCATTTTTAAAGATAGTAGTTAGCTTTAGTAATCCAAAACTAACAACTAATACCCCCCAAAAATGTACACACATGCAGCTAAACAAGACTGTTTCTACCATTTTAACCGGTTCACTGACAGAACATCGATGCTAAAAACATTGATGTTCTGAATATCGAAAAAAAATATCGACTCCAATACCTTAACAGGTAAGTACAAAAATATTAAATCAAAAATATCGAAGCTAAAGATATAGATGTAAAAAATATTGATTTACAAATATAAATAAAATAATATATGTTAAAAATGTATAAAATATTAATATAATCTTTACCCTATGACTCCACACCAATAAAAAAAAACTTCAACATTTTTATTTAAATGTATTTCCATAATTAACCTAATTAATAATGAATTAAACAAATATTATTAATAAAAATAAATAATAAACATTCATTGAATACACATTCTTTAACGCTATAATATGCACAACACACAGCTAAAATGAATTATACAATTACCATAATTTATTACTAATTAATTATTTTAAATTAATTAACAACTAAGGGGCCGATTCCGATCTCGGCCGGTAGTGCTCCGAATCGGATTCGGATTCACCGGATCCGATTCGGAGCCCTGTTTCCCGATCGAATCGTACGCGGGTCCGGCCGAGCGAGTACGATGCAAGCACCGCGAAATCGCCGACCGACTCGAACGCGGCTTCAACACGCTCCGACCGACTCGCATGGACACGACTCGCACCGCGCTATGGAGACGTTTCCCGGCCGGGTAAGTACGATGCGCGCCGCGAGCAGTCCGACCGACTCGAGCCGTCCGGCTCGAAAAAGCTGTCGGAGCCGGACTTTGGGGGTCCGCGTCAGACCCCCCTGTACGCGTAGGCGCGCGAGTCGCACACAGGGGGGACCCATGGGTCCCCCCTACCTGTGCATGTATGCCGCGATGCGCATGGACGCGTACACGCTGTAGGGGGTGCCCTTGTCCGCCTCACACCCATTGAGTCAATGGGAGCCCGCGTACGCGTTGTACGACAGGCTCCCATTGACTTCAATGGGAGTCCGACCGACTCGAGTCCGATAGCATGCGTGCGCATCGTACTCGTTCGGTCGGACTGCTAGGGTCCGATTCGGTCGGAATTCTCTCCGGGTCCGGCTCGGTCGGAGAGATTTCCGTCCGTAATCGGAATCGGCCCCTAATGATTAATTCATCAATTAAAAATAAATTACTTCCCACCCTTCCGACTATTTACACCGAAAACACCACAACACACACCTAAAATTAATCACACAATTAACATAATTAATCGCCAATTAATTAATTAAAATTAATTAACAACTAATTATTAAATAATTAATAATACATTAATTTACACATTTAACACCATAACATCTCAATTCAACAAATATTAACAATAATATATAATAATTATTAATAAATAAAAATTATTCAATACATTTAATGTGATTAAATTACTTCCCACCCTATTCCCCTATAAACCCACAACCCGCTATGGAACTAAAAACGCAAAATTCAAAAAACAAAATAATAATAACTACTAAAAATTATCAATAATTGTTATATAGATAAATTACTTCCCACCCTATTTCCCTATAAACCCACAACCCGCTACGGAACTAAAAACGCAAAATTCAAATATATTTTTTTTTAATAACTACTAAAATTTTAACACATATATTAAAAATACAAACAATTCTTATACAAAAAATACATACATCACACACATATAAAATATATACTAAAATACATAACATTAATAAAAAATCGATATTTTTAACATCTATATTTTTGCAAACGATAGTAAACACTTCGATATTTCTTAAATCGATATTATTTACCTAAAATCGATATTCTTGACCACGAGAATTTGTCTGTCGATATTCTTGACCCACGATATTTTTGACACGATATTTGTGCAATTCGATATTTTTACTCGATATTCTGGCCCTGCACCACTTTAACCCCTTCGGTGCTTATGACGAGCTGGACTCGTCATGGCACACAGTGCTCGTGTGCTCATGACGAGTCCAGCTCGTCATAAGACCACCCACGGGGGAAGCGCTGGCGCTCCCCCCGTGGGAATCCGATCGTCGGGTTTTTTTGAGGGAAGGCAGGGGAAGGACTTCCCCTGCCTCCCCCCGCCCCCCCCGCCCTCCCATCAATGACGTCAGCGCGCGAGGCGCGCTGACATCATTGAGGGTTTCCCTTTCTTCCCCGACGCGCTGGAAGCCATTTGCTTCCAGCGCGTCGGGGAAATAAGGTGAGTTTTGGCTCGGGGAGGGGGGGTTTGATTCTAAAAGAGACATCGAGGGAAAAGAAAGGGTTTTCCTTTACCCCGATGCCTCTTTTGTGCATTCCTGCTGCACGATCATGTGATCGTGCAGCAGGAATGCTCCACGAGGGCGCAATTCGTGAGCGTGGAGATGTGCCTTCTCTCCATTTACATGCTCGTGTAGTTCCTGTGACCAGGAGGTTCCTTCTCCTCGTCTGCCGCTGCGATCCTGCTCTGACCCTTTATAAACAAGAGGCATGTGAACGGGCCTAAAAGCCCCGCTCGTTTGGCCCCGCCACACATACACTAGCGGTATGCAACGTATGCCCGCCCTTCCCCCACTATGATGGACAGCTTACTCAAAGGATCCCGGTGCTTTCGGCGCGGTGGCAAAGTTACAGACACACAGGTCACTGGAGACAATTGTTCTGGTCCTTTACGCAGCTGTAGTGTAGGAAAGGCACTATACATTTACCCAACGAGGTAGCACTTACTGATTAGCCAGTAGAAAGTACTCCAGTTGAGTAGAGGTATTGCACAAAACGGTGGCATCTTCGTGGATAAATATGCAGGGCAGATGTGCCTTCTCTCCATTTCCAACGTGAAAAGTTAGCTTTAATCCTTGATGGAGGTCTTTGCATCCTTCATTTTCTCGAGCGCAATTCTCGTGTAGAATTCGTGAGCGTGGAGATGTGCATTCTCTCCATTTACACCCTGAAAAGTTAGCTGTAATCCTTGATGGAGGTCTTTGCATCCTTGAATTTCTCGAGCGCAATGCTCGTGTAGTTCCTGTGACCATGAGGTTCCTTCTCCTCGTCTGCCGCTGAGATCCTGCTCTGACCCTTTATAAACAAGAGGCATGTGAACGGGCCTAGAAGCCCAGCTCGTTTGCCCCGCCACACATACACTAGCGGTATGCAACGTATGCCCGCCCTTTCCCCACTATGATGGACAGCTTACTCAAAGGACCCCGGCGCTTTCGGCGCGGTGGCAAAGTTACAGACACACAGGTCACTGGAGACAATTGTTCTGGTCCTTTACGCAGCTGTAGTGTAGGAAAGGCACTATACATTTACCCAACGAGGTAGCACTTACTGATTAGCCAGTAGAAAGTACTCCAATTGAGTAGAGGTATTGCACAAAACGGTGGCATCTTCGTGGATAAATATGCAGGGCAGATGTGCCTTCTCTCCATTTCCAACGTGAAAAGTTAGCTGTAATCCTTGATGGAGGTCTTTGCATCCTTCATTTTCTCGAGCGCAAGTCTCGTGTAGAATTCGTGAGCGTGGAGATGTGCCTTCTCTCCATTTACACCCTGAAAAGTTAGCTGTAATCCTTGATGGAGGTCTTTGCATCCTTGAATTTCTCGAGCGCAATGCTCGTGTAGTTCCTGTGACCAGGAGGTTCCTTCTCCTCGTCTGCTGCTGAGATCCTGCTCTGACCCTTTATAAACAAGAGGCATGTGAACGGGCCTAGAAGCCCCGCTCGTTTGGCTCCGCCACACATACACTAGCGGTATGCAACGTATGCCCGCCCTTTCCCCACTATGATGGACAGCTTACTCAAAGGACCCCGGCGCTTTCGGCGCGGTGGCAAAGTTACAGACACACAGGTCACTGGAGACAATTCTTCTGGTCCTTTACGCAGCTGTAGTGTAGGAAAGGCACTATACATTTACCCAACGAGGTAGCACTTACTGATTAGCCAGTAGAAAGTACTCCAGTTGAGTAGAGGTATTGCACAAAACGGTGGCATCTTCGTGGATAAATATGCAGGGCAGATGTGCCTTCTCTCCATTTCCAACGTGAAAAGTTAGCTGTAATCCTTGATGGAGGTCTTTGCATCCTTCATTTTCTCGAGCGCAATTCTCGTGTAGAATTCGTGAGCGTGGAGATGTGCCTTCTCTCCATTTACACCCTGAAAAGTTAGCTGTAATCCTTGATGGAGGTCTTTGCATCCTTGAATTTCTCGAGCGCAATGCTCGTGTAGTTCCTGTGACCAGGAGGTTCCTTCTCCTCGTCTGCCGCTGAGATCCTGCTCTGACCCTTTATAAACAAGAGGCATGTGAACGGGCCTAGAAGCCCCGCTCGTTTGGCCCCGCCACACATACACTAGCGGTATGCAACGTATGCCCGCCCTTTCCCCACTATGATGGACAGCTTACTCAAAGGACCCCGGCGCTTTCGGCGCGGTGGCAAAGTTACAGACACACAGGTCACTGGAGACAATTCTTCTGGTCCTTTACGCAGCTGTAGTGTAGGAAAGGCACTATACATTTACCCAACGAGGTAGCACTTACTGATTAGCCAGTAGAAAGTACTCCAGTTGAGTAGAGGTATTGCACAAAACGGTGGCATCTTCGTGGATAAATATGCAGGGCAGATGTGCCTTCTCTCCATTTCCAACGTGAAAAGTTAGCTGTAATCCTTGATGGAGGTCTTTGCATCCTTCATTTTCTCGGGCGCAATTCTCGTGTAGAATTCGTGAGCGTGGAGATGTGCCTTCTCTCCATTTACACCCTGAAAAGTTAGCTGTAATCCTTGATGGAGGTCTTTGCATCCTTGAATTTCTCGAGCGCAATGCTCGTGTAGTTCCTGTGACCAGGAGGTTCCTTCTCCTCGTCTGCCGCTGAGATCCTGCTCTGACCCTTTATAAACAAGAGGCATGTGAACGGGCCTAGAAGCCCCGCTAGTTTGGCCCCGCCACACATACACTAGCGGTATGCAACGTATGCCCGCCCTTTCCCCACTATGATGGACAGCTTACTCAAAGGACCCCGGCGCTTTCGGCGCGGTGGCAAAGTTACAGACACACAGGTCACTGGAGACAATTCTTCTGGTCCTTTACGCAGCTGTAGTGTAGGAAAGGCACAATACATTTACCCAACGAGGTAGCACTTACTGATTAGCCAGTAGAAAGTACTCCAGTTGAGTAGAGGTATTGCACAAAACGGTGGCATCTTCGTGGATAAATATGCAGGGCAGATGTGCCTTCTCTCCATTTACACCCTGAAAAGTTAGCTGTAATCCTTGATGGAGGTCTTTGCATCCTTGAATTTCTCGAGCGCAATGCTCGTGTAGTTCCTGTGACCAGGAGGTTCCTTCTCCTCGTCTGCCGCTGAGATCCTGCTCTGACCCTTTATCCCCTTCGGTGCTTATGACGAGCTGGACTCGTCATGGCACACAGTGCTCGTGACGAGTCCAGCTCGTCATAAGACCACCCACGGGGAAGCGCTGGCGCTCCCCGTGGGAATCTGATCGTTAGGTTTTTTTTGGGGGGAGGCAGGGGAAGGGCTTCCCCCCGCCCCATCAATGACGTCAGCGCGCGAGGTGCGCTGACATCATTGAGGGTTTCCCTTTCTTCCCCGACGCGCTGGAAGCCATTTGCTTCCAGCGCGTCGGGGAAATCAGGTGAGGTTTGGCTCGGGGAGGGGGGGGGTTTGTATCAAAAGAGGCATCGAGGGAAAGGAAAGGGTTTTCCTTTCCCCCGATGCCTCTTTTGTGCATGCCTGCTGCACGATCATGTGATCGTGCAGCAGGAATGCCCACTAGGCACCAGGGTTTTTTTAATTTTTGTGTTGGGGAGTGGCCAAAGGGCAAGGGTTGCTCCCCTTTTACGGGTGTGAATATTTTATTTATACTGTTAGGCCCACCTACCCCTTAGCTTGGCTGGTGGATTGTGTGTGGACTGGTGCATTATTTGCATATGTGATTGTAATGTTTTTTTCCTCCTTTTTATTCTAGTGTAAAGCTTTTGATTCCTGTTTGCGGTTTCGGCAGTTGTGGTTCTGCAGTTTTGCGTAATTGCATTTATTTGGTAAGAAAAATATTTTTGTTGTGTGTACTCCAAATGAGTATTATTGTCATGCATGAATGAATTTTTTGTAAGTGGTGCCATAATGGCAGCATATTTGTTAGTGTTCAGAGCATGAAATTCTTTGCAATGTTTTGCATTGTCTTATGTGTAATTTTTTTCTTCTTCTTTTTTAGTGGGATATTGTTGATCCTTACTGTGTTTGTGCAGAGTAGGTGGTGGTGAGTCTAGCTGCTTCTGTCACGTGAGTGGTATAGTGTTGGAGTATATAGGTCTTTGTGATAAAGCTACATTTTGTTTATTTCTTTTTTTTTACAAAGGGTTTGTTGTTGTTGACTTGTTTGACAAGTAACCTTTATTAGTAAGCATTATGGCTAGCCGTAGAATTACTGCTCAGCAGGTGGTTGGTTTGCTTCTTGAATCTTCCTCTGAGCAGGATTATGAGACTGACAGTGTGTCTGAGGGAGAGGAGGGAGGGGAAGATTCAGGCAGTGAGTTTTCTCTCCACATGGAATCATCGGATGATGAAGGTACTCTCAGTGCAGATGAAGTGCCTGATTTAGAGGAGGATACTACTGTGCCGATGGTGCAAGAGGCATCTGGATTGCAGCCTGGGGCTGCTAGGCTTCCTACTGGAAGTGCTGGACTCTGGGTTGATCCAAACATGGTGCAGCCGGTGTTGCCTGCCTTTAGTGGTTATGCAGGGTGTAGAGTGGATTGTGAACATTATTTGCCTATACAGTATTTTCAGTTGTTTATGGATGATGTATTTTTGGGTGAGATTGTTGAGCAGACTAATTTGTATGCTGAACAGTTTTTGAGGGACAACAGTGCCAGACTTAGGCCCCATTCTAGAGCTACCCGGTGGAGTCCCACAGATCTGGAATAGATGAAGAAGTTTTTGGGTTTGACTTTTTTGATGGGTTTGATAAGGAAGCCGTCCATGGGTTCATATTGGTCTACCAGTCCCTTGATGGCAACGGCCATATTTCCTGCAGTTATGACTCGTGATCGGTATTTACTTTTGCTTCGGATGCTGCATTTTGTTGATAATGGTTTGGCGTTGCCACGAGATCACCCTGAATGTGACCGTCTTTTTAAGATTCGGCCTGTTCTTGATCACTTTGTAGATCGATTTTCAGAGATCTATACTCCAGGGAAAGAAATATCTATTGATGAGTCTTTGGTGCTGTTCAAGGGCCGTTTGGTTTTTAGGCAGTACATTCCTAGCAAGAGGGCACGCTATGGAATTAAGCTGTATATGTTGTCTGAGAGTAGGACAGGATATGTTTTTAATTTGCGTGTGTACACTGGTAGGGATTCCACTATTGACCCCCTGGTTGTCCGTCCACTTTAGTAGGAGTTTCAGAGAAAATTGTGTGGGAACTTGCTAGAGGACTGTTTAACAGAGGCCACCATTTGTACCTTGATAACTTCTACACTGCTGTGCAATTGTTTAAGGAATTGTTCAAAGTGGACATTTTTGCTTGTGGCACAATCCGCTCTAACCGTAAAGGTTATCCAAAAGAGCTTGTTTGCAAAAAACTTCAGAGGGGACAGTGCAGTGCCTTGCGTAGTGAGGAACTGCTAGCTGTGAAATTTGTGGACAGGAGGGATGTGTACATGCTGACTACCATCCATGATGAGAGTACTTCACCTGTGGCTGTTTGGGGTCAGATTGCTGAAGTGCGCAAACCTGTGTGCATTTTAGACTACAATAAGCACATGGGTGGTGTTGATAGAGTAGATCAGAGGTTGGAACCTTACACTGCTATTCGTAAGTCTTACATTTGGTATAAGAAGTTGGCCATCCATCTCTTCAATTTAGTAACTTTCAATGCTTTTGTTGTGTTCAAGGAGTGTTCTCCTGCGTCAAAGTTGACTTTTGTTCAGTTTCAGGAGTCTGTCATAGGCAGCCTTGTTGTTGTGGAACAGGCAAGTGTTCCTAGAGTTGGAGTGGTGGAGGATGTGGCTCGATTGAAAGATCGCCACTTTCCTGATCACATTCCTCCTACACTCTCAAAAGACTTTCCCACTAGGAGATGTAGAGTCTGTTGGCGAAGAGGTACGCGGAAGGAGACTCGTATGTACTGCCCTGAGTGTCCTTCTAACCCTGGGCTGTGTGTGCCTGCTTGTTATAGAGCGTACCACAAGCAAAAGAATTATTGGGAGCAACCATGAGTGGTAAAGTGAACTGCCTGGTCTGTAATGTTTAAGAATTGTTGTTCTGTTTCAAGGTTGGCATTAGTGCAATGTTTCTGATTTTGTGTTAGTAGATTTGTATCTATTTGCAATTTGTTTGTGTTTTCTTTTTTGTATAAAAAAATCCTAAATGTGATGGTGGTGTGTGTAGGCTGGTGCTTGGCTGGCGGTGTGCGTGGAGTGGCGCTCGGCTGGCAGTGTGTGAGTAGTGACTTGCTGCTGGTCACTACACACGCTGCTAGCCGAGCGACACTCCACGCAATCCATCAGCTTGTGTGGTTGCTGTGTTAGGAATGTGGGCATGTGAAAGTGATGGGCCCTTGAATGGCGCTGTCTGCTGGTGTGAGTGTTGTAATGTGATGGGCCCGCGGCTGGTGGTGTGAATGGTTTTGTATTTGTCACACGTATGAAAGGTGTATGAATGGCCTGTAAAGAGGTTGGTGCCTTGTCGTGGCTTTACAGCTCACGAGCTGTGAGTCAATGGTTCAGTTTCTCGTCCTTTCAATTATTAACAGTGCATTTCATTTTTGTGAAATCACTTGTTAATACAATTGTATATACTGAACCATCACTCACCCTCGTGCCAAATCCAACCAGTATGTGTGTGTGTGCTTGAGGATTAGATGGCTGTGCAGTAATATTTTTTTTGTCTTTCTCAAGCAGGGTGTACCTTGTCCCTTTTTGTGAATGTTGTAATGTGTTTGTTTCGTGCCTGGGGGTGTGAATGGTCTTGTGTGTATCACGTATGAAAGGTGTGTGAATGGCCTGTAAAGCGGTTGGGGCCTTGACGTGGCTTTACAGCTCACGAGCTGCGAGTCACTGGTTCCGTTTTTGTCCTTTCAATTATTGACAGTGCATTTCATTTTTGTGAAATCTCTTGTTAATAAAATTGTATATACTGAACCATCACTTGCCCTCGTGCCAAATCCAACCAGTATGTGTGTGTGCTTGAGGAATAGATGGCTGTGCAGTAATCTTTGTCTTTTTAGTCTGTCTGCCAAGGTGTACATTCCGTCTAAGAATAACCTACCAACTGTAGATATTGTCGTAAACGAAACACCCATGGGAGTACATGGTGATATCTCTCTTGTGGATCCCAACAAGTTATGGTACCCACAATGTCCTGCAAACCTCAAAATGTCTGTCACATTTTCCTTGCAATATTGTGCCAAAATTTTCACGCTGCAGAAATAAACAACACATTATCTCATTATGACCTGGTTTTGCAAGGGGGTCACCTGGGTTTTGGCCCGGGGCTCGGCGGCCACATAGGGAAACCTACCAAACCCACACATTTCTGAAAAGTAGACACCCGGGGGCTTCCAGGGAGGTATGGCTTGCGTGGATCCCCCAACGTTTCCTTACCCAGAATCCTCTGCAAACCTCACTTTTAGCTGAAAAAATCACTTTTTTCACACATTTTTGTGTGGGAAAGTGTGGCATCACTGGCCTCACACAAATTTCCTACCACCCAGCGTTCCCCCAGGTCTCCCGATAAAAATGGTGCCTCACTTGTGTGGGAGGCCCAAGTACCCGCGACAGGCAAGGGCCCACAACGTAGTGAGGCGACCTCAAAATGGCCTTTCACAAAACCACCTGGTTTTGCAAGGGAGTCACCTGGGTTTTTGGCCCTGTGCTCGGCGGCCATCTAGGGAAACCTACCAAACCCACACATTTCTGAAAAGTAGACACCCGGGGGCTTCCAGGGAGGTATGGCTTGCGTGGATCCCCCAACGTTTCCTTACCCAGAATCCCCTGCAAACCTCACTTTTAGCTGAAAAAATCACTTTTTTCACACATTTTTGTGTGGGAAAGTGTGGCATCACTGGCCTCACACAAATTTCCTACCACCCAGCGTTCCCCCAGGTCTCCCGATAAAAATGGTGCCTCACTTGTGTGGGAGGCCCAAGTACCCGCGACAGGCAAGGGCCCACAACGTAGTGAGGCGACCTCAAAATGGCCTTTCACAAAACCACCTGGTTTTGCAAGGGAGTCACCTGGGTTTTTGGCCCTGTGCTCGGCGGCCATCTAGGGAAACCTACCAAACCCACACATTTCTGAAAAGTAGACACCCGGGGGCTTCCAGGGAGATATGGCTTGCGTGGATCCCCCAACGTTTCCTTACCCAGAATCCCCTGCAAACCTCACTTTTAGCTGAAAAAATCACTTTTTTCACACATTTTTGTGTGGGAAAGTGTGGCATCACTGGCCTCACACAAATTTCCTACCACCCAGCGTTCCCCCAGGTCTCCCGATAAAAATGGTGCCTCACTTGTGTGGGAGGCCCAAGTACCCGCGACAGGCAAGGGCCCACAACGTAGTGAGGCGACCTCAAAATTGCCTATCTCAAAACCACCTGGTTTTGCAAGGGGGGTCACCTGGGTTTTTGGCCCCGTGCTCGGCAGCCATCTAGGTAAACCTACCAAACCCACACATTTCTGAAAAGTAGACACCCGGGGGCTTCCAGGGAGGTATGGCTTGCGTGGATCCCCCAACGTTTCCTTACCCAGAATCCCTTGCAAACCTCAATTTTAGCTGAACAAATCACTTTTTTCACACATTTTTGTGTGGGAAAGTGTGGCATCACTGGCCTCACACAAATTTCTTACCTCCCAGCGTTCCCCCAGGTCTCCCGATAAAAATGGTGCCTCACTTGTGTGGGAGGCCCAAGTACCCGCGACAGGCAAGGGCCCAAAACATTTTTGATAGGCAATGTTGATGTTGCCTCAAAGCGTTTTGTGTCCTTGCCTGTCGCGGTACTGGGCCTCCACACAAGTGAGGCACCATTTTATCGGGAGACCTGGAGAACGCTGAGTGGTAGGAAATTTGTGTGAGGCCAGTGATGCCACACTTCCCACACAAAAATGTGTGAAAAAGTGATTTTCAGCTAAGTTGAGGTTTGCAAGGGATTCTGGGTAGGAAACGTTGGAGATCCACGCAAGCCATACCTCCCTGAAGCCCCAGGTGTCTACTTTCAGAAATGTGTGGGTTTGGTAGGTTTACCTAGATGGCCGCCGAGCAGGCCAAAACCCAGGTGACTCCTGCAAAACCAGGTGGTTTGAGATAGGCAATTTTGAGGTCGCCTCACTACGTTGTGGGCCCTGCCTGTCGCGGTACTGGGCCTCCCACACAAGTGAGGCACCATTTTATCGGGAGACCTGGAGAGCGCTGGGTGGTAGGAAATTTGTGTGAGGCCAGTGATGCCACACTTTCCCACACAAAATGTGTGAAAAAAGTGATTTTTCAGCTGAAATTGAGGTTTGCAAGGGATTCTGGGTAAGAAGCGTTGGGGATCCACGCAAGCCATACCTCCCTGGAAGCCCCGGTGTCTACTTTTCAGAAATGTGTGGGTTTGGTAGGTTTACCTAGATGGCCGCCGAGCACGGGCAAAACCCAGGTGACCCCCTTGCAAAACCAGGTGGTTTTGAGATAGGCAATTTTGAGGTCGCCTCACTACGTTGTGGGCCCTGCCTGTCGCGGTACTGGGCCTCCCACACAAGTGAGGCACCATTTTATCGGGAGCCTGGGGAACGCTGGGTGGTAGGAAATTTGTGTGAGGCCAGTGATGCCACACTTTCCCACACAAAATGTGTGAAAAAAGTAATTTTTCAGCTAAAATTGAGGTTTGCAAGGATTCTGGGTAGGAAACGTTGGGGATCCACGCAAGCCATACCTCCTGGAAGCCCCGGGTGTCTACTTTTCAGAAATGTGTGGGTTTGGTAGGTTTACTTTGATGGCCGCCGAGCACGGGCCAAAACCCAGGTGACTTCCTGCAAAACCAGGTGGTTTTGAGATAGGCAATTTTGAGGTCGCCTCACTACGTTGTGGGCCCTTGCCTGTCGCGGTACTTGGGCCTCCCACACAAGTGAGGCACCATTTTTATCGGGAGACCTGAGGGAACGCTGGGTGGTAGGAAATTTGTGTGAGGCCAGTGATGCCACACTTTCCCACACAAAAATGTGTGAAAAAGTGATTTTTTCAGCTGAAATTGAGGTTTGCAGGGATTCTGGGTGAAAAGTTGGGGGATCCACGCAAGCCATACCTCCCTGGAGCCCCCGAGTGTCTACTTTTCAGAAATGTGTGGGTTTGGTAGGTTAACCTAGATGGCCGCCGAGCACGGGGCCAAAACCCAGGTGACCCCTTGCAAAACCAGGTGGTTTTGAGATAGGCAATTTTGAGGTCGCCTCACTACGTTGTGGGCCCTTGCCTGTTGCGGGTACTTGGGCCTCCCACACAAGTGAGGCACCATTTTTATCGGGAGACCTGGGGGAACGCTGGGTGGTAGGAAATTTGTGTGAGGCCAGTGATGCCACACTTTCCCACACAAAAATGTGTGAAAAAAGTGATTTTTTCAGCTAAAATTGAGGTTTGCAAGGGATTCTGGGTAAGTAAACGTTGGGGGATCCACGCAAGCCATACCTCCCTGGAAGCCCCCGGGTGTCTACTTTTCAGAAATGTGTGGGTTTGGTAGGTTTACCTAGATGGCCGCCGAGCACGGGGCCAAAAACCCAGGTGACCCCCCTTGCAAAACCAGGTGGTTTTGAGATAGGCAATTTAGAGGTCGCCTCACTACGTTGTGGGCCCTTGCCTGTCGCGGGTACTTGGGCCTCCCACACAAGTGAGGCACCATTTTTATCGGGAGACCTGGGGGAACGCTGGGTGGTAGGAAATTTGTGTGAGGCCAGTGATGCCACACTTTCCCACACACAAATGCGTGAAAAAAGTGATTTTTTCAGCTAAAATTGAGGTTTGCAAGGGATTCTGGGTAAGGAAACGTTGGGGGATCCACGCAAGCCATACCTCCCTGGAAGCCCCCGGGTGTCTACTTTTCAGAAATGTGTGGGTTTGGTAGGTTTCCCTAGATGGCCACCGAGCACAGGGCCAAAAACCCAGGTGACCCCCTTGCAAAACCAGGTGGTTTTGTGAAAGGCCATTTTGAGGTCGCCTCACTACGTTGTGGGCCCTTGACTGTCGCGGGTACTTGGGCCTCCCACACAAGTGAGGCACCATTTTTATCGGGAGACCTGGGGGAACGCTGGGTGGTAGGAAATTTGTGTGAGGCCAGTGATGCCACACTTTCCCACACACAAATGTGTGAAAAAAGTGATTTTTTCTGCTAAAATTGAGGTTTGCAGGGATTCTGGGTAAGGAAACGTTGGGGGATCCACGCAAGCCATACCTCCTGGAAGCCCCGGGTGTCTACTTTTCAGAAATGTGTGTGTTTGCTAGGTTTCCCTAGGTGCCGGCAGAGGTAGGGTTCAAAAACTACAGCTAGGCACTTTGCCAAAAAAGGGTCATTTTTCACTGCGAAATTGAGGTGTGACCGCGTTGCGTTTTGCGCCGTTTCCTGTCGCAGGCACTAGGCCGACCCACACAAGTGAGGTACCATTTTTCTCGTAAGACTTTGGGGAACGCGGGGTGGGTGGAAATTTGTGGATCCACGCAGATTCCAGAACTTTCCACCACAGAAATGTGTGGAAAATGTGTTTTTTTGGACAATTTTTTATGTTTGCAAGGGATTTTGGGTAACAGAACCTGGTGGGAGGCAGTCAAGTCACCCCATCCTGGATTCCCCTGGGTGTCTAGTTTTCAAAAATGTATAGGTTTGCTAGGTTTCCCTAGGTGCCGGCAGAGGTAGGGTTCAAAAACTACAGCAAGGCACTTTGCCAAAAAAGGGTCATTTTTCACTGCGAAATTGAGGTGTGACCACGTTGCGTTTTGCGCCGTTTCCTGTCGCAGGCACTAGGCCGACCCACACAAGTGAGGTACCATTTTTCTCGGAAGACTTTGGGGAACGCGGGGTGGGTGGAAATTTGTGGATCCACGCAGATTCCAGAACTTTCCACCACAGAAATGTGTGGAAAATGTGTTTTTTTGGACAATTTTTTATGTTTGCAAGGGATTCTGGGTAACAGAACCTGGTGGGAGGCAGTCAAGTCACCCCATCCTGGATTCCCCTGGGTGTCTAGTTTTCAAAAATGTATAGGTTTGCTAGGTTTCCCTAGGTGCCGGCAGAGGTAGGGTTCAAAAACTACAGCAAGGCACTTTGCCAAAAAAGGGTCATTTTTCACTGCGAAATTGAGGTGTGACCACGTTGCGTTTTGCGCCGTTTCCTGTCGCAGGCACTAGGCCGACCCACACAAGTGAGGTACCATTTTTCTCGTAAGACTTTGGGGAACGCGAGGTGGGTGGAAATTTGTGGATCTACGCAGATTCCAGAACTTTCCACCACAGAAATGTGTGGAAAATGTGTTTTTTTTGACAATTTTTTATGTTTGCAAGGGATTCTGGGTAACAGAACCTGGTGGGTGGCAGTCAAGTCACCCCATCCTGGATTCCCCTGGGTGTCTAGTTTTCAAAAATGTATAGGTTTGCTAGGTTTCCCTAGGTGCCGGCAGAGGTAGGGTTCAAAAACTACAGCAAGGCACTTTGCCAAAAAAGGGTCATTTTTCACTGCGAAATTGAGGTGTGACCACGTTGCGTTTTGCGCCGTTTCCTGTCGCAGGCACTAGGCCGACCCACACAAGTGAGGTACCATTTTTCTCGTAAGACTTTGTGGAACGCGGGGTGGGTGGAAATTTGTGGATCCACGCAGATTCCAGAACTTTCCACCACAGAAATGTGGGGAAAATGTGTTTTTTGGACAATTTTTTATGTTTGCAAGGGATTCTGGGTAACAGAACCTGGTGGGAGGCAGTCAAGTCACCCCATCCTGGATTCCCCTGGGTGTCTAGTTTTCAAAAATGTATAGGTTTGCTAGGTTTCCCTAGGTGCCGGCAGAGGTAGGGTTCAAAAACTACAGCAAGGCACTTTGCCAAAAAAGGGTCATTTTTCACTGCGAAATTGAGGTGTGACCACGTTGCGTTTTGCGCCGTTTCCTGTTGCAGGCACTAGGCCGACCCACACAAGTGAGGTACCATTTTTCTCGTAAGACTTTGGGGAACGCGGGGTGGGTGGAAATTTGTGGATCCACGCAGATTCCAGTACTTTCCACCACAGAAATGTGTGGAAAATGTGTTTTTTGGGACAATTTTTTATGTTTGCAAGGGATTCTGGGTAACAGAACCTGGTGGGAGGCAGTCAAGTCACCCCATCCTGGATTCCCCTGGGTGTCTAGTTTTCAAAAATGTATAGGTTTGCTAGGTTTCCCTAGGTGCCGGCAGAGGTAGGGTTCAAAAACTACAGCAAGGCACTTTGCCAAAAAAGGGTCATTTTTCACTGCGTAATTGAGGTGTGACCACGTTGCGTTTTGTGCCGTTTCCTGTCGCAGGCACTAGGCCGACCCACACAAGTGAGGTACCATTTTTCTCGTAAGACTTTGGGGAACGCGTGGTGGGTGGAAATTTGTGGATCCACGCAGATTCTAGAACTTTCCACCACAGAAATGTGGGGAAAATGTGTTTTTTTGGACAATTTTTTATGTTTGCAAGGGATTCTGGGTAACAGAACCTGGTGGGAGGCAGTCAAGTCACCCCATCCTGGATTCCCCTGGGTGTCTAGTTTTCAAAAATGTATAGGTTTGCTAGGTTTCCCTAGGTGCCGGCAGAGGTAGGGTTCAAAAACTACAGCAAGGCACTTTGCCAAAAAAGGGTCATTTTTCACTGCGAAATTGAGGTGTGACCACGTTGCGTTTTGTGCCGTTTCCTGTCGCAGGCACTAGGCCGACCCACACAAGTGAGGTACCATTTTTCTCGTAAGACTTTGGGGAACGCGGGGTGGGTGGAAATTTGTGGATCCACGCAGATTCCAGAACTTTACACCACAGAAATGTGGGGAAAATGTGTTTTTTTTGACAATTTTTTATGTTTGCAAGGGATTCTGGGTAACAGAACCTGGTGGGAGGCAGTCAAGTCACCCCATCCTGGATTCCCCTGGGTGTCTAGTTTTCAAAAATGTATAGGTTTGCTAGGTTTCCCTAGGTGCCGGCAGAGGTAGGGTTAAAAAACTACAGCTAGGCACTTTGCCAAAAAAGGGTCATTTTTGACACTGTGTCACACCAGATCCTACTAGAGAGACTTGAGTCTCCAGGTGTGAAGGGTACTGTGTTAAACTGGATCCGCACCTTCTTAGAGGGTCGGTCTCAAAATGTGTTCTTGCGTCCTTTCACCTCGGCTACTAGAGCTATTAGCTGCGGGGTCCCACAGGGCTCAGCGCTCAGCCCCACCCTCTTCAATGTGTACTTGACCCCTCTCTCCACACTGATTGAACAGTGTGACGTGAAGGTGGTCTCGTACGCTGATGATACTCAGCTTGTCTTCTCTTTCAAAGAGCACCCGGAGGCAGCCTTTGCGAACTTTAAAATCTGTTTGCGCACAATCTTGGTATGGATGACAAACAACTGCATGAAGTTGAACACTGATAAAACAGAGGTACTATTTTTTAATCAACCCTCTCCTCCTGCATCTGAACTCTGGTGGCCGGCTGAGCTTGACCCCCCTCCGAACCCGGTAAGCTCAGCTAGGAACCTAGGCTTCCGATTTGATTCTAGCCTATCAGGTAGTGCTCAGGTTGGTAAGGTTTCTTCCGTGTGTTTCTGGAAGTTAAAAAGCTTACGCAAATTCTTGCATTTATTACCAATGAATTGCAGAAAAAATGTGGTCCATGCGCTCGTAACTTCACAACTGGACTACGCGAATAGTCTCTATCTGGGGCTCCCGGACTACCTGTTAAGAAAACTGCAGATTATACAGAATGCTGCAGCCAGGCTAATAAGAAATGTGCCTCTTCGCCATCATATCTCTCCTCACCTGCGAAGCCTGCACTGGCTCCCGATCAGGAGACGGATCGAGTTTAAGGCACTGATATTGGCCTTTAGATCTATTAATGACACTGGCCCCCAATACTTGAAGCATAGACTTCAGAGATATCACCAGTCAAGATCTCTGAGGTCTAATCATCAGAACCTAATGGTGACTCCGCGCTTTAAAAAGGCTAGGATGGGGGTCGGGCTTTTGCAGTAAAAACCGCCTTGCTGTGGAACTCTATGCCAGTCCATCTCCGAAAGGCAAAGACAGAGCCTCTGTTTAGAAAGGCCTTGAAAACTTGGCTCTTCAGCATAACCTAGTACATTTGCGGAATTCCACAGCCCCTGTATGCAATCTGTACCTACCGTTAGCGCCGGGACACTTCCGTTGGAGGTAGCTGTGCGCTCTATAAAATGCAATAATAATAATAAATAATAATTTTTCACTGCGAAATTGAGGTGTGACCGCGTTGCGTTTTGCGCCGTTTCCTGTCGCAGGCACTAGGCCGACCCACACAAGTGAGGTACCATTTTTCTCGTAAGACTTTGGGGAACGCGAGGTGGGTGGAAATTTGTGGATCCACGCAGATTCCAGAACTTTCCACCACAGAAATGTGTGGAAAATGTGTTTTTTTTGACAATTTTTTATGTTTGCAAGGGATTCTGGGTAACAGAACCTGGTGGGAGGCAGTCAAGTCACCCCATCCTGGATTCCCCTGGGTGTCTAGTTTTCAAAAATGTATAGGTTTGCTAGGTTTCCCTAGGTGCCGGCAGAGGTAGGGTTCAAAAACTACAGCAAGGCACTTTGCCAAAAAAGGGTCATTTTTCACTGCGAAATTGAGGTGTGACCACGTTGCGTTTTGCGCCGTTTCCTGTCGCAGGCACTAGGCCGACCCACACAAGTGAGGTACCATTTTTCTCGTAAGACTTTGGGGAACGCGGGGTGGGTGGAAATTTGTGGATCCACGCAGATTTCAGAACTTTCCACCACAGAAATGTGGGGAAAATGTGTTTTTTGGACAATTTTTTATGTTTGCAAGGGATTCTGGGTAACAGAACCTGGTGGGAGGCAGTCAAGTCACCCCATCCTGGATTCCCCTGGGTGTCTAGTTTTCAAAAATGTATAGGTTTGCTAGGTTTCCCTAGGTGCCGGCAGAGCTAGGGTTCAAAAACTACAGCTAGGCACTTTGCCAAAAAAGGGTCATTTTTCACTGCGAAATTGAGGTGTGACCGCGTTGCGTTTTGCGCCGTTTCCTGTCGCAGGCACTAGGCCGACCCACACAAGTGAGGTACCATTTTTCTCGTAAGACTTTGGGGAACGCGGGGTGGGTGGAAATTTGTGGATCCACGCAGATTCCAGAACTTTCCACCACAGAAATGTGGGGAAATGTGGTTTTTTGACAATTTTTTATGTTTGCAAGGGATTCTGGGTAACAGAACCTGGTGGGAGGCAGTCAAGTCACCCCATCCTGGATTCCCCTGGGTGTCTAGTTTTCAAAAATGTATAGGTTTGCTAGGTTTCCCTAGGTGCCGGCAGAGGTAGGGTTCAAAAACTACAGCTAGGCACTTTGCCAAAAAAGGGTCATTTTTCACTGCGAAATTGAGGTGTGACCGCGTTGCGTTTTGCGCCGTTTCCTGTCGCAGGCACTAGGCCGACCCACACAAGTGAGGTACCATTTTTCTCGTAAGACTTTGGGGAACGCGGGGAGGGTGGAAATTTGTGGATCCACGCAGATTCCAGAACTTTCCACCACAGAAATGTGGGGAAATGTGGTTTTTTTGACAATTTTTTATGTTTGCAAGGGATTCTGGGTAACAGAACCTGGTGGGAGGCAGTCAAGTCACCCCATCCTGGATTCCCCTGGGTGTCTAGTTTTCAAAAATGTATAGTCTTGCTAGGTTTCCCTAGGTGCCGGCAGAGCTAGGGTTCAAAAACTACACCTAGTCACTTTGCAAAAAAAGGGTAATTTTTCATTGTGAAAATGTGGTACGTCCACGTTGCATTTTGAGCCATTTCCTGTTGTGGGCACAAGGGCTACCCACACAAGTGAGGTACCATTTTTATCGGGAGACTTAGGGTAACACAGAATTGTAGAGCAACTGTTATTACCTATTGACTTTTGATGCATTTCTGCCTTCCAAATGAAAGACAATGTGTAAAAAATAAGTCATTTTGAAAAATGACCTATAATTCTCATGCTAGTATGGGTACTCCCAATTTCGGAAATGTGCAAATATCTACTGTTTCTAAAATCTACATTTTGTTCCCATTTCAGAAATACATAGGTGTCTTTCATAACAATTTTTCCATGTATACATTTTCCCAAAATAATTGCTATATACCCGGTACTTAAAAAAAAATCATTGCAAGATGTTGCTCAATTATTGGCTCTGGGTTCGTCGGGTTCTTGGTGAACCTACAAGTCCTATATATCCCCACAACCAGAAAGGTCCAGCGGATATAACGGTATATTGCCTTCAAATAGCTGTCATAATTAGAAGAAGTTACAGGTGAAAATGTTGACACAAATGGCTGTTTTTTTCAACTAATTTTCAATTTTTCCTTTATTTAACTGTTAGTTTCTATAAGGAAAACTTTAAGGATCTACACAAATGACCCCTTGCTGAATTCAGAATTTTGTCTACTTTTCATAAATGTATGGCTTTCCAGGATCCATTATTGGTTTCATACCCATTTCTACCATTAACTGGAAGGAGGTTGAAAGCACAAAAAATAGCAAAAATAGGCTATGTCCCAGAAAAATGCCAAAACTGTGTAAAAAAGTTGGTTTTCTGACAAAAGTCTGCTTGTCCCTGAAAGCTGGGAAGATGGTGATTTCATCCCCACAACCCCTTTTTGGATGCCATCTGCAGGGAAAAATCAAGACGCTTTCATCTGTAGCCCTTTTTTTGCCTTTTTCCAAAAAAAACCAAAATTTAGCTGTATTTTGACTAATTTCTGGGTCCCCTCCAGAGGAATCCACAAACCCTGGGTACCTTTACAATCCCCATGATGTTAGAAAAAAAGGACGCAAATTTGGCATGGATACCTTATGTGGTCAAAAAGTTACAGGGGCCTAAGCGCGCACTACCCCAAATAGCCAAAAAAAGGCTTAGCACAGGAGGGGAAAAGGCCTAGCAGCGAAGGGGTTAAGCGGAGTGTATGACAACATCTCCAAAAATCTATACAAAGCTACCAGTTCATGGTATGTTACACTTTGTTAGTTAAACTACAGGTATTATTGTGCTGTGGCATTTACTGTGGATTGTGTATTTTTGTGTGAATGGTAGAGGGCATGATATAAACATGCCTTTCATCATCCACGCATTACTATGCGTTAATCTCAGTTGATTGTTTTCTGTAGCATAAATGAATGTTCTTCTCTCTTTGTTAGTGTTGTCATACATATGGAAAGGTTGCTCACTATGTGTTGTAGTTAAGTAATCTGGGGTATTTCTGTCTTCAAATTTGTCAAGGACAGCAGGGGTTTCAGTTGTGGCTTTTCTGGTTCTGGCTATGAGCCTTTTTAAGTTTGGGATACCTGTGAGTTTTCCTATAGTATAGTCTGGAACTTTTGATATAATATTTTTTATAGGCCTGGGTGGATCTTGCAGAGTTTCACTCTGCGGAATTCTACAGAAAAAACTCAGCGAGGTTTCACGGAATTTCAGGAAGGGGCAGAAACAAGCATGCCGCACTGCTCGCGCTGTAATTTAGCACCAGGAGCTCGTTCCACACTGAAATATCAGCGCAAACAGCACCACACAGCTCACAAGAGGGTGCAGCTTCTTGAGTAGATTTTGCTGCCTCTTGAGTAGATTTTCTACTTGAGGGGCAACTTTTTGATTGCGAAAGGTCGCAACTGCTGGTGCTGGAGAGATCTCACTAAAATCCCTCCTAGCAACCAAACATCTCACTAGGGGATACTAAATCTCACTAGCGCTTGCCATCTTACTGTTTTCGAGCCTCACGCAAGAAAAACTCTGGGGCAATTGCTGGTGTTTGGCCGGAACTCCGCATTACAAGCGTAATGCGGAGTGGCCGAAATTCCTTCAGCAGAGCAGAATATATCGCCCACACCTAATTTTTTTTTAATAGTTTCAGCAGGTTGTTGTGAATGAGTGTTAGATTCTCAAGGGTCTTGTAACACATTTTTAACTTAAATTCTGCAACATTTGGCGGGTGATTATGCTCTCTGACATTTGGTACAATTAGGTTGTTAGTCCTAACCCTCTCATAAAATGCATTTGAATCATACTTAGCACTTTTCCAAAACGTATTTTCCGTGCTTGTGCACAGTGTAAGTATATCCTATATGAGTCAATAACAGTTTGCTTTTTTTAAATTTGATGTAAGTTGTTATTTCCGACATTATCTCTAGGGGTTTTAGAAATATATATTAATTATATGGTTGTAATTACTATGGGGCCCATTACGATGGCGGGCGGACAAAGTCCGCCCGCCATTGCAAGGGAGCCAGGGACCGACCGCCGAAGTTGCGGCGGTCCCGCCATGTGAATTAGGATGCGCCCGCCACACTGGCGGGCGCATCCTGGCCCTTTTACATTGCGGGTGGATCTGCTGGCTGCAGACCCGCTCGCAATGTGAAAGGACTGTGCACAGCATTGCCATGCACTACATGGCAGGCACCACGTGGTGCCTGCCACGTAGTGCATGGCAATGAGGGGGGTACCATATACCCCCCATGTGCACCCCCCACCCCCCCAACACCCTGGGGGCCCGCAACGGGCCCCCAACAGAAGGAACCGCATGCCTTTCCATGGCGGCAACGCCACCATGGAAATGCGAATCACCGCCTGCATCACAATATGGATGGCGGTGTCTTGCAGACACGCCACAATATTGTGCCCGTTTTACGCCCGGTCGACGAGTTGACCGGCGGAAAAGCTGAGGACGATCTTCCCGTCCGCCGCGGACACCCCGGCCATCCTAATATGGAGGGGGTCAATCAGGCATGGATGGCGGGCGGATCGCCCCCGCCGGGCCGGCGGTGGCGATCCGCCCACCATCCTAAAGGGTCCCTATATTTTTAAGTAGCATTAACATTTAAAACATGCATTATATTTTTTTACATTTTATATTTACAGATTTGTTTTTGTGGTAACGTTATCATACAGCTGCTATGCTTTTGCCTGTTTAAAAAAACATTTGCTAGCATTAGATGTTTGAAAAGAATGTTTTTGTGTTTTAGTCTTTATTTTATGTTACTGTTATTTTTAAACTATACAGTGCTTTTGTTTTTTTATATTAAGTTATATTTACTTACAGTGAGAAAGTGGATTATAGTTTGGGTTGGTAGTCAAGCACTAGTATTAGGGTTACAATTTACACCAACTAATAGTGGCAATATCATTGTTAGGTCCAGTAAAGGTTTAAGTAATTTAAACCTGAGATCAACCCCCTGGTAGCTATGGCACAGAGCAGATAGGCTTAACTTAAGAAAATGGATAAAGCATTTAGAAGAACCAAGGCAATATTGGGGAACCGAAGATATGAATTTAAAAAGTTAAAATTTAAAAATAGTGGCTAAACATGTTTGGCTCCAACCATGGTAATCTGGTTGTGCTTGACTGGGACCTAGGCATGATTTAAGGCTGACAGCGATGGGGCGCGGGTCAGATACAGAAACCAGGTTTGTCCCTGTTGAAAGGTTTATCTTCAGAATTTCTCTCTGTCTCTGAAATGGAAGTCAAAAATCCTCAGTGGGCAAGGTAGCAGGCTGTGGCAGAGATGGACTCAACAAAGCCATCTAGCCATTCATCAAAGTCCCAGTGAAGCCATTGACTTTTGGAGGGAAAGCTCTGAGCAGGAGACATTCGAAAAGTTGCATCCAAAGAAGGTCCTTTGCTGATAGGATACCTCTGGCGCTTTTGCCCAGTGAAGATTTCTACCTTCAGACTAAGTCACTTTTGTGGAGCTCTTCCAGAGGTCTTTGGAGCCAGAAAGTTAAGTTCGAGGTTTTGCAGGATGTTAGGAGGAGTACACTTTGACACAGCCATGGGTCCCAGGACCTCAAGAACACAGCATGTGGGGGTCAAGATTCAGTCCAGCCAAAACCACCAGCTGGGCCAGGGCACGTTCAGCTGTGCTCTTCAGGAAAGGAGCTTCTAGTAGCTTGTTGTATCCCTGCAGCTTAATGGATTAATGGGAGGTTAGCCAACTGAACCTTGAAGTTTACTTCTTTGTCCCGTATACTAGTGGGAGCTGGTCCAGCCTTTTGGATTTCTTCACAGGTCTCCACAGCAGGTGCAGTTCTTCTTCTGTGTTCCACTGGTCCAGTAGTGCCCTGAAGAGGGTGACTTCTGGTCCGTCCCATTAAATAGTGACAAAGTTTCCAAGGGTAAACCTGCCCATTTTTGCAGCAGTTCTTGTGTGCCCCTCTGGAAATAATCCTACAGTGCCCCATTCTGTCTAAATCCAATATGGCAGTACTTTTCTTTTGTTGTGCAGAGCTCCTGTGCCCACCCCAGAGGTGTGGCCAGGGAAATTAGCTACCACTCCTTGGTGGTCACTCAAAACCAGTTATGGTCACCCTGTCAGAGGAACAGAACACCTTCCTATACCCAAAGCCTTTGACTCAGCACTGGGAACAAGTTTTAACCTCATCAAAGTGCTATTTAGCTCCTGTGTGACAGTTGGAAGCTCATGCAAATGGGTTTCTCGATGCCTTAGGCAGTCAGAAGGTGACTTTTTAAAAGAACCCTTTTGAAAATATTTATTATAAATCCAACTTTACTAATGATTTTGGCTTATAAAAATATTTTTAAAAGTCCAAGAATAAACTTTGTAGCTGTTTCCTAAGCAGAAATAACATTATTTAATTGTATTATTACCTCCAAATGCTTTCCTATAAAATAACTAACCCTGCTACAGTGACAATAGCTTGTGATGCCTTTTCACAGCAAGGACATGTTTAACATTAAACAGTTACATGTCCTACTTTTAAATACCATACACCATGTTTTATGGGCATTTATGATCTACTTAGAGGTGACATTATTATTTAAAAGAAGGGTATGGGCCTGTCAAAGGGGTTATTTTGGCAGGTTGAATTTCCAGTTTTAAAAAACTGGACAGACAGGCTACAGTGGTAGGCCTCTAGTCATGTTTAGCACTGTCACTCTAGTGGTGTCACAATGAGTGCTGCAGTACACTAGAGAAATTTAATGTACAGGCCCTGGGTACACTTTGTACCATAAACTAGGTATTTATAGGTGAGTTTAATATGCCAATTGGAGTATACCAATTCAACATGTTTTTAGTGGTTAGTGCATATACACTGGACACTGGACAGCAGGGTCCCAGTGTGCAGAGTTCAAACACCAGCAAAACATCTAGCAAAAAGCAGGGGTGACCTAGTATAAAGGGGCATTTTCCTACACTTGTTAAAGTTTGTTGAGTTGGGAGTTTAGATAGATGATATTTGTATTTTCTGCTTTGCTCTACTGGTATATGCTATATTAGGGAAATCTAAAAAGAAAATATTATGTTAACTTTTTGAGGATGCCATCTTTTTTTTGGAAGTTAATTTCATCTTGTTTTCTATGTCGAATCCAGCAGAGAGTCACTTTCTTGAAGTGTAGGCATGTACATTTTTGCATCCTTTTGATAGTAGTTAATTAGCAAAGGGTTTGCATTTTTTTGGTTTAAGTTTAATTGCAATGGTTGTTTTCTTTTGATATTTGAATTGTTTTACTGTCTTTAGTCCTTATTTGGTGGACACTAATTAGTGTTTATGGTTTTATGTGTTGCTATGTGTGTGTGTGTGTCTATATATATATTCACTGAAAAAACCATAGGTTTCAGGCACGTTATAGTTAGAAATTAGCATTTAAAAAACCTTAGAAATTCACTGAAAAAACCATAGGTTTCAGGGGCGTTATAGTTAGTTGGACATTTCACTCGTACAAAACCATAGAAATTCCCCCGTTATAGTTAGTTCAGCTAACTATAACTCGCGCTTACCCGCAATGCACTGCTGATGACGTCACATATTACATCACTCATGACATGGTCAGTGACATCACTGATGACATCTCAAATGACATCACTGATGACATCATCCTTGTGATAGAGTGGCAGACCTCCTCTCACCCTAATATAACCTTTGATACACACACTCAAAAATACAAACTAACATTTTCAAAACAATGGACATACCAATACCAGTTACAACACACTTATTCAGTAATTCCAAGATCTACACACACATCCACTCATTCACCAACAGTCCCTATACAGTCACTCATACATGTACTCACTCATCATATGTACTCATACACCTATACATCCTGTTACACACCGCCACTCATCCATAGAGTTACTCACACACATAGTCACACATGCAAACAAAGTATCAAACATCCATTTACTTGCATATACAGTTATACACACACTACCACACTTACTTCTACAGAAACTTACACATACTTACTCTCTTAAACAATCACTTATAGAAACACCTACTTATTTGTACAGGAACTCTTCCAATCTCTCACTCTCACATATACTCACTTATATACACCAATACTCACATATACTAGTTTAAAACATATGTAGTTACTCATAAAGACACTATTGAGACAGTCATTCACTCACTAACACACCCATACACATACTCACCCACCTATACAGTCCTGCACACATGCTGTCTTCAACACATACAAACAGTGAGTCACTCATTCATGCATCTATGCACTAAGTAATACCCCCACCGAACCATACAGACACTCAGACACTCATACTGATACTCAAAAACCAACTAATAACCCATATAGACACTCATGTAGCTACTCACCAACCCATGCAGCCACTTGTACACAAAGTGAGAGACTGATACAGATATTTTCATATTTAAACATTACTCACTAACCCATGTATTCACTAAGATACACTTAGTCAGTTATACAATCAATTTTACAAAAAAAATCATCCATTTAGACACTTATATACCTATTTATTCTTCCATCGACCTTGAGATATACATATATAAAACATATTGAATTTTCAGAAAAACACACATTCACTGGATGATGTCATGAGTGATGTCATCAGTGATGTCATTTGAGATGTCATCAGTGATGTCATCAGTGATGTCACTGACCATGTCATGAGTGATGTAATATGTGACGTCATCAGCAGTGCATTGCGGGCGCGTGAGTTATAGTTAGCTGAACTAACTATAACGGGGGAATTTCTATGGTTTTGTACAAGTGAAATGTCCAACTAACTATAACGCCCCTGAAACCTATGGTTTTTTCAGTGAATTTCTAAGGTTTTTTAAATGCTAATTTCTAATTATAACGTGCCTGAAACCTATGGTTTTTTCAGTGAATTTCTAAGGTTTTTTAAATGCTAATTTCTAACTATAACGTGCCTGAAGCCTATGGTTTTTTCAGTGAATATATATATATTTATTATACTATGTATACATGTGAAAATGTCTCGGTCCCCTGTTTGCCTCGGTGGCACGGAAAAAATGGGTGGAACTGACGTCAGCACGCCGACGAGGTCCTTTTATGGCTCCGATGACGTCATACGGTGTCGCGAGCGGAGCCGTGCTCGTTGACGTGGGAGAGCTAGGAAAGAATTTCCGTGGAATGCTGGTGCAGGGGATATTCACCTAAGTGTTCAGGCTAGTCCTTTGGGAGCAACTGTTTATGTTGCCACTCCAGAAACCGAAACCAGTGATCCGAGGGCAGAGGCCCTGCAGATGGCACACGAGGTGGGGTGCCCAGTCGTGTGCACCGGCGGGGCAGCGAAGTGACAAGCACCACAACCCACAAAAAAGGTAACGAGGGCACTGAATAACACAGGATCTTCTCTTTGTATCTGGCAGGAACAACGAAGTTAAAATGCCCTAGTACCAAAATGTAGAATTAGTGCTACAGCGGTCTTCAAGAGGACCTGCGATGCCGCTTCTACCTCCCGTACCCTGGAGGCGGCACATGGGTCACGCGGTACGGTCATACTGCGGTGGGACGCACACTCGTTGACCTCTCATGGCACTGCTCCACACTTCAGGGAGGACGCTTTCCATTAGCTATGTTTTCTGATGACGTGTCGCGCCGGCCCCGTCCAACAACAGAACTCCTTTAGATCCAAACAGACTCTTCCACTCTCTCACCGGAAGTGAAACCAGGCCACGTGGACACTTTCACAATACAAGCCGGGAATGCACTTTTCGGTAAAAAAACCACATTCCTTCCTCCTAATTAATCAAATAAACGTCTCACTGAAGAACAGGGGCCAGCTTCGATCGGTAAACAGCCGTTACAACGACTTTTTTACTTTGCGATATCATTACAACGCATGCATTACCACGCATGCGTTGTACATCACAAAGTCATTACTACGCATTTTTTTAGAACGCATGGTCATTTACCACGCATGCCTTTACAACGAATTTTGTTGTAAAGGTATGTATGGTAAATGACCATGCGTTCTAAAAAACATGTAGACGATCCATGTCGTTGTAAGGAAACAGAGGCTGTTCCGTTTCCTCACAACGACGTGCACCGCCTCTCAGAGATGACGTGAAGCAGGAACCACGAGGAGAGAGGGACCATGAGGAGTGAGAGGTAAGGGGGATTGGGCATGGGGTGGGGGTTTCTTTTCTAGGGTTTAGGGTAGTGCAGTGGTGTTTGGGTGGTGTAGGGGGTCGTGCTGGGGGTAGTGTTTTAGGGTTTAGGGTAGTGCAGTGGTTTTTGGGTAGTGTAGGGGGTCGTGGTGGGGGTAGTGTTTTAGGGTTTAGGGTAGTGCAGTAGTGTAGGGGGTCATGCTGGGGGTAGTGTTTTAGGGTTTAGGGTAGTGCAGTGGTGTATGGGTAGTGTAGGGGTCATGCTGGGGTAGTGTTTTAGGGTTTAGGTTAGTGCAGTGGTGTTTGAGTAGTGTAGGGCGTCATGCTGGTGGTAGTGTTTTAGGGTTTAGGGTAGTGCAGTGGTGTTTGTGTAGTGTAGGGGGTCATGCTGGGGGTAGTGTTTTATAGTTTAGGGTAGTGCAGTGGTGTTTGGGTAGTGTAGGGGGTCATGCTGGGGGTAGATTTAGGGTTTAGGGTAGTGCAGTGGTGTTTGGGTAGTGTAGGGAGTCGTGCTGGGGGTAGTGTTTTAGGGTTTAGGGTAGTGCAGTGGTGTTTGTGTAGTGTAGGGGGTTGTGCTGGGGGTTGTGTTTTAGGGTTTATGTTAGTGCAGTGGTGTTTGGGTAGTGAAGGGGTAGTGCTGGGGTAGTGTTTTAGGGTTTAGGGCAGTGCAGTGGTGTTTGTGTAGTGAAGGGGGTCATGCTGTGGGTAGTGTTTTAGGGTTTAGGGTAGTGCAGTCGTGTTTGTGTAGTGTAGGGGGTCGTGTTTTAGGGTATAAGGTAGTGCAGTGGTGTTTGGGTAGTGTAGGGGGTCATGCTGGGGTTAGTGTTTTAGGGTTTAGGGTAGTGCAGTGGTGTTTGGGTAGTGTAGGGGGTCGTGCTGGGGGTAGTGTTTTAGGGTTTAGGGTAGTGCAGTTGTGTTTGTGTAGTGTGGGAGGTCATGCTGGGGGTATATTTAGGGTTTAGTGTAGTGCAGTGGTGTTTGGGTAGTGTAGGGAGTTGTGCTGGGGTTAGTGTTTTAGGGTTTAGGGTAGTGCAGTGGTGTTTGGGTAGTGTAGGGAGTCGTGATGGTGGTAGTGTTTTAGGGTTTAGGGTAGTGCAGTTATGTTTGGGTAGTTTAGGGTGTCGTGCTGGGGGTAGTGTTTTAGGGTTTAGGGTAGTGCAGTGGTGTTTGGGTAGTGGAGGGGGTAGTGTTTTAGGGTTTAGGGTAGTGCGCCCAACCAGCCACAATATCCGTGGAGAAAGGGGATCCTGACTCTTTGGAACGCTCCGTCAATTGAATAATTTGGGTCAAGGGCCCTACCACGTCCAAGACCTATCAATTCCTTTCTTGGGATCCCTCATATACTTGGAGAAAAAGATACATAGTTTCTCATCAATTTCAGGCGTGTGTGCCACCTTCCCCTTCAGTGAGGGCCTGGGGCATTCTCCCTCATCCTATTCCTGACCTCCCTTTCAAGTGGTTGATGGATTTTCCCCACCACATACTCTGCCACTTTGGCGTCAGGTGTCCACTCAGCCGACCTAGGATGGTAAATTTGGGTAGGCTCGAACATGTCCGAGTGGACCCCGTCCCCAACCGGGGACTGAGAGGAGTGGGACTCTGGACGCCAGGGACGCCCCGAGTCCTTATCCTCATCGGAGGAGAAATCGTCCTCCGAAACACCCTCTCCCTCTAAGGGAAACCCGCCGTCGGGGTCTACAATAGTGGTGACAGTGACGTAATTTTCTCCGGGCCCCTCCTCTTCCCGGCAGGGTGCATGTTTTAGCGTTCGCGCACTCTTGAGGAAGGTCTCCGTAAGTTTATCAAATCCTTCCAAGTGCCCCGCGTTATTCTTAACGGCCCTTTTATTCCCCATCTGGGAGCTACTTGGACCCGCCACCACCAGATCTGGGTCACTGAACACCCCAGGGATGCTTTTGGCACGCTTATCAACCTGATCCCTAAGAGGAGCCAGCGCCCTAGAAATAGCCAGAGAGAGGGCTTGGTCCACTGCTGGAGGGAGAATTTGGGGGGCCATTCCTCCTCCACTTCCTGGTAGGAGGAGTAAAAATGGTCTTCTGGAGAAGACATGATAGCAGAGGGTGTGAGCACAGAACAAATGCCCTTAAAATCCTTAAGACAGCCCCCTCGCCGGTGCTCCAACAGCTGGGCTTTCCCCGAAGCTGTTATAAGAATAGACTGAGGCGCAATACCAATTACCACCACCAGGTGGCGCTGGTCACTAACGTGGCCGTGTGGGGAAATCACCGCGTAGCGGTGTCAAAATTAGGCGAGGGTTGGTCGGGAATCCAGCGGACACTAAAGGAGTGACCGGATTCCCAAACGCGCGTAAAGACCAGTGGGAGCGCTCGACGGAGCTGCCTCGCTCGGACCAGATGCGCCTGACAGGATCTCACCGCGCGCAGAGCACACAGCGGGAGAAACTGCGAGGGGGAGAACGCGCTCAGGCAAGAGCCTGCTGCGCAGGGAATATGAAACAATACCAAGGCAATAATGCTAATAACGTGCACAAGAAACCGCTATACAAACAGCAACAACGTCAGATTAAGCCAAGAATGTAAGGAATGCACTTAACTGACGAGCAGTGAAGAAAGAGGAAGCGGTAGGGACGTCACAATATTATATACGATGGACTGTGATATGATTGGACTATAGTTGCCTTGGAGACTACCCCCTAATGGTTCATGGGTTGTGTAGTCTTTTGTTTAATGATTGTTGTGTTACGTTTTCTTTGAACTGCTATGCAAATAAAGTGAGGAAAGATATGCATAATCCTCGCCTCCGTCCTGCCATAGAATTCATTAAACTTTATTTGATCTGATTTAGAAACATAGATCATAAAAGTGTACATAAAAACAGTAAATCCTCTTTCCTAATACAATACAGTGAGAATTAATTAAAACCAGTAGGTAAAAACGGGTGTTACAAAGCCCGGTTCAGAGCAACTTCAGGTTAACAGAATCGTAAAGTTCAATGTTTCGCAAGATCAATCTCATGTACTTCGTGCAAAATACGCAATAAGGGGTCCAAGTAAGATGTAATGCTCCAATACCTGACCAGTTTGCACTATATAAAACTGCAGAAAAACTAAAAATAAAAAGTGTTTTGCACACTTCTGTCATTGGGCTATATGTGGGCTACATCTGGGTGATATTTGTGCTACATTTGGGCTCTTTTTTCTCTGGTGGCTGTTAGAAATGGGATTTCTGGTTGGCTAAGGCTTGCGCCAAAGCCAGGCAGAAACCACCACTCTAGTCAGGGCAAGGGAGTTACACACCCAAGATAACCCCTGCTCACCCCCTTGGTAGCTTGGCACGAGCAGTCAGGCCTATCCTGGAGGCAATGTGTAAAGCGTTTGCGCAACACACACATACAGCAGCAACACACTAGGCACACTACAAAAGGAACTCCACACAAGGTTACATAAAAAATAGCCTTTGTATTATCATAAAACACATTAGCGACGTAATCACATATTTACACTGTGCCAACTGGCACGGGCAATATTCACAGGGGAATTATATACAGGACCAGGCCAATCGGGCCACGGTCAGAACCATCAGGACAGGTAAGTAAATGCAGATATAAAACACAACCAGTAACTATTGGTACCATAATGACCTAAGCATTATCCTATTAGCATTAGACATAAACCCACATTAGGCCCAAACCTCATTAGCATAAACACATTACGCAATGGGCCTCACCTGCATAAACACATTATGCAATAACCTCATAAGCATAAACACATTACGCAAATAGGCACTACCTCAAGACATCATAACATGACATTAGGCCTAACCACATTAGGCCCAAACCTCATTAGCATAAGCACATTACGCAATGGGCCTAAATCATTCTGGGCAACATTCAGAGTAGGCATAAATACATTACGCCATCCTGTAGAGCCTGGCGCTCTACCCATGTCACCAACCTGCCCCTAGGCCAACTGCCCTTCTCTAGGGGCTCAAATGCCCTATGTCCCAATGTCAGGGCACTAAGCTGCCACTTGCAGCTAAAGCAAAGTGCGCAAATGATCAGGCCTAAACGTGGCAGCTGCCCACTAATTGCTGGGCAGCTGGGAACATCACTGGCACTCACTGTGCCCTTTTTAACAGGTCTTCGCAACGTTGCAGCTGCCCTCTATCAACCGGGGCAGCTGGGGATCAACAACATGAAGGGGGCCCTGGCACCTCTGTGCCTCCTCAGCCCCACTGGGCTTCTCTAAACCCAACTGCCCCCAAAACGTCGCAGTTGCCCACTGTCCAGCGGGGCAACTGTAAAGAAATGGCCACGAAACCACGGGCACCACTGTACCCTCTCTTGTCCTCCCTTAGGGACTTCTGATTCACTTATGGCCAACGTTGGAGCGGCCCTCTGGCAGGCGGGTCCGCTCGGATACTGTGCCTCGATCTGCACACACAAGGGAGACGCCCCCCCACCACTCACCGGGCTCTCTGGAAGCTGGACTCTCTGCCTCCCCTGGTATCCTCACGGGCCTCAGGACCACGTTGGAGCGGCCCGCTGCCAGACGGGGCCGCTCTGACTCTGTGCCCCACGGGCACCACAATACCCAAGAGCCGTCGCCCCCGCGGAGCCCTACTCACCGGCTCTGGTCAGTGGAGGCTCTCTCTCTGAGTGTGCTCCTCTTCGCCCGGTCCCCCTCCTGGGACCGGGACTTCACCGTGGAGCCTGGAGGCTCCGTCACTTCTCTCTTCACCCGGGCCCCCTCCTGGGATCCGGGACTTCGCAAGACTTCTCCTCCGGACTCCTCAGCAGTGCGGGCGGGGCTCTCTCCACTCACGGGAGCCCCGCTCTTCCGCCGACCATGGCTTCCTCGGGACTTCCCTCAGGCCTCACGAGGCCACGCCCACGTCCCAACAAGGGTTGCCTGACTTCCGGGATGCATTTGCAGCGGCCCAGCAACATTTTTAAAAGCGGCTCGGGCTGCGGCGGTGATTCTTCTTTATCTGCAAAATGAGGGGTGGGCTCCCTCGCAACCAGAATCACCACGCAGGGTGGGCACCTGCACTTAAGATCTCATAAGCGGGGTGGGAACCCGCCGTCTTGAGCATCACGGGGGAATCCCTCGCATCGGGATTCCCTCTCGAAGGGCGGCAGCTCAGCGCTGCGCAGCCCACACGTTCTCCCCGTCCTTCAAATTTGAATATAGCGCTCACCAGGCGCTAGCTGCAGAAAAGAGGTCCTTCAAAAGTCCTTGAAGATGAAGGGGCAATGCAGGGCCCAGGGAGGCAAGCCCTCTTGGCAGCCCCCCCTGGGCCCCAGCAGCAGCATGCCCCAGCAGGAACAGAACTGAAAAACTGAACATTTTCATGGGGTCACAGCCCCTTCTTTTATACAGCATTTTCCTTTGTCTCAGAGTGTAGGGCATGGGGGAACCAGATACAACTGGTTCAGGGGAGCTGTTGAGCACTTTGTTTTGCTCAGCTCCTCTCTCCCTTTCACAGGACAGGCCAGGGACATCAGACGCACCACAGGAGGTGGAGCCAGCATTGTGGAGGGAAGGTACAGCCCTATTCAGGTCCCAGGTGCAACTCCTCCCTCCCATCTACATGCAGATCTCCCTATTCAGCCCTGCGCTGACTCACCCTGCCCCTCCTGGAGCCACACACACTCCCAGCCCCTGTCACTCACAAGCCAGACATGCAATTCACATCAGGCAGGCAGGCAGGCAGGCAGACACAGAGCACACATAAATGCCAACTTCTAAAAGTGGCATTTCTACACCAGTCACAATAAATCTGCGCACACCATTGCGCAGCATTTATTCTCACAAATTCATACATACCAGACTTGACCACACTGCTCCTCTCATACCAGGAATTACCATGGACACACTTATCCCCCATGCATTCCTATGGGAGGGCAGGCCAATCTCACCACAAGCACACAGAGAGCACACGCACTTTCCACTGGACCACAGTGCGAAAGTGCTCAGAGGCCTAAAATCGCCAACACCAGGTTACAGACAAGGCAAAAAGTTTAGGGGTGAACCTGCCAAAAAGGGCCAAGTCCAACACAACCCCCTTCCAGCCAAAACGCAGGGGAGACCAATCACTACCTTGATGGGCTTCCCTTCTTCGGGCGATAGAACACGGACGCGGGCCCTCACCGCAGGTACACCCTCCGGTTCTACACCACTCTGAACCCATGTGGTTCCCTCTGAGAAAGAACTCTCAGGCCCAACTAGGCTACCCCACTGGTACTTCCTAGTTGTCCACGGCCAGGACCAGGCCCTAGGCCACCCAGACGTCACTGGTCCTTGCCAATCCATAGAGTGGGGGGCAGTAACCCCTGGCATCCAATAGCCATTCTCCACTCTCCCTCTCAGTGTAGTTCCAAACTACCACTGATCCTTCAACCTAGGGTCCGCACCCTCAGGCTGACCAGAGGTCACGGGCAAGAGTTGCCTCACCCCACCTCTACTTCTGGGGTTCCGCACTCTCCCAGGGGAAGCACCCACCAGAACACAACTCTCCATCAACTGGTCTACCACCTGGGATCTACATTCACCGGCTGCACCGGGGTTAGAGGCGAGGCCTCCCTCCCTCTGCACCCCCTTCCAGAGTCCGGTACCCTTCAGTTCCATGATCACAGGGGGAGTCTCAGTATGTCCCAGGCTAGACAGAGCACACGCCAGCGGCGTATCAGCGACACACTCTCCTTCCAACTGAAACTTCCAACAGGAGGACAGCTCACTCAGGCCCATAGAAACTATTTCACTTCGGAGGTACACAGCACACAGCAAAGTCCCTCTTCAAGCAGGTGGGGGGACACAGCACACAGCAAAGTCCCCTTTCCTCTTCCTCAGTGGAAACAACAAACTGCAGGTGAGCCCCAGAACACACAGCAAGGGCAGTCTCCTCAGTCTCTTCAGCTGATCCACTTTGGCAGAGATTCCTTCTTGACCTGGAAGTTTCCTAATCTCCCATCCTAGGGTCTAAACCCTCAGGTTGCACCAGGGTCAGAGGCGAGGACTCCCTCCCTCTGCACCCCTCTCCTGAGTTCGCACCCTCCCAACTGGAGTGGTACCTCTGGAAACCGGTCAGGATACTGTTTACAGTCATCCTTCCCTCCAGGTCAGGCCGAACCTGAACCTGGCCTCCCCAACCTTGGAGCTAAACCCTGCGGCTGAGCACTTTGCCTGGTACGCCAGGACTTCTGGGGGCGCACACAGCACCCCCCTGAGGGTAACACGACTCACGTGTTGCGTGATAGTCTGCCTGGCGCAGATCTCCCGACCCCTGTCCATCTGACAGTGCGCAAAGATCCCCCAGGACAGAAGTGGTGTCACCATCGTCACTTCTAGGAGACTCAGCCCTTACGGCTGGTCCCTGACCCACTGGTTCTCCCACTGGGGAACACATCCCCCTCTCACTCCTCACTCTGGACCTCTGCACCCTCCCAACTGGAGCGGTACCGCCAGACACCAGGACTGCTGGAGCTCTAGTTACAGACACTCCACGTCCTCTAGACACTGGAAGATCCTCCTCAAATGACCTACAAGTACATCCTAGGCCCCCGACCTGGCGCTCCCCTAGGGAACCCTCCAGGCCCTGAGACGGGGTTTCGGGCCACCGTGGGACACACCGTCCCACACTCACTCCGTCTCCACTGAGACCGGACGTGAGTCCCTACACCCCTCCCATTCCACTGGGACCTAGCTGGCTACACTGAACCTCTTCCCCCACACAGGACCGGAAGATACCCAAGCCACTACTTTTGGAATCACTCCCCAATGCCTCTGCAGGACCTCTAGCACACAGCCAGAGGTCCACCTCCCGTGCAAGCTCCTTATCACCAAAAGAACTCACACTCCCTCGTCCAGTGCAACACACCACTCATCCAGACACGCCCCCCCAGACTGGTGAGACAGTTCCTCACTGCCCCTGAATCTCAACCTGTACCCTCTTACTGAGCACCAGGTACCACACTCTGGGAACTGGGACTGGGACTTCATGCACTGGACTCACTTCTGCTGCCACCACTGGGTCCCACCCTTACCGGTGAATCCAGACAACTCAACTGAGCTCAGGGGATAAACTACCCTCCAGAGCTAACTTTTTCTCCTCCACACTCCCTTTCTTCCCTCCTATCCACCCACACCTCTGGGGACAGGAAAAGGGATTGGGCACTGGACCCAGCAAGGGACTCCCTATCTATGGGAACCTCCCCACCTACTGGCGTCCCGCCCTGTCATTTTCTCTCTTCTGCCACCAAACATAAAAGCGCAGAAAACCCCATTTAAAAATGACACCCTTGAGGAGAAAAATAAAATCAGTAAAAATAATCCCCAAACATTATCTAAAATGCAGAGCTTGTAGTGCAACCAGTTGTCGCTGCGGTATTGAGCAAACGCAAGTCCTATCCTCACCGCTGACAACCAATGTTAGAAATGGGATTTCTGGTTGGCTAATGCTTGCACCAAAGCCAGGCAGAAACCACCACTCTAGTCAGGGCAAGGGAGTTACACACCCAAGATAACCCCTGCTCACCCCCTTGGTAGCTTGGCACGAGCAGTCAGGCCTATCCCGGAGGCAATGTGTAAGGCGTTTGCGCAACACACACATACAGCAGCAACACACTAGGCACACTACAAAAGGAACTCCACACAAGGTTATATAAAAAATAGCCTTTGTATTATCATAAAACACATTAGAGACGTAATCACATATTTACACTGTGCCAACTGGCACGGACAATATTCACAGGGGAATTATATACAGGACCAGGCCAATCGGGCCACGGTCAGAACCATCAGGACAGGTAAGTAAATGCAGATATAAAACACAACCAGTAACTACTGGTACCATAATGACCTAAGCATTATCCTATTAGCATTAGACCTAAACCCACATTAGGCCCAAACCTCATTAGCATAAACACATTACGCAATGGGCCTCACCTGCATAAACACATTATGCAATAACCTCATAAGCATAAACACATTACGCAAATAGGCACTACCTCAAGACATCATAACATGACATTAGGCATAACCACATTAGGCCCAAACCTCTTTAGCATAAACACATTACGCAATGGGCCTAAATCATTCTGGGCAACATTCAGAGTAGGCATAAATACATTACGCCATCCTGTAGAGCCTGGCGCTCTACCCTTGTCACCAACCTCCCCCTAGGCCAACTGGCCTTCTCTAGGGGCTCAAATGCCCTATGTCCCAATGTCAGGGCACTAAGCTGCCACTTGCAGCTAAAGCAAAGTGCGCAAATGATCAGGCCTAAACGTGGCAGCTGCCCACTAATTGCTGGGCAGCTGGGAACATCACTGGCACTCACTGTGCCCTTTTTAACAGGTCTTCGCAACGTTGCAGCTGCCCTCTATCAAGCGGGGCAGCTGGGGATCAACAACATGAAGGGGGCCCTGGCACCTCTGTGCCTCCTCAGCCCCACTGGGCTTCTCTAAACCCAACTGCCCCCAAAACATCGCAGTTGCCCAATGTCCAGCGGGGCAACTGTAAAGAAATGGCCACGAAACCACGGGCACCACTGTACCCTCTCTTGTCCTCCCTTAGGGACTTCTGATTCACTTATGGCCATGTTGGAGCGGCCCTCTGGCAGGCGGGCCGCTCGGATACTGTGCCTCGATCTGCACACACAAGGGAGACGCCCCCCCCACCACTCACCGGGCTCTCTGGAGGCTGGACTCTCTGCCTCCCCTGGTATCCTCATGGGCCTCAGGACCTCGTTGGAGCGGCCCGCTGCCAGATGGGGTCGCTCTGACTCTGTGCCCCACGGGCACCACAATACCCAAGAGCCGTCGCCCCCACGGAGCCCTACTCACCGGGTCTGGTTGGGGGAGGCTCTCTCTCTGCGTGTGCTCCTCTTCGCCCGGTCCCCCTCCTGGGACCGGGACTTCACCGTGGAGCCTGGAGGCTCCGTCACTTCTCTCTTCACCCGGGCCCCCTCCTGGGACCCGGGACTTCGCAGGACTTCTCCTTCGGACTCCTCAGCAGTGCGGGCGGGGCTCTCTACACTCACGGGAGCCCCGCTCTTCCGCCGACCATGGCTTCCTCGGGACTTCCCTCAGGCCTCACGAGGCCACGCCCACGTCCCAAGAAGGGTTGCCTGACTTCCGGGTCGCATTTGCAGCGGCCCGGCAACGTTTTTAAAAGCGGCTCGGGCTGCGGCGGTGATTCTTCTTTATCTGCAAAATGAGGGATGGGCTCCCTCGCAACCAGAATCACCACGCAGGGTGGGCACCTGCACTTAAGATCTCATAAGCGGGGTGGGCACCCGCCGTCTTGAGCATCACGGGGGAATCCCTCGCATCGGGATTCCCTCTCGAAGGGCGGCAGCTCAGCGCTGCGCAGCCCACACGTTCTCCCCGTCCTTCAAATTAGAATATAGCGCTCACCAGGCGCTAGCTGCAGAAAAGAGGTCCTTCAAAAGTCCTTGGAGATGAAGGGGCAATGCAGGGCCCAGGGAGGCAAGCCCTCCTGGCAGCCCCCCCTGGGCCCCAGCAGCAGCATGCCCCAGCAGGAACAGAACTGAAAAACTGAACATTTTCATGGGGTCACAGCCCCTTCTTTTATACAGCATTTTCCTTTGTCTCAAAGTGTAGGGCATGGGGGAACCAGCTACAACTGGTTCAGGGGAGCTGTTGATCACTTTGTTTTGCTCAGCTCCTCTCTCCCTTTCACAGGACAGGCCAGGGACATCAGACGCACCACAGGAGGTGAAGCCAGCATTGTGGAGGGAAGGTACAGCCCTATTCAGGTCCCAGGTGCAACTCCTCCCTCCCATCTACATGCAGATCTCCCTATTCAGCCCTGCGCTGACTCACCCTGCCCCTCCTGGAGCCACACACACTCCCAGCCCCTGTCACTCACAAGCCAGACATGTAATTCACATCAGGCAGGCAGGCAGACACAGAGCACACATAAATGCCAACTTCTAAAAGTGGCATTTCTACACCAGTCACAATAAATCTGCGTACACCATTGCACAGCATTTATTCTCACAAATTCATACATACCAGACTTGACCACACTGCTCCTCTCATACCGGGAATTACCATGGACACACTTATCCCCCATGCATTCCTATGGGAGGGCAGGCCAATCTCACCACAAGCACACAGAGAGCGCACGCACTTTCCACTGGACCACAGTGCGAAAGTGCTCAGAGGCCTAAAATCACCAACACCAGGTTACAGACAAGGCAAAAAGTTTAGGGGTGAACCTGCCAAAAAGGGCCAAGTCCAACAGTGGCCATCTTGGGAGACTTATTTGTTATGAAGTTTCCTAATTTCGTCATTTACTGCAGTCTCCTCAGTAGGAAATGCTTTCAGTTTTTTACTTTGATTCCATAAAGAAGGCATTCAGATGTGTCACACATTTGCCATAAATTCAGAATGTTAGCACTCTAGTTGTTCATTAGATCACTGTAGTAAAGCTACTGCTCACCAGGGAGTTAACTGGAAGTCTACTTTGGTATTGAAAGTGATTGTTTCAGTCTGCATGTCAGAATTTTCTAATGAAATAGAAGAGGATTTGAGATCTCACTTAAAACATGCCATAAATTTTCTTTCTGCAGCACTAACCATAATTTCTATGGCAAAATGAACCCCCTCATTTTGTTCCTTTTTAAATTAAATGTTTTAAGTGTTACCAGTTTATTCCAATCAAGATGGCTTCAGGTGTGCCATACTTTTGTCATAAGTAAGACTGTTAGCCCTCTAGTTGTTCTTTAGAACACTCTGGGAAGCTGCAGTAGAACACAAAGGCATCAACTGACAGGCTGCTCCTGTTGAAATATAACAGGAAGATATTTGAGATCTCACTTAAAACATGTCCTAATTTTTCTTTCTACAGCACTAACTATAATTTCTATGACAAAATGAACCCCCTCATTTTGTTCCTTTTTAAATTAAATGTTTTAAGAGTTACCAGTTTATTCCAATCAAGATGGCTTCAGGTGTGCCATACTTTTGTCATAAGTAAGGCTGTTAGCACTCTAGTTGTTCTTTAGAACACTCTGGGAAGCTGCAGTAGAACACAAAGGCATCAACTGACAGGCTGCTCCTGTTGAAATATAACAGGAAGATATTTGAGATCTCACTTAAAACATGTCCTAATTTTTCTTTCTACAGCACTAACCATAATTTCTATGGCAAAATGAACCCCCTCATTTTGTTCCTTTTTAAATTAAATGTTTTAAGTGTTACCAGTTTATTCCAATCAAGATGGCTTCAGGTGTGCCGTACTTTTGTCATAAGTAAGACTGTTAGCTCTCTAGTTGTTCTTTTAGAACACTCTGGGAAGCTGCAGTAGAACACAAAGGCATCAACTGACAGGCTGCTCCTGTTGAAATATAACAGGAAGATATTTGAGATCTCACTTAAAACATGTCCTAATTTTTCTTTCTACAGCACTAACCATAATTTCTATGACAAAATGAACCCCCTCATTTTGTTCCTTTTTAAATTAAATGTTTTAAGAGTTACCAGTTTATTCCAATCAAGATGGCTTCAGGTGTGCCATAATTTTGACATAAGTAAGACTGTTAGCGCTCTAGTTGTTCTTTAGAACACTCTGGGAAGCTGCAGTAGAACACAAAGGCATCAACTGACAGGCTGCTCCTGTTGAAATATAACAGGAAGATATTTGAGATCACACTTGAAACATGTCCTAATTTTTCTTTCTACAGCACTAACCATAATTTCTATGACAAAATGAACCCCATCATTTTGATCCTTTTTAAATTAAATGTTTTAAGTGTTACCAGTTTATTCCAATCAAGATGGCTTCAGGTGTGCCATACTTTTATCATAAGTAAGGCTGTTAGCACTCTAGTTGTTCTTTAGAACACTCTGGGAAGCTGCAGTAGAACACAAAGGAATCAACTGACAGTCTCTGCCCTTGTTGGATGTACATGTTTTACTGAGAATGTCAGACTTCATTCTCACATGACTGAGAAAGATAATGTGAATTTACAGAAAATATGCTCTCATTTTAGCTTCTGGAGCACCTTCCTAAACTGTATGGGACAAGCATGTGAAAATAGTTTTCTCTCAAACATGATTCATGATATCCCAGCAGAAGGTTTTTCACAGGGTAAAATCACCTTAGAACACACCACAATTCCTGAAATTAGTATGGTACCATCAACAAATGAATTCTAATGTAACTAAAATCTGTTATCACCCTTTATAGTTCTCCTTTTGGTAACCCTCAAAATCTTCGATTCACTACAATGCATTTCAATGGGGTACTATCATTTATATTGGTCCCAAGATGGCTGCCAGCAATTCCAGGATGAAGTGCTGACAGCCAATCAGATCTCACGATGACATGTGTGGTTAGGCTCCGCCCAGATATATATGTGTTTTCTTTTTCAAATTTCTCAGGAACTACTGAACGGATTTACACCATTTAACCAAAAGGCACGACTCTGAACCAAGGGCTACCTTTTTGCCAAATTTGGTGTAATTCCGTTCATCAGTTCGGGCTGTAGCTGCGACTAAATGTTCCTATGGAAAATTGCATGGGGAAAACACGTTTTGGGACCCCCCTTTTTTCTCGGCCCCCACTTGACGAATCACCCCGAGACTTTCAGGATAGGAGCGGACCGGAGCGCCCCACAGGTTTTGAAAATTTCGCGAAGATTCATCAACCGGCGCCAAAGTTATTGGAAATAGAATGTTGTGAATTTCCTATGGAAAATAGGTCCTAACTATAACTACCTACTGGCGACCGCCAGTAGGTAATATATATATATATATATATAAATAAATATATATATATACATATAGTGTACCCACTACATTAAATCAGCCAATGTTTGGATCCTCGTGTGCGTGCTCCTTTTTCCTGGGTGAAGTTGGGACGGTATATGTATATATATATATATATATATATATATATACATGTATATACATATATATGATGTTCCAACATGCGTTTCCTTAGTGGAAAGATAGTACTACCAACATACATCAGGGGACATGGGCAGGCCAACATTCACACAGTGATCCGTATTGCAATTATAGAATCCATTCACCCTTCTCTTTAGACCGTCCGAAGACGAGTACTCTAAGGTGTTGTTTCACGATCCTGCAGGTTTTGCAGTGACTGCATTTTAAAAACCCTTTAGTAGTAGATAACCAGGTATCCGGTTTACAGCTCCTGTTGAAATAGCTATGAGTCAGATTGTCCCCCAGGGTCCTGCCTTTCCTGTATGTAATAAGCGGTGATCTTGGCACATTTTTTCCTATTACTAAATCCTCCCTCACTACCTGCCCATGCCTTTTAATCACCTGATACACTTTAGGTGGCATCAAATTAAAACTGGTGATGAATCTAGTAACCAAGTCAACCTTCTTAGACCGGGTGTTTTGATAGAGTAACTGATTCCGGGTGATGTTCTCAGATTTCAACTTGGCCGTATTTAATGTTTTGGAACTGTAACCTCTCTTTAAAAACCTTCGTTTAATTTTCTCCACTTTTTTGCCATACTCATGTTCCTGACTGCTTATTCTTTTCAGGCTGAGTATTTCCCTAGAGGGAATACTTTCTTTAAGATTTTTGGGATGTTGGCTTTTAAAGTGCAATGTGCTATTTCCTGCTGTCACCTTCCGATAGACTGTAGTGTTTATTTTACCTTCACTCACTTGAAGTAAAATATCTAAAAAGGTGATCTCATTGGAACTCATGGACGTGGTGAATTGGAGATTGAACTAATTATTATTCAGAATTCTGATATACTCCTCTGCTTTTGCTTTGGAGCCATTCCATAATAGGAATGTCGTCAATGTACCGGGTCCAGATTAAACTGTTCTGCATGTACTCCGAGTTCTCATCAACCCAGGCCCCCTGCTTCTCCCATCAGCCCATCACCAAATTGGCGAAACTGTGGGCGAAGCAGGTGCCCATGGCAGTCCCCATCTTTTGTATTGTACAGCGTACCATTGTGCATAAAATTATTGTCCCTCAGATAAATTTGCCTCATTTCAATGAGCAGGCGATTATTTTCCAAGAAACAAGCTGGCCTACGTCTCAGAAAATATTCACAGGCATGTACCCCAAAGGTATGCTCAATTGAGGTATAGAGAGCAGTCACATCCAATGTTATCATGATGTAGGAATCAGCCCACACTAGGTTATGGATCTTAGTAAGGAAGTCACCACTGTCCTTACAATAGGCTGGAACTGTTTTTACAAAAGGAAATAGGAAGGAATTGATATATATGGCCTTTTCTAGGAAGCCTTCATTTGATGAGATGATCGGTCTGCCCGGGGGATTGATCAACCTTTTATGCACCTTTGGCAATAAATAAAAGGAGGGAATCCTGGGTTTTTCTGATCTTAAAAATTAAATTCATCCTGGTCAAAAATGGTTTATTCAAACCAATGCTTGAGCTGTGCTAGATAAGAACTAACACACATCTTATACTCTTCCATGGAGATCATCTCGTAACAATCGGTGTCCCCCAGTTGACTCATTACTTCCTGCTCATGCATATCCGAGTCCATAACTACAACATTTCCTCCCTTATCACTAGATTTAATTACAATCGAGGAGTCATATTGAAGTGATTTCACTGCCTTTCTTTGCTCCACCGTAAGATTATCAGCATACATTCCACCATTTTTCCTCAATTTCATCAGATCCTTGATCAATAATTTGTGAAAGACATCCATGTTATCATAGGTGGTTAAGGGGAATCTATTGGGATTTAGATTTGAAACCACTCCCACTCTAGTCTCTATCCCCACATTCTCAATCATTTGATCGATCCCTATGTTGGGGTCCCCTCCTTCGCTCTCCCGATATAGGATTTCCAATTTTCCAAGGCAAGAAGTCCCTCCACCTCCCCAACTAGCCCACCAGGTACCTCCAGTAATCCCCATACAGTGGGATTGCTGAGAGGTGGTCCGAGGCCATGCCCCTTTTTACACCACTCTGCAAACGCGCCTCTTGGCGCACTGCTGGTGGGGCGATGAGGTCCTCTTGTGTCCTGAGGACCTCAGGACTAAAGTGGATTTCATCCCCCGAGCAGCAGTGTGCCAGGAAGGCGCGTTTGCAGAGTGGTGTAAAAAGGGGCGTGGCCTCGGACCACCTCTCAGCAATCCAGCTGAGTGGGGCTTACTAGAGATAACAGGAGGGCTAGTTGGCCCCAGAGACCGTCAGGAGGCAAGGGGACTTCATCCCCAACCAAGAGCGTGCCAGTCGGCGCATTTGCAGAGTGGTGCAGAAAGGGGGCATGGCATCTGTCCACCTCTCAGCAATCCCACTATTTGGGGCTTACTGGATGTGTCAGGTAGGCTAGTTGGCCCCTAAGGACCCCAGCATCGAAGGGGGACTTTAATCCCCATCCAAGAGTGCGTCAGGGAGCGCGTTTGCAGAATGGTGGGCAAAGGGGGCGTGGCCTGCTATGAGAACTTACCAATACTGTTGTGTGGGACTTACTGGAGGTAATAGGAGGAGTAATTGGCCCCCAAGTACGTCCTTGGGGGCCAACTACCCCTGCTGTTACATCCAGTAAGTCCCACACAGTGGTATTGCTAAGAGGTCTTCGGAGGCCACGCCCCCTTTCCCCACCACTCTGCAAACGCGCCTCCTGGCACACTACGGGTTGGGGGATGAAGTGCACTTTACTCCTGAGGGTCTTTGGAGGCCAAGAAACCCTCCTGGTACCTCCTGAAAAAACCTACGCAGTGGAATTCCTGAGCGCCGGTGGGAGGCCCAGCCCTCTTTCTGCACCACTCTGTAAATGCGACTACTACGTTATAGTTATAAATTAGCATTTAAAAAACCTTAGAAATTCATTTTAAAAAACATAGGTTTCAGGGACGTGATAGTTATAAATTAGCATTTAAAAAACCTTTGAAATTCACTGAAAAAACCATAGGTTTCAGGGACGTTATAGTTAGTAATTAGCATTTAAAAAACCTTGAAATTCACTGAAAAAACCATAGGTTTCAGGGACGGTATAGTTAGTAATTAGCATTTAAAAAGCCTTTGAAATTCACTGAAAAAACCATAGAAATTCGCCCGTTATAGTTAGTTGAGCTAACTATAACTCGCACCCCTGCAATGCACTGCTGATGACGTCACATATTACATCACTCCTGAAATGGTCAGTGATGACATCTCAAATGACATTACTGATGACACCACTGATGACATCATCCAGTTACTGTGTGTTTCTGTAAAGTTTAAATATGTTTTATATATATATGCCAAGGTTTATTAAAGAATGAGTGGGTGTATGAGTGTCTGAATGGATGATTTAGTAGGTGCGTGACTGACTGTATAAGTGAGTGATTAAACGTGTCTTACTGAATGCATGGGTTAGTGACTAAACTGTGTGAATGTCTGTATCAGTCTGTCAGTTGGTGTGTAAGCGGATGCATGGGTTGGTGATTAGCTACATGAGTGTCTATATGGGTTATTGATTGGTTGTCTGAGTATCTGTATGGGTGCCTGAGTGTCTGTGTGGGTGGGTGGGAGTGTGTGACTCCATGCATAAATGTGTGAGTGGGTGATTCACTGGGTGTATGGGTTCAAGAGTATGTCTGTGAGGGGATATATGGGTGGGTGAGTGTATGGGTGTGTTGGTGAGTGAATGGATGTCTCAGTGGTACATGTCTGAGTAACTACAAATGTGAAAGGCAGTATATGTGAGTGTTGGACTATATAAATGACTATATGTGAGAGTGAGTGATTGTGAGAGTGGCTGTATGGATGAGTGTGTGCTTGTGTTAGTGATTGTATAAGAGAGTAAGTATGTGTTAGCATTTGTATGAATAAGTGAGGTGGTATGTGTATAACTGTATAGGTGAGTAAATGGGAATGTTATTGATTCTTTGCATAACTGACTAGGTGTGCGAGTAACTCTATGGGTGAGTGGTGGTGTGTGAGTGTCTGTATAGGTGTATGAGTGCATACGATAGTGGCTGTATTGATGAGTGACTGCATGTATGAGTGACTGTATGGGTGAATGAGTGGATGTGTGTGTAGACCTAGGAATCAATGAGTGGGTATGTACTAACTGGTATTGGTGTGTCTATGGTTCGAGAATGGTAGTCTGTATTTTAGAGGGGGTGTATCGAAGGTTATATCAGGGTGTGAGGAGGAGCATCAGATGATCACGTGGATGATGTCATCAGTGATGTCATCAGTGATGTCATTTGAGATGTCACTGACCATGTGATGAGTGATGTAATATGTGACGTCGTTAGCAGTGCATTGCGGGGGCGTGAGTTATAGTTAGCTCAACAAACTATAACGGCCGAATTTCTCTGGTTGTGTACAAGTGAAATGTCCAACTAACTATAACGTCCCTGAAACCTGTGTTTTTTTCAGTGAATTTCTAAGGTTTTTTAAATGCTAATTTCTAACTATAACGCCCCTGAAACCTATGGTTTTTTTCAGTGAATTTTAAAGGTTTTTTTAAATGCTAATTTCCACCTATAACGTCCCTGAAACCTATGATTTTTTCAGTGAATTTCAAAGGTTTTTTAAATGCTAATTCCTAACTATAATGTCCAAAAAACCTGTGCTTTTTTTTAGTGACAATCTAAGGTTTTGTAACTTGTTTTTTTAATTTTAGAGGAGAACAACAATGGCACTATATGTTCAACAATTTCTGAAAAATTGCAGTGTGTATAATTTACATTATGGATTAAAAATCGCTTTTTCTAAATTTTTAAGCTTTTATAAAGGTAATGTGATGTTTTATCCTTTTTAAAATATGCATTTTCTTCTTTTTTTTTAAAGTGAGATTCGCGTACTGATCGTGTACTGGTCACGGTGGGTGCGCGAATCCAAGAATCCTGCCACCATATTGGTTAAGTCATGCACCATATGCGTACGGTATGCGAAGGGTGCGTGGTTCTCATTTTTTTTAATTTAAATACATGATATATACTATAAATGTATTAAATCAATCATATATGCTTTATTGAAAGGCTTATAAAAGTGATATTTACATAATTAATATGGATATTAAACGTCTTATAATGAAGTTACGGGAGCCGCGACACTCCCGCGTAACCTCACGTGCGTATTTCCGGGGTCACGTCAGGTACGCGAATCCAGCGCAAGTTATTTTGTTTTAAAAGTATATGTATATAACTTTCTTATATATATTATACCAAGAGATTCATATACACAATTGTAAATATCGTATATTTGTAACTGGAATAAAGATATATTATTGTTAAATATATTTTTCGGGAATCGCGTCTGGTGCACGCTGTTTGCACGTCGGGTGCGCAAATCCCATGTGACTTCAAAAGAAAGCATTTCATTGGTTAAGAAGCTTTTTTATTCTAGAACTTGCAGGATCCCACCCAAATTTTTCATTCTTCAAAGAACATCTTCAGAGACACAGCTCTTGTGTTTTCTGTTCTTCTTTCTAGCATTTTTTTGGTGTTTTTTTTCACTCCGCTTGAAAAATGGCTTCTTCAATTCCACCACAGGGCATGCCTGGAGAAGAAGATTTGGAAGAACCTGTTAAGCAGCGATATGAAAGTGTCGTGTGGGCTTTTTTTTCGATTCCAGCAGGCGAAAAAAAGGTGAATGCACGCAAGGTGATGTGCACTATATGTGAAAAGGTCTTCTCTCGTGGATCAGATAAAAAATACTCCTGTGGCACTTCATCTATGCTAAAACACCTGCAGACAATGCATCCACGTCGCCTTGCGCAAGAGCAACATTGTCGCGAGCTACAGAAACAAAGTCAGCAAGATGATCAAGCCACAGGGCCTAGCACCTCGGCAGGTTCTTCTACAACAACCCAAAGAGCCCTAATAATCCCTGAGTTTGCTGGACTTGAGCAGCGGCGCATTAAGTGCAAGAAAGTTCTTTGTTGTGGAGAGCAATCTGTGGATGCTGTTGTGGTTGCTGCGAAAAACCACCGTTGTTAAAAAAAAATTGTTTGTTTTTGCAATGAGTTTTTAATTGCAAAATGTTTGAGAAAGTTTTCTCAGTTCATTCTGTTGATTTTTACATTAAAAAAAAAACACCCAAAAAATACAAAAAAGAGTTTAAAAAACACAAAAAAATTATAAAAGAAAAAAAATGGTTCTTGTTAGAACCGCCTATTTGGTTAAAAATAGACAAACTTCTATATGTTGTATGAATTGCGGCAAGTGTAATATATGGAGGAGTGCAGGGGTAGTGCGTGAGTGATTGCATGAGTGCATGGGTAGTGCCTGGGTGATTGGAGGAGTGCATGTGTACTGCCTGAGTGATTGCATGAGTGCAGGGGTAGTGCCTGAGTGCTTGGATGAGTGCATGGGTAGTGCCTGAGTGATTGCATGAGTGCATGGGTAGTGCTTTGGTTGATTGGAGGAGTGCATGGGTAGTGTCTGGGTGATTGGATGAGTGCATGGCTAGTGCCTGAGTAATTGCATGAGTGCCTGGGTGATTGTATGAGTGCATGGGTAGTGCCTGGGTGATTGCAGGAGTGCATGTGTACTGCCCAAGTGATTGCATGAGTGCAGGGGTAGTGCCTGAGTGCATGGATGAGTGCATGGGTAGTATCTGAGTGCATGGAGGAGTGCATGGATAGTGCCTGGGTGATTGCATGAGTGCAGGGGTAGTGCCTGAGTTATTGGATGAGTGCATGGGTAGTGCCCAGGTGATTGCATGAGTGCAGGAGTAGTACCTGGGTGATTGGTGGTGTGCATGGATAGTGTTTGGCTGATTGGAGTGCATGAGTAGTGGCTGGGTGCATGGAGGAGTACATTGGCAGTGCCTGGGTAATTGGAGGAGTGTATGGGTAGTACCTGGGTGATTGCATGAGTGCAGGGGTAGTGCCTGGATGATTGGAGGACTGCATGGGTAGTGCTTGGGTGATTGCATGAGTGCAGGGGTACTGCCTGAGTGCATGGATGAGTGCATGGGTAGTGCCTGGGTGATTGGAGGGGTGCATGTGTACTGCCCAAGTGATTGCATGAGTGCAGGGGTAGTGCCTGAGTGCATGGATGAGTGCATGGGTAGTGCCTGAGTGATTGCATTAGTGCATGGGTAGTGCCTGGGTGATTGTAGGAGTGCATGGGTAGTGCCTGGGGGATTGTAGGAGTGCAGGGGTAGTGCCTGTGTGATTGCATGAGTGCATGGGTAGTGCCTGTGTGATTGCATGAGAGCAGGGGTAGTGCCTGGGTGATTTGAGGAGTGCATGGGTAGTGCCTGGGTGCATAGATGAGTGCATGGGTACTTCCTGGGTGAATGGATGAGTGTAACAGTAGAGCTTGAGTGATTGCATGAGTGCATGGGTAGTGCCTGGCAGATTGGAGGAGTGTACGTGTAGTGCCTGAGTGAATGGATGAGTGCATGGGTAGTGGCTGATTGTAGCAGTGCATGAGTAGTACCTGAGTGCATAGATGAGTGCATGGATAGTGTTTGAGGGAATGGATGAGTGCATAGGTAGTGCCTGAGTGCATGAGTAATGCCTGGGTGAATGGATGAGTGCAACAGTAGTGCCTGAGTTATTGAATGACTGCATGGGTAGTGCCTGGGTGATTGCATGAATGCAGGGGTAGTGCCTTGGTGATTGGAGGAGTGCATGGATAATGCCTGGGTGAATGGTTGAGTGCAACAGTAGTGCCTGAGTGCATAGATGAGTGCATGAGTAGTGTCTGGGTGAATAGATGAGTACAACAGTAGTGTCTGAGTGATTTAAGGAGTGCATGGGTAGTGCCTGGGTGATTTGAGGAGTGCATGGGTAGTCCCTGGGTGATTGGAGGAGTGCATAGGGAAGTGCCTGGGTGATTGCATGAGTGCATCGGTAGTACCTGGGTGATTGGAAGAGTGCATGGGTAGTGCCTGGGTGATTAGAGGGGTCAATGGTAGTGCCTGTGTGATTGCATGAATGCAGGGGTAGTGCCTGGGTGATTGGAGGAGTGCATGGGTAGTGCCAGGGTGATTGCATAAGTGCAGGGGTACTGCCTGAGTGCATGAATGAGTGCATCGGTTATCGCCAGGGTGATTGCATGAGTGCAGGAGTAGTGCCTGGGTGATTGCAGGAGTGCATAGGTAGTGTCTGGGTGATTGCATGAGTGCAGGGGTAGTGCCTGGGTGATTAGAGGAGTGCATGGGAAGTGCCTGGGTGATTTTATGAGTGCATGGGAAGTGCCTGTGTGTTTGGAGGAGTGCATGGGTAGTGCCTGGGTGATTGCATGAGTGCATGGGTAGTGCCTGGGTTATTGAAGGAGAGCATGGGTAGTATCTGAGTGATTGCATGAGCACAGGGTAGTGCCTGGGTGATTGAAGGAGTGCATACATAGTGCCTCAGTGCATGAATGAGTGCATGGTTAGTGCTTGTGTGATTGGAGGAGTGCAAGGGTAGTGCCTGGGTTATTGCATGAGTGCATGGGTAGTGCCTGGGTGACTGGAGGAGTGCATAGGTAGTGCCTGGGTGATTGCATGAATGCAAGGGTAGTGGCTGGGTAATTGGAGGAGTGCATAAGTAGTGCCTGGGTGATTGCATGAGTGCATGGGTAGTGCCTGGGTGATATGAGGAGTGCATGGGTAGTACCTGGATGATTGCATGAGTGCAGGGGTAGTGCCTGCATGATTGGCGGACTGCATGGGTAGTGCTTTGGTGATTGCATGTGTGTAGGGGTAGTGCCTGAGTGCATGCATGAGTGCACGGGTAGTACCTGGGTGATTGTATGAGTGCATGGGTAGTGCCTGGGTGATTGGAGGAGTGCATGTGTTCTGCCCAAGTGATTGCATGAGTGCAGTGGTAGTGGCTGAATGCATGGATGAGTGCATGGGTAGTGCCTGAGTGCTTGCATGAGTGTAGGGGTAGTGCCTGGGTGATTGGAGGAGTGCATGGGTAGTGCCTGTGTGATTGCATGAGTAGTGCCTGGGTGATTGGAGGAGTGCATGGGTAGTTCTGAGTGCATAGATGAGTGCATGGGTACTGCCTGGGTGAATGGATGAGTGTAACAGTAGTGCTTGAGTGATTGCATCAGTGCATGGGTAGTGCCTGTGTGATTGGAGGATAGTACAGGTAGTGCCTGAGTGAATGGATGAGTGCATGGGTAGTGCCTGGCTGATTGCATGAGTGCAGGGGTAGTGGCTGATTGTAGCAGTGCATGAGTAGTACCTGAGTGCATAGATGAGTGGATGGATAGTGTTTGAGGGAATGGATGAGTGCATAGGTAGTGCTTGAGTGCATAGATGAGTGCATGAGTAGTGCCTGGGTGAATGGATGAGTGCAACAGTAGTGCCTGAGTTATTGAATGAATGCATGGGTAGTGCCTGGGTGATTGCATGAGTGCAGGGGTAGTGCCACAGTGATTGGAGGAGTGCATGGATAATGCCTGGCTGAATGGTTGAGTGCAACAGTAGTGCCTAAGTGCATAGATGAGTGCATGAGTAGTGTCTGGGTGAATAAATGTGTGCAACAGTAGTGTCTAAGTGATTTAAGGAGTTCATGGGTAGTGCCTGGGTGATTGGAGGAGTGCATGTGTAGTGCCAGGGTGATTGGAGGAGTGCATGGATAGTGCCTGCGTGATTGCATGAATGCATGAGTAGTGCCTGGGTAATTTGAGGAGTGCATGGGTAGTGCCTGGGTGTTTGCATGAGTGCAGGCGTAATGTGTCGGTGATTGGAGGAGTGCATGGGTAGTGCCCGAGTGATTGCATGAGTGCATGGGTAGTGCCTGGGTGATTGCATGAGTGCTGGAGTAGTGCCTGGGTGATTGGAGGAGTAGGTAGTGCCTGTGTGATTGCATGAGTGCAGGGGTAGTGCCTGGGAGATTGGAGGAGTGCATGGGTAGTGCTGAGTGCATAGATGAGTGCATGGGTACTGCCTGGGTGAATGTATGAGTGTAACAGTAGTGCCTGAGTGATTTAAGGAGTGCATGGGTAGTGCCTGGGTGATTGCATGAGTGCAGGGGTAGTGCCTGGGTGATTGTAGGAGTGCATCGATAGTGTCTGGCTGATTGAAAGAGTGCATGAGCAGTGGTTGGGTGCATGGAGGAGTGCATGGGTAGTGCCTGGGTGATTGGAGGAGTGTATGGGTAATACCTGGGTGATTGCATGAGTGCAGGAGTAGTACCTGGGTGAATGGATGAGTGCATGGGTAGTGCCTGGGTGAATGGAGGAGTGCATGGGTAGTGGCTTGGTGCATGGAAGAGTTCATGGGTAGTGCCTGGCTGATTGGAGGAGTGTATGGGTAGTACCTGTGTGATTGCATGAGTGCAGGGGTAGTACCTGGATGATTGGAGGACTGTATGGGTAGTGCTTGGGTGATTGCATGAGTGCAGGGGTATTGCCTGAGTGCATGAATGAGTGCATGGGTACTGCCTGGGTGAATGGATGAGTGTAACAGTAGTGCCTGAGTGATTGAAGGAGTGCATGGGTAGTGCCTGGGTGATTGTATGAGTGCATGCCTAGTGCCTGGGTGATTGGAGGAGTGCATGTGTACTACCCAAGTGATTGCTTGACTTCAGGGGTAGTGCCTGAGTGCATGGATGAGTGCATGGATACTGCGTGGGTGAATGGATAAGTGTAACAGTAGTGCTTGAGTAATTGCATGGGTGCAATAGAACTGCCTGGGTGATTGCATGAGTGCAGGGGTAGTGCCTGGGTGATTAGAGGAGTGCATGGGTAGTGCCTGGGTGATTTTATGAGTGCATGGGTAGTGCCTGTGTGTTTGGAGGAGTGCATGGTAGTGCCTGGGGGATTACATGAGTGCATGGGTAGTGCCTGGGTTATTGAAGGAGTGCATGGGTAGTATCTGAGGGATTGCATGAGTGCAGAGGTAGTGCCTGGGTGATTGAAGGAGTGCATACATATTGCCTCAGTGCATGAATGAGTGCATGGGTAGTGCCTGGGTGATTGGAGGAGTGCATAGGTAGTGCCTGGGTGATTGCATGAGTGGAAGGGTAGTGGCTGGGTGATTGAAGGAGTGCATAGGTACTGCCTGAGTGATTGCATGACTGCAGGGGTAGAGTCTGAGTACATGGATAAGTGCATGCACAGTGTTTGAAGGAATGAATGTATGCAAAACAAGTGCCTGAATGATTGGAGTAGTACATGAGTACTGTTTGGATGTTTGTATGAGTACAGGGGTAGTGCCTGGGTGATTGGAGCAGTCAATGGGTAGTACCTCAGTGTATTGATGAGTTCATAGGTAGTGTTTGAGGGAATGCATGAGTGCAGCAGTAGTGCCTTAGTAATTGCATGAGTGCATGGGTAGTATCTGGGTGCATGGAGCACTCAATGGGTACAGCCTGACTGCATCGATGAGTACATGGGTAGTGTTTGAGGGAATAGATGAGTGCAATAGAACTGCTTGAGTGATTGGAGGAGTGCATGAGTAGTGGCTGGCTGATTGCATGAGTGCAGGGGTAGTGCCTGCGTGTTTGGAGAAGTGCATGGGTAGTGCCTGAGTGTATGGATGAGTGTATTGGTAGTGGTTGAGGGAATAGATGAGTGCAGCAGTAGTGTTTGAATGATTGCATGACTGCATGGGTAATGCCTGGGTACATGCATCAGTGCATGGGTAGATCCTGAATGCATGGATGAGTGCATAGGTAGTGTTTGAGGGAATGGATAAGTGCAACAGTACTGTCTAAGTGATTGTATGAATGTAAAAATAGTGCCTGGCTCATTGGATGAGTGTAGACGTAGTGCCTCATAGATTGGAGAAGTGTATAGATAGTGCTTGAGTGCATGGATGAGTCCATGGGTAGTGTTTAGAGGAGTGCATGAGTGCAACAGTAGTGTGTAAATGATAGCATGAGTGCATGAGGTAATGTCTGCCTAATTGCAGGACTACAGAGGTACTGCCTAGATGATTGGAGCAGTGCATGGGTAGTGTCTGGGTATATGGATAAGTGCATAGGTAGCGTTTGAGGGAATACATGAGTGCAGCAGTAGTGCCTGAGTGATTGCATGACTTCATGGGTAGTGCCTAGGTGCATGGAGCAGTGCATGGGTACTGCCTGAGTATATGGATGAGTGCATAGGTACTGTTTGAGGGAATGGATGAGTGTAACAGTAGTGTCTAAATGATAGCATGAGTGTATGGGTAGTGTCTGCCTTATTGCAGGATTTCAGAAGTAGTGCCTAGATGATTAGAGCAGTGCATGAGTAGTGTCTGAGTGTATGGATGAGTGCATAGGTAGTGTTAGAGGGAATGAATGAGTGCAACAGAAGTGGCTGGATGATTGCATGAGTGCAGAAGTAGTGTCTCAATTATTGGATGAGTGCATGTGTAATGCCTGGGTGATTGCATGAGTGCAGGGATACTACCTGTCTGATGATATCTGAAAGTTTTTAAAAAGTGTAAAGATTCAACATTATTTTTATAAGAAATAAATAATACATAAATGAATGTTAACATACATATTATGTTATGTATTCTTACCTTTTTCAGTAATTTAGATACATAACTGTGGAACTATTTTTGAATAATATTGTCGTAAACTGAATTAAGACTCTTTTCAAACTTCACCATTACCTACTGTAAAGAAGAAGAAAAAAAATGTTATATAATCTAATGCATTACAGAAATTAAAATATTACACTTTTAAGAGCACAACATAATTTTAGAATTACATAACATTTTCAGTTTCCCTTTATTGCTTTTTTCAGATTCTACTGAACTTCACCATACACAGTGATTTTAACATAGTATCATCATACAACAGCGGGGAAAAAAACAATCAACGAGATTGTAAAAAAAAAAAAATTACCTCAAAGCATTATTTCTAATATGTTTACCTATATGTTTACCTATCTACAGTTTCTAAATTACATCCAACTTATACATTTAGGGGCACATGCATCAAGGTAGGCAATTACGATTCCATAATTGCGATTATTATTGCCTATGCATGTAGGTTTCGCTAAAATATTAGCGATTCCTACATATTCCTTAATTGCGAATAGCAAATTGCAATTCGCAACTAAGGAATAGCTTCCCATTCATTCCTAGAGGCCCGTAGGAATGAATGGTAATTGTATGCGTCATTTGTGAGTACCAAATAGGTACTCGCGAATTGCGCATGCATTTTCAAGGGTGCAAGGGGGCCAAAAGGCCACCCTGATGTACCCCCGAAATTGGCATGTGTGCCCATGTGGGGCACACACATGCCCTAGGGCATGTGTGTGCGCCACATGGCACTTTGAAAAATGCACTTTTGTGCATTTTTCAAAGATTTGCAAATTACAATCAACTTGCAGTTGATGGTAATTTGCATTTCCTAAATGCGCAGTCGCATTTAGGAAAGGCTTGTTGCATTTCAAATAGGGAATCACAATTTGCGATTCCCTAAATGCATTCGCAATTTAGGTAATCGCAAATTTTGCAATTACCTATTTTGCGAATTTGCATTTGGGTTGATGCATCCCAAATGCCAAAATACCAGTCGCAAAGGGGCCGATTCTGCGAATCGGCCCGTTTGCGACCGGTATTTTGGTTGATGTATGTGCCCCTAAGTCTTTTATTACTCTGAAAAACAATTCCTAAATGTATACTCTCATTTATATCTGGTACAATATAGACAACAAATATATAAACTATTGGTTTTAAAAACAATTTTCCAAATCCAATATCAATTAGCACAAATAATAACCTAAACACTAACTATAAATACTGATTGTTTCAATCCTGTCCACTTTCTGTTCACATCTTCCCAGTAGGCCGAATAATGTATTCAAAACGTTTTCTTGGTAAAAATCCAATATAAATTTGTTAATTCGTGTTCCCATCTTCCCAATAAGCCGAATAATGTATTCAAAACTTTCACTTCAAAAAAATCCAATATAAATTTGATAATTCGTGTCGACATCTTCCCAATAGGCCGAATAATGTATTCAAAACTTTGGCTTCAAAAATATCAAATATGAATTTTGTAAATCGAAAGGCAATCTAGATTTGAATTGCAAGTGGGCATCATTGCAATGTGTCCATCCTTTATTACATTTTAAATACACAGTATAGTGTCCAGATGTTGTAGTAGGTCCATCATGTAAAATAATAGCCACTGCTATAAAAGTTCTTCCTGAAATAGATATTTGACTTGCAACACAGTTTTTTATTTTGGTCTCCAATTTTCTTCTATTTGCTCTACAATGTTGTAGTATTAAAATGAAATATTTTCCAATTCTTTCTAAATGTAATTTACAATGCGAACATTTCATATCCTGATTTGCTGTTTTCACTAATTTGTTAAAAGGTACAGATTTGCAATCTGGTACGGTCAAGTATATGATTAGTTCTGTGTCTATTTCAGTCCTGGAAGTAAATGAACACTCTTCACATTTATGATCCCATATGTAACTTAGTCCAAATAAGTTTTCAATCTGTATCCCTTCATGTTCTAATACTCCAAGCATAAACATAAGAAATTCTTGTGCATCTTGTTGAACAATAAGAGTGAATGTCAAAGAACCAGTACGTATATCCGAAAGATGTCGAACACCAGAAGCAGTATGGATTTTACTTCTGTCAGTTACCAATTGGTTAAATACATGACGTAATAAAGAGCAAAATCTTTTTTCATGATTTCCCATAAATTCACAATGAAGCTCTTCTAGATAAAACACAACATTCAAAATTACATTAGCATAGCAGTTGATACCTGAACTGTTTTCCAACTGGTATCCTACAATCTCATCAACAGTTTCCATTTTCATTTTCTTTACATCTTCCTGACTCTCTTGAATGGTTTTCATTTTTTTGAACCTCATTTGAATGTTTCACATATTTCTGTTTTGGACACACTACACGTTTCTCATATATCAGATATTCAGCTAAATGAGGAGTATAAAGTCTTCTCAAACGATTGTACTCCCTTACACAATTTGCATCTGCACTAAACTTTTTCTCATCAAAATCAATCAAACACAAACCAGATAATGTTCTTACTCGAGACAATGCAACGTATGCCATTCCCTCTTTGAACACTGTACTTCCAATATTTACAAAAGCACTGTCTATACTTAAACCTTGAGATTTATTAATAGTTACTGCATATGCTAAAGACAAAGGAAACTGTTTTCTGCTAACATACAAATCTTCTACAAGCAAAAAACGTACAACACAATGCCCAATCTGTCTTACCTCTTTAATCTGATCAAATTTTATCTTCAAAAATTCTATTCCATCTCTGTTCTGAAAATTTACAAATTCAACAACTTTTCCCATTGCTCCATTTACTAAACCTTCTTCTACATTCAAATTACGCCGTAAAATTACCCGACAGTTTATACATACATGTAAAGTCTTTTCTAAGCCTGCAGTCTTAGATACAGACTTTTCCAACGAATTCAATTTTGACTGTAGTTTCTCTGTGAGAAGAATAGTCACTCCTTGATGTTCAATTTTATCAATAGCTTCAATTTCCACTATTTGTTGTTTTTCCAGTGTTAAAACTTCTTAATTAAATGTAGAACACTCTTGCAAAGTAGGCATTAGGCAAACTATAAACTTCTTTTCTCCAAGCTTTTTATACACTGTCGAAATCTTGGATCTTCAGAGTACAATCTTGACGAGCGGTATTCTGAAGCTGGAATCTGTACTGCTCGTTCATCATATCGTCCACCTTTTCCGGTGGGGAAGAGCTGTGGAAAACAACGTGCTTCTAAACTTTTTCCCCATACACTCATGGGAGTTCCCTTCTCTTTCTTCATTTGAAATAATTCAATAGTGTTTCCTATCACTTCTTTTGAATGTAGAGGATGTATACTGTAATGTTCGTAAATCTCTTCACTCCTGGACTTGTCCACTTTTTCTATTTGGCCAGTTGAAATTTCTGTTCATCTTCGAAACATATTTCTTGTTCTTCCACATTTACAGTTTTATAATAAATATTTTTTGGTTAGACATATTAACCCTTACCAACTGACTTCTAAAACTGCCCAAACTGGTTCAGTAATTTTCTGGAGTTGCGCCTCCACCGCGGTACCTCAGTAAAGCATTGCGATGGAACCGCAAATCCATACGGGAGTTCAAAAACCTAATACTAGCATTATTTTTTAGGAACACACCACTTCTAAATATACTAGTGATTTGGGAAATCTGACTTTAATAAGATATCACTTATATATAATGTACAATTTCATATTTTAAACCACAGCTAAATTTCAACCCTTCCCCCATTCTGCTTAACCCCAGTTAACATAGTAACACTTTCTGCAACATTCAACTGAACTGAAGGTCACAAGTTCAACATATTTTCAAGTTCAGCACAGCAGCTTACAAATGCAAATAGCAGGTTTGGTTGACTTTTGCAAAATATTACCTAATCCTATCTACCGTACCTTTCAAACATTTTTTAATAACCAATAAGAAACATGCTTCTTTAACAAATTAACATGCATCCTATTTTTCAGTGTACAGTGTTAATGAACAGCCAATCAGTTATCTGATTTTTCAAAAACAGCATCTTCTCCACCATTTTAGATACCTCTCATTCTACCAACTGACTACCTCAGCTACAGACATCTTTTCATTACTTCCAGACATCCCTTCAAGATGCTTACAGTATGGATTGTTGGACACAGCTATGTTTTCTGGTGCAAAAGGTATGCTGAAAGCAGAGGTATTGACAAAGACCTAGCTTTGCAAAATGTGGATATTAATTGGATTGCACAGAGAGGATTAAAGTGGCACCAATTGATGCCTTTGGTTAAAACCTTTTGCATCTCCAACCCCTGACCTCATGATTGTGCACTGTGGTGGCAATGACCTAGGCACATTGACTGGGGTAGGTCTGGAAATGCTAATGAAGGACACCTTTGCACAATTGATGTTGCTTTTGCCTCAAACTGTCTTTGTATACTCTAATACATGCCAAAGACAGAAATGGAAGTGGTCAAATCAATTCTGTCCACAGATTGAAAAAGCTAGAAAGAATGTCAATAAAGCTGTTTCTGCTTACCTCAGAGACCATAGGATGGGCTCCATCTACAACAGTCTACGTTTTGATATGGATGACATCTACAGAAGTGATGGAGTACACTTCACAGATCAAGGGAACAAAGTCTTTCTCAACAACCTAAAGATGTGCATCCGCACTTACATGTAGCTACAACAAACTCATAATGAAAACAAGGGCTCTTTTAAGAGCCACCCTATAACACAATAGAGAATCTATTTTTTTTTTTTACACATACATACTCTTTTTGAATTTTTTGTGGATGTGCGCACCCGTAGCGATTCTGCAAAAGCATGAATTCAATGTACTACAACACAATACACTTTTCAGGTTCAACTTTTAATTTTTAATATTATATATTTTCACTAACTCTATCAAATGTAATCTTATTATTAAGTTCAATCACACTACCTCTGTAAAGCAAGTTCACAAATGCAACACTACCTTCTAAATTATATACTATTACATTATTTATTTGAGATGGATCCACGAACCCAGTGCGGCATTACACGGGGGGCGCGCTGAGAGCCGCAATGAGGTTGCGACTCCAAAATTGAAAGAAAAAAAACGCCCCACTTCCATTTTTCGATATCTGCCCTGGGGACCCCATCCCCCGGGGCATTCCCTTGTTTATTTATTTATTTTCAGGAGGGGGCCGTGTGGCCCCCCTTCCCTGGGCCACTTTTGGCCCTGGGGACCCCATCCCCCGGGGCATGGCCACACGTTGGGGACAGCGGGGAGCCCCAATGCCCCCGCGCTCCCTGCCGGCTCCCCGCCTCCTGCGGGAGTCGGCATTGCTTTTGAACAAGGGGAGCTGTTAACATGCAGCTCCCATTGTCCGAAAGCAATTTGCTTCGCTTCATGGAAGCGAGAGCAGTTTTCCTGCCCTTGCTTCCATGAAGCGAAACAGAGTTTGCAATGACACGGTGGGAGCATTGCTCCCGCCCTGTCATTGCAAACTGCAATGTCCCGGGAGTGGGCACCCTGGGACATTGCTGGAGCCGGCCCTGGGGGGTGGCGGTCCCCAGGGCCATGGAGGGCTCCAGGTGAGGGACCATGCGGCCACGCTCCCAACATGTATGTAGCCCCGGGGAGGTGGTGGTCCCCGGGGCCGGCGGTCCGCTATGGACCCTCGCATTAGCATAATTTGTGCCCCGGGGAGGTGTTGGGGGGCAGGAGCCCCCCCACACTTCTTTAATTGTTTTGGAGCCCCGGGGAGGTGGTGGTCCCTGGGGCTTGGGGGGCCCGTGATGCCCCTGCCCCTTAATAAAGAATCCCCGGGGAGGTGGCAGTCCCCGGGGCAGCATGGAGGGCAGCAGCCCCCCATGCACTTTTTTAAAAGAAGCCCCAGGGAGGTGGCGGCCCCCAGCATATATTAACAACATTGCTCCCGGGACCTGGCCCACCCGGGGGCTTATTAAAACAAAGCGCGTGCTTTGTTTTTTTAATTTGTTTCGGCAGGATTCGTGCACCCAGCGCGACTCCCACCGAATTTTTTTTTAAAAAATGCTTTTTTGGGCCCTCGGGGTCTCTGTGGGACCCCTTGAGCAGCCCTAGGGCGTAAGGGTGTTTCTTTCCCCCTTTTCTTGTTTTTTGACCTTTTTGCTTGTGACTCGGTTCTACCGAGTCACAAGATGGCTGCCAACACTTTCTGGTTTGAAGTGTTGGCAGCCAATCAAAATAAAGCTCATGCTCGGGAGGGTTCGCGAATCCACCGTGGTCACCAGATATATCATTTTTTTAAATATGAATATTTCAGGAACTACTGATGGATTTACACCATTTAACAAAAGCACGCTTTCTGAACCAAGAGCTACCTTTTTGCCAAATTTGTTGTAATTCCGTTCAGCAGTTCGGGCTGTAGCTTTGTCTAAAGTTTCCTATGAAAATTAACATGGAGAAAACGCGTTTTGGGACCCCCCTTTTTTCTCAGCCCACGCTAACGAATCACCCCGAAACTTTCAAAACAGAAGCTGAACGGAGCGGGCCATTAGTTTTTAAAATTTCGCGAAGATTTTTCAAACGGCGCCAAAGATGTTGACAAATCTAAAAACGCTTTTCCTATGGAAACTAGGTCCTAACTATAACTATATAACTACCTACTGGCAACCGCCAGTAGGTGTTATATATACATATATATATATATATATATATATATATATATATATATATATATATATATATATATATATATATATATATATATCCCAAACCGCAACTCTCCCGTCCTCAGAGTTGCTTTAAAGTAACGAGTGCACTCTGGAGCAGTAATAATTTAAAGTTCTTCATTCCTCTACAGCGGAATACCAGACAAATGCGTTTCGGCGTATTTGCCTTCGTCAGTGACATTGACGAAGGCAAATACGCCGAAACGCGTTTGCCTGGTATTCCGCTGTTGAGGAATAAAGAACTTTAAATTATTACTGCTCCAGAGTGCGCTCGTTACTTTAAAGCAACTCCGAGGATTGGAGAGTTGCGGTTTGGGAATTGAATCCGCAGTCCACCCTGCGGTGAGAGGCACCCGCGGAGCGTGGTGCGACGGCAGGTGGAGTGGTGTAACTGGCATATATATATATATATATATATGTGTATATCCCCTCTCCTCCGACCACCTTGCGGTGTCGGTGCGAGAAAGTGAGAGCAGGACCCACTACAGATGACACAATTATCCCTATGTGACGCATACAGCACAGGAAAAAGACTCGTACTCCCAAGGATTACTGCTGTGAATATTTACTTAATCAAAAGGCTAACGCGTTTTGACCAACACAGTCTTTATCAAAGCTATAACCATGATTTACGTGAGTGTGCTTTTTAAACAGAACGTCATTAATGACATAGAAGACAAACTGTACAAACATTTGCAACAACACTATATATACAAAAAATGTAACATGTACAATAACGTATTCCACAAAACACATAATACACATCTCATACCTGAAGTTATACAGAAATGCAACATGATATTCACAATATGAGAATTCCCGCATATCGTAATAAAGCAGATATGGACAGCTCACAGGAGTTGCTGAGGAGGCGAGGTCATGTGCATTCACCAATTGAACACAATACCTGTAATGTAAAGGTGGTATCCAATTCTGTCAGAAAAAGATCCTATGCCTCCACAAAATGACATAAATGGGTGAGATAAAATAGACCAGCCAAGGGGCTGACACATATCTTGTGAAAAATATATATAGTGGGCTGTATTAGATCGAACAATTTTTTCACAAAAAGCAGATTCATTAAGCAACATAAGCAGATATAAATAGAAATGCCAAGTGGCCAAAAATCTATATCCAGCATCGCAAACTAATGCAGTACATGTGTATTTAACTATACAAGACTGAATGTGCAAAAACCACATGTGAACACTCATGCAAGTCAATCCCTGAACCCAAGTTAATAAAAAACACACATATCATATCAATATCAAAAATATTATAGAATAATGGTAGTGACAAGAATTAAAACTAAATAATCACAGACTGGAATATCAAAAGGTAAATTCACATAATTCAGTAATCCTTGGGAGTGCGAGTCTTTTTCCTGTGCTGTGCGGGAGGTTTCTTGCATACGGCAGCATAAAGGGATTTGCCGTGTCAGTTTGTTAAGACAGAGCTGTGGACTGTCGAGGTTTCGGAAAATGTGCAAATCTATTTGCAAAAGACTGGATGCAGCAAAGGGTCTTTTGACAACAATGAACAGGGGCATGCCATAAATATTAGCTGTGGCACCTCGAGCATATTCACAATTGGAAGGACTTTAAAACAGGATTTGATTCCGTTTGAGAAATTATGTACAAAAGAGATAAATCGCAGTTGGGAGGTGATCTCTCTGAATAATTATATCGAAGTAGGCAGAGTGCTACATGGGTTAAGGATTTTAAACATCCCGACCTATTAGAACCCGCACCCCAAACTGCTGGAGGAATGGTCCCTTCTAATAGCCAGCACTTGTAATTACAAGTTGGGCCTATTATCCAAATATGCTGCAATGGTACTTGATGAAGTGGTCATAGTAATAAAAAAGCTCAAGGATTTTTTGGATAAACATTCCTTACAAGACAAGGTATCAATTTTTCTTAAGGAATTGGACCCAAGACTTGCAAAGTATGAAGATGAGATAAAGGCAAAGAAAAAACACAAATTTCTACGAGATAAAATTGACTATGCCTCTGGTCAGATTTTGACTTTTGGCAGAAAATATAATGTAACCCGGAAGGAGTTTAGACAAACAGCTTCACTTAGTTAACAGGAATTGATCACATCTGAATCTAGTTCTTATAATTACTCGAATGTTGATGATCCCCATGCCTCTGGTGTCTCTAACTTTATGCCATTTACCACCATAGAGGAATATCATTTTTTACAGCAGAATCAAATGCCCCACAGAAAACCTCCAAGAGGAGGAGGAGGCAACAATGACGGTGGAAAAAAACAAGGAGGGGAGGCGCAAAAAGAGAAAAAAGACACCTTGCTGCATGGGAAGAATACTCGGAAGAGCAGAAGAGCCAAATAATAGGTGAGAAAACTCTAACAGTCATAAATCTGTCTACTCATTAACTGAGCAAAGAGGAACATTCACTGTTGGAACTGGGAATGTCATTATGCCCCATTGCAAATTTTGATTTCTCAAAAACTAGAATTGATTTGTTTTTATTCATTCGTAAATTGAAATTGTTGAAATTGTATGAGCAGAAACAGAATAAACTAACAGTTGGGATGCTTGCCATGAATGTTAATACTAGGGACTCTACTTTTGATAGTCTTAGTATTGGGGACATAGAAGGTTTAGCCACATTAAGGGAGTTTGAATTTGGAGGGAGAGATTGGCTAACAGAGAGGGAACTACTGTGCAATTTGGGTTGGAGATTGATAGACCCAGTCCAGCTGACTTTAATCCCAAATTTAAATGCAACCCAGTTACACCACATGACAATTTGGACAACTTTCATGAGCTTGTTGTGGGATAGCTTATGCAGTTATTGCGCTCTAGTAGAAATAAAAATAATTTTGCCAGAAATCTATCAGAGGGCCAAAGACAGGCTTTAAATACTCTCAGTAAAGATTCCTCCATTGTCATCAAGCCTGCTGACAAGGGCGGCAATATCATTTTGTGGGATATCAACAAGTATAATAGGGAAGCACAAAGACAGCTGGAACTCTCTGGTGGATATGAGAAATCCTCTTTCTTACAGTACAAACAAACTATTACTAACTATCATTCTCTTCTCTCATTTTGGCATGGACAGGGGCTTTTAAAGGATGATGAATTTAGTTTTTTACTGGTACCGTAATCTGTTGCAACCTGTTTTTTTTTTGCTCCCCAAAATTCATAAACAAGGCACAGACCCTCCTGGGAGGCCCATTGTTTCAGCAAATAGCAGTTTGCTAGAAAATACTTCAATCTATCTTGATTTTTTCCTTTGCCCATACGTTGTGAATTTACCTGCATATTGCAAGGACAGCATGGATTTCATCAATAATATCCAAAACATTCCTTGGCAACCGAATTATATCTTGGTTGCAATTTCTAGTGTATCATTATCTGCTTGCATTGATCATGATTTGGGTGTGCAGGCACACAGGCATTTCCTTAGGGACAAATCCCCTTTGCATTATGATCACTCCATGATGCTACTGAGCATGTTGAGATTCTGTCTGGAGCATAATTTCTTTTTGTTTGGTGACCAATGGTTTAGACAACTAACCGGGATGGTGATGGGAAGCTGTTTTGTGCCCAGTTATGTCTGGGGTGGTGGGAGGTACAACACATTTGGAGGGAGGAGAATGCAGGGTGGACACAACATTTGGCTTTTTGGACTCGTTATATAGGCAACCTTTTTGTCATCTGGGATGGTCGACAGCAAACATTGGATACTTACCTATATTGGCTGAATGAGAATGGGTTAAATCTAAGATTTACCCCTAAAACCCATAAGACTATGGAGTTCCTGGATGTTCTGGTAACTGTCCAGGATGGTATCATTAATACCATCTTCTTTAGGAAGGCAAATGCTGGCAATAGTATCCTCCATGCCCACAGCCATCACCCTCCTAATCTAAAGTGGCGTATTCCCTACCGTGAGTTGCTCAGTGCCAAGCATAACTGCAGCGATCCTGAGACTTTTATGACAGAACAGAATCGCATGGTCACCAGATTCAAGACTAGAGAATATCCAGCCAAAGTGATCAGGTCAGCATGCAACAAGGTCTCCAACATCAATAGTAATAGCTTGCTTATTCCTAAGAAAAAGGAAACCCACAAATTAGTCAGATTCATTACCACCTACAAACATGAATCAAGTGCCATCAGTAAGTTGTTGAAGAGACACTGGGGCTTAGTAAAAACAGACCAGGTAATTGGCAATATGGTTAGCTCCCTTCCCCAAATTACATACATGAAAAGGAGATCTTTGAGGGATATGCTAGTCCATAGCTATCCCACTAGAAACCAAGGAGCCATGGGCTCATGGCTCAGTGAACAACAGGCTTTCTATAAGTGAAGGTTTAAGGCATGTACCCATAGTGCCAACAAGAAGCCGTACATTCTACCTACAGGTGTGGAAAGTAGAATCAGGAAATGTGTCACCCGCTGTACGGATTTCGTTGTCTATGTTTTGGTTTGCCCTTGTGGGCTCCAATACATGGGAAGTACAATCTTCCCTGTAAAGAAAAGGACACTTGAACATATGCATGCCAGAGAACACAATGACTCAAGTCATCCTGTGGTGAGACATTGGCATCAGATGCATATAAATGACATTGAAAAGATTTCCTTATATGGCGTTGACAGGGTCCTGATGAATACGAGAGGTGGTGACAGGGAGCATCTTTTGAGAAAGATGGAATCCGAATATGTTATCAAGTTCAACAGTAGACATCCAGGGGAACTCAACCAGGATGAGGATCTCCATGTCCACATAGAATAAGTCTCCTCTTCACTTTGGATCTTCCTGTGATGATTTTTTCCTGTGATTTTCTCTGTGATTTTTCCACTGATTCTCTTGTTTTCTTTATAACATAAGAAATAGGTACATGAATTATGTGAATTTACCTTTTGATATTCCAGTCTGTAAATATTTTGTTTTAATTCCTGGCACTACCATTATTCCATAATATATATAGATATAATATGTTTTTTTTAAATTAATTTGGGTTAAGGGATTGACTTGCACGAGTGTTTACATGTGGTTTTTACACATTCAGGGGCTGATTCCGATCTCGGCCGGTAGGGCTCCGAATCGGATTCGGCATTACCGGATCCGATTCGGAGCCCTGTTTCCCGACCGAATCGTATGCGGGTCCGGCCGAGCGAGTACGATGCAAGCGCCCGCGAAATCGCCGACCGACTCGAACGCGGCTACAACACGCTCCGACCGACTCGCACGGACACAACTCGCACCGCGCAATGGAGACGTTCCCCGGCCGGGTAAGTACGATGCGCACCGCGAGCAGTCCGACCGACTCGCGCCGTCCGGCTCGAAAGAGCTGTCGGAGCCGGACTTTGGGGGTCCGCGTCGGACCCCCCTGTACGCGTAGCCGCGCGAGTCGCACACAGGGGGAACCCATGGGTCCCCCCTACCTGTGCTTGTACGGCACGATGCGCTTCGACGCGTACCCGCTGTAGGGGGCGCCCTTGTTCGCCTCGCACCCATTGAGTCAATGGGAGCCCGCGTACGCGTTGTATGACCGGCTCCCATTGACTTCAATGGGAGTCCGACCGAATCGAGTCCGGGTGCATGCGTGCGCATCGTACTCGTTCGGTCGGACTGCCAGAGACCGATTCGGTCGGAATTCTCTCCGGGTCCGGCTCGGTCGGAGAGATTTCCGGCCCGAATCGGAATCGGCCCCTCAGTCTTGTATTGTTAAACACACATGTACTACAGTTGTTTGCGATGCTGGGTATAGATTTCTGGCCACTTGGCACTTCTATTTATATCTGTTTCTGTTGCTTAATTAATCTACTTTTTGTGAAAAAATTGTTCGATCCATTACAGCCCACTAGATATATATTTTTCACAAGATATGTGTCAGCCACGTGGCTGGTCCATTTTATTTCACCCATTTATTTCATTTTGTGGTGGCATAAGGTCTTTTTCTGACAGAATTGGTTACAACCTTGATATTAGAGGTATTGTATTCTATTGGTGAATGCACATGACCCCGCATCCTCAGTAACTCCTGTGGGCTGTCCATATTGGCTTTATTACTACATGCGGTAATTCTCATATTGTGAATATCACGGCGCATTTCTGTATAACTTCAGGTATCAGATGTGTATTATGTGTTTTGTGGAACTCGTTATTGTACATGTTACATTTTTTGAACATATGATGTTGTTGCAAATGTGTGTACAGTGTGTCTTCTATGTCGTTGAAGACGTTCTGTTTAAAAAGCACAGTTACGTGAATCATGGTTATGGCTTTCGACAAAGACTGACCATGTCATGAGTGATGTAATATGTGACGTCATCAGCAGTGCATTGCGGGGGCGCGAGTTATAGTTAGCTGAACTAACTATAACGGGGGAATTTCTATGGTTTTGTACGAGTGAAATGTCCAACTAACTATAACTGTCCCTAAAACCTATGGTTTTTTCAGTGAATTTCAAAGGTTTTTTAAATGCTAATTTCTAACTATAACGTGTCTGAAACCTATGGTTTTTTCAGTGAATTTCAAAGGGTTTTTAAATGCTAATTTCTAACTATAACGTGCCTGAAACCTTTGATTTTTTAAGTGAATTTCAAAGGTTTTTTAAATGCTAGTTTCTAACTATGCCTACATGTAGGAGAGTAGGATCTGCTTCACATGGGTACCCCCACTTTTTGCTGATGCTTCACTGTTTTTCGACATTTGTCTGGCTGGGGCCCTGCTAATCAGAACCCCAGCCTAGCTGCTTCCTCTCTAAAATGGTTTCCATGTGCCTTAGGCACATCACTGATTGGGATCTGGAGTGCCCTTATAAGTCCCTAGTATATGGTATACTATGTACCAAGGGCATAGGTACCTCAGAGGCCTGCCAGGGGCTGCAGCATGTATTATGCCACCCCTGGAAGGCCATCCAAACTGACACCACAGGTCTGCTACTGCAGCCCGGGTAAGGTGGTGCATGCACCCCTTACTGTGATATAGGTTACCTATATCACTAAATACATACACACATATAAACCTATAAGTCACTCCTAAGGCAGGCCTTATCAATCCTAAAGGCAGAGTGCATGGTTCCTATGTGAGAGGGTGCCCCTGCATGAGCAGGGCCCCTCTGCAGCGTTCGGAGACCATCTCTGATGCAGGTTTGTAGTGCAGCCTGACCATATACTCTTAAGCGCATTATATCCTCGCGGTAAAATGCTAACTTTGGAATGGCTGCACCTAAACATGTTGTGTTTGGTGTCAAACATCTTGGAATACTACCCCCCCGCCAATTCTGGCGGCGGGGGTAGCATTCCACCCTTCTAGAGGGAAAGACATGTTAACTCTGACTAGTCCGGTAACTTCTTTCCAGAGCCCTGGCACCACAAAATGGATGCTGCTGCCACAGACACAAGTCTGGCCTCCTGCTGCTGGACGAAACTCCGGCAGGGGAGGCCTGGACAATAGGTTTCCTGTCCCAGGGAGGTGTGACCACCTCCCCAGACAGGATAATGTGTATTGGGGCTGTGCGGGAGCACTTTCGGGTGCTTTGAAGTCCTGCACTGGGGGCACATTTGGTGTCCCTGTGCATACCCCAGTTCAAACCGGATCAGGGGCTTGCAGCCCCTGCTTTGGCGTGAACTGGACAAAGGGAAAGGGGTGTAGCCACCCCTCTGCCCTGACCCACCCATAGGTGGGGCCACAGAGTAGTCCAACCCCTATCTTTAGTATAAAGGTAGGAACCCAGTCCTTAGGACTTTAGATTATCCCTGGACGAAACTCTGAAACTGAATCCTGGACCTTCGATGCTCTACTCACGATTAGAGGACAGAAGAATCTCCCTTGGGGTCAAGGAGTGACTCCCCTGCTTGGCAGGCACCAAAGAAGCATCTGTCCGGTTCACATTTCTGAAGCTCCCGTCGGACGCCGAAGTCATCGCATCACCAGAGGTGGATTCTCAGACTTCCCCGAGGCTACCCTGAGTCTCCAGCAAAGCTGAGGCCCGTGGCTATCGTGGGTGACTTGAGACCGTGACCCCTGGACACTGAGCACATTTGCAAGTGCATCCTCTTCTGGGTCTCCCAAGAAGTCGTGCTTTGGGCTCCGAGTAGCCCTAGCCTCCAGCACCACCTGCACTGAAGATCACTGGCTCCCACTCCACGAGTGTCCTGTAAGCCAGCTCCACGTGCGGAGTCACGAGGCTCCTTCGCGGTCGCTAGCCCGTTGGCTAGTAGCCTTTAGCGAAGGCCAATCCTTTTCTTACTTGGCATCCTGGTTGCTCCAGGCCTGCCCTCACTTACCCTTGCTGGGTGAGTTCCACAGACCTTGCTGGTCTGCACCATCGACGATCTACATCTTCACCGAGACTTGCAGTTGCCAAGGCTTGTTGGGTCCAATCCGGTCGCCGACACCTCAGCACTCGACAGACATCGTGTACCAGCCCGAATCCTGCTCCTGGTTGCCGACAATGCCTCCTGGACCTCGTGGCTGAAGAGTCAAGACGACCATCAATGCACCTGAAGCACTCGACATCGGTGGGCATCTGTCCATCGCCTTCCTGGTCACTGGCTAGTGACCCAGACTCTGTCCCCTCTGCTTTCAGGTTCTTCAGAACTCCGATCCACTCTTGGATCCACCCGGACACTTTTCTCTTGGCCGCCAGCAGCACTTTGCAGCAGATCGCCATTCGAATCGACGACGAAACCCGACCCCGAAAGGCACCTATGTACCCGGCTTCCCTGGGTGAGGTAACACGAGTACTCCGGTGCTCCCGTGGGTAGAGACTCTTCAAAGTCCTAGATCTCAAAGGGTTTTGTCCTAGTCCTCTCTTAAGTGTCCCTTTTCTCTAATTTCCCGATCCCGACTTTCTCCATAGAAGTCAACGGCGTATCGCGTTTGTGTATTTACACTGCACGCGTCTCCCGTGGGTCCCCTGTGTCACTACCTTGGGTGGTTCCTTGTGGTCCAAGCACTTCTAGAGGCTCTAGGCCTAGTGTCTAGTTCAGTCGTGGTTCGCATACCACTTTATTGGTATATGGTTTGGTACGCCCCTAGGGCCCAAACGTGTATTTGTGCTATTACTGTGATTTAATAACTTCTAACTTATGTACTTCGAACTCTAGCCTCATAAAGAGACTAGAGGGGTGTGTTTAGCAATAAATACATATATTTTGAATATATACCTGGTGTGGTGCTCTTTCATTTGATCACTCAAGAGATTATAGACTGGTAAAACAAGCTGCTTTACATTCCTTCAAGACTTAGCCTGAAGGCTGCTCTCCATAGCTACCACTAGGATAGCTTTCAATAAGGTTGTCTTTAACCTATCTCCAATAAGGGGTTGTTTGGACTGGTGCAAGGTGCCCACTATAATTAGTGGACAGCATATGCCAGGCCAACTTCTCACACTACAGAGATAGGACATGTGAAGAAAGAAGAAAAAACGCGCAGAAAGAAGCAAAAGAAATGCAGAAAGAAGCAACAGAAGTCCACAAAGACGAAGAAAAGTGCAGGAAGAAGCAAAAGATGTGCAGAAAGAACCAACAGAGGAACAGAAAGAGGCCATGTTGCAAAATCATCCTGTGCCCACAACTTTTTCAGACGGGTACTGGTGGTAACTGACTCTGACTAACCAGAGTCAGTGCTATGCTAAAAGACACTTAGAATACAGTGAAAACACCTACATACACTAGGGAACACTATGTGTTGGGGTACCCCTGTGATTAGCATGACCTCCTCTGTAAGTCCCTAGTACATAATAGGGCAGGGGGATTAAAACTACCTCTTAAAACGCGTGTGCAAACGCGCCCCGTGGCGCGTTTTAAGTTGCGGGATTAAGTCCCCTTGAATCCTGAGGGTCCCTGGGGCCCAACTAGCCCCCAGGTACCTACAGTTAGGACCACAGAGCTGAGTTGCAGAGAGGCATTCCGAGGCCACGCATCTTTTTCACCTCTCTGCAACGCAACTCTGTTGTGCTTACTGAAGGTACCTGGTGGGCTAGTTGGCCCCAGGGTCCCTCATGATTCAAGGGGGCGTGTTTGCGCACATGTCACCTGAGGCCCCGCCCCCTCCCTTCACCACTGTGCAAACGCGCCCCATGGCGCGTTTTAAGTTGGGGGATTAGGTCACCTTGAATCCTGAGGGTCCCTGGGGCCCAACTAGCCCACCAAGTACTTCCAGTAAGCACCACAGGCCTGCGTTGCAACGCCTGTAACAAATTGTGTAGTTGTGTTTAGGTAGTGAAGGGGGTCGTGCTGGGGGTAGTGTTTTAGGGTATAGGGTAGTGCAGTGGTGTTTGTGTAGTGTAGGGGGTCATGCTGGGGGTAGATTTAGGGTTTAGGGTAGTGCAGTGGTGTTTGGATAGTGTAGGGAGTCGTGCTGGGGGAGTGTTTTAGGGTTTAGGGTATTACAGTGGTGTTTGGGTAGTGTAGGGGGTTGTGCTGGGGGTAGTGTTTTAGGGTAGTGCAGTGGTGTTTGGGTAGTGTAGTGGGTCGTGCTGGGGGTAGTGGTTTAGGGTTTAGGGTAGTGCAGTGGTGTTTGGGTAGTGTAGGGGGTACTGCTGGGGGTAGTGTTTTAGGGTTTAGGGTAGTGCAATGGTGTTTGGGTAGTGTAGGGGTACTGCTGGGGGTAGTGTTTTAGGGTTTAGGGTAGTGCAGTGGTGTTTGGGTAGTGTAGGGGTTCGTGCTGGGGGTATTGTTTTAGGGTTTAGGGTAGTGCAGTGGTGTTTGTGTAGTGTAGGGGTAGTGTTTTAGGGTTTAGGGTAGTGCAGTGGTGTTTGTGTAGTGTAGGGGGTCGTGCTGGGGTAGTGTTTTAGGGTTTAGGGTAGTGCAGTGGTCTTTGTGTAGTGTAGGAGGTCGTGTTTTAGGGTTTAGGGTAGTGCAGTGGTGTTCGAGCAGTATAGGGGGTTGTGCTGGGGGTGGTGTTTCAGGGTTTAGGGCAGTGCAGTGGTGTTCGGGCAGTGTAGGGGGCTTGCTGGGGGTGGTGTTTCAGGGTTTAGGGCAGTGCAGTGGTGTTTGGGTCGTGCAGGGGGTCATGCTGGGGGAGTGTTTTAGGGTTTAGGGCAGTGCAGTGGTGTTTGGGTAGTGTAGGGGGTCATGCTGGGGGAGTGTTTTAGGGTTTAGGGCAGTGCAGTGGTGTTCGGGCAGTGTAGGGGGTCGTGCTGGGGGAGTGTTTTAGGGTTTAGGGCAGTGCAGTGGTGTTCGGGTAGTGTAGGGGGTCGTGCTGGGGGAGTGTTTGAGGGTTTAGGGCAGTGCAGTTGTGTTCGGGTAGTGTAGGGGGTCGTGCTGGGGGAGTATTTTAGGGTTTAGGGTAGTGCAGTGGTGTTCGGGTAGTGTAGGGGGTCGTGCTGGGGGTTGTGTTTCAGGGTTTAGGGCAGTGCAGTGGTGTTCGGGCAGTGTAGGGGGTTGTGCTGGGGCTGGTGTTTCAGGGTTTAGGGCAGTGCAGTGGTGTTCGGGCAGTGTAGGGGGTCATGCACGGGGTGGTGTTTCAGGGTTTAGGGCAGTGCAGTGGTGTTCGGGCAGTGTAGGGGGTCGTGCTGGGGCTGGTGTTTCAGGGTTTAGGGCAGTGCAGTGGTGTTCGGGCAGTATAGGGGGTCTTGCTGGGGCTGGTGTTTCAGGGTTTAGGGCAGTGGTGTTCGGGCAGTGTAGGGGGTCTTGCTGGGGGTGATGTTTCAGGGTTTAGGGCAGTGCAGTGGTGTTCGGGCAGTGTAGGGGGTCTTGCTGGGGGTAGTTTTTCAGGGTTTAGGGCAGTGCAGTGGTGTTCGTGCAGTGTAGGGGGTCGTGCTGGGGCTGGTGTTTCAGGGTTTAGGGCAGTGCAGGCAGTGGTGCTCGGGCAGTGTAGGGGGTCGTGCTGGGGGTGGTGTTTCTGGGTTTAGGGTAGTGCAGTTGTGTTCGGACAGTGTAGGGGTTCGTGCTGGGGCTGGTGTTTCAGGGTTTAGGGCAGTGCAGTGGTGTTCGGGCAGTGTAGGGGGTCAGGCTGGGGCTGGTGTTTCAGTGTTTTGGGCAGAGCAGTGGTGTTCGGGCAGTGTAGGGGGTCGTGCTGGGGGTGGTGTTTCAGGGTTTAGGGCAGTGCAGTGGTGTTCGAGTAGTGTAGGGGGTCGTGCTGGGGGTGGTGTTTCAGGGTTTAGGGCAGTGGTGTTCAGGCAGTGTAGGGGGTCTTGCTGGGGGTGATGTTTCAGGGTTTAGGGCAGTGCAGTGGTGTTCGGGCAGTGTAGGGGGTCTTGCTGGGGGCAGTGTTTCAGGGTTTAGGGCAGAGCAATGGTGTTCAGGCAGTGCAGGGGGTTGTGTTGGAGGTGGTGTTTCAGGCTTTAGGGCAGTGCAGTGGTATTCGGGCAGTGTAGGGGGTCTTGCTGAGGGTGGTGTTTCAGGGTTTAGGGCAGTGGTGTTCAGGCAGTGTAGGGGGTCGTGCTGGGGGTGGTGTTTCAGGGTTTAGGGCAGTGCAATGGTGTTAGGGCAGTGTACGGGGTCGTGCAGGGGCTGGTGTTTCAGGGTTTAGGGCAGTGCAGTGGTGTTCGGCTTAGTGTAGGGGGTCGTGCTGGGGGTGGTGTTTCAGGGTTTAGGGCAGTGCAGTGGTGTTTGGGCAGTGTAGGGGGTCGTGCTGGGGGTGGTGTTTCTGGGTTTAGGGCAGTGTAGTGGTGTTCGGGCAGTGTAGGGGGTCGTGCAGGGGGTGGTGAGTCAGGGTTTAGGGCAGTGCAGTGGTGTTTGGGCAGTGTAGGAGGTCATGCTGGGGGTAGAGTTTTAGGGTTTAGGGCAGTGCAGTGGTGTTCGGGCAGTATAGGGGGTCGTGCAGGGGGGTGGTGTTTCAGGGTTTAGGGCAGTGGAGTGGTGCTTGGGCAGTGTAGGGGTCGTGCTGGGGGTGGTGTTTCAGGGTTTAGGGCAGTGCAGTGGTGTTCGGGCAGTGTAGGGTGTCGTGCTGGGGGTGGTGTTTCAGGGTTTTGGGCAGTGCAGTGGTGTTCGGACAGTGTAGGTGGACTTGCTGGGGCTGCTGTTTCCGGGTTTAGTGCAGTGGTGTTCGGGCAGTGTAGGGAGTCTTGCTGGGGGTGGTGTTTCAGTGTTTAGGGCAGTGCAGTGGTGTTCGGGCAGTGTAGGGTGTCGTGCTGGGGGTGGTGTTTCAGGGTTTTGGGCAGTGCAGTGGTGTTCGGACAGTGTAGGTGGACTTGCTGGGGCTGCTGTTTCCGGGTTTAGTGCAGTGGTGTTCGGGCAGTGTAGGGAGTCTTGCAGGAGCTGGTGTTTCAGGGTTTAGGGCAGTGCAGTGGTGTTCGGCTTAGTGTAGGGGGTCGTGCTGGGGGTGGTGTTTCAGGGTTTAGGGCAGTGCAGTGGTGTTTGGGCAGTGTAGGGGGTCGTGCTGGGGGTGGTGTTTCTGGGTTTAGGGCAGTGTAGTGGTGTTCGGGCAGTGTAGGGGGTCGTGCAGGGGGTGGTGAGTCAGGGTTTAGGGCAGTGCAGTGGTGTTCGGGCAGTGTAGGAGGTCATGCTGGGGGTAGAGTTTTAGGGTTTAGGGCAGTGCAGTGGTGTTCGGGCAGTATAGGGGGTCGTGCAGGGGGTGGTGTTTCAGGGTTTAGGGCAGTGCAGTGGTGTTCGGGCAGTGTAGGGGGTCTTGCTGGGGCTGGTGTTTCAGGGTTTAGGGCAGTGCAGTGGTGTTCGGGCAGTGTAGGGGGTCTTGCTGGGGCTGGTTTTTCAGGGTTTAGGGTAGTGCAGTGGTGTTCGGGCAGTGTAGGGGGTCGTGCTGGGGCTGGTGTTTGAGGGTTTAGGGCAGTGCAGTGGTGTTCGGGCAGTGTAGGGGGTCGTGCTGTGGCTGGTGTTTCAGGGTTTAGGGCAGTGCAGTGGTTTTCAGGCAGTGTAGGCGGTCGTGCTGGGGGTGGTGTTTCAGGGTTTAGGGCAGTGCAGTGGTGATCGGGCAGTGTAGGGGGTCGTGCTGGGGGTGGTGTTTCAGGGTTTAGGGCAGTGCAGTGGTGTTCGGGCAGTGTAGGGGGTCGTGCTGGGGCTGGTGTTTCAGGGTTTTGGGCAGAGCAGTGGTGTTCGGGCAGTGTAGGGGGTCGTGCTGGGGGTGGTGTTATAGGGTTTAGGGCACTGCAGTGTTGTTCGGGCAGTGTAGGGGTCTTGCTGGGGGTGGTGTTTCAGGGTTTAGGGCAGTGGTGTTCGGGCAGTGTAGGGGGTCTTGCTGGGGGTGATGTTTCAGGGTTTAGGGCAGTGCAGTGGTGTTCGGGCAGTGTAGGGGGTCTTGCTGGGGGTGATGTTTCAGGGTTTAGGGCAGTGCAGTGGTGTTCGGGCAGTGTAGGGGGTCTTGCTGGGGGTAGTGTTTCAGGGTTTAGGGCAGTGCAGTAGTGTTCGTGCAGTGTAGGGGGTCATGCTGGTGGCGGTGTTTCAGGGTTTAGGGCAGTGCAGTAGTGTTCGGGCAGTGTAGGGGGTCGTGCAGGGGGTGGTGTTTCAGGGTTTAGGGCAGTGCAATGGTGTTTGGGCAGTGTAGGGGGTCATGCTGGGGGTGGTGTTTCAGGGTTTAGGGCAGTGCAGTGGTGTTCGGGCAGTGTAGTGGGTCATGCAGGGGGTGGTGTTTCAGGGTTTAGGGCACTGCAGTGGTGTTCGGGCAATGTAGGGGGTCATGCTGGGGCTGGTGTTTCAGGGTTTAGGGCAGTGCAGTGGTGTTCGGGCAGTGTAGGGGGTCTTGCTGGGGTTGGTGTTTCAGGGTTTAGGGCAGTGGTGTTCGGGCAGTGTAGGGGGTCTTGCTGGGGGTGATGTTTCAGGGTTTAGGGCAGTGCAGTGGTGTTCGGGCAGCGTAGGGGGTCTTGCTGGGGGTAGTGTTTCAGGGTTTAGGGCAGTGCAGGGGTGTTCGTGCAGTGTAGGGGGTCGTGCTGGGGATGGTGTTTCAGGGTTTAGGCCAGTGCAGTAGTGTTCGGGCAGAGTAGGGGGTCGTGCAGGGGGAATGGTGTTTAAGGGTTTAGGGCAGTGCAGTGGTGTTCGGGCAGTGTAGTGGGTCGTGCAGGGGGTGGTGTTTCAGGGTTTAGGGCAGTGCAGTGGTATTCAGGCAATGTAGGGGGTCGTGCTGGGGCTGGTGTTTCAGGGTTTAGGGCAGTGCAGTGGTGTTCGGGCAGTGTAGGGGGTCTTGCTGGGGGTGGTGTTTCAGGGTTTAGGGCAGTGGTGTTCGGGCAGTGTAGGGGGTCTTGCTGGGGGTGATGTTTCAGGGTTTAAGGCAGTGCAGTGGTGTTCGGGCAGTGTAGGGTGTCGTGCTGGGGGTGGTGTTTCACGTTTAGGGCAGTGCAGTGGTGTTCGGGCAGTGTAGGGGGTTGTGCACGGGGTGGTGTTTCAGGGTTTAGGGCAGTGCAGTGGTGTTCGGGCAGTGTAGGGGGTTGTGCTGGGGCTGGTGTTTCAGGGTTTAGGGCAGTGCAATGGTGTTCTGGCAGAGTAGGGGGTCGTGCTGGGGCTAGTGTTTCACGGTTTAGGGCGGTGCAGTGGTGTTCGGGCAGTGTAGGGGGTCATGCTGGGGCTGGTGTTTCAGGGTTTAGGGCAGTGCAGTGGTGTTCGTGCAGTGTAGGTGGTCGTGCTGGGGCTGGTGTTTCAGGGTTTAGGGCAGTGCAGTGGTGTTCTGGCAGTGTAGGGGGTCATGCTGGGGCTGGTGTTTCAGGGTTTAGGGCAGTGCAGTGGTGCTCAGGCAGTGTAGGGGGTCGTGCTGGGGGTGGTGTTTATGGGTTTAGGGTAGTGCAGTGGTGTTCGGGCAGTGTAGGGGTCGTGCTGGGGCTGGTGTTTCAGGGTTTAGGGCAGTGCAGTGGTGTTCGGGCAGTGTAGGGGGTCGTGCTGGGGCTGGTGTTTTAGGGTTTAGGGCAGTGCAGTGGTGTTAGGGCAGTGTAGGGGGTCTTGCTGGGGGTAGTTTTTCAGGGTTTAGGGCAGTGCAGTGGTGTTCGTGCAGTTTAGGGGGTCGTGCTGGGGATGGTGTTTCATGGTTTAGGGCAGTGCAGTGGTGTTCAGGCAGTGTAGGAAGTCGTGCTGGGGCTGGTGTTTCAGGGTTTAGTGCAGTGCAGGCAGTGGTGCTCGGGCAGTGTAGGGGGTCGTGCTGGGGGTGGTGTTTCTGGGTTTAGGGTAGTGCAGTGGTGTTCGGGCAGTGTAGGGGTTCGTGCTGGGGCTGGTGTTTCAGGGTTTAGGGCAGTGCAGTGGTGTTCGGGCAGTGTAGGGGGTCATGCTGGGGCTGGTGTTTCAGTGTTTTGGGCAGAGCAGTGGTGTTCGGGCAGTGTAGGGGGTGGTGCTGGGGGTGGTGTTTCAGGGTTTAGGGCAGTGCAGTGGTGTTCGAGCAGTGTAGGGGGTCGTGCTGGGGGTGGAGTTTCAGGGTTTAGGGCAGTGGTGTTCGGGCAGTGTAGTGGGTCTTTCTGGGGGTGATGTTTCAGGGTTTAGGGAAGTGCAGTGGTGTTCGGGCAGTGTAGGGGGTCTTGCTGGGGGCAGTGTTTCAGGGTTTAGGGCAGAGCAATGGTATTCAGGCAGTGTAGGGTGTTGTGTTGGAGGTGGTGTTTCAGGCTTTAGGGCAGTGCAGTGGTATTCGGGCAGTGTAGGGGGTCTTGCTGGGGGTGGTGTTTCAGGGTTTAGGGCAGTGGTGTTCAGGCAGTGTAGGGGGTCATGCTGGGGGTGGTGTTTCAGGGTTTAGGGCAGTGCAGTGGTGTTCGGGCAGTGTAGGGGGTCGTGCAGGGGCTGGTGTTTCAGGGTTTAGGGCAGTGCAGTGGTGTTCGGGCAGTGTAGGGGGTCGTGCTGGGGGTGGTGTTTCAGGGTTTAGGGCAGTGCAGTGGTGTTTGGGCAGTGTAGGGGGTTGTGCTGGGGGTGTTGTTTCTGGGTTTAGGGCAGTGCAGTAGTGTTCGGGCAGTGTAGGGGGTCGTGCAGGGGGAATGGTGTTTCAGGGTTTAGGGCAGTGCAGTGGTGTTCGGGCAGTGTAGGGTGTCGTGCTGGGGGTGGTGTTTCAGGGTTTAGGGCAGTGCAGTGGTGTTCGGGCAGTGTAGGGGGTCATGCACGGGGTGGTGTTTCAGGGTTTAGGGCAGTGCAGTAGTGTTCGGGCAGTGTAGGGGGTTGTGCTGGGGCTGGTGTTTCAGGGTTTAGGGCAGTGCAATGGTGTTCTGGCAGTGTAGGGGGTCGTGCTGGGGCTGGTGTTTCACGGTTTAGGGCAGTGCAGTGGTGTTTGGGCAGTGTAGGGGGTCATGCTGGGGCTGGTGTTTCAGGGTTTAGGCCAGTGCAGTGGTGTTCGTGCAGTGTAGGTGGTCGTGCTGGGGCTGGTGTTTCAGGGTTTAGGGCAGTGCAGTGGTGTTCGGGCACTGTAGGGGGTCATGCTGGGGCTGGTGTTTCAGGGTTTAGGGTAGTGCAGTGGTGTTCGGGCAGTGTAGGGGGTCGTGCTGGGGCTGGTGTTTCAGGGTTTAGGGCAGTGCAGTGGTGTTCGGGCAGTGTAGGGGGTCGTGCTGGGGCTGGTGTTTCAGGGTTTTGGGCAGAGCAGTGGTGTTCGTGCAGTGTAGGGGGTCGTGCTGGGGGTGGTGTTTCAGGGTTTAGGGCAGTGCAGTGGTGTTCGGGCAGTGTAGGGGGTCGTGCTGGGGGTGGTGTTTCAGGGTTTAGGGCAGTGGTGTTCGGGCAGTGTAGGGGGTCTTGCTGGGGGTGATGTTTCAGGGTTTAGGGCAGTGGAGTGGTGTTTGGGCAGTGTAGGGGGTCTTGCTGGGGATAGTGTTTCAGGGTTTAGGGCAGTGCAGTGGTGTTTGGGCAGTGTAGGGGGCCGTGCTGGGGGTGGTGTTAAAGGGTTTAGGGCAGTGCAGTGGTGTTCGGGCAGTGTAGGGGGTCGTGAAGGGGGTGGTGTTTCAGGGTTTAGGGCAGTGCAGTGGTGTTCGGGCAGTGTAGGGGGTCGTGCTGGGGGTGGTGTTTCAGGGTTTAGGGCTGTGCAGTGGTGTTCGAACAGTGTAGGGGGTCGTGCAGGGGCTGGTGTTTCAAGGTTTAGGGCAGTGCAGTGGTGTTCGGGCAGTGTAGGGGGTCGTTCTGGGGGTAGTGTTTTAGGGTTTAGGGTAGTGCAGTGGTGCTTGTGTAGTGTAGGGGGTCATGCTGGGGGTAGTGTTTTAGGGTTTAGGGTAGTGCAGTGGTGTTTGTGTAGTGTAGGGGGTCATGTTTTAGGGTAGTACAGTGGTGTTTGGGTAGTGTAGGGGGTCGTGCTGGGGGTATTGTTTTAGGATTTAGGTTAGTGCAGTGGTGTTTGGGTAGTGTAGGGGATCGTGCTGGGGTAGTGTTTTAGGGTTTAGGGTAGTGCAGTGGTGTTTGTGTAGTGTAGGGGGTCATGCTGGGGGTAGTGTTTTAGGGTTTAGGATAGTGCAGTGGTGCTTGTGTAGTGTAGGGAGTCATGCTGGGGTAGTGTTTTAGGGTTTAGAGTAGTGCAGTAGTGTTTTTGTAGTGTAGGTGGTCATGTTTTAAGATGCAACGCTCCAATACCTGACCAGTCTGCACTACATAAAACTGCCAAAAAACTAAAAATAAAGTGTTTTGCACACTTTTGTCATTGGGCTATATGTGGGCTACATCTGGGTAATATTTGTGCTACATTTGGGCTCTTTTTTCTCTGGTGGCCATCTTGGAAGACTTCTTTGTTATGAAGTTTCCTAATTTCCTCATTTACTGCAGTCTCCTCAGTAGGAAATGATTTCAGTTTTTTACTTTGATTCCATCAAGAAGGCATTCAGATGTGTCTCACATTTGCCATAAATTCAGAATGTTAGCACTCTAGTTGCTCATTAGATCACTGTACTAAAGCTACTGCTCACCAGGGAGTTAACTGGAAGTCTGCTGCTGGTATTGAAAGTGATTGTTTCAGTCTGCATGTCAGAATTTTCTAATGAAATAGAAGAGGATTTTAGATCTCACTTAAAACATGCCCTCATTTTTCTTTCTGCAGCACTAACCATAATTTCTATTTAAAAAAGAACCCCCTCATTTTGTTCCTTTTTAAATTAAATGTTTTAAGTATTAACGGTTTATTCCAATCAAGATGGCTTCCGGTGTGCCATACTTTTGTCATAAGTAAGGCTGTTAGCGCTCTAGTTGTTCTTTAGATCACTCTGGGAAGCTGCAGTAGAACACAAAGGCATCAACTGACAGGCTGCTCCTGTTGAAATATAACAGGAAGATATTTGAGATCACACTTGAAACATGTCCTAATTTTTCTTTCTACAGCACTACCCATAATTTTTATGACAAAATTAACCCCATCATTTTGTTCCTTTTTAAATTAAATGTTTTAAGTGTTACCAGTTTATTCCAATCAAGATGGCTTCAGGTGTGCCATACTTTTGTCATAAGTAAGGCTGTTAGCACTCTAGTTGTTCTTTAGAACACTCTGGGAAGCTGCAGTAGAACACAAAGGCATCAACTGACAGGCTGCTCCTGTTGAAATATAACAGGAAGATATTTGAGATCTCACTTGAAACATGTCCTAATTTTTCTTTCTATAGCACTAACCATAATTTCTATGACAAAATGAACCCCATCATTTTTTTCCTTTTTAAATTAAATGTTTTAAGTGTTACCAGTTTATTCCAATCAAGATGGCTTCAGGTGTGCCATACTTTTGTCATAAGTAAGGCTGTTAGCACTCTAGTTGTTCTTTAGAACACTCTGGGAAGCTGCAGTAGAACACAAAGGAATCAACTGACAGTCTCTGCCCTTGTTGGATGTACATGTTTTACTGAGAATGTCAGACTTCATTCTCACATGACTGAGAAAGATCATGTGAATTTACAGAAAATATGCTCTCATTTTAGCTTCTGGAGCACCTTCCAAAACTGTATGGGACAAGCATGTGAAAATAGTTTTCTCTCAAACATGATTCATGATATCCCAGCAGAAGGTTTTTCACAGGGTAAAATCACCTTAGAACACACCACAATTCTTGAAATTAGTATGGTACCATCAACAAATGAATTCTAATGTAACTAAAGTCTGTTATCACCCTTAATAGTTCTCCTTTTGGTAACCCTCAAAATCTTTGATTCACTACAAGGCATTTCAATGGGGTACTATCATGTATATTGGTCTCAAGATGGCTGCCAGCAATTCCAGGATGAAGTGCTGACAGCCAATCAGATCTCACGATGACATGTTTGGTTAGGCTCCGCCCAGATATATATGTGTTTTTACTTTTGATTTTCTCAGCAACTACTGAACGGATTTACACCATTTAACAAAAGGGTTCTTTCTGAACCAAGAACTACCTCTTTGCCAAATTTGGTGTAATTCCGTTCAGCAGTTCGGGCTGTAGCCTTGCATAAAGTTTCCTATGGGAAATTGATTTTTTGACTCTTATTTTTTTAATTTCTCCGCAACTACTGAACGGATTTACACCATTTAACAAAAAGGGTTCTTTCTGAACCAAGAACTACCTCTTTGCCAAATTTGGTGTAATTCCGTTCAGCAGTTCGGGCTGTAGCCGTGTCTAAAGTTTCCTATGGGAAAATGAATGGGGAAAACATGTTTTGGGGCCCCCCTTTTTTCTCGGCCCCCGCTTGATGAATCACCCCGAGACTTTCAGGGTAGGAGCGGACCGGAGCGGGCCATAAAGTTTGAAAATTTCGCGAAGATTCGTCAACCGGCAAGAGAGTTATTTCAAATAGAATGTCGCGGATTTCCTATGGAAAATAGGTCCTAACTATAACTATCTACTGGCAACCGCCAGTAGATAATATATATATATATATATATATATATATATATATATATATGTATATATGCCTGCATCGTCACTTTCAGACTTGAGCTCGAATATTGACAGTGAGTCTGACAATGACCAACAAGCACAGCGCTTGGGGTTTCGAAAGTTCACACTGGCACAAGAATTAGATTGCATGCGCCAGGATCGGAGGCAGACTCTACGTTCTGGTGCTCGAAATGCAAATACCAGCAAAGCACCAATAGGAAGCGGAGCGCAAGGCGACGACGCAACAAACAACACAAACGTGAGTACAAAGCAACCCAACAGAAAACCCCGAAAGCAATGGAGGCGCAAATAGACTCATTGATTGATACCTGTGATTCTCAAACTGTAATCAACTTAACTAAAATACCGTTGAGTGAAAGGGAAACAAATTTACTAGCACTCGGTTTATCTTTCAGTGCCAAAAGTAATTTTGACTATGCGGGTACCAGAATAGACATGTACAAATACGTGCGCAAGTTGAAACTCCGCAAGTTTCACATGTTGAATAAAACAGCACGGACAATACCATCAACAGCACATAATATGAGTCCGCCATTACTCACAGCTGGTGATGCAGAGCTATTGCAGGACCTATTACAATTGCAAAGTGAGGGTGACAATGATCCTACAACCGTATCCGCTAGCCAGGGCGCTGGTTACAAATGTAGTACAGCACTTACTAACTTTAAACCTAAGTCTACATTTTGCCCCATCATGCTGAAAGACAATATCGATATTTTTCACGATAAAGTTGCTCAAGAGCTGAGGACATTGTATCAAAAGCAAGTCAACATCAATAAGAGGCATTACTACCGTGACTTTGCTTACCACCAACTCATTAAAAAACTCCAAAATAATGTGAATGTCATTATCCGCCAATCAGACAAAGGCGGCAACGTCGTGTTGTGGCCAAGGGAAATGTATATGGAGGAGGCACTTGGTCAACTTAATGACAGAGATTGTTACAAAAGAACTACAATGGCAGAGGTCAAATTGGCTTGGAACTCGTTTTACACTAACTTGCTGGCATGGAAAAGCACTGGTCTACTAACTCTGGATGAGTTTAAATTTTTAAAGAATGATCACCCGGTGATGCCCATTGTTTACTTTATACCCAAAATCCACAAGAACAATGTTAAGCCACCGGGACGCCCCATAATCTCAGCTTGCAACAGCATTATGGAGAATGCCAGCAAATATGTTGACTTTTTCTTACAGGACCATGTAAAGAATCTTGCTTCTTTTATTCTTGATACAGGTGATCTGTTACAAAAATTAGAAGGTATGATCTGGCAACCTGATTATATGTTGATTTCACTTGACGTATCTTCCCTGTATACAAGTATCCATCACAGGGACGGATTGAAGGCCATTGAGTATTACCTAAATACTAGATCTATTTGCTTCCTTGATCATAATAGGATGTTGTTATCTATGATTAACATGTGCCATGAAAATAACTTCTTCTTGTTTTCCAACCAAGTGTTCCAGCAGGTGAGAGGTGTGGCAATGGGGGCTTGTTTCTCCCCCAGTTATGCCTGTCTGCATATGGGGCACTGGGAGGAACGGGTCCTCATGCCCACCTACCCTGAAATCATGTCTGACAATGTCATTAAATGGTTTAGGTACATTGATGACCTTTTGATAATCTGGAAACGTTCTGAATGTGAGGCTTTACAATTCATTGAGAAACTAAACAACAACAACCTTAACCTTAGTTTTACAGGTCAGATTAGCAATAGGTCCATATGCTTTTTAGATGTAGAAATTTACATCAAACACAATCAACTACACACTAAAATGTACAGGAAACCAACCGCTGGAAATGCTATATTACATGCCTCTAGCCATCATCCAGCACACTTAATCAATAGCATTCCCTACGGGGAAATGCTACGAATAAGAAGAATTTGCAGCACTGATATAGATTGCCAAATTGCACAGAAAAATTGCAGAGACAGGTTTTTAAGAAGAGGCTATCTCCCAGAAGTGGTCGATAGAGCCACACTTAAAGTAAATGAACATGGCAGACCACGGGCATTAGCAGTAAAAACTAAACCGGTACTCAATGAACTGACCGAGACTAGATTGATTCTAACTTATAATAATCAGCATAAAACAATTCGCAAGATTGTCAACAAAAATTGGGCATTAATCAGAAGTGATCCAACATTGGGGACCCATATGTTACGATCACCGAGCATTACACATAGAAAGGACCGCTCGATGAGCAATTGCCTGGTGAAAAGCAGCCCTGAGGTTAGAACCAACACTTCCTGGCTTAATAGCAGTAAGGGATTTATCAAGTGTTCTGTTTGCAAAGCCTGCAAACATGGTGTCAACAAGACTAAATACATGACACCTTTCAACAACAGACCTGTCCTCATTCAGAAAAAACTAACTTGCAAAACTGAGTTTGCGGTGTATGTGCTGGAGTGTCCTTGTGGCCTGCGCTATGTGGGGAGCACTAAGCTGCAGGTCCACAAGAGGATACTCCAGCACATACGTGCTATCAACAATGGCGACGCCACATATCCCGTTGCCAGGCACTTTGATGAATCGCATGCCAAAAATTCTGCTGATCTCAAGTACTTTGTAATTGACACGGTCCCACCACTGAGAAGAGGTGGGGATCGTGAATCAGTGCTACGCAAGTTGGAAACAAGGTACATTTTAGAAATGGACTGCAAATCACCAAATGGATTAAATTCCAGTGAAGACTTTTATACACATCTCTAATAAGTCATTTTGATTAAGATTTAACGGGCATGCTGCTGTCAACCTACCTGTGAAATATGTTTTTAAAGTACATTTTCGAGAATTCATTTTTATTGCACTGATTGTTGTTTACACTTTTTTATATGGTATTTGCACTTTATACCGTGACTTGATTTTGCGTATTTTGCACTGACTTTGTCTTATTTTTAAATTGACATGGATTATTGGCAATGGCCCACTTGGGCTCTATCCTTTTAACATCTTAAATTCTTGGGTATATCGTATGTGCAATTATGAAACTTATGTGCCTTATGAATAATGCTGCTAATTATGAGGAAAAAAAAGTTTTACATTGGTTTTACTTTTTTAGCATCATTTTACTCATCATTACAAGCCTAGTTTTATTCAGAGCCGGACAGTTTTATTTTGAATACTTATTTATTTATTTATTCAAATGTGCTGTAATTCCATGATATTGTATCATGTTTGCTCTAGCTTTGCACTTCCAATGTCCCTATACCCTTTGTCTATTGACATATGTAACTTTTCCATGTCTATGAAATAGAGAAAAAAAGCTGTTGCACTGCAAAACGTCACTCACTTACACTTTAAATGTTGTAACCGCTCCCTCAATAGTGTCATGTGATCAAGGCCCCACGTGGGCTGTAACGCGTTATGGCAGCGGTGGTGTTGGGCAGAAAATAAAAACTACAATTGCACCATCATTTGGGTTCGCTTTCGTCTGCTCTACAATTTCCGTTCCTGGCATTGAGACGAATTCTTTATATATATATATATATATATATATATATATATATATATATATATATATATATATATATATATATATATATATATATATATATATATATATATATATATATATATATATATATATATATATATATATATATATATATATATATATATATATATATATATATATATATATATATATTACCTACTGGCGGTAGCCAGTAGGTAGTTATAGTTAGGACCTAGCTTCCATAGGACATTTGAGATCTCATCGGTGATGTCATTAGTGATATCACTGACCATGTCATGAATGATGTAATATGTGACGTCATCAGCAGTGCATTGCGGGGGCATGAGTTATAGTTAGCTGAACTAACTATAACGGCCGAATTTCTCTGGTTTTGTATGAGAGAAATGTCCAACTAACTATAACGCCCCTGAAACCTGTGGTTTTTTCAGTGATATATATATATATATATATATATATATATATGTTATATTTATTTCACTTTATTTATTTAAAATTATTGTTTTCATAAATATGTTTATAAGTGTTGTACTGGTTGTTTTAATTTTATTTTTGTTCATTTAGCTTAATATAATGTTTATATAAGGGGGGCGTGGCCAACCGCCGAACATTGCAGTCGCATAGTAGCGGAGCTCCCGTCCCGGGGTCCTTCCTCCGCGCCATATTGCCTGTTGAGACACGGCATCGGTGGCCCAAAAACACTGAGGAGGGTTGCTAGATCCTGTGGACCCGAAATATTATCCGGAGCAACACTCATCCGGCGCCTACGTCCGTGGCGGCGGCCACGCCCGACGACACCACTCAAAATGGCAACTCCCAAACTCGCTGACGAGGGGGACAGCGCCGATCCCTTGCCAAAAAGAAGATTAGATCAGCGCACCATCGTCCTCTGGCTGCCCCAGAGGCAGGAAATTCTTATCGCCCCACCAACGCCCAGAATCGGAGGCCGCTGTCGGCTTCCACAACTACGTGACACCGAAGCTCGAGGGGCTTTTTTGGGAGGTGCATGACTCAACAACGGGCCTGCAGCGGTCCCGACTAGAGAGGTCCAAAGGAGTGAATCGCTGCCTCCCGGCTGTCCCAGAACCAAGGAGCGCCCGTAACAGGAGGTAGCTGTGGGCGGCCCTACCTACGCAACACCGTGGCTTGGGGGTCTACCCTGAGATGGCACAGTTAAGCGACGGACCAGCGGCGGTCGCGAACGGGGGGGTCCACTTGGATAAACCGCTGCCCTGACCACCCTGACACCAAGAAATGCCCATTGCCTGCACCGGATGCCAGCGCAAGACGATGGCAGTGAGCTGCGTATGAGACTCTGCTATCGGCGCACCGGGACGGAAATAGCTGCGGGCTGGACCGACAACACAACACAGTGACCGGTGAGGCCCACGGCGGGGTTGAATGCAGGTGGGAGGGCAGATTGCCCGGTATGGTCCGAGATCGCCGATCCCTCATGGGACAAAACATCGAGCCCCCAATACTAACGAGGCAGAAAACTACTGGGGTAACTACACCTGGCCGTCCCAGGAAAGGAGGCCACTTGCCATGGAGGCACCCTCCTGCAACTATATCCCAGAAGGACGAGATCCAGAGCAGGACGAGGAACTATAAAAGGTGAGGCCCCCGTGCTTAGCCCTAGCCACAAGGAAGCATGCCATACATGGCCTAGACACCCCCCACTCTGGTGCAGCTGGACGCCACAATGAGGGGGCCCTGCGGTGGGCCCTGTTGCCCATAGCGAATTAACAAAGGCGCCGGGGTCCTATGCAACCCCACAACACAGCCGGAAAGTGCGTGGCCTCAGCAACACGCAAAGCGCTACCAGAGAAGGGGATCGATTTGGGCTTGGAGCCCTTATTGGCCGCGACAGTGTGACTAGCGTCTCGTTGTGAATCTCTACTGCCCCCACCGATTTATAATTAACAAAAACAACACTGACCCTGCATGCAAAGTTAGGAGGTTCTGAAGTGCCCTTGTACCTTCTTTAAACACCACAAAAGCCTACATCGGAGGGGCCAAGGGGGGCACCTACTGCAGTGGGAAAGCGAATCAGGTGCAGAACGAGCGCCAGATCGAGCAGTGGAGCACAACTGATAAAATTGACCAATAAGGCACCGTTGTGTGGACAATACCTACACGGACAGAACAGATTCACAAGCCTACACCAGATCCTGGCACTAATACAAAATCAAAATGGGACGCACAAAGGGCAGAAACCTGGACACTGAAGACACCAGTGCAGCCTCGGCCACCACGCCTACCGAAATGGTTCCTCCAATTGCCAACAGTGCACAACCGGACAAACTTGACCTCATTTTGCAAGAAATAAGGCAATCATGCACAGTAATGGAACAACAGCTGGGCTCCCTCATAGCAGACATTGCAATAATCCAAGACGACCATAAAAAACTTGCTGAAAAGGTGACTGCCAACAAAGCGACAGTACAGGAAATACTCCCAAAGCAAAAAGAACACTTGCACGAACTGTAGCGGATGCAACACCAGTTCACAACTCTGCAAGAACGGATAGAAGATGCAGAGGGATGGTCACGCCGTAATAATGTGCGTATTATTGGCCTCCCAGAGAACTCGGAAGGCCAAAACCCGACGCTCTACATAGAAGCTTGGCTAAAATCATTGATGCCGCCGGGACGCCTGACCGACACTTTCTGCATTGAGAGAGCCCACAGGGTTCCCACTAGGAGGAGAGTACCGGGTATTCCACCTCGCCCTATAGTTGCCAGAGTGCTCAATTACAGAGACCGTGACCAGATATTGCAAGTGGCAAGAGAAAAAGCACCAATCATGAAAGACAATGTACATATCTCCTTTTTTCCCTATTACACCCTACAAGTGCAGAGGCAAAGGGCACAATATCAAGGAATCAAGCAACATCTACAGGTTATAAATCTGAAATATGCGCTCTTATACCCGGCTAAACTCAAAATTATAAAAGATCAAAAGAGTAACTTTTTCGACACCACAACAGAAGCGTGGGAATGGATTGAACACACCTTCCCTGACCTACCTGTAAATTCGGCTCACAGGCAGATGAAAGATTCACAAACCAGACGACGGCCATCATAATAGTAACGTTCCAAAGCCAAACAACAGGACGAAGACTCAACCCCAATAACCCAGCAGGTGCTGGAAGAGCAGAGAAGGGCCATCATATCTGCTGCCACTTTCAGAGACACAAGAGTAATCACGGATGATGAATCATCTACTAAAGACGCAGCACAATCGGAGCCAGATCATAGCCCACCACTGTTTTCTTTGCTGTCATCACAAACGGTGAACGAACTTCTCAACTAAAGATCCACGCAAAGGTAATTTGCATGGTGTGGTCGGACATTACAGAGCCACACTTTCCGTGGTGAAACTAGTGAATAGCAGGAATGCCTATCAGGGAGATGACTCCTGGTTTCCCCGCCGGATGAGGTAAGACTGTCGAGAACACAACCCACGAGAATTGTATACAACAGAGGAACTATATTAGTCCCTCACCAGGGAGCTGATGTCCGTTTTTATTATCCTAGAGACTTGAACACTGACTCAGGGCGCGGGCGGTGGGGTCCCAGGGCGGGGGCTGGCAGCCCCTTTTTTTTCGTGGAGGTTATTTTTGGAGTATTGGGAACTCCCAAGTGGCACACATCAACCATGACCCCAATGCAATAGCAAGTTTTAGAAATAAAAAGTTAATAAGAATCGCTTCTAATGTTTGGTCGAACCAAGTTCCAGAGTTGGACCATGTATTGGGTTGTCTAACAGGGATGCTGACGAGCCTTAACTTAGGTAGCCTCTGAACTGACTGGGTTACATTAATTCATAATAATGGCTGGCTGGAAATGGTACAACAATATAACTGCATTACATGGAACATAAGGGGAATGGGATCACCACACAAAAGACACAGAGTGCACGCCCAACTGACAAGGCGCAAAGCACAGATAGTGTTCCTACAAGAGACACATCTAACCGCGACAGAGGCCATCAAACTACAGAATAAATGGAGGGGGCAATTGTATAACACGACCTACTCTGATTTTGCTCAAGGGCGGCTGTATGGTTACGATCTGGGGTCCCATTTGTGGTGCAGGAGAAACGTATAGATAAGGAGGGCAGATACGTCTTGCTTTGGGGTGCATTGGATAGTAATCCAATAGTGCTAGGGAGTTTATATGCCCCTAACTCAGATCAGGAACCCTTTTATGCCCGAGTCAGTACTGTGCTGGCGAATTGGACGGACGTTCATTGGATACTCTGTGGCAACTTTAATGCGGTCATAGACACCGTTCTGGATCGGTCCCATCCCCCCCTGGTTGGTGCCCAATCAATACGTCAATCCAAATTGTTACAGAACTGGACACAGGGATGGGCCCTAATGGAAATATGGCGTAGCCACAATAAGGGGATGCGAGAATACTCTTATTTCTCCATCACACATGACCTCCACACATGGATCGACCATATATTTTGTAGTTCGCCGTTCCTCACACAGACCACACGGGCAGCCTATGTAGGCAAAACAATATCAGACCACAGTGTGTTGGAGATCACATTCACATGGGGGCATGTCCCAGCCCCGGTCCCTACATGGAGACTAGATTCTTGCCACTTGGAAGATGGGGTATTTCAGGAAGCACTAGCATCCACCATAACACACTATTTCGCGGAAAATGCCGGTACAGCGTCATCTATAGGACCGGAATGGGAAGCATTCAAGGTAGTACTCAGGGGCATGGCTATTAGTACCTCCACAGGAGTCCGACAACAGGTCAACCGAGAATTGCAGGCGGTTGAAGACAAATTGCACACACTTGAAACTGGGGCGGCCCGTGACTCCACGGCAAAACCGGAACTCCAACAGGCCCGCATAAAATATGTGGAACTATTGGACCAACTTCGCATAATAGATCACTGCACCTATTTACACAAAACGCACGCAGAATCAGACAGACCGGGCACCTTACTGTCACGGATTCTTAGAAATGCCCCCCCCCACGCCAATAATGGAAATAATGACGCCACAACATACCAGAGCCACCACACAAACAGAAATTAATAAACCCTTCCATGACCATTACAGGGCACTTTACATGGCTCCACCACAGATTGAACACCAAGAGATCAACGCCTTCCTAGAAACGATAGACCTCCCGCAGGTGACTGAGGAGAATAGAAAAATGCTAGCTGACCCTATTACACTAGCTGAAATAAAAGCAGCAATCAAGGGCCTTCCTAATAACAAAACCCCAGGGCTAGATGGCCTACCAGCTGAATTTTATGCAACTTATACGTAACAACTTGCCCCTCAACTGAAGAAATTGTATAAAGAGGCTTTAGAGACAGGCACTCTACCCCCCTCTACAACACAAGCACTAATAACTTCTTTTCCCAAGCCCAGGAGGGACCACACTAAGCTGTCCGCATACTGGCCACTCTCCCTGTTAAATACTGAGTATAAGATTTTGAGTAAAATACTAGCCAACCGCTTACAGCCCCTTGTAGCGTAGTTAGTACATATAGGTCAATGTGGATTTGTCCCAGCGTGTAGCACATCTTTAAATATACACAGGCTGTACACTATAATGTTTGCCTGTACCACGGAAGTCCCAGAAGCAGGATGTATCATGCTAGATATTACCCAGGCATTCGACACATTGGGCTGGGACTATATGCTTGCTGTGCTAAGGAAATTTGGGATTCAGCAAGACTTTACTCAATGGATCCAACTGCTATACCACCTTCCAAAAGCAAGGGTACGCACAGGATCGCATGTTTCAGAACAATATCAAATACAGAGGGGTACAAGACAGGGTTGTCCCCTTTCACCTATATTGTTTGTTCTTGCCCTCGAACCTTTAGCCCACAAACCACGGGCATCATCGGCGGGATGGGATATTACCCTAAATGGCACTCACCACACTCTCCCACTCTATGCTGACGACATTATCCTATACACCAGGAGACTGCAAAATAATTTGGACACTGTGGTGCAGCTCTTCACACAATTTGAACACATAGCGGGGTTGGCAAACAATTACGAAAATTAATTTGCCTTCCCCTTCGGCACAAATGTGGAGGAACTGACAATACCATTTGGAAACCGTGAAATAACAATAGCCCATAACACTTTCAAATATTTAGGGATACAAATATATAGAACCAAAACAGATCTTATAGAAGGGAACCTGCAAAAGGCGATAAGCTCACTGAGGGCTCAAGTCCCATTTTGGACGTCCTTGCCTCTCTCAGTGGCAGTAAGACTGGCAATCTCGAAAATGGTAATGCTCCAGCGTTTACTCTATTTTTTCACAAACCTGCCAGTGATAATACCTAAAGCATCATTTACAACATTGAACACACTGCTGACCAGTTTAATATGGGGCACGGGCCACAGACGTCTTAGCTTAGCGAAGCTGCAACTTCCATCAGACGCTGGGGGCCCCGGATTTTTATGCATATTGTCTATCAACACAACTGCAACGGCTCTCGTATTAGTTAGCAGGCCGCAATCTACAAGAAATTGCTTATTCGAAGCGGATGCTAGCACAGGGTACGCTGCACAGACTGCTTTGCCCAGGTACTGCTATTCCGCCTTCCGCAGGAATGCTACTTTAAACAGCACTTGCATACTGGAAACAGGCATTGAAATACACTAACACTACCCCTGCGTATGCCCCCACTATACCAGTAATGGGTATCCCCACTAATCTGGGAACACTTACCACCCGCAAGTTGGAACCCTGGTTGCAGGCCGGAGTGAATACAGTGGGGGACCTCTTTGGGGACAAAATGTTACTCTTGCACACAGATTTCACGAATGAACGGGAGGTCACGGAAGCACTGTTTTTGACACATGCGAGTCTGGCGTGTTATATTAAACGACAATGGGCACCCCATGGAACTGAACCAAATACACACAAGATGGTACATCTGATGTAACTTATGTGCCTTATGTACCTTATGCGGAAAGGTAGCCACCTAACCCGCTGGCTTTCTCGTGGGATATGCACACACCGACCATCCCCACTGACTGCATCACGCACAAAATGGGAACAGGACATTGATAGACCGCTATTAGACAAAGAGTGGGCAACGATACTAGAATACCCAAAACGAATATCCCGGAACACCCGTTTTAAATTTATTCAGTATATGATAACTCAGAGAGCGTATTTAACTCCGCATAGAATACATGCCATCTTCCCTAATATTACGCCGTCTTGCCCCAGGTGGCCCGAACAGGACGCAAATCTCATACACATGCTTTGGTCTTGCCCTGGGCTGGGGAGATACTGGAGCTAAATAACTGACACCTTAAAGGAGGTTGTAGGAGACACGGGTTGGCATACAAAAGAAACAAGTATACTGGGATTATACCGTCGACGGAAAAAACACAAAGTACGAGCCAAATTTGCTGATCTGGCTTTGTTACTTGCTAAGCGAGATATCACTAGGAGGTGGAAATCTCCCTTGGCTCCAACACTTCTCAGCTGGAAAGAGGAGGTTGAAAAACGGGGACTGGCTTAAAGTGTAGCCAAAAGGGGAAAAAAGAGGCCTAAGAAAAGAACCAATTGCTATGAGTTGGGACCTCTTGTTGGAATCTTTCAAATCTGCCGACATGTTTACTCCATGAGGCTCTATAAGCTCAGTCACACTTCCAACCAATAGACTCTTTCCCAGGCAGTAGCTCCGTAGCTCCCACTTTTGATGATGAGAGACGAGGATAGCAGCAGTCAGGAACTCCCCAGGTTTCCATTCACCCCCAGCCTAGTGACCAAACCCTGGGGCGACAAGCACTCTCAATATAAGTGTATTTTATTGTTAGCTCTAGTACCCAGCTAACTAAACAGGCACACAACACCCAGCCTCCACAGCCCAGACTCTAGTCCTATCTCTGCACACTTAAGTTCCTACACCACCGGAAGGCCTGTCAGCAGGAAAGAGGGGTGGGGAGTTTACAAAAAACGTTGACAACTGGTTCTACTTTTACCCAGGAGAATAGTACTACTGATGTATTAGCAGGGCAGGAAGAGATGACACAATAGGACGCAGGCCGAAAAGCCAGGTTCCAAACAATAAGCGATTGTAAATGCTGCAAAAGGATGAAATACGATGTAACAGTAAACAAGTTAGGGGCGTGGCCTGAGGTGTCAAGATGGCGGTCGCACTCTAAGAGTGTTCCTGGACCCCTCCGTCATCCGCCTCGCATCCTGCGTTCCCTGGCACCCATCCGTCCTCCTTACCTGCCCTCCTTGGATCCTGGTGTGCGGGGCATCGCCCGGAGCTGTTTGGTGACCGTGTCGACCTCCTGGGGTGGCCTGCCAGCTGCCGCATCCCTGAGGCCCCCGGGCTACAAGATGGCGGCCTTCATCGCGCCTCACTGATGACTCTGATGCTCCAGCCCTGCAGGTGCCGCTCATGGTCGCGGCTCTCCCCTGGTCCGGCTGCGGATTCCCTGATCTCCGGACTTCGCTGGTCCCCGCCCTGTGGTCGGCCAGCCTTGCGGACCACTCCGCGCTCCACGGCGGTGAGGTGACGGTGTCCGGGGCCGCGGGCCCGATTCGTGCTCGGCGGTGCTGGCCTGCTGTGCGAGGGGGCAGACATAATGCCTGCGGCGGCGCTCCCGAGTATCCTGCGTTGTCATGGGAGCCGGAGCGACCAGCGGCGGCACTGCCTTGCCTCAGTTGTGGAGCCCGCTTGTGACCGGCGGAGGAGGAGCTGCTGGTGGGGGCCCGCCGAGCGGCAGCTACACTATCGGGTAGCGGTGTGCGGAGCTGGTGTTCAGCCCCTCTCATTCATCCTCATGACCCGGCACGGTGCTGGAGCACTCCCCGAGGATCGAGATTGTCCTCGGCTGATCGCCTCCTGCCTCCCTGGGGTCGAGGCGAGGGGTCCCACCGGCTGCATGGGTCGAGCAGCGGGTGCCTCTCCCTCCCCTGCACCTTCCCCCTCCGAGGTGGTGTCTCACCCTCATTTGCCGCCGCTCGGGCCGTCCTCGCCCCTGGCGCTGGGCGGTCCCCTGTGGCCTGGCGGCCTGTGCAGATCTTTGGAGCCGACCACTCGCCTCTCCTCTGGCCCGGCTCATGGGCTTCTCCTCGCCGGCGGCGACCGGCCTGCGTCCAAAGGGAAGACTGCTCTGGTGAGTGGGGAGTGGGCCGGGGGTTCGGCTGCCTTACCGAGCAGCGGGCCGGGAGGTCGATGCTGGGCCTTCCCAAGGGGACCCCCCGCCCCTCCCCCTGTCCTCGGGGCGATAAGGCGTCCTGTGAAGCCGCATCTGGACTTACCCGGCGGGCCCTGGGGGGGTCTGCTGGTGCCGCACCTTAGACGGGAGAGCTCCTGCCCCCTGTGAGACCTGCCCCAACGGGCCCCCCGCACCGCCTGAACTGGCCCTTGCCGCCCCGCCGGGAGGACTGCGGGGCTGGATGCTGAGCCGCTGCCTATGACCGGGGCGTCCCTGGCCTGTCGACATCGTCTAGGCCCACGAGGCCTAGCCCTGACGTACCCGGCCAGTATCCTGCGGAGGGCTGGGACCTCTTCTTCTCTCTCAGCCGCCATTTCGGGTGGCGGGGTACTGTTGAGCAGCCTCCCCCTCTAGTGGCCCCCCCGCTCTCTCCTTCCTGGACTACGGCCTGCCGGGGGGGCGCCGCTGAAGGCGCCTGCAGCCTTCATCTTCGCCTTTATCCTCACCAAATTTACCACCTGACTGCAGCGATGTGTGGTGTCGGGGTGGCCCCGAGGCACCCCTTGTTGCCCCCTTGAACGATAGTGCTCACTCCGATCCAGTGGTTTAACCGTGCAGACTCCAGTACCCACAGCCGGGCCCTTGGTTGTGGTCGGCGTTCTCCTTACTCCAACTCCCACAGCCCCTGTGGCCCGTCCGGCCGAAGACCATGGGAAGAGACATGGCTCCCAAATCTGCGGTTGCCCCCACGCAAACCAAAATGGACCAGTTCACCACCCAGGGGCCTGAACCGCCTGGACAAGCCGGTGGTGCTCCCCCCATCCCGAGCACAGACCTTGCGACCATCCTGCAGGCCATCAGTTCCTCACAGGCATCGGTGGAGGGGAAGATAGGAGAGGTCAAGGTAGATGTGTCCCTCCTCCGGCAAGATCTCCGTAACGCTACGGCCGAATAACTGAAGCTGAATACCGAATCTCGACGGCGGAAGATGATATTCGCCAGCTTAAAGATCAAGTGGCCGACTTAAGCTCGCATACCAAGGAACTCCACTGGCACGCTGAAGATGCGGAAAACCGCGCGCGCCGCAACAACCTCCGACTGGTGGGGTTCCCAGAAGGGGCCGAGAAGAACCAGGCGGCTGCCTTCGTGGAAGCTTGGTTCTCCTCCTGGATGCCGAAAGATTCCCTCTCCGCCTGGTTCGTGGTGGAAAGGGCACATCGGTCCCTCGCTCCAAGGCCACCGGCCGGGGCCGCACCTCGTCCTTTCATCCTGAAGATTCTCAACTTCAAGGACCGAGATGCCATCCTGCGCGAAGCTCGCTCTCGGGGCACTCTAAAATTCCAAAACCACACCATCATGGTGTTCCCGGACTACACCAGAGAAGTGCAGGACCAACGTCGCTCATATATTGAGGTCAAGAAGAAACTGCGATCCCTGGGCCTTCAATATCAGCTGCAGTTTCCGGCACGCCTGCGGGTCGTTTTTCAAAATGCAACACACTTCTTTGACTCCCCTCAAGCGGCCTGGACTTGGTTAACGGAGGAGTGGCCCCTCAGGCAGCAACACAACCCGTCCCCCGGACCACCGGACTCCCGATCCTCGCAGCCCCGGCCGCCGGGGAGCCAGCGACACACACAATCCCGTAGGAGACGCCAGTCTCAAATGGCATCCCAGAGATCCTCAAGCCTAACAGTTCTTAGACCCTGAGGGTCTTCAAGCTCCTCGGCCTCTCCTCTCCACCTCAAACTTCAATCTTCTGGCGGCCCGCTCGTCGATCCTCCACTCTCGACTCGGCACGGCTCCCCAGGAGCAGACACTGACCTCTCTCGTACTCCGACTGTCTGACTTGCTGTTGGGCGACTGCTGAAGTGATTGGTACTTTGGGGATGTGCTCCGACCTCCGGAGGGCCTGGGACTTTGGCATACTGTTTGCTCTGATTCTTCGTCTTTCTGCCGAGACAATGCACATCCGCTCATATGGAGGGGTCCTTCCACGCATCTCAACCCGAGCGTTTTAGTTTGGTTTCCTGGTTTCAATGGGGGGTCGACAGATGCTTCTGTTCTCGAAGTATAGGGTGGGGGGTGGGGTGGGGGAGGGGGTTGGGATTGTTCTTTCCCAAGGTTTGTTCTCGTTTTTTGTTATTTTGTTGCTCCAACACTCACACGACATTCGGTTCCATTCCCTTGTGGGACACATCTGGCCTCTTCTCGGCACCTGGGCAAGCGCACTAGCGATCCCTCTCGCGGCCATGACTCCCGGTAAGGCTCCCTCCCGCCAGTACAACCACCTACCGCCATGACTGATACACCCGTTCCAAGGGCTTCCCTCCACATACTGTCCTGGAACGTCAACGGCCTCCTGGACCGCTTCAAATGTATGGCTGTGTTGCGATATGCACAACGCCTCAGGGTGGAGGTTCTCCTACTTCAGGAAACACATTTGCTGGGTAATCTCTGTCCCTTTCTGGCACGTTATGGGTATGACCGAGTATGGCACTCTGGGTTCGCTAGAGGCTCCCGTGGGGTAGCGATCCTGTTGAAGCGTTCCCCCCCCTTCGTGACTTCAAAGGTCATTCACGATCCACAGGGCACGTCAGTGGCTCTTTGCGGTTCATTGAATGGTAACCCCCTGAACTTAGTCTCAACATACGCGCCTCCTTCGATGCTTGCAGCGACCCTGGCAAAATCCACCGAACTTGTGTCCTCACTTCCCCTAGGCCCCACTTTCATTGGTGGGGACTTCAATGCAGTTTCATCCCCGGGCTTGGATACGTCAGACCCTCCATCCCACAACAGAACCGCGCAGGCGAAACACTTAACGAATTGCTCTAAGTCACTGGGTCTCTGCGACGCATGGCGTGCCTGGCACCCCAAACAGTTCACACATACCTCTGCGGCCCACCACACACACGCGCACATTGATGCAATCTTTGTCCCCTCGACGGACTGCGCCGCGATCCAAGACGTCCGTATTCTTCCCAGGGGCATTTCTGACCACTCCCCGGTCCTCCTTAGCACAGGGCCCCCTCCTCCCTCAATGCGTCAAACGTGGAGACTGAACGCGTGGTTCCTTCAAGATAAGGATTTCCAGAAGGTAGCGGGACAGGAACTCAAGCAATATTTTTTAGCCAACGATGGGTCAGTGTCTTCCCCAGGTACCCTGTGGGAGGCGAGCAAGGCCACGATCCGAGGTGTCGCTAAGGGTCAGCTCCAGCGCCAGCGGCAGGAGCGTCTGCACCAGATTTCCTTGCGAGAGGCACAAGCGCTGCGACTCGAACAGACCTTGTCTATGAATGCAGACGCGTCCGGAGAGAGACTTCTCGCTCGCCTCCGCGCCGAGATTGGTCAACTCTCCATGGAGGAAGCCAAACTTCTCTAGCGATCGTCAGTTGCCAGAGTATACGATGGGGTGACAAGAACGGCTCCCTCCTTCACAGATTAGCCACCTATCCCAGGGTGAATCGCATTATCCCTGAAATAGTCGAGCCAGATGGCTCGGTGTGCCGCTCCCCCCAACGATGGCTCATGCTTTCGCCTCCTACTACCGCCAACTATACATGGCTCAACCCCCGGCACTCTCGCTCACGGGCTTGTTAGAGACCGGGAACACTCACCTTCTGCACCTAGATCCCTCCGTCCAGGCAGACCTGGACCGCCCTATCACTTGGGAAGAGATCGGTGAGGCAATAACCCTTACCTCCTCTGGCAAAACGCCGGGCCTAGATGGCCTCCCGCAAGAATACTACGCTCTGTACCGCGAGACCCTTTTATCATACCTTGCTTGGCTGTTTGCGGAGGCGGTTGACAAGGGTTCCTTTCCACCTGAGACAGACATGGCCACCATCGTGGTTCTTCCCAAATCCCAACCACCCTCCTCGTGGTGTGCGGACTACCGCCCCATCTCCCTTATCAACACGGAACTAAAACTTTTTGCCACAATCCTTGCCCAGCGGCTCCAACCGCACCTGGCCGTATTGGTTCACCCGGATAAATGCGGGTTTATGCCCTCCCGTGGCACCCGGCATTGTCTCCGACGGCTGCACCTGGCCCTGGCCCACCGACACCTGCTTACCCCATACTTGGCGGTCCTCCTGGTGGACTTCGAAAAAGCCTTCGACGCGGTGGACTGGGGGTTTCTGGAGGCAGTTCTTACCACGATGGGCTTTGGTCCACATTTTCGAGGCATGGTCCGTGTCCTCTACGCCCACCCGAGAGCTCGGTTCCTAGTCAATGGGATCTTGTCGGAGCCCTTCCCCGTTTGTCGGGGAACACGTCCGGGGTGCCACCTCTCCCCATTACTTTTTTGCCTTGGTGATGGAGCCTCTGGCGGCTCTGATAAGGTCCGAGAGGTGTGTGCAGGGCTGGGAGTGGCCCAACGCAGAGGCCGACAAGATCGCCCTCTATGCGGACGATGTCCTTATCTACCTGGCAGATCCCGCTCGGTCCGGTCCTCACTGCCTTCGGATTCCTCAATCTTTCGAGCGGGCTTTCGGCCTCCGGCTGAATCCCGACAAGTCGGTCCTGTTCCCTCTCCACCTATCCAGAGAATGCTACGACTGGCAGTCTAACATACCACTCCGGCACCAATCGTTTAAATACTTGGGGATATGGGTGACTCTGCTCCCCGAATTGGGCTGGGCCCTCAATGTTACTCCTCTGGTGAAGAAAGCTAAATCAGATCTCCAAAAATGGCAGACGTTACCTCTGAACCCTATGGGGAGAGTCGCCCTCTTTAAAATGATGATTCTCCCCAGGTTTCTCTACGTCCTCCAGAACACCCCCTTCTGCTTTCCGAGGACCTGGTTCCGAGAACTGGACAGTATGGCCTCTAAGTTTCTATGGGCGAAGGGAAGGGCCCGCCTGGCCTTGAACGTCTGTAGGATTCCATCATTCGATGGGGGCCTGGGGATGACTCACTTATATCTCTATTACCTGGCCACGCGCTTACTCTCCATACACGATTGGTTCAATGGAGGTTGGTCCGACCCAGCCTACAGGCTTGAGCTGACCACACTGGATCTGACGGGCATCCAATCTATGCTATATGGGGACCCCATTCCATCCCGACTACCAGAGGTGACGCGCTCTGTGCTGGTGGCCTGGCGGGCCGAACTGAGGCACACTCAGTGGACACGTAAGTTGACCCAGTGCACCCCCCTCTGGCAGGGCTCCTGGCTCAAGGAAGTGAGTGGACTGCAGGGCTTTCGTTCCTGGGATCTCATAGGGATCTCGCAGTTGGGTGATGTGTGGGCGAGCGGTCATATGCGCTCCTTTGTGGACCTCCGAACCCGATATTCCTTGCACCAGTCCCAATTCTACAAATACTTACAGCTGCATCACGCCCTCCATGTGCACCTCCCCGAAGGCACACGGATTCCTGAACACAGCCCACCTGAGGCACAGATCATGCTTGGGGACCTGGGGAGGGGGGGAATCTCCCGCATCTACCGCACACTAATTAATAACACCCCGACCACACTAGACCGTGTCCGACACCAGTGGGAGCAGTGGGTGGGAGCCCTGGATGAGGAGGACTGGCGCGACGCTCTTATGGCCCCCAGGACTGTCACCGCTTTCGCCAGACTCCGCATGGTCCAACTTTATTATTTGCATGCCGCCTACCTGACCCCATCAAGCCTTCACCGGGCTGGTTTTTGCCCGACCCCCGCTTGCACCAGCTGCGCCCAGGAACCTGCCGACTTCTTCCACATGGTATGGGCTTGTCCCCAACTGGTACGGTTCTGGGGCAACATTGAAGAGGAACTCTCGGAGGTGTTGGGATGGGAGGTTCCCCACGATCCTCGACATGCACTCCTGGGTATTACGGATGGGCTGGATGGGTCCAGGAATGAAAAGTTGTTTCTCACTACCGCAATGGCCGTGGCTAAAAGGGACATAGCCGCTTCTTGGAAACGCTCGGACCCCCCGAGCGTTGGACGTTGGCGAAGCGGGGTTGACTGGTGCGCCACACAAGAGAAAACACTATATGAGGCACGTGGTTGCCCCAAGAAATACCGTAGGGTGTGGGGGAAGTGGCTGGGGGGATTGGTTTAGCTCCACAGGAAATGTCTACTTGTACTACTTTTGTGTTTTGCCAGATCCGCATATTGGAACAGTCTAGCCGATGAATATATCTATGCTCTTTTCAATGTACCGTGATGAGTGGCTGTTATCGTGTGTGAAAACAATAAAAATTTGTTTATAAAAAAAAAACAGTAAACAAGTTATATCACTTTTATGTATATATGTGAGATCCTGCTATGCAGGTAACAAATTCTTCCTTTTTATGTACTGTAACTGGAGAAAACAAATAAAATTTGTTTGAAAAAAATATATAAGGTTTATATAATTTATTTATTCTTTCTAAATGTTTTATTTTGTGGCTATTTGTTAAATACATATTTGTAAACATTTTGATATGTTATTGCGTAGTTTACATAGGTGAGTTGATTTTAATTATTGTTTTTTTTAAATTTATTGTCAATGATATTTGGTGGTCAATAATGATATTTTTGATATTTGGGTAGTGTTCTGTATATTTAACATGGTCGAGATATTGTGTATTTCTTTATCTTTGTTTTAATATTTGTGTATTTTAGATTTTTTTAACAGTGATATTTTTGCAGTTGATATTTGTTAATTTTTTATTTAAGTATAGCATGACAATATTTTTGTTATAAATAGTTTTTTGTGATATTTCTGTATTTCAATACAGTTGTTCTCGATATTGTGACATACAACTCCAAAATAGTCCCTCTGGATTACATTATCCCCGCCTAAGTGGAGGTGAAATGTTATAACAAAAAGCCAACAACATTAAGTTAAAGGGAAATGTTCTTCTGTGATGTATATCTTAAAGAATCGTTGACAATAAGTCTTTCAGACAGCTGCGCTAAGCCAGGCCTAGACATACTGGGGAAAGAGTGAATCCCTGTGGAACAACACAAATGGTTTGGGGGACAAAAAAGACATAAACAGCAGCTGTTGAATTCATTGAAACTTCAATGGAACGATAATGAATAAACCACATTTATTCCGTCAGCTGGTTGATAACAAAGATCCCATCCACCAATAGCTCCCAACAACTTCAGCCTCTCCAAGACGACTCGCCTTAATACTCTATCTACTTGGCAACACATGCTAATTCTAGAATACCACACACCTCCCCCATACAACATATAATATTCGCATCAGGGAATACAATTCATAAAGCTATATCAATGGACAGCGAAATGCATCATATGCAAAGTATATAGGAATGTTACAGAAAATGTTACACACAATGCATACAATGCATACAAAATGTACATTGAGCAACTAAAGTTATACATAGTCACTTAAATAAGCATGCCTTTTTCTCAAACATTGACTCATATTTACTTGCCTAGTCTAAAAGTCTGGAAGCTGAAGTTGTGAATCCAACTCCGGCTGCACAGGGTGATATCTAGCCACTCTCCCTATGTTACGGATCCTATGATCATTTGTCTTGACTGCATTTTTAAATACCTTAATTACTATCAGTGGCTGGCTAAAGTTAGAAACTTTAGACCCATATTTCATGGGAGACTTAGGGGCTGATTACAATGGTGGGTGGACTTACGTCCGCCTGCCACTGTATCCGAAACGGGACCGCCCGACAGTCTGTCGGCAGTCCCGACATAGGCATTACAATGCGACCGCCACCACGGCGGTCGCAATGCCTATATTTTGTGTTGCAGCATGTGCTGCTAGCTGCAGAACACACTGCAAGTAAAAAAAGGGGACCCTGCACATATCCACGCATTACGTGACAGGCACCATGCAGTGCCTGCCACATGGTGCAAGGATATATAGGGGGGCACCATAGGTGCCCCCCAGCGCCCATATCTGGGGTGCAGGAGGGATGGGGGGCCTGCTACAGGCCCCCAAAGTCCCTTTCTGCCTGTCTTTTCATGGCAGGTTACCCGCCATGAAAAAGGCAGGTGGAAAGGGACATCATAATCCCTACGGCGGTGCCTGGTAGGCGCCACCACAGTTGTAGGGATATGATTCCCTCTGTCGGAACTGTGGCAGTCGGTCTTTCCGACCGCCAAAAAAATGCCGCCATTGTAATATGGCAGGCGTAAAACCTGCTCACGATGGTGGTGAGACAAAAAGGGGACACTGCACATATCCCTGCATTATGTGGCAGGAACCATGCGGTGCCTGCCACATGGTGCAAGGATTGTAAGTGCCCATATCTGGGGTGCAGGAGGGAAGGGGGCCCACTACGGGCCCCCAAATTCCCTTTCCGTCTGCCTTTTCATGGCGGGTTATTGGGCTCCATGATGAGAATAGGAGTTGAAACAGGGCATAAGGTGAGTTTTTTTATTTCAAATTATTTTTTATTTCAAATAATAAGGTGAGTTTTAACCTTATTTTCTGTGTTCCTGCTGGGTCGAGTGTGGAGGTCTTCCCACCACAGTCGGCTTGGCAGTTAGGCACATCACAATTTCCATGGTGGGTATGGTGTCTGTACTTCTATTATCAGCTGCTGCAGCCTGTTACTCTGTCGCGGCGGGGTGAGAAATCCTGGTGGTGGTGGCAGGAACCAGGCTGTGTTATGTCTATGGGACTGCCAACATCGAAATACGTCTGACGGACCGCCAAAATGGTGGGGACTCCAATGCCACCACGATGGCAGTACTGAGACCACCAAAGACATAATCAGACACTTAATCAATTCCCTATGATCAATACGTAACCTAGCCTCTCCTTTAGCCTTAAGAGTCATAATTACAGGGGCAAACCACTCCCTTGCCTCCACTTCCTGAATAATTCCACCCTCAATCAATTTTTCTGCCTCTTTCTTCATACTGTCCCTCACCATCAAAGGAACATTATGCACTTTCGCCACTTTAGGTTGAGAGTTAGAATTAAACCTGATCAAATGGAGATAATTTTTCATACATCCCAAACCTTTTTAAAACACTTCAGGAAAATCCTTCACATAATTCTTGGAGTCTACAGAAACTTGACTAACTGTAACCGGCTTATATACAGGTTGGATGAGAGGCAATGTAAATAGATAGCAATTTAATTGATTTGACACAGAAGAACGGGGTCAACAGCCGAAAGTCTTGTAGTGCGCAGTTTTATTTCATTAGCAACAGCCAACGCGTTTCGCCCAAACATGGGCTTCTTCAGGGCTGTGAAAGCATACAATGTAAATGTGTTTTAAAAGGCTGTAGGTCAGAGACCAGGATAATCGGTGCACAAGTTGACAGAGAGTCATACGTGTTATAAAAAGTTAATCTAAAGTAAGGAGAAGGGCAGGGGAAAGAAGCACGAGAAAAGGAGGAAGAAAAAAAGGTAGATGGGGACAAATGTGATTGGGAGTGTAGCTCCGGTGGTATGTGCGTAGTGTGAAGAGAGAGAGGTCATTCAGAACCCTTAGAAAAAGGAAGTAGCTTAACTATTTTACTTCACAGATACACACTAGATAACAATTCCTCAGGAGCAATCAATGCTAGGGAAATAGATGTGACCCTAGCATTGATTGCTCCTGAGGAATTGTTATCTATTGTTTTAGATTCATTTTCCCTTTACATGTTCATTTGGAATAGATGTACACACTCATGATTTGTAGGTTCTTTTATGTTTCCTCCATCATGGTGTTTTTTATTGTTTCTGAATGTACCCTATTGACTTATGATTACATTAAATTTGTGTATTTTTGAAAAAAAGATATACCCATGTCTCTTAAAAGTTTCTAACTGAAAATTCAAGATATGAATAATTTCATTGATGTTTAGATTCATTCTAGGTTGAGCTACGAAGTAGAGTTCAACACCCAAACTACGAGTTAAATTAAAATCTGACTAAGATTTATAAACGAAATTCCTTGTAGGCATTATCACTTGTTATTAGTTTCTTCGCCCAAGCCTCCAAGGGTATATTGGGTCTCCCACTGGGTTGTTGCTGCATTGTTTCTCTGGCTTTTTCTAATACACACCCCCAACATGAATCGATCACATAACCGTTCATCTGTGGAGGCACCAAAGTTGCATGTGGAGGCTAATTTACGCAATTCAATAATATATTGCTCTACAGACTCACCAGAGTGTTGCATTCTCTTACTAAAGTGGTAATGTTCAAGAACCGTACTAACCTTGGGAAGGTAATGCAAATCCAATTTCTTCAAATAAATTTCATACTTATTCAAATTGGAAGCATCATCTTAAGACATTCGGGAGATACTCATAGACATCTTGTCCTTCAGGAACCAAACAGTGCATAAGTAACAACATGTTGCATTCAGCACTAAGAGAAGTTCCACACACCCTTACATAGTGACTGAAAACTTTTTTTTATTTTTGCCACTGCATAGGAGAATCATCAGGAACAGAAAGAAAGAATGGAGGTGCCGTCACGTACTGCATGGTGAGAAAAGAAAGGATAATGTGAGAGAAGAGGTGAGAAGAAGAGAGAAAAACAACAAAATAAAAAAATATATATATATTTACCCCTGCCAGTATTCGATGTAAATACCCCAAAAAAACCACTCACTCACCTCCAGTATCCATAGCGATACCCGAAATCCCTCTGGACCTGGAAAGCCAATATGAGCAACACTAGAGGTTGTATATATATATATATTCACTGAAAAAACCATAGGTTTCAGACACGTTATAGTTACAAATTAGCATTTAAAAAACCTTTGAAATTCACTGAAAAAACCATAGGTTTTAGGGACAGTTTTAGTTACTTGGACATTGCACTCGTACAAAACCCGTGAAATTCCCCCGTTATAGTTAGTTCAGCTAACTATAACTCGCGCCCCGCAATGCACTGCTGATGACGTCACATATTACATCACTCATGACATGGTCAGTGACATCACTGATGACATCACTGATGACATCTCAAATGACATCACTGATGACATCATCCAGTGACTGTGTGTTTCTGTAAAGTTTAAATATTTTTAATATATATATAGGAAAAGACGTATTGAAGAATGAGTGGGTGTGTAAGTGTCTGTATGGATGATTTAGTAGGTGCGTGACTGACTCTATAAGTGAGTGATTTAAGGTATCTTACTGAATGCATGGGTTAGTGACTAAACTGGGTGAATGTCTGTATCCGTCTGTCTGTTGCTGTGTAAGTGGCTGCATGTGTTTGTGAATAGCTAAATGAGTGTCTATATGAGTTATTGAATGCTTGTCTGAGTATCTGTATGGGTGCCTGAGTGTTTGTGTGGGAGGGGTGTGTGCAACTCTGTGCATAGATGTGTGAGTGGGTGATTCACTGGGTGGATGGTTTCAAGAGTGCATCTGTGATAGACTGTATGGGTGGGTAAGTGTGTGTAAGAGTGTGTTAGTGAGTGAATGTATGTCCCAGTGGTACATGTGTGAGTAACTACATATGTGAAAGGCAGTATATATGTGTGTTGGAGTATATAAATAGCTATAAGCAAGAGTGAGTGATTGTGATAGTGGCTGTATGGATGAGTGTGTGCTTGTATCTGTGATTGTATAAGAGCGTAACAATGTGCTACTATTTGTATGAGTAATTGAGCTGGTGTGTGTATAACTGTATAGGTGAGTAAATGGCAGTGTGTTTAATTATTTGCATGACTGACTAGGTGTGTGAGTATCTCTATGGATGAGTGGCGTTGTTTGAGTGTCTATATAGGAGTAAGAGTGCATATGATAGTCCTGTACTGAGTGACCGTAAGTATGAGTGACTGTACGGGTGAGTGAGTGGATGTGTGTGTGTAGACCTAAGAATCAGTGAGTGGGTATGTAGTTATTGGTGTTGGAGTGTCTATGGTTTTGCGAATGGCAGTCTGTAATTTAGAGTGGGTGAATCAAAGGTTATATTAGGGTGTGAGGAGGTGCATCAGATTATCACGTGGATGATGTCATCAGTGATGTCATTTGAGATGTCATCAGTGATGTCATCAGTGATGTCACTGACCATGTCATGAGTGATGTAATATGTGACGTCATCAGCAGTGCATTGCGGGGCGCGAGTTATAGTTAGCTGAACTAACTATAACGGGGAATTTCACGGGTTTTGTACGAGTGCAATGTCCAAGTAACTAAAACTGTCCCTAAAACCTATGGTTTTTTCAGTGAATTTCAAAGGTTTTTTAAATGCTAATTTGTAACTATAACGTGTCTGAAACCTATGGTTTTTTCAGTGAATTTCAAAGGTTTTTTTAAATGCTAATTTGTAACTATAACGTGTCTGAAACCTATGGTTTTTTCAGTGAATTTCAAAGGTTTTTTAAATGCTAATTTCTAACTATAACGTGCCTGAAACCTACGGTTTTTTCAGTGAATTTCAAAGGTTTTGTAAATGACAATTTTTAAATGTATTAATTGTTATATTAATTTTTTTCATACTGATTTACTACATTTTTAGAAACAATTTTTTTTTACATATTTTATTTTTTAAATTACATTGTAATTACATTATACATTACATTACAAAAAATACTTTCTCAGAATGAATTACTTTAGTTTAAATACTTTGCAGATAGGCAATAGACTTTTAAGTACAGTAGTTACAGTTGTTGCAATGGGCAACACATTTTCAAACACAATGCAACATTCAGCTCAATGTGAATTTCTAGTTAAATGCAATTAGTTACTTTATGGATTACTTTTGTAACCACAGGACTGGATCCTAGATTCAGTCCTGGTACATCTCCTGTAAACAGTTGAGTAAAAGCGTTTTGGTTACAGTCGTGATTTTTAAGGAATATTATTGTATTTTAAAAGTTGACACTTAGAAACTTTTTCTCATAGAATCACCAATGTTATCCTATGGAAGGAAATTCACTTAGCAGGTAAAAACTGTTATCGTTACTTTATCTTACTCAGTGTTGGATCCTGGATCCAGCACTGGTGCATCTCCTGTAAACAGTTGAATGAATGCGTTTAAGTCATACAGGCGATTTTTAAGGAATATTTGTAGTTTGTGAAAATCGACACTTTGAAAGTTTTCTGCTGAAAACCAGACAATGGATTCCTATGTTAGAAAATATAAGTTACTGGTAAGTACGGTTAAAATTACTTTTCAGGGTCAGTGCTGGGCTAAAAGATGCAGCACTGGGTTCTCTCCTGATAACAGGTGAGTAAATTGGAATTCGTACTTTGGTTGATTTTAGAGGAATATTATAAAGTTCCAAAACTCCACACTTAGAAGAATTTCCAAGTGAAACCAGTCAATGTTAGCCTATGAAGGAAATTCAAGTTACCGGTAAGTACGGTTAAAATTAATTTTGAGGATCAGTACTTGGCTGAAAGATGCAGCACTGAGGTCTCTCCTGATAACAGGTGAGTAAATCAGAATTCGGATTTCGGCTGATTTTAGAGGAATATTTTAAAGTTCCAAAAATCAACACTTAGAAACTTTTTCAGCAAAAAGCAGGCAATGATATCCTATGCAAGGAAATTCAAGTTACTGGTAAGTACGGCTAAAATTACTTTTGAGGATTAGTACTGGGCTGAAAGATGCAGCACTGAGGTCTCTCCTGATAACAGGTGAGTAAATCGGAATTCGTATTTCGGCTGATTTTAGAGGAATATTTTAAAGTTCCAAAACTCCACACTTAGAAGAATTTCCAAGTGAAACCAGTCAATGTTAGCCTATGAAGGAAATTCAAGTTACCGGTAAGTACGGTTAAAATTACTTTTCAGGACCAGTACTTGGCTGAAAGATACAGCACTGAGGTCTCTCCTTATAACAGGTGAGTAAATCGGAATTCGTATTTCGGCTGATTTTAGAGGAATATTTGTATGTTTCAAAAATCAACACAGAAACTTTTTCAGCAAAAAGCAGGCAATGATATCCTATGGAAGGAAATTCAAGTTACTGGTAAGTACGGTTAAAATTACTTTTGAGGATCAGTACTGGGCTGAAAGATGCAGCACTGAGGTCTCTCCTGATAACAGGTGAGTAAATCGGAATTCGTATTCTGGCTGATTTTAGAGGAATATTTTAAAGTTCCAAAACTCCACACAGAAGAATTTCCAAGTGAAACCAGTCAATGTTAGCCTATGAAGGAAATTCAAGTTACCGGTAAGTACGGTTAAAATTACTTTTCAGGACCAGTACTGGGCTGAAAGATGCAGCACTGAGGTCTCTCCTGATAACAGGTGAGTAAATCGGAATTCATATTTCGGCTGATTTTAGAGGAATATTTGCACAATGGTGAAGGGAGGGGCGGGGCCTCAGGTGACATCTGTGCAAACGCGCCCCGTTGCGCGTTTTAAGTTGGGGGATTAAGTCCCCTTGAATCCTGAGGGTCCCTAGGGGCCAACTAGCCCACCAGGAACCTCCAATATGCGCCAGGGGCTGCGTTGCAGAGACGTGTAGAGAGGCCACACCCCTTTTTACACCTCTCTGCAACGCAGCTCTGTGGCGCTTTCTGGATGTACCTGTTGGGCTAGTTGGCCCCAGGGACCCTCAGGATTGAAGGGGATTTAATTCCCCATCTTAAAACGCGCCACGGGGCCTGTTTGCACACATGTCACCTGAAGCCCCGCCCTCCCTTCACCACTGTGCAAACGCGCCCGTGGCGCGTTTTAAGTTGGGGGATTAAGTCCCCTTGAATCCTGAGGGTCCCCGGAGTCCAACTAGCCCACCATATACCTCCAAAAAGCGCCACAGAGCTGCGTTGCAGAGAGGTGTAAAAGGGGCGTGGCCTCTGTACACCTCTCTGCAAGGCAGCTCCCTGGCGCATACTGGAGGTACCTGGTGGGCTAGTTGGCCCCAGGGACCCCCAGTATTCAAGGGGAATTCGTTCCCCTCTGCAAACGCGCCAGGGGCGCGTTTGCAGAGTGGTGAAGGAAGGGGCGGGGCCTGCGGGCCCGATCGTTTTTTTTGTTTTTTTAATTTCTCCCTGAAGGGGGGCTGTGTGGCCCCCTTCCTTTTTCTTTTTTGGGCCCTGGGGACCCCATCCCCCAGGGCCTTACCCCTTTTTTAAATTACCTTTAAAAAAAAAAAACGGGAAGGGGGCCGCGTGGCCCCCTTCCCTTGGCCTGTATTGGCCCCGGGGACCCCATCCCCGGGGCATGGCCTCTATATTTATTTTTTGAGGGGGCAGCGTGGCCCCCCTCCTCTGGCCATTTTAAGGCCCCGGGGACCCCATCCCCGGAGCCGGCCTTTCCTTTTTTTAAAAATTTGTTTTGCTCTTTTTTGGGGAGGGGGGCCGCGTGGCCCCCTCCCGGGCCACTACTTGCCCCGGGACCCCATCCCCGGGGCTGGCCCTCTCGTTGGGGACTGTGGGGGGTCCCCAAACCCCCCACAGTCCCGCCGGCTCCCCACGTCCCTTGGGAGCCGGCATTGCTGTTCCACATGGGGAGCAGCTGACATGCTGCTCCCCATGTGGAAAAGCAATCGGCTTTGGATATTGGAAGAGAGAGCAGGTTTCTCTCTTCCAATATCCAAAGCAGTTTGCTATGGCAGGACGGGAGCCGCGAGGCTCCCGTCCTGCCATAGCAAACTACAGTGTCCCGGGGTAGGCCCCCGGGACACTGCAGGAGCCGGCCCTGGGGGGTGGTGGTCCCCAGGGCCATCAAGGGCTCCAGGAGGGGGCCGCGCGGCCCCCTCCCATTCAGTACACAGCCCCGGGGAGGTGGTGGTCCCCGGGGCTCTGGGGGTCCGTAACGGACCCCCATATTAATTTGTTAGTGCTCCGGGAGGTGGCGGTCCCCGGGGCGTGTGGGGGGGCTGGAGCCCCCCCACACAGGTTGTTTAATTTTAAAAAAAAAAGCCCCGGGGAGGTGGTGGTCCCCGGGGCTGCGGGAGGGCTCAGAGCCCTCCCGCACCATTTTTAAAAGAAAGCCCTGGGGGGTGGCGGTCCCCGGGGCTTGGGGGGCCCTTTGAGGCCCCCCACACATAAAATTAAACCCCCCACCATGCCCCCGGGACTTGGGCCACCCGGGGGCAAAATACAATCGAGCGCGGGAGACCGCGCTTCGATTTTTTTCGGCAGGATTCGCGCACCCTGAGCGCATCCTGCCGATTTTTTTTTTTTAAATGCTTTTTTTGCCTAGGGGGTCCTTGTGGGACCCCCTGAGCAGGCCTAGGGGGTTAGGGTGTTTCTACCCTGCCCCCTTTGTGCGTTTTTCACACTTGTTTCTTTTTTTTTTCTCGGCGGGATACGCGCACCCTAAGCGCATCCCGCCGATTTAAAAATAAAATAAAATCTTTTTCTGCCCAGGGGTCCTTGTGGGACCCCTGAGCAGACCTAGGGGTCAGGGTGTTTCTACCCTGCCCCTTTTGCGCTTTGCGCACTTGTTTCTGTCCCTCGGTTCTACCGAGGACAAAATGGCTGCCAACACTTCCTGAATCGGAATGTTGACAGCCAGCTGACAGCCAATTAGCATGCAGCTCGTGATCGGGACGGTGCGCGCAGGGTGCGCTGAGGGTACGCGTATCCGACGCGCCCATAGATATATATGTACTTTTACTTTTGATTTTCTCAGGAACTACTGAACGGATTTACACCATTTAAGCAAAAGGCACCAGTCTGAACCAAGGACTACCTCTTTGCCAAATTTGGTGTAATTCCGTTCAGCAGTTCGGGCTGTAGCTGCGACTAAAGGTTCCTATGGAAAAATGAATGGGGAAAACGCGTTTTGGGACCCCCCTTTTTCTCGGCCCCCGCTTCACGTATCACCCCGAGACTTTCAGGGTAGGAGCGGAGCGGAGCGCCCAACAAGTTGGAAACTTTCACGAAGATTCGTCAACCGGCGCCAACGTTATTTCAAATAGAATGTCGCGGATTTCCTATGGATAATAGGTTGTAACTATAACTATCTACTGGCGACCGCCAGTAGATATATATATATATATATATATATATATATATATATATATATATATATATATAAAGTTCAAAAGATCCTGACCCACTACTTTTCACAGTGGGATTGTACAGGTACGAACCACACCACGCACGGAATCAAAGTTGACGCTGTCAAAATGTGTTTATTTCAGCTTGTAAACCTCAAAGTAAAACAGGCATAGTGCCCGCCATGATGCGTTTCAATCGCACGAACGCGATCTTGATCACAATATATATATATATATATTACCTACTGGCGGTCGCGGGCTTCTGCGCTTCATTTGTTTTAAGCCCCCGGGTGCCCAGGTCCCGGGGGCAATTTATAATTATGGTCAATCAATCAATCAATCAGGGGTTTTTGAAGCACGCTACTCACCCGTGAGGGTCTCAAGGCGCTGGGGGTGGGGGGGGGGGGGCGTGCAGCTCCGGATCAGTCAAAGAGCCAGGTCTTGAGGCTTTTCCTGAAGGTGTGCAGAGTGGGGGCGCGTCTGATGTTGATTGGGAGCTCGTTCCAGGTCTTTGCTGCGACGTAGGAGAAGGCTCTTCCGCCTGCTCTGGTTCTGCGTATGCGTAGGGTCTCTGCCAGGGAGAGGTCAGCGGAGCGGAGGTTCCTTTTGGGTACGTGGAAGGAGACTCTTTTGTTGAGGTATTTGGGTCCGATGTTGTGGAGGGACTTGTAGGCATGGGTGAGTAGCTTGGAGGTTACTCTTTTCTCGATGGGGAGCCAGTGGAGGTCTCATAGGTGCTGGGTCATGTGCTCGTGTCACGGGGTTCCGAGGACGAGTCTGGCTGCGGTGTTCTGGATGGTTTGGAGCTTGTGTAGCAGGGTTTTGTTGATTCCGGCGTAGAAGGGGTTATTGTAGTCCAGTCTGCTGGTTATGAGTGCGTGGGTGACGGTCTTTCTACATTCGGGGGGGGATCCACTTGAAGGTCTTGCGGAGGATGCGGAGGGAGTTGAAGCAGGTGGAGGCGACGGCGTTGATCTGGCGGGTCAAGGTGAGGGAGGAGTCAAGAATGATGCTGAGGTTCCGGGCGTGGTCAGTCGGGGTGGGTGGGTTTCTGAGGGCCGGGGGCCACCAGGAGCTGGCCCACGCAGTGGGGGAGGGTCCGAGGACGAGGACCTCAGTCTTCTCCGAGTTCAGTTTTAGGCAGCTGTTCCTCATCCAGGCTGCGACGTCTTTCATTCCTTCTTGGAAGCTGAGTCTGGTGTCTTCGGGGTCTTTTGTGAGAGAGAGGATGAGCTGGGTGTCGTCGGCGTAAGATACTATGCTGAGCCCATGCTGTCTGACGATGGCGGCGAGGGGGGCCATGTAGATGTTGAAGAGCGTGGGGCTGAGCGAGGATCCTTGGGGTACTCCACAGTTGATCTCTGTAGGTTCAGAGAGGAAGTGGGGGAGTCTGATCCTTTGGGTTCTGCCGGAGAGAAAGGAGCGGATCCAGTTGAGGGCGGTTCCTTGTATGCCGGCGTCGTGGAGTCTGGCTGCGAGAGTGCGGTGGGAGACGGTGTCGAAGGCTGCTGAAAGGTCTAGTAGGATGTGGGCCACAGTGTGGCCCTGGTCAATTATGGTCCCCACAGCCCCGGGGACCACCACCTCCCCGGGGCTTTGCTCATAATGTGCATCTTGAAATGCTTGACTTCAGGCTTCTTTGTTTTGCTCTAGGCCTTGGATGGCGCTGGTTTAATTCTGCTATCTCCTTGAAACAGCGTGTTCATTCACCATTCTTTATAGTAAGGCGCAGTAGTGTGCGATGCTGTGGGTGAGTAGGTAAGATTCATGGCCTTGTCGACAAATGGAAGCCTGCTGCATCCCACGGACACCTTTGGGCAGGTCGGGGCCTTGGCACCCCTAGGGCTGGTGCCCGGAAACAGGGGTGTTTAGGACCCCGTGAACGCCGCGGCGGCTCAGGTAGGGCTCTGAAGTGCGCTGAAGTTTCTGCCTGGGAGTTCTCGGTCCCATTCATTCCCTGGAGGGAGGCATTTCGAGGACCGGGAAATCCCTGCTCCCTGCCCTGGCGATGGGATGAGCAGCCGCTATCTGCGCCGCGGAGTGACTGGCTGGCAGGAGGCGAGGGTCGGACTGGAGCCCTGTGGAGTAGAGTCAGTGCTGGGGCTTCGGGATGGGCCCCCCTAGCCCCTGCCCAGCTTCTGCCCTGCTCCTGGGGATCATGTACCTCACAGCCTGCAGCCACTTTGTCAGGATGTCTCCCGAGTTCTCAGGTAGGAGAGGGCAGCAGTGCGCTCCATAAACCAACCTCTTCCCTGGGCTGGTGCGGCGCTTCAGAGGGGTGCGTTTCGTGTAGAATGGTGTAGTAGTTGTGATTGTATTTTCAGTCAGGGGAGGGCTATTGTTTTTCCCCACAGGACTTGTACAGAAGAATATGTTTTATTTGCCGCATGTATTAGTTGCAATGCGGTGCATTTGGTTATAGTAGGGCGTGTTTACATGCTCTGTTCTTGACCTGTGACTGCTGTTCCATACTTTATATTAGAGCACCGAAAGTTGTGTTTTCCGTGTTGTATGCAGGGATGATGGCTGTCTTCTGTAACAGGAACACTCGTGGCTTTAGGGTATATTTCAGGTTTGTTGAGTTGGCTGGCAGCACATGCTGCTGATGAGATGTTTTATTGCGAGCGGAACAGGTCTTTTATTATTATCTTTTAATAGTTTGCAGCTTCTGTTTTCTCTTGTCGCGTTGCTTTTTGAAGCCACTAAAGTGTGACAGTGGTTTTGTTGACACACATATGATGGAGTGACTTGCAGGAGGGGGCGTCCTCCCTCTTGCATGTTGTATTGTTGAAGACGATGCTGCGTTGGACCGTGGGCGCGGAAAGCACCATGTTGGACGGAGGGGTCAGGAGAGGGCAGCCGTTCACCCTGTGTGGCATTTCTGCATTGTGCTGCTGAGCCTGACAGCCCCTTCTCGCAGCGCATTCCTGGTGTCTTACAGGCACATGCATCAAAGTAGGCTTTTGCGAGTCCTTAATTGCGATAATTAAGGATTTGCAATTAAGGACTCGCAAAAGCCTATGCATGTAGGAATCGCTATTAAATTAGCGATTCCTACATATTCCTTATTTGCGACTCGCAAATTGCGAGTCGCAAATAAGGAATGGCGTCCCATTCATTCCTATGGGCCTGCAGGCCCATAGGAATGAATGGAGAATGCATGCGCAATTTGCGAGTACCAATAGGTACTCGCAAATTGCGCATGCACTTCAAGGGTGCAAGGGCGTCAAAAGGACACCCTGTTGCACCCCTGAAATAGTGATGTGCACCCATGTTGCGCACACACATGCCCCAGGGCATGTGTGCGCGCAACATGAAACTTTGAAAAATGCACTAAAGTGCATTTTTCAAAGTTTTTGCAAATTACCATCAAGTTCAACTTCATGGTAATTTGCTCCCCCTAATAGCGAAATCGCTATTTTAAAAAGGTTCGTGCATTGCATTTAAGGAATCGCAAATTGCGATTCCTTAAATGCAATCGCTATTTGAGAAATCGCAATTATTTGCGAATTCTCAAATAGCGAGTTCCTTGGACCTTGATGCATCGGAAATGCCCTTTTTGCGGGCGCAAACGGCCGATTTTTGCGAATCGCACCGTTTGCGCTCGCAAAAATGGTTGATGCATGTGCCTGTTAGACCTCAGCTCCCTCGTGCAGAGGCGCACACCGAGCATCTGCCATGGCTGGCTGTCTCTACAGCGCTTTGAGGCCTACCCCTCGGAGATGTGGTTAAAGTGAGGACAATCTCACTGCCTGGCACCTTCCATATAATATAATATAATATCACTCTGTGGTATCTGCAGTCTATTTTATTCAAGCCTGATTAATGTGATTAATAGACTTAATGTTAATGCATTTACACATTCATATTTACAAAGCCAGATTTGTACTACTGAGGTTGGTTATAGCTGCACCTGTTATTCAAAGCGCTACAAAACAGCCAAACTGGGACAGAAACAGCCATAGAGAAAAGGCTATTTAACAAAAAAACGATTATTATATAGGATTTTGTGTAGTTGTCGACATGCTAAGTACTAGCTTCTAAGCACTTCCTTGTTTAAATAAAATGGAGGTGATCAATGTTCTAATCGGTTTCCAGTTTTTTTTTGTCCTGGGCTAAATAAGCATCAAAAGACAATTTCTGTGGTGTAGGTTGTGTTTGCAATTATGATAAGTAAAGAAAAGTAAAGGTAGCAAAATACTTTATTATGGTTCAGTGTTCTCTTGTTTTTAGAATGGCCTGTGGGGGAACTGCGCTTGACCAGTTACAACTGGGCTTCCTAATGGACCCAGTTCAGCTGGAAAAAAATTCAGTGGGTTCCAATTGCATTACTTGTGACTTTTGGTGGTAGTTGGTTGCCTTTTATCTGAAACTGTATGCTGGACTAATAGTCCAGTGTCAAAAAGCATATTCCAGGACCCCGTAAAAACCATTTGCAATGGGTCAGCTGGAAGTTCCACCAGTCTCCAATAGATTAATACTTAAAAACACACACATTTTGTAGTATAACCACCTTCTCAGTTGTTTGTATGTGATCTGTGTTTTTTTTGTTGGTAGAACCTTTTTGGACCTGTTCCCCTGGCCACTCGGGCCTTTCCATGAGTGTGGTCGGTGTTGTGACAAATGCTGTGAGTGGAATGTTTGCCTGGCAGCGTTTGTTGACATGGTGTTTGCAGCCTCCCTCCCTGCTCTGGGGCTCGGTGGAACACAGCCCTCGCTTGCCTTGTCTATCCACACTGTTCCTGCCAGCTGACGAATTTGGATTTTACTGAGGGGAATTTATTTGGTAAAAGGAGGTGATTTCTGAGGACTTCCTTTGAGAGGGGCTTGAGCTATAGTGGTCTCACGCCATTCACCCAGAGGAATGAAAGGGACTGACCTGCCTGTTCCAGTCCCCTTAAGCCCCCTCCTTCTCGAGGGTAGGGCAGTCCCTTTCCTGGCATTCACTGAGGATTTACTTGTGCATGGAAAGCACCAATGTTTTTCCAATGCGATGACATTCATTGCAAAGGAGCTGTGGCCAGGTGGTGAAGGTGCACTGATAGAATTAACGGGCCTTAACGGACCAATATATGCCCCTTAGACCGGCACATCTGGAGCTCTGTGGGTGAGGGAGCAGTGAGTCATCTGGGTCCTTGGGGCTTGGGCCTCTGGCACAATAAGGGGCCGAAGTGGCCCTACATGCAGCAAATGCTTCTTTCTGCATTTCTCTTGCTTCTTTCTGCGCCTTTCTTCCTCTTTCTGCACATGTCCCACCTATGTAGGCATAGTTAGAAATTAGCATTTAAAAAACATTTGAAATTCACTGAAAAAACCATAGGTTTCAGGGACATTATAGTTAGAAATTAGCATTTAAAAAACCTTTGAAATTCACCGAAAAAACCATAGGTTTCAGGGACATTATAGTTAGAAATTAGCTTTTAAAAAACCTTAGAAATTCACTGAAAAAACCACAGGTTTCAGGGACGTTATATTTAGTTGGACATTTCACTCATATAAAACCAGAGAAATTCGGCCGTTATATTTAGTAGAGCTAACTATAACTCGCGCCCCCGCAATGCACTGCTGATGACGTCACATATTACATCACTCATGACATGGTCAGTGACATCACTGATGACATCACTGATGACATCTCAAATTACATCACTGATGACATCACTGATGACATCATCCAGTGACTGAGTGTTTCTAAAAAGTTCAAGAATGTTATATATATATATGCCAAGGTGTATTGAAGAATGAGTGGGTGTATGAGTGTCTGAATTGATGATTTAGTGGGTCCGTGACTAACTGTATAAGTGAGTGATTAAACGTGTCTTAGTGAATGCATGGGTGAATGATTAATCTGTGTGAATGTCTGTATCAGTCTGTCAGTTGGTGTGTAAGTGTATGGGTTGGTGAGTAGTCCAATTAATGGCGTACGAAGTCGCATATAAGGAGGGTGACGCCCACATGCACTTTCTGACTGCTCCACCCTTTGAGAAAGAGGAGAACTCGAAACGCGTCAGGGCAGCGGTCTGATGCTTGAATTGCTGGAAATAGTGGCTGTTCGCACCGCAAATAAAGCTGTTTTGGGGATAGCTGTCCTGTGTCCAAGTGCGGCTTGCCTGTTAGACTTCCCCAGTGAGCCACAATGTAAAAAGCGGCCGTCCTGCTGCTAAGCCTGCACCACTCCGAATTATGGGGAACACGGAGCCTGTGATCCACGGGGCTCCGAATGTGTGGCACAAGACATGGATAAGAATAGCCAGGGTTCCGGGGCTCATGGAGAGCCTTGAATTTGCATTTTATTGAAAGTGCATCCATCCGAGGGAAAATAAAGGACTTCACCTCCCAGAAAGCAACGTACTTACCTCATACAGAGTAGTCCAATTAATGGCGTACGATGTCGCATATAAGGAGGGTGACGCCCACATGCACTTTCTGACTGCTCCACCCTTTGAGAAAGAGGAGAACTCGAAACGCGTCAGGGCAGCGGTCTGATGCTTGAATTGCTGGAAATAGTGGCTGTTCGTACCGCAAATAAATCTGTTTTGGGGATAGCTGTCCTGTGTCCGAGTGCGGCTTGCCTGTTGGACTTCCCCAGTGAGCCACAATGTAAAAAGCGGCCGTCCTGCCGCTAAGCCTGCACCACTCCGAATTATGGGGGACACGGAGCCTGTGATCCACGGGGCTCCGAATGTGTGGCACAAGACATGGATAAGAACAGCCAGGTTTCCGGGGCTCATGGAGAGCCTTGAATTTGCATTTTATTGAAAGTGCATCCATCCGAGGGAAAATAAAGGACTTCACCTCCCAGAAAGCAACGTACTTACCTCATACAGAGTAGTCCAATTAATGGCGTATAATGTCGCAAATAAGGAGGGTGACGCCCACATGCACTTTCTGACTGCTCCACCCTTTGAGAAAGAGGAGAACTCGAAACGCGTCAGGGCAGCGGTCTGATGCTTGAATTGCTGGAAATAGTGGCTGTTCGTACCGCAAATAAAGCTGTTTTGGGGATAGCTGTCCTGTGTCCGAGTGCGGCTTGCCTGTTGGACTTCCCCAGTGAGCCACAATGTAAAAAGCGGCCATCCTGCCGCTAAGCCTGCACCACTCCGAATTATGGGGGACACGGAGCCTGTGATCCACGGGGCTCCGAATGTGTGGCACAAGACATGGATAAGAACAGCCAGGTTTCCGGGGCTCATGGAGAGCCTTGAATTTGCATTTTATTGAAAGTGCATCCATCCGAGGGAAAATAAAGGACTTCACCTCCCAGAAAGCAACGTACTTACCTCATACAGACTAGTCCAATTAATGGCGTACGATGTCGCATATAAGGAGGGTGACGCCCACATGCCCTTTCTGACTGCTCCACCCTTTGAGAAAGAGGAGAACTCGAAACGCGTCAGGGCAGCGGTCTGATGCTTGAATTGCTGGAAATAGTGGCTGTTCGTACCGCAAATAAAGCTGTTTTGGGGATAGCTGTCCTGTGTCCGAGTGCGGCTTGCCTGTTGGACTTCCCCAGTGAGCCACAATGTAAAAAGCGGCTGTCCTGCTGCTAAGCCTGCACCACTCCGAATTATGGGGAACACGGAGCCTGTGATCCACGGGGCTCCGAATGTGTGGCACAAGACATGGATAAGAACAGCCAGGTTTCCGGGGCTCATGGAGAGCCTTGAATTTGCATTTTATTGAAAGTGCATCCATCCGAGGGAAAATAAAGGACTTCACCTCCCAGAAAGCAACGTACTTACCTCATACAGAGTAGTCCAATTAATGGCGTACGATGTCGCATATAAGGAGGGTGACGCCCACATGCACTTTCTGACTGCTCCACCCTTTGACAAAGAGGAGAACTCGAAACGCGTCAGGGCAGCGGTCTGATGCTTGAATTGCTGGAAATAGTGGCTGTTCGTACCGCAAATAAAGCTGTTTTGGGGATAGCTGTCCTGTGTCCGAGTGCGGCTTGCCTGTTGGACTTCCCCAGCGAGCCACAATGTAAAAAGCGGCCGTCCTGCCGCTAAGCCTGCACCACTCTGAATTATGGGGGACACGGAGCCTGTGATCCACGGGGCTCCGATTGTGTGGCACAAGACATGGATAAGAACAGCCAGGTTTCCGGGGCTCATGGAGAGCCTTGAATTTGCATTTTATTGAAAGTGCATCCATCCGAGGGAAAATAAAGGACTTCACCTCCCAGAAAGCAATGTACTTACCTCATACAGAGTAGTCCAATTAATGGCGTACGATGTCGCTTTTAAGGAGGGTGACGCCCACATGCACTTTCTGACTGCTCCACCCTTTGAGAAAGAGGAGAACTCGAAACGCGTCAGGGCAGCGGTCTGATGCTTGAATTGCTGGAAATAGTGGCTGTTCGTACCGCAAATAAAGCTGTTTTGGGGATAGCTGTCCTGTGTCTGAGTGCGGCTTGCCTGTTGGACTTACCCAGTGAGACACAATGTAAAAAGCGGCTGTCCTGCCGCTAAGCCTGCACCACTCCGAATTATGGGGGACACGGAGCCTGTGATCCACGGGGCTCCGAATGTGTGGCACAAGACATGGATAAGAACAGCCAGGTTTCCGGGGCTCATGGAGAGCCTTGAATTTGCATTTTATTGAAAGTGCATCCATCCGAGGGAAAATAAAGGACTTCACCTCCCAGAAAGCAACGTACTTACCTCATACAGAGTAGTCCAATTAATGGCGTACGATGTCGCATATAAGGAGGGTGACGCCCACATGCACTTTCTGACTGCTCCACCCCTTGAGAAAGAGGAGAACTCGAAACGCGTCAGGGCAGCGGTCTGATGCTTGAATTGCTGGAAATAGTGGCTGTTCGTACCGCAAATAAAGCTGTTTTAGGGATAGCTGTCCTTTGTCCGAGTGCGGCTTGCCTGTTGGACTTCCCCAGGGAGCCACAATGTAAAAAGCGGCCGTCCTGCCGGTAAGCCTGCACCACTCCGAATTATGGGGGACACGGAGCCTGTGATCCACGGGGCTCCGAATGTGTGTCACAAGACATGGATAAGAACAGCCAGGTTTCCGGGGCTCATGGAGAGCCTTGAATTTGCATTTTATTGAAAGTGCATCCATCCGAGGAAAAATAAAGGACTTCACCTCCCAGAAAGCAACGTACTTACCTCATACAGAGTAGTCCAATTAATGGCGTACGATGTCGCATATAAGGAGGGTGACGCCCACATGCACTTTCTGACTGCTCCACCCTTTGAGAAAGAGGAGAACTCGAAACGCGTCAGGGCAGCAGTCTGATGCTTGAATTGCTGGAAATAGTGGCTGTTCGTACCGCAAATAAAGCTGGTTTGGGGATAGCTGTCCTGTGTCCGAGTGCGGCTTGCCTGTTGGACTTCCCCAGTGAGCCACAATGTAAAAAGCGGCCGTCCTGCCGCTAAGCCTGCACCACTCCGAATTATGGGGGACACGGAGCCTGTGATCCACGGGGCTCCGAATGTGTGGCATAAGACATGGTTAAGAACAGCCAGGTTTCCGGGGCTCATGGAGAGCCTTGAATTTGCATTTTATTGAAAGTGCATCCATCCGAGGGAAAATAAAGGACTTCACCTCCCAGAAAGCAACGTACTTACCTCATACAGAGTAGTCCAATTAATGGCGTACGATGTCGCATATAAGGAGGGTGACGCCCACATGCACTTTCTGACTGCTCCACCCTTTGAGAAAGAGGAGAACTCGAAACGCGTCAGGGCAGCGGTCTGATGCTTGAATTGCTGGAAATAGTGGCTGTTCGTACCGCAAATAAAGCTGTTTTGGGGATAGCTGTCCTATGTCTGAGTGCGGCTTGCCTGTTGGACTTCCCCAGTGAGCCACACTATATATATATATATATATATATATATATATATATATATATATATATATATATATATATATATATATATATATATATATATATATATATATATATATATATATATATATATATATATATATATATATATATATATATATATATATATATATATATATATATATATATATATATATATATATATATATATATATATATATATATATATATATATATATATATATATATATATATATATATATATATATATATATATATATAGAGAGAGAGAGATGGCTAGAAATATAGATGTAAATATAGATATAGCTATGTAATGAGATACCATAGAGTTCTAAGTAAATTTCCTTCTTTATGGAGTGCGTAACACAGTTGTAAAACAAAGAGATGCCCCAATGTACAATGACCATCGAGTGCACCACACAGGTCAATTTGATGTGATAGGGGCGTAACAGGAAGACAAGCCCAGAAGATGCAGTGTCAAGTGATTCTTCGTCCAGGAGCTTTGCGCTGCCAGACGAAGTAACAATCCGGCTGCTGCTGGCACAGGGATTCCCACTGGAGCTTTCAAGAGCTTTCAAGATCAAAACAGCAAGGCTCCTGCCAGAACGGTGATCGCCACTGCAGTTCTCGATATAAACGCCATTCGCTGCCATGCTCAAGAATGAGACCATGCGCTGAAGCTTCATGCGAGCTCGGAGCGCTTGAGAAGAAACCTTGAGCTGCCCGCAGTTTCAGCGTTGAAAGTAGGAGTGCCTGGTGCAGAAGACACAGCTAAGTAAAGTAATGTAATGTAAAGTTAAAGTTATACCCACCGGAAACACTAACTTGAAAGTCCCAAAAATATTTTCAAAGCACGGACTTTTGCATCCAAGGGAGATGAAGCAGGGAAAATGTGTTGAGGTCTTTGATCCAGGGTTCTTTGATGAGATCGCTCATCGCCAGCGTTGGGTTCAAGAAAACGCGAATGGGTCCATAATGAACAGACCACGGTAAGCTGGCAGATAACAAAGGCCCCACCCACCACCAGCTCCCCACAGCTACAGTCTCTCCAAGACGATTCGCCTTAACATGCCATCTACTTGGCAACCCATGCTGATTGTAGAGTACCACAGCAGCATAAGCACAGGTGCTGAAACAGCCCTAGAAGCGCACCTGTTAACTCCAAGCAGGATCGACTATATCAAACGCCGAAACAGGTTGGAGTAAAATCAGCGCACTCAGCTCTTCGAATCGGCCACCACAATGCACACAATTTAAAGTATGACTTATTTGCCATTCTTCCTGGGGATGTACCTCCTCGGAAAATGCTTTGTGCGTCGAGTCCTTGATGTTTTTATACATTTGTTTTTCCCTTCCTCTGATAAATTACAAATCGCATTGTGAGTATAAATCCCATAGACATCACAAAACAATTGCAAGCTGACAGAGAATCTTACTGTGAGCATATTGGGCAGCACTTTATGACAAGTTACGTATTTTAAGTGAAATTGTAGGTTTGCAGAGGCATAGTGAAATGTATTGATTCAGTTTGCATGCGCCTGGGAAAGGAACCTTAGTATAAACCAGCTTCTTGGACAAAAAGATGCCATATTTGTGCCATATGTCTCAGAGTCACTGCAGCATAAACCTGCTTAGTCATCTGTATTACGCAGCAACAGAGACAGAGATGAAATATGTTGTTCTGGTGTTTTCAAATGTCTTTTTCAGGTTTTATTAATTCCATGAGAGAAGAAGAATAATTGAAGCACGTAAAGATCTGCCTGGCTCCTCTGCCCAATGGGGCACCACGTCATCTCATCAGGGGTATGAAGCGCTATAGAAATACTGTGATACAATACAATACAATACACTGGGACTCAATGTTGTGTGGAAGGAGTTCACTGATGAAGAGCTCCAGCAAATGGAGTCAAATTAAATTGATTTTTTAAATCATTTGTTTCCCAAAGCAGCATGGCTCTGAAAAAAACTCATAAAGGCAAAATCTTGTTGTATTTACATTGCAAATTCATCCTGTGGCCTGGTAACACCCATTTTTTGCTGACTGGTACTGGTGGTGGTAACTGACTCTGACTGTCCCTGGGCACTGCCTGACCAGGCCCAGGGCCAGTGCTATGCTGACAACACACATAGAATACAGTGAAAACACCTACATACACTAGGGTACACCATGGGTTAGGGTACCCCTATGATTGGCATGACCTCCCCTATAAGTCTCTAGTACATAATAGGGCAAGGGGATCAAAACTACCTTTAAAACCCTGGTATATAAAGGACATGGCAGTCTAGAGGCCAGCAACTCTTTCTGCACTTGCATGTGTGTCCTTCTGAGGCCTGAGGTCAGTTTAAAAGCAGTCCTGGGTTGCAGGACTGCTTTTAACATGTAAATTGTGCCCAAACTCGACCTTGGTGTTTGGGGCACTTAAAAATGAATAAACTACAATGTTTTGGCATATTAGGTACCCCACGGTCCCCCCTAGGTGTCTCAGTGGTGGGGGGTCAGGTACTTATAAGGAGGACCTTTCTAAAATAGGTTTTATATGCCTTTGGTTTAGAGAAATTGCACATTTCCCTTCCCACATTGTAGTAAAGTGATTCCCAAAATCGACTTTTGTGCTAGGAGCACTGTGGAGTGAGGATCTGGAATAGTTTTACATATTCTGAACCCCTAAAGTCTCCCCTAGGTGTTCCAGGGATTGGGGGTTCTGGAGATATAGACAGGGTCCTTATGAAAGATGTTTTATAAGCCATGGAGTTGGAGAAATTGCCCAGTTCATTCTCCGCATTGCAGATCCCAAGCCACATAAGTTAACATGGCAAGAAGTTATTAATCAATAACTCCCGCCAGGAAAAACTGTAAAATATCATTCAAGGACTTACTAGAATGGTATTGATAAATCCAACACTATGCTATTGTTGACATTATCCTAAAATGCACAGACAAGAAGTTATCAGACTTTCTTGTCTGTAAGCCACACTTCAGCCTTCCAGTGATCTGCCCTGATGGGTCAGAGTTAAGTGGATTAGCAAGGCTGCTTTAATGAGGTGGTAAGTAGCCCCTGGGGTGAGAGAGCCATTCTGGGAGGAGAGGGTTCTGCTGCATAGGAATGCCGGAGCAAACCATGATCTTCAAAAGAAGGATGGGACAGACAGAAGAGGCCAGTTTCATTTACACCCCTCCTCTTTGAACCCAACCAGAGGACAAGCTTAAGGAAGGAATGTGCAGATTCCAGGGGCAGGGAGAATATGGCGGTGAGCCATCCTGGAGTTTGGTTTAGCCAGCTCCTGCCTCTCTGCTGAGACTTCAGCCATATTGAATTTTGGAAAAATAGTGCTTTCTGTGAGAACATTGTGCCACACTTTGGAGGAAATGGTCATGCTCTGGGGTGTTGTCCTGCACATCATTGGACAGGAGTGCCCTCCTGTGGGTCCCCAGAGAACACTGAATAAGTATCTGAGAGGGAAAGTGCCTCTCAGATCTACTGCTTGAAACTAAAGGAAGAAGAAGGGTCCATGCTGAGAAGTTTGATTTGCACCAACCAGGCCCTGACTGCGCCTGCTGCACAATCTTAGGCTACAGCCCTGTGGATCAAACCTGCTTCAAAACGACTAAAGAGTAGACTCCCTGCAACCTACAAGTTAACAGGCTCACCTGGACCATCACCACTAAGAATCGCCAGCCTGGAGTACTACCAGTGGATTTGTAAGGGTTTTGTCCAAGTGGATTGTAGGAATTGAAGTCCCACACTTTCAAGGACCATCTTGGAGCTTCCAAACCCTTGGAGTAAGTTTTGGACATGTTGGGATCCTCAAAGGAACTTCGGGAAGAATTTCCAGAAGTTAGGAGAACTTTGGAGCAACTTTGAAAAAAAAGCTCCACAAGTGGACCGACTCGACCTGGCCAGCCAAGCCGGTGATCCTCAACCGCGAGCCGGCCTGCCCTCCAGGTTCGTCCTGACTTCCAGAGTTTGACCGGGAGTTGGTTGAAACCCAAGCCGGCAAACCCTCACCGAATCTGGCCTGGTGAAGAGCATCGAGGGACCCCAGGAGAAAAAGCTCGGTAAAAGTTTCTAAGTCTGAACGTAGAAGAGGTGACCGGGACCAACCGCCAGAGTCAAGCCGCCCACCTTCAACCGCTAGCCGGCCTGGATCTCTGGTTTGTCCCACTGGAAAGCTCCGAAGGTTTGACTTCTATAGGCTGGACCGGGAGCTCGTCGCAAGGCAAGCCAGCGAACGCTCACAGAATCCGGACTGGCTAAGAACTTCAAGGGACCCAGGGAAGAAAAGCTCCAGAAACGTTTCTAAGTCAGAAGGTAAAAACTTTGACCAAGACCTACCGTGAGGTGTAGCCGCGCAGGGCTCCAGCGCAGTCGGCCTGAAACTTTGACTTTGTCCTGGTCCAGCGTGACCAGATGTCCCAATAGGCGCTATAGGTTTCTATGTGATTTATAGTGATACATCTTTAAAAATTCATATCTCCGATTCCCTACATTGGATGTTTTCTGTTTGATGTTGTTTTAAAGATAAAAATATTTCCTATTTGTATAAATTGGTTTTCAATTTTTATTGTGTGTTGTGTCTTAATTATTTACTGAATTGTTGTTTTTAAATGCTTTACATACCTGTCTCTAAAGTTAAGCCTGCGTGCTTGCAGCCAAGCTACCAAGGGCTGAGCATGGGAATAATTTTCTGACACCTATTCTGAGCCCTAGACTGTGCTAGTGGCCTTATTGCCCGTGGCAGATGCATATTTGCCACTGCTAATAACCCACTTTCCAACATATGGCTTCAAATATTTTCTTCAGACTATCAATGAAGGGCCAGATTTATTTATAACTCCTGTTCGCTATACTTACACTTTTTCTTAAATATACCTGTTGGTATTTACCAAGCTTTCCTTCTTCATAGGCGTATCTTACAACTGCCATCAGGACTAGACTCAGAGTTCAATTTAGACTTTTGCCGAGAGTGTACTCTGTCACATTTGGAGTTGGGCTCAACTGGAGTATGTTGATGGCGAAAACTACTCCGTCTTCACTGCTAACATACACTGCAGACAGCCCGACAGAATAAGGGCCATCAGAGGTTTGGCCATGTGTTCTCCCACTCTACTAAGTAGGCAAACACAAGATACATTTTAACTATCCATCACCGCCAGGTAAAACTTGGCAGTAACAGGTGCTGAAAACTGCAAAACGACCCCTACGCCATGATGTCATTTTTTTTTATTTTCAAAAAGAAAATCTTGCTTTGGTATTTTTTTCGTGAGCATAAAAAAGTTGAAAGTTTGACAGTTGTCTCTATCATGTTGATGAAGCCATCCGTCAACTTTCAAAGCGTTTACAGAAACTGCAGTGAAGGTGATTCCCATAAGTGCAAGAGATCTCCTGTGGATCAGCGGGAATCTACAAATTTGGTGGGTGGGTCCATCAACCTGACGTAGTAAATTCCCATCTTCCAAAGTCTAAATCAGTCCCATGGTGTTTGAAATTCAACACAAACAGTAAATGACACTTGTTTGGGGCAAGGAAATTTAACATAAATGTTGAATTAACTTTGGAAATTATTTCTTTGATCGCTAAATATTTTTCCTAACTTGTGCTTTCTTCTTCCACTTAGTGCTATTTCTTTCCTAATTCTCCATGGGAACCAAGGTAATTGGTGCACACTTTCTGCAGGTGTTACATCTCGCCCCTGTTCTTGTATCTTCAGGTGCAGATAAGTGTAGAAAATGCACTTACAGTTTTTGTAAATCGCCCAAATGTTAAACCTTTTTCACCTCATTTGTAAAGGGTACAGGATTTTCCAAACTACTCCCCCAACACACACCAGGAGATGCTCACAAATTACACTTAAGATATAACCTAACAGTGCATAAATTAAACATGCATAAGTTGTGTACTCTAAATTCACTGACATAAGACACTTTCTAAACTTTCGCACATATGGTGTAGCATAACATAACATGACACAAAATGACAAGGCATATCATTGTATTGTATTGTATTGTATTGTATTGTAATTGCATTTGTATAGCGCTTACTACCCCTGACGAGGCGTCGAAGCGTGGTGTGACATAATTCTGTTTCAATGGCAGCAATTGTAGGACCAATAGCTCCATACCCACATTTCTTGGAGAACTGTTTGATGACCTGAGTGATGCTAGTAGTTTTATTTGTTAGATGAGTGATATGATTAGTCCAGTTATGTTTTTTTGTGTATTTAACCTCTGAAATAGGTATATTTTGTTATTACATTGATTCTCCTTTGTTCAAGGCTCCAGTTGTACCGTGTTTGAGCATTTCCAAAGGACATTATTTTGATTTTGTAGTAACTGATGTTTAGCCTGTTAAAGTTGTTATACTCTTGTGAGTGGGTTAACTTGCATTGTAAGCCATTCTGAGCAGTGGAGAGGATGACTTTGGGCTAAGTTAAAGTGTACTGGACAGGGTACTCCATCGCAAACGCAACAGAGTATCTTGCCCGCCAAACCTTCAGTCTGCCCACCTCATTTACATTCAGGCACACTGTAAGTATTCCATCAACAGAACTCCCATTGGCATAGTGACCTTCAAATGAGGACTTTACACCATTCTGCATATTTAGGGTAGGTGGGGTAAACTTGGTGGTACGGGGCAGGAAAAAAAACAATAATAACACCAACACCTTACAAGAAAACTCCCAGGGTGTGGGAGTCATTGCTTTTTGTTTTTCAAAACAAACTCACACGTTGGGGGTTTGTTTTTGAAAAACAAAGAACTTTGGAAAAGTTTGACAGTCGGCCATGAACTTGAACTTGAACTTGACGGTCGGCCATCATGGCTGATGGAATCACCCATAAAACGTTTCCTACATTGACAGGATTCACCATGATAGCAATTTGTGTCAATGTAGTGGGTTCTCCGCAGGGCTGGCACACAACTCTAACTTGGGTGGATGGAGGTCCCTTGGGATGGCGGTGGTAATATCTTCCAACATCCTGACTGAGTAAACTGCATCCCTGATACCCTAAATCCGTCCGAAAGACATCTGTATATGCTACATGGGTTACTGGTATGCGACTGTGTTTTGGAGTGTTCCCATCATTATGATCTACAGCTTCAGGAAGATATACAAAGAAAAAAGAATAGGTGCTAAGATAGAGCTTCACTTTAAGGCGTTGCTTGTTTAATCCTTGGCATGAGGCCTTTTCCATTGTAAAATTTGATCTGAAGACAGGTTTGTGTATGAAGTTCAATTATTAGGTGCAGAAGGGTTTGGTCAATTCCCAGGACATGAGTTTGACCCAAAGCTTATTTCTGTCAATTCTGTCAAATGCTGTTGAGTAAGTTACATAACATGCAAATTGCCTCTTTTCTTTGGTATTTATCATAAGATATTGCAAGATGATGTCTAATGATGAGCATTGAGATCTAAAGCCTGTTTGGTGCAATTGTATTATTATTTTCTCTGTTGCCCATTTTGACAGAAACTTTAGAAGATGTGTTGTGAAGATTTTACCTTCGGCATCAAGTAGTGCAATCAACTGATAACACTTTGGTTCGGATTTTAGACCCCTTTGTATATCCATTGCAATATGGATCCTTTCCAAGAGGGTAATATATATATATATATTTTTTTTTTGTTGAAGATTTCTTTATTGGTATTTTTGATCAGTACAATCATACAAGCATGGCACATCAGCATAATTCGGAAATAAAGACTTATGCATATATTCATATTGTATTGTTTACGTGGTCTGTCTATTAATGTCCATCTGTCAGCAACCCTCTCTAGGACTTGCTCCCCAGGATCAGGAGGAAAACGGAGTTCAAAGTACATCCCGGACAGGCCTCACCAGTAGTCTACCCAGTAAGGTCTGGTGAATATGCATGTCCTCCTTCATTCATTCCATCCCTCCCACCATCTCCCCGTCCTCCCGTATTCAACAACAATTAAGAATGTCAGCATCTCCCATGCGCGGGGGTGTAGCATCATGTATGATTTGAGAGGGTCCCATATATTTTTCGGCCCAGAGGATGGTGGTATCAATTCAGAGTATATAGACATTTGTTCCTGGCAAAATAATAAATCATTGATCCAATCTTTGAATTTAGGAGCTCTCCCCCACTCCCACCTGCACGCCACCTTTCATTTGGCCTGAAGCAACCCAAGCGAGACGTATCTTCTAACCGTCACTTCCACATTCTCAGTGTATCCCAGCAATGCTACGAGTGGGGTAAGCTGTAGTTGTGTACTCTTCATCTGTATCAGGGCAGCTGCTACCTGTGTCCAGTAGCTATTAACTGAAGGATATGTCCACGTCAGGTGGAGGAAGTCAGCTCCCTCTGTCCACATCTGTCGCACCTATCAGTGGTATGTAGTCGGTATTGGCGTAGCCGGGCCGAAGTATAGTAAACCCGGTGCAACAACATATAATGTATTATACGTAGTCGTCTGCTAGCCATAATCTTCCCAGTTTGCTGGCAGCAATGTAGCCATTGCTTGTCACTGAGAGTAGTTCCCAACTCAGCCTCCCAGCTTGATCTCGCCCCACTGTCCGCATCGGCCTACTCTGATTGAATACTGCAGTATAGCATTGAAACTACGATTGTGGGGTCTTGTGTTTGCAACAGTGAATGCAGAGGAGGAAGCTTAGGGGGCTCCTGTGGGAAATCAGAAGTAGCTGGCCGAATGTTGTGTCTTAACCGAATATATAAGAATATCTCCATCGGGGTTGGTGCTCTGCCCTGAAAGAAGGTTTCTCTGCTTTTGAAGTCTTCTTTGTGCAGGTCTCCCCAAGTGTGAATTCCAGCCCTCGAGAGCATCTGTCAGCAGCCCGCTTCATGTGTCACTGGGAGCGAGGGATGGTAAGGTAATCACAAAAGCGAAGAGTATAACATAGGGATGTTGAGGTGCTTGGCTGGTCCTCGCCAAGCTGTAGTAGTGCAACTACTGTGGTGGTATTTTCTCCCGTTTCCTGGGGACCCATCCCCAGGAAAGCAGCTGTCAGAGTTGGGGCCATGTATCTCTGCTCTATCACCAGGTGGAACATGTAAGGGGGGGTAGAACCAGTATGAAGCAAAGTGTGCCTGGGCACATAGGAAGTTCCATTCCAAATTTGGGGCTTCAAAGCCGCCCCTTGAGAAAGGCCGTACCAGTACTTCCCAACGGAGCCTTGGTGATTTACCCCCGCAAGCTAGGCAGATTAGTTGTGTTTTAAGCAGTCTAAAAAATTGGCGACCAGAAGTATAGGGAATGTTTATGAAAAGGTATAGTAGTTTGGGTAATATGACCATTTTCATTAAGGATATGCGTCCTGCTAACGATAAGGGCATGGAGATCCATCGTATGATGGAGTCTGTCAGGGTATCTAATATCATGGCCTAATTAGCCTGGATCAATTCTTCCCTGTCTCTGGAAATGACAATCCCTAAGTATTTAATTTCTGAGTCGCACCATTACAGTGGGTAGTCTGGAATATAGCGAGGGGTTTTGGGGGTAAGTGGGAAAATCTGGGTTTTCTTGCAGTTTATCGTTATGCCAGAGCGCCCTCCATAACTGATATATTCCCTGAGTATTGTGTTAAGGCTTGTTTGGGGATCATGCATGTATAAAGTGATATCAGCATAGAGGGATACTAATAAGTGCTGGTCGAGTACCGAATCGCATACTCCCGGTAGTGTTGTCTGAGATTTTCAGCCAGTGGTTCCACTGCCAAAGCAAAAAATAGGGGGGACAACGGGCACCCCTGCCTGGTGCCTCGGGAAATGGGGAAATACGGAGAGCAAACGTCATTTATTTGTACTCTTGCCTGTGGTTGCTGGTATAGAAGCTCTATCCAGGAAAGAAATAATGAGGGGAAACCCAGGCATTTCAATACGGCTGGTAGGTAGTCCTATTCCAGGGAATCTAAGGCTTTGGTGGCATCTAAAATGACGCCCACGGCTGCCAGGTCAGGATCAATGTCTTGCAATAGTGCGAAGAGAGGGCGTAGGTTGTGTGAGGTTGCCCTTCTTAGTATGAAGCTGGATTGATCAGGCAGCACCAGGGAACTCATAAGGAGTCTCAATCGATTGGCCAGAACTTTGGCTAGTATTTTCACATCACATATGATCAGTGACAGGGGTCTGTATGGCTCACAGACATCGGCCGCCTTACCTGGTTTTAAGAGGGATATGATTTCGGCTTCTCACATGGAAGGAGGGAGAAGGCCCGATTCTCATGTCTCCTTGTATAGGGCCTTAAGGATAGGGACCAAGCTGTCCGTGGATGTTTTATAAAACTCGGCCGGGAGGCCGTCAGGATCAGGAGTACACCCCGAACGTAGCTGCATAATTGCTGTCCTAATCTCGTCTCCATCAAAAGCCGCCAAAAGAAAGCTCAGTTGGGCATTATTCAGCCATCCCAGGGCCATATCGTGTAGATAAGCATCCACATTGAGAGGATGGGACCTGCGGGTGGTATAGAGGGAAGAATAGAATGTAAAGAATGTGTGAAGAATGCTTTCTGTATCCTTCTAAAGGTCACCTCTGGAGTCTCTGATCTCAAGTATGTAGTTCAAGAAGCAAAGCTTATGGATGGTCTCAGCTAGAGCCTTTCCGGGCCTCTCCCCCTCCCCATACGTCTAGCTTGATGATATCTGCTGCGGAAGAGGCAATCTCGCCCGTGGTATCCTGATAATTGGAGAGTGTGTCTCTAAATTTGGCTTTTATATCCGCCTCATAGGGATGATTCCACGGATTAAAGATCCGTCTCCATTTTCCTGAGACTATCGCAGATATCACGCAATATGCCTCAGCCCTTAGTTATACAGATGCAGTGGATGGTAAATTTGAAGGCTTCCCATGTGGTTTACTATTTCGGGACTGAGTGCATAGTGCACTGGAAAAAAATCTTTGATTTCCTGGCGCAATTCCTCTCTAAAGAGAGTGTCCAGCAGAGTATTAGGAGGGAGTCTCCAGAACAGATGGGGGGAAAGGGGAATGTGGGACCGGAGAGTGGTTCGAATATGTGTGGGCCAAATGTTGTACCTGCACCAACCAGGTGCCAAGCCCCCTGGTTAGGAACCAGGAATACAACCGTGACCAGCTTGAGTGCACTGACAAAATGTGCTCTCCCTTACAGATGAATGCATAGTTCTCCAGGCATCTAAGAGATTATATTCCCTGATGACGTCCCCCAGGTGACACTGAACATTGATGTATTGGTGTGCTTGAGGATTCGACCTGTCCTGTCTTGGGTCAATCGTGAGATTGAATTCACCACCCCAAATAATGTGTGTAAAACCTATAATAACAACCAGACCCCATAATTTAGTGAAAAAATCCACATCATCCATGTTTGGTCTGTAACAGTTTACCATTGTCACTGAGTGGGTAGCTAGTGTGTCCCTCATAATACAGTAGCGGACTGAGGGGTCCTGCATGGAGCCTTCCGCAACATAGGGTGTATGTTTCCGGATAATAATAGCTATACCTTGAGAATATGTGGAGTATGAAGAAAAGCTGCTATGGGAGGCCCATCGTGTTGCGAATGTGATCTGAGAGCCAGCGCCTATATGCATTTCCTGAAGCATGGCCACGGCATTTGCGTGGGTTCCCAAGTCCTCTCATGTTCCACATCAAAACATTATATCCCGGGCATGATAGACGATCTGTTATGTGTTACCGTTTGTGATTGCTGTGTGGGTAGGGCCTGTCCAGTGGAGTATCATGAGCCTGCAGTGGACATATACTGGCGCCCAATGTGCTGTACCATGCATCATGCAACCAATGTCCCACAATCTAAACCCACCATCCTCACACAACGGCAGCCCAATCCCACCAGAGACAAGCACCCCCCCTCCCATCGGCCCCAACGGGGGCCTATAACCCTACCACATGATCCCCGAATGGGGTAACTAAATAGTCCCCAGGGGGGGGGGAAATAAGTCAAAAAGGATCAGAAGAGAGAAAGATAAAGGAAGAAAGGAAAGTAATGAAGGGACAAGCCACCCCATTGTGGTGAGGCTAATGGTAAAGCAAGAATGCTGATAGAAAATAATAATTGAGGAAGGACAGCAATAGAGAGTAAGAAAAAATAATAACACAGTGTACTGTATCAGGAGTATCCTTCCGGGGTATCAACACAGGGCAGGGCTGGCCCTCCTTGAGTAAACGAGGGCATCCAGGACAGTTATTGGCGGCCCCATACGACCTACAACAATGGCAACAGTTTCCATTTCTGCAGCGATGATATCTGGTATTTTAATATCTTGGCACATCTGGAGGCGATTAAAAATTTCCTGAGACATTATAGCAGATTGTTGGGATCAATTCAGTTTAGTATTGATGAGAGGCGTGCATATTGATAAACCAGGGGGGACTAATCTACCGGCCAGCATTCCTAGTCCAGGGTGCGAGTCACCCTCATGTGGGACAGAATTCCCTAGCCTGGATCCGAGCCCCGAGGAAGACGCCGTAAAAATTCTCCAGAATGTTGTGGGCTAGTAAAGAAGTGTTGCCTCCCTTAGTGAGCGACTCGAAGGTGGGCCGTGTATAGCATGGTGTTAGTGATGTTAGCTTGTTGGAGTTTTCTCTAGACTGGGAGAAATTTCTTCCTAGCTTCTTGGACCGCCAGAGTGAAATCAGGGTATATAGCTATATCATTGCCTATAAACGTGAGCATGCACCGTTCTCTGCCAGGTGAAGTGCCGCATTGCGGTCTTGGTAATTCAGCAACCTTGCCACGATGGGTCTTGGCGTGGCGCCCGGGGGAGGCTTAGCCATCAACGAGCAGTGGGCCCTCTCAACTACAACAATAGGGAGAAGGCATCGGGCCAAAGATAGTTGTAAGCATCAGTTCCACATACTCCTCCATTTTTCCGATGTTGGTTGACTTTGGCACCCTGAGGATTCTTATATTGTTTATACGCGAGCGCGCTTCTAGGTCTTTGTTCTTTGCCGCTATGACTTTCAATATGCGTTCCATGTTGAGAACCTGGACTTCTAGCTCCGATGTTCTGTGTTCTGCCTCCCCCATCCGTCCGTCATGTTTTTCCGGTTTTTGGGCTATAAAATCCATTCTCATGCACATGGAGTCCATCTTGGATTCTATAGACATGAGGCCTTGCTTCATTGTGATAAGGAGCCATTTCATATTGTCGTTGCTGGACGGCTGGTCCGTCCGCATCCCTTCAGCCATGGTGTGGTCAGTTTTCTTGCTGTGAGTCCAGGCTGACTTACGGGGCTCAAATTGTAGCTTTGATTGCTTCCCCTCCATTCTGCCCTTATCGATGGGGTATAAGCAAGTTGCCTCGAGATGTGGCAGGCCAGGATTGGTTCAGTCTGGGTGATCCACTTCCCAAGCCTCCAGTGCTGGCAGTAGTTGTGGCCCTTTGTCGATGGTCTTCGGGTTCCGTTTTACCCTCCCTGAACCTTTTTGAGGGCGTACGAGCAAACCCACACACCCAGCTCAATCTCACCACTCACAGCAGGGCCCAAGTCAGTCCTGGGGGGCAGTGCTATTAAAGTCTGTGCACACCAAGGGGGTAATGGTCAATCAGGCCGCTAGTATGAAGGATCCCAACCTCAATCAGGCAGTCGGTCAGGGAGGGGTGCTGACAATCGGCTCGGGTAGCAAGCTGCGCGGCTGCATGGCCGGTGTCAGCGTGGGTCTGCCAATCCCCGTGATTACATAGGAACTCAGCCGCTCCACCCCCTCTCACCTCAGGGCCATGTATTCTCTTGCATTCTCCGGTGTTAGACCCAGAGCCTCCCTGAACCAGCACCGCTATAGGCCCCTGTCGTGCACGGCAGGGCGCAGACGTGGATACTCTGCCTCCATCAAACGATGGAGATCACACACAGGGGAGCAGCCACAGGCCTCCGCAGCAGCCGCCATTCAAGGATTACGGATAGTGTCACAAGCCGATAGGCCCCCTCGGTGTTTGTTTCTCCGCCTGAGTAATTACCAGGAAATGACCGGTCCATTAGGTTGCGGCATATCTTATACATTCTGCGCTGCCGATTTAATGAGTTATACGGATGTTTGGAGCAGGAATATGTTGATTAAAAGCCCCGGACAGCAGGAGCCTCATGAAGGTGTGGCCATCTTGCTAGCCCGCCCTTTAGCGCCCCTCCAAGAGGGTAATATTTGACTGGTTAAGGTCATGATATTAAACAGATTTGTCAAAATGCTACTCCAGTAGTATGCTCATATTCTTTTGTTACTATTACAGCAATAGAAATGTCTCTTGGCCGTTGTGCACAAGATGTTTTACTGTTTGTTATTTGTATGGCTATTTCATCTGTTAGAACACTGACACAATATTGTGGTAAACAAAATCATTGATAAAAGTATTGAGTCAAAAATATATATATTTTTTTAATTCATAAATGTAGTATAATGTAAAATAAATACATTACACTAATATTTAATACTATAATTCCATACACACTTATATACACTTATATAAACACTTATATAACACTTGTATAAACACATAAACACACATATATATGTTTTTGTGTTTATATAAGTTGAAAGATGTATATATATACACATATATATAGATATACATATATATAAATACAGTTTAACATAATTAATAGAAATATTTTTTTACATTATATAATTATTTTTTTAATATTTGAAATGTATTATTATGAAAGCACACACACACACATATACATCTATATACATATATATGTATATTTATATGTATATCTGTGTTAGTGTGCATATATATATATATATATATATATATATATATATATATATATATATATATATATATATTCAGCTCAAAATTTGTCCACCAGATGAGCAGCACTCAGACAACAGCAGCAAAACAACAGCCTTTGATAGGTATGAACGGTATTCCGCCTGCGGATACTTTAAACAGCCGTTCCGTATAGGACTGCCTGACGCGTTTCGAAGTTCCTCAACTTCTCTTCAGAGGCTTTAACGGAAAGGATGCGTGCATGTACCGGTCCCAGTTCACATTTAAATATTGCACGCCCCCAAATGGGCCGCTCCTATGAGACTGTGCATGATGGGAGCTGTAGTCTCGGCACTTAGTAATCCACAGATGGATGCACACATAATGTTCTGTTGAATTCAAAGTCCTCAATGGACCCCGCAGACGGGCCCGTCCTAGATCCTCTGCTGCTGCCCCACATTTACGATTCAGTCAATACCAAGTCGCGTGGCCCCCTTGATTCGCGGGGTGGTGCTCGCTCCGCGGCAGGACGGCCGCGTATAGATTCAGCTCCACAGTTGTCCACCAGATGAGCAGCACTCAGACAACAGCAGCAAGACAACAGCCTTTGATAGGTATGAACGGTATTCCGCCTGCGGATACTTTAAACAGCCGTTCTGTATAGGACTGCCTGATGCGTTTCGAAGTTCCTCAACTTCTCTTCAGAGGCTTTAACGGAAAGGATGCGTGCATGTACCGGTCCCAGTTCACATTTAAATATTGCGCGCCACTACTCAGGGCTTGATTACAAGTCTGGCGGTCCACTGCCTGCCAGACTCATGAGGGCGCGGCGGTAGCGGTCTCCCGACTGCCCTGTTAAAATACGGGCAGTCAGACCACCATTGCCCCGCCGCAGCCGCCAGGGAACCACCGTTCCCTGGTGGTGGTAAGGCAGTGTAGAGGCAGTGATATGCTTGGCGGGACCGCTGGTGTCATGCCAAACATATTACAAGGTTCCTCTCTGCCTCGGTTTGCATGGCGGTTCCACTGCCATGAAAACCGTGGCGAGAGGAAACAAAGAGGGCCCTACCCCCCCTGGTGCCTCACGCCAGGTGGATGCCAACAGAAGCCCCCAGGGAGATACAAACCCCAGCCCTGGGAAATGAGAACACGGAGACACGGAGACAGTACTACAAATCATGAGGAAATCTGCGATCATCAACCTTTCGGACATGATACTTTCAAAGGAACAGACTGAAGTCTTGGAATTGGGGCTTTCCTTTGTTCCTGGGGTCAACATGGATTTCACAAAGGTCAAGATGGAAATTTTAGAACTGTTCCGCAAGATTCGGCTAAAGGCATTTTTTATGAATAAAGAAGAGAAGATGCGCCCAGAGGCCTCTGGATTACGCAACTAATATTCATTCTGCCCACCAGCAAATAGCATACCAAAGAACATCTTGGCATTCGAACACGCTGTGCTGTCTTTACTAGATGTGTTGGAAAGGAAGAAAGTTCACGTGACAAGAAATATCTCGCAAGAACACAAGAAAGCTATAGCTGCACTAAAGGAACAACAAATAGCAGTTATAAAACCAGCGGATAAGGGTGGGGCGGTGGTTCTCTGGTCCCAGCAAGCATATTTAGCGGAAGGAAAAAACCATGTACAGAATCCCTTATGGTACCGGAGGATTCCACAGGACCCTACAAATGAGATCTCACAAGAAATTGCGAATGCAGTCACTGAAGGTACGGAGCACCACATATTAGGACCAAGAGAGGCGGAATATCTAACAAAAAAACATGCCAGGGTGTCCATACTTTACTTTCTCCCGAAGGTACACAAGGACGCAACTAATCCACCGGGCCGCCCAATTGTTTCTGGGTGTGATTCCATTTTGGAACCGCTGTCCAAGTACGTAGACGTATTCTTAAAACCATTCTTGCAGGAAGTCCCTTCTTACCTACGCGATACCATGGATTTTATTAACAAGATCGAAGGTTTTCCTTTTGATCCGGATACCAACCTATTAGTCACAATGGATGTGTCATCATTATACACACAGATTCCCCAACAAGATGGCCTTGATGCGATGGAAGTATTCCTGGAAGCAAGACCCAGACCCCATCGGGTGCCGACGGAATTCATTCTTAAATTGGCATCTATCTCACTGAGGAGGAACTTCTTTAAATTTGACAATGAATTTTTTATCCAAGTCAAAGGCGTAGCCATGGGCTGTCCTTTTGCGCCTGAGCTGGCAATCCTGTACATGGCGAAATATGAAGATCGATTTGTGTATCACAACAATCCATACAGTGCATACTTAAAACAGTGGTACAGGTATATTGATGATATTTGGTGCCTGTGAGAGGGGCCCGAAAACATCTTACAAGAGTTCCACACATGGCTTAATGACCGCAGCCCAGATATTAAATTCAGCCTTGAATACAGCAAACACAGTTTTTCATTTTTGGATGTGAGTGTGAAAATTTCACCACATTACATACAAAACCCAGGGACAAAAATAATGCCCTACACTACAGAAGCTACCATCCCAGAAACCTTAAGAACAATTTGCCATTTGGGCAATTTTTAGGCATAAGACGTAACTGTTCGAGAAGGGAAGACTATGAGTTACATGCAGAAGCACTCGTCAACAATCTCTTGGAAAGGGGATATCCCAAGAAACTGTTAAAACATTCTCTCAAAAGGGCATGGTTCACCCCCAGGGAACATTTGTTAACTAAGAAAAGCAGACCACCGACTGACCGCATTGTTTGTGTTTCCACGTTTGGGCCCTACACACAACCTGTGAAGAAAATTATACGTAACAACTGGCATTTGATTGAAGGAACCATTCCCAACATCGGGCCACCACTCTTCGCTCTTAAAAAAAAACAGGAGTATCGGTCAACAAGTTGCGAACACAGCAGGCCAACAAAGAAAACCAGCGACGCTTTGCACTATGTTAAATCTTCCACCTGTGCAAGGGCATCATAAATGTGGAACATGTTCAGTTTGTAATTCAACCACAGAAGGATGCACCTTCACTGACGGCCAAAGACACTGGCGGCACAATGAATTTACAAATTGCAAATCCAAAAATGTAGTCTACGCTGTGACATGTCCGTGTAAAAAGATATATATTGGAAAAACATCCCAAGAAGTGCGAAATCGTATTGTGCAACATCGTTCACGATTGAAAAATAAGATCCTCACTGCCGCAATGGTTGAACATTTTACAACTCTAAACCACAGATTTGATGATTTTACATGAACTGTATTATCATTGATAATTAAGAACAACCAAAGAGGTGGTGATTCGGAAGTATTACTGGCACAGAGGGAGGCATTCTTAATTATGAAATTCAACACGGCACTGCACGGCCTCAACGAGTTGTCTGAAGTCACAAAACTCTAAAAGGCAACAGTCTGAACACACATGGACTTCATGTCCCACAATGCCCGGAGGCGCCTGACCTCTCAGTTCCCCTTCCAGGTTGTATTAAAGGAACCAGTGTTGCAATGGCCTCATTGCTGCCGGTTTGGAAGCAGAGTAGCATGTTGGATTGATATTTCCCGCAGTATAGAGAAAGAATTACAGGCAAGTGACACGCTGCCACTGGGGGAGGAATAATTGCACACATTCATTCAGAATCTTACCGAAATTATGTTTCCCTTTTATAGGAAATAGATACGATTTGGGAGGAGCTGCTCTTTAAAAGCGTCCGCATCAATTATGGCTTTTTTCGATTTTAAGGTAACAGTGCAGCTGAGTTAGTTTTGCATTGTCACGCAGCACCATGCGCGCACTGAATTCTTTTCTCACAGTCATTCCATTCATTGTTTCCAGGTAATGGACTGACACCACTGAGTTGTCCCACACGTCACATACATTTGAAGGTAGGATCTCTTCCCTTTGGTCCTCTGTTGCACGAAGAGCTGTCCCATTCAGTACATTTAATTGCTAATGCCCTAATGTTTAACCCTCTGTAGCTTCGATCACAATATAAGATTTGAAGCAACGTTTCTGGACATCAGTTCCTGTGGAACAACTCCACACCACAATTAAGGTACCTAAAATATTCCCTGTCCGTAAAGTAATGGTGGTACACGGGGTGTCAGAATGAAAACCAACAATATTTCTTTTAATTTTGCAGAGCCAAAATACCAAGTCCAAGTCCTGAAGAGAATCCTGGATTTGTTAGGGATTCGAAACGCGTTGGCTTTGAGTATGGGGGACTGTTGATGGGGTGTGTCATGAGGAATGTTAAATAATATTTCCCTCAGCAGCTTCTGACAACACCCACCAGTAGGTTAGGTATCCCCATCCTCTCACAGGCAGGACAGGAAACATGTGTTGCGAAAATGAGTAACTGTCCGTCTGGTGTTAATATGAATGTAGGACTGGTTTAATTTCAGGCTGGCACACATGAGCTATTGATGTTTTTCTTGTGATTATTGATTTGTTGTTATTATTTGTTTGCAAAAACGTTCCATATATTATTATTTTTTCTCACAAATTTGTTTTTTTTGCACTATGTAAATGTTGTATATAGTTCTATTTCAAACGTTTTTGAATTGTGCGATTTACTAATGTGGTGTTTCTTTGAAAAGACATGCTCTATTTATTTATGAATGTCTTTGTTGAAATATCAAAAATAAGCGAAATAAAGCTTGAAAACTTTGGAATTAATGGTCTAAGGTTTATCACAACTCTAATCAAAATAACCCCCCCAGACATCCTGTTTGCTTATTTCAATATTGAGGTGGTCCAGTCTGGGGAGTTACGGACCCAAGCCTTGCTTGATCACACTAGGTGGATGCACACAGCGGGGCACAACATGTACCCCCCTGTGTGCATGCACACCAGTTCCTGCATGTCATGGACTTTTTAGTCCATGCCGTGCAGGAACTGTTTTTGGTGCTCCTGATGTGGTGCCCATTTTCTGAGGCACCACCGCGGGAACACAAAAAAAAGCCCTTTAGACACGAAAAACATTCATAATCTGGCAGGCAGCCTGACCATGGGTTTGGCGGTGAGGCGGCGAGGCGGACCTGGCGCTGCACCGCCAAACTCATAATTGGGCCCTTAGTCTGAGCTCCAAACAACCCCGTCTGGGGGATGGAAGAAACTTGCCATCACTTAATGCCTTTTACAGCCGGCAAATTAATGTATTTTCAAAATGGCAGCAAAAAAGCCCGATGCCTTTCGGAGCTACAATTATTGCACTGAAAGGCAGCCCACTTGGGCTAAATTGATATTAGTTCAAATGTTGAACTGTAATAATGGGAATTGTGGCTCAAACATTTTCTGTATTTCCATTGGTAGAAATATATGTTTTTGTATTTTTTCAGTACAAACATGTGATATATTGCGATACAAATGCATGATTTTATTGTGGGTAAAAGGACAACACTTAGGGGCCGATTCCGATCTCGGTCGGAGGCGCACCTAACATCATTCGGTCGGGAAAAAAGCCATGCGAATGCCTGTTTCCCGACCGAACCGCACATTATACCGAACGAGCAAGTACGATGCGCATAACAGCATAGATTCCGACCCAGTCGTACTCACCCAATCCAGGTCCTGTTCCCCGACCGAGCCGGATCTGTAATCGCAGAATCGAGTCGCACGGAAGCCAAAATGCAGCCCCGTCCGGCCGGACAACTACGATGCGCTTCCCGTACGCGCCGAACCCGTCGCTACGCACGGCACGTCAAAGCTTCCGGGAGAGGCGCACATAAGCTCCGATTCGCGCCACAACACGATCCACGGCTACGAGACGAACACGCCAGCGACGAGGACGAGGCGAAGCAAATAGAAAGACGAACGAGACGAACCAACCATGAATCCCTTCGTGCCGATCCTACCAATATTCTACCTCTATTACCGGAACAGGCACGGACGCGTACGGCGCAGAAGGTAAGTCAGACACCAACAACAAAAACAAACTACACGTACCCGACACATCACACACAGAGGGATGCAGAAATACCTACACCAGCAACAGCAGCACCATAGGGGCGGGATGGCCCTCACCAATGCCACACATACACATAGGGGCCCGTATGCCTACCACTACTACCACCCCTACCCAGGGTGGGCTGGATGCCTGTCACTACTACCACCTCTACCCATGGGAGGCTGGATGCCTGTCACTACTACCACCCTTACCCAGGGGGTGCCAGATGCCTACCACTACTACCACCCTTACCCAGGGGGTGCCAGATGCCTACCACTACTACCACCTCTACCCATGGGGGGCTGGATGCCTGTCACAACTACCACCCTTACCCATGGGTTGCCAGATGCCTACCACTACTACCACCCTTACCCAGGGTTGCCAGATGCCTATCACAACTACCACCCTTACCCAGGGGGTGCCAGATGCCTACCACTACTACCAGCTCTACCCATGGGGGGCTGGATGCCTGTCACAACTACCACCCTTACCCATGGGGGTGCCAGATGCCTACCACTACTACCACCCTTACCCAGGGGGTGCCAGATGCCTACCACTACTACCACCTCTACCCAAGGGGGCTGGATGCCTGTCACAACTACCACCCTTACCCAGGGGTGCCAGATGCCTACCACTACTACCACCTCTACCCATGGGGGGCTGGATGCCTGTCACAACTACCACCCTTACCCAGGGGTGCCAGATGCCTACCACTACTACCACCTCTACCCATGGGGGCTGGATGCCTGTCACAACTACCACCCTTACCCATGGGGGTGCCAGATGCCTACCACTACTTCCACCCTTACCCAGGGTTGCCAGATGCCTACCACTACTACCACCCTTACCCAGGGGGTGCCAGATGCCTACCACTACTACCACCTCTACCCATGGGGGGCTGGATGCCTGTCACAACTACCACCCTTACCCATGGGGGTGCCAGATGCCTACCACTACTACCACCCTTACCCATGGGGGTGCCAGATGCCTACCACTACTACCACCCTTACCCAGGGGGTGCCAGATGCCTACCACTACTACCAGCCTTACCCAGGGGTGCCAGATGCCTACCACTACTACCACCCTTACCCGGGGTGCCAGATGCCTACCACTACTACCACCCTTACCCAGGGGTGCCAGATGCCTACCACTACTACCACCCTTACCCAGGGGGTGCCTGATGCCTACCACTACTACCACCTCTACCCATGGGGGGCTGGATGCCTGTCAAAACTACCACCCTTACCCATGGGGGTGCCAGATGCCTACCACTACTACCACCCTTACCCAGGGGGTGGCAGATGACTACCACTACTACCACCCTTACCCAGGGGGTGCCAGATGCCTACCACTACTACCACCTCTACCCATGGGGGGCTGGATGCCTGTCACAACTACCACCCTTACCCATGGGGGTGCCAGATGCCTACCACTACTACCACCCTTACCCAGGGGGTGCCAGATGCCTACCACTACTACCACCCTTACCCAGGGGGTGCCAGATGCCTACCACTACTACCACCTCTACCCATGGGGGGCTGGATGCCTGTCACAACTACCACCCTTACCCATGGGGGTGCCAGATGCCTACCACTACTACCACCCTTACCCAGGGGGTGCCAGATGCCTACCACTACTACCACCCTTACCCAGGGGGTGCCAGATGCCTACCACTACTACCACCTCTACCCATGGGGGCTGGATGCCTGTCACAACTACCACCCTTACCCATGGGGGTGTCAGATGCCTACCACTACTACCACCCTTACCCAGGGGGTGCCAGATGCCCACCACTACTACCACCCTTACCCAGGGGGTGCCAGATGCCTACCACTACTACCACCTCTACCCATGGGGGGCTGGATGCCTGTCACAACTACCACCCTTACCCATGGGTTGCCAGATGCCCACCACTATTACCACCCCTACCCAGGGGGCTGGATGCCTACCACCAACACCACCCCCACTCATAGGATGGACAATGCATGACACAACCAGCACACCACAACCTAGGGAATGCAAGAAAAAGACATCCCCCAACACCATGACAAGCGTGTGTAGACTGTGTCAAATGCCTACAACACTGAACATGACTTTGAACATACAATGTGACCCCCTATCACATGTGCCACACATATATGTGTGTGGCCCCCACAATGCAAGCAGGCCATGACCATTGTGGCAATGGGGATCAAAACCCCATCATCACAGTGAGCAAAATGTAAGTGTGGGGGCCCATAGCTGAAGCACATTCAGAACATTGTGGCAATGGGGTTTAAACCCCCAGCATCACAGTGACCAAAAGGTAAGTGTGTGGTCCATAGCTGAAGCACATTTTGAACATTGTGGCAATGGGGTCCAAACCCCCATCATCACAGTGACCAAAATGCAAGTGTTGACAAAGAAAAAGCTGCAACTGCCAAACTGCATGGATGATTCCTGGTCACAGAACATAACACATCAGTGGCAAAGTAGTGCATGTGTCCCATTGCAACATAGATTGGGGGAGGCAAATACTGCAGTGCAAATAAGACATACCTTTGGCCATGTGCAGACAAACAACACCCATGGGGGCTGACACTGTCAACATTCATCAATGACACAATGACAGAAGTGACCATCAGAATGCAGACCCACATATTTGCACCAATGGGCACACAAATGCAGATACCCTGTGGAGACTGTAGATGTGAGGTGAACAGATACCATACCATGGCAGCAATGGGACACACAAACCATGATCATTGTGCTGACCGATGACCTAGGAGTCCCAGGGACAGCAGGGGAAACCCACCAAACAACATACAGCCAATGGCACACCAAAGATATGGCAATGCAGTGGTGCAGATCCACAAACACAAACAGGCAGACCCACACTGCACATCAAACACAACAGGTGAGGTGGGGGTGCCAGTGTCCCTAGGCAACCACACAACACATGAGGAGGCCTGAATACCAATTACACAGATGTGCATACAGTGCCACACAAAGGTAACTCATGGATCCAAATCCCCTATGTGGGCAATCAGGCATTGTCAGATGAGAGGGAGCACAAATCACACATGTCACACAAGCATGTAGGAACATGCAACTGACACAGCAAGACACAGACACACCACAGCACTACCCCCAGGGCCCCCACAATGTGGTGACCCTGGGCTGCATTACAATCCCACTGTGATGACAAAGCTAAATGTCGTTCACACTGTGAACCACAGTCATGTGTCCTGAGCAACAAACTACCATCACACCTACACAAGCACAAATCAATCAGCATGGCCAGTAAGCCAAGGCCAACATGGAGGCAGGGGTGTAGCCGGGCAACAACTCTCATCTGCACACACTCAACACCACACACCTCGACCTCCAACAGTGTGCAGCAGTGAAGCACACATGCACTGGTGACATTGCACATGCACCCATGACAATCCCAGGGCGGTGGGTGGGAACCAAGGTGCAGAAACACATCACACATGGCCACTCAACAAGACTCCTGAATGTCTGACACACTGCACACTACGCTGTACATGGACATGACGGCAATACCACACCAACCAATGGGATCCCAGCCACAGTCACACACCAATGAAGAAGCCAAGGTCACCCACAAAGAACACACATAGACAACTACCAACATTGCAGCCCGGACCCTGAGCAGTGCCAGCAGTCACACACACAACGTGTCACAATCACTGAAAGATAACACAAACTGGAAATCACATGACAGGTGTAAACAACAAGTGCCAAGGGGAATCCTGACTGTGACCCATCTTCGTCTGCACACAAACTCAGCCCTGACAGAAAACACACCTATGGGTGACACCCTGATGACCAGTAATGTGCCATGCACCCACATCACAGAGAATCCAGGGAGAAGACTTGGGGGGAACATAGGTCAACTCAGCAAGCATCACAAACAGGTACAACACCAGGGATCCCAGCATGCACAGCAAAATGGAAGTGAACACACAGACATGCTCATACAACACACACCGTGGGCGCAGGCAATGTCACAGGAGTACACACTGCCATGAGGGGACTCCACTCCTGTGTGAGGAAAGCTGTGCTATATGTTGCCTCAGTAGGGCTCCATCATGTCAGCTGAGCACTTGGTCACACAGTCAACAATTAGCACCAAATGAAGGCTCCCGTCACATCAGCCTGGTCATGGGAGTGCCAACGAAATCATCAGCACAGATCCAACACACATGTATAGCAATGTTGCACTGACAACACAGATGAGTCCTTCCCCATTGATGCCCAAACCTGCATGTCCAGTGGAGATGGCCACATGGTCAGGGAAGTAGACTAATTGAACAATGGCAGGCACAACAGATGTGCAGGGGTGGAAGCCACAGATGTGAAATTGCTAATGTAAGTAGGAAATCCCATTGCCAAATATTGAACACATGACACCCTCAGATGCTGCTAAGGATGACATGGATACACCACAGGATAGGACACATTCCCCCTGGACCACATGTGTTCCTGCACAGTAACACTTCATTATCATGAGACCAAATATCACCATCATTGCAGCAAGGGCATGGTTAGCATCATCAACAACATGTACATCAGAAGCAAAAGCACTAGAGAACAGAAAGGTGCTTTATTCAGCATATGTGGGTCTAACAGTTTATGTCCAGCAAAAAATTAACAAAGGCCAATGGCCAGTCCAATATGAAAGTCAAAACAGGGTGACAGTGGCAGATGTCACCCTACGCATGCCTGCACTGATGAAAACCAGGGACAATCCCCTCGGAGGGGCATACGGGGGGCAGGCCAGGCACCGCAGGGACAGGATCATGGCTCACCAGAAGGAGGCAGGGAAGGGGTGGTGGGTGCTGGAGAGCCACTGACAACTGCAGTGGAGGTGTCTGACATGGTGTGTGCCGGCACAAGTGGGGGGCATGACTCTGATGGTGTGGGTGCCGGCAAGACTGCAGGGGACCGTGCAGATGGAGTGGACAGGTTCCCCACTGCAGTGCCCAAGTCAGACAGTGTGGTAGTGGACTCCACTGCAGTGCCTACCTCCAGGGGAGGAGAATGGGGATCAGGTAAGGTGGGCAGGACAGAGGGGGAGGACACCGTCTCCACACCAGTGGCACAGACAAGCGCAGCGGGGGGTGTGGGGCTGGAAGAGCAAGTGGCAGGGGGAGAAGGCCTGATCTTTTTGGGGATGGTGTATCTGTGGGAGGGGGAACCTGGGGCAGGGTGTGGTGGGGGCACCTGTGGAGTGGGGCCCTGAGGGATGGAGGAAGGAGACTTGGTGCCTGAGCTGCAGGGTGGTGGCGGGGTCTTGCTCTTCCGAGTCCGGGGGGACTTGCGGATGGGGGCGTCAGTCGGTCTGCGCCTGGGGGAGGGTGTCCGGTGGCGAGGGGCACTCCGCTCCGTGTGGGTGGGCTTCCTCTTCCCCTGAATGCTGGATCAGCTGGATCGGAGGGGAAGAGGCCGAGGTCACTGAGGAAGAGCCGCTGGGTCTTTGGGGTTGCAGGTGAGGCAACGGAGGGGGCTTTGGAGGGAGAGGCAACTGTGGACTGCGCAGTGCTCGTGGATGCGTGTTTGTGTGACTGGGCCCCATCCCCTGTGAGTGTGGTTTCAGTCCCCTGACTGTGCGTGCGTGTGCGTCTTGATTTTGGCGTGTGTGTCTGTGTGCTGCTTGTGTCTGTGCTGGTGTGTGCCTGTGCCGGTGTGTGTGTGCTTGGGACAGGTAAGGTGCTGGGGAGTGTGGATGGGGCAGAGGCAGGAGGGGTGAGGGACTGTTGGAGGAGGGACACTGCTGCCGTCAGGGAGGAGTCCATGGACCTATTGCCCCTCTGTAGGGCAGACATGCCCGATGAGATGCCCTCCATGAACGACACCAGCTGAGTCAACAGAGTGGTGTGTGCATGGAGGACACTCAGCATCGCTGTCTGCCCTACATGGAGCTGGCGAAGGAGGTACACAGACTCCTCACTCAGGGCATCAGGGGACACAGGGGCAGGGGGTGCGGTGCCTGGCCCGAAGGAGACACGCTCCCGAACATGGGAGCCTCCACGGACCTCGGGAATGGGAGCCGATGGGAGGGCGGTGGTGGTGGTGGTGGCGGGGACAGCAACACTAGCTGGGGTGTGGTGGCTGCTGACACCCGCCTCCATAAGGGAGTCATCCTCCGAGCTGCTGTGGTCCTCAGCTGAGGTGGATGGTGCTGAGGACTCCTCGGTGTGGCTCCCCTCGCCCTCCGTGACACTGGGTCCCTCCGACCACTCCTCGGCTGCTGACCCAGTCTGGCTCTGCGGCTCCTCCTGGTCCGTGGAGCTGTCCCCTCCTGTGGCCGTGGATGTATCTGCAAACAATAGGGAAACAGACAGACATCAGTCACCTCCACCGAACGCACACACCACAGTAAGTACAGCACAATACAGAGCAAGGCCTGGCATCCTTAGTTGAACATTGCTAAAATTGCCCAAACAGAATAGGAGAAGCCAATTGTCAGTCTGATCATCAACCATGGCACTCACATCCCACCTGGCCTTGCACCCATCTGTCTGGCGTCCGTTGGCTGGCAATACCCCAGTGTGGACACATGCACCACCTACACAGTAGTTGGACGGTGCAGAGAACACGGTGAAGCATGTGAACATGCACACATCACAAATCTTGCCACTGAGTCAGTACAGGTGCCCGGATGAAAGTGATGCCCAGAGTCAGATGTATGAAATGCATGTGGTGCATACCAGCGACAGACACCATGATGCACCCATGTGCTGATAGCCATTGCCACTATGGTGTGCATGTAGCACATGTCACTCCCCTGCAGGATCACTCATAGGAAGTCACATGCCATGGCACAGGCATGCCTGCTAAGTCATACATCACTGTCTCCAGTCACATGGGCAGGGCAGCCACACAACAACAGTCTGCACTGTGTCACAATAGTAGGTCATGGGGAATGCAAGTCCTGGAGCTGAACAAGTGCAAATGTACATCCCCCACACACCACATCATCTGAACCCTTATCTGTCCAGGTCATACTGATTGGACATATGGGTGACCTGTAATACAAGCCTCTGAACCTGAGCACCTCACAATCTGCTGTGAATGGGAAACAGCTGCATGGACTTCACATTCGCATACCCCAGTCTGCACAGTCAGGTGTTCAAACACCTATGTGTCACACAAGTATCGTCTCCTATGGTCACATCTCCGGTGGCATGCTGAGCCCCAACCGATAAACACCCCAGCAGTCCTGACATCGAAGCCACAGCAAACTGACACAGAGGCTGACACCTGAGGGGACATATCACTGAGCACAACGTGTCAGCTGATACACGGGAGTGGTAGTACAGAGTGCATTGCATGGCCTGGAGTAGGCATGACTGTCCTGCCCCACATGAATGAGGGATGAACCCTGGACAGTAGGCAGCTGGCTAAGTATGTGTGACACACATAATATACACACTCCTGGGGCCCAAACATTGTTCCCACCCGCAGCTTGGGTGTGTGCCAGTTACCCCAGGCACATGTGGTGGATCAGCTCAGCAATTGGACCACATATCAAAGTAACATGCAGATTACATGTCAGAACTCAGGCATTGTGTAAGCAATGGACCCACCCATGATGCCCACCACAGTTAGGGGAACTGATGCTGTCCCCCACCTTGAGTCAAGCAAACTGCAAGGACACAGTACCCAAGTGACACAATTCCCTGACTGCAAGGGCCACACCTGGGTATCAGATGAGGAGTGGGCAGTGCACAATCGAGGGACATGGGTCCTGGACCACATGACTGATGTGCTGTGGAAGTTTAACCAGGCCAGAGGAGGGCACATAGCATGGCAGACAAAGTACACAATGCAGTCATGGACTCACCCCCTCCGTGCTGCTCCCTGGCCTTCAGCTGCCCATCCAGATCAGGGAAGACCACCGCCAGGATCCTGAGCATGTGGGGGGTCAGGGTCCGGTGTCCGCCCCTCCTGCGAGGAGGCGACAGCTTCAGCTGGACCCGTGCGATCCTCCGGGTCCAGCCCCGAAGGTCCTGCCACCTCTTCTGGCAGTTGCGGATCCGGCGCTTGTAGTCCCCCATGGATCTCACTGCCCGGACGATGGTCAGCCATAACTTCTGCTTCTGGTGGGCATCAACCTGTGAGGATGACAAAGTGAGAATGCTATTACTACACATGCAACATATCCGTGCATTACACAGTTGTGTATACATGTCTCAATCACAGGGGCACATGATGTACACAGGCAGTGCAACGATGGCCATGGACAGTATGCCAGCAGTTACTACATGGTATCATTGCCTGGGAAGTAAAACCTTGTTTAAATGCACTGTCACTGCACTATACCTGTCCAGTGCATGTAACTACACACTATGGGGGGTGACAACTACTCAGTGAGCCTGCTAGCCAGTGGCGTGCAGACTGTTAGCCATGCTAGTCAGACAACATGCACATTTAGGAAGGCAGTGGACAGAACACTCACCTGCTCCCCTGCTTTCCCATACAGCTTGCTGTACTGTGGAAGGAGGCTGTCCAGCAGGGCCTGGTTCTCCTCAGTGCTGAAGGCTGGGGCTCTCTCCACAGTACGTGCCATTGCAGGGTCCAGAGGGTGCAGATACAGCAGCAGTGGTGGTGGCAGATGTCGTCCTGGAGCATGTAGTGCAGGCAAGTGAGCTCTCAGGGGAACAGCCAGCATTATATGTGTGCTGCAGAGGCAGTTACTGTCCCATGTGTCCAAAGTGATAGGTCCAAGTCGTTAGCATCTTCTGAATCTGGCCAATCCATGGAATTGCACCACTTACACACGCCTACAGCATCCTTCAAAAGTTCAACTTCATGACACCCATGTATTTGCAACATTGTTGTGGGTGACCAACTAAATTTCCAGCATCAGACTCGTTCAAGATTTGAAATCGCGTCCGTTGCCAGGGCCAGGCCATAGCCAATGGGTGCGCACCGATCGGTCCATTGCTGTTCAACGCGTACCTAGGATACAACGCGTACCCGCACACATTGAATGCAATGGGCCGGCCGGGCACACCGATCGGTCCATTGCTGTTCAACGCGTACCCAGGATACAACGCGTACCCGCACACATTGAATGCAATGGGCCGGCCGGGCACACCGATCGGTCCATTGCTGTTCAACGCGTACCTAGGATACAACGCGTACCCGCACACATTGAATGCAATGGCCAATGTGTGCGCACCGATCGGTCCATTGCTGTCCAACGCGTATTGCGAATACAACGCGTACCAGCACACATTGAATGCAATGGCCAATGTGTGAGCACCGATCGGTCCATTGCTGTCCAACGCGTATTGCGAATACAACGCATACCAGCACACATTGAATGCAATGGCCAATGTGTGCGCACCGATCGGTCCATTGCTGTCCAATGCGTATTGCAGAATACAACGCGTACCAGCACACATTGAATGCAATGGCCAATGTTTGCGCACCGATCGGTCCATTGCTGTCCAACGCGTATTGCGAATACAACGCGTACCAGCACACATTGAATGCAATGGCCAATGTGTGCGCACCAATCGGTCCATTGCTGTCCAACGCGTCCCTGTACATGTCACTGGCATATGTCACCATGCCTGTCACAGGTGAACATATGCCAGCCACATATACTTCCCAGAGAGTGAGGGGCACACCTACAACACCACAGCCTGTCCAAACTGTATCCTAAGGCATGTAAGGCTGCATTACCTATTCCGTGTATGGGGGTGAACATGTTGTTCTGTGGATGTCACTTGGGGCAGCCACCCCCAGGCTGTGCACGTGTTCATGGGGACAGTATCCTTGGTGTTTCGTGTACATGGCCACTGTGATGTGCAACTGTTCATATCTGAGCATGTGGCATGGTCACATTCCACGGTGGTGTATGTGTATGTCATGTCACATGCCCCCTGAGTCCCATGTGGGACGGTATGTTTAACCCAGGGTGACCCATTGGCACAATAGTGATGGTCCTCCACAGTCTGTGTGCATGTTGTGTTCACAATGTCTCGGATTTCATGTGCACAATGGGAGACAGTCTCCACATCCACGTTGTTTGTGCATGGACTTTGATGTTGTGCGTGTGTGTGTCACAGACGTCCATGTCTGTCCTGCCGAGGCAACAGGGACCACTACCTGTGGGGGTCATGGTTGTTTTGCTGTGGTGTATACATGATACGCCATGTCATGCCAGTGTCCATGTGGCAGTACAGGGTCCCTGGGAATCTACCTGTCGTTGGGCTGTGATGCCTGGGGCACATCTGTCCTCACATGTCACTGTGGGGTGTGTTTGTAACGTGGCAGCAGGAGATGGGAAATGTGACACATCCTCATGATACCCAATGGCACAACCTGGGACTTATTGATGCCACTTGTTGTACTGTGATGTTGGATGTTGGCCATGTATGTGCCATACATGTCCTTACGGAACTGCACACATCATGTACTTGTGCCTCATAATGATGTATCGTGTGATATTGAGTGTGTACAATGCCACATATGTGGGGTGAGTGACAATCTTTCTTTCTTCACTTATGCACTGCAGGGCACCAGCTGTCCATAGACCATTCCCTGACCTGGCAACGATGGTGGAACGTGACAGCATCCGACGGTACCGCTTCACCAGGCAGATGATTGATGATTTGGCAGTGCGCCTGGCACCACACCTGCAACCTGGCCGGCCGTACCCTACAGCGCTGACCCCCAAGGTGAAGGTGATGGCAGCCCTACACTTCTTTGCCACCGGTACCTTTCAACACACTCTGGCGACTGCTGGTGGGATGTCACAGACCATGTTCAGCCGTGTGCTCCGCGATGTATTGGAGGCTATGTTGATATACCTGAACCAGTACATCTATTTCCCTAGACTCCAGCAACTCACCTACGTGAAGAGTGATTTCTATGCCCTGGGGAGGATGCCGCATGTCATTGGCTCCATTGATGGGACACATGTGGCTTTGGTACCACCACAGGCCCAGGAGCAGGCGTACAGGAACCGCAAGCACTACCACTCGGTCAATGCACTGGTGGTCTGTCTTGCAGATATGACCATCTCACACGTGTGTGCCCGTTTCCCCGGTTCTTCACACGATGCCTACGTGATGAGGAGTAGTCGCATCCCGAGGATGATGTCACAGATGCGGAACCAGCGTGCCTGGCTTGTTGGTGTGTACTGACTTTGTACCATTGTGTGTGTTCTGCAATGAAGTGTTCCACCCTCTTTTCCAACTCAGCTAATGTGCAATTGTCTGTATGTAGGTGACTCCGGATATCCCAACATGCCGTGGTTGCTGACGCCCCTCAGGAACCCTGTGACACCAGCCCAGATGCGCTACAATGAGGCACATGGTCGGACGAGGAGAGTGATTGAGCGGACATTTGGTCTCCTGAAGAGCCGCTTCCGCTGCCTGGACAAGACAGGAGGGTCCCTCCCATATGCCCCGGCAAAGGTGTGCAAGATTGTCATCGTCTGCTGCATGCTACACAACCTGGCAGTGCGGAAGGAGTTGCCTCTCATCCTGGATGACGATGACCAACGTCCACCACCTGTGGAGGATCCTGGCCTGGACCACGATGCCAGTGATGATGATGATGATGATGATGGTGATGTCCGCACACAGCTCATCACCAACTTCTTCAGCTGAATGTAAGTATCCAGAGATGTCATGTAACTGATGTGAGTTTGCATGATATGTGTTGGTGGTGCTCTGGTGCTGTTTGAGTGTGTCCATGTGCTACATGACTGTATGCGTGTAGCGATGTGTCCTTACAGGTAGTCTGTACTCCCCAACAGTGTTGACATGCTAACTTGGTTCTGGGTGGGTATCTTGTGACATGTATTGTGCATGAGTATTGCAGTTCTGTCCTGTTCTTCAGTGCTTTTGACTGTGTGTCATTTCTGTCCTTCACAGGGTACTTTCAGAGTCGTTTGGTCGACTGTGATCCCCGACACCATGATTCGACTTCCAGGGTGGTAGCTGTCGTGTCCCTACAGGTGATGTGCACCACACCCATGGACTTCCTTCCTTCTACACTTGTTGACTGTGTGCCCGCTGCCAGGTGGGATTACCTTACATCTGTGGTGGTTACAACATGTTGCAAATGTGTAATAAACCTGTGCTTCACTTTGTGATGTGCGTTGTCTGTGGTCACACATCTGACTGACATTTGCTTACTGCACCAGTGGGCTAGTTAACACAGACTGTGAATAGGTGTTGGGTCTGTGCAATGCAACGTGTTTCCTGGCAACATCAGTGTAGGCAATGAGTCAGATGGCCATGGTGTGTATGTGTTGTGTAGCCCTGGTGGTGTGCCTCCCTCATATGTGTGACATCGCCATGACTCACATGCCGGTGTTGTACTTGCTGTAGCAGTTAGCATGCACAGTGTCATTTCCCAGATCATCATCGTCACTTCAGAGACAACGTAGGAATCACAACAGAGGCAAGTATGGTGTATTAGTGAGTTTATTGACATACATGTGTGAGTATAGTGCACAGGATGGTGGGTGCTGTACATTGTGATTCTAATCCAAAGTTCCTAGATGATTTGGAAGTCTTGGTAGCAGAAATGTCCAGAGTAAAGTCCACAGTCATCTGAGACATTGGTCCAACTTGAGCTCCCCATGTCATGTGGGAGAGTTGTGTTGCAGTCAACAGGGTGAACAGTTTGCGCACAAAGGTGATTATCCAGAACAGGTTTAGGCTTCCTGGGGTTGCACATGGCCATCGGCCTCTCACTTGCCCCTCCGCGGACGGCCCCTCTTCTTTGGGGGGGACCCTCAAGTGCAGGCTGCTGCGGTGCAGGGGACTCTCCGCCAGAGTCATCCTCCCTCCCTGTGGCAGTTGCAGTTGTTTCAGCACCAGATGTTGTGGGCACACAGGGAGGTGTTGACTGGTTGCTGCTCATCTGGCGGAGGCATTGTAATATGTCCCTATGCACCGCCGTCATCTCTTGCAGTGTGTCCCACTTGGACTCCACGCGGGACATGTGTGAGTCCAAGCGGGCATGATGGGCAGCCTGCTGCTGTTTAATGTCCCTGAGGAGCCCCACTACCTGGCTGAGCTCTCCGGTGCTGGACTGGTACGCATCCGCTATGCGTGCCAGTTGTGGGTCATCATGCAGTCCAGACCCCTCTGCAAGCAGCGACCTATGTCTCCCACCCCTCCCACCACCCCTGGCGACACGTGCAGTACCTGTGTTGGCACGCACAGGTGACCCTGGGCCCCCTTGGGGGTTGTTGGATGGTGTTGGTGTCCATGGCCCCACGTTGGTCCAGGGACCCTGTGCTGGTGGTGGTGGTGCTCCTTGGTCTTTCCATGTCGGCAGGGGTGGTATGTGTGTTGACAGTCGTTGGAGGGGTGGGTGCAGCTGGTGGTCCTGCTGGTGCTGCATGATGACTTGCTCCGGAGGTGCCAGGTTGGTCTTCTTCATCCGAGGAGGGCAGAGGCTGTTCCACACCAGTGAGCTCCGTATCCTCTTGAGCCTGGGACGGGGACTCCTCAGCGTCTGCTGCTGTGTCCCCATCATCACCTGTTTTTGGGACACACACACAATGTATGTTATGTTTCTGCAGGCATCAATGGTTGACACACCTGACAGTTGTGACTGTGCCTCTGGATGCGGGCCTGTACATTGCATTGTCCTAAGTTGTCACAGTCAGGGGTTGATATTAATGTAGCACATTGTCCTGCATTATTTGGGCATTTCTATGTGAATGTTGGGGTGTGTACATGGTCTGCATTGGTTGTATTTGGTTGACATCCGGCCCTCCTTCCCACCCAGCCAGATATCCCACCATGGAACTTGCTTCCATTCCAGGGAGTGCAAGTTGTCTTTCAGGATGTCAGTCAGTGGTGGCCTGCTGTTGGTTGTTGGCCAGTTCCCAGCATGGCCTTGTGCTCCCCACAACAGAGCACCAGTGTCAGACATCTTTGAAGTGGCTTTTGACTCCCTGTGAGGTGTGCATGCTTGGGTGTGTTCTTGTTGGGCGATGTGGGGGGGGATGTTGAGCTGTGACTTCCACTCCCATCATGCTATTGCCTCCACCCCCTTCCCAGCATGCCCATACTTCCTTCCTTTTGAGTGTACTTCACTGTGTGTGGGTGTGACAGCAATGGCAAGATGGCTGACAGTGGTGTCCTGCTGTTGGTTGTTGGCCAGTTCCCAGCATGGCCTTGTGCTCCCCACAACAGAGCACCAGTGTCAGACATCTTTGAAGTGGCTTTTCACTCCCTGTGAGGTGTGCATGCTTGGGTGTGTTCTTGTTGGGCGATGTGGGGGGGGGATGTTGAGCTGTGACTTCCACTCCCATCATGCTATTGCCTCCACCCCCCTTCCCAGCATGCCCATACTTCCTTCCTTTTGAGTGTACTTCACTGTGTGTGGGTGTGACAGCAATGGCAAGATGGCTGACAGTGGTGTCCTGCTGTTGGTTGTTGGCCAGTTCCCAGCATGGCCTTGTGCTCCCCACAACAGAGCACCAGTGTCAAACATCTTTGAAGTGGCTTTTGACTCCCTGTGAGGTGTGCATGCTTGGGTGTGTTCTTGCTGGGCCATGTGGGGGGGGGGGGATGTTGAGCTGTGACTTCCACTCCCATCATGCTATTGCCTCTACCCCCCTTCCCAGCATGCCCATACTTCCTTCCTTTTGAGTGTACTTCACTGTGTGTGGGTGTGACAGCAATGGCAAGATGTCTGACAGTGGTGTCCTGCTGTTGGTTATTGGCCAGTTCCCAGCATGGCCTTGTGCTCCCCACAACAGAGCACCAGTGTCAGACATCTTTGAAGTGGCTTTTGACTCCCTGTGAGGTGTGCATGCTTGGGTGTGTTCTTGCTGGGCCATGTGGGGGGATGTTGAGCTGTGACTTCCACTCCCATCATGCTATTGCCTCCACCCCCTTCCCAGCATGCCCATACTTCCTTCCTTTTGAGTGTACTTCACTGTGTGTGGGTGTGACAGCAATGGCAAGATGGCTGACAGTGGTGTCCTGCTGTTGGTTGTTGGCCAGTTCCCAGCATGGCCTTGTGCTCCCCACAACAGAGCACCAGTGTCAGACATCTTTGAAGTGGCTTTTGACTCCCTGTGAGGTGTGCATGCTTCAGTGTGAGCTTGCTGGGCCATGTGGGGGGGGGGGGTGTTGAGCTATGACTTCCACTCCCATCATGCTATTGCCTCCACCCCCCTTCCCAGCATGCCCATACTTCCTTCCTTTTGAGTGTACTTCACTGTGTGTGGGTGTGACAGCAATGGCAAGATGGCTGACAGTGGTGTCCTGCTGTTGGTTGTTGGCCAGTTTTCCAGCATGGCCTTGTGCTCCCCACAACAGAGCACCAGTGTCAGACATCTTTGAAGTGGCTTTTGACTCCCTGTGAGGTGTGCATGCTTGGGTGTGTTCTTGCTGGGCCATGTGGGTGGGGGATGTTGGGCTGTGACTACCACTCCCATCATGCTTTTGCCTCCACCCCCCTTCCCAGCATGCCCATGCTTCCTTCCTTTTGACTCTGCTTCCCTGTGGGGTTGTGTGCCTGTGCTGACAAGATGGCTGACAGTGTTATCCTGGGGTTTGTTTTGCTACAAGTCCCATGTGTGTTCCTGTGCTTCACACTGCATGACAAAGGGTTGTGGTTCTTTGTGGGATATTTGATTGGTGTGTGTGGCAATGCTTTCTCCCAGGCGAGTTGTGTGTAGTTTGTGTTAGGGGGGTGTGTGGGTGGAGCTGCTGGTGACTATGGTCAGTGCTGTGAGTCCTCCTTCCCACCCAGCCAGATATCCCACCATGGAACGTGCTTCCATTGCAGGGAGTGCAAGTTGTCTTTCAGGATGTCAGTCAGTGGTGTCCTGCTGTTGGTTGGTGCACAGTTGCCAGCAGGGCCTTGTGCTCCCCACAGCAGTAGCCAGTGTCAGCCATCTTGTCAGTTGTTTTGCACTCCCTGTGATGTGGGCATGGTTCATGGTGGTGTTGATGTGCGCATTGTGAGGGTGGGCAATTTCTGTGACTACGACTCCCATGATGCTATTGGCTACACTGACTTGCCCAGCATACACAGTATTCCTTCCTTTCAGTGAGCTTCCCTGTGAGGTGGTGTTGTGGTGGTGGCTACATGTCTGACTGTGTTTGTTGGTTATATTTGTGCCACTGCCTAGCTCTATTTGTTGTTAGGTTTGTACATGTCATGACACAGTTACATTTCACTATGAGCTGGCATGTATTGTGTTTATCTGGCTGACATACACATTTTGGGATGATCTGTTTTGGTTGGTGTGTATTTGCTAAGGGTGCATGGTTTGACTCTCCCCTTGACAGTGCTGTGTGTGTATTGTGGCACAATATTGTGTACATTTGTTGTGTACTCACCAGGCTCTGGGATGTTTTCTAGTCCATAGATGCTCACTGGTGGTAGGATGGCCCGCACCTTCTCCTCCCAGGGCCTGAGGTATACTGGTTTGGCAGGAGGGCCACTGCCGGTGTGTTGGCTCAAGATGTAGTCCTTCTTCAACAGCTCCTTGACCCTCCTGCGCACGTCATACCACCTGTTCTGGATGTCTACCTTTGTGCACAAACATGGTGATTGTGCGTTCACCCTGTCAACAATCCTCTCCCACATCTTGGTTTTCTGCGCCATGGGTGTCTGTTGGACCAATGTACCAAACAGCTGTGGCTCTACCCTGAGGATCTCATCTACCAGGACTTCCAATTCACTATCTAGGAACTTGTGATTCTTCTTTGGGGGCATGGTGATGGGTGGTGATGGTGAGTGATGTGTGTGTTGGTGTGCAGGTGAAGGTGTGTGAGTGTGTGTTTTGCTGGGTGTATGTTGAGGTGCTGATGGTGTGTGGCTTGTGTGATGGATGAGCTGTGGGTGTGTGGTTTCTGTCTGTTGAGTGCTGGCAGGTAATTTGAATTTGCAAAGGATCATGGTAGGGATTTGTGTCCTTTATATGGGTGGAGTTGTGGGTGTGTCTTTGTTCCCTGTTTCCCCCCCCAGTATTTATTTGATTTGTGATTGCTTGTTTGGCCTTTTTTTGTGTTTTTTTTCCTTGGTTCTTTTTGTGCATGTAGGAGACGTTCTTGTGACCGAGTCGGACCCTCCAGTTGTCTCGTGCGAGCCTCTCAGATTCGTTCACGCTGTGTTTGTGCTGTTTTCTGTGCTGCGTACGCGTCGGTCGCGGGGTTTTGGGTTGCTTCGGCTCGCGTGTCGGTCGTGCGGCTTGGGCTCCGTGCGACTCGGTCGTGTTTTCCACGTGTTGCATCGTACTTGGCGTTCGCGGGTACGTTTCGTTCGGGATTCTTCCTGGTGCGTGTCGGTCGGTTCGATTCGCGTGCTTTTCCGGCCGGATGGCTGCTTTCTGCGCGGCTCGGTCGTTCGGCTTGTGTTCCGTACGAGTCGGTCGGGTTTTGGACGCTTCTCATCGTACTTTGCGGGTCGGGCTGCACCGGTACGTGTCGGTCGGTATTTATTCCGGCTCCGAGTCGGTCGGTACGTTTTCCGGCCCGAATCGGAATCGGCCCCTCAATAGTACCAAAAAGTTGGGAATGTGAACAACATTGATATTACTGTTATGATCATGCCCCTTTCAAATGATGTAAAAGATTAAGTTGAAATGTAATACAGGCTGAAAAGTCCTTTTTCAATGTTCACTTTGAGGGAATCACATGTACCAGTTCAGTGAATGCTCAGTGACCCATGAACAAGGAGCCGGGAGCTCCGAAATACGTTGGGCTGTTTTGCTGCTGTTGTGAAAATACATTAAATTGCATGCTGTGAAAGGCATTGAGTGTTGCCAAGTTCCTTCCGTCCCCCGGATGGGGTTGTTTGGAGCTCAGACTAAGGGCCCGATTATGAATTTGGCGGTGCAGCGCCGGGTCCGCCTCGCTGAGACTTAGTGGTGGATATATATATCCACATATATATATCCACATATATATATATATGTGTGTGTGAGTATGCATATATATATATGTATATATATATATATTCCATCTGCAAACCCATGCCGCTTTCTCAGCACGACGAAAAGCCCAACCACTCGGAAAGTGAGTAAAATGCAGTTTTATTCTCAGCAGGCAGCTCAGTTCATGTAGCTTAACAGTTCAAATCATGTAGCATTACGCGTTTCAATCCACCAAGATCTTAGTCATTTGCAACAACGGACACCAGCTGTTGTTGATTTAAATATACTAATAGTAAACAGTGAGGGGGGACACAACATTGTTCGTGCTTCATTTCTCAATAACATGGGCACCTTAGTTTCAAAATTTATCGGTTTTTAAAATCAGGACATTTGCTTTAAACAGTACTCTCACAACATCATTGCACCATCTGGTTCTTTCTAAATAATGTTCGAGTTTGTCAAGTCCTGATAAAAGTAACCTCCGTGATCGGACTACAACGTCCATCATGCTTTGAAATAGGTTTCAGATGCCATCTCGTGTCTTCCCCAGAAAGTATCTCTTATAGTAAGAATATTTCAAACAACTGTTTATCGTGCTTAAGTTGTTATTTTGTTAGCTAAGCTGCCCACTTACATTGTTTTTTCCTTTTCTGACGTGCAGAGGTTATTGAACCTCAACAAACCCTCAGAGTCAGTGGTGGAGCCTCCTGCTTTTGTGGTGGCGCCGCAAATCCAAAAGTATAAGTTTATGATATGCATTTTACTCACTTTCCGAGTGGTTGGGCTTTTCGTCGTGCTGAGAAAGCGGCATGGGTTTGCACATGGAATGTAAAGGCGGCGATGTAGCCAAAAAGCCCCGACCCGTTAGGATGGGCGTTTCCTTCGTCGCAGTTCGTTTTGGATATATATATAAATATATATAATACTTACACAATAAAACCATAACAAATATCAATTCAATAACAAAAAATATATTAATTAATTTAGGCAATAAATAAAATATTAAAAATGCACAAACCTCACAACAGATTTACTAAAAATACTATAATCATTAAAATACATTTAAAAATAAAAACAAATAGTATTAAATTAAAAAAAATAATGAATGCTATAAAATCTATTTAACCAATATTATGAAAAGTATTGGAGTCTAAGAATATTAAATATACTATTCCCACTCAAGTTTATGCGACAGTAGGGAAAGTGTTGGACTTCAGAGGGGTTAGATTTAATCTTCCTATTCCAGTCACCACAATAGTAGGAGAAGTGTTGGACTACAGAGAAGTTAGATTTACTATTCATACTCCAGTCAGTGCAAAAGTAGGGAAAGGATTGGACTTTGGAAGGGTTAAATGTATTATTCCCACTTCAGTCTAAGCAACAGTATGGAAAGTGTTGGACTTCGGAGAGGTGAAATTTACTATGCCCACCCCAGCCTAAGTGACAGTTGAGAAAGCATTGATCTTGAAGGGGTTAAATTTACTATACTCACTCCAAACAGCGCAACAGTAGGAAACACATTGGATTTCAGCGGGGTAAAATTTACTCTCCCCACGTCAAACAGCCCAACAATAGGAAAAGTGGAGGACTTTGGAGGGGTAAAATGTACTATCCCCACTCCAGTCTGTGCAACAGTAGGAAAGCGTTGGACTTCAGATCGGTAAAATGTATTATTCCCACTCCAAACAGCACAACAGTAGGGAAAGTGTTGGACTTCGAAGGGGCAACATTTATTATTCCCACACCAAACAGGGCAACGGCAGGGAAAGTGTTGGACTTCGGAGGGGTAAAATTAACTATTCCCACTCCAGTCTAAGCAAGAGTAGGGAAAGTACTTCACTTCAAACACATTACAGATATGAGTAACCCCATAAATGGAGAACAAAAACGTCAAATATGAATATAAAAAATCTGAATTATCATATATATATAAATATATTCCTTTCCAATTGTGCTCCCTCTGTCTTACCTTGCCCAAGGCAGTTGGATCGCTTGATGCCGGTGGAGCGTCCGGACGTGACTATCCCAAAATATCTCCAATGAAGCGATCACTCAGAGGATTGTAGTCCCATCAGTTGGTTTTATTTTTCAGTGAAAAATAAAACCAACTGGTGGGACTACAATCCTCTGAGTGATCGCTTCATTGGAGATATTTTCGGATATATAAATATATATACATATGTATTAAAAAAAGACAATTAATCAATTTACATAATTACTATTAAATAATCATCAAATCAATAAATAATTGTTATTCAATATTATTAAATTAAATTACCTTCCCTACCAACCTAAAATCCTGCCACTAAAATATAGTAAACTAATCAGTATTCCATGTATTACAAAATTGAAAATCAAATAAATAATTAATTAACAATTAATATTAATTGTTACTTAATTATTACTTAATTAACTTTCCACCCTAGACCCCTACTAACCTAGCAGCCTACAACTAAAATATGAGTAAAATAAACAAGTATTCCTTAAATTTACATAAAAGATATCAATCATTTAATTAAATAAAATGTATTAGATAATTCGTAATTAACTGTTCCCTAATTAACTTCCCACCCTACCCCTATAAAACCCAACAACCCACAATATTATAAATTACTATTAAAAATCACTTTAGAAATTCTAAATCACTTCAAATGAAATGTATTTCAAAAAATTTATAACTTTTATATAAGCAATAGTAACACATCAAATTTACATATCAACTAAAACACATTAAAATCATTAAAAAAACATATTTTTAACCACTATATTACTGAAAATGAAATAAAAAACATTGATATTATTTAAAATAACACTTACCTCAAAAAACGATATTCTTGTCAACTATATAGTTGCATCACAATATTTCTGTATCACGATATTTTATTTCTGATATTTCTTCCTCCCAATATTTACAACTTTATATTATGTCCAAATACCTCATCTGACTGAGCTCTGCTTGATTTGCAATTTATCTCATGAATTATCTTTTGCACCATAAAATTGTGCAATAAATGCTTCTCAGATCTAAAGGTGATGTGATATTCTCTGTTTTTCTTGTAGCTTGGAACTCCAAATTCTATTATGGACCAAACTTTACGTGTGTTTATCCATTTACTTATCTCCTGAAACTCTATCCAGGCTTTCTGTTGTTCATTTAAGTTGATAATATGTGTTTCCCTCTTCAGATGTTTTTTTAGGCATTAACTTGTCCCCATGTGTCAAAGGTAAATGAATTAGCCCTTATCTTACCTTTTTTCTATATATTCGCTTTCAACTCTCAGGTTGTGTGGCTTTGGTGAAGGACTTATCAAAGATGATAGGAAAATTCAGTATGTTGGTTATTAAAGATTCCCATTGATGGTTCCAAAGGTTGGAAATTGTTTCCAGCTTATTTATTAGAATTTCTGTAAACAAATCTTGGTCACATAATTTCTTATTTCAGAGGTTGAAGGAGCTGTTCCATTTAATTGAATTTGTTGCTATAATCGTGATATCATTGGACTCAAAAGAGTTTGTGGAGCTGAACGTCGACATTACGGTTACGTGCTGAAGGTAATGACCACTTTCACTTCTTGTCCCTATCTTGAAACTAATGCATTTAGAGAATTCTTAAGTGTGAATAAATGTATAACCAATAGTAGTTCCCTTCTCCATTGCTTGAAATGGCAAGTACGTCACCAGAACACTTCCCATTTAAGTGCTGGAGGCGTAAGTATTATATGAATGTACTAATAATCTCACTGATTGGTTTCCATCTTGATGACTTGTATATTAGTTGAAGAAAGGAGTAAAAGTAATCTTCTGTTTCCTCAAAGTGCCTCTTTTCTGTGGTTTGTGATAAAGTGGCATTAAAGTCCCTGGTTATTATTACAGTTGCTTTTTCAGTTTATACATTTGTGATGGTATATAAATGTTTGGTATCCGCAGTTGAGATTTATCATTAAACTCTAATAATACAGTGAGAACTTTTTTGTTTTTACAATAGTTGTGGAGCTTTTTGTTTGTAGTTTGTTTACCAGAATGCAAAGTCTTTCACTAAGGGCCAGATTACGATCTTGCTAGGAAAGCCCTCCATACAACTCTGATCCGGAAGGGCTTTCCAAGCGAATCGCACTGTGCAAGTCAACCGAACGAGTACGATGCAGCCATATGCTGACGGACTCGGTTAGCTCCGACTCCCATTGAACTCTGTGGGAGCCCGTGTACCAATGCGTACACAGGCTCCCATAGCAAAAAAGGGTGGGTAGGGAAAAGCGTACACCCTGTGGCAGGCACCCCATGTTGCCCGCCACACTGTGCATGCATGGATTGGGGGTACCCATGGGCACCCCTGTGACCGATTCGAAGGACTCTGGGGGAATGGGGGCCTGCTACGGGCCCCCAAAGTCTGATTCCGACAGCCGTTTCGTCTCACTGAGACCGAGGCGATTCAGCTGACCGAATCCTGCATCGTACTTGCTCGATGGAAATCCGGCTCCATTGCGTTGCACGATTCGTCTGCGAACGTGTCGGTCCGACAGGATTGGGTTCTGCAAATTATTCGGTCGACGCGGAAGAGATCTTCGCATCGTACTTGGTCGTTCAGAGCGGGTGACGACTCGGTCGGAAACATAGGCACCGAATCGGATTCACACATTCCGGTACCCTTCAGGAGGCCTTCCTAACGAGATCATAATCTGGCTCTTAGTCTTCTCATTCAGTTCTATGTAGCTAATGTATCAAAGACTTTCAAGTTAGAGGTGTAGCTGTCCTCTGTTTTTCAAGTTTCTTGAAGGCAGACAATTTAGTGTGATGTAAATAAATTAGTTCAATTTGTTCCCGATTGGTTTAATTGTCGAATGAGTCCAACAATATTTCATGAGTATATCTTAATGTTGCATCGAGGAGGTCGAGCGAGGGTATGTGATTCATCAGGAATTGTGTTAGGGATCTGATGTACCTATTATTAGATATTTGGTGGTTCATCTGTTCTTGTCATTCTGAGGCAAGATCTTCAAGCATGAGATGTGTGATAGTTCTCTTTCCTTCATGCTCATTAGTTAATTTCATCTTTAGCTTTACTGGACAGGAGCATTTCTGACCCTTTACAGAATCTTAATAGGCCTTGTGATGGATGGCGAGGGCAGTGATTTCCTAATGGTGTTTACTGTAGTATATGGGGGCATTTTTTACTTGTGACAGATTTTGAATCTATAACCCAGTTGCTCAGCTCATGTTTTAGGACCAGATGGTAGTAGACGAGGTTTTGGATGACCTACGAGCATGAGTAGTTTTTTGGGCCATTTCTTGATGTACAATAAACTTGACACAGTACATTTTGTGAGCTTTAGCTGCTCATGTCCTCAAACAAATTTAGCCATTTTAGGGTGTTCTGTCTGTTTAAGAGATCATGATGACATTGCAAACAATAGATAGAACAGAACTCCATTTGCGTTGAAGTTGTGTCAAGTCCCCAATTACAAATTGTATGCTTAGTGGGTCTTTGGGATTTTTCATGGCGATCAACAGTGGGTTTAACACACAGTAGTTGTTTTTTGCTAAGTAGGGTTTTATGTGAAATTGACTAGGTAGTATGTGAAATGTCAAGGCTACCTTCTTCCTGTTACGAATGTGGGAATACCTTCTCCAGACGCCAATTGTGTTTGATCATTGACTGTGCTATCACAAGAAGCCCCCTGTAATTGATTTTAATGTGTTAGAGATTCCTTCAGCTACACTTTGAGGTAATGTTTCATTTTTATCTTGTATTCCAGGGGTATTTAATGTTTTTCTGTTTTTTTGAGGAGGGCTTGGATTATTTCCTATTGTTAATAACTTCCATATGTGATGGCTTTTTCTTTCAGCATTGATATTGTTTCCCTCCAAGAATGGAAATAATTTTTGTTCAGTTTATGTTGTTTTTATAGTCTTGTCTATATTTATTAGGGCCTTTCTGTTTACTTTTTCTTAGCTCTTTTAACCTTTGCTTGTTTAAGTATGGTTGAAATACTCCTTCCTATTCTATTGAAATTGCACTGGCTAGAAATTGTGTAAAATCACTATTGTTAGTGTTGGTTTATAAGGAGCTTGATTTATCTATATCCACATCAAGTTAAGCCATAGAAGTCATAGAGTTGTTGTTGTCATTTACCTTTCCTTTAAAACCTGGGTTTAGGTTTTGATTGAGATTGAATTCTCCATTTGGGCACCATTTTTAACCTTTTGTGTCTTTGAGTTTGCATTTCCAGTTGTGCTATCAACTATAATTTCAACAGTGCTATTCAGACAAATTGTTTGCTCATGGTTTGTGGCCTCATAGGAACCTTTCTTTCGAATTTGCCAGATACACCCAGCGATCTTCTGTGGCTTGAGTTGTAACAAGTCAATAAAATCATCCGTATGTAAGAGGTTTTGAAATTTAACTAAGAACATATCTGAGAAATTGCTTAGTTCCATATTTTGTTTAGAATCTTAAAGTATAGCCCTCATGTCCTATGAGATGTGTTTTAATGCAGAAACTTGATTAATTAATAAGGATGACTGATTTAGCAGTATGTCTGGAATGGTGTTGAAAGTGTTACTGTGTTACTGATTGCTTCCATATCAGCTAATACTGGGTTTAGAAGAACAAATATTTGCTCTGTGTAGGAAACTTGGCTATTAGGTTTGTGGCCTGCACAAGTAAAAGTTCCACAATTCTCCTTACTGTGAACCAAGCACCCCATAGTAGCGCTTGACTCTCTCAGGGTAGGGGAGCTGAGCAGTCCAAGCTCAGGGTGAGGAGGTGTGGGCTAGAGATCACCATTCACTGACATGCAATGAACACTCAATAAATGATTGCTCAGTCAGTGCTTTTTCTTTAGAAAAAGGAAAAGTATGTTTATAACATACACACTACTAAATACTTCGCAGTAATTTACAAATATAAACATTGGCAGATGGAAAATACCATAGATGACCTTTGACCCTCTAAAAGGGTCACACAAACACATAAGGTAAGTCTTTTGGCTTGGCCAAGAGTTGTAAACCACATGTTAAAGACATCAACAATAATAATAATGTGCAAATGCACTTATTACTATATAAAACATATACATTGTGAACAATAATCATTGTCAACATTATTATCTTAATAAAGCATTTAAAATTAGCAAAACATGTGTCTGTGTATCTTTTATAAAGTTTCCAACCATGAAAATGATATCATAAAAGCAGCTCATAGATGGCATCACATTTTCACTACATTACATGCAACCATAGACTTAGCTCTTAGATGGCGCTTCAGTACACGTATCTCTTTTACACACTTTCCGGCCACAATAAATGTAATCATAAAGCAAGCGTCTAGACATCGCAGCAATCCCAGCTGTAGTACAGAAGCTCCAGCCTTGGGAGTGCTTTGGACACATTAGAGAAATATCAGCGGTGTCCTGGTTACAAGGATCCGCAAAGATAGGATTAGTAACTCACCCCTGCTTTCGGGGGAGCTAGACTCCCCATAGTGAGCCTCGCACCGCTGTCTTCTTTTGCTGGGGGGGGGAGGTGCCTGGTCCCACCGGGGACACCCCCAAGGTGAATGAAGCGTTGGAGGCTGCGGAGGGACCCCAAGGTCCCTTCAACACTGGCTGGCTCCCTCGCGCCAACCTCCTTCTTCAGCCAGTGCGAAAACCAGCCTGTTCTCCTTCTCCTGCACCACATTACATGCGGGCAGGAGGCAATCTCCTTGGTGGTACTCCGCCTCACCTAGTTAGAGGCACGGGGCAGAGTGGGTGCTCTAAGCCCCATCAGAGCTTGGGGTCCCGGGGGCCAAGATCAGTATTTTTGTATGGAGGGAAAAGAATGGAGGTGGTGGGGAAAATGGATGTGCCTATGGAGTTTGAAGGGCGTACTTCCTCCACACAAATATTTATTGTAAAAAAAGGTGCAAATTTGTTGGGGTAGAATGATCTCGGGGATCTCAAAATGATTCTAGATCCTAATCATCCTGACATGGTAGGATCAGAACAGAGATTCTTAAGTTCTATTTGTCTTAATTTGGTAAAGGAAAATGGATGGGTGGATGAATTCCCACAAGTGTTGAAAGATGAGTTAGGGAGGCTACAAGGTTTCCAACACCGTATTATTTTGAAAGATGGGGTGCAACCTGATGTGCACAAAGTACGTAAAGTTCTTTTGTGTTTGAGGAAAGAGTTAAAATTGGAACTAAAAAATTATGCAAGTTAAAAATGATTTAACCAGTTGAAGACTCAGAGTGGCTGTCCCTTGTAGTTCTTGTGCGCACATCAGACAAGTCTTGAGACCTTGTGCTGATTTGCAAGACTTAAATTCTAAGATCTGGGTTGATCATCAACCATTACCCAATGTCAATGACATGTTGGCCATGCTTAAAGGGGAGGAGTTGTTTAAATCCCTAGATATGTCTGCAGCTTACCGTCAGGTCGTGTTTTGTGAGGACTAAAGACATTTTATGTCTTTTGTGACACCGGAGGGAGCTTATCGTTATGTCAGGATGTTTTTGGCTTAATGTCTGCTTCCTCTGTGTTCCAAAGGCTACAAAACTATTTATTTAGAGACATGGGAGGTGTTGTCTATTTTCAAGATGATATTTTAATATATGGAACGGACGTGTATGAACATAATGCAAGAATATGGAGAGTTTTAGAGATTATTGCTACTAGAGGGCTTACATTCAGGAAGGATAAATGGAAATTTTTACAACACGGCGTAGATTATGTTGGTCATTTTGTGTCAGGAAAAGCCATAGAACCTAAGATCAAAATATAAGAAGTAATTGAAAAAACACCGAAACCTGTTAACAGGGATCAATTATGGTCATTCTTGGGCCAAATCGAGCACTATGCGAAGTTTATTTGTAATTTTCCTAGTAAAACTTCACGTCTACTGGAGATAATGAAAAAGAATACTAAGTAAGAGTGGACTGAAGAATGTGACGATGTATTTGAATTTATCAAACTTGAAATAGCATTGGCTAAACTCCTTAAACCTTTAAACACCAATGCTGTAAGCGTCATTACCACAGATGCTAATAATCAAGGGTTGGGTGCAGTGCTGATGCAGAAAAGGAGCAATGGATGTGAAGAGATTGTAGCCTTTGCTTTTAGAGCATTGTTTGCTGCGGAGTCTTCTTACTCTATGATTGAAAAAAAAGTAATTCCTTTGTGGTGGCATACACAATATTTGAAAAATTTGGTTTGTGGAGTCAGTTCATCCTGAGAACTGATCATAAATAATTTCTTGACTTGTTTAGCACCATGGGTGGTGGTAGGACCACTCCCCAAATATCCAAGTGACAATACAGACGTCAAGAATTTCTATACACACTGGAATATGTCCATGGTGCAAAGAATTGTGTGGACCATTGTCTTTCTAGATCACCCTTATGTGATGAGTGTTTGCAAGGTGAGTGTTTTGACGATCTTGAAACAGTGTGTGTGAAGAGTTCTGTTGATGCTATCATAGAGGAAGCACTGTCTGGGGAAGAGTGGAGGCAAGCTTTAGTGGATGGTAGTGAAGTGCAAATGGTTATGAAGTATAGCTCAAAGGTGATTCGACACAAATGTGTTGCAGGATAGTTTCATTCCCTACAAGCAAGTGGCAGATGAGTTGTCAGTTGTGGATGATATGTTACTCAGAATTTGTTTGTTGGTGGTTCCCAAATCTCCACAATAGAGTTCTAAAATTAGTGCATGAAGGACATTTGGAATATGTCATGAAACATAGATCATAAGAGGATTTTTGGTAGCCAAGGGTTTATAAGGAAGTGGAACATTGTGTTAGGGATTGTACTGCATGTGTTTTAGGGACAAATCTCTGGTAACTTTGCCTAGTCCTATTTCTCCTGTAACCTGTAGTAACTTACCATAACATAACTTGACTCAGGGCATTTCAGGGGCTTTTGGAGTTTTAGGGAGTAGGCCCAAGTTTAGTATTGTGTTAATTGATTATTTCTCCAAATGGTCTGAATAACGTTAGTGGAGAGTGTTAATTCACAGTCATCATAGAGTTTCTTCAAGAAGTATTTATGAGAGAATGATATCCTGAAGAGCTTGTAACTGACAATAGCACTCAGTTTCTGAAACAATGCAAAAATGTAAAAGATCTGTGGTGGTAAAACTAGTTAAGACTTCTTTGTACCATCTCCCTAGTAATGGTCTGGTGGAAAGATTGAACCATGTAATCGAGAACCAGTTGCAACTAGCATTAATTAATGGATTAGGTGGAAATCTGTTGCTTGGGAAATTTTGTGGGTCATGAAAACACTTCCCGCATATCAGTACTGGGATTTCACCTTTCACTCTGTTGAGAGGGAGAGTTGCAGGTTCCAAATTTAACAAAGAGTGGATGAAGAGAAAATGTGTTGACAAAGTGGAGAGTGTTATTGATGGATCACTGACATTATATCGACGACAACAATATAGACCTACCAGAATATCGTGTCAAGAATATCGATGGACAAAATATCGACATCCTATCTCTACAAAGGTAAGTACAAAAATTATCGAAACCAAAATATCGTTGTTTAAAATATCGTTTTTCAAAATATCGTTTTTTTTTAAATGTCTTAAAAATAATATTAAATAAATTAAATAATAAATATAATTAATAAAAACATAGTTAGAATTATTTAAAAATGTTAAAAATTATAAATAATAACTGTAATATAAAAATAAATTAAACATACATATATAAAAAAATATATATATATTTACTTAATAATATTATTAAATAATTATTTTATTAAATTATAAAACGTTACAAACATAATAAAAATTATAAATACATATATATATATACATAAACCTGTAAGACAAATATAAAAAATAAATTATATATATAATAAAATAAAATATTAAAATAAATATTTATCTTTAAAACAACATTTTACACTACATTAACTAAAACAGTAGGGAAAATATTGGATAGCGCAGGGCATAAAATTACTATTCCCACTCCAAGGAGTGCAACAGTAGGGAAAGTGTTGGATAGCAGGGAGGAATAATTTACTATTCCCACTCCAGCAAGTGCAACAGTAGGGAAAGTGTTGGATAGCGGAGGGGAATAATTTACTATTCCCACTCCACAGAGTGCAACAGTAAGGAAAGTGTTGGATAGCGAAGGAGATAAAATTACTATTCCCACTCCAGCGAGTGCAACAGTAGGGAAAGTGTTGGATAGCGGAGGGGAATAATTTACTATTCCCACTCCAGCAAGTGCAACAGTAGGGAAAGTGTTGGATAGCGGAGGGGAATAATTTACTATTCCCACACCAGGGAGTGCAACAGTAGGGAAAGTGTTTGATAGCGGAGGGGAATAATTTACTATTCTAACTCCAGCAACTGCAACAGTAGGGAAAGTGTTGGATAGCGGAGGGGAATAATTTACTATTCCACCTCCAGCAAGTGCAACAGTAGGGAAAATGTTGGATAGCGGATGGGAATAATTTACTATTCCCACTGCAGGGAATGCAACAGTAGGGAAAGTGTTGGATAGCAGAGGGGAATAATTTACTATTCCCACTCCAGCAACTGCAACAGTAGGGAAAGTGTTGGATAGCGGAGGGGATAAAATTACCATTCCCACTCCAACGAATGCAACAGTAGGGAAAGTGTTGGATAGCGGAGGGGATATAATTACTATTCCCACTCCAGCAAGTGCAACAGTAGGGAAAGTGTTGGATAGCGGAGGGGAATAATTTACTATTCCCACTCCACAGAGTGCAACAGTAGGGAAAGTGTTGGATAGCGGAGGGGATAAAATTACTATTCCCACTCCAGCAAGTGCAACTTTAGGGAAAGTGTTGGATAGCGGAGGGGAATAATTTACTATTCCCACTCCACAGAGTGCAACAGTAGGGAAAGTGTTGGATAGCGTAGGGTATAAAATTACTATTCCCACTTCAACGAATGCAACAGTGAAATGAAATGAAAATGGGTTCTTATAAAGCGCATGGCTACCCGGAAGCGTCCCAGCGCTGAGCGGAACCAGAGTGAGCAACCCGCCTATGGGAAAAGCCAGGTCTTCAGACATTTGCGGAAGGTGAGGTGGTTGGGTTCCCTCCGAAGGTACAGTGGGAGGGTGTTCCAGAGCTTGGGGGCATTATAGGAGAAAAGCCTGCCTCCGCTTCTGGCTCTCTTAATTCTGGGCACTGCTGCCAAATGGAGCATATCCGAGCGGAGGTTTCTAGAGGCTTTGTAAGGACAGATCAGGGTTTTGAAAATGGGTGGTCCAGTCCCTTCAAGGGACCTATGGGCCACACAGAGGGCCTTGAACTTTATTCTCTCCTGAACCGGGAGCCAGTGTAAAGAGCGCAAAGCAGGCTTTGCAGAGCAGCGGTGGCTAGTGCCGATAAGCAGTCGTGCTGCAGAGTTCTGAATAGTCTGCAGTCTAGCGACTACTGAGTTGGGGGCCCCCAGATATAGGGAATTGCCAAAATCTATTCTGGACAAGATCAAAGCCTGTATCAGTAACTTTTTGCTCGGAATGGAAGAAGGGGGAGTACTTTACGGATCATTTTAAGCAGACCGTAGCATGTGGCGACTGTCTTCCTTGCTTGGGTTTTAAAGGAGAGATCTTGGTCTAGCCAAATGCCTAGGCTCTTTATTTCAGATTTTGGAACTGGGGCCCTACCCATACAGTCAGGCCAGAGGGCATTGAAATTCACATTTAAGTGATTGCCAAGCAACATCAGCTCGGTTTTGTCGCCATTAAGTTTGAGATGAGAAAGACTCATCCATTTAGCCACTTCCTTCAGACAGGAGTGTAGGTCAGTGGGCGACTGGTCGGCTTGATTCAGTGCTACGACCAGCTGCGTGTCATCAGCATAGGATACTATGTGGATCCCGAAAGGGGCGACAATATCCGCCAAAGGGGCCATATAAACATTAAAGAGCGTTGGACTCAGGGAGGAGCCTTGAGGGACTCCACACTGCAAGGGCAAAGGATCTGAGGTGATGTGATTTTCAAACACCTGAAAGAGCCTTCCTTCCAAGAAGGATTGAAGCCAAAGAAGAGCTTGGCCTGATACTCCTACCTTTCTGAGACGGTGAACCAGAATTTGATGGTTCACCGTGTCAAAGGCTGCGCTCAGGTCAAGGAGGATAATGGCGGATGAGCCTCCTGAGTCGAGGATCTTTCTAGATTCCTCCGCAACCATTATCAAAGCTGTTTCAGTTCCTTGACGAGGACGGAAACCTGTTTGGGATGGATGGAGTAGATCATGGGACTCAAGAAACGCAGAGAGTAAATGATTAACATATTTTTCTGCTATTTTGCTCACTCCAGGGAGGAGCGAAATAGGTCGGTAATTGCCTAGATCATTGGGATCCAGATGGGGTTTCTTATAAGTGCTTTGACCATGGCTCTTTTCCACTCGGGGGGGACCAGGCCCGAGGCGAAGGAGGCATTGATCATACTAAGGATGGGGGGAGCAGTTATGGGTGCTGCCATTTTCAGAATATTAAGTGGTGCAGGGTCAAGGGGCGACCCACTTTTCACAGAAGCTAGAATCGGTAAAAAGGTTTCCAGAGTCAAAGGAGTAAAGGTCTCCAGGAGGGGAGCATTCGCGGCTCGGCTAGAGTCAGTGATGTTGGATATAAAAATATTATCTTTCACGGGGAGGAGTTTAAGAATATTTTGCACTTTAAGGTAGAAAAATTGTGCAAGATCGTTACACCGGCGTCCGGAAAAGTCAGGAGTCGTCGGTGAGTCGGGGACTTTTAGTAGCTTTTGGTGATCTTAAAAATTTCCCTGGGAGAGTTGGCTGCAAGGGAGATCTTTTCCTCAAAGTATAGAGCTTGGGATCTCTTGATTTCTGCTTTATACGTTCGTAAGGTAGCTCTATATTCTAATTTCTTGTCGTGAGAAAAGTCTTTTCTCCAAAGCCTCTCCGATTTTTTACATTGTTGTTTAAGGAGATGAAGTTCAGGGGAGAACCATGGTGATTTATTAGATCCAGCTCAACAGTAGGGAAAGTGTTGGATAGCGGAGGGGAATAATTTACTATTCCCACTCCAGCAAGTGCAACAGTAGGGAAAGTGTTGGATAGCGGAGTGGAATAATTTACTATTCCCACTCCACAGAGTGCAACAGTAGGGAAAGTGTTGGATAGTGGAGGGGATAAAATTACTATTCCCACTCCAACAATTGCAAAAATAGGGAAAGTGTTGGATAGCGGAGGTGAATAATGTACTATTCCCACTCCAGTAAAATAATAAACATTAATTAACAAATACTTAAATAATAATAAATAATTTACCTCTCACCAAATACCCCTATAAATAACACCACCACTATTGTTAAACATGACACAATTAACATAATTGCTTAACAATTAATTATTTAACTAATAACGATATACAAAAAAATTAAAAACAATGAGTGATAAATTAATTCATACTATTAAGACTATAAAATAACAATAAATAAATATTATCTGAAAAAATTATATTAATTTTTAATTACTTGCCACACTACTCCCCTCTAAATACACAACTCACTCATAAAAAATTGACACAATTTACAAATTTACCAATTAATTACTAATAATTAATAACCAATTAATAATTCATAAATAACAAATTATTTAACACAATTAACAATATGAAATATTAAATACACAAATAGTAATTAATAAAAATTATTAATTAATGAATTATAATTAAATTACTTCCCACTCTACTCCCCTATAAACCCACAACCCGCTCCTAAAAAAATAACACAATTAACATATTTACCAATTAATTATTAATAATTAATAACCAATTAATAACTAATTAATAACAAATTAATTAACACAATTAACAATATAAATTATTAAATACAAAAATATTAATTAATTAACATTGTTAATTAATTCATTTTAATTAAATTACTTCCCACCCTATTACCCTATAAACCCACAACCCGCTACGGAACTAAAACGCAATATTTAATTTCTAAAAAAATTATTAATTTCTAAAAATGTATTAATAAATTTATTATAATTAAATTACTTCCCACCCTATTCCCCTATAAATCCACAACCTGCTACGGAACTAAAATACGCAAAAATTACTCAACATAAAATGAATTACTTCTAAAAATTTCAAACATACATTAGAAAAATAAACTATACTTTTAACACATATACTAAAATACAGAGCACTAAAATAAATTTCGATATTATTAACAACGATATTTTGGCTAACGATATTACTAACTTCGATATTAACAAAAACGATATTTCTTACCTGCATGTCGATATTCTGGTCGACGATATTCTTGCAGGTCGATATTGTGTCACATCGATATTTAAACATCGATATTATGGCATATCAATATTTAAACATCGATATTATGAATCTATACCGTTATTGATGTTAGAGGAATGGTTCAGAATAAGTATCGCTCAGAGAAAAAGAGTCAAACACTTCATGCCAAGGTGGATGACTGGGTTAAATATTTTCAACAAAGTATGGCTGCACTTAGCCAGGTCAGTTGGCTGGGTAGGTAGAAGGCGTGTGATTAGTGTAATTCTTGGATATGTAATATTTGGTCATTGAGCCCAGACATCTACATGCTATGTCAATTGAAACCTCTGCATTTAGATGTGCATTTTATGGTATCATTTGCATTCTATGTCTGTGCACTTGCTATATATAATTTTGGTTATCAAGCTTTGTTACACTTATATTTATGTTATCAATTGTGTGAATTATACTTGTTCTTTTTAATTTTGGTTGTTTACAAAAGGGGGGGTGTTGGGTCTGGGTTTTGCAATATAGAATGTTGGGGTCAGTGTAATGTTCTCCTGGCTTTGGAGTGACAGTTGCTCTCTGGACCAGCTGAACGAGTGTTGTGTACAACTAAACTCCTGTTCATACCTTAATGAGAAGATTCTTCATTTGACTTTGCTTTCTTACAAAGTGCCGATAGGGATGGGGAGGTACATTCAAACATGCAAACATATTCAAATGCAAGAAAGTAGCCCCATATAAGATGAGTTCAATCTCATCCAAGAAGCTACAACAAATTCCAAGTCACACCTTTCTTTTCTAAGACAAATGTATCCGCCTGTTTACCTTTCAACTCTTGATATAAGAAAATTACATTTTAGGAAACTTTAATCTTGATTGGAAGAACCCTTTCTAGCCATTGACTTTTATTCATTCTTCATGCTCCTACCTAACACTGTGCTGTCTTCAGACACAAAACAACACCTGATGTTCAAAGCCATTTTGCTGTTGCAAAGCCTGCGATTTATAAAATCACTTAGTTTGTGACCACAAATGGCTTTTTTAAATCTAGTAAACACATTTTGCGATTCAATAACACATTACCGAGTTTAGAAAGGAATTTCAAATTGCTATTTGGAAGCGGGTGTGCTTAGGGTATCCCTTCCAAATAATAATTTATTATGGTATGTATCAATGTTTTGTAACTGTAAACCAGTCGCAAAACATTGAAAAGTTACTGACTCTGAAGTTGGGGTGGTAATCCATTTGGAAAAGTTAAGGAGTCCTAGTACATAGGTCAATTCACAAAATTCTTTTCCATCTGCAAAAAGTCATGCCCAATTTGCGACCACTTTTTGTAAATAGAAAGTTTGGACATCAGGCCCATAGTTCACAAAATTCTCTCCACAAATAGCATGCCACACCAAGGCCGTACATCACCAAGGGCCATATGTATCAAAGTCCCCTTTTGCGATTCTCAAATAGCGAATTTTAGCGAATCGCTATTTGAGAAACGCAAAACCGTATGTAAACAAATAATCGCAAAAAAATAGCGATTCGCTAAAGTTCGCTAAATAAATAGCGAATACCCAAATAGCGTTCATTTAGCATTGAACCTTCGATATTGCGAATTTCGCAATTTTGAGAAAATCGCAAAATTGAGAAAATCGCAAAATTGAGAAATTCGCAAACGGCAATTCTGAGACACAGGTGCAGCTTGATGACATCACAACCAGGAAGTGTGACTACCCATGCTGCACCTGAGTCCCAGGAGCAGAGTTAGAGAGCAGGAGTAGAGGCTGAGGCAACACTGCAGTGATACACACATTAGAGAGAGTGGAGACATGGCCAGCAAGGACATGCAGCAGGGGAGACACCCAGAATCAGAAAGCCAAAGTTCACAGAAAGTGAACAGGAGGCTCTGATACAGGAGATGGTTGTGAGCCATGAGCTCCTATTCGGCAAGAAGTCCCTGCGTGTGCCAGAGACACGTAAGAGGAGAATCTGGGCAGACATACAGCGCAAAATAAATGCAATTGGCGTCACACATCGCAGCGTCAAAGACCTGCAGAAGCGCTGGTATGACATGCGCGCGCGCTCCAAGGAGAAGGTAGCTACCAGGCTGGAGGAGGCCAACAAGACCGTTGGGGGACCTCCACTGCCACCGCTTCAACTCCACTTGAGGAAATGGTTGAGGGGACCCTGCTTCCGGAGAGTGCAGTGGGCGTGTCACACCTGGACAGCTCCGACCACACACACCCAAGACAAGGTAAGAAGCATGCCATCACACCCCTGATACCCCCTACCACCCCCACACGCCCAGGAGAGTCCCAGGGGCACAGCAAAACTACAATTCCAGTGCAGGTACACAAGCACACACAGCAATGCATTATGGGAGATGTAGTCACATGCACCTAACAGAGGAGCAATGACACCCAGCCAGGCTCAGACAGTATGTGTGCATCATGAAAGTCAAAATGCAGATGGATAGGACCCATGTAACTCCAAACAGTGATATTTAATGCATGACAGATGCAAGGCAGGACAGTAAATTAATGTGTGCATTTATGTCCACAGCACCAGCAGAAACACAGGGAACATACAGTGGAGGGGAGGATGAATCCCCCAGCCCAGAGGCAACAGGGCAAGAGGAGGAGGAGGAAGAGGAAGACGAGGGCAGCCCAGTCATCCCACCTAAACGCCGCAGGCGGATTGCAGTGCTACCATTGCCACCACTGGAGGAGGAATCCCAGGACACCGATGGGAATGTCCAAACAGTCCAGGGACAGGCAGAGCCACAACCCCGTGCACGTGCACGTGCCGAACCAATTCCACGAATCCCATCAAGGCGCAGGGCACCACGTGCATCCACCAGTGCAGCATCCACAGGAGACGACACAGTCTTCCAAGGGTTGGAGGGCCACATGTTGGAGGTCCAGCGCCTGCAGGCAAAAACATAAGGTCAATACAGAGGCAGATCAGGGTTGGTTTCATGGGCCTGACGGGTGCCCTGGAGGCACTCTGTGCTGAACTGAGGGCGGACCGTGCTGCTAGGCGCAGGGAGAGGCAGCGCCTCCACACCCGCCTAGACCTCTACACCAGGGCAGTAAACCGCCTCTCCTCAGCCACCTCAGTGCTGTCAAGGCGCAGCATCAGCATGCAGCACGAGGTGTCACACTGCAGCCAGGACGTGGCCAGGGGTCTGGTACAGGTGACATGTGCTGTGGATCAGCTGCGGGCAGCTGCCACTGCTGGCCCAGGAGTCCTCACTCCAACAGACGAGGACGCACAATCCAGCAGGAGCAGCATCACACCACCGCCCCCACCGGACAGGCGCCGTAGTGTGCGTCACGGCAGGGCTGCTGGGACAAGCGAAGAGGGCACAGTGCACCCACGGCGAGAGCCTACGGCCCGTCAGCGCCGCAGTTGAGGCGCCCACATAAAGGCATGGATATGGGTGCATTAACCCAGTGCACACAGACACTTGGGGGTCGATTCCGATTCGGGCCGGAAATCTCTCCGACCGAGCCGGACCCGGAGAGATTTCCGACCGAATCGGACCCGTGCAGTCCGACCGAACGAGTACGATGCGCACGTATGCCATCGGACCCGAGTCGGTCGGACTCCCATTGAAGTCAATGGGAGCCTGTCGTACAACGCGTACGCAGGCTCCCATTGACTCAATGGGTGCGAGGCGGACAAGTGCGCCCCTACAGCGGGTACGCGGCGAGCGATTCGCGCCGTACACGCACAGGTAGGGGGACCCATGGGTCCCCCCTGTGTGCGACTCGCGCGGCTACGCGTACAGGGGGTCCGACACGGACCCCCAAAGTACGGCTCCGACAGCTCTTTCGAGCCGGAGTACGCGGCTCGGTCGGACTGCTCGCGGCGCGCATCGTACTTACCCGGCCGGGGAACGTCTCCATTGCGCGGTGCGAGTCGAGTCCGAGCGAAGTCGGTCGGTGCGGTTCGAGCCGGGAACGAGTCGGTCGGAGCGGTCGGGACGCCCGGACGAGTCGGTCGGCGAATTCGCATCGTACTCGCTCGGCCGGACCCGCGTACGATTCGGTCGGGAAACAGGGCACCGAATCGGATCCGGTAAAGCCGAATCCGATTCGGAGCCCTACCGGCCGAGATCGGAATCGGCCCCCTGGTCAGGAGTCAGATTGCACTGTGGATCACACATGTGCGGTACTTTTGACGAAACATTGTGTGCCACACAGGCTGTGTGCCGATTGATATTCTGTCCAAAGGGGAATTAAACACAGTCCTGTATTAGATCTTTGGCATTGTGTCATCTTTTCTTACCTAGAAATAGTTCTGTGTGATCTCATTCCGCCTCTGTCGCCCAGCAGCTGCACCAATTACTCCGGCCGGCATGCGTCCAGGAGCTGGCCCCTCCTCATCTGATGATTCTGATTCAGTGAGCTCCACTGGTGTGCCCTTCCTGGTGGCGATGTTGTGCAGCATGGCACACGCTACCACTATCTTGCAACAGGTCTGGGGGCTGTATTGAAGTGCCCCTCCACTCTTATGTAGGCATCGAAACCGGCTCTTGAGTATCCCGAAGGTCCGCTCAATGGTACATCTGGTTGCTATGTGGGCACTGTTGTACCTCTGCTCCCCAGCATTTGCAGGATTAAGGTAAGGAGTGAGTATGTAGTCCCGGACCGCATACGCACTGTCACCTGTGGGGCGAGAAAAATTAGGATGAACACTGTCCTGCCACTGCTATGCATTACTAGTGTGTCCTTCTATCACATGCAATTACCTAGTAGGTATCCCTCACCAAACTCCCCGCTTGTGAGTCGGCGGTGTATCCCACTGTGGCGGAAGATGAATGAGTCGTGGGTGCTGCCTGGGTATTTTGCGACGATGTCGGTGATGATGTGCCTGGCATTACACACCACCTGTATGTTCAGGGAATGGTAGGACTTGCGGTTCCTGAACACATATTCGTTCTGGGAGGGGGGGGATATGGCGACATGGGTCCCATCTATGCATCCAATGACGTGGGGGAATTGTGCAATGTGGTAGAACTCCTGCTTGGTCTGGGCTAGTGCCTGTGGTGTGCTGGGGAAGTATATGTGGTTATGCAGCCTCTGTACCATGGCATCAAGGAACGCGTGGAAGAAGCGCGACAATGCACTCTGTGAGACCCCTCCTGCTGTGGCTATCACCCCCTGGAAGCTCCCTGACGCCAAGAGGTGGAGTGAGCACAGGACCTGTATGTGGGTGGGGATTGTGTGTGTCCTGCGTGTGGGGTGTTCAAGGATAGGTTTGAGCTCCGCTATTAATTCCAGGATGCTCTCTTCATCCAGCCTGTAGTTTGTATGGATCTCCTCCTCAGTCCGCTGGAGCAGGGTTATGCGCGCTCTGAAGATCCTTTCCTGGCTTCTCCTTCTCTGTGCAGCAGCTCTCAGTCGCAGCCTCCTGGCTATCACGTACAGCCCTGACATTGTGGCAAACATCAGTTGCATTGTGGGTCTCTTTATATGGGTTGCACCTGGTTACCACCTGCTCAGACTTGGTGGTAATTGCGATTCTCTATTTTGCGAATTTCGTGAATTCGCAAATTGAGAATTGTTCATGCATTCCATTTAGCGAATTCGCTAAATCTGGACACAACAATTGCGAATTTCGCAAGGATTTGATGTATTTAGCGAATTCGCAAAATATTCGCAATATGGTATTATTCGCAATTATTGCGAATCGCTATTTATGCAATTCGCACATTGGCTGTCAGGATGTGTCTCATACATAGCGGGGCTCTGTTTTGCGATCGCAAACACCGTTTTTCTGCGATTCGCAGTGTTTGCGATCGCAAAACAGCTTCATACATATGGCCCCAAGCTCCTTACTTACAAAGACACCATCTCTGAGGTGAATGGTACTTTAATTTTAGGACTCTGGTATCAGGAAACTGACTATACTCACACATTATATGGACTTCACACTCAACTGCAGTGTTTTTGCAAAAACATGTATTTGCAGCAATTGTCACATACTCCATCAGTTGTTGCAGAATTCTCACACTTCAACATAAAAGAAATTTGAAGCTCACACAGATCAAAAGTTACTAAAAATGCAATAAGTAGTGTCAGACTGTGTAAGACTCTGTGCTACGGATAAATGGCCACCTTTCAGTTGTTGATTTCTGTATTCAGGTCTTTGACTAGTACTGATGAGGTGAAAACTTTTCCTAGGGAGAAGAATGTGTGTTAGAATGACAAAATAGCGAAATAATACTGCTACAGAATGTGATGCATTTTGCTCCATAATTAACTTATTCTTGCCCCATAATTTAGTTCCTGCGACATACTCTGGTCTTTTCTTTTCACATAATTCCAGTACCGCTGAACATAATTCATCCATGGCATCTGCGAGTTCGTTTATTGAGGCTCTAAACAACTTCAGACAAGTTATGCTATGACTGCTTATCAAGAGTGAATAAAAATGTGCTTATCAAGAGTGAATGAAAATTATTGAGAGTTTTTGCTTATATGTGTGCCTATTATTCCATCAATACTAGATGGTGTTACTTGTTATCACGTGGTTTGATTAGATTGGCAAACAAATGTACCAGTGAGACCCGACGATTCATGCATGGTATACATCTTCGTATTATCACTTGATGGTTGCTCTGTATTCCTGCAGACTAGAGGGGTGATGAAGTAGTAAAACTTCCACGTGCCAACTTCATGAAGGTTTTTCTCAAATTTTGCAAATTACATGACCTTCACAAAGAGTGCAAAGTTAAAACGGATGTAAAATATCTTCAATACTTTGCTTTTTGCGAAAGGAAAATCCAGCAAAACCTATAATTAACAGTGGAATATTAAAAACAAGATGTGGTGGGGGGGCAGTTAGGTTTTGATTCTCTTTGAAGAGAACTTCATTTTTGACATCTCTGGAAGAGGAGATTTGAGTCAATATTAACAAGACCCATTGAAAAGCACTGCAGTAGGCCGTCTACTTTAGTAATGTTACAAAACACGAAGAGATTCAATTGCTGTGTTCAATTTTATACTGTTTAAGAACCATTCGCTTTTTATTTTCTAATTCAGAGAAGTCTTCACCCAGGAGCTGAACCTTTAGAATGTAAAGCCCACTCTCCACACTAGCCACTTGACCTCTCAGAACAGACAACGTTATTGTAGCTGCTATTGAAGCTACCTCCTTATATAAGGATAGTCGGCCCTGCGCCAAGTGAATGTACTTATCACTTTCACTTCAAGGGCATTTATAGTGCTTAGGAAAACAATTTCTTAGTGTCCTTTGCCATATTGTAATTTTCTTCACTGATGTACATTAACCTGCAGGCGTCTCATCCCATTGGTCAGGTACTAGGATATATTGTGTCCGAAATATTGTTTTAAAAAATATGTCAGATTGGAGTTAATAATAGAATATCAACATCTTATGCCCTACTTAACCAGCATAAAGGGCTGGACGACGTGATAGAATGTAATAGTGCAGCCCCCTGCAATCAATATAAAATTGCTCATGATTACTCCAAACAATTGAACTCTTCCATCCAAAATTTCCTCCTTAATGTTTCATGAAATGTGTAAGACTCTCACTGCTAAGCTGCCATGTTGCAATGCTCCTATACTAGGAATTTGTGACTGTTCTTCACCCACACTGTGTGGGTGCTATTTTTCCCATTTTAGTACAAGTAAGGGCCAGAATGCAGACATTGGTGAGGGATAATATGTATCATTGCTGCTGTGTCTTCAGTATAAGTCACGCATATAATCATGAATGATCATCTGGGCCATCAATCTTAAGCAAGTCTGTGGTAGTTCCATCAGTTTGCCCTGCTGCTTGAGGCCGGCGCTAAAAATCAGCGCAAGGAGCACAACTTACCTCACTCCGCCCCTTGCGGAACTCCAAGGAGCGTCGCAGAGTTTTTTTTGTCACTCCGCAGAGTCCGCCCAGGCCTACCAGATACCCACAGTTAGCGCTGTCTGCTTCTTGGTGCTATTTTAACTGAAACCTTTAAAAGTCAGTATCTCCAGTTCTACTGACTGGATTTTTGTCCTTTTGGTCTGATTTTACATGTTAAAATGTATCATATGTTTCTAAATAGGTTTGGGATTTAAATTGTGTTGTGTTTTCACTTTAATACTGTTTATGTGCTGCATCAGTAATTTACACGTTAAGCCTGACTGTTTTTCTGACTGCCAACCTACCAGAGGGTCAAGCACAGGTTAATTTAGTGACTTTTGTGGTTCAACCTGATGAGGATTGTGGGTGTTGCTTGAGAAGGGTTTTCACATCCCTAATCAAAAACCCAATTTTCAACGGGTACCTTCCCACTTGGTACTGCTTTTCCCATGCCTTCACCCCCCCTAATGCCCCCTCTCCTGCTCCATGCTGGCCTTCACTATTGGCTTGCCAATGCTGTACACTTTTAAAAGCCACCGGCATTGGTCAAGATGCTATTGATGATCTGTCATTTTAAAAGTATAGAAAACATTGTTATCTGTACTTTTAAGAAGGCTCCATTCTGAGTGACGCCTTTGCACTGCTGGAAAACTTACCGTGAGGGGAACGGTTTTAGCTCTCTCCACGCCACCGCCGTGAGGGGAACGGCTCCTGCCTACTCTACGCTGCCGTGAGGGGAACGGCCTACATCCCCCAGCTGCCCCAGCTTCTCCCGCCAGGATAAAGGCGCGGCTGCCCTCCCGCAGCGCGGGACGCCTTTGCACTGCTGGAAAACTTACCGTGAGGGGAACGGTTTTAGCTCTCTCCACGCCACCGCCGTGAGGGGAACAGCTCCTGCCTACTCTACGCTGCCGTGAGGGGAACGGCCTACATCCCCCAGCTGCCCCAGCTTCTCCCACCAGGATAAAGGCGCGGCTGCCCTCCCGCAGCGCGGGACGCGCGCGGGCGAAGCCCGGGCCAAGGGCGGGCCCGTCTGCGCCCGTCAGAGGCCGAAGGAGGCCGGGCAGGGCCACATTATTGATCGAGGTCGCCGGAATTTTATTGCTCCCAAATTTTTCGCATGTAATCTGACTGAAAGACAAGATAAGGCGATTTGGGAGGTTGCATGCCAGTATCTTTCCGCAGTATCAGACTGGGAGCCGTGAGGGAAACGGCCAGCTCTGAGTGTCTTTAATTTCCAGTAGTCCCCCGGGGACCCAGGAGCACCTGTGACGCTTTAGTTTGCGCTTAGAGGCACTATCAATTTATTGAGCATCTACCACAGCGCTAAGGGTGAGCCCGTGGTTGGGCCTCCCCTCTAACAACCGGGATTTTAACTGGAACAGAGAACAGAGAACTTAACGGATAGGTACCGTGCCCAATCGTGCCTAATAGCCGTGCCCTTATATTGAACTGTGAGCAACCGGAGATGCAGATTATCGTCCTAGATCTCTTTTAACTTTGGTGCTCATCATCGTCACCGCAAACTGACCCCCTGTGTTTTAATATTTCCTTGTTGTCGTCGTTTTTGGTTTTTATTCCTTTTAATATTTTCTTGGTTTTAATTTTCCTTTTTTAACATTGTATTGTATGTGTGATACCGTGGGATTTTTTATGCGATATATCAATTTTTGCCTAGCACATGTCACTTTAAGGATTACTCTTTTTGCACTTTATTACCAACGGACCATTTGAATATCAAGTACCAGTATAGTGAGTACATTTGTGTGGTTGATAGATTTATGTCTTATATTGTCTTTGTGGGTCTCTGACTTGGGGCTCAACAGTTCCATTATTGTACCGTTTTCTTCAGTACATGCTATTTTATCTAAGGTTTATCGGTCCTATATTTTATTACTAGTGGGTTGTTTAAACCCCAAAGGTTATGTATAGTGAGTTTGCCTATGTAAGATTAATCTATATTGTATAGTGTATGCCATTATATAGCCATTATATAGCCAACACACTTTGCACTTTGCACTTTAGTTTTAAAGGTGAAACCCTATAGTAAGAGATCCATCAAGGGGGTAAACTTCTTGTCCAGTATAGATTCAAGGCACTAGGATTGTAGGAGGTTAATATCTACTGCCTTGTATCTGTCCTCCTAGTCCTATTTTAGCCACTGCATTATATTCAGGGAAGTAACCCCTACGCTCTTGTAGGCATTTTTTATAGGGACATATATTTATCTTTCGCCCGTATAGCCTCCTTTGTAGCATTCTCATGGCAAGGACGAAGTTAGCGAAGTCTTTTTCTGCTAAATCATGTCCAACGATTGATTCATTTTTGGTTAAAGCGGTCAATGTTCTCACCGAGGAAATTGACTGTACTGAGAGGCGTCTCTCTATGGGCTCAAGCTTTATCGGGGTAGAACAGGGAAATGGGGCTGGGGCTGGGGCCCCTTCTGGTCCCTTTAGTGCGAGCGGATCCAGTAAATCGACCAATAACTCCTTGGCGGCCGAGGAGCTTGAGCCGGTCGTTATTGTTTCAGGAGGGGATTGTGGGGATCTTACTCGAAGATCTATGACCCCTAATTTGACCGCCCTTGAAAGCCCGTCGTTACCGATACCGATAAAGACCAGGGGACGTAGAAAGAATACCCTAGAATAGGGGAATTTTAATTCTAAGGCCAAAGCTAAAAATGTTAAGAGTATTCGAAATGGGAAACTTGCCGATCCTTTGTCCTGTATAGACCCTATATTCCAACAATTAACATTAGCGACTATCTCTGACAAAATTATAGAGCTCCTAAGGCCGCTTTATGATAAATTGGACATTTTAGCTAGAGAAATCCATAAAATTTGTGGAGTATTGGATATAGTTAATTGTAAATTCCAAAAGGAGTCAATTAGGGATCATCAAAAGGATGTTATTATAGACCCTATTGACCCAACTGCTGCTGTAGGTAATGATCGCAGAGATTGTAGTAAATATTGCAAGGAGCGGGCCCCTATTATACAAGCAGAAAATAGGGAAAAAGATAGAAATATAGTAATAGGAAATCTAACTACCAATAGTGGTTTTGCACCACCCCAAAAGGAGCAAGTAATGAATAAGCCAGACGAATTTAAATCATCTGATCCTATAAAGCCTGCTGGTCTAAGATCCTTAGCCCATGGGGATAGGATAATGGCCCCGGTTGCAAATTTGCCCCCGAATGTAGTCCCTATGTTGTAATTTTGGCCAACGTCCCCAAACTTCAAATTGGGCAGGCAGAAGAACATGGTTCACTTATGAACAAAGTAGTGTTTTGGCTGACTAATAGTTGTGGTTATCCTATGGAAGGAATAAACCAGATTTTAACAACCCGTAGAGTGGGCTGGATCGGGCCTTTGAAAAAATGCTTTGAAGGGGACTGTATCATCATTAATTTTAGATCACCAAGATGGGCATCCAATACCCTTAAAAATGCACCACCTCCCATACGGGGGAATTTAATACCACTCTTCTCCCTCTGGGGTACTTTTATAGACATCTGAGGGTGATGCATGGAAACGTAAGCTGGCCACCAAATGGATCTTTGTTAGCTTCTTCTCAGGTTTCCACCCTGCCTCATTTTGCTATTCCAGTAACTAATAGGTATCAGGCTCTGAGTAGTTTGGATACCAATGATTGACGTGAGGGACTGATACGGGCTAATGAGGTTGCATTTGAGAGTTATTTACTTAAAAGCCCCATGATGGAAACTTCAAATGCTAAGATCATAACTAGTAAAGCTGGTTTATGCATGATAGAGCAATGTGAGTCGTTATCCACTAACGTATTATGGACAGTCAGTATCCCTAGTAATTCAGAAAGTATTCCAGTAGAATCCATTATCATTAGTAAAGAAGTGGGACACGAAGTACCCCCCAGGAATTCTATGAATCTAATATGGGCAAAGGGTACCAAGTTACAACATGGAACATTGCTGGGCTTAAAAGTAAAATAGGTACACCATCATGGTCTGATTTTATTTTGGCCCAACATGATATTATATGTTTACAGGAGACGTGGTGCACCGACCCAATATATGTAGAGGGTTTTACCTCATATTGGTTACCAGCCCAGGCCTCCTTTCGGGTAGAGCTAAGGGCGGCCTCTTGATTTTGATTTCCACTAATTTGGATAAATGTAAAATCAAAAGTTGTATTACTGTGGGAACTTATGCTCAGATTATGTGGATGTCTTCCACCGTGGGTAATGATGTTATTTTGATTAATTTTTATAACAATCTGTTTAATTCCCTACGTAGTTCTATTGTCCATACCTTGGAAAGGGAACTCGAGAAATTGACTAGTACCATTAGGAAACCGATTATTATTCTTTGGGTTGGCGATTTTAATGTTCAAATATGCCCATTATCCCTGACCAAAGTTTGTGGGCCTAGGAGGGGGAATTTGAAGATGATTGTTATATGCATTTCCCCATTGTGAATATGGTAGTGCCTTAAATGGTGTTATCGTTAAATTGGATTTAGAATTACTGCATTGTGCTACCGACAAAAACAACATGATATGTCCCACATTCACAGGTAGGAATGCTTCGTCTAATATTGATCACATTATTATTTCTAGTAATAGTGTACATTTATTTTCAACCCCTGGATAACGGACCAACCAACTAGTGACCATAATAGTATTTCTTTGTATTTATTATGTTGGGGCTTTAAAAATACCATCAGTGTTCCACACAGCCTATGTATTGCCCCCACCAGACCGAATGGTGTCCGGATAAAATGGGCTGGTCTGGACCCATCTAAAATCCAGCACGATGTTATTACACAGTGTCAGAATGAAATTCAAGTCTGTTTAGGGGATGAGGTTGACCCAGCATTGTTGCTTGATAATTTCACAAGGATCAATAATACTGTGGAGAACCTTTTGTTGAAACCAGTGTGTAGGAATAAAAAACCTAAGGTGGGATGGTTTGATGATAACTGTGTAGGGGCTTTGGGCCGCCTTAAACAAGCTCTGGGGTGTAAACCAAGAAACCCGGATATAATTAAGGCCTTACGTGCAGAATACGCTTTAGCCCTAAAAATCAGGAAATTGGAACTCCAAGAAAGAGCCTGGGAAGACTTAAGTCTGGCAGCCGATACTAAAAATAATAAACTTTTCTGGGATACCGTCAATAGTTCCTTTTTGAAGGACGACCATATTCCTGAATTTAATTCTTATGTTAACTGTAATTCATGGGTAGCCCATTTTTCCACCATTTTTAATCCTTTCGATAAAGATGTTCCATTCACTTTGTCTAATCATAACCCTGTTGAATGGCCAAAATTGCCCCTGTCAATTAGTATAGAGGAAGTATTTGAGGGCATAATTAGTAGTAAGGGGGTAAGGCACCGGGTCCCGATGGGGTCCCGATAGACTTTTATAAAAATGAAATGGTTTTATGGTCGCCGTTTTTAACCAGAGTTTTTAATGTCGCCGTTGAGACTCATTTTCCTGTATCTTGGGGCCAGTCAATTATAATACCAATTTACAAGAAGGGTGTTAAGACTGATGCTTGTAATTATCGCCCGATTTCTTTATTGGACTCGTCTATAAAGATCATGAGTAGGGTCATGTTATCAAGACTCGAGACCTGGGTCCAAGAAAAGTCAGTCCTTACCCAAGTGCAATATGGGTTTAGAAAGGGTGTTGGCACACTGGAGCAGTGTGTCAACCTGGATCTTTTGATCGGCAAGTACACATTAGCTAAGGAGGGAAATTTATATTTGTGTTTTGCTGACCTTAGCAGCGCTTTTGATTTGGTAGACCACTCCATTTTATGGCCCTTATTGTTGGATATGGGTGCCCCCAAAGAGATTATATTTTTCTTGGCTAGATTATATGGGGAGCTATCAAGTAGGGTGCGGTACGGTCATTTAGGCGAATATACCCCGCCTTTTAAAGTCAAAAGAGGCATCCGACAGGGCTGCGTCTTAGCTCCATTACTTTTTTCATTGTTTATCAATGAAGTTGACGCAGCACTGAAATTCTTTGAGTCGGATGCCCCTAGGGTGGATGGGAAGTCTGTCCCAATTCTTTTATACGCCGATGATGCGGTTTTACTCTCTCGCACCCCTATTGGGCTACAGCGTCTTATTGATAATTTTACCGTTTTTATTACTAAAAGAAAACTTTTAATTAACAAATCAAAAACTTTTGTTATGGCTTGCGGTAGGAACCCTATAACATCTAGCTCTTATTTTATTGAAGGTTCCAAGGTCCAGATAGTTAAGACATTTTGTTACCTGGGTATTACTTTTGCAGGGAATAGGTCATGGGCCCAGGAACAGGATAATGCCTGTTCTAAGATGCTTAGAAATATAAATGGGATTTTTAGATTTGCGGCTAAATTGGGAAATCGACGCATTAAAGACATGTTGACAATCTATGAGATACGATGCGTTACCGCAGCTCTTTATGGGGCAGGTGTTTGGGGTCATTTTCAAGGTAATATATTACAACAAACTGAAAATTCGTTTTTAAAACGCTTACTTTGTGCCCCCTCATCTGCCTCTACGGAATTGCTCCACCGTGAGGTGGGCATTAGATATATTTCAGATCTGGCTTCAACACGACCCCTTTTATTATGGAAATCTATATGGTCAAAAGAGGAAACATTATTTACTCAATCTATTATACGGGACTGCTTCAAATTGGAGAATTGTTTAAGAATACCCTGGCCTAATTATATTATTTATTGGTTTAAATCTTTATTCATTTGTGACATCAGAACGGACCCTGAGTGTACTCTTTCTGTTGCTAGAGCTGAGATAAAACTAACCATGTTAGCAAATAAAATAGAGGCTCGTTCATGTGTTATCAAGAATCAATCAACTTTCCTCTTTTATTCGCAATTGGACCTTAAACAGGGTTTTCAAAGTTATTTATCAGCAGTGACTAGAGTTTCACATCGATTTGTGCTGACACGCTTAAGATTGGGTATCGTACATCATCTTGTTAATTTCCCAATTATGAAACAGTGTTCTGTTCATGTATGCCCATGTGATGGAGTCTCAAGACAAAGCTGCTGCCATATGTTATTATTCTGTCTATTTTATTCCCATCTTAGGAGATTTTATTTAAAACCTTTTTTTCTATATTACAATATAAGATCCACTACAGATGCCTTGAACCTGCTCTTTAGATTGGATGACCCACGATTATGCTTTTATTTAGCTACATTTCTTCTGAAATCTATTAGTGTTAGGAAATCTATGATTATTGATATCTGATTGTGTGTTTTAAGGGTATTATGAATTTATTTATATGTAATTATATGCATTTGCACTTTTGAATTGGGATAATATATGATCCAGTAAATGTTTGGACCTTGATGTGAATTATGCACTTGCACTTTGTATCTGTATTAACATGTTTACGCACCTTGATGTATTCGCTTTTTTATCCCACTGTTTTATATTTTTTCTGATTTTTCTGTAGATCGAGCTTTTTATGTCTGTATTGCTTATATGGTTGATTTATTTAACCGAATAAAAGCTCTAAAATCGAATCGTATCATATGTTTCTAAATAGGTTTTGGATTTAAATTGTGTTGTGTTTTCACTTTAATACTGTTTATGTGCTGCATCAGTAATTTACACGTTAAGCCTGACTGTTTTTCTGACTGCCAACCTACCAGAGGGTCAAGCACAGGTTAATTTAGTGACTTTTGTGGTTCAACCTGATGAGGATTGTGGGTGTTGCTTGAGAAGGGTTTTCACATCCCTAATCAAAAACCCAATTTTCAACGGGTACCTTCCCACTTGGTACTGCTTTTCCCATGCCTTCACCCCCCCTAATGCCCCCTCTCCTGCTCCATGCTGGCCTTCACTATTGGCTTGCCAATGCTGTACACTTTTAAAAGCCACCGGCATTGGTCAAGATGCTATTGATGATCTGTCATTTTAAAAGTATAGAAAACATTGTTATCTGTACTTTTAAGAAGGCTCCATTCTGAGTGAGGCCACCTGCTGCTGCAACACAGCAGCTATCTTGAAAATATAGACAACAATGTTTCATAGTTTCAAAAGGACCACATGTTAGCAAAGCCAATGGTGGCAACCACAGGGTATTGGCAAGCAAGAACGATTGACTATGACAATGTTTGTTCATATTTCATTCGCATTTCAACTTTATTTTCCTCCCATGTTACTCTACAAACCTACGTTCTATCCATCCCCTTTAACAGCCTTTAAAGGAGAAAAAATATTATCTTCCAAGCAGAGACCTAAAATGACAAAAAATTACCTTTCCAATTGACTAAGACCTCCTTATGTTTCCAATTCTTATGATTATTCCTCGATGCAGCCTAAAGTTACTGCAAGGTTGAGCAAGATACACACAAATGTGGAAGTCATTTTCTGTGTGTGGAGTGCAGGGGTCTTGTCAGTGGTGGCCGGCATGGTTCGTGGGTGGTGGGATGGGCATTGGGGGGGGGGGTCTCGAGGGGGGTTGGGAGGAAACGGTAAAAGAAATGTTGTGATTGGTTTTGAGCATCATGGTTTGACGCTCAACCAGGGAATGGGGGCCTGGGCTTGTTCTCCACGCAGGCTGTAATGCAGCCTGCATGTAGAATGAGGAAAGTGCGCATGACTGGTTTGGGCAGCCCAAACAGTCATTGCCCACTTAGGAGTGGGCCAACCACTCCTCCCCTGCCCTGCTCCGAGAGCAGAACAGCCCCGTCCGCCCACCAGCCCGCAAAGCAACAGGAAACATAAAATGATAATAACTCAAAGTTATTATCATTTTATGTTTCCTTTTCAGTGCACTGCTTAAAAGCAGTGGGGCGACGCTCCACTGTCATAGGGGAGGAGCCGCCCGGCCGCTCCAGGGTCTTGTTCTTGTTTAAGTGACTATGTGGATTGCTGTCTCTGAATCTTAAATTCTAAGGGCCTCATTAGGAGTATGACTATAAAATGATGCAGCAATACCACAACGCGTGTTACCCATAATGTGAAATGCAGTAATTATTGAATGTTGTATTTCTACACCAGTACAAATTTTCCAATTTGAAATGAGGCATAAAAAGCAGAATTGGAGTTTTGGGCACTTATTTCAGCACATTTTGCCTTTTTCTGAACTTTCTTCTCTGTTCACATATACCACGTTTATTCTGTCAGATTTGTTACCAATGAAAAATACTCAATGTTCTAGTCTTTCTTCGCCACCCACAATTCCGATTTAGACAAAAAAACACCGGTTTCCACTCAAATCGGGATTGCAATGGTATACAGAATGCTTTTTATAGTTCATCAGGATGGTTAGGCAGGCACATCAATGCAGCTTTGAAAGCTGCTTGCTTTGTTTGCCAAGATTACACTGGCTGTCAGAGTCCCATATATAAACTCATGTAGAGCAGACGATTAGAGTCTTAGGACCTTCCTTAGAGTTTGGCGGGTGGGATACTCTGTCACAATCTTGGCCGATGTCGGTCCACGTGGGCATAATAGCCTAGGGCACTTGCAATATGGCAGCTGGAATATATTTCACGTTATGACGTAGCATCCCATCTGCTCATCTCTAAATAAGGCCCTTAGTTTTTGGAAGGAAAGTTTTGGGGTCTGTACTGTTGCAGAACAGCTAAAGTGTGTGTCTAAAAATCATATGCAACACTCTAAAGAGAGGCTGCTTTCGTGTCATTTTTGTGTACTTTCAAACCTACAGCTTCCGCCTAAAATGTGCAAAAATATACAGCGAGACACAACCACCCTCTAACGGGTCAGGGCATAGTCCATGAGTCAAATTGACATACTTTGTCAAAGTTTAGCTAACATACTACATTTCTACAGCGTAAATTCACAGAAATTATATTAACTAATCGACCAAAGTTATTCAACCACGAAAAAGTGCCCGTGGACGCAGCTATTAATAGTGCAGCAGGTTCAGTGGCACAGGAGCCCAAGACTTTGAGAGGCCCACTGCACCTTATTTATCCAAATCTTCTACTACCTAACCCAGAGTCGTGGACCATTTTTAGTTCGAGCATCAGCGCGCATGCGCTGTCTGCAAGACCTGTTGTAATCACTCTACCGAGCGTAATTACAGCTCCTGCTTGTCATTAGTTAAAGACTGTATTGCTCTTGTTTCCCGCCTCCTTATTGGCCGGTGCTCGCGATACATCACTTCCGTTTGTAAGCGAGGAGCACTGGCCAACTACAGTTTCCTTACACTGTAGGTTTGTATCTTTTTGTTTAGGGACTTTTTTTTTTCAAGCGCCCCATTTCACGATTAATGGCGGCCGTGCCACTTTCTTTGGATGAGCCGCGTCTAAAGAACAGAGTGCGGCCGTCATTAAAGTGAAAGCGCGGCATGGAGCGCTTTACAAAACAAAAAAAAACATTTGTGTATTTCACAACCAAATGGGTTTTTTTTGTGTAAAAGCGCACCATGCCGCGCTTTTACCTTAAGAATGGCTACGGCGCTTCATTTTTATTACCAATGGCACGTGATATTTTCACAAGCGTGGCACGCCCGACTCGTTCCCTTTTGTAGGTTGTATTTTATAGCAGTTGTCTGCCTCTCTGAGTCGTTTTCTGGTGTTTTCTCGTTCCTTGGCAAGTCTCCAAGGTGATATAATCTGTTTTTACATGTGTGCAGGTGCAGGTTCCAAGAGGTTTGTGGGGGTGGACGTAAGCATGTTGTTACGTTTCCTCGTCCAAGTAGAAGTGGGCTGAGGGTGTCTCTTGCAGCATGACATTCTGCCAGCCAGTCAGTCCCCGGCTGCCCTCCTCCTGGCGAAACCTATACACCTGGCTGCAGACTGCGCACTTTGGACCAACAGACTCTGTACTCTGTATGGCGCAGATGCACGTGTGCTTGTGTTTACTAATTCTTGTGGCCAGAGATGCTCTACATAGAAATGACCGTGCTTTAGGCTCAGCAGGTCATTTTAGGGGAGGGGGGGACCGATCATTTTTATTTATAGGTGAGCCAGATAAAGGGCGAGCAAACAAAGAGATGTGATCAATAAACCCTTTCTTGCTATTATGAGACCTAAATAATTGTTTTCATGCTCATTTTTCATTGAAAGATGTACTGCGGAGAACTGAGCCTTGCATGTATGTGCACCCGCTACACACATTGAGGGCACATATTAGAAAAAAAAAGTGGGGCAAGAAGTGGGAGTGGTGGGTGGTCAATTCATTTGAAATTCTTCAGAACAAAGCCATATATTTGAATTTAGAATATGCTTGAATAGTTAACAACTGCTAAAATATGTGCCTGCAACCAGCCTGGTGTTCTTAAGCATAGTGACACATGCCTCTAACACTTTCTAAATCCCATTTTTGACCACAGGGGTGATCTGTAATGGTGATGATTGTTTTGAATCAGAAAATATGCTAATGTGGAGAAACTGGATGGTGGGGGTTGAGTGCGGGGGCATGTGGGCAGCATGGATGGTTCTGTCACTTCTTATGCCTCAGGCCTGGGCTATAGCGGCAAAACGTTTTTCCAAGTTGAACAATTTTTTTGTGCATTTTTTTAAAGCAAATAATCACCAATCTTTCATTCATGCTTATGCTTGTATTTATTTTATATACAATCATAGATCATTTGAGGAGCATTACAAATGCCTTCAAATTGGTAAATTTTGTAAATGTGTACACATTTTATACTGAACCCAACGTCGGTGGCAAGCTGAGCTCACTGCATTTCTTTAGAGCGCTTGCTCTGACCTCTAGGATCATTAGAAAGTCCCCTTGGCTTTGATAGAGTATTATTCTCATTTAATGTGGTGTGGATGGTGCCCGAGCGGGACGTAGATGAGGGTTACCTTGTCTTAGAAAGGACTGTCTGAGTGACTAGGAACATGTCAAACATTTCTTTTTCTCTTGTAAGAGTAATGCCATGTGCTGGAAGGAGCAAACCAATCCACGTGTAGGCCCGAGCCCGCTCCTCCCAGCCTCTTTCTGGATAATGGATGAGGGAAAGAAAAAGCTGTGGCATTATGGGCCACCCTCTGGTGTACCATGAGCTGTGGTAGGCACCATGGGAAGACTGGCACATGCTCTAGAAATGTTGAGGCTCCATCTGTTGTGTTTAGAAGTAGCTGAAGTTCGAGACTTAGCACTACTTAATGGAAGGTCATGCAGTCTGGCAATAATGAGCAATTTGAGATCTTGCACATGAATCATTTTAGGGTTATAGTGTTTTGATGTAATTAAGAGTTAATATTAGGGATTAAATACATACGATAGACCAATGTGCATCCCAGAAAAAGCATTTGCAATGCAATAGGTCTCGCATTTGCGAGAGTTTGAGCTATTGCCATTAGAAATTACAATGCCTTTTATTTATGTGTTTTGAAAACCTGCAAGTGGTGCGTAAACACGCACTTTGTACTTTTAGTCATTGCTTATCAGAAGCAAGGCTGGCAGTAACTGCGCCTCTTTTACTGCCAGCCTTGCTTCTCGTAAGCAAGGACTATAAGTACAATGTGCGTGTTTGCGCACCACTTGCAGGTTTTCAAAGCACATAAATAAAAGGCATTGTCATTTACAATGCTAATAGCTCTAACTCTTGCAAACGCGAGACCTATTGCATTGCAAATGCTTGTTCTTAGTTGCTTTAATCACATGGCACCCATGCTACTCTACTGGGACTGCTATAACTGGTGTATCGTTCTAACCATACCACTGTGGGACAAAGTGTTATTAACAGCTTCCCCCTCTCGTTCAGTGAACAGAAGTGCAACATTGTCATTTTTTAAAGCTGCAGTATAAACTATGGGGGCCTGGCTGTGTCACGATGGGCTGAGCGCCTGCTTCTTTCCGTGCGAGGTGTTTAAAGATCAGGCATAAGATTTGGAATTTCTGGGACTTAATGCATGAACTATAAACATAAGTAGTCGGAAATAGTGAGCAGAAATGAATTGCCTCTCTCTGTTTCCGACTTGTTCTGTCTAAAGTTCATGCATCAACTCGGAAAAATTCTTACTTTTATGCTTGAAAACTTTAAACGCCTCGCTCGCAAAAAACACAGACTTTAGGCCCCCAGATGTACATTTTCAATTATGGAATGCTCTTTAAATATTGTTTGTATTACAAAAGACCGTGGGCGAACATTCACACAAAGACTTGTTCATTGCCTCTAAAAATGAAACTGCAAACAATAGAGTCCAACAACTATATTTGAAATGGGTGACAAAAACCTTCACTGGCAACCGGTCAGGCAAAAATCTTTCTGGTAGTGTTTCGAATTTGTTTTTCAAACTCACTTAGTGAAATGTAAACGACAGAAACCGAAATAGATGGAGACAATCTCCTCCAGGGGCAGGTTTAGTCACGAGTGAGTGAGCAGGCCTCAGCAGATGGTCAGCTATGGTTTCCCCAAGTCATTTCTTTTATCCACCATTCAGTGTCACTGCCAGAAACAGGAAGAGTTATCTTGACATTGAACATCTTTATAATAAAGTTACTAATTGGCGACTAATACCAAAGGCCTCACAGCTGTAAAACCTCAGCAGCGATAGCTTAAGTGGTTGGCTGCATTCTAATTTAATACTTTAAATGTGTATTCATAACTTATAATGATTTTTAATTGCAAAAAAAGAACCTTTAGGGGTGTTTTTTTTACTCATCACACATTAATACAGAATTGTGATGAAATGTAATATTCAAATTAATCCTATTGCACTAATTCCTTTCATCGTGTTTTGTGAAGCTGAAGTTATCTGGCTAATCAATTTAGCCCAGCATTGTGTTTGTACCATTCATTTTTCTGGTTTCACAAGAAAAGAGCATTCTTCAAATTAGATTGGTCAATAGTGATTCCATGAACCCAATTATTTGACAATAAGGTGGCACCATATTGCAGTAGCACTCTCTGGTGCTGCTAACAAGGTGCCAGACCTACCTTTGCCATCTTTCCTCCTCTTAGATACTGAACCAATTTCTCAGATAAATTAACCTGTGACTCTAGGGCGCTTTAACAATATTCATTCCTGTCAAATTTACCAAAGAATTATTACATAAACGGAATGACCCTATATTAATAACCCTACATTTCAATCTTTTGATTTATTTCCCTTTCTCACCTGGATGGGACTCGATGTGAGTGAACTTTTTCGTGATTGAGCGCCAAACATTTGTAGATTTTCCTAGAGAAGCCTGGGAGATCTGTGATTATTTGCAAGTCAATATGAGCTCCTAAACCCCCTAACAACCTTAAACGGGAATTCAGGGGGTCGTCTGGATTTTGTATGCAATGCAGGAGGAGCCCCGGCCCCATCAGAGGTGTAAAGCTTTCCAAATGTTGGTCCAAACTGCTGACACAGTTGTCAACAAAAAAACTCACCTACACAGTGATTAATTAACGCCCTTCAAAAGTGATACCCATGTATGAAAACATACCTTCAAAAAACTCAGAATTTGGGTTAATATATAGTTTTGCCATTTGCAAATAATTGCTCCTATTGCCCACAATGGATTCCGCTTTTTAGGTCGAGACTGTAGCAGCAGCGCGCATGCGCTGCTTGCTTTGCGAGGCATTCAGGATGGCGTGGAAGCTCCGACCACTCTCCGCCCATCTTTTTCATTGGCTTAGGTCCTAAATGCTGCCTTCCGATTGGTTTTAGGCTTGTTAGTCCCTCCCCATGACGGCCATGTCATCATTTGTATCCTTCCATGGCTACTGGCCCCTTTACTCTGAACACTATTTTCTTCTGTGCCTCTCTCCCCCCCCCCCCCTCCCGCAGTCCGTGACTTCTCGGCCCCCCGCCCCTTCCCCACTGCCGCTCGTGCCTTTTCGCCCGCCTGCACTCCCGTTTCCAATGCAATAGGTCTCGCGTAAATGCAAGTCCTATTGCATTGCAAATGCTTGTTTTAAAGTAGGGTGGTTAAAAGTTCCTAATCTGACCTAGTGAAATAGGATGCAGGCCACTGCATCAATTCTTAACCCTTGCGGGGAGGGAGAGGCTCCTCAGTGCACAGCTTCTTTTCCATTGTTAAAGATTTGTCTGAAAGGACGACGCACGCATGGAAGCACTTTATGTTTGTTAAGGTACTGCAGAGCAAGACCTTTCATTCTAGTGCACTAAAGTGGCCCCTACTAGGCCGGTAAACAGTGCAGTCGTTCTTTTAATGTTCAATGTGCAGTAGGAGATGGCAACACCTGCAGTAAAGTGAGGGGAAGTTCAGACCCACACACAGTAGGACGGCTCTTTTATTTTAATTTTTTACAAAACAATATTTCTACCTCCGTTTACCTACGGGTTCCCAGCCTCACCCGTCTGCCGCTCTGCCCCAAATATAGCACATTGGTGGCGAGGACGACTGGCACACTGAAGCGCAACACCCCACGGAGGGGAGCACAGCAGAGAACATGACAACGAAACACATGCAGTAAAAGCATTACTTAAGCATAGAAGGGAAAGATAACCTTCACTGCATAGTGCAGGTCATTGTCTCTGGATAGAGACGGAGATCACCAGGAGGGGACATGGACTCGAGGCTGATGGATAGGACAGTATGATTGACAGGGACTTCATTACCAAAAGCAAAGTAAGGATATCCCTTATACCCAGGTATGGAGTGTAAGGTTAACTATCTGCCATGGAGTGAGGACTCACGTCAAGCACATAAGGACGAGGAAGCAGGGTTTGCGTGCGTCTGTGGCACCACTCACCCCCACCGACCCACTATGTTAATTGCTAAATAACCTCAATTCCCAGTCCCCAACGCACAAAATCTCACACACTCGCATTCCGACACTCGGTTTGAATTTATTTCCGCAGATCCGCCGGTGGGAGAAAGGCACTTTCACAGTTTTTACCAGCAATGGGCAGACGACCTGGAGCCTTCCAGCACTGGCACTATTAAGTTGATGTTCTACGTGCCTTGCAGCAAATCCGTCGCTGAGCCAATGGTGAAATCAGAAAATGCCTCAAGGACATATACAATGAAAGTGGTATGCGAAAACACAAATGTATGGCTCGTGCGCACCTGCTGAACAACAGAGGGATTTATTCTAACAGGAAGAGGCGGCGTAAACAAGCAGTAGCACCCTGGCTCCGGCAGGGTGTGTTGCTCTGCTGAGTTCCTCCTTTGGAAGACATATGTCCTAGGGTAGGAGACGCAAATCAGAACTAGTGAAGATGTAAGCTCTTTTACATAAATTCCAGTCGCGGCTCCTGGAAGGAGTGCTGCGGGGCGGGTGAGGGGCAGGGTGGGGGGTAGTAAGCTCCGGCATACAGCCGAACGGAGTTAAGTACATAAATAAATAAATAAAACGAATTACATTGCGCGCGCCGCATCGCCATTTGGCGTTGCAGCGTGCGCAATGTAATTCGTTTTATTTATTTATTGATGTACTTAACTACGTTCGGCCGTATGCCGGAGTTTACTACCCCCCGCCCCACCGCCCCGCCCCGCAGCACTCCTTCCAGGAGCCACGACTGATAAATTCGCTTTAATAAAAAGCAGACAAAAGAGGAAAAGAGATCTCTGAAAGCTTTCGCAACACGTACAATTTTTATGTTTTCTCTTCCAGTTAAGTACTATTGAAGGAAACAAAAGCCCCTCCCGAACTTCCAGACTGCAAGAGTAAAAAGCATTTGCAATGCAATAGGTCTCGCATTCACGCGAGTTTAAGCTATTCGCATTGTAAATGACAATGCGTTTTATTTATGTGTTAAAAACGAAAATAAAAATAAAAGGCATTGTCATTTACAATGTCAATAGCTCAAACTCGCGTAAATGCGAGGCCTTTTGCATTGCAAATGCTTGTTTCTAGAAGTTTTCCCGCCCTGCATTAGGGAATTACAGGAGCATTGAGGCAAACAGAATTGTGGGCCTTTAGAGGTGATTAAGGTTTTGTTTTTCAAAACACTGCTTACTTAATCACATGAATTTCATAATATAGACGGTTATTGACACATGGTTGTCGATTTATTAGCTGTATACTGATTATGGCTTTGTTTTCAGAAAACCAATTCTTAATTCCTATAAAAACGACATAATACAATTCTACGGCGCGACAGAAGAGCCTTTATGTTGGATCATAGTTTGCTACAAATTGCATGCTTTGCTTTTTAAAGATTCTCCGGAAACAGCTCTCAAATAAAATGGTTGAAACAATAGCAGAAGTATATTTTTCCATAACGTGTGAGCTTGCTTTTGAAATAATAGCTAAGCAAATGGACCTCATTTTTATTGACGGTTGTGTTTGCAGTTTGAACAGATACTTTACCGGTTTCCTACCTTCCTAATCTTAAGCAGAACCATGCTTCGATTAGAACTTTGAAGCATTACACATGGGAAATCAAAGAGTGCAGTAGCTGAGTGGCAACACTTTTCCATATTTTGACTGGCTTCCTTGGTCTGCATGACAGCCTGTCCATAATTCACATATTACTGTCTGCTAACATATGCATTTAAAATAGCAGGCGAGACTCCATTTAGTTTATATCAGACAACCTATTGCTTTATGAGAGCTTGGCCTTCCCCAGGTCTTGAAAGGAAAAAAGGTACACTGGTTCGCAGATGAAGGGCCTCATGCCCCCTTCATCCTTTGTGCATGGTTTGTAAAAAGGTGCATCTATGTGTATTGATGGATCTCCTCATTCAGGTTTTTTTTTGGTTTAAATTTGTTTATTGAGTTTCAACATTTTTGATACAGTTTGACAAGCTTCTGCTTACATCGCATGTATGCGCACATTGCACAATAAGACATGTAATATTGATAACCTGCATAGCGAGGGCATGCATGCCTTACTTGTTCGCGTATCACATAGCATGTTTTGTGTGTGTTAATGCTTTTGTGAACGGGTGATGCAAGAACTGGTACAGATTTGTGTTGTATCACTTGACGCATGCAACAGCCCCTACCCGGCTTGGTTCCCCGCTGTCTCCCCGCAGTGTGTGCTACAATTGTATGCGCTTCTCATCTATTTGCTCAGGGTATGAGATTCTAGCCGTGGCTGAGAAGATAGATATTACGTGGCCTGGTTATGTATGTGAGGTGCATACCGAGCGAGGTAGCATAGCTCCCTGCATTGTGGGGTACTCGGCGGCAGCCAACTTGCGGCCTAGATACTCTGGTCGGGTGCATTTGGCAAGAAGTGCCTCACTTCCTACATATCAGTCAATACGCATGTGCAGGCTGTGTGGATGAGAGTAGTGCGAGTATAGGTGCTCCCGCGGGTGCAATGCCATCCATACATCAGCGAGGCCCCAGTGGCACATCCCCTCCCCCAGGGCTTTAGTGTTTGACGTGGCAGCGGTAAGCTGTAGTAGCGGGAAGGACCTATCTAAGCTTGTGTCTAGTACTGAGTTGAAGTCTCCCCCAGCACCCAGGGGATGTCAGACCAGTGGGATAATATCCTAGAAAGCGTCTGCCAGAATGCTGCCTGATCAGTATTTAGGGTGTAGATGGACCCTAGATTAATCTGCCTCCCATTTAGTCTGCCCCGTGATAACACATATCATCCATAAACGTCTATTTCTGTCTCTTCAGGTGTGTATGGAGTACCCGGGCGGATGCAAATGAGGGCACCTCTAGCATAAGAGGAATAGCCCGTAGCCAATACTTGGCCCCTCCACCTATGTTGGAGCTTACGAACCTCCGGCTGTGCTAAGTGCGATTCCTGTAATAGTGCTATGTGGGCGGCATGGCGCTTTATGTAAGCGAATGTTTCATATCTACGAGCTGGCGTATGCATACCTCTAACGTTCCAGGTAACTATAGTGGTAGGCAGCATGCAATACTAATGAGGAGCTGAAGTGGGCATGGAAAACGCAGCACACGGGGGTCAGACCATGGGTAGCGTACATGCATTTCGGGCGGGGGATGCATCTTTGGCGGCTTCTGTGACACAATAACATCATGCAGGTCAACTAACAGGGGTGAGCATTTTGCTCCGCAACTTAAAACGAGCAGAGGGACAACGTGTGTTATTGTTAATTTAATTTATAAGGCGCAACAGCTACCCAAAAAGGGTTTCCCGGCGCCAACCAGAACGAGGAACAGAACAAGTTGAAGATTATTGGTTAAAAAGCCAAGTTTTTAAGGATTTGCGAAATTGGACATACACAGTTTCACAGTGTGTCTGCCCAAACTGTGAACTGTGCCAAATGGCAAAAATCGGCTGTGTGTGCCATGCTTCCTATCAGGGGGGTGAGCTAAGGCGGTCGAAGGAGGCAGGACCTGTGAGCGCCTGGACCCTGTCTCAGCGTGTGGGTGGACCTGCTTAGCGGCAAGCATTTTGTGATGCAATGCATGTTTTTTGATCGTGGCCGAGGGCCACGACTGCGATCGATGAGGGACAGTGACTCAGACATTATCCTGACGCGCGTGTATTGTGTGTGGTTGCTGGTGGTGCATGTATTGATATGACCAAGCATGGAATCGCGCAGGAGCTCCCGGTGGCCATCATATTAAGTCATCAGCAGTTTGAGGAGTCACTGTTGGGAGTCTCTGCGAGTCATCACCAGGCGGCCACACTGCGGATGAACTGTCCTCACTAATAGAGCGCACAGAGGAGGCATCCGAGTCTCCAGCGACTTCAGAGTTCCGTATCGTGGCCACCGTCCTCAGAGTCTCACGCCGCTCCTGCATCACCTTCTCCAGATTAGGGACGGGGTGCCGTTGTGTGGGCTATTTTCTGGCCCTCCTGCGCTTCCGTCTTTGGCTGCCCCGAGTGCTCGGGGCGATCTTGCGAGCACCATCCTGTCTGCTCGGCAACGTGTAATGTCCTGCTGCCTCCAGCCAGTTCCAGGCTTCTTCAGCGGTGTTTAAAAAGTGAGTAGAACCTTCTGCGATCACCCGCAGATGCGCAGGGAAGAGAAGGGAGTAACGGATATTGAGCTCGCGCATCCATCTCTTCACCACCAGAAAGGTGCTTCGTTGCCTCTGCAACCCCAGGGCATAGTCCAGAAAGAAGAGGACCGATGCGTTATCTACTTGAATTGTCTCCAACCTACTCACTTTCTGGAGCACTGCATCTCGGTCTTTGAAATTGAGCAGACAGGACAGGAAGGGCCGCACACCAGCGCCCAGCGGCGGGCGGCCCGAGGGCACCCTATGGGCTTTTTCGACTGCAAAGAAGGGGGACAGAACATCTGCTGGCATCAGGGCTCTCAGCCATTGCTCTGTGTAGGCCACTGTGTCCCGGCCCTCCGTGCCCTCCGGCAGGCCAACGACACGGGCATTGTTGCAATGGGAGCGGCCCTCCGAGTCGTCCATTCTGCGCTCCAGTGCACGCAGCTGCTCGGTGAGACCTCGTACCTCGGCAGACGTGGTTTTAAGGGCTGGGAGGTTCTCCTCCAGTTCTGCCTCCATTTCGGTGACTCTCCCCGCTAACTTGCTGTGGTCTGCATGTAACAAGGTGAAGTCAGACGTGATCTTGTCAATGCGGCCCTCCAGGGACGAACGGGTCTGTGATAGGGAAGTCCCAATCTGCTCAACCGCCTTGAGTACTGTGTCAATTTTGGATTCCAATGTGGAGGGCTTGGTAGGATCTGTTCCCTCCTGGTCCGGGCCATATTGCTTGGCAGCTTTGATTGGCTGTGTTGCTGCCATGCCTGCCCCAGCATGCTGCCTGCCCATCCTGCTGCTTGCCTGCTGAGTACTATCCTGCGAGAGCCGGGGCCTGTTGAATCAACTGGCGTCACAGACGTCGACGCTGCAGCAGCCAGCCGCCCCAGAGTCAAGGGGAGTTGTATCGTGACTCTACTTGCCGCCCCAGCAGAGGCTCACGCAATAGACCCAAGCTATCAGCCCTTGGCAGCTTGAGCTAGCCGTGTCTGTGCGTTTGGCGCTCAGCACCCGTTGAGTTCATCTGTGTGACAGGCCTTAGTGGATTCACCAGAAGGGGCAGCCGCAAGTTTGTGTGCCTGCGTGGCACCTCCTTGGACCAGGCTCTTCGATGCCCCTTGTGTGCTGACTTCAGGACATCAGACGGCGCTGAATTGCAGGCCCCGTGCTTTTCAGGCACAGCTTACGCACCTGCTGCAGCCAAGCCTGGGCTCGACACAATCCCCGGGCCCAGTCGGATGGCTGTTTGCTCCAGACAGCCCAGATGTAGGGCTGCGCCCCACTGTCCGCACCTGAAACGCCCCCCCCCGGGCTGATTGAGTGACACGCAAGCTCCTGTCTTTGCACCTGTTGAGGTGCACCGTGCACTGGGATTTAAAGCCTTGACCTGCAGGAGCAGTCCCTAGCGTGCTTGTCCGTTCAGTGCAGCCGCTGGCCAGTCTCTCCATAGCCCCTCAGGCACCAACCACGGGGCATCAGATAGTGCCTGATTGGGGGCTCTATGTCCTTGAAGCGCAGCCCGCGCACCTCCCACGACCAGGCCTGGGCTCGACTCAGCCCCCGAGCCCAGTCGGATGCCTGCATGTTCCTGCGTGTTCCTGCCTGCGTGTTCCTGCCAATTCAGGCACAGGGCGCACCTCCACGGGCCTCTCCGGGACTCTTCCGTCCCCACAGTACGTCCGTCACCTCCTCTGGGAACCAGTCAACCCTCCCACTGGTGCAGTGGCAATGTCTGCCTGGCTAGGCAGCAACTCGTCTCCCGGACTCTAGGCCTATCGGCCTTCTACCGAGCGTGCCTCCTCTCTTATTCACCTGCCGCAGGAGAGCGCTGCTGGTGGGTGGGTCTGGGCTCGATACAGCTCCCCGGGTCCCACCAAGGCCGCATCGGGTAGAGCAACTGCGCCTCTGGTGCGGGGCCGCGGCCAGATGCAGTGTCCCAGCCTACGACAGCCGCCAGGGATGCCGCTAACAGTGTGCAGTGCGGCAGTGGGGGGGAGGCCCAGACGCTGGAGTGAGCCGGGATCGAACACTTTCCCCCCTTCTCCTTACAGCCTGACTTGTGCCTGCCTGCAGTCACCTTCCACTCTCCACCTCCCGACCGCTGCTGATTCCTCGCAGCCATTGCAGCACCACGGCCGAGACGAGGGCGCAGGCTCAGCCCTGCTAGTACCTCCACCAGTCTCCAGAAGATGGCCGCGAGTCACTCCATCCGCGTCCCCAACACTGGCAGCCCGTAAAGCCCAGAACACGACCTGTCTCTTGCTCGACCGCCCACGAGGTGCACCCTGTTGTCCGCTGCACTGTGATCGTACTTGTATGAGGAAATGCTGCCTGCAGACGGATGATTGTGGTGGATAACCGGTCCCCAAGCGCGGAGCTGATTCAAAGCACGCCCGCCATCTTGGCCAGCAAGCCATGCCCCCCCTCCTCATTCAGGTTTTGTAAAATAAAATGCACACTACCCTTTACTACTTATGAGTAAAGATTACATTGTAGTTGTCCAAGGAATTCATATTTAGCGCTTCGATTAGCTCCACCTGGTACTTGATTCTAGCAAGGGCAACTGATTGTATATCAACTTCAATTGAAAGTGGGTTTCCTTAATCAACTGAGAGATATAGAATGATGTAATTAATCATTCCATCAATCAGTCAGCATTTGAAAAGCGCAACACTGTCATCCATAGGGTATTTGGACTCTGCGTCTCCGTCAAAGAGCCAGGTCTTGAGTCTCTTTCTGAAGTCTGCCAGCGAGAAGGATGTACAGAGCTGGAGGGAAAGGTCGTTCCAGGTCTTGGCAGGGATGTAGGAGAAGGAACGGCCACTGCTAAGGCTGTGACAGATGCGGGGTGTGTGTCTGAGGGCGAGTGAAGAGGAGTGCATGTGTCTGGAGAGTTGGTGAAAGTTCAGTCGATGGTTGATGTAGGCAGGTCCTAGGTCACGGAGGACTTTGTAGGCGTGCATGAGTATCTTGAACTGGCATCTCTTCTGGATGGGGAGCCAGGGGAGGTTTCTCAGGTGGGGGGCGATGTGGGATCATTTGGGGAGATCCAGAATGGGTCTGTCTGCAGCGTTCTGTATGGTCTGGAGTCTTCTGAGGAGCTGGGTGGGGATGCCGAGGTAGAGGGCGTTTTCGTAGTTGAGTCGGCTGTTGACGATGGCCTGAGTGATGGTCTTTCTGGTGTTGGTTGAGATCAATCTGAAGATTCTACGGAGCATGCGAAGTGTTCAGAAGAAGGAGGAGGTGACTGTGTTGACTTGTCATTTCATGGTCAGTTGACTGTCGAGGATGATGCCGAAGTTGCGTGTGTGGTCGGACGGTGTGAGTGTAGGGCCCAGTTCTGCAGGTCACCAGCTGTGCGGAGCTGTTCTTCCTGAAGATCGGCACTTAAGTTTTGTCGGAGTTGAGTTGAAGGCAGTTGTCTCTCATCCATTTGGCTACGGTGGTCAAGGTGTTGCAGAAGTTGGTTTTGGCGTTGGAGGGGTCCTCAGTGAGTGAGAGGTTCAGTTGAGAATCGCCTGCATTGGATATTACATTGAGTCCATGGGATCTGACAACATCTGCGAGGGAGGTCATGTAGATGTTCAAAATGGTGGGGCTGAGGTATGATGCTTGTGATATGCTGCATATGATGTATTTGGGTGCGGAGGTTAAGGGAGGCAGTCGGATGCTCTGTGTGTCCTGTGAGGAAGGAGTCAATCCACTTGAGGGCGTCTTGCTGTATGCATGTGCTGTAGAATCTATTGATGAAGGTGTTGTGGGAGATGGTGTCGAATGCCGCAGCGAGGTCGAGGAAGATCAGGGCCACAGTTTCTCTGCGGTCAAGGAGTGTTCTTATGTTATCTGTGGCGGCAATCAGTGCAGACTCAGTGCTGTGATTAGCACGGAATCCTGATTGTGAGGCATCCAGTAGGTGTATTTGTTCCAGGAATACGGTGAGCTGCTGCGAGGTGTGGTGCAGCGGCCAGGGCAGCTGACTTCGGAGCACAGGGTTCATGGTTCGATCCCCGGCTCCGGCGGCAGCTCAGCTCCGCACCATGTGACTCTGGGCAATAGCTCACTTAATTTCCACTACGGCCCCCAGCGCCTTGAGACCCGTAAGGGTGAGTAGCTGCGCTATATAAAAACGGACTTACATGGCTTTCTCGAGTATTTTGGTGCAGTAGGGGAGCAGGGAGATTGGACAATAATTTTTAAGATCCCTGGGGTCGGCAGAGGCGTTCTTTAGGAGGGTTCTGATTTCTGCATGTTTCCATCTGTCTGGGAAGGTTGCTGTGGAGATGGAGGTGTTGAGGGTCCTGGTGAGAAGCGTGACGATTGGATCATTGCGAGGTTGTAGAGGTGGTGGCGGCCGGGGTCGGTGGGTTCCCCGGAGTGGATGGAAGAAATGATAGCTGAGGTGGTCAGGACAGTGAGCGGAGACCAGGTGGTAATGGTTTGTCTGATGTTTACTGGTTGGTTAAGGTCATTGGGTTTGAGGGTGGAGGGTTGCAGGTTGAAATTATAGTAGATGTTGGTGATCTTGCTGTGTAAGTAGTCTGAGAGGGTGTCGCAGACTTCTTGGGAGGGGTGGATGGTGTTCTTTGTGGCTGTTGAGTTGGAAATTCTTTGACTATTTTGAAGAGTTCCTTTGTGCGGGTGGCAGTGGGGTCGATGCGGTTCGCGATGACTGCTTTCTTGGCTTCCTTCATGTGCCGGTGATAGTTGCTGAGGGCTGTTTTGCGAGCTGCTCTGTTGGCAGGGTTCTGGTGGCAGTTGCGCTTGGTGGTCCTGAGTTCTGGGGTGTACCAGCTGACATGTTTGGAGGTCTTGTTGGATTTTGTAGGTTTCAGTGGGGTGACTCTCTCGGCGCTGTCGGTGATCCAGGAGTCGAAGTTCTGGACGGCCTGGTCAAAGTCTGTTGAGGCCTCAGGTTGAAAGGTGTTGTGGGCCTGTGACCACTGAGTTTCAGTGACCTTGTTCGAGCTGCGGTGGGAGGAGATCGGATGCCTGGGGATGGTGTGCTGGGCATCGGTGATGGTGAAGTGTACGATGGTGTGGTCAGTCCAGGTGAGTTCTGTGGTGTGGCTGAATTTGATTCTGTCGCTGGAGGTGAAAATGGGTTGAGGTGTTCCATGAGAGGCGTGGGGTCGTTGTAGGTAGTGGTGCATCTGATGGTTTCCTTGAAGATGATGGCAATGCTTCCACCTTGTTTGTTTGTACGCTCTCGTTGCATCATAATGTAGCCTTCAGGTGTGGCGGTGGTGATGTCTAGGTTCGAGGAGGGGTTGAGCCACGTTTTGGTGGTGAAGGCAATGTCCATGGAGAGAGAGGTGAGGGTGTCTCAGATTTCTGTGGCATGTTTGCAGAGTGAACGGGCGTTGAGCAGGATACAGTGGAGTGGTTGTGGGGTGTTCTTAGTCTTCTGAGTAGGAGTGGTGTGGGCTCTTTTGTAGGTTGTGTTGCAGGAGAAGTGGCAGTGTTAGCAGGTGAAGGGGCCTTTGGTGGATCATGGGGAGGAGGAGACGCATGTGTTGTTTCAGCCTCTGGGGTTCAGGTCCAGGAGTTCCTTGGGGGTGTATCGTTGGGTGGTGGGAGCACCAGGGGTCTTGGCGCTGGGTGTTGTCCAGCCGGTGGTGCATTGGCGGCATGCCCGCTAAGCGAGTCCGCTGCGTGGCCATGCGGCAGCCTCCATAGGTGGTCCTGGTGCGTGGTCCTAGTGGTCGTGGGCACCAGGCAAGGACCTGAAACGGGTGGCGCAGGGGCAGACACAGGAGGCGGTGCAGAGGCAGTGACAGCAGGTGGTGCATGGACAGCAGGCAGTGCAGGAGCAGGGACAGCAGGTGGTGCAGGGGCAGGGACAGCAGGCGGAGCAGGGGAAGGGACAGCAGGCAGCGTAGGGACAGCAGGCAGCGTAGGGACAGCAGGCGGTGCAAGGACAGTAGGTGGCACAGGGAAAGCAAGTGGCGCAGGGGGGGTGGGCACAATACCTGGAGCTGGACGTCAGGCGACTGAGGGGGAGCCCAGCCTCCTCCAGGCTCTGACAGGCGTAGGCCTATAAGGCCGGTGGTGGTGGGAGAGTGCTACCGGCTGTCCCCCTCCCAGTGGCAGAGGCTGCTGGGAGGTGTAGTTTCCTGGAGAGGGTCAGACGTGTCCCATAGTTTTGAGACATAATTTAGAAAATAGCTTTCAAATATTCTTTCAATATTCATATTTTATTTTGTGTTTAATTGGGCAGTAGAAATATTAATAAGGTTGATAATTACTTGTGGTTATAGGTCTTAGTTTGGCAGTGCAGTTCTCTAAATAGATCGATTGTTTTGCAAATACATCAAGTGGGCTTTGGGCCCACCCCTTTCAACCATTGCCTCTTTTGTTACCAGCGTCTTGCAGCCATTGGGTTGAGACTTTGTTAATCACATCTTGGCTCGCCCATAGGTGAATGTCTCTCTAACCTGCTGCTCTTGGTTGTTTCGTTGTGTCATTCCCCCTCCAAATGGAGTGCATGCATTATGAAGCATAATGAACTTTTATATCATCTCTGTGTCTCTCCCTCGGTCGGAGAATGCATGCACAAATGCACACTTGTTCATGGCTGTATTTACTTTCATTAGCACATTGCACCCAAATGTATTAGCTTGACCAATTCTTGTCACTATATGGGACTAAACAACCGTCCACTGTCTGATATAAGGATACTGCAAGTCACTGAGGAACTCTGTGACCATGTAGAGGAACAAGGTCGAAGTCTGTGATCCCGTTTAAGATCATGGAACTTCTAGGTGATATAAATTATCCTCTTAACAGTACATATTAAATGGTCACAGAATTAGAATTCGAAAAGCTAAAATCTGAGGTCTCTTGCTTCGTCCTATGAACAAATATGGTTCCAAATATGCAGAATAAATGCTGATTCTTTTATGTGAATTGAAACATAGCAATATACAGCTAGTAAATAATTGAGAAATTATATTCTATGCAGTTTAATGTAAAGTCACTTTAAGAAAATACCTATAATTCAATATTTGTGTGGTAACACGCAGAGAAATTAATACTTAGCTGTAATTATCGCTAGACTATTAAAAAAATGCTTCTATAGATGTCTCCTTTCTGCTGATTGTTAATAGCAGTGAATAAGAACCAAAGAGCTGAAAAGATAGTTCTCGTTTTCATTGTTTAAACAGCAGCTGTAATTATGCTCTTTGAATTGCCTTTGGCACTGACTGCTGGCCCTGGTAGCAGGTATTGTGAAATCACAACTCAACTTAAATAAGTTATTACATTTGAGTAGCTTTGTCATTTTATTACAGACTTCTAATGATGTAGCACCCAGATTATAATAAAACAATTAAAGGCAAGCTGTTATACAGGGATTGCAGGTATGACATAACACTGTACTTTTCCCCTTTATAGTATGGTAAATAGATGGTGTTTCCATTATCCAGTCGGATGGCAGCAAATTTACCCCTTTTGAAGGAAAAAAGGATGAGTTGGTTTTACCAGTTTCAAACTGGTGATCTGCAGATTACAGCAGATATCAACTTTGAGCATTTAACTCACTCAGCCATCTTCCTTGCATAATGCAACACCACTGAAGCCTTTTTAAACACCATTGTAATAGCATTCAGAAAATGTAATGGAAAGCAAGCATGTGTTCTTACTCATGCAGCATTGAAGGGGTAAATTATAACTTCACTTGACAAAGTTGCAAGAGCAAATTGTATTTTGTGATTACTTTCTGTGTTGTCATGTCTAATTAATTATGATAGGAACATGTTTTAATGATGTATGTAGCTGTGTCTGAGTGTTCCACTTTATAGTGTCAAATCTCCCAAAATATTGTCAGAGTCTTTTATTTTAAATGTTTTCCAAAGACTACAACATTTGTTGGAAAAATAATGATTAACCTTTAAAATCAGGCTGACATTTCTTTTTCTCCCTAAATGCAGAATTAATACACATTTTTTAATCATTAGTGTAATTTTCAGGGTGATACTTTTGTTCTTTTGGCTGTTGAACTGTTTCGGCTGCTTGTAACCCTTCAAATTGTTTGCTTCATTCAAGCATTCTTTTCTGAATAATTCATTAGGAATTATTATCCAAGCATGGAACACCTCATTTAGCACTGGTGATCTTTTCCTTCTGTGCAGCTGACAGGCAATCAAAGTTTTTATCAGTGCAGAAAATTTGCAATTCAGAAATGTAGTTGCGGCAATTAGTAGATATCAGGTAGCAACGGAAGGAAAGCTTCATAAAAAGTAAGACCTGAACGAGCTCAACTGATCTTAGCACAGAACTAATGGATAAAACTAACCAGCTGTTTCTAGATTTGCCAAATGGAACAGTCCTCTCCTCTGAGCAGGAGCTTTAATTAAGTTTGTGTTATGTGCGGCTTCACAAAAGAAGACGCAGGCAAGAGATGGAACAGGCCCAAGTGAGTGCCCTGCGGTAATGTATGCACGGTGGGGGTTGGAGTACATATACTGTAAGAGCAGCAGGGGATACCGTTCCTTTCTCTCTTTCTACATTTTGCGCAGGGGGTGCCCTAATAGAGAGACAGAGATGCTTGTTTTTATTTATTAATTTGATTTAGTATTTCCATTCCGATGGTGCCACACGTCCATACCTTCAATGTGTTCGTGGGACAGGGCTGCGGTATGTAATAAAGTAGTCAGGTGTGCTTGCTTGACCGAAGAAGGGGGTCTTTTGCAGCTTATAATATTTTGTAAGTCTGTATGAAGAAGAGGCAAAGTTAGGGAGGTTAAATGGGTGAGCCTAGCGAGGGTGGGGACCTTCCCACACACCCTTTGTATCTTGTTGAGATATAAAATGTGGCCTTGAGAGCTGGTTGAAAAAGGCAGTGTTGTCTCTAGCAATAGTAGTAATGGGCCCATTTACTCATTCGAGTTCAGCACACCTTACTTTAAGGGGCAGGCTATGGTTTACTGTAATGTTGTGTGTATTATATTTATTTTTACTTTTGTTGCTATCTCTGAATACTTCAAGTCTCCAGCTAAGCACTGCAGGTGAGGAATAAGAGCCTTTGAGATGAAGCTTATACCATTTTAATAATAATAATAAACTTTATTGCGTGATTTAAAAAAAAAACATTGCAACAGTATTCAATAGCAAAAATTAGTAACTGGATAATTAACAGTGATAATTAATTACAAAAATTAATTAAAAATCCTAGCAGTACTACGTAATGCTACAAGTCGCTACTGAGTAGTACATCCATTGGAATTTTAAAACATCGTGACAGCCTGATCTAAAGAAGACACTAGAGACCAATTTAGCAGTTGAAGATAAAAAATTGGAAAGTTGAAAACAAAAGTCATTATGACGTAAAAAGCCCTGCGGCTTGGAGCAGTCCGTAAAGCACTATGGATATGGTCAATAAAAAAACACAGAAAGAAAAAAAGATAATGCAACCAGATAGTCTCCGCTGCGTATGCCATGCATTGGCAATGGGTCTAGATCATGACTGTAAGTCAGTTGCCGGGGACGGCAATCGCGGAAAGGCAGAGACTCTGAGTTCCTGGCTGACCAACATGTGCGGGTCTCACTTCCCCTAACTTTTTTGTGAAGCGATCCATGAACCTAACCAAGGCACAATTGAGGGTAATGTTCACAGGGTCAAAGCAAGCCAGCACCGCTCCCCTGCAAGATCTAACGTCCTTTGCGATCCAGCCCCTTCGGAGTAAGGTTCTTCTGTCTTCTAGGAGATTGGGGCACAAGCATAACACATGAGTTATGTCTTCCCTGTGTTGGCCGCAAAGCCGACACATTTCCTGGGTGCAGTCTCTTTCCCATTTTGAGAGGTGACAGATCGTAGGAATCACCCCCATTCTCAGCTTTAGGAACTGGAGCTTGGTACGTGCATTAAAAGTAATCATTAGAAAGCCCTGGGGTTTCAGCTGTGAGTAGGTGCGTAGGGTCATCCAACCATGACTCCGTGCAGAGAGGCTGGCCCTGTCTTCTAATGAAGAAAGTCGTTTCGTGCTGACCTTTGCTAGCCTCTTGAATTCTTGTTGGCTGACTTCTAGGTCCCAAAGGTCACTCAAGCCAAGAGAACTGAGGCCACAAGACAAATAGTAGTTGCCTGCCGGCCATCGACTTGTGCACAGCTGTTTCCATAGATGGTGGGCCAGACTGCCTTCCTTTGACGCCCTAAGCTTGTGGCAGCTGATTCAGAAAGCCGCCATACGGGCCAAGGCCTGTCTGCAGATGCCAAATTCCAGCCTTATTTGTGCTGGTGGCGTATAAGGGGGAAGCTGGAAGGTCGTTCTATAGATTTTTGCCATTATTTTGTCTAATTGCCCGCTGTCCCGCCCTTTTAGAACCTCGCACCCATATGTTAGACTTGGGATGACCTTTGCCTGGGCCACCTGAAGAATTGGAGCAAGTGTTGGACCATTTAGTTTTTTATAGATGGATCTAAGTGCAAAAGCCAGCGCAGTTCCTTTCTTTTTTAATTCTCCCAGCTGATTCGCATAGCTGCCATTATTGTTAAAAAGGACGCCTAAGTACTTATGACATCTGGTTTCTTCGATTCTTTCCTGGTCTAGAGACCATACAGGGTTTTTGGAGCCAGATGTACGGACCGCAAGGATTTTGGTTTTCTTTTTATTTATCTGTAGCCCATTCCTGTTGGAATATATAGCGGTCGCATCCAAAAGATGCTGTAGGCCTACTTTAGTGTGACTAAGTAGAACCAGGTCGTCGGCGTACAATAAGTTAGATAGACGAAGGCTGCCCAGTTTTGGTGGATGCGAATTGACTAGATCAAGGTCTGCAGAGAGATCGGACAGGAATAAGTTAAAAAGCGTGGGAGCAAGGACACACCCTTGCTTGAGGCCTTGCATTGTTGGTATTGGTCGTGACAATCGTGAGCCATCCCCAATCTTAATCCTGACCCAAGTTTCTTGATGTAGGAGCTGCAAAGCCCTAAGGAGGCTGTTCGGAATATTCAGTGAGGAAAGTTTCTGCCACAGCTTCTTCCTGTTAACTCTGTCAAAGGCAGATTTATAATCTATGAACCCCATATATACGGGGTTAGAATTGGATTCCGCCTGATCAATCAAGAAGGAAAGTGTAATAAGATTGACCGTTGTCCCGGTATTGTTTATAAAGCCAGTCTGATTTGGTGGAATGATTGAACATTCGTCAGCCCATGGTCGTAGGGAATTGAATAGTACGCCTGCAAAGTACTTCGCTTCATTATCAATTAAAGCGACCAAGCAGTAATTCGCTGGAGATTTTTTGTCGCCACCTTATACCATTTCGAATTTAGTACAGGGAGAAGAACATGGTAAAAGGAGGTGCGAGTCCTCTGTTTATGCAGCGGGGGAGGGAGGCATGTTCCAATTAACCCAAGGAGCTTATTGCCGTGAGAAGCCTATGCTGATGTATACATTAGTCAGGATTTCTCAGAAAACAGGGGGGGTTGTCAGAGTGGGCTGGAGGCAAAAAAATCTCTCTGTGTCCCAAGACATACCTTGTCAAATCTTTTTGAAAGAAATGTCCATTTTCTTTAACCAGAACTCCTCACTGACCCCTTGTTTCTGTTATGCATCGCTCACCCTCAAGGTCACGTCTTTGTCACTGAGGTGCCTTAATTAGTTCTTCAATCAATCAATCAATCAATCAGGGAATTGTAAGCGCGCTACTCACCCGTGAGGGTCTCAAGACGCTGAGGGGGGTGGGAGGGTACGCCGCTACGTTCAGCCGAATAGCCAGGTCTTGAGGGTCTTCCTGAAGGTGTTCAGGGAGGGGGCGCGTCTGATGTCTGTCAGTAGCTCGTTCCAGGTCTTGGCTGCGATGTGGGAGAAAGATCTTCCACCCGATGTGGCTCTGTGGATGCGCGGGGTTTTGGCCAGTGCGAGGTTGGATGATCGCATGTTTCTTTTGGGTACGTGGAAGTTTATTCTGTCGTTGAGGTATTTGGGTCCGTTGTTGTGCAGGCATTTGTAGGCGTGAGTGAGGATCTTGAAGGTGACTCTCTTCTCCACGGGGAGCCAGTGCAGTCGCCGCAGGTGTTGGCTGATGTGTTCGTGCCGGGGGATGTCAAGGACGAGTCTGGCCGCAGTGTTCTGTATTGTTTGCAGTTTGCGGAGTAGGGACTTGTTGATGCCGGCGTGGAGTGCGTTGCCATAGTCGAGTTTGCTGGTGATGAGTGCGTGGGTGACTGTTTTCCTCGATTCCGGGGGGATCCATTTGAAGGTCTTTCAGAGGATGCGGAGGGTGTTGAAGCAGCTGGAGGTGATGGCGTTAACCTGTCGGTTCATTGTGAGTGATGAATCGAGTATGATGCCGAGGTTCTTGGCGTGGTCTGAGGGGGTAGGTGGGCTTCCAAGGGCAGTGGGCCACCAGGTGTTATCCCATGCTGAAGGGGTGGTTCCGAGGACGAGGACTTCTGTCTTCTCGGCATTGAGTTTTAGGCAGCTGTTGGTCATCCAGACTGCCACTTCTTGCATTACTCTCTGGAAGTTGAGTTTTGCGGTGGTTGGGTCTTTGGTGAGGGACAGGATGAGCTGGGTGTCGTCGGCGTAGGATACGATGTTGAGGCCGTGTTGTCGGACGATGTCTGTGAGGGGGGACTCCGCAGGTGATGTCCGTGGGGGTGGAGAGGAAGGGCGGTAGTCTGATCTTTTGGCTTCTTCCGGTGAGGAACGAGCGGATCCAGTTTAGGGCAGTACCTTGTATGCCGGCGTCGTGTAGTCTGGTGATTAGAGTGGGGTGAGAGATGGTGTCGAAGGCTGCAGACAGGTCGAGGAGGATGAGGGCCGCGGAGTGGCCCTGGTCCAGGAGGGTGCGGATGTCGTCTGTGGCGGCGAGTAGGGCGGTCTCGGTGCTGTGGTTGGCTCAGAATCCGGATTGGGACGGGTCGAGGATGGCGTGCTCTTCGATGAATTGTGTCAGTTCCCTGTTGACTGTTTTCTCTGCCACTTTGGCTGCGAAGGGAAGAAGCGAGATGGGCCGGTAGTTTTTGAGGTCGGTGGGGTCGGCCGTGGGCTTCTTGAGCAGGGGCCTGACTTTGGCGCGCTTCCAGTCGTCTGGGAAGGTGCCTGTTTTGAAGGTGGTGTTGATGGTGTGTTGCAGTTGGGGCGCGATGGTGCCTGCGGCTCAGTGGTAGATGTGCGGGGGCAGGGGTCGGTGGGGGCCCCGGAGTGGATTCCTTTCATGGCCGCAGCGGTGTCCATGGTCGTGATTGGTGTCCAGTTGGAGATGGTGGGCTGGTTGGTGTCTTGGGGAGGCGGGGGCTGGCTGAGATGTCTTGTGGGTGGTCGGTGAAGTTGTCGTAGAGTGTTCTGATCTTGAGGTGGAAGTAGGTTCTGAGCTTGTCGCAGAGCTCTTGGGACGGGGTGATGTCTGCGACTTCGCTGCGGGGGTTGGCGAATTCCTGGATGACGTTGAAGAGTTCCTTGTAGTTGGTGGAGTTGGTGAGGATTTTGTTGTGGATGAAGTTTCTTTTGGTTATTCTAATTTGGTTGTGGTAGTCCGTCATGGCATCCTTGTAGGTGGAGTAGCTGTTGGTTGTCTTGGTATTCCTCCAGTTCTTTTCCAGGCGTCTGCAGGTGCGCCTGGCTTCTTGGAGGACGGTGGTGAACCAGGCGGCTTTTCTGGGGCGTTGTTTGCCGGGGTTGTGTAGCAGGCGAGCTCGTCTGCGCAGTTGGAGATCCACGTGTGGAGTTCTCTGGCTGCGGTGTTTGCGTCGGATGCCCAGGTGTGGTTGTCTCGGGTGAGGGTGGAGTTCAGTTGCTCGTCTGTGACCTTGCTCCAGTTCCTTCGAGGAGGGCGTGGGGCTGGTTTAGGTGCTTTGGGTTTATTGACGGTGAAGTGGACGCAGTGGTGGTCGGTCCAGGGTGGTTGTGTTGTGTGGGTCACGCTGCAAAATGCATGGTTTATTATAGAGGCGATACCAGGGCTGAAGGTAACCATTCCAACTGGTGTCTCCTGCACCACATACTGGTTATCACGAGGTGTGGAAAATACTGGGCCATTCCTGCATGCAGTTCCCTGGTTCTGGGCCCTTTAATATGCACATTTTCACCTGCTTCCAGTAAAACTATGAGCTGAAACTGGTGAACTCGAATAAGACTCGGCTGTAGCACTTTGCATTGCTCTTAGAGTGGCTTATGCTCTCTATGCAAGCAGCCTGACATGACACTAATATATCAGGTAAGAATGTTTGCATGGAACTTCCATGAACCTGAATGTAGTGTGCTAATGGCAAACATGTGATGAAAGCCTAAAGTTTATAACAACATAATGGGAGAAAAGGTTTATTCAGCGCCACTGCTGGCACCTCTGTCTCTTTCTCCACCCCACTGAAGGTCATTGTAGCAGGCACTGCAGAGGGTTGAGGAGAGAGAGAGAGAGAGAGAGAGAGAGAGATAGATAGATAGATAGATAGATAGATAGATAGATAGAGGGAGAGAGAGAGAGAGGGGGGGGTAGGGGCATAACACAGGCCCCTGCAGCCCCTGCGGTGCAAGGGAGCCCCAACCCTTCAGGAGCCCCCTAACCCTTCTGAGGGCCCCCATTCCACCCAAGGATGAATATCTGTGAGGTATGAAGGACTCCAGGGCCCCTATTCACAGTCAGCAGTGTGGGGGGGACATTTTACGTTACGTCACTGGGGAGTGGGGGTGAGAGAGAGAGGGTCACAGAAAGAGAGAGAGATAAGAGTGGGAAAGAGAGGGAGAGATGAGACAGGAGGGTGATAAAAGAACAAACGGATCAGAGAGGGAGGGAGAGAAAGAGAGACCCAGAGAATTGATGGATGGAAAGAGAGAGTTATGGAGAAAGGTGAGGAAGGGAGTGGGACTGGTTTGAAAATAAATTCCAGGGCTTGGTTTTGGTTCAGCCCTGCTTTGAAACAAATTGACCACCTCCCCCAACTGAAATAGTGAGGTCTGTACCAATTTGAGATTATCTCATGATTTCATACATTTAAAAAAAAAATCCATCTGCATTGTGAAACTGATGAGGTTTAAAACAAGCATTGGCATAGCCAATAGGTCTCGCTTTTGGGACCTTATAAGTATTTAGTTATGCAGCACAATATCCTTGGTGCAACAACATCAACTGTTGCATGGCTAAACACTTATAAGGTCCCAAAGGCGAGACCTATTGGCTATGCCAATGCTTGTTTAAATGTTTTCTCGGGACAGCCTGCTTTAGTTGTTCTGCCAGCTTTGTTTATTATACTTAAAAAGAGGGGGAGGGGGAGATTTTGCGCTACATAAAAAATAGTACCAATAGTTTTGTGTCTGTTATTTAAAAAAAAAAAAAAAAAAGTGCCTACATCATTTTGAAGCGTGCTAAACTTAAAAAAAAAAAGAAAAAAAATGTTTTACATTTTTTTATTATTATTATATCCGTTCAAAGGACACCACCTGCCTGCAGTTTTTTGTGATGGTTAATGTATCTTTGAATTACTGTATATTTATTCCACGTATATGGTTGCCACTTTCAAGCAGCTTGTTTATGTTTGTGGCACACTGCAAAAAGATAAAATAGCATCACACTAACTTGACTGTCCAAACCTGTTGGCTTTGAGAATGCTCGCTAAATGGTTCTCTGCAAGTCTATTCATTGCAAGATTTTCTCTACTGGGCCAATGTTGTCCCCTCAGATGGAAGTTAAGATGATTTAGACTGCCGCTTTTACTGTCCTTTACCAGTTGCAAGTATTCTCACAGAATTATTAGTAAACATTTGTGATGTACTAATGACTGCCCCATGCTTTGTCTGCACTAAGCATGAAGCAACTTTTCCTTCTTATGTACATTTGATATATATTTAAAATCAGTTTGACGGATGGCTTGTGGTGGGAGCAGTATTTTGATCTTTCTGCAGTGTTGTTTTTGGTAGCCTGACTGAATTCTGAAAGCATATGACCTATTTGGTAAAGTAAAAGGCTCTCAGCTTTGATTCTGTAGTCATTTGGATAACAGTGTATATTCACCTATTTTGTGCCCCTAGCCCCAGGTGTGTGTATTTTTTTGTAATTTTTTTTAAATATATAGTATTTTAATTGTTAAATGGTCTATCGGTCTGCTTGGGTCACGTTCGATTTTCAGAAAATCTTTGTCATTGTAGATGATCTGCGACCTGATTTACTGTGGTTAGTGTTTGAGTAGTGCTCCATCACACAAAGTGTCACTCCCCAGTTCAACTTACGACTTTCATTTATGTTCACTTGGTAACTGTTACCTGCGGTTCATGCTCTGCATGCCTATGAGTGGTCCAAGCATTTTTTGATAGTTTCATATGATGCAAACTTGGCCCAAAGACATTAGAGCGCTGTCTAGGAGCACCAGATTACATTACACATTCTTTTTATTCTTAAATTATTTGCCCAGAATTGTTAGGCCACATCTTCTCAGGGCAGCAGTGTTGCTGCTTTTCAGTAAGCTCATAATAACCTAATGTAGGGACGTGTCACACGTAAATAGGTTGGGCTACTGGTGCTTAGTACTTTAAGCCTCTTAACTAAACCGACTCCTTACGGCGGGGAATGATTGCGTTGTCCTTCAAGTTTGCCTTGAATATGACCTAAAGCTAGAGTATTCTTTGTGAGCTGGGTTAAGCTGCACTATCACAACTTACTTGCGGTGCATGAGACGGAACGTGCTGGCCAGACTAGTTTTCTTTGAACCAGAGTGTGCATTGCCTGCTAGCAATGACCTACTTAAGTTTTTCAGATTAAATGACTGGTACATATCAAAGAACCAACTAAAAGTTCTGCTGGAAAGTTCCATGCATTGCCTACGTTTTCCTGAGCTAGATTGATGTTGAGTCCAGTGCTGGTTTCGGATGGGGCTGAAGATTTCTGAAATGGGAATACACCTATTTGTCTGGAAATTCCTATAAAGCTTCTATTTAATATTCAGTAGTTAATAGCAAGGTCTGGTTGTTTGGCGTCAGTGTATGTCTTAAGGATAAGTGTTCTAAAAGCCCATATCAGTGCTGATTTCATTCAAAGCAGTTTCACTGTTTTGATAAATGGAAGTGATCATTTCTGCAGGCAGCTATCAGCCATTGATTGACATTTAAGTGGTTTCAAAAGTGTGGTTGCTTGCTATCTTGCTTCTTGCAATCAGAGGATCGTTTCAGTTTAGATGGCCAACTATGATATAACTTATTAACTACCATTAAACTTTTAACCCATTCCTGATTAGTAGTAGGTTCATTCTGAATTTGCTTAATTTCTGAAGAGCAAAAAGTGGACTCGATCTAGTTACAGGTTTCTGATTGTGAATTCCAAAATTAGCCTATTCCTGTTAAAATAGTATGCATATTACAGTTGCCATCTATTTACATGCCTATAGGTTTGGATGTATTCCGAAGTACATGTTTAGACTGTGAAGTGCAGGTTTAACCAATAGATTAGGGAAAGTTATGAGAAAAAGATAACTTGGAAGGGGTGTGGGTACATGCTGTGTTTTTTTTTCTTCTTTTTTTTTTGCCCTACCCTCTATACTAAATAGCTCTTTTCATTCCAAACATTTTGTAAAAATCAAAATATCTCAACATGGTAGTCTGTTACTTAGAATTGAGAGCAATATGGACTAACGGTAAAGGGCTTTGTATCGAAGACTAGTGTGTTTATGTGAAGTCATGTTTTGGTCATTGCAAAGAATACCGTTTGTCCTGAGCATTCTGGAGGGGAGAAGCCAAAACTGTAAATACTCCGCTCATGCCCTGTTGAAATGCAAGCTTGACAGAACTGGTAGTGCAGATAGTAAATTATTGTAACCAGAAGGAACACCTGCTAGTAGTTGTACAGATTTTGTTGGTCTTTGAATGAGTTATTCAGGTTCAGTATTGTGCTCCGAAGGGTCTGGTCATTTATATAGAAAATTGTCATTCATGGATACACTGGTCCAAAAATGTATGTCCTTTTGGGTGGCAGAGCACCGTATGAGAGCAGCTTGATACTGTTTTGTGTGTGAATTTGTTTCGGTCTTTTTAGGAGAGATCTGTAAATTATGTTTGAGATAGTAAATGGTTTTAGTGTGAAAGTGTATGCAGGTTTTTAAGGCAGTTAAGTTGTGGCTTATTTTGAGGTTAGAGATTCTTGAATGTGTATTGTAGTGACATTCAGAGCATTCACATCTTTCAATTCCGGGGATAAAGTGTCTTGGGTCTTTGTATCTATCCCAGGATTTTGTGCCCCTTCAGGTTGACAGTAGCGGTCGATTGAAGTGAATAAACATAACCTTTCACATGCAGAAGCATCCCATGGTAATTGTCCTGCTGTTCGACTCGACTGTGCTCTGCAGCACGTGTGACATCACACGCCAAAGCCCGAAGAGAGGTGGAAGGTGGAGAAGCCGAGGGCCGCTGGGGCCGCTGCATCTGCCTGGTCCTTATCGCACCGGTTTAAACGAACGGAGAGAGCATGTGAGGGACGGGCACAGTTGTGGGGTGACAAGCCCATTCTAGTGGCCTGAGGGGCTGGAGTCAGCAGTAAGCGAAGTCCGAGTGCAGCTGGGAACCATAGGCGTGCTAAAGCTAAAACTGACAAGCGGGGAGCGGTGGCGCTGTCCAATGTAATGCAAATCTTCTGGAAGGCTATACTCATACTCACAAGCCCAAAGCCAAAGATTGGATCATAAGGATCGGCCAGGAAACCCCATCTTCAACCACAGATTTAATTACGTAGTCCGGCCAGATTTTGGGGGGATGGGTGCTTGCCAAAGACAGAGGAAACAAGCGCGCGCGCCTCGCGCTAAATGTAAAAAAAAAAAAAAGAAAAAAAAAAAAAGTTTGACGAGGAGGAGGCAGCAGGGGAGAGAGGAAGGGGCCTGGGCCGTTTTCCTCAGTGGAGCGAGCAGGAAACATCTGTTTGTAATTATTAACAGATGGTTCCTGCTCGCTCCGTAAGTGAATAAGAACGTGCACGCGTTGCCATTGAAGGCAATGGAACGCGTGCACGTTTTTGGCTGAAAAGCCGAAGCGATCCCAAAAGGTCTTTTTTCCTATGCAGCGCATGCGCGCTGCGTAGGCGAGACCTAAAAACTGATAAAAGGGGTCTCTGAAATGCAGCAGGAGCTTTCTCACTGCCACTGGGGGCAGGAGAAGCATCCATATAGATTTTTAATGGGCATTGGTGTGTTCCAACGCCTTTTAACCACTGCCGGAAGCCCCACAGTGGGACTTTGGGGGTCACAGAATGAGGTGACATGGGCAAGCGGCAGCTACTGTGGTCTCCACTGCCATTAAGGCGGTAGCAAGGTAGCACAGATCTCTGAAGCCTGATGCCTTGTCTTTGGTCTGGCTGCAAAGATAGGGCCAATAGAACCTTGGGCAAAATTGAAAGCTTTGTTCGTCTTCGTAACAGATTAGATTCCCCAAAACTCTCCTGACTCCGCTGGTACAAATATTCACCATCTCCTAATAAAAGAGTGTGACAGTCATGTTTAGAATGCATAAGTGCAGCTAATGTTACAAAACACCACTCACAATGAACTTGTATCAACAATGTGCAGACACAGAAAAAAGAACGTGCAAATTGAGCATTCAGATTGGCCAGGCCAGGATAGGAAGCTATGGTCAGTGTTGCTGAACCACAGATTATTGTGAATAGCATCCTCGAGGCAAAGGCAATATTGTCCTCTTCTTAAGCACAGCAGACCAGCAATCACACAAAGGGTGAGCTTTGTCAAGAAACATTGCCATGATGGTATCATGCTTTCTCCACCAAAACTATTTGGCGCAGATAAATAAAATGTTACATTTTACTCAGAAAATGAATACAATAGAAAGTGGAGACGCAGAAAACGTGGATAAGGAAGCATCGAAGAGATGTGTAGCGAGGGACGGATGACATGTCTCCAGAAGAGGGTTCATACCACCCTAGACCTATGAAGCATGGGTGAAAATGGAGATCTCAACACATCAATGCTGGTAGCAAATATTTGGGTGTAACAATGTTAATGATGATTATGATGGGTCTAGTGATTTGTGTAAATAATGTATGAGCAGTAGAGAGTAAATGCCTAATAGCCCCACTGTTTTTTAAGTCAGAATTAGCTTGTCATGACCATGCACTCCTAAAGTCATATCTTTGAGAGCACCAGTGAGCAGCTGAAGTCCACCACCAGCAACCAAAACAAGTTGAATCAATGAATGACAGGTAAGATCAAACAATGTCCAGCGTGTATTGGGGAGGACCTACTGGGTGCATTTTTGGATAGCAATGCATGTCTTATCACAAGAGATAGAATGTGCATTGAATTGTGCCGCTGACGCAGCAAAATCCTCGATGCCTGAAACTATATAATCAAAAAGTGTTCAGGTTTTGACAGAGGGATAGAATAAATTGCAGCAACTCATAAGACCTTTAGTAAGTACATGCCTTTTATTGCTCTTAATATGTTGCAAGTACACCTACCCAATTAATTCACCATCGTTTGGATTCATTTCATGGTACTTGATATTTCTTCCAAGGATACTGAGTTTAACAGCCAATACATGTTTCACCCTCTTGTGGTGTGAAAGCCCAGGGCTTTCTCAAGGCTGTAAACAGATTTTGTACATGGACAAATCCGGATTACATAAACCAATGTTCGCTCATATATATAGATCTATAACATTGATGCCCATTATATTCCTTGTTGTCTTATGGTGAGTCAAAGTAAATTGTGTAACACAGCAAACGTAATATGTACAGTGTGCTAATATGAGCAAAAATGGAAGGTCAATTAAACATTCAAATGATGGCAGACAATATGTAAAGCAGACATGACACAGTGTAAGGTAGCACATAAAGTTTTGTTTGCCCACTTGCAGAAAGTATTACTGTTGTATTGTGTATTGTATATTTCTTATCTATTTGTGCCTTTAGTTTGTCCTGCTAGGGATTCCTTAGCTAGGAATAATAGCATCAGAATGATATGATTGTTGTGGAATGTAGTGACAGCGCTTCTTGTAATCAGCTGGTGATCTTACTGATTGATGGATGCTGCTGCTCCCGTTACTGTGGTGTTTATCTGACAATAAATCCTAATTAAACCCAATTTGGATTCTGGATTTTACTACAATTTTGTTGTGACGAGTTGCCCCAGCACAAGGACCTACGCCGGTTGCCACTTCTGAAAACCATTATTTTATGAGTTATTTGAAGCTTAGCGCTCGCAGTTCCATACAGCTAAGGTATCATGAGTGCATGGATTTTATTTACATGTGGCATGCTATTGGAGAAAAGTGAGGAAACTAGTGATTTGTTTGGAGATCGAGGAGCTGTTTGGTGGTTGGAAAAAGCACCGTTCCGGCAGCCACATTTGTTGAACTTACGAAGGATTCGACTGCAGGTGCGGTTGTCATCTGTCATCACCGCCACTATTCATCATCGTTCCAGAAGCCAAGTCAGCACCTCTGACTCCATGTTCTATGTTGGCGGCCTTCACGCTTCCAGGCCACATCAGACGTCAACACCTTTGATGCTTCCAAGCCATGTCAGACTTCAGCACCTCCGATGCTTCCATGCCATATCAGACATTGGGAGAGAGGGGGGCAGACCATACTGAGAACATTTTGAGTGTGAAAAAGGCCGCTTTATTGAAACAGGTGCACATTACGATACCATACCTGGCAACTGCTTTACAAAACTAAAACCTTGCTATACATCCGATAACTGACCACTGTCCCCCGTCCCTAGGATCCCCTCAATATGCCTCCACCCTGCCATTACCATATTAACAACATTACAATGTATTGTTAAAAATATGCACTTCTATTGAACCAACATCCTATACCTGCCTTTCTGAAACTGTAAATAACAAAAACGTCTATACTGTACCTTAAACTACCTTAAACTACCTGCCTACACTTCCCCTGCCCCTGTTCCCAGCTTCCAACACTAACCAAAAACTTCTGCCAACCCTGGCCAACTTTCCAAAACCCGCCACCCAGAAGAAGGGGTGAGTTTCCACTGACCCCTTTTTCTGCCCCCCCTTTCCTGGTTTACTCTGAGGTGTTTCTGCCTATATGCCTTTGCAAATTTAAAATCCTGGACAAAACCTCCCTGACCTCCAGAGGGTACAGATCCATGCCAATCCTGGAAAGGTGTACACCATCTCCCCTAAAAAATTCAACTGCATCAAAGCATATTTCTGTGTGGGAAATCCTGCCAAAACCCAAACCCCTACAAAAACGTGCCATCTCTGTATTCACCTTCCGCCTGGCTCTGTCCATACAACCCGGGTTAACCGCTCCCCGCCACAGTCCACGAGGAACAAACTCAGTCCATAGGACAAAACAACCTGCTCACTGTTCCTTAATCATAGCCAAATCTCTTTTATGCGCCGCATCAAGACAACACCCTTTTCCATGCACAAATCGTTCTCACCCAGGTGTAGCACCAGAATATCAGGGCACCTGCCGCCCACAAACAAACCATTTAAACAAGGAACCAACACTTTCCAGCACATGCCGCCTTTGCCTTTCCACAAAACTTTAAATAAGCGTTGGTTAAATCCAAAATTTTGCCCGAAATAGCTCTGGTATGCCTGTACTTGGGCCCATTTTATGAACGAGTGCCCCACGACCTACATAGTCATCTCCTCTGCCTGAGGGCCGGACACCGAACCTGAAACGAGAAAAACCAGCAGAAGTTTCAAACCTTGTTAACCACCGCGCGCGCAGCCCCATCCTCCTTTCTCACGTAGCCCCTGTAACAGTCCGACAACCAGCGCCCCAATATCATATCTTCCTTCCCCCAGCCTCTGTTACTTGCTTCTGTGCTGCCCCAATGCGGAAGGAGTGGGTCCCAAAACCCGCTCCTTCTACCCTCATGTGTTTTAAGGCTTTCATCAATACTGCCAGCAGCTGATACGCCGTTATTCTGTCCCTGTTGGCATGTCTGAATACTGCTCCCCCTGCCCGACCTGACGCACTGAACCACCGTGACGCCCATCTAAGCGGGCAAGTTAAAGTAGGGTCGGCTGCCTGTAGCATCACCCATTTACCCAGCCCCCTCTGATCCGTTTTGGACCGGCTCAACCATATCTGCACACCCGACCTGCGCGGGACCACATCCTGCCAAGTTACCCCCGCCCCTTTTATTACCCAGCATCTCCGATAACCTAAAAGCCCCAAAGAACATCCACACCATCAGTGTTGAAAACAAACATGTCTCAAACTCATCTTTGCAAATCTGTGTCAGTACCGCCAGCACCTGACTCAGCATCCGCCAAGACAGTGGCTTCCTCTTCTGTCTCTCTTGTCCCTGTTCCCTCGCCCACCCCTCTAAAATTCTCGTTCCTAATTCCCCTGCTGTCAGTGGATAGCCTCATAACAGCTTGCCGATGAAGGCAATACCTGCTAATTTCCCAAGGATTGTGACCCTCGACAAACCTTTGTCGATGAGATCCAGAATAAATTGAATGACATCTTCCGCACGCTGCCATCGCTCCGCGCACCTCTGTGCGCCCGACAGCAAAAACTCTTTCCAGGCTAAACTGAATGCCACCTTGGTGGATTCCGCTAGCGACCCTACCACCAGTTGTAGCATCCTACATTGCCTACGTACCACAAATGAGGCGGCACTGGCGTTGGGGTCCTGTTGGCGTCCTTGACTAGCCCACGGAATCTCCCCCACTGTGAACGAGACAAGGCATCCGCTATGTCATTGTCCACACCCAGGACATGTAACGCCCTGAAAGCTATGTCGTGTCGCAAACAGCCCAGCACAAAAACTCTCAACAACTTCAAAACCTGCTCATCCCCTGCCGACTGGCGACTCACTATTTCAACTACCGCCATATTATCTACCCTGAAAAGAGCCTTCTTGTGCGCCAATTGTTCCCCCCACAAGGTTACCGCGACCACTAATGGAAAGTACTCTAGAAACGCTATGCTCCTGCCACCGTCCCTCCATTGTGCTGGCCATTGTTCTACGCACCACTTCCCTTGCCAGAACAAGCCAAAACCCATGCTGCCCACTGCATCTGAAAATATTTGCACGTCCCAGGTTAGGTCTTCCTTTCTTGCAAGCTGAATCCCGTTGAAGGACTACAAAAACACTTTCCACATCCTCAAATCTTCCTTCACTCCGGCGGAGAGCCGAACATGATGGTGAGGTAGATGTTGTCCTGACAGTGCCCGCCCCAATCTCCTACAAAAATTCCTCCCCACCCTCACTACTCTGCAAGCAAAGTTGAGATGACCTAACAGGATCTGTATTTCTTTGACCTTCACTTTCCCCCGTGAGAACATGTCCCTTAACAGTTCCAGCATTTTTTCTTTTCTGTCCAATGGCAAGCGCGACTGCATTGTCCTAGAATCAATCTCGATTCCCAAAAAACACAGTGCCGTGCTTGGGTCCATTGTCTTTTCTGGTGCCACGGGCACCCGAAGCTCCCCCATCAGCTCTTGGAAACTTTCCAGTGCCTACTGGCATTCCGCGCAGCCAGGGGATCCCACAAAGAAAAAGTCGTCCAGATAATGTGTCACCAACTGGTGCCCCGTGCGCCGTGAAAAGAGCCACTGTTAAAATAATGCACATGAAATAGCGCAGCCTCTTTGGCAATGCTTTGTCCACGTACCATTTTCCTTCTAAATGGATACCCAGAAGATCCCAATAATCTAGATGGACTGGAAGCAAACAGAAAGCTGATTTTATGTCACATTTTGCCATTAGTGTAGCTGTGCCCGCCGTCATGACCAGTGACATGGCCACATCAATTGATGAATACGACAATGTGGTCACTTCCTCATCGATAAAGTAATTGACCGAAATCCCTTCTGGCCATGACAAGTGCTGGATAAGTCTGTATTGCCCTGCCTCCTTCTTTGGAACTACCCCGATGGAAGAAACGATGAACTTTTCTGTGGGCCAGTCCTCGAACGGCCCGCTATCCTTCCCTCCCTTACTTCTTTTTCCAATTTCTCTTGCACTATCTGTTTCTGTTCCACGGCTGATTGCAAGTTCTCAGCCCATCTCCTGTGTCGAGGACCCGTGAAACCGAAACGAAACCCCCATCTGAAACCGTCCCTCAAAACCTGTGCTGCCTCCCTATCCTCATAGTCCTGCAGCCCTGCCTCCACTTTCTCCAGCCTAACCGGAGTGCGAGCCTTTTGGCCCAAGCGCTTGTGGTCCCTTACCTTCCCCGACGCCTGCAAATTGTTGTTGGTGACACCCGGGATTGGCTCCCCATTGTTGACCTCCCTGATGGTAACTGCCCCCCGCCCTGAAGCAGTTGAGCAGCGCATGCCGACCTCTGCACTTCGAGCATTCGTGGCAGAATTTGCAGAACTCCTGTGTGCACAAACCCTTGTTAAAATCCCAGCAAGCTCCTCCTGCCCCTGGCTGACCCTTTCCTGTGCCTCCCACCCCTCCCTGGGTGGGTCTCCCCTGAAAGGGCCGATAAACTATAGGGAGACCACTAACTGTAAATATAGTCTTTCCCCCCTTTGCTGCCCCATGGTATGCTGCCACAAATCAGAGTCTATCTCCCCCATTTAGCTTTGAGGTCCCATGCCATGCGTGCTCTGAATTCCTCGTCATACTGAGCCCATGCGTATCCCCCACTTGTAATTTGGGCCTTCCGGATCACATCCATGTACTTAAATAGCGCTACACAGCGTTCCGGATATTTTTTGCAGTAAATGCTTGCATATATCAGAAACGCCGCTGTCCAGTTTTCTATTGTCAAGGGGACCCTCAGCCGCTTGGCCAATTTGTATTCTTCTTCTTTCGACCCCTTCTTTGACCTCACCTCCTTATGCAGCAGCTTAAGCATTTCTGCGTATTCCTCCTTCCAGATGCACTTCTTCGTTGTTAGCATCAAATGCGCCCCTGAGGGTTTCGTCACCCCCATGTAAGGCAGTTTTTTAATCTTCAGCTCTTTACTCTCTGGCTTTTCCTTCTTATCTTCTATTGACTCGCCGTCTCCGGATGCTTTCCCGGTATTTGTACCCTCTTCAACTTTCTTACCCCCTGTACTCCCTACCTCATCTGTACCTACCCCTACGTCTGTGACGTACTTCCCTTTCCTTAACCTACCCCTTCACCCTCCTGCCCCTCCCCCCCAATACCCACTGAAACCATTACGGGCTTCGCCTTTGCACCCATGGCCTTACCTGGCTCCAAGGAGGGTGCCCGTACTGTGGCAGTCCACCTCGCCAGTGGCCCCGTACTTCTAGATGTCTGCGGCTGCCTCACCGCAGGCCCCGACGCCTTCTGTGCCCTTTCTGCTGATATCTGAAACATACTGGTTGACACGCTACTTTGTCCACCCCTCCAGATCCTCCTCCTCCCATAACTCACCTTCTTCAAGGCTTTCTTCATCAAAATCTAGTTCCTCTTGACCCAGCTCTTGGGGCCATTCCTTATGTATTTCTACTTTTGGGTCCCTACTGTACCCCCTTCTCCCTTCATCTGGTGGGGCCGACTGTACCCGCCGGTACTCCTCTGGCCTCCCCACCCATTTGTTACTGTTCTTCTTTGTCCCGGCAGTCCGCCGGGTGTTGGTGCCAGCGAGGTCATTCTGGGCCTACATAGGCTGGCCGCGATGTGTTCCCTCGTCGGTATCAGGCATGCCATTCTGGGCTCCACCCTCCCTTCGGCTAGGCGCCAGCAAGTCGCTCCCAGCTCTGCAGAGTCTACTACGCCGCGCTGCTCCTTGCTCGGAAAAACAAACGTCTGGTCTGGTGTGCTGGTTCCCTGCAAGCCCCCTGCCTGGTCTATCCTTTGTTTCTTGCCCTGCCGTGCATTGCCTTCTGCCCATCCCACTGTATCCCTTAACTCCCTTACCGCCTCCTTGTCACTGTCCCTCCCCTTCCTCATCCCCACTCCATTCCAGCATAGCCGCAATGCATGCCGACACCGCGCCCTGCACGGGTCCCCCTTGTGTCCCCAAATGTACGTGCCCCCTGCCCCTAGCACCCCCTGGACCCCCCTACCCAGGCCGGTGGCCCACCCACTTCCTGCAGCGAACCTCCCCGAGCCATGAAAGCATCTAACTGTCCCACCCTATCTAACCTCCTCATTCTAAGATATGAAGATATCCAAGCCCTCCGAGGCCTGTGTGTCCCAGGCGGGCTCCAGTTCCCCAGGTATATCCTCTTCATCCCCCTCCTCAGAAACCAGGAGCTCAAAAAAAAACCCTGCTGTCCCTGGTTCTCCCCCCAACCCCGTAACCCTCCCTCAGCCCCACAGGGGCCCCTGCGTTTTCCCCCTGTGCCTCCTTCACAGGTAGTGCCAAGTTCCAACCACCCCTCCCTTTCCCCGCTGCAAAAGCTGACTCTGCCCCCCTCCACACCCAGAGTACCCCACCGGGCTTCAGCGCGTGCCTTATTCCCGGCTCCACACTGAGTAATGCTCCCCGAGCCCCGCCCCCCACCCCCCGCCTTCTTAGCTCCAACCTGGGCCTTCGTTGGCTTCTTCACAGCACCGGAGGCCCCCTCACTGCTCGCCTCAGGCCCGGTGCTGGCACTTCATGCATTCGAGGCCTACAGCTGCTCCCTGCCTCACCTCCCCTGTGACCTGGGAGGGCCCCGCCACCCTCCCTGGAGCCTCAGATGACGCTCCCTCCTTGGCCTGCACGAACGCTTTTAAGGTCGCTCTCCTGGCATACGAGCGGCCCCTTTCGCTTACCGCATGGGCCTTTGATCGTTTTGGTAATGTGCACGCTGTGATAGCTGCGGCCACTCCCGCCGATGCCTGTTGGGTTGGGCGCGACGAGCCTGCGGCATCTGGAACAACCAGGTCAAGCCGCCCCGCCTCGCTCAAGAGCCGCAGCGCTTCCAGCACTTGGTAATCCTCCATTATACTGGTAGTATAATTTAATTTTGTAACTGCCACTAAACCTGCCTGCACTAAATCGCACCTGAAAAAGCTTTTTCTACCCACTACTCTACGCTCCCAGCCACCAGGTCACCAAACCTAAAATGGTGGCTGGGAGGCCCCCTGGCTGGCACTTATACCTTGGGCTGCATTTGGGCTACACTTGCGTAGCCCAAAAATATACAAAATGGTGGCCCCCTGGCCTGCCCCGCCCCTCCCAAACTGCTCAGGGGGCAGACCTCCCTTCGCTCGGCTGCTCCCCAAGCCCCCATTGGTGGCCATCTTTGTTTGGGTTGCAACAACGAGTACACCTTGATATATATGCTTTTAGTTTACAATGTTGATGTGCATCGTTTCGGCTCAACTCGGCAAGCCGCACGCCTTTGGGAGAGCAGTTACTTCCCCAATGAGCAGTGAAGGAAATTTTCCCTGGATTCTCAGCGATACGCACACCTTTGTGTGGCAGTCATAACGCAAATGCACAACCACTTTGGTGCACGCACAGATGTGTGAAGATCTGTAGTGCTACTCACATCAGTGATTCGCACACCAGTGAGTAAGTGTCAGTTGTGTGTTTATATTGGTGATACGCACACCAGTGAGTACTATTGAGTTTCTGGCTAGCACTTTTGCATAAGATTTAGACTATTTTGTTTTCCCTGTTTTACCTTGCTTTATTTAGGAATTTAGGTTGTGTACTTTTAATTCGGGGAGATCATGGCATCAAGTGGTGCCCTAAACCTTTCTTCACCCCAGCCATTTGTGCCCTCTTCGGGAGAGAATGCACTTAAGTGGCCAGAATGGAATGAGTATTTCCGTAATTACATTTCCACCTTGGATGAAGATGACGATTTTACTCAAGAAAAACAAAAGAAAATTTTGATGCATTCGTTGGGTCCCATTGGGTTAAGAGTTTACAACCATGTTACTAAAAAAACGCGCACGGGAGGCAATGTGTTTATGCATGCAAGGGAAGATCTGGATGTATATTATGCCCTAACTGTCTGTGTGGGTATAGAGCGATATAAGTTTTACCACAGGAAGCAGGTGAAGGAGAAGACTGTAGAAGAGTACGTGTCTGCTTTGATAAATTTGGCGTTAACATGGCGTTTTGGCACTTTACATGATGAGCTCATCAGAGACCAAATTGTCATGCATGCTGCCAATTCTTCTATACAAGATAGTCTTTGGGTCAATGGAGCGTCTCCTCTTCAGGAAGTTGTGGAAATTGTAAAAAGGGCTGACATCACTGGAAGGTGTGCTAAAGCTCTTTTAGCTGACAGCAAAAAACATGGTGGATTTTGCTAATACTCTAGGAAGTAAAGAGGTAGTACATAAAATCAGGTCTGACAAGAAATCTGTGTCCACAAGGGATAAGAATGCTAAACCCATCTACAAAAAGAAGCAATCATCTGAATATACCAAGAATGTAAAGTGTTATAGATGTGGATTTTTGGGCCATTTGGCTAATGATAAAAAATGTCATGCTCGCAATCAAAAGTGTTCAGGTTGTGGTATAATTGGTCACTATTTCAAGGTTTGCAAGAATAAAGGAAGCCAGGATTCTGCAGTTAAGCTTTTGGAAGAGGAGCCCGAGTTCGAGGCCCAGGACACAGATGCTGATGACACCAATATGTATGTGTTGAGCGTAGATTCGATTTTGGATGTGCTGTGTGTACTGGGTGATAGGAAAAAGCCTAAATGTTGTATTGCCATGGGGGGGCATACCTATAACTGTACTGTGGACTCTGGGTCACCTTACACCATAGTAAGTGAGGCTGTGTGGGACGAGAAGTTTAAATTGGTGTTAGGTGAGAGTCTTGAGTTACCTGACATTTCTCCCAAAGGTTTCATTGGAGAACCCATTCTCCTGTTGGGTTTTAGGGAATTTAAATTCCGATTTAGGAACCGGGAGGCTGAGTGCAAATTATATGTATCCAACGCTGGCCCATCTATTCTGGGTTGGTGCAACCAAGGAGAACTTGGTATCATTTTGGATCCAGTGAGGCAGAACATGTTCTATGGGTGCAAAGTGAGGTAAGCTACAGTGCCAACACTTGGATGGAATACCCAGATGTGTTTTTGGATAAAGTGGGAGAACTCAAGGGGTTCCAGCACAGAATCATTTTAAAAGAGGGTGCTGTATCATGCGTACATAAAGTTAGGCCCATTCCTATGGGTGCCAGGGAAGATGTTTGTAATGAATTAGATAAACTTCTGGAGGCAGGAATATTTGAGTCGGTGGTCGGTGGAATCGTTGGATTGGGTTGCATCTTTATTAGTAGCGTGACGAGCTAATGGCAAGCTCAGGTTGTGTGTGGATCTTAGAGACTTGAGTAGGAACATACTGGTAGAGCAATTCCTTCCTGCCAAAATTAGTGAAATGTTATCTATAACTAAAGGTGCTAAATGGTTCACTATAATTGATCTCATTTCTGACCACCAGGTCCCTTTGGATCCTGACAGCTGTGCGTTAACTGCTTTCATTACACCATTTGGATGCTTTCAGTTCATAAGAGTACCTTTCAGTTTGGCATCTGCGGCTGCTATGTTCCAGCGATTAATGTTTAAACTATTCAAAAATGTTAAAAAGGTGGTATTTTTCCAGGACGATGTTTTACTCATGGGGGGATGAAGGATGAGCACGATGACAAACTCAGGGAGGTTTTGGAAATTCTGAGTGAGAAGGGTCTGACAGCACAATATGCTAAGTGCAAATTCGCAAATAACTCAGTTACATACTTGGGCCATGAAATAAGGTGAAAGGGAGTTGAATCCAAAGCATCTTTGATGGAAGCAATTAAGGATGACCCTGCTCCTTCCAATAAAGATGAGATCAGAACTTTTTTGGGCATGGCAGAATTTTATGCCAAATATGTCAGGAATTTTTCTAGCAAGACCTTTCATATCAGGCAACGTTTGAAGGGTAAATGTGAATTTGGTCTGAAGAATGTCAACAGGCTTTTCAAGTTGTTAAAAATGGAAGAAGCTGTGCTCCAGCTCTGCAAGAGTTTGATCCTGGTTTGAGAAGTAGTGTCACCACAGATGCCAGTTGCAAGGGTTTGGGGGCGGTTCTCAACCAGATTGATGGAAGTGCAAACAAATTTATTGTTGCTTTTGCATCACGTTTGATTACCCCAATGGAAGAGAAGTATTTTATAATTGAGAAAGAGCCCCCTGCATGCATGTGGGGATTGGAGCACTTCAGAGTGTATATCTGGGGTTCACATTTTACTCTCAGAAGTGATCACAAGCCTTTAACTAAAGTGCTCACCATGAAGGGGTTACTTAATGCATCTCCTAGGCTGGCCTGCCTGTTCATCAAACATTTGGGCTACAATTATGATGTGTGTTTTGTGCCAGTTGTCAAAAACAAAACTGCAGATTTTTTGAGTAGGATGCCATTGCTGTGAGGGTCAAACCTGAGGATGAGTTTGAGAATTGTTATGTGGCAGGAGTCAATGATGGTATTTTGGAAAGTGAATGGGTGCAGGCTACTGTTAAAGATGAAGTTTTGCAGAAAATTAGTGGTTGGATTAGGGAAGGTTGGCCTTTTAAGATTGATGTGGACAACAAATTACGATTTTTTGGGGAATTGAGGCAAGAATTATCTGCTGAGAATGGTAAAGTGTTACGTGCAGGGAGGGTTATACCTTCAGATCCTTTGAAGTAAAGGGTGTTGGAAATATACCATGAGGGCCATTTGGACATTACAAACACTAAGTGCAGGGTTAAACAAGTGTACTGGTGGCCTGGTATTGACCAAGCCATTGAGAAGAAGGTGAGAAGTTGTGTTTTGTGCAATAATTCGGAAACATTGCTTATGACCATCAACCACCTTTGTGCCCCATTAGGTGCCCAGAAATGCTGTAGGAAAGGATTGGATTGGACATATTGGACATATTGGGTCCTGTTTATGATGGTGTGGAATGTAAGTATGTCGTTGTTTTATTTGATCATATTGCTAAATGTCCAGATACTAATGTGGTTCCCAAGGTGGATGCCCAATCGATAGTGTGTTTTTTAGACAACGTGTTTTTGAGAGATGGGTTGCCCAAAGTCATTTTGACAGATAATGGACCTCAATTTTGTTCTGAGGTGTTTAATGCATTTTTAGAAAGGAATAGCATTGTGCACAAGACCACTTCCATTTACCATCCAGCCTTGTAATGGCGCCATGGAGCGCTTTAACAGAGTGCTCAAAAATACAATTCAACTGGCTAAGGAGGCCAATTTGCCGTGGTTTAAGGAAGTGTTGTGCACTGTGTGGGCTTACAGGGTTACATCATGCAGCTCCACGGGATTCAGTCCTTACAAACTTATGAGGGGCAGATTGCCATGTATGAAGGACAATGTGGGATGGATGCACAGTTCTAAGAGGAGTGAGTGGACCCCTGTTGCCATTAGGATAGGTGTAAAAGATATCACAACACGAAGAATAGCTGTAAACTGGTTGAGGTTCAAATCGGTGACTGGGTGACGGTCAAAAAACGGGAGTTTATTAAAAGAATGAGGGCAGATATTTTCAACCTTTGAAAGTTGTTAAGATTTTGTGTAACTCGGATCAGTTGAGTGACGGCAAGGTGTGGCATTTGAGTAGATTTTCTTTATAGAAAGGAGAGAAAAGAGTTCCAGAAGAAGCTTCTGAGGTGAATATGAAAAAGCCTGATTGGTTTTTGGGTGAGTGTTGTTCTGGGATGACTGGGAATGGAGCAGTTGGTAACAGCGGGGAAGTGGTTGAGAATAGTCATGAGCAGTGAGATGGCAGCAACCAAATTACCTCCACTTCTTCCGAGTGTAGGGATGTAAGAAGGGAAAGATCTGGACGCATAATCCCGAGACCCAAGAAATTTCATGACTATGCATGCAATTGAACTTATATGCTTATTGTGGTTATGTTTATTTTTTCTTTCACTATTTTTTGAGAGGAAGATGTGTTGTATTGTGTATTGTATATTTCTTATCCATATGTGTCTTTAGTTTGTCCTGTTAGGGATTCCTTAGCTAAGAATAATAGAATTGGAATGATATGATTGCTGTGGAATTTAGTGACAGGGCTTCTTGTAATCAGCTGGTGATCTTGCTGGTTTATGAATGCTGCTACTACCGTTGCTGGGGTATTTATCTGACAATAAATCCTATTTAAACCTAATTTGGATTCCAGATGTTACTACAATTCTAACAGCAGAAGGCATATAAGGAATATGTAGTAAAGGTATCGGTGTTGTAAAACATACTTTAAGGTAATCAGGCAGAAAGTACTTTAATGAAAGTCAAAAGAAAAAGTGGTGTTAAAAATATCTGTTAGTGATGTATGTACGGTAAACTAGTTTTAGAATTTTGAAAAGGGAGAACTGGGAGACATCTTATTTTACCTAATGCTTGGTTCTGTGAGAGACAGCCCAAAAAACAACATGACCAGTAACACACATATATAAATCTTAGTCGAGACCATAGGCAATTGATCGTTCCCGACTAATGTGATGAGAAAGAGGGTCTTTTGCCAACTTAATCACAGTCAGGCTGAAAATTCAAGTTGCAGCCATGTTTATGTCTTTTTTGGTAATATAAGTGACCATTTTAAAACATGTGGTGGCCATGGTAATGGTAATGAATTTACTGTTATGTTACTGAAATGGTTTTCTGGGCCATTTTAGGTAGAGCGATAAAATCACAAGGTGTACTTGAGAACTGGTAATTGTACAAATCACACCTATATTGCTTAGTCAGCCATTCACTGCGTATTATTTTCATAACTTATGCAGTATTTCATGATGCAGAGTGCAGGATATCAGTTTGGTGGACAAAAGCTAGCCTAAATCATATGTACATTGTTTGCAGTGTAAGAGGAGGACAAAATATTAACAGGATGGTACAGTCATTCTATTAATTTGAATGAATGGATGAATATATTTGTTGAACGCGAATAAAATACCCGGAGTTGTCTAGGCGCTGTGCAAGACAAGGGTTACCTAAGGCACTTACCAACGTATTTTTGTACAAAAAAGCCATGTTTTCAAAGACTTTCTAACAATAGAAAGGGAGGCGGCTGTTTTAAGTTCAAAGGGAAGGCGGTTCCAGAGTAGGGCAGTGGAGCTGAAAAAGCTTCCACCGCCCCAGGAGGCGCATTTGAAAGCTGGGACCACCAGAAATTTAGCAGAACTGGAGCGCAGGGTCCTGCCAGGCTTGTACCACCTCAGAAGTTTCTTAAAGTAGGAGGGGCCTTGCCCATGAAGGGTCTAATAGGCTCTGCAGAGAGCTTTAAAAACAATGCCTTGCCTAACTGGCAGCCAGTGGAGTTTGCTAATGGCTGCTTTTGCTGAGTGGAATTTAGGGATCTTCAGAAGGAATCACGCCACTTCGTTTTGGAGAGTCTGAAATTTCTTCAGTGGACCCATGGGAAGATCTAAGTAGAGGCTATTGGAATAGCTCATACTCGTCAGTACAAGGGCAGTGACCACTGTTTTTAAAAGATCGAATTGTATGTATGTCTATATTTTTTCTATCACTTTAAGAGCGTTAACACACGCTGAAATGGCCTTGTTTACTTGTTCTTTGTATTTCAAGTCAGTGTCCAGCATCACCCCAAGGTTTTTTACCTTTCACACCGGGTTGGGAAGTGTTCCTAACTCCGGAGGCCACCATGCTGGGGACCAGAAGGATGGGTTATTCCCAAATAGGATAACATCAGTCGTGGATGAATTTAATTTCAAGCAGTTACAATCCATCCATTTACCTACTGCACTCATTCAGTTCCTAAATGTAACGCCCAAATTGGCCTCAAGCTTAGGAAGTGAGACAACAATTTGCATGTCATCAGTAGAAGGTGCTAATGACAGTCCAAACGATTTTATAAGCATGGCCAGGGGAATTACATACATATTGAACATCGTCAGGCTCAACTATGATCCCTGCAGAACTCCACAGGGCAAAGAGTAGGGTCTTGAAGTGAACTCTCCGACTGGCACCACTTGTTGCCTACCTGAGAGGAAAGACTGCAAAAGAGCGAGTGCTGGGCCCTCTATCCCCAGGGTCCACATTCTGTCAACCAGCAGTGCATGGTTGACCTTATCAAAGGCCACTGATAGATCTAACAGGACGAGGGCTGCATTTCTGCCCCCATCCAGTGTTGCCCTAATTTACTCAGTGGCCACCACAAGCGCAGATTCTGTGCTGTGGCCTTGTCTAAATCCGAACTGGGTATCGTACAGAAGATGGATTGTGTCTATGAAGGAAGCAAGTTGCTCGTTCATCACCTTCTCCACTAGCTTTGCAGGGTAGGGAAGCCGGGAGATAGGGTGATATATATTCAAATCCAGCCTATTGAGATTGGCTTTTTTTAGTAGGGAAAGAACTGAGGCTGATTTCCAGTGGGAGGAAATGACCTCAGCCTTGAACATAGCAACAAAAATTATAATCAAGTGTAGTGTCACTGTCTCTGACACCAATTGCACTATTTTAGGGGGACAAGGATCCTGGGAGGAGCTGGATTTAATCTTTGGGATCGTCTTAATAAGTTGTTCAACTATAGGGGCCTCAAAATGCCTTAAGTCTATGTTCCCAGAGGCTGCCTCTGAGGGCTGCTTGTTGTCCTTACTATATGTGCTAATAGCGGTGGATTTATTGAAGATGGTCGCAACTTTGTCCTGAAAGAAGCTAGCCAGTGAGCCACAAAAACTTTAACTGTTAGCTGCTGCATTTCTTGTTGAGGGTACTGTTTTTATTTATAGTTTGAAAAGGGGTTTATTGTACTCACTGGCTATTTTGATTGTTCTGAATAATAGGCAGATTTTGCAGCCAGAACATACTTTTTGTGGTCAGCCAGACATTGTTTATATTTTTCTTTCTCTAAAAGCTTGTAGTATTTGCGCCATTTGTGCTCTTGCCTACTACAGCCTTGTCTGGGGACTCTAAGGGGCCATACTTTTTGTGGCGCACCGGCGGCGCAACCTGCTGCCCCATATTTACAAGGACACGTAAAACCACCCTGTGTGGCTTTTCGTGTCCTTGTAAATATGGCCTCTTTACACACAACACTTTGCGCGAAAGGGGCATGCCATGGGTGTTGGTACGCAACATCCATGGCTTCTGCAGCATTTCCAGATTTATGAGAAATTGTAAACCTGGAAATGCGTCCCAGGAGAGGCGTAGGGAGGCGCAAAGAGGAAACATTTTTAATTTCGCCATGTTTTTCCTCTTTCTTTGCGTGCTGCATTCTGCAGCACACATAGGAAGAGGAAATCACCTCTTGTGATTGTTTTGTGCAGGAAGATGTCCCTTCCTGCACAAAAACAATCTTCCCCGTGATGCAGGCACCCTTGCACAATGGTGCAAGGGTGCCTGCATTGGCGCATGGCAGTTAATTTTGCGCCAGGGCAGCGGAGAGCAAAGTGATCCGTCATATCGTTGTAGATATGATGCATCTCTTTGCTTCGGAATTAACGCAGCATGGAGCAGCCAAATGGCTTGCGGCACCACACTGCATTAATTCCTTGTAAATAAGGCCCAAGGCGTGTCATCAAATCATGGTTGAGAGGTCTTTTTAGAGTTTGTGGCCCTATGTTTAGCCGGAGCGATAATATCAAGGGCAGAGCTCATCCAAATGGAGTAGTCTTCTGCCATCTGTTCTACACTGTCTGCTGGTTTAGGTAAGGAAGTGGTAAGTAGCGAGTTAAATTCAATGGCTTGTATTTTATGCCGGGCTCTATTAAGACACTTTTTTAGGGGTGCTAAGGTAGCTATTTCCTGGGATATAATCTGCCAGTTCACTGCATAGTGGTCCATCCAAGTCAAAGGGGTGGAGGTTGGATTGGTAATGTTGGGATTGTTGGAAAAGATCCTGTCAAGCGTATGTCTCACACAATGGGTGGGACTGCTAACTCTCTGTGTTAATCCAAAGCAAACTAAAGTGTCTACTAGTCATTTAGTGTCGGGATCTGAAGGATTTTCTAAGTGAAAATTAAAATCACCAACAATGGGAAGTTTGAATTCAAAATAGATGATTAAAGGAGAGAGCTGATCTGATCTGATCCGTAAAGCTAGTTCTGGGCCCTGGAGTGTGGTAGAACTGCATTCCATTGAATGACTGTGTCATGGTCAATTCTAGGTTAAACAATTGTGCTTAAAGCCCTTCCCCGGTGATAGGTGTGAAAACAGCCAGGAAGTGGTCTTGATAGATCGTTGCCAGCCCACCACCCCTCTCGTTGGATCCGTCCAGACGAAAGATATTGCATCTGAGGGGGACCGCTGTAGTGAGTTCTGAGCCTGAGTTCTTGTCAGCCCAAGTTTCCATGATGAAGACCAGGTCAGTTTGGTGAGCCATTAGAAACTCAAAAAATTCAAAATGATGCTTAACCAGGGACCTGGTGTTCATCAAGGCACATTTAATACCTAAGTGGGCCGCTGGCCTTTCGCTACTCATTTCATAGAGCGGATATTCCAGTCCTTTACCTGCATCCAAAGTTTGGGATTAGTCATTTTTAGTTTGCAGGTCTGACAAGTTAGATCTAAGGACTCGTAGATGGCCATGCAGCATAGTATGCGCACAACGTGACACTCACTCCTCTCCCACCTCCATCACCTTTCCCCTGCTGTGCCCAAGAACTGACAGAATCGGGTTATGTTGTCCAAGGCGTAGATTTTAATCGCATCAAATAACCAGGTAATTCACCACAAACCACTACAAGAGTAGAAGTATCCTACTTGGATATATATCTTTATTCAGGGCATCTCACACTAGCGACATCCACATGTCAAAGCCAGCAAGGAAATTAGACTCGACATTACACTGGAACTTTAACCGGTCCGTACATTTGAACTTGGCCGTCTCGGCCCCCCCAAGGACCACTGTGCTGCGCACATTGTGCCAGCAGGCCCCAACGCGCTACAGCAAACAATTGCACTACTTGAAACCCAGGGCACCGCTTAGCGCACCGGCCCACCGGGGCACCTGAACATAGGCAGCCTCCCCAAGATTGTACTCAGTCCATACGTTACGGGTTAGGGCAGTAGAGTCCAGGACCACCAGCAGGTCAGTCCCTCCCTCCACGCCTACCCTGCGCACACTTCAATCCTACCCCCTCCTGGGGTCCATCCAGTCGCTGAACCTCCATTGTTGTGCATGCCCCTTTTTGTTAACTGTCAGCGCTCCGCTAGCACTCCCCCTTGCTCTTCTGCTGGGTGGGTGGGTGGGTGGTTGACAATGCTCCTGCAGCTTCCCTGGGGTCCGAGAAGACAAAGAGGACGAGACCCCGGGGAGCTGCCATAAATACCCTCCTAGGTTTCGGTTATGTTTTCCCCCGCACTCCCCAGTGACATCACCGGTCCCCCTCCTCATCCAGCCCCTCTTCATGGCCCCGGAGGAGGCTCGTTCCCGTGGCGCTACTAAAGGCGCCCCTCCCCTAGTCGCGGTGGGCACCTGCTCAAAGTATGCGCACAACGTGACACTCACTCCTCTCCCACCTCCATCACCTTTCCCCTGCTGTGCCCAAGAACTGACAGAATCGGGTTATGTTGTCCAAGGCGTAGATTTTATTCACATCAAATAACCAGGTAATTCACCACAAACCACTACAAGAGTAGAAGTATCCTACTTGGATATATATCATTATTCAGGGCATCTCACACTAGCGACATCCACATGTCAAAGGCAGCAAGGAAATTAGACTCGACATTACACTGGAACTTTAACCGGTCCGTACATTTGAACTTGGGCGTCTCGGCCCCCCCAAGGACCTCTGTGCTGCGCACATTGTGCCAGCAGGCCCCAACGCGCAACAGCAAACAATTGCACTACTTGAAACCCAGGGCACCGCTTAGCGCACCGGCCCACCGGGGCACCTGAACACAGACAGCATCCCCAAGATTGTACTCAGTTCATACGTTGCGGGTTAGGGCAGTAGAGTCCAGGACCATCAGCAGGTCAGTCCCCTCTCCCCGCCTACCCTGCGCACACTTCAATCCTACCCCCTCCTGGGGTCCATCCAGTCGCTGCACCTCCATTGTTGTGCATGCCCCTTTTTGTTAACTGTCAGCGCTTCGCCACAGGGTGAGAAGCTCCCTGGCACGTCTGGATAAAGATCTCTATCCCTTTTGCGGACAGACACACCCCATCCTGATGGAACAACTCTCTTTCGTCAGGGTGGAGCAACATGTGCCGAATTGTACCCATTGTGGAACCCGCTAAGATGCTAGCGATCGAATGGTTCAGTTTCTTTACCGAATTATTCATAGCCTTTATGGGAACCCCTCCAGCCCATACCGCACGCGGTATTACCTCGGACCACAATATAGACGTTGTCGGTAAGTATTGTCTAATCCTAGACATGGCTGCAAACAAGGCCTCTCTGACCCCTCACCTGCCATGAGGCATCATATCATTCCCTCCCGTGTGAATGACTAAAATGTCCGGACGGGGCACTGCTTTAGATACTATTGCTTGTTCCAGCCGACCACACAGATCCTGAAATTTTAGACCCCTGATCCCAATACTATGGTGTGCAAACCCAGCGGCCCCCTGTGCTTCCTCCAGACTGGACCCGCGTAATTGCTGCTCCGCTCTGCAAATCAAGGAATGCCCACATCAACATATGTGTACTGGGCTGCGGGAATCAACTGAAAGAGAGAAAGAATTGCTGTTAAGACCATGAGTGGTGGGCCTGGGCCTCATTCCTCCCTCTACACGAGACTTGGCCGCACGTACCGCTCAAAACATGCTGACTGCCATCGACCCACCCTTTTGATAGCTTCCGCTGGCAGACCCATTGCAGCAGCTGTGGTAGCCGCCCCTATGCGAAAGTACTGGGAGCTAAATTGCGTTGAATCCACACCCAGGTAAGCCAACGCCCGCCTACACACCTGAGTGAACTGGTACCGTTTCATAGGCACCCCGTCCCTGTGCACTAAAAGCCTAGTTGAGGACCCACAGGGCGTTCCTTGAGGTAATTCCTTGCCAACGCCACCGGGCAGTACGCGGTATCTTGCGCCGTGTGCAATGTCACCCATGTGCCCTTCCCTAGGGGGTCGGTTTTTGACCGCCGGATCCTGAGATGTATTGCCCCTACCTCCATGAGGACATCCGCCACGCCAAGCCCCCCTTCACCATTCTTGGATGATGCCACCAACTCGGAGATACAGAAGGCCCCAAAAAAAGCAAGCACGTAAGCAAGGCTGAATAGCTCCACCTCATATTGGGACCGGCACACCTGCTACAGGGCCCCCAGAAGCTTCCCCAGCCTCTCCATGTTTATAGGTCGCCTATTGTCCTGTACTCCCGGTACCATGCGTTCCCAACCCCTGATGGCCTTTCGTACCCTAAAGTCCTTGGTAGGGTCCCTGACTCCTTGTAACCCGGCAAAGAAGGCAATGGCGGATAGTTGCCGGCGCACTAGCGACAGCGATTTGCCCCCGTCCTTCTGTCTCACCAGAAAACCCAGCACCCCTTCCGGGGTGAACCTGTCTGCTTCCTCACCTGCTCTGAAAGTTGCGTTGTACACCCCCAAGCCTTCTCGTACATACGTTTTGTCGTGGGTGCCAGCGCTGCTGTAATTAGGTCTGTGGCAATGGGGCACCAAGCCTCCACAACTCCTCTGGGAACTCCGCCATCACTTCGTCCGCTTGCGGCCACCGTGCCCTGAACTCTGCCAACTTAGATCGAGACAAAGCGTCAGCCACTATATTATCCACACCCGGTACATGCTTGTCAGAAAAATGCACGTTATGCAAGAGACATAGGCGAATAAGAGTCTTCAACAACCGCAGCACCCACAGGCATTTCGCGCTCTGATTATTGATGGCCATGACCACCGACATGCTGTCTGACCAAAAAATTATTCTGGTGTTTGCTAATGATGCCCCCCAAATGCGCAGGGTGACAATGATAGGAAACAATTCTAGAAAGGTAACGTTGCGTGTGAGCCCAGACGCAATCCATTCCCTTGGCCAATGCTTCATGCACCACTTAGAGCCCAACACTGCCCCAAAACCAACGCTGCCTGCTGCGTCTGTATAGAGGGCTATCTCTCTGCTGCTTCACGCCGGTTGCTGCCAAAATAGTGCTCCATTGAAGTTATCTAGAAACCCCCTCCATGTCTCCAAGTCCTCCCTGACCTCTGTAGACAATCTCGTGTGGTGGTGCTTCGCCCGTAGGCCAGTCATTGCTCGCGCGATATTTTTTGAGAATACTCTCCCCATGGGAATCACCCTTAAGGCGAAGTTCAATTGCCACACCAAGACCTGCAACTGATGCAGCGTAACCTTCCCGGCCGTTAAGCAAGTGTTAACCGCATCCTTGAATGCCCTCACCTTCTCCTGCGGCAACCTACACTCCCCTACCACCGAGTCTATCTCAATACCCAGGAAAAACAAACAAGTCGTGGGGCCTTCCGTTTTGTCCTCAGCCAACGGAACTCCTAATGCCTGAGCAAGCCGTTGGAAGCCCTGCAGGGCCCTCCCGCATGCTCGGTCACCTGGGGGACCCATGAAGAGGAAGTCGTCGAGGTAATGCACCATATCGTCCGATGACACCAGGTCCTTCACTGCCCACTCTAGGAATCTGCTGAATGTCTCAAACACTGAGCACGCTATGGAACATCCCATGGGCATGCATAAGTCAAGGAAGTACTGTCCCTCGAAAGTGAAACCCAGCAAGCGAGTATCCTCCGGGTGGACCGGTAGAAGGCGGAACGCCGCCTCTATGTCTGACTTGGCCATTAGAGCCCCCCTGCCCAATCTCTGTAGTTTTGCAATGGCTTCGTCGAAGGTGGTGTAACGCACTGTGCATAGTGTCTGGTCCAAACCATCATTTACAGATAACCCAGCGGGATGAGATAGGTTGTAAATCAAACGGAATTTGCCGAGCTCCTTCTTTGGAACCAGCTCCAGGGGCGAACACACCAAGGATGCACACGGTGGGGAAATAACCGGACCCACCACCCTCCCCACACGCACCTCCCTCATAATCTTGTCCCGGACCAACTCATGATGTTGCTGAACTGACAGTTGATTCATTGGTGGGACTGCTGTGGGGGGTGCGTGCGAGGAATGCGGAACCCGTCCCTGAAACCGTAGTAAAGCATGTGTGCATCCTTGTTGTTATTATATTTGCTAAGTAGATGCGTGAGAACGTGCAGGCGAATTGGGGAAGGGAGCTTTACCGTGTTACTTGGGCTGTAGACTCTTGAAGGGAGTTCGCTCTCTCTGCTTGCCCTGCTTTTTAAAACACTTAAACTCTGGGTGTCCTTGACCCCCGCAGAAAGAGCAAATGTGCTTAAACTTACATGCTGCCCCCTTGCTACAGTCCTTCTTGTTGTACTGCCAGCAGGCCAGTTTTTTGTCTCCCCAACGTCTGTTGAATTGAAAGGGCTGAACTGCACTCCCCGTTGCATGAGACATATTGAACTCCGCATGCCAGAGATTGATCTCCCTCTGGTCCCATGCTATTTCGGGCCTCACCGCTTTCATCTGCCTAAACTTAATGTCGTACTGCATCCATGCTGACCCTTGAAACTCGAATGCCGCCCCATGTGTAAGGGACATGTAGCCAAATAACTGAGGGGCTAACGATGGTGTTTTCTCAGTCAGAATCGCTGCATAAATGGAAAACCCTGTCACCCAGTTCCTCGAAGACCACTCGACCCACACCGTTTTTGGCTTCTACTCGCTCTCCTTTGCTGCTCTGGGCCTACTTGGGACCACCCCCGCATTGATCAATTCAAAAACGTTCACAAATTCCCCTTTGTGAATCCTTTCTCGCATTTCTGATGGAACGTGCCATGAAATTGCAGAAGAAGGGGCCAGCACCAAAGATGTAGACCCAAATATCAATGGGGACACCACGGGAGGCGATTGGACTACGCTCGCCCCTACCGGCGCAAGTGTTGGAGAAGGCTGAGCTACCCCCAACCCCACCGTTGCCAGCGTCCCACCAGTCTGTGCCCACACTTGTGCAGCTGCCCCCTCTTGTGCTCCCGTCCCCGTAACTAGTCCGGGTGGTGTTGGCACCGGCACCTCTCCCAACATTACAGGTGCCTGGTGAGCGACGTTGCTCCCTGCCACTTGCAACCCCCCTTGTGTTCCTGACGAAATGCCTGTCCCTTGTTGTGGCAGCACCGGCGCCCCCGCCTTAACCACCGGGGGCTGGTGGGCTGCAGCGCTCTCTGCCGCTTGTGCCAGTACTGGCGCGCCCCCCACCTGTGGTGCACCCACAGATGCTGCTGTCGTGGAGAAATCGCCATAATGCTCTGCCCCCCCACGCCCACACTCATGTTAAGCACGGGCCCCTGCACCGCCTGATCTGAGCTGCAATCGGCCATGCCCTGAGCAGTTGACTCAGCCCCCAGTGTGGGTACTGATTCAGGCTGTGTGTGGGGCTTGTCTTGTTGCCCCTCCCTATAGCGAACCGGGTCCTTTCTCTGCCGCTTTGGTGTCCCGCCTTGTGGCTGTTGCTCTGGCTCGCCTGCCAACTTTTGCAGCGCTGCCTCCATGCCATGCCGCTTTGCCGCCTTCCAAAGTTCGCTCAAGGCATGGAAATCCTCCTGGGTCGCGGACTTTCTGGGATTGGCACGTGTGTGCTTTGGCGCCATGCCTCGAACCTACTAGCCAGAAACAAAAAGACATTGTGTTAAACACCTAGCCTCCCAATACTGTGCAAACACTGCTGACAAACCACCTGCCCACAGACTGATTACCGCCCCAGGCATCCACCCTTTCCACTAACTGAAATGGACCTACGCCCCCTTTCGCTTGGTAAAGTGGGGGAAGCTGGGATTGATCATAAGTTTCTGGTTTCGCATTGTGCAATCCAGCCCCAAAATGTACATGCTTCGCTTCCCCTACGCCCACATTACAAACCCGATACCACCCAATTTCCACCCTGCTGGCATCAGCGCGGCCCTCGGTCACACCCCAGACCATACTCAGTGTCACTTGGGAAGGTGTTTGAGCGTATCTATGGTTTAGACTGAGCATTTCTGACAGGGTATGCTCAACTTGTGCGGACTTATTGCATCATACAGAGCAGATAGGGGCCTTAACACTGCTGCATGATCTCACTGAGTGTCAATTCTCTGTATGTTGAGCTGTGACTTCTGTTCATTTAAGAGACACGGATCATAATGCAGGCATGTCACACCCTGAATTGCTGAAACAGAGTTTCCGTATGAATACAGGTCACCACCCCAACATTCCGTACTGTGCGTGATGCAGTGCTATTCCGATTTCTACCTGCTTAGTATTAATGAGATGAGTGGCACAGTAGTGAACGAGGTCATTGTAATTGTCACTCTGAGTCTGTGAAAATAATTAGTTGTATTCCTACGACATTATTGAAGCAGGTCGTTCTGCTTTGCTATAAATTGCAGGGCTGAGTACCATGTAGTGTGTATGTGTACACCACTGCACCAAGACTGTTTTCTTCCCTTACCCTTCCTCCACTTTTTACATATTGCTTCACTACTGGCAATAATAAAATGAAAATAACCCAAAATTAATCATGAGATGAAAACGTGTTCTTTGATTGCACCATGTTCTTTAAGCCACAGTGATTGTGTAACTTCCCTTTCCTACTTTGTCTGATGGCTCACAAATATAATAGGCCCTTTGACTTGCCAAGAATAAGTACACTTATTGTCTTCTATTTGTCACTGCTCATTAAAATATGCAGATCGATAGTTTTTTTGTTTTTTTCTTCAAGCAGGTTCGTGTCCCTGATATCTGTAATACTGCTTTTATCTACGCTGGGCCAAATTAAATTAAATGACACCACGTATGTGCCTGAAGCCACACCGCCTCACGGGTGCGGCCTCCTTTGAGCAGGCACAACTTCCGACCGCCACCCACTGGGCCACACCCCTTCTGCACACCACAGGCACGGCCCGCACCCGCGCGACCTCACCAAAAGCGCCCCAATAAAACGCTTCCATAAAGCAATTTACCATTCAATACTTGCTGCCGTACCGTCATCAATAATTTAATATAATAAGATTTGCAATAAAATGCCTCCGCTGAGGCTCAAACCGGCGCCACAGGCGCTGCCTCACACCCGCGCAGCTTCACCAAACGCGCCACAACCAAAGTTTCAATTAACGCAATTTACACTTTAAAATCAGTGTCATAACATCTTAATAATGTCCTCCACGTAGCCGTAAACCCTGGACCCCCGGATCAAAGATGACCGCTGTGCCAAGTGAGCCCCGCCCCTTCTCCACACGGGTGCGGCCTCACTCTCACGCAGGCTCAAGAATCACACACAGGCCACAAATTGACCCATCTAAATGTGCAGCAAAACGATCAGCCTGCTTTACAAAAATGAACTGATCGATGAGCCCTGGAGAGAATATGCAGGCCGTTGTGCGACATCTAAGATCCCAACTACAAGGAAAATTGAAACAAAAACACCCTGGGGTAATAAAGAGATCTTCACAAATTGGATTTGCGTATCTCGGCGGCCTCCGGGTCTGCCCCTTTTCACCGCCGCGGCCCCGGGCTCCATTATCCCCAAAGACGACCATTAAACAACTACGGAGGGGTACTTGGGAATCGAACCCCAGGCCTGTGAGCAAACACAGGGGAAGAAACCTCCAGGCTAAGCCAGGTACCACAAAACAGGTAATGTCAAATACTTTTACTGCGGACCCATATCGCGTTGGTCTCCGAGGCTGCCCCTTATCACCGCCGCGGCCCCGGGCTCAATTATCCCGCCCCTTACATCAAGCTACGTTAAACAAAGAACACCCAAAAGGATCAAAACTAGCAACTTAGTGTTATTGTCCACTACGTCAGGCCCCCTCGAACCCACCGTGCTGCCTTCCTCGAGCTGTCGCCGGACACCACGCTCCTGTTGACAATGCTCCTGCAGCTTCCCTGGGGTCCGAGTAGACAAAGAGGACGAGACCCCGGGGAGCTGCCTTAAATAACCTCCTAGGTTTCGGTTATGTTTTCCCCCGCACTCCCCAGTGACATCACCGGTCCCCCTCCTCATCCAGCCCCTCTTCATGGCCCCGGAGGAGGCTTGTTCTCGTGGCGCTACTGAAGGCGCCCCTCCCCTAGTCGCGGTGGGCGCCTGCTCATTTTTTGGGCAATCTGTTGACTTACCGAGGCATCAAGCAATGCCTCATGGGAGTATGTTAGATGTTGTTGCTGGTCCGGGTTCAAATGGCCAGGAGGACGGGCACTGGGCGCGGTCCAGGTGCGGATGGGCGCAGACGGACTTGCCTTAGGCAATTTTACATGATGTGTTGTCATATACACAGATGTGGTATTTTATTTAGAAGTGGATTAGAAAAAAACGATGGAAATTGACCTCAATATTATGTCCAATGTTTATTATGGGAAATGGGAGGCACCTTGTTTGCTGGCTTTATCGTGGGCTCCGAGCACATCTGGAGGTGTCGATGACTCCTTTAAAGCAGAATTGGGAAACAGACCTCGTTCGGGAAATCCCGGAAAAAGACTGGCCACGTATACTTGAATATCCCAAATCTGTCTCCTGCAATTCTAGAATTACATTTATTCAGTTTTCTTTTCTGCACAGGGCGTGTCTGACGCCACATAAGCTTGCTAAGATGATCCCTATCACCTCCTTGAGCTGTCCTCGATGTAAGGATTTAGAGACTGACCTCATCCACATGCTCTGAACTCGTCCCCATTTATCTTAGTACTGGGCAGAAGAGTCATTCGCCTCATCAAATTATGGGGTTGGATCAATGGGACACATCAGCGCAGTGTCTTCTTGGTCTCCATTCACGGCCTCGCGGTTCCAAGGAGACACTGAGATTTGCTGATTTGGCCTTAATGTTGGCAAAAAGGCTTATAGCATGACACAGGAAATCCCCTATAGTCCGAGGTTAAATACATGTCAAGATAAGGTGTCCCACTGGGGGCTTGCGGAGAGCGATGCTCTTTGCCGAGAAGAGTATTGTGGCCTCTGCAAAAAGCCCATTTCCCTGCAATGGGATGCTCTTTTAGAGGGGTTTAAAGTGCAGGTCATGGCACCTGACTAGCCAACCTATGCACATATTCTCTGACACTCCTGGAGTGGGTGCTGCTTTGTTTGAGACCCCCTTGCACTCCGTGACTCTGCCGATGTTGCTGAGGTTACTCTTTTGGATGTCGTGTATGGTAGAGGCTTAGCTGGGTCCCCTCGCTGTCCCCTGCCTGTTCATACATGGTGTCATTCTTTGCACCCTCACATGTTTATATAATTTCTATATCCCTTCGAATGTATTGCTGGATATTTGGATTTCATAGCTTAGGTGACATGGCCATAGATTGGGAGGGTGGGGGGATTGGAGTTCATAGTTTTTTCATTTGCAATTTTGTGACATACCTTATAATATGTATGACTGGACTGGGGATCTATGTAACAGTCTATGCTTCCTCGCTGTTTTCTTTTGCCAGTCATTGCTGTGCACAATGTCATGTCTAAGTAAAATGCAATAAACTTTGTTTAAAAAAATATATATATGTACAATGTTTAAGGAGTCGTGAGAACATGATATAAAAAGTCTATTACCATCTTTCTGTTATCTTGCATTATAATGTGGTAATTTGAGCAGAAGGTATCATATTAGGTCTGAGGTGGTGCTGCTCACAGATATAGTCCATCCTCTGTTTAAGATTGCTAAAGCTCTACTTTGGCAGAAGATGTGATCACAAAGATGAACATAAAGAATAGAAGAAAAATCTATTGTTCAGTAAACCATGTAATGACAATATTAACTTTTGTGAGATAGATCTGGAACCTTTCATTATTACAGTGGTGGTGAATATGTCGGATTTTGTACCAGGAACTGGACCCTATAGATACATACCGTAACTGCAGAGTAACTTCAGACTACATTTTCATGTCATTAAAATCATTCAATTAGTCAGGTATGTTAAGCGTTCCTATGTACAAAAAAAGTACAGTTCAATCAATCAGGGATTTATAAAGCACAGCAAATCACCTATGAGGGTCTCAAGGTGCTGGCAGTGACCTGTTTAATCGAACAGCCAGGTCTTGAGCTCTTTCCTGAATTGCTGGGGCAATGAGGCTATCCTGAGGTGAAGGGGAAGGTCATTCCAAGCTTTGGCCACCAAGTGGGAGAAGGAGCATCCTCAGCTGTTGCTTCAACAGATTCATGGGGTGTCTGCGAGGAAGAGGGAGGCGTATAGTTGTTTTAGCTTCTTCTGGTATCATTTGGCAGATTTTATTTTATGAACAGGGATAAACTAGGCATATAAATCTTTTAAAGTACCAGTTTTCTGTAGCTGTAACCAGTAATGCATTTCAGGGTCTGAGTTGAGTCCATAATTGGTGCTGTCCAAGATCATGATCCATTCGATTTCTTTCTGTCATAGTAGCAGTTCCATGTGACCAACTCGTGAAAGTCTTTTAATTTGATCTATGGCAATGAATTGGAAGTTGTTGTCATGTTCATTATATTTGCTGTAGTGTTCTGACAGTGATTTCCTGAGCTTTGTTTTTAGATGTCTTTGTAGTGTACCGGTATGCGTGTTTTGGGTGAGCTAATAGTCCTATTTAGGGCCTTATTACGATGTCGGGCGGACGGCAGTCTCTGGACTGACAGACCTCCGGTCGGCGGTCCCGACACCGCTATTATAATGCGACTGCACATGGTGCGGTCGCATACTCCCATTTCTGTATGGGAGCTTGTGCTGCGGCCGCAAACTGTCTGTAGCACAAGCTCCCATAAAGAAATAGGAGTTTCTGTTAATCCCTGCACCATGTGGCAGGCACCACACAGTGCCTGCCACACGGTGCAGGGATTAACAGGGGGGCATCATAGGTGCCCCCTCGGCCCCCAACTGGAGACCGCAGCGAGAAGGGGGCCCTGCTAAGGGAAAGCGACATCGTAATCCAGACGGTGGAAACGCCGTCCTTAGGGATTACGGTGAGGCCTCTGACTGGAGCCCGTCGAAATCCAGCTGAAATGACCGGCCAGTTTTACTTTTAACCGCCTGCATTGTAATGCGGCGGTTGGAAGTGAAACTTACGATGTGACTCGGAAAGCCTCCAACCTGCGTTCGGTAGGTGATTTGCCGTGCTGACCTCCCATTTCTGTATGGGAGCTTGTGCTGCAGCCGTAAACTGGCCATAGCACAAGCTTGCATAAAGAAATGGGAGTTTATGCTAATCCCTGCACCGTGTGGGAGGCACCTCACGGTGCCTGCCACACAGTGCAGGGATTAACAGTGGGGCACCATAGGTGCCACCTCGGCCCCCAACCGGAGACCGCAAGGAGAAGGGGGCTCTGCTAAGGGAAACCGACATCGTAATCCAGATGGTGGAAATGCCGTCCTTAGGGATTACAGTGAGGCCTCCGAATGGAGCTCGTTGAAATCCAGCCAAAATGACCGGCCGGTTTCACTTTCGACCGCCTGCCTTGTAATGCAGTGTTCGGAAGTGAAACCTAAGATGTGGTATAGAAAGCCTCCAACCTGCGGTCGGAGGCTTTCCGAGTCACATCGTAATGAAGCCCTAAGTAGAGGTTGCATGAGAAAACTATTACATAAACTACATAAGTGGTTATTGAATCTAACCATTCTTTAATTTTGTACTTTTTTACTTTACGGTACCTTAAGTTTTTTTTTCTGTGTGATTCCCAGTTAGAACAATTGGAGCAAGTAAAAATAACTGAAGGTCTTCGGAAGAAATTTAGTAGCCTGGATTACCTTTTTTTCTGTGAATTCTGATCTGCAGATGTAGCCTTTAAGATTCTTTGCCCTTCTAAAGCCCATGTGGGATCTTTGTTGTTAGGCCCATGTAGTGAGGTATTATCCATTAACAAATGCCAATGTTTATGTAATGCTTTTCTTGTAAGGTACTGGCCTTCATTAAATTCCGTGATAAACCACAGTAGGCTATAATAGGGTGAAGTACATGGTGGCTGTTCAACTGAGCATGTTTGTAAGTCATGGAAATGTATCCCACACCATGAAATGAAATCCAACGATGGTAATTAAACAGGCTACCTGTACTAGCCACTTAGCAAGAATAATTAAAATCACACACTTTGTAAAGCTCAACTGAATGGCTGCAATTTGTTATAGCTCTCTGTAAAAACTGAATACTATTTCATCATGTAGATTCAATTACTTTTTATGATTACAGTTAGTCTTCACTCTAGTCAAATGATTATAGTTTTCTGTTAGAAATCAGAGCATGTCCTCACCCATTACATAGAATGCAACCAATACACACATATACCTCAGAGGATTCAAAAGATCTATTAGGCATAGTGCTACGGAGGAAACACACCCTTTCTCACTTATAGTGCTCAAATATTTTGAGAGCCCTGTCAGACTATCATGTATGGTTTAGTCTGGCTTCTTGTTGGCTTGACTACCTTGTCTAGGGACACTAGAACACATTTTTTACCATGGGTCATGGTATGAGTTCACATCAAAATGTGTGCAGCGTTTCAATGCAATTTCAGCCCTGTTGAAAATACATAACCTGTCTTTATGCAACGAAACGTGTTGACAGACCTGATTAAGTGCATGCATTCATCAACCTATTTTTGATTGGTGCTGGCCAGCCACATCTCTTCCCCAGTAAGCAATTTAGATGTTTAGTCCTAACGCTGCATACTACTATTTTTATCACAAGAGAAAGTTTAATGATTATTGCGATTGGTGAGGTTTTCTCTCCAGCCGCTTTGTCATTGTAGGGTACACCAATGATGAGAAGCCCTGGGGTGTCTGGTGATTTTTTCCTAGACCTCCTTTCTGTTGTTTCCATGGAGTGTCTCTTTCTTTTTAAAATCAATTCAGTGTGCTTTGCATACCATTCCAGCTAAAAATATCTATTTGTAATATGTGCACACTACAATGAGCCAACAAGCAAGCTAAGAAGTTTTCCTGGTAACTTCCTTATAAACAGGAAGATTTGGCTGGCATCACTGTGATACCATTTTCCTTTGTTGTCACAGTATTTTCTTTTGTTGGAATATATATGTGCGGAGAATCCTAGGCATTTTCCCCCTCTCTTTTCTGTATATCAAGATGAAGAACTCAGCAAGCAACTAGGTCTTTGCAGGGGCGAAACACAGGCCCCAGCAGCCTTCGCGGTATGTAGGGGGCCCAGACTACGCCATACTTGAGTACCCCCTCGACCTTCACTGCACTATGAGTGTAATGTAAACATGAGCTTGGGCAAGCCTCTGCGTCTCCCCAAAGCTGCAGGTAAAAAGCAAAACCTTGCAACATTATTTTTATCATCCCAGGGGGGGAGGTATGGTCAGCGAAAAGGCTTATCAGTATCTGTTACTGTGCCTGGGCCTAGCTAGGCTGAAAGAGCATTCTAGCAAAGGCCAGAGAGTGGCAGACAGGTGATTAGAGACATGGTGCCAGGGTGGGGAAAAAGTGCGGGGAGAAGAAGAGAACAAGTAGCGAGTGGTAAAAGAGGAAACGGAGAAGAGGGAAAAAGAGAGGGAGAGAAGGAAAGAAAGAGAGAAAATTGAGAAGGAGAGGGAAAGGTGGCTGAGCAGAAAACCAGAGAGGAGAGGCAGAGAGGAGGGTATATATAATAGGAAGGGAGAGATTAATTGAAAAAGAGAAGTGGTAATGAGTGACATGAAAAATAGATCAATTACAGTGGAGAGGCAGTAAGAGAAGATGAAGAACAGAGCAGGGGAGACAGACAGATTATACAGCTTTTCAGGATGGAGAGGTAAGGCAACACAAAAAAAACGTGAGTTATTTGTCCTATTCTCTTGAAAAAGTATATGAACAAACTGACATCTTATAATATGCATGCAAGTTTTTGTACACTAATATGATGGACGTCTTTGAAAGTGGCATGATATTATGGGCATGTAATATTTGGTGAGAACAACCTGCATTTATTATAAGGCAAAGCAATGGGCTTTCATCGCAGTAAAATGGTGGATGCATATTAACTGATAACATAATTGCATATTTTTTTGACAGGTGACCACATTTTCTTTCGTCAGTAAAAATAATTGCAATGTTTTTAAAGCCTGCTATAACAAAGCAGTGTTGGTGGGACATACCAATTGGTAGCACACATAGTGGATACTTCCAGCAGGCTCCAAAAATATAATTTTGTAATATGACTCTTAAAATAATCTGCCGGCCCCACCTTTCCTTGAAAGAGTAGGTGAGACCTCCATAAGGGGTGGGAGAGTGAAAGACTAGGCGGACCTGCTATTTGTGTTCTACTTCAGAGAGTAATTATCCATTCTCAACACCTCCATTGAGGAAGGGCTTTGGGGTTCTATTAGATCTCCAAGATCGCTCATACAAGAGCACCACAATCCATTGGTATTCTCAACAGCTTGAAAAAAGTTTCCCAGCAGGGGAGCCTTTGTGTGGCATCTAATATTAATGCTTTAACTAGGCTAATACAGAGGTCGCAAGGAATGTGCATCAATGCAGAGCCCTCAAAGTGGTCACATTGATTTAAAAAAGAAATAAGAGACATGAAGAAATAAGCATTCGCAATGCAACCGGTCTCGCATTAGTGAAAGTTTGAGCTATTGGTGTTGCAAATGATAATATTTCTTTTTTTTATGTCAAGTGATATCCCAACAGCAGAGTAAGTCTTGAAACAAAATCCACAAAGAAAGGAAACGGTGCAGTACCAAAGGCTGTTACTAGGTGTCGCTGTGAAGTTGTAAAGGGACCTCTATTAGCCACATAAGGTACTGCACCCGTAATGAATACAATTAAATGATTAGAAGCAATGCTTGGGAAGAGCGGCAAAAAATAGTACTGCAAAAACTAGAAATGTTTTGCTGCAGTTAAAGTGTCTTAAATTATTTCCTGCAAAGATCTCTTTAAATCCTAAATGTCTTGTGCCGAAATAACCAACCCACCCGTTTTACATGGAGTATGTGTTTGGATTGTAGTTAAATGATTTTAAAGGATGTCCGCTGCATGATGTGACCTTTAAGTACCCTGAATGGGGGGAAGCACGAGGGTGGACCACGCCCATCGCGCATAGCACTTAGGAAACCACTTGTGCTAGGCTTGGGACAGCACCCAAGGTGAACATTTAACCATGTGTATAATGTTGAGTGAGACGCTGCGCCAAAAAAAGGGAAGACGCGTGGCCACAATTATTGAAGATCAAGCGCAGCGTGCTGCGCTTGTTTCAAAAACATAATATTACAAAATGCAATTGGAGGGAGCCTCGCAAAATAAAAGAAAGGAACGCGACCACCATGAAGATCAAGCGCAACATGCCTTTCTGCATGAAGAAATATAGTTTTTTAACAAAAGGATTTAAATCCACGAAGGAAAGGGTGCAGTACCACAGGCTGTTACTAGGTGTCCCTGTGGAGTTGTAAAGGGACCTTTATTAGCAACATAAGGTACCGCACTCGTAATTAATACAATGAAATGATTAGAAGCAATGCTTGGGAAGTGCGGCAAAAGATAGTACTTCAAAAACTAGAAGTGTTTTGTTGCAGTTAAAGTCCCTTAAAGTATTTCCTGCAAGGATCTGTTTAAACCCTGCATGCCTTGTGCCGAAATTAACAACCTACCCGTTTTACATAGAGTATGTGTTTGGATTGTAGTTAAATGATTTTAAAAGCAGTCAGCTGTGTGATGTGACCCTAAAGTACCCTGAATGGGGGGAAGCACGAGGGTGGATCAAGCCCATCGCGCATAGCACTTAGGAAACCACTTGTGCTAGGCTTGGGACAGCAGCCAAGGTGAGCATTTAACCGTGTGTATAATGTTGAGTGAGACGCTGCGCCAAAAAAAGGGAAGACGCCTGGCCGCAATTATTGAAGATCAAGCGCAGCGTGCTGCGCTTGTTTCAAAAACATAATATTAAAAAATGCAATTGAAGGGAGCCTCGCAAAATAAAAGAAAGGCACGCGGCCACCATGAAGATCAAGCGCAACGTGCCTTTCTGCATAAAAAAATATCGTTTTTTAACAAAAGGATTTAAATCCACGAAGGAAAGGGTGCAGTACCACAGGCTGTTACTAGGTGTCCCTGTGGAGTTGTATAGGGACCTTTATTAGCACCATAAGGTACTGCACCTGTAATTAATACAATGAAATGATTAGAAGCAATGCTTGGGAAGTGCGGCAAAAGATAGTACTTCAAAAACTAGAAGTGTTTTGTTGCAGTTAAGGTCCCTCAAAGTATTTCCTGTGAGGATCTGTTTAAACCCTGCATGCCTTGTGCCGAAATTAACACCCACCCGTTTTACATAGAGTATGTGTTTGGATTGTAGTTAAATGATTTTAAAAGCAGTCAGCGTCAGCTGTGCGATGTGACCCTAAAGTACCCTGAATGGGGGGGAAGCACAAGGGTGGACCACGCCCATCATGTGTAGCACTTCGCAATCACTTGTGCTAGGCTTTTTATAAGATGAGCTTCGAACCGTGTGTATAATGTTGGGCGAGCCGGTGCGCCAAAGAAAATGAAAGCGCACGGCTGCCATTATTGAAGATCAAGTGTAACGTGCTGCGCTTGTTTCAAACACATAATATTAAAAAATGCAGTTGGCCGAGCCAGGCAAAATAAAAGAAAGTCGCGCGGCTGCCATGAAGATCAAGCACGGCGTGCCTTGCTGCATAAATTTTTGTTTTAAAACATAGTATTTTGGCGAGCTGATCTATAAGAAAGGTGCTGGCCCGCCATTTTCGAAGATCAAACGCGGTATGCAAGTCTACTTAAAAATGTTTGGCTTGCTGCGCATAAAAAAACTAAAAAGGCACGCAGCCACCATTGTTAAAGCTGAAGTGGTGCGTGACACGCTCGGATAAAGTAATTAGAAAAATAATGCTCATAAACTGTAAATACCAGATCCTGAGTAACAATACTTGTAACAGGGCAGTCCTTATGGGAGGGTACAACAGGAGTAAAGGAGGAACTAAGGAGGGGCTACTAAAGAAATTACCCAAAGAAACAAAAGCATTTCCAAAAGATAGTTCAAGGAGCCAATTAAAAACATGGGCAGAACTTGGGCAGAGCTTAAAGCCCATATCCTGAATACAGCATCTCTCGAAGAGACAGCACAAGTGCTGCCTAGGTGAAACCTGAAACAGATACAAGGGCAGTGAGAGAAACTGTGCATAAAGTAAGATGATAATGAACTATCCATCGAGATTTGCTGCACAACTATTATAAGCAATCAAAAGAGCCCAAGCTAGCATTCAGTGTTCAAAGTCCCAGATTCAGATTCCTTTAGAAAATGAACGGAGAGGGTAAGTGTGGAGTGATCAGGCTTTTGGGCAACTAACTGTTTGATCTATGTGACATTTAATCGGGCAGTGTAACCGGAAGAATATATCTGGTGCCTCAGGCCCCAGACTGTCACATGGGTAATCTGAGAGATAACTGCTTTATGAGTTCCATGCCGATAACTTATGCTTTACCTGAGCATAGCTCAGTACTCTGAATACAGAGCCTGTGGGTCTGTATAACCAGTGGGATAGCTTGATCCCTTGAAACATTACCACGGCGGGAGATGAGTGACAAGGACGGTATAGGAATGTGGCGAGGGCTACCATAACATACCTTGCAGGTGGGCCCCAATGGTTTTGTCATGCCACTGGGTAAATGACAGGTCAGGTAAGTGAAAAAACATTATTAGAACATTAGAATGTGGAGCACTCCATTGAAGACAATGGAGTGCTCCGTGCTTCTACGGGCCGGTAAAGGCCCGCAAAGCAACATTCCAATGTTGTTTTCACTAGAGCCTGTCGGAGCCCGAGGGGATTTAAACCCCTCGGGCTCCGAGAAGCCTTTGTTTTATTTGTTAGAACATTCTGCCCTCTAGTGACAGAATGTTCTAATAGCCTTATAGCCCTTCATAGCTGGGCTATACCGGCTATTAAAGTCCCGCTCTCTTGTTAAAGTCCCTCGCCTTCGGCTCGGGCCTTTAACGCTGGAGCGGGCCTTTAATAGCCGGTATAGCCCGCTACGGCGGGCTATAAGGCTATATTAGAGCTAGATCACTGTATAATAATAATAATAATAATAATAATTTGTTTGTTCACCACCTGACCAGCCCCCAGAAAATCAAAGGCTCAAAAAGGCAAGCACAAGCACTGCAAACACAGCTTCTGGTTGCACATCTGTGCAGATGGTAAGCAGATTCTGCGATAGGGTGATTGAATCACCCTTTTGTGCCAAGGCATTTGGACCATGGCAAAGCTTTCACTTGGCTGGTGGTGAGCTCAGCCTTTCTATTGCTCTGGCCTTCCACAAACTTGCGGCTCATTCTCCAAGATCTGTAGTGTCTATTAGACTGTGTTGATCCGAGTTTACGATATACTGAGGTCATGTAATAGCCTCCTATTTTAAACCGGCCTATTTGGTGAACAGATTGATTCTCTATTGAATTGAAATTGAATTGAATTGAATTGAATTGAATTGAAATTAAATTTGTAAAGCGCAGCTAATGCCCGAAGGCGTCTTGGCGCTATGGACAGACTGAGAACAAGAGAACATTAGTACAGATAGTGATCAGATGAGTTCCTTCAGGTGGTCTGTGTGAAAAGCCACGTTTTCAGACCTTTCCTGAAGCTCATCAAGGAGGATGCTGTTTTTAGGGTAATAGGTAATGTATTCCACAGCATTGCTGCTGATCTAAAGAGGCTCCTACCTCCCCAAGTGGCCTTCTTGAAGGGGGTGATTGCCATGTTCCTGGCCGTTCCTGACCGTAAGGTTCTATTGGGGACATACCATTTAGTTTGTTCCTAAATTGTGTTGGTCCTTGATTATGTAGTGATTTAAAAGCCAGGCAGAGGACTTTAAATTTACATCTCTGCCTGACTGGAAGCCAATGTAATTTTTTTATGGCTTCTCTCGCCGATACATTTTTGGGAATTTTTAAAATTAGACGTGCTGCCGCGTTTTGTACTATCTGCAGCCTGTTAATTAGGCCTGAATTAATGGTAAGATAGAGACTATTACAATAATCTAGACGAGAGAGGACCAACGCCAGAGTCACTGTTTTTAGAAGTTCTTCTGGTATATATTTCTTAATCTTGTTGATTAGTCTTATTGCACAAAAGGAGATAGATGTGACTTTACTGACTTGGTCCTTGAATTTGAGTTCCTTATCAATGATAATGCCCAAATCCTTAGTTTTTGTGGAGGGTACGGGCAGCACATCCAGTACTGGGGGCCACCAGTCAGGTGTCCAGAGGGAGGGTTTATTACCAAAAATGATAACCTCCGTCTTAGACGCGTTCAACTTCAAACAGTTGCCGTCCATCCAGTCACTCACATTCTTCATACAGATCTTAAAAGCCTCGCCCGGGTACTTTCCTCCATTTGTTAAAGACACCACAATCTGCGTGTCATCGGCATAGGAAGCTAGGGCGAATCCTGCTTCTTTTATTATCAAGGCTAACGGCGCAACATATAAATTAAAAAGCGTGGGGCTCAGGGCAGAGCCCTGAGGAACTCCACAAGGCAAAGAGAACTGTTTGGAGGTTGCTGACCCCATTGCTACATTTAATTGCCGATTGGTTAGGAATGATTTTAAGAGTTTAAGTGCGGTACCTTTTATGCCCGCTTCCTGCAGACGGTCAGCCAGAATCTCATGGCTGACCGTATCAAAGGCCGCCGAGAGGTCTAGCAGTACCAGCGCGGCTGTTCCTCCTCCGTCTAGGATTACACGGATATCTTCTGTGGCTGTGATTAAGGCCGACTCAGTGCTATGATGCTTCCTGAAGCCGTGTTGTGTTTCATCCAGTAATGAGTTAGACTCGATATGTTCGGTAATTTGCTTGTTCATTGCTTTTTCAGTGCATTTGGCAGCAAAAGGGAGCCTTGCAATAGGGCGATAGTTACCAGGTTCTGAGCTATCGAGATTATCTTTTTTAAAAGGGGGAGAATGGAGGTGCGTTTCCATTGAGCGGGAAAAATACCGCTGGCGAATACTGACTTAATGATAAAGCCCAGATATGCTGCCAGTTGTGAGGGTATCTGGTGCATTATATTAGGTGGGCAGGGGTCGTAGGGAGAGCCTGACTTAATTGATAAAATGAGGTCTATAATTGGTCATCAGAAGGATTCCTGAATTCGAGGAGGTTGGCTAAATCTTTCTTAAGACTAAGGGGTCGATTCCGATTCGGGCCGGAAAAAGCACCGACCGACTCGGATCCGGAAAAATACCGACCGACACGTACCAGTGGCGCCCGACACGCCAAGTACGATGCAAGCCGCGATAAATCCGACCGACACGTCAGGAAACCAAGCCGACCGACCGAGCCGCTCGGAAAATAGCAATCCGGCCGGAAAAACACGCGAATCCAACCGACCGACACGCACCCGGAACAAATCCGACCGAATCGTACCCGCCAACTCCAACCCGCAAAGTACGATGCAAGGCGCGAAAACACGACCGAGTCGGACGGAGGACAAGCCGTACGACCGACACGCATACAAAACCGAGCCGAAGCAACACAATACACCGCGACCGACGCGTACGCAGCATACAAAACTGCACAAACACAGCGTTAACGAAACGGAAAACACCGTACGAGACCAATGCAGGGTCCGACTCGGTCACAAGAACGTTTCCAACATACACAAACAGCACAAAGAAAAAATCAACCAAAAAAGGCCAAACAAGCAATTACCAAGCCAATAAATACTGGGGGGTGGGGACAGAGAACAAAGACACACCCACAACTCCACCTATATAAAGGACACAAATCACTACCATGAGCCTTTGCAAATGCCATTCCACTACCAGCACCCAAGAGAAAGCAACCACACACCCACAGCTCATCCCTCACACAAGCCACACACCAGCAGCACACCAACAAATACCTACCTCACATACACCCAGCACAACACACACCCACACACCCTCACCTGCACACCAACACACACATCACCCACCATCACCACCCATCACCATGCCCCCCAAGAAGAATCACAAGTTCCTAGATTGTGAATTGGAAGTCCTGGTAGACGAGATCCTCAGGGTAGAGCCACAGCTGTTTGGCACATTGGTCCAACAGACCCCCATGTCGCAGAAAACCAAGATGTGGGAGAGGATCATCAACAGGGTGAACGCACAATCACCATGTCGGCGCACAAAGACCGACATCCAGAACAGGTGGTATGACGTGCGCAGGAGGGTACGGAAACTGCTGAAGCAAGATTACATCAACAGCCAACACACCGGCAGTGGCCCTCCTGCCAAGCCAATATACCTCAGGCCCTGGGAGGAGAAGGTGCGGGCCATCCTACCGCCAGTGAGCATATATGGACTAGAGGACATCCCAGAGCCTGGTGAGTACACAACAAATGTACACAATATACTGCCACAAAACACACACACATCACTGTCAAGGGGAGAGTCAAACCATGCACTCATAGCAATTACACAGCAACTAGAACAGAATCATCCCAAAATGTGTATGTCAGTCAGATAAACACAACACATGCCATCAAAAAAGTCACATCCAACTGTGCCAACACATGTACAAACACAACCACAACTACAGCTAGGCAGTGGCACAAATAGAACTAACACACACATCCACACATGTAGCCACCACAACAACACCAACACACAGTGAAGACCACTCAAAGGAAGGAATTCTGTGTATGCTGGCCAAGTCAGTGTAGCCAATAGCATCATGGGAGTCGCAGTCACACATATTGCCCCCCCACAACTGTCCCATCAACACCACCATGAACCATGCGCACATCACAGGGAGTGGAGAAGGACTCACAAGATGGCTGACACTGGCTACTGCTGTGAGGAGCACAAGGCCCTGCTGGCAACTGTGCACCAACAAACAGCAGGACACCACTGACTGACATCCTGAGAGACAACTTACACTCCCTGCAATGCAAGCACGTTCCATGGTGGGATATCTGGCTGGCTGGGTGGGAAGGGGGACTTGCAGCACTGACCATAGTCACCAGCACCTCCCCTCACACCCCCCAACACAAACTCCACAGTACCCACCTGGTAGAATGCAATGCCCTCCATCCTAACACAAGATCCCACAAAGCACCACCACCCTGGGTTATGTTGTGTGAAGCACAGGGACACTCTTGGGACTCTTAGCCAAACAACTGCCAGGACAACACTCCCAGCCATCCTGTCAGCACAGCCAGCCCACCCCACAGGGAAGCAGAGTCAAAAGGAAGGAAGCATGGGCATGCTGGGAAGGGGGTGGAGGCAATAGCATGATGGGAGTCGTAGTCACAGACATTGCTCAGCCTCACAACTGGCCCATCAACACCACCCTGAACCATGCTCACATCACAGGGAGTGGAGAAGGACTCACAAGATGGCTGACACTGGCTACTGCTGTGGGGAGCACAAGGCCCTGCTGCCAACTGTGCACCAACAAACAGCAGGACACCACTGACTGACATCCTGAGAGACAACTTACACTCCCTGCAATGCAAGCACGTTCCATGGTGGGATATCTGGCTGGCTGGGTGGGAAGGGGGACTTGCAGCACTGACTATAGTCACCAGCACCTCCCCTCACCCCCCAACACAAACTCCACAGTACCCACCTGGTAGAATGCAATGCCCTCCATCCTAACACAAGATCCCACAAAGCACCACCACCCTGGGTTATGTTGTGTGAAGCACAGGGACACTCTTGGGACTCTTAGCCAAACAACTGCCAGGACAACACTCCCAGCCATCCTGTCAGCACAGCCAGCCCACCCCACAGGGAAGCAGAGTCAAAAGGAAGGAAGCATGGGCATGCTGGGAAGGGGGTGGAGGCAATAGCATGATGGGAGTCGTAGTCACAGACATTGCTCAGCCTCACAACTGGCCCATCAACACCACCCTGAACCATGCTCACATCACAGGGAGTGGAGAAGGACTCACAAGATGGCTGACACTGGCTACTGCTGTGGGGAGCACAAGGCCCTGCTGCCAACTGTGCACCAACAAACAGCAGGACACCACTGACTGACATCCTGAGAGACAACTTACACTCCCTGCAATGCAAGCACGTTCCATGGTGGGATATCTGGCTGGCTGGGTGGGAAGGGGGACTTGCAGCACTGACTATAGTCACCAGCACCTCCCCTCACCCCCCCCAACACAAACTCCACAGTACCCACCTGGTAGAATGCAATGCCCTCCATCCTAACACAAGATCCCACAAAGCACCACCACCCTGGGTTATGTTGTGTGAAGCACAGGGACACTCTTGGGACTCTTAGCCAAACAACTGCCAGGACAACACTCCCAGCCATCCTGTCAGCACAGCCAGCCCACCCCACAGGGAAGCAGAGTCAAAAGGAAGGAAGCATGGGCATGCTGGGAAGGGGGTGGAGGCAATAGCATGATGGGAGTCGTAGTCACAGACATTGCTCAGCCTCACAACTGGCCCATCAACACCACCCTGAACCATGCTCACATCACAGGGAGTGGAGAAGGACTCACAAGATGGCTGACACTGGCTACTGCTGTGGGGAGCACAAGGCCCTGCTGCCAACTGTGCACCAACAAACAGCAGGACACCACTGACTGACATCCTGAGAGACAACTTACACTCCCTGCAATGCAAGCACGTTCCATGGTGGGATATCTGGCTGGCTGGGTGGGAAGGGGGACTTGCAGCACTGACTATAGTCACCAGCACCTCCCCTCACCCCCCCCAACACAAACTCCACAGTACCCACCTGGTAGAATGCAATGCCCTCCATCCTAACACAAGATCCCACAAAGCACCACCACCCTGGGTTATGTTGTGTGAAGCACAGGGACACTCTTGGGACTCTTAGCCAAACAACTGCCAGGACAACACTCCCAGCCATCCTGTCAGCACAGCCAGCCCACCCCACAGGGAAGCAGAGTCAAAGGAAGGAAGCATGGGCATGCTGGGAAGGGGGTGGAGGCAATAGCATGATGGGAGTCGTAGTCACAGACATTGCTCAGCCTCACAACTGGCCCATCAACACCACCCTGAACCATGCTCACATCACAGGGAGTGGAGAAGGACTCACAAGATGGCTGACACTGGCTACTGCTGTGGGGAGCACAAGGCCCTGCTGCCAACTGTGCACCAACAAACAGCAGGACACCACTGACTGACATCCTGAGAGACAACTTACACTCCCTGCAATGCAAGCACGTTCCATGGTGGGATAACTGACTGGGTGGGTGGGTGGGTGGGAAGGAGGTCTGGCTGTCAACCAAACACAATCAATGCAGACCATGTTCACACCCCAGAGAATACATAGAAATGCCCAAATAATGCAGGACAATGTGCCACACCAATATCAACCCCTGACTGTGACGACTTAGGACAATACAATGTACAGGCCCGCACCCCGAGGCACAGTCACAACTGTCAGGTGTGTCAACCACTGATGCCTGCAGAAACATGACATACATTGTTTGTGTCTCCCAAAAACAGGTGATGATAGGGACACAGCAGCAGACGCTGAGGAGTCCCAGTCCCAGGCTCAAGAGGATGCCGAGCTCACTGGCGTCGTACAGCCTCTGTCCTCCTCGGACGATGAACAACCTGGCACATCCGGTGCAAGTCAACATGCTGCACCAGCAGGACCACCAGCTGCAGCACCAGCAGGTCCACCAGCTGCACCCCCTGCACCCACCCCTCCAACGACTGTCACCACGAATACCATCCCTGCCGACATGGACAGAATAAGGAACAACACCAGCGCAGTGACCCTGGACCAACCTGGGGCCATGGACACCACCACCACCACCAACCCCCAAGGTGGACCAGGGTTATCTGTGCGTGCAACTGCACACACTGCACATGTCAGCAGGGGTGGTGGGAGGGGTGGGAGACAGAGGTCGCTGCTTGCAGACGTTGCTGGTGTGCATGAAGACCCACAACTGGTACGCATAGCTGATGCGTACCAGTCCAGCACCGGAGAGCTCAGCCAGGTAGTGGGGCTCCTCAGAGACATCAAACAGCAGCAGGCTGCCCATCATGCCCGCTTGGACTCCCACATGTCCCACGTGGAGTCACACATGTCACGTGTGGACTCCCACATGTCACGTGTGGACTCCCACATGACCCGCGTGGAGTCCAAGTGGGATGTACTACATGAGATGACGGCGGTGCACAGGGACATTTTACAATGCCTCCGCCAGATGAACAGCAACCAGTCCACACCTCCCTGTGTGCCAACAACATCTGGTACCGAACAAACTGCAACTGCCACAGGGAGGGAGGAGGACTCTGGCGGAGAGTCCCCTGCACCGCAGCAGCCTGCACTTGAGGGCCCCCCCCAAGAAGAGGGGTTGTCCGAGGAGGGGAAAGTGAGAGGCTGATGGCCAAGCGCAACTCCCAGGAAGCCTGAACCTGTTCTGGATTTTCGCCTTTGTGCACAGACTGTTCACCCTGTTGATGGCAACACTACTCCCACACATTGCATGGGGAGTACAAGTTGGAACAATGTGTCAGACAACTGTGGCCCCGATACTGGGGATCCTGTCTACCTGGACTTTCTATTCATCTAGGAACTTGGGATTGCAAGATTCATGTACAGCACAATCCATCCTATGCACTATTATCACAATAAACACACTAATACACCATACTTGCCTCTGTCGTGATTCCAACGTGGGTGCTGTTATGGGGATGATGAACTGCAAAATTACACAGTGTATGCGAACTGCAACAGCAAGGACAACACAGGCATGTGAGTACAGGCAACGTGACACATATGAGGGAGACACACCACCAGGGCTACACAACACATACACACCTAGGCCATCTGACTCATTGCCTACACTGATGTTGCCAGGGAAGACGGTGCAATGCACAGACACCACACCCATTCCCAGTTGTAGTCAAGTAGCCCACAGGTGCAGTAAGCAAATGGCAGTCAAATGTGTGACCACAGACAACGCACATCACTAAGTGAAGCACAGGTTTATTACACAGTAGCAACATGCCGTAACCACTACAGATGCAAGGTAACCCCACCTGGTAGCGGGCACACAGTCAACAACTGTAGACAGAAGGAAGTCCATGGGTGTGGCGCACATCACCTGTAGGGACACAACAGCTACCAGCCTGGATGTGCAATCACGTCGTCGGTGGACACAGTTGACCAAACGAATCTGAAAGTACCCTGTGAAGGACAGAAATGACACACAGTCAAAAGCAATGCAGTACAGGACAGAACAGCAAAACTCATGCACAATACATGTTACAAGATACCCACCCAGAACCAAGTTAGCATGTCAACACTGTTGGGGAGTACAGCCCACCTGTCACCACACATCGCAACACACATCCTGTCAAGTAGCCCATGGACACACTCCAACAGCACCAGAGCACCACCCACACATCATGCCAACTCACATCATTCACATGACACCTCAGGATACTCACATTCAGCTAAAGAAGTTGGTGATGAGCTGTGTGCGGACATCACCATCACCATCATCATCATCATCGTCACTGGCATCGTGGTCCAGGCCAGGATCCTCCACAGGTGGCGGATGTTGGTCATCGTCATCCTGGATGAGAGGCAACTCCTTCCGCACTGCCAGGTTGTGGAGCATGCAGCAGACGATGATAATCTTGCACACTTTCGCAGGGGCATATGGGAGGGACCCTCCGGTCTTGTCCAGGCAGCGGAAGCGGCTCTTCAGGAGACCAAAGGTCCGCTCAATCACTCTCCTGGTCCGACCATGTGCCTCATTGTAGCGCATCTGGGCAGGTGTCACAGGGTTCCTGAGGGGTGTCAGCAACCACGGCATGTTGGGGTATCCCGAGTCACCTACGGACAGACAAGTGCATATCAGCTGACTTGGAAAAGTGGGCGGAATACTACAGATCAGATCACACACAATGGCACAAAGTCAGTACACACCGACAAGCCAGGCACGCTGGTTCTGCATCTGTGCCATCAACCTGGGGATGCGACTACTCCTCATCACAAAGGCATCGTGTGCTGAACCAGGGAAACGGGCACACACGTGTGTGATGGTCATGTCTGCAAGACACACCACCAGTGCATTGACCGAGTGGTAGTGCTTGCGGTTCCTGTAGGCCTGCTCCTGGGCCTGTGGTGGTACCAAAGCCACATGTGTCCCATCAATGGAGCCAATGACATGCGGCATCCTCCCCAGGGCATAAAAGTCACTCTTCACGTCAGTGAGTCGTCGCAGTCTAGGGAAATAGATGTACCGGTTCAGGAAGAGCAACATTGCCGCCAAAACATCGCGGAGCACACGGCTGAACATGGTCTGTGACATCCCACCAGCAGACGCCACAGTATGTTGGAAGGTACCGGTGGCAAAGAAGTGTAGGGCTGCCATCACCTTCACCTTGGGGGTCAGCGCTGTAGGATACGGCCGGCCAGGCTGCAAATGTGGGGACAACAGCACTGCAAAATCCTCAATCAGCTGCCTGGTGAAGCGGTACCGTCGGATGCTGTCCCGTTCCACCATCGTTGCCAGGTCTGGGAATGGCCGATGGACAGCAGGAGCCCTGCAGTGCAGAGGAGAAGTAAGCAAGATCGTCAGTCACCCCACATATGCGGCATTGAACACACTCAAGATCCCAACATACATCATCATGAGGCACAACTACATGAAGTGTGCAGTACCGGAACGACATTTATGGTACATACATGGCCAACATCTGTCAACACGGTCCTACAGGTGGCATCAATTTGTCCCAGGTTGGCCCATTGGATATCATGATGCTGTGTCACAGTCACCCCCCAGTGACATGTGAGGACAGATGTGCCCCAGGCACCACAGCTCAACGACAGGCACATTCCCAGGGACCCTGTAATGCCACATGGACACTGGCATCACCTGGAGTATCATGTGTACACCACAACAAAACAAACATGACCCCCACAGGTAGTGGCCACACTTGCCATGGCAGGAGAGCCATGGACGTCTGTGACACACACGCACAACATCAGAGTCCATGCACACACAACGTGGATGTGGAGACTGTCTCCCATTGTGCACATGAAATCAGAGACATTGTAAACACTACATGCACAAAGACTGTGGAGGGCCATCACTATTGTGCCACTGGGACACCCTGGCTCAAACATACCGTCCCACATGGGACTCACGGGGTATGTGACATGACATACACAAACACCACTGTGAAATGTGACCATGGCACATGCACAGATATGAACAGTTGCACATCACAGTGGTCACGTACACGTAACACCCAGGATCCTGTCCCCATTAACACGTGCACAGCCTGGGGGTGGCTGCCCACAGGTGACACCCACAGGACAACATGTACACCAACATACACACAATAGGAAATGCAGCCTTACATGCCTTATGATAAGGTTTGGACAGGCTGTCGTGATGTAGGTGTGCCCCTCACTCCCTGGGAGCTATCTGTGGCTGGCATATGTCCATCTGAGACAGGCATGCTGACATATACCAGTCACATGTACAGTGATGCGTTGTACTGCAATGGACCGATCGGTGCCTCCGGCCGGCCCATTGCATTCAATGTGTGCGGGTACGCGTTGTACCCCTGTGCGCGTTGTACTGCAATGGACCGATCGGTGCCTCCGGCCGGCCCATTGCTTTCAATGTGTGCGGGTACGCGTTGTACCCCTGTGCGCGTTGAACAGCAATGGACCGATCGGTGCCTCCGGCCGGCCCATTGCTTTCAATGTGTGCGGGTACGCGTTGTACCCCTGTGCGCGTTGTACTGCAATGGACCGATCGGTGCCTCCGGCCGGCCCATTGCTTTCAATGTGTGCGGGTACGCGTTGTACCCCTGTGCTGCGTTGTACTGCAATGGACCGATCGGTGCCTCCGGCCGGCCCATTGCTTTCAATGTGTGCGGGTACGCGTTGTACCCCTGTGCGCGTTGAACAGCAATGGACCGATCGGTGCCTCCGGCCGGCCCATTGCTTTCAATGTGTGCGGGTACGCGTTGTACCCCTGTGCGCGTTGAACAGCAATGGACCGATCGGTGCCTCCGGCCGGCCCATTGCTTTCAATGTGCGCGGTACGCGTTGTACCTCTGTGCGCGTTGTACTGCAATGGACCGATCGGTGCCTCCGGCCGGCCCATTGCTTTCAATGTGTGCGGGTACGCGTTGTACCCCTGTGCGCGTTGTACTGCAATGGACCGATCGGTGCCTCCGGCCGGCCCATTGCTTTCAATGTGTGCGGGTACGCGTTGTACCCCTGTGCGCGTTGTACCTCAATGGACCGATCGGTGCGCACCCATTGACAATGGGCTTGCCTGGCAACGGACGCGTTTCGAATATTCGAACGAGTCGGTTGCTGGAAAATCAGTTGGTCACCCACAACAATGTTGCAAAATCATGTATGTCATGAAGTTGAAATTTTGAAGGATGCTGTGGGCGTGTTTTGGTGCTGCTATTCCATGGATTGGCCATATTCAGAAGATGCAAACGACTTGGACCTATCACTTTGGACACAAGGGACAGTATCTGCCTCTCCAGCACATATATATTGCTGCATGTTCCCCTGAGAGCCCACTTGCCTGCACTACATGCTCCAGGACGACATCTGCCACTGCACTGCTGCTGTCTCTGCCCCTCTGGACCCTGCAATGGCACGTACTGTGGAGAGAGCCCCAGCCTTCAGCCTTGAAGAGAACCAGGCCCTGCTGGACAGCCTACTTCCACAGTACAGCAAGCTGTATGGGACACCAGGGGAGCAGGTGAGTGTTCTGTGCACTGCCTTTCTGAATGTGCATTTTGTCTGACTAGCAAGGCTGAGAGTCAGCACACCACTGGCTAGCAGGCTCACTGAGTAGTTGTCACCCCCCATAGTGTGTAGTGACTTGCACTGGACAGGTATGGTGCAGTGACAGTGCTTCTGAACAGGGTTTTACTCCCCATGCTATGATACCATGTAGTGACTTCTGGAAAACTGTCCATGGGCAGCCGTGCACTGCCTGGGTACACCATGTGCCCCTGTGATTGCGACATGTATATGCAACTGTGTCATGCACGGATATGTTGCATGTGTAGTAATGTCCTTATCACTTTGTCATCCTGACAGGCTTCTGCCCATCGGAAGCATGAGATCTGGAAGGACATCGTCCGGGCTGTCCGGTCCGTGGGGGTCTACAAGCGCCGGATCCGCAACTGCCAAAAGAGGTGGCAGGACCTTCGGGGCTGGACCCGGAGGATTGCACGGGTCCAGCTGAAGCTGTCGCCTCCTCGCAGGAGGGGCGGAACACGGACCCTGACCCCCACATGCTCAGGATCCTGGCGGTGGTCTTTCCAGACCTGGATGGGCAGCTGAAGGCCAGAGAGCAGCAAGGAGGGGGTGAGTCAAAGACTGCACTGTGTACTCTGTCTAACATGTTATGTGCCCTCCTCGGGCCAGGTTGAACTGCCACAGTACAGCAGTCATGTTGTCCAGGAGCCATGTCCCTCTATTGTGCACTGCCCACTCCTCATCTGATACCCAGGTGTGGCCCTTACATGCAGGGAATTCTGTCACTTAGGACTGTGTCCTTGCAGTTTGCTTGACTCAAGGTGGGAGACAGCATCTGTTTCCCTGACTCTGTGGTGGGCATCATGGGTGGGTCCATTGCTTACACAATGCCTGTATTCTGACATGTATTCAGCGTGTTACTTTGATCTGTGGTCCAATTGCTGAGCTGATCCACCACATGTGGCTGGGGTACCTGGCACACACCCATGCTGCGGGTGGGAACAATGTTTGGGCCCCAGGAGTATGTATATGACGTGTGTCACACATACTTAGCCAGCTGCCTACAGTCCAGGGCTCATCCCTCATTCATGTGGGGCTGGACAGTCATGCCTACTCCAGGCCATACAATACACTCTGTACTCCCACTCCCGTGTATCAGAGGACACATTGTGCACAGTGATTTGCCCCTCAGGTGTCTGCCTCTGTGTCAGTGTGCTGTGGATTAGTCGCCAGGACTGCTGTGGAGTTTCTTGGTAGGGGCTCAGCATGCCACTGGAGATGTGACCATAGGAGACGATACTTGTGTGACACATAGGTGTCTGATCAGCTGCCCATGCAGACTGGGGCATGTAAATGTGAAGTTCAGGCAGCTGTTCCCCATGCACAGCAGAGTGTGAGGGGCTCAGGTTCAGAGGGTAGTGTCACAGGTCTCCCATATGTCCAATAGGTATGACCTGGACAGATGAGGGTTAAGAGGATGTGTTGTGGGGGGATGTACATGTGCACTTGTGCAGCTCCAGGACTTGCATTCCCCATGACCTACTATTGTGACACAGTGCAGAGTGTTGTTGTCTGGCTGCAAAGTCATACATCACTGAGACAGTGATGTATGACTTTGCAGTCATGCCTCCGCCATGGCATGTGTCTACTGATTGGTGATCCTGCAGGGGAGTGACATGTGCTACATGCACACCATAGTGGCGCTGGCTATCAGGACATGGGTGCATCATGGTGTCTGTCGCTGGTATGCATCACATGCATTTCCTATTTGACTCTGGGCATCCCTTACATCCGTAAACCTGTACTGACTCAGTGGCAAGAGCTGTGATGTGTCCACACCGTGTCCTCTGCACTGTCCAACTACTGTGTACTTGGTGCATGTGTCAACACTGGGGTGTTGCAATCCAACAGACACCAGACAGATGGGTGCAAGGCCATGTGGGATGTGAGTGCCATGCTTGGCATCAGACTGACAATTGACTTCTCCTGTTCAATTAGTGCACTTTTAGCAATGTACAACTAATGATGCCAGGGCTTGCTCTGTGATGTGCTGTGCTCACAGTGGTGTGTGCGTTATGTGCAGGTGACTGATGTCTGTCTGTTTCCCCATTGTTTGCAGATACATCCACGGCCACGGAAGGGGACAGCTCCACGGACCAGGAGGAGCCGGAGAGCCAGACTGGGTCAGCAGCCGAGGAGTGGTCGGAGGGACCCAGTGGCACGGAGGGCGAGGGGAGCCACACCGAGGAGTCCTCAGCAGCATCCACCTCAGCTGAGGACCAGAGCAACTCGGAGGATGACTCCCTTGTGGAGGCGGGTGTCAGCAGCCACCACACCCCAGCTAGTGTTGCTGTCCCCGCCACCACCAGCACCACCACCGCCCTCCCATCGGCTCCCATTCCCCAGGTCCGTGGAGGCTCCCATGTCCGGGAGCGTGTCTCCTTTGGGCCAATCAATCAATCAATCACGGCATTTATAGAGCGCGCTACTCACCCGGGAGGGTCTCAAGGCGCTGGGGGAGGGGGTAAGTTACTGCTCGAACAGCCAGGTCTTGAGCTGCTTCCTGAAGGCGAGATGGTCCTGGGTTCGCCGAAGGTGAGTGGGGAGGGAGTTCCAGGTCTTGGCCGCCAGGTAGGAGAAGGATCTTCCTCCGGCGGTGGTTCTGCGGATGCGTGGTACGGTGGCGAGGGCGTGGCTGGTTGATCGTAGCTGGCGTGTGGGCGTGTAGAAGGACATGCGGTCGTTGAGGTACTTTGGGCCCAGGTCGTGGAGGGCCTTGTGTGCGTGGGTGAGGAGTCTGAACGTGATTCTCTTGCTGACGGGGAGCCAGTGCAGGTCTTTCAGGTGTACGGTGATGTGGCTGTGTCGGGGGATGTCCAGGATGAGTCGTGCGGAGGCGTTCTGGATGCGCTGGAGTCTCTTTTGAAGTTTGGCTGTGGTTCCGGCGTAGAGGGTGTTCCCATAGTCCAGTCGGCTGGTGACGAGTGCCTGGGTGACGGTCTTCCTGGTTTCAGTGGGGATCCATCTGAAGATCTTGCGGAGCATGCGCAGGGTGTTGAAGCATGAAGATGAGACGGCGTTGACTTGTCTGGTCATCGATAGGGAGGAGTCCAGGATGAAGCCCAGGTTGCGTGCGTGGTCCGTTGGCTTGGGCGCGGTGCCCAGGGCCGGGGGCCACCAGGAGTCGTCCCAGGCGGAGGGTGATGAGCCCAGGATGAGGACTTCCGTCTTGTCTGAGTTCAGTTTAAGGCGGCTGTTCCTCATCCAGTCGGCGACGTCTCTCATCCCGTCGTGCAGGTTGGCTCTGGCGGTGGTGGGGTCGTTGGTGAGGGAGAGGATCAGCTGGGTGTCGTCGGCGTAGGAGATGATGTTGAGGTTGTGTCGGCGTGCGATGGCTGCGAGGGGGCTCATGTAGACGTTGAAGAGGGTCGGGCTGAGTGAGGATCCTTGTGGAACGCCGCAGATGACTTCGGTGGCTTCGGATCTGAACGGGGAGAGGCGGACTCTCTGGGTTCTTCCGGCGAGGAACGAGATGATCCATTCCAGTGCTTTCTCTCGGATTCCGATGTTGCTGAGGCGCTTCACTAGGGTGCGGTGGCAGACGGTGTCGAACGCCGCGGAGAGGTCCAGTAGGATGAGGGCAGCTGTTTCCCCGTTGTCGGTTAGGGTTCTGATGTCGTCGGTGGCTGCGATAAGGGCGGTCTCGGTGCTGTGGTTGGCCCGAAACCCGGACTGCGAGGGGTCGAGGGATCCATTCGTCTCGAGGAAGGCGGCAAGCTGTCTGTTGACGGTCTTCTCGATGACTTTGGCCGGAAACGGAAGGAGCGAGATGGGGCGGTAGTTCTTGAGGTCGGTGGGGTCCGCCGTTGGTTTCTTCAGGAGGGCGGTAAGCTCGGCGTGCTTCCAGCTCTCCGGGAAGGTGGCGGTGTGGAAGGAGGAGTTGATGATGTCCCGGAGATGGGGTGCGATGGTGGCGTCGGCTTTGTTGAAGACGTGGTGTGGGCAGGGGTCGGTTGGTGATCCGGAGTGGATGGAGTTCATCGTGCGGGTGGTGTCTTCGGTGTTGATCGGGGTCCAGTTGCAGAGGGTGGTGGTGGCGGGCATTGGTTCGGCGGTAGGGTGCGTTGTTTGTGCGTCGAAGCTGTTGTGTATGTCGGTGATCTTGCGGTGGAAGAACGCGGAGAGTGAGTTGCAGAGGTCTTGCGAGGGGGTGATGTCGTTGTTTCCGGCGCTGGGGTTGGAGAACTCTTTGACGATGCTGAAAAGTTCCTTGCTGTCATGGGCGTTGTTGTCCAGTCGTTCTTTGAGTGCCGACTTCTTGGTGGCACGGATCAGCTGGTGGTGTTTGCGGGTGGCGTGCTTGAGGGCGGTCCTGTTGTCTGTGGTCTGGACGAGTCGCCAGGTTTTCTCGAGAGTGCGGCAGTTCTTCTTGGATTCCTTGAGTTCGTTGGTGAACCAAGGGGTTTTCTTGCTTCCGGGTCTGCTGGGAGGGTTTTTAGTGGTGCGAGGTCGTCGGCGCAGGCGGTCAGCCACTTGGCGAGGTTGCTGGCTGCTTCGTTTGGGTCCGTTGTGTCGGTGGGTGTGTTCTGGCTGAGGGAGGCGGTGAGCTGCTCGGCGGTGATCTTGCTCCAGCTCCGGCGGGGAGCCTGTTGCGGGTGGTGGTGGGTCGCAGTCTTTCTGAAGCTGAAGTGGACGCAGCTGTGGTCGGTCCAGTGGAGTCCGGTGGCGTGGCTGAAGGAGATGTGCTTGCTGGACGAGAAGACGGGGTCAAGCGTGTGGCCGGCGTAGTGGGTGGGCGTGTTCACCAGTTGCTTGAGTCCGAGGTTGGCGAGGTTGTCCAGCAGGGCGGTGGTGTTTCTGTCGTTGTTGTTCTCCAGGTGGAAGTTGAGGTCCCCTAGGAGGATGTAGTCGGCGGAGGGCATGGCGTGCGGGCTGATGAAGTCTGCGATGTCTTCGCTGAATAGTGTGCGTGGTCCCGGGGGTCTGTAGATGAGGGTGCCTCGGAGGGTGGTCTTGGGGTCCGTGTGTATCTGGAAGTGTACCGCACCCCCTGCCCCTGTGTCCCCTGCTGCCCTGAGTGAGGAGTCTGTGTACCTCCTTCGCCAGCTCCATGTAGGGCAGACAGCCATGCTGAGTGTCCTCCATGCGCACACCGCGCTGTTGACTCAGCTGGTGTCGTTCATGGAGGGCATCTCATCGGGCATGTCTGACCTACAGAGGGGCAATAGGTCCATGGACTCCTCCCTGACGGCAGCAGTGTCCCTCCTCAAACGGTCCCTCACCCCTCCTGCCTCTGCTCCATCCACACTCCCCAGCACCTTACCCATCCCAGGCACACACACACTGGCACACACCAGCACACACACATCCAGCACACTGACACACACGCCAATGACAAAACGCACACGCACGCACATTCAGGGGACTGAAGCCAGACTCACAGGGGATGGGGCCCTGGAACACACACACGCATCCACATGCACTGCACAGTCCTCAGTTCCCTCTCCCTCCAAAGCACCCTCCCTTGCCTCACCTGCAACCCCAAAGTCACAGCAGCTCTTCCTCTGTGACCTCGGCCTCTTCCCCACCGATGAAGCTGCTCCAGCATCCCGGGGGAAGAGGAAGCCCACCCACACGGAGCAGAGTGCCCCTCGCCCCCGGACACCCTCCCCCAGGCGCAGACGGACTGAGGCCCCCACCCGCAAGTCCCCCCGGAGTGCTAAGAGCAAGACCCCGCCACCGCCCTGCAGCTCAGGCACAAGGTCTCCGTCCTCCATCCCTCAGGCCCCCACTGCACAGGTGCCCCCACCACACCCTGCCCCAGGTTCCCCCACCCACAGATATACCATCCCCAAGATGCTCCGGCCTTCTCCCCTGCCACTTGCTCTCCCAGCACCACACCCCCCGCTGCGCTTGTCTGTGCCACTGATGTGGTGAGGGTGTCCCCCCCTCTGTCCAACCCACCTTGCCTGTTCCCCATTCTCCTCCCCTGGAGGTAGGCACTGCAGTGGAGTCCACTACCGCCCTGTCTGACTTGGGCACTGCAGTGGCGGACCTGTCCACCCCATCTGCAGGGTCCACTGCAGTTGTGCCGGCACCCACGACATCTGTGTCATGCCCCCAGTTGTGCCGGCACACACCATGTCAGACACCTCCACTGCAGTTGTCAGTGGCTCTCCAGCACCCACCACCCCTTCCCTGACTCCCCTGGTGAGCCCTGATCCTGTCCCTGCGGTGCCTGGCCTGCCCCCCGGTTGCCCCTCCTAGTGGATTGTCCCTGGTATTGTGCAGGCATGCGTAGGGTGACATCTGCCAGTGTCACCCTGTTTGAACTTTGACAATGGACTGGCCATTGGCCTTTGCTCTTTTTTCAGGACTTCGTTTGGCCTCAACACATATGCTGAATAAAGCAACTTTCTTTTCTCTAGTGCTCATGCTTCAGATGTACATGTTGTTGGTGCAGCTAACCATGCCCTTGCTGCAGTGATGGTGATATCTGGTCTCATGATTATGAAGTGTTACTGTGCAGGAACCCATGTGGTCCAGGGGGAATGTGTCCTATCATGTGGTGTATCCATGTCATCAATAGCAGCATCTGAGGGTGTCATGTGTTCAGTATTTGGCAATGGGTTTCCTACTTACATTGGCAATTTCATATCTGTGGCTTCCACCCCTGCACATCTGTTGTGCCTGCCATCGTTGCATTTGTCTACTTCCCTGACCGTGTTGCCATCTCCAGTGGACATGCAGGTTTGGGCATCAATGGGGAGGGACTCATCCGTGTAGTCAGTGCAACATTGCTATACAAGTGTGTTGGATCTGTGCTGATGATTCCGTTGGCCCATCCATGACCAGGCTGATGTGATGGGAGCCCTCATTTGGTGCTAATTGTTGATTGTGTGACCAAGTGCTCAGCTGACATGATGGGGCCCTACTGAGGCAACATATGGCACAGCTTTCCTCACACAGGAGTGGAGTCCCCTCATGGCAGTGTGTACACGTGTGACATTGCCTGCGCCCAAGGTGTGTGTTGTATGTGCATGTCTGTGTGTTCACTTCCATTCATCTGCGCATGCTGTGATCCCTAGTGTTGTACCTGTTTGTGATGCTTGCTGACTTGAGCTATGTTCCCCCAAAGTCTTCTCCCTGTGTTCTCTGTGATGTGGGTGCATGGCACATTACTGGTCATCAGGGTGTCACCCATAGGTGTGTTTGCTGTCAGGGCAGAGTTTGTGTGCTGACGCAGATGGGTCACAGTCAGGTTTCCCTTTGGCACTTGTTGTTTGCCCCTGTCATGTGATTTCCAGTTTGTGTTATCTTTCAGTGATTGTGACACGTTGTGTGTGTGACTGCTGGCAATCCTTAGGGTCCGGGCTGCAATGTTGGTTGTTGTCTATGTGTGTTCTTTGTGGGTGACCTTGGCTTCTTCATTGGTGTGTGACTGTGGCTGGGATCCCATTGGTCGGTGTGGTATTGCCGTCATGTCCATGTACAGCGTAGTGTGCAGTGTGTCAGACATTCAGGAGTCTTGTTGAGTGTCCATGTGTGATGTGTTTCTACACCTTGGTTCCCACCCACCACCCTGGAATAGTAATGGGTGCATGTGCAATGTCACCAGTGCATGTGTACTTCACTGCTGCACATTGTTGGAGGTCGAGGGGTGTGGTCTTGAGTGTGTGCAGATGAGAGTTGTTGCCCGGCTAGTCCCCTGCCTCCATGTTGGCCTTGGCTTACTGGCCATGCTGATTGATTTGTGCTTGTGTAGGTGTGATGGTAGTTAGTTGCTCAGGACACCTGACTGTGGTTCACAGTGTGAACGACATTTAGCTTTGTCATCACAGTGGTATTTTTCTTCAGCCCAGGGTCACCACATTGTGGGGGCCCTGGGGGTGGTGCTGTGGTGTGTCTGTGACTTGCTGTGTCAGTTGTTGTTCCTACGTGCCTGTGTGACATGTGTGTTTTGTGCTCCCTCTCACCTGTCAATGCCTGCTTGCCCACATAGGGGATTTGGATCCATGAGTTACCTTAGTGTGGCAGTGTATGCACATCTGTATGATTGGTATTCAGCTCTCCTCATGTGTTGTGTTGTTGCCTGGGGACACTGGCACCCCCACCCCTCACCTGCTGTGTATGATGACAGTGTTGGTCTGCCTGTTTGTGTTTGTGCATCTGCACCACTGCATTGGCATATCTTGGGTGTGCCATTGGCTGTATGTTGTTTGGTGTGTTTCCCCTGCTGTCCCTGGGACTCCTAGGTCATCGGTCAGCACAGTGATCATGGTTTGTGTGTCCCATTGCTGCCATGGTATGGTATCTGTTCACCTCACATCTGCTGTCTCCACAGGGTATCTGCATTTGTGTGCCCATTGGTGCAAATATGTGGGTCTGCATTCTGATGGTCACTTCTGTCATTGTGTCATTGATGACTGTTGACGGTCTCAGCCCCCATGGGTGTTGTTTGTCTGCACATGGCCAAAGGAATGTTTCATTTGCACTGCAGTATTTGGCTCCCCCAATTTATGTTGCAATGGGACACATACACTACTTTGCCACAGATGAGTTTTTGGTTCTGTGACCAGGAATGATCCATGCAGTTTGGCAGTTGCAGCTCTTTCTTTGTCAACAATTACCTTTTGGTCACTGTGATGATGAGGGTGTAGACCCCATTGCCACAATGGTCAAAATGTGCTTCAGCTATGGACCCCACACTTACCTTTTGGTCACTGTGATGATGGGGGTTTAGACCCCATTGCCACAATGGTCAAAATGTGCTTCAGCTATGGACCCCACACTTGCCTTTTGGTCACTGTGATGATGGGGGTTTAGACCCCATTGCCACAATGGTCAAAATGTGCTTCAGCTATGGACCCCACACTTGCCTTTTGGTCACTGTGATGATGGGGGTTTAGACCCCATTGCCACAATGGTCAAAATGTGCTTCAGCTATGGACCCCACACTTGCCTTTTGGTCACTGTGATGATGGGGGTTTAGGCCCCATTGCCACAATGGTCATGGGCTGCTTGCATTGTGGGTGCCACACACATATATGTGTGGCACATGTGCTAGGGGGTCACATTGTATGTTCAATGTCATGTTCGGTGTTGTAGGCATTTGACACAGCCTGCTCACACGCTTGTCATGGTGGTGGGGGGATGTCTTAATCTTGCATTCCCTAGGTTGTGGTGTGCTTGTTGTGTCATGCATTGTCCATCCTATGAGTGGGGGTGGTAGTAGTGGTAGGCATCCAGCCCCTGGCTAAGGGTGGTAGTAGTGGTGGGCATCCTGCCCCCCTGGGTGAGGGTGGTAGTAGTGGTGGGCATCCTGCCCCCTGGCTAAGGGTGGTAGTAGTGGTGGGCATCCTGCCCCCCTGGGTGAGGGTGGTAGTAGTGGTGGGCATCCTGCCCCCTGGCTAAGGGTGGTAGTAGTGGTAGGCATCCTGCCACCCTGGCTAAGGGTGGTAGTAGTGGTAGGCATCCTGCCACCCTGGCTAAGGGTGGTAGTAGTGGTAGGCATCCAGCCCCCTGGCTAAGGGTGGTAGTAGTGGTGGGCATCCAGCCCCCCTGGGTAAGGGTGGTAGTAGTGGTAGGCATCCAGCCCCCTGGCTAAGGGTGGTAGTAGTGGTAGGCATCCAGCCCCCCTGGTTGAGGGTGGTAGTAGTGGTAGGCATCCAGCCCCCTGGCTAAGGGTGGTAGTAGTGGTAGGCATCCAGCCCCCTGGCTAAGGGTGGTAGTAGTGGTGGGCATCCTGCCCCCTGGGTGAGGGTGGTAGTAGTGGTGGGCATCCTGCCCCCTGGCTAAGGGTGGTAGTAGTGGTGGGCATCCTGCCCCCCTGGGTGAGGGTGGTAGTAGTGGTGGGCATCCTGCCCCCCTGGGTGAGGGTGGTAGTAGTGGTGGGCATCCTGCCCCCTGGCTAAGGGTGGTAGTAGTGGTGGGCATCCTGCCCCCCTGGGTGAGGGTGGTAGTAGTGGTGGGCATCCTGCCCCCCTGGGTGAGGGTGGTAGTAGTGGTGGGCATCCTGCCCCCTGGCTAAGGGTGGTAGTAGTGGTAGGCATCCAGCCCCCTGGCTAAGGGTGGTAGTAGTGGTGGGCATCCTGCCCCCTGGGTGAGGGTGGTAGTAGTGGTGGGCATCCTGCCCCCCTGGCTAAGGGTGGTAGTAGTGGTGGGCATCCTGCCCCCCTGGTTGAGGGTGGTAGTAGTGGTAGGCATCCAGCCCCCCTGGCTAAGGGTGGTAGTAGTGGTAGGCATCCAGCCCCCTGGCTAAGGGTGGTAGTAGTGGTGGGCATCCTGCCCCCTGGGTGAGGGTGGTAGTAGTGGTGGGCATCCTGCCCCCTGGCTAAGGGTGGTAGTAGTGGTGGGCATCCTGCCCCCCCTGGGTGAGGGTGGTAGTAGTGGTGGGCATCCTGCCCCCCTGGGTGAGGGTGGTAGTAGTGGTGGGCATCCTGCCCCCTGGCTAAGGGTGGTAGTAGTGGTGGGCATCCTGCCCCCCTGGGTGAGGGTGGTAGTAGTGGTGGGCATCCTGCCCCCCTGGGTGAGGGTGGTAGTAGTGGTGGGCATCCTGCCCCCTGGCTAAGGGTGGTAGTAGTGGTAGGCATCCTGCCCCCTGGCTAAGGGTGGTAGTAGTGGTAGGCATCCTGCCCCCTGGCTAAGGGTGGTAGTAGTGGTAGGCATCCTGCCCCCTGGCTAAGGGTGGTAGTAGTGGTGGGCATCCTGCCCCCTGGGTGAGGGTGGTAGTAGTGGTGGGCATCCTGCCCCCTGGCTAAGGGTGGTAGTAGTGGTGGGCATCCTGCCCCCCTGGGTGAGGGTGGTAGTAGTGGTGGGCATCCTGCCCCCTGGGTGAGGGTGGTAGTAGTGGTGGGCATCCTGCCCCCTGGCTAAGGGTGGTAGTAGTGGTGGGCATCCTGCCCCCCCTGGGTGAGGGTGGTAGTAGTGGTGGGCATCCTGCCCCCTGGCTAAGGGTGGTAGTAGTGGTGGGCATCCTGCCCCCCTGGGTGAGGGTGGTAGTAGTGGTGGGCATCCTGCCCCCCTGGGTGAGGGTGGTAGTAGTGGTGGGCATCCTGCCCCCTGGCTAAGGGTGGTAGTAGTGGTGGGCATCCTGCCCCCCTGGGTGAGGGTGGTAGTAGTGGTAGGCATCCTGCCCCCTGGGTGAGGGTGGTAGTAGTGGTAGGCATCCAGCCCCCCTGGCTAAGGGTGGTGGTAGGCATCCAGCCCGCCCTGGGTGAGGGTGGTAGTAGTGGTAGGCATCCAGCCCCCCTGGCTAAGGGTGGTAGTGGTGGTGGGCATCTGGCACCCCCTGGCTAAGGGTGGTTGTGGTGGTTGGCATCCAGCCCCCCTGGGTTGGGGTGGTGGCGCGCATTCAGGCCCCTGTGTGCATATGTGGCATTGGTGATGGGCATCCCGCCCCTATGGTGCTGCTGTTGCAAGTATATTCAGATTCCCAGTGTATGTGTGTGATGTGTCGTGGTACGTGTTGCATGTGTTTTGTGGTTGGTGTCTGACTTACCTTCTGCGCCGTACGCGTCCGTGCCTGTTCCGGTAGTAGATGTAGAATATTGGTATGATCGGGACGAAGGGATTCATGGTTGGTTCGTGTCGTTCGTCCTTCTCGTTGCTTCGCCGTCCTCGCCGCTTGGCTTCGTCCTCGCCGCTTCGCTTCGTCCTCGCCGCTTCGCGTCGTCCTCGTCTGTGCTGTGTTCGTCTCGTAGCCGTGGATCGTGTTGTGGCGCGATTCGGAGCTTATGTGCGCCTCTCCCGGATGCTTTGACGTGCCGTGCGTAGCGACGGGTTCGGCGCGCACGGAAAGCGCATCGTACTTGTCCGGCCGGACGGGGCTGCATTTTCCTTCCGTGCGACTCGATTCGGCGTTTCCGGATTCGCCTCGGTCGGAGAACAGGACCTGGTTTGGGTGAGTACGGCTCGGCCGGGATTTTTGCTGTTGTGCGCATCGTACTTGCTCGTTCGGTGTGTTATACGGATCGGTCGGGAAACTGGCTTTCGCATGGCTTTTTTCCCGACCGAATAGTATTGGGTGCGCCTCCGACCGAGATCGGAATCGGCCCCTAAGTGTATGCTTGCTCTGAGAGTTAATACTAGCAAATTTATCATAGATGTTAGTCACCTTCTTTTGAAAGGAGTTTGCTAGTAAGTTACAGAAATCCTGATTTGATTCCATATGATTGACCTTGTTAGGTTTGACCAGCTTATTGATAACCGAAAATAGGGTTTTATTAGTATCACATGCATTTTTTATGTGTTTGGTAAAATAGTCTGTCTTGGCTTTTATAATGTCTTTCTTATGTTGAGCGAGTTTAATTTTATAGGCGATTTTCTCCTCTGCCGCATAATTTCTTCTCCATCTTTGTTCCTGTCTACGACATTCCTGTCTGGACAATCTCAAGTTCTCATTGTACCAAGGTTGGGACAATTTTCTTTTTATTGCTATGTTGGAGATGGGAGTTATTGTATCCAATACCGTATTAAGCCAGTGAGAGAGAGTTTCGATGTTATGTTCTGCTGCTGCATCCTGCTCCAGTTGGCAAGGGGTAGCGGCAATCGCCTTATCAAGTGCATCTGGCTGGATTTTATGCCAGGCTCTACTGGTAGTAAGTTGTACAGTTGGTCTGTATTGTACTGATGTCATGGCCATCATTGACCAGTTGACCACCCAGTGGTCTGACCAGGTCAATGGAAGGGATGGAGATACCACAAGATTCATCCAGTATTACCTATATTCTTATAAGCTAATTTGTCCTTAGTATTTAGCTGCACGCTCTTCAGCATCAGCTCATCTGTATCAACCAAGGACTCTTCAAGTGACCTCTAAGAATTGGGGGGATCAATAAATTTATACCTGAGTATGTCCTTTGTTCATTTCATAAATGTTGAACAGATCTAGGCTAATAAGGGCTTATAACTATAATATGCTTTGCCAAAGATAAGTGAATCCCAAAACAATGTCACAAGTGCCTTTCAGCCATGTATATGGAACTGGTTCCCCAGGAAATTCAGAGTCTCCTTTTTACAAGAACTAGTTTACAGGACCCTCCACATGCTGAACTCATGAAAGCCCTAGAGTATCAGAGCAGTTTAACGTTTATTTCAAATCAATTGCTGCAAATATGGTATAAATCAACCCAAATTACTTTCTGTGTGGAATGAACCTCAAGTTGTTGTGAACCCCACATAAATAACAGACTACATATATTTCATCCATTACATGTTGCACTGAATGCTCAGAATCCTGTACCTTTCCACAACTTGTATAGATATACATAAACAGTTCTGGAGGGCAATATGCGTCAGAATACAGCATCCCTAAAACTTAAATTGCAATCTCTTAAAGGATATTGTGCTAATTTAATTGTTTCAATGTAACCTTGATTTTACTTTTATGCATTCTGCTATTCACCACTAGCAGAACAACACTTAGATCCTGGCAGATGACTGTCGACCTAGCAGCTCTTTGGAAGACCGGCACCAGTCAGAGGTTTTCACTGGCAGAAGCAATAGAGGATCCTTCAGAGTAAACCTGGCACTTCCACTGACTCTAAATTAAATGGGGGCAGGATGGCCGCCAATACGTCATACTCCTATTCTTTCAAACACTAAATCTGGCACTTTGGCATTTAAAATGCATACATATCATCACTGAGTAGGTAAGTCTACCAAGTGCACAAAGTAGAGGTGGCTGCTGAATCCAATATCCCCAAACTAATACAAAGGGGGGGTCTTTAATTGCCCTGCAATGCCTTTTTTCAATGTCAAGGCTATTCTCTCTCTGCATTAATTTGGGGTGGGAGGAACTTGCGGAATTTGACTCCATGGAATTCCGGGGAGTTACATAAAACCCCTGTGAGATTGCGTGGAGTTCTGCCAATGGGCGGAAATAGGCATGCCACGCTGCTTGCGCTGTGATTTAGCCCCGGGATTGCATTCCGGGCTGAAGAATCAGTGTGAACAACACCACGTGGCGTGCCAGAGGGCGCAGCTGCTGGAGTTGATTTTTCTGACACTCAAGTAGATTTTCTACTTAAGTGGCAGCCTTCTGACCACGAACGGTCATGACCGCCCGCCGGATGTCCTCCTAGCGACTGGAAATCGCGTTGGGGGATGCTAAATCTCACTCGTGCTCACCAACTTATCATCCTGGAACTGTGTATAAGAAAAAATTCTGCCATACGCTGATTAGGGGACTTTGGTCGAAACTCCGTGTTACAAGAGTAACGCAGAGTCGCCAAAATTTCGCCGACGGAACAGAATATTTCGCCCAACCCTTGCATTAATGCAAAACATCTGCAAGATGCATGGATACCACAATATCGATCTCCACAGAGTTCTCTCATGTTTCTGTATGCATCCAACTTTTCCTATTTTCGCTTTAATTGTTATTTAGCTGGCATGATGGATCAGTGTCTAAAGCGTTGACCTTTGACATCTGCTTTGACCTCCAGTTCATTGGGTTAGATGCCAACTCAGCTCTCTAGTTGTACTAAATCGGTAAACTAAGTATAACTACATTGGTTAATAACAACACCTGTTAGGTGCAGCTGTTGGAGGCATCATGAACTCCAGGGAGAAGATAACATATTTTTATTATCACAGAAATCAAGAAACGTCGGGAAATGCACAAATACTATTTCGGTGAATAACGTTCATAGCCATATTTGAACTCTGAGGAGTCTCTCCTTTTATAACCAGGCTGATGCACACTCCCTTGCCGATAGCACATTTTGACGCCTGCGGATTACTGCACCTTTGTTCTCTCACTGTCTGAATCATGGTGTTTTTGGAAGGTATGCTTGCCTGCATCAAAGTACAAATTATCTTAAAGCCAAAAATGATATCAGGAAAGTACTTCTTCCAAGCTTGCGGTACACATCCTAGCACCAGAAACGATAAGCGCTATGTCGTGATAGGGTCTAAAGAAATATATTGAATATAAACGCTTCTATGCCGCTCACTTTCTCCACTGCAGAGAGAGCATCCCTTCCTATTAGGACATTGAGCCATTATATTTCCACTTGAGATGCAGTTCACATTTCACACTTGCATTTGGCAAGAGATTAGCAGTTACAAATTGGGAAGCAGGACAATAAGTCAAATATGGCTCGGGGTCCCCTTTACAGAAGCCATGTAAGGCACGAGTGCAACAAAGCAAATCTAATCGGAGAGCGTTTCTACAGGCCCTTTCCTTGTAGGTTTGCCATATGCTTTTACAAGGAGCTGACACATGAATCTGTGTCATGGCTAATGAGTGGTCAGCGACTTTGAAACACGCAGCGCGAGAAACACATCCCACCTCTGAGTTAAAGGCGCATGAATGGTGAATTTAAGTACATTTTACAAAATATAGAGTAAAGGTTTCATTTTATATTTTTTAAATAATGCCCTAGGAGATTAAGGGCCTGATTATGAGGAGGGAAGAAATTAGAATTGTGATAAATGTCAGCGGACTTCCTTATTGGCTCCGTACACTCGATCAAGGGCGTGCTTGAACCTGGTAGTGAAGGACTCAGATTAATTTGTGGTGAACTGCACTATCTGCTCACAAGCAGCGTCCTGAAGCATTTCTTGAACCTTCTGCACTCAACAGAACAAACCATTGACCGGGACAAACCAGGAGTGTTTGTTTTACTGCCAGGAGGAACTTTGGGTGGACTGTACCACAGAGAAGGGACTCCTCTCCTCTTCTGAACATAACTGTCGTTCATAACCATCTCTGCCTTCCACTGGCCCAGTTAGAGAACAGAGGAAGGAAGTACACTTTTTGGTAGTTCGCTCATCCATCCTATTTGGATTGGATATATGTGTAGACACCCACTCTAAATAGGTGCATGGGGCATTCCACAATTTTAGCTGATGTAGTGCATTCATCAAACTCATAATACCTCCTTAAGTCAGGTAAATCTTCGAGATGGCACTGGCAGTTGCAATGCCATCGAAAATGGGGGGAGGCCGTCCGATTTAGGAAAAGATGTCCACTTCGGTTTACAGCAGTGTCACCTCTATGTATGACCACCAATCAGGCACAGAAGACATGTAACGCACTCCTAGCATGCAGGAAAGCACCTCACAGCATGTCAGGACATTTAAAACATGAGTCCAGAAAATGTACAGGTTACAAATCCAGTACCCATATGGTCCAGTGTGGGTGGCAGAAGGTGGTAGAGACACAAGAGGACAGCGTGGTAGCAAAAAGAGTGGAAAATTGTAATTGTAAGTGTAATCGCATTTATATAGCACCCCTGACAAATCTTTGAAGCGCTTTACGCCTGGCATCATTCTGCTCCGGAACCCAAGGTTAGTGGTTACTCCAGTGTTATTGGTTACCTTTAGTAATTTGGAGTTAGTCTTGTGCACTCAAGTAAACCATTCCATACAGTCATTCCAGTTTATTTACAGTGTACTAAATTATTAGGGGTTAGTTGCGATCATTACTGGGGGGCGGGGAGGGCATGTGTGCTTGTGCACATGGTTGGTGGGATTAATAGATGAGTTAGAGAAGATTAGGTATTATTACGTTTCATGGGTATGACTTTCAGAGAAAGGAGGAGTGTTAGAAATGGGGTCTCTAGTTGGCAGGGGTAGTAGTGAAGGGTCCCAAGTAGGGACCCTTCACTCTAGTCAGAGTAAGGGCGCCACACAGCTAGGATGACCGCTGCTCACCTCCTTGGTAGCTTGACACAAGCAGTCAGGCTTATCTCAGAGGCAATGTGCAAAGTATTTGTATACACACACAAACGCACCCGCACACACACACACACACCTATAAAAGGACTCCACACAAGTTTTGAAAAATAGCCAATTCTTATCTGAATCAAACAAGACCAAAATAACAAAAATCCAACATACGCAAGTCAAAATATCACTTTTAAACGATTAAGCAAGTTTTAGTCAATCGAAATCAATGGATGTGTTTGTTTAGAACAAAGTACTTTAGATACGTCAAAAATCAAGACGAGGCAAGGCGCAGGGGAGATGAGGCGCCGGAAAAGCAAAATGATACATCGGTTCCTTACTGTTAGGCAGAGGAGGTGATATGTTGGGTCCTTACTGGCAGGGGAGGGGATGCATCTGTTCCTGACTGGCAAGGGAGGGGATGCGTCGGTTTCCAGACATGTTGCATTGGTTCCTTTGTGCGGTGCAGTGTCGATGAAGTATTGGTGACCAGGGATGATGCATCGAAAATCCAGATGTGCTGCGTCATTTCAACAGTGGCGAAGCTGGCGCGGCATTGATTACACAGCAGCAAAGCAGCGCAGCATCAGAGTCGGAGTGGACATCATGAACGTTGGTGATGAGGTGCTTGAGACTCACGCAGTGGTGATTCTTCCAATGCGCCGCAACAGCAAGCTGGGGCCTGAGGTGAAGGTCATGGTTGATTTATTTATTTATTTATTTATTTATGCGTTTTTATATAGCGCGGACTTTACCCGAAGGTGTCAGAGCGCTTCACAATAGGAACAGTAACATTACATGAGGAGAAGGTTACAAGTGAGCATAATACAAAAGCAAGCGTTACATTACATGAGGAAAAAGTGACAATTGTGCAAATAACAAAAAACAAAAAAAAATACAAAAAGAGGTATACGTTACAAGAGGAAAAAGTGACAGGTGTGCATGATACATAAGATACAAAATACAAATAGAGGTATAATACTGCAATAAGTGGCAGTCGCTCAGAACACACTGGGAAGGCACTTCTATAGGCATGGAGTACAGAATTTCCTAAAGTGGAAGAACTTCCTTGAGGGAGTAGAGAGGGCGTGAATTAAACAGGAGACTTAAAATGAAGGGTACACAAACATAAAATCCAACACAGCACGCAAGGGTGAGGAATGTACAGGAAAAAGTGCAAATTTACAATGAAGAGCGAACTTCCTAGAGGGGCCTGAGAAAGAAAGTATTAGTTCTGAAAGTGTCTTTGGAAGAGAAGAGATTTGAGGTCAGCTTTGAAGATCCGGGTAGAGGAGGTGGCACGGAGCAATGGGGGAAGCGAGTTCCAGATTCTCACCGCATTGCCTGAGAAGGATTGCGCCATCGATCTTTCCCTTTTGAAGACGGGGGGCTCAAGCAAAAGCTTTTCCGCATTGCGAGAAGGGCGAGAGCCACCGGACAGTTTCAATTTATTCACCAGGTAACGAGGGGAGGACGTGTGTAAGGCTTTGTGTGTGATGCAGGCAGTTTTGTAAATAGATCTTGCCTCGATTGGAAGCCATCGAAGAGAGGACAGGATAGGAGTGACGTGGTCGCTTCTGTTTAGACCCTGAAATGAAGCGAGCTGCTGAATGGAGGATGGATTTGAGAGGGGAGAGGTGGGATTTGGGTAGGCCCGTCAGAAGAGAATTGCAATAATCCAGTCTTGAGAGAACCAGAGATTGTACCAAGGTTTTTAAGTCTTTCTCCGGGAAGAACCGACGGATCCCCCATAGAAGGCGCAACTGGTAACGTGCGTTCTTAGCAATAGAGTTGATGTGGGAGATTAGGTTGAGTCTTTTGTCAAGAATGACACCTAGGGATTTAGCGCTGTCGACAATGATGGGTTTGCTGTTGAGTAGGTTCAGCTGATCCATCCAAGATTGAACAGGAGGAGGTGAGAGAGAGGTAGAGAGGAGGAGGAATTCAGTTTTGGCGGGATTAAGAATGAGTTGGTGAGTTAACATCCAGTTGTGAATAGAGTTGAGAGTAGAGTTGAGTAGTGAGAGATCGTGTGCGGAAGACACCTTAAGGTAGATTTGAGTGTCGTCTGCATATAGATGGTAATGGATCCCAGATTTGCTTAGAAGGTTCCCTAATGGTTCCAGGTAGAGATTAAACAAAGTGGGTGCCAGGATAGAACCTTGAGGGACGCCTTGACCTACAGCCAATGGAGATGAAAGACTGTTCGCTATCTTGATCATTTGGGATCTGTCCGAGAGGAAAGAGGCAAACCATTTGAGCACTGTGCCATCCAATCCCATTCTCTGATGAAGAGTGTTGAGAAGGGTGCTATGATTAACAGTGTCAAAGGCTGCAGAGAGGTCTAAAAGAATCAGAAGACACGATTCCCCAGAGTCGAGTATGCGCAGCGCATCATCAATCACTTGCAGCAGGGCTGTTTCAGTGCTGCAATTTTGAATGAAGCCAGACTGGAAGACGTCGAGGAGATTATTGGGGCAAGCGGGGGCCATGCTTCGGTACAGGCAGCGGTGATGCGTTTATCTTTACAGCGCAGTGTCGATTTAGACAGATGCTGGGAGCCAATGCGTGGATTTTTTCCTTAAGATCACCAGATTTCACTTCCAAGGGCCGATGAACTGGATTTGGCATCACTTGGCAAGTCAGGACTCTCAGCAGAAGAGCCCAGGCACTGGCAGGGGAAGTCTTGGATGGCCCTGAGACGTCTTAACAGGAGGCAAGCACACACAAGTCTTTGGAGAACTTGGAAGCAGGATGTAGAAAGCAAAGTCCAGTCCTTTCACTCCCAGGACAGAAGTAGCAAGTAGCAGGCCAGCACAGCAAAGCATCCAGCAAAGTGTCAGTCCCTCTTGAAGCAACACAGCTCTCTTCCTGGCAGAATGTCCTCAACCCAGAAGTGTTCTGAGTATATGGTGTTAGAGGTCCAGTACTTACACCTATTTCAGCCTCTGAAGTTGGCAAACTTCAAAGGAAAGTCTTTTTAGTGCACAAGACCCTGCCTTTCCCTGTCCTGGCTCCAGACACACTATTGCGGGTGGAGACGGCTTTGTATGAGGACAGGCACAGTCCTATTCAGGTGTCAGTGTTCTCCTCCCACCACTCGAGCTCAGGACAACCCTTCAGCCTGGTGATGGGTCATCATCAGGGTATGCAGGGCACATCCCAGCTCCCATTGTGTGACTGTGTAGAGTGAGCGCACAAACAGCCCAACTGTCATCCTAAACCAGACATGTATTCAGTAGACAGGGAGATGCACAGAATGGTTATGCACAAAAATGCCCTCTTTCTAAAAGTGGCATTTTCAGACAAGCAATTTAAAAACCAACTTTATCAAAAGATGTATGTTTAAATTGTGAGTCCAGAGACCCAAAACTCCAAATCTCTATCTATTCCCAATCGGAAGATACACTTGCAAGATGTTACAAGGCAGCTCCAATGCTAACCTACGGGAGAGATAGGCCTTGCTGTAGTGAAAAATGTAATTAGCAGTATTTCACTACCAGGACATGCAAAAACAACAGTACATGTCCTTCCTTTTAAATACATTGGACCCTGCCCATGGGGATACATTGGGCCTACGTTAGGGGTGCCTTACATGTAATAAAAGGGAAGGTTTGGACCTGGCAAGTGGGCGTACTTGCCAGGTCGACAAGGCAGTTTAAAACTACTCACACAGACACTGCAGTGGCAGGTCTGAGACATGTTTACAGGGCTGCTCGGGTGGGTGGCGCAATCAGTGCTGCAGGCCTACTAGTAGCATTTGATTTACAGGCCCTGGGCATACCTGGTGCACTTTACTAGGGATGTACTAGTAAATCAAATATGCCAATCATGGATAAACCAATCACCAATACAATTTAGACATGGAGCACTTGCACTGTAGCACTGGTTAGCTGTGGTAAAGTGCACAGAGTCCTAAAACCAGCAAAAATGAAATACAGCACACAATCAAAAACAGGAGGTTAGATGCAAAAAGGCAGGGGAAACCATGCCAACAGATGCCAGGTCTAACAAGGAGAGCTTGTGATCTTGTAAATGAGTTGTGGGAAATTTGTAGAAATACAATCATAGAAAATAAGACAAACATGCATGTGTCAGAGTAGGTTGTGTTCAGACAGAGAAGGCATGCAGAGGATGGATGGGTAGGAGGTGGTCATTTGATAGAAAAAAAAATACAATAAAAAGAGTGGCAGCAATCAGAGGCTTTGATTAAAGGTCAGCTTTTCAATTCGGATTTAAGGAATGTACAGAATATTTTCTAAACATCATGCAGTTTAAGGATGCAAGAACGTAGACAGAAACAATATTATTTAGTTGTGAAGATTGTGCTGTATTAGGTATTTTTGATAGGCACTAAAATCCAGTAAACCATCTGTTTGCTGCTAGGCTACTGCTAGACCACCGCTCAAGCCAGGTCAATTGAACAGCTAAAGGGCTGAAAGTGAAAAATAATGGCAGGGCGCTTTGTTGAGAAATATCAAGAGCTTTAATCTGCAATCAGAGGAAGCAGTAACTCCAAGATCATAGCAGTGTGAGAAAATACATGGGAAATAAAGTACACATTCAAAAGAAGATTCTGCAGATGCTGCAGTGAATGTCTTCTGGTGTTTATCCCGAGTTTTGGCTCAAAGTATTAATTGCAAAGCTGAGTGGGGAGAAAATGAGGTCAGAGTCACACAAGCATGAGACTTAGGGGCTAGAGACACCTGGGGGCTTAAGTAATGCAGGAATATTTGTTCGGTGGGTCTGCAAAGAGAAAGAAGTGAGTTTGAGTTTAGGGCATTGGTTACTGAGGTTGTTTCCCATGAGGCAATTCCCACTACACTCCACAGAAAAAGCCCTACCACTCTTTTTACGAACCCCAAGCTGTCTGCCTCTGGTGTGGTGAAGGTGGTTCCTTAAATGTAGCCGTTTGTGTATACCCTCTTTAAAATATGTCACCCATAAATTAAAAAAACTATCAGAAAATAAGAAATCAGTATAAAACACCAAAGTAGGGAATAGTTATTATGATTGTTTATTTATTCCAAAAGCACTGAACACATCAGTAGGCTTTCAAGCACCCTGAACTTTATCAAGCATTTACATAAATAAGTGAAAGGCTTTCAGTTACCACAAGATCAGGGTCTTCATCAGTTTTAAAATCTTGTGATGCCTTTATTTCTAGTTTCAAATGAACTATAGTTTGTTATTTACTTTAGCTGGAAATTTCCTAAAAGTAACGTAAAGTATAGTAAATCACGCTGCGGCGTTACTTAGCATCTTGGGGGTGTTACATGGGTGTTCCCATGCACCCAGCCATGCTTTTTGATGCAAAACCCTATCTAACACAAATCTGAGACAGGGTTTTGTGTAAAAAACTAATGCCATTTGAAAGCAGGCATTAAAATGAGCAATGTTTTCATTTCTCCCTTCTTTTCTGGCTTTGCATGTGTGCTGCACTGTACAGCACACATACAAAGTAGGAAAAGATTTAAAAATTGTCTAGGCATAGAATTTTGTTAGGGAAGAGTACTCTTCCAGTACAAAACCTATGCTAGACTCATGCACACACCCATGCACTATGGTGTAAATGTGTTTACGTGGCTCTCAGCAGCAAAACTCTGCACCGGAGCTAGGGAGAGGGGAGGAGAGATCCATTCCAAATCCATTATTATGCTGTCAACTAAAAATTAAATACAAATATTAGAAAAATTGCTCTTTTCAATATGTGAATCATTGCATGTTTTCAATGTGGAAATTCAAGAAATATGTCATTAATCCACAGAGTGAGCAAACAAATGAACACAAACCCTATGATGCTTCAGGGCATCTCCACAAAGAAGTTGTTCCTATAACAATATGTCTAACAAGAAAGTGTCACTGATCAGAAATGCAATATACAGTGGCGCAATGCAAAATGGTAGACCCCCATGCAGAATGTGATGAGGGGCCTGAGTATCTCATATCTCACAGATGTTCAGTGGCCTGAGGCTGAGTGAGGTCAGCTTTGAGGGTTGGGGGTCCCTGATGTTACTCCCACGCTTACCTGTTTATGAGTTCTATTACACATGTCTAAAATTCCTGCCCAAGTGCATATGAAATTTGAAACTTTATTTGTTTTTTCTATAGAGAAAATATTTTTTGCCAGTGAAGAAATTAATTCCCCTACAATCTTGCCAGCTTTGAGGTTGTTTTCTTTCTTTCCTAGCTTGGACAGGGCTGTTTTCTTGCCCTTAAAAGCAGGATTTTAATAGTGTGTGGGAAGTTATAAGTATTTTTTTACAAACTTTGCAAAAATCTATGAACAATTTTGGAACTTCACAAAAAATGGAAAAATCCAAATGAATATCGTGCTGTAGGAAATTGGGTTACTAGTTGAGGTGGGGGTGAAACCCTACTCAATCAGCAACCACAATTTCTGCTAGATTGAAGTCGCAATCAACCCCAAATTAACTTGTGTTTAATCCTCTGGTAACTTGACAGAAAACAGTTAGCCTTAACTTAAAGGCCATGTGTAAAGTATTTATGCAGCTCTTCAAACAGTAATAAAGTTCAAACACAACACAAGAAAAATATCACACCAATTTAGAAAAATTGAACAAATTATTTGCCACCAAAATGGCAAAAATCCAATTAGCAGAACCGGAGATATGCAATTTTAAAGATTTTAAAGTGAAAACAGTTCGTAAAAGCCCCATGTGCCAAGTGTGATTAACTGGTCGTGCCAGACCGGGACAAAGTCACAAGTTCAGGCCGACCATGATGCAACGCGCGATGGATACAGGGACCAAGTTAGACTCGCTGAACAAAAGTGCCTTAAATCCTTCTTGAGAAGCTTTGAAAAATCCTGCATTGAGGATGAGTTGCGCAACAACAGTTCCAAGGAGCTGCGAAGCTCCAATGCGAGGTCCTGCATCATCATCATGAATGCTATTGATGAGGGGCTTGCAATGCAAAGTCCTGCTTCGAAGCTGCGTCACATAGCGGCAATTCCGAAGAAGCTGCTGCGCTGCAAAGCGGAGTCCTGCATCATCGTTGAGAATGCCGTTGACAAGGGGCTTGCAATGCAAACCCTCGTGTCGATAATGCATCGCAGAGCTGAAGTTCCAAGGAGACTGTGGGAGGCAAACTAAGGTTTGTGACTAGGGTGTGTCATGCTGCGGCAGTTCCAAAGTGGCTGAAAAGAGATGCATCATGCTGCGTTTGTTCTGCTCACATTACCTTACCACAACTGGGCTGGCAGAGCACCTCCAGGCCCCTTCCAAGGGTCCAGGACTGGGGTGGCACCACTTGGGGGGAATAGGACTCAGAGCAGACAGAGTCTAGGTGCTGGGTTCAAGGTGGTAGGTGGTTGAAGACTTTTCTGTCCCTGATGCTCTGATAAGGCCAGCCAACTATCCTTTGGTGTCACTCTGGCGGTCCTGGGTTCAAGATGCAGGTCCAGTCCTTTTCATTCAGGCTGCAGACCAGCAAGACAACAGAGTAGCAGTCCATCTTGTAGTGCTTCAAAGCAGTCCTTTTGAGTCATCCAGAGGCCCCAGGGTGTCCTGAAGAGTTGGGTCTGAGGGTCCAATATGTATACCTGGTGCCCACTTTGCAGTAGGAGAAGATTCAGGTGGTTTCCCCCCCTCAGAGGTGTTTAGAATTTCCTGCCACCCTGCCCTGGCCCCTGCTTTTCTATGATCACAAAACACTAGTGTCAAACTCATTGTGAGTGTGCTCAAGAAGAGCCTTTGTGATGTGCAAGTTGGTAGGTGACAGCTCCTCCCCCCAATCAAGTTAGAGATGGGCCATCCTGCCAATACCTATGGTCTTTTGTCTCACTGTCTGGGAGCAATACACAAAGACCAACTGCTAGCTACATCTAGTGATATGATCCAGGAACAGGCTGCAGGCACCAAATGGTTGGGGCAAGAAAATGCCAAACTTTCTAAAAGTGGCACCTTCAGTATTGTGACTTATAATCTGACTTTACCATTAAAGAAGGTTTTAAATTAGAATTCTTTAGACACCAAACTCAGCATTCCTACTTGCTCTCTGTTAGACCTGGCACCATTGGCGTGGGTCTCCCTTCCATGTTTTTGCCTTTGCCTCCTGTGTTTTGCTGTGTGTTGGACTCCATTTTTGCTGGTCTAGATGCTTTGGGCACTTTGCCACTGCTGTTCAGTGCCAAAGTGAAAGTGCTCCCTTTGTAAATTATTGTTATGGATTAGTGATTCCATGATTGGCTTATTTGATTTACTTGTCAGACCCTAGTACAGTGCACTATGTGTGCCCAGAGCCTGTAATTCAAATCCTGCTGGTGGGCTTGCAGCACTGATTGTGCCACCCACAGAAGCAGCTTGTAAAATGTGACTCAGGCCTGCCATTGCAGAGCCTGAGTGCAGTCTGGGACTGCCATGTCGACTTGGCAAGTGCACACACTTGCCAGTCCCCAAACCTTCCCGTTTCTACATATTAGTCACCCCTAAGGTAGGCCCAAGGTACCCCTGTGGGCAGGATGCATTGTATGTGAAAGGTAGGAAATACCCTGATGTATGTGGCATGTCCTGATAGTGAAATACTGCCAATTTCGTTTTTCACTATTGCAAGGCTACCTGCTCCCATAGGACAGAATGGGGAGTTTGTTTATAACATCTTATAAACATAACTGGCCCTGGGAACAAGGTAGAAAAATAAAGTTTAGTATGCCTGAACTCAGAATGTTAAAATGCATCTTTTAGTAAGGATGATTTTTACATTCTGTGTTTGAAAATACCACTTTTAGAAAGTAGGTAGTTTCTTGCCTAAGCATCCAGTGTGCCTCTGCTAGGTTTGTGTATTGCATGTCTGGCTTTTGGATGACAGGGGCTGGAGAGGGGCAGAGGCTCCAGAAGTCGAATGAGTCAGGGCTGGGCTGAATAGACCTGGGCTGCATTTAGAGTAGGGGGAGGAGATTTCCTTTCACCTGCATGGGCCTGGTCTGCCTTCAACAATGCTGTCTCCACCTCCTGCCAGGAAGCTGCACCAGTGAAGACAGAACTGGTTTTGGCTGGGTACAGACACTCTCTGCCTTCAGAGAGCAAAGGATTTTGTGGTATAAATATTGGGGCCCAGACCCCAGAACTTTGGATCACTTCTGGGAAATCAAGAGAAACCTTTGCCATGGAGAAGATCCGGAGAAGTTGAGGAGGAATACTGCCCCTGTGCTGTTTGCTGTCTGGGGTTGGCCTGCAGTGGCTACTTGCTGCCAAGGAAAGGAGAAAAGGACTTTGCTGTTTGCTTTGCCACCTGCTTGAAGAAAAAGATCTCCAAGGGCTTGAAACTGAGCTTGCCTCCTGTTCTGAAGTCTCAGGGACACAAAGACTTCATCCCTTCTGTCTCTCTGCATCTGGAACTGCTGTTTCAGCTGCCACAGAAGGAAATTGCAACACCGACGCCAGCGAGCGACGCCGTATCCTGCACCGAAGCCGTGGGCACCGCTCGTGAAGAGCACGACGCACCGCCCCGACTTTCACCATAGGCCCGAAGCCTGCTGACGCCGTGCCGCATAGACTCCGAAGCTGCCAGCGAGGCCACTGTCTGCACCGGGGCCGAGGACACCGCTCGTGACGTCCACGACGCAACATCCCGACTTGCACCGCAGCCCCGACTTCACCGATGCCGATGCTTCATCAACGCGGAGCTGAGCCTCGACGTGGGTGACTCCTGAATCCATCGACATCGCACCATCGTAAGGAACCGCCGCCTCACTGCCATTGTGACGCCACCTCCCCGACACAGTAAGGAACAGACGTCTCACCTCCCCTGCACCGCAGTAAGGAACAGAGGCTTCACCTCCTCTGGGGTCGTAAGGAACCGATGCCGCAGGCGCCAACGAATCATCACCTCTCCGACGCCGTGCACCATCGTTGCTTTCATCAATACCAAGGTACTGTTCTTTGTGGGTCTGCTTGACTCCGGGCCCGACGCCGCGCACCTCGCGGTCGGCGCCGTACTTTGGGCTTTTCATCTGTCACGACGTCGTAATAACTCCAGGTGGATTTTTGTCGTTTGGTCTTGTTTTGGTTTAGATAAAGATTACTTATTTTTCTAAACTGGTGTGGTGTCCATTTGTAGTGGTTTCACTGTATTACTGTATGTGTTCACAAATGCTTTACACACTGCCTCTGAGATAAGCCTGTCTGCTCGTGCCAGGCAACCAAGGGGGTGAGCAGGGGTTATTTTAGAAGTGTATCCCCCTTACCCTGACTAGAAGCAAGGGTCCCTATTTGGACAAAGGTACCTACCTCTGCCAACTAGAAACCCCCATTTCTAACACTGGTGGTCAGCAGTGAGGATCTGGACTTGCATTTGTGACTTACATACAGTGATTGGTGTACACTACTAGTATAGTGCAGACCATTACGCAACCACGTACATTTGGTAGAGTTTTTTTCCTTGGAATGTTTTGCATCTTGAGAACTGCAAATTTTCACCATGAGTAAAGCAGCATCACTTGCATCTGTGGATATTGAATTTGAAGAGGAGAGGGTTGATACCTACACTGTGCCACAACTTAAAGCCATCTGCAAAAACTTTTAAATCTCCGTGAGAGGCCTCACAAGGAAGGAGGAGTTCCAAAAGGCGCTGAGGGCCTGGTTGGAAGCAAGGAATGCCAGTGGGCAGACCGAGGAGCCTATGGTGGAGGGGGAGAATTTAGAAGGGCAGCAGGATGGGCTAGTGGGCCTAACTGAAGGGAGGGTGCCCTCCAGGGTGGACAGCAGTGTGTCTTCAAAGGGTCTGTCTCCAGAGGAGCTGGAGGACTTGGAAAGAAGCAGAGTGCATGAATTGGAGCTTACTAAGCTCAAGCTGGGGAGCCAGGGTGACTTAGAGAATAAAAAGTTGGAGTTGGAGAGCAAGAAATTGGCCCTGGAGTAAAAGAAGATGCTTTTAGAGCATGAGAGAGGGTTGAGGGAGTTGGAGCTGAAAGCAAAGAGTCTAGAGATCACTCCCTCTGGTGGCAGCACACCATCAGTGCCTGGGGAAGGAAAAGTATACATTCCCAAAGATGTTATCAAAGATTTCATGAAGCATGAGGACATTGGGCAGTGGTTTAAGGCCTATGAAATAGCAATGAAGTCTCACTGGGTCCCTGAGAGAGATTGGGGAGCAGGGTCGTGGGGCCGCTTCATTGGTGAAGGGAGAGATACCTTACTAGCTTTGCCCACTGAGGATCAGATGTCCTATGCCCCCATGAAGGAAGCCTTGATAGCCAGGTATGGTTTGACCCCAGAGCTTTATAGGCAGAAATGTAGGAACTGCAAGAAGCTGGAGTCAAATACTTGGGTGGAGTATGTATCTTATTTTTGCAGAGCACGGGATGGATGGGTGAAGGGTAGCAAGGTAACTGATTTGCAGGGGCTCTATGATTTGGTTGCATAGGAGCACTTGTCCAGTAGTTGTTTTCCAGAGCTACGCCAGCATCTGATTGATAGTAAGCTGACTGACCCCAGGAAGCTTGCTGTGGAGGCGGACCGCTGGGTCAGTACCAGGGTCCACAAAGGTCCTGTGGGAGACTCCGCCAAAGGTGGGCAGGGTCCCCAGCAGAAGAGTGGGGGGACAGGGGTAAACAAAAGGAGTTCCAAAAAGGGCCCCAAAGTAATCCCCAAGGGAACCAATGTAAGGGTTCCCAGCCTCCCACTGAAAAGAAACCATGGGTCCCACTGGGTAAGCCTATTCAGAGGGGTCCCTGGACCTGTTTTAGTTGTGGTCAGGTGGGCCACTTCCGGGGGGATCCTAAGTGTCCCAAACCAGTTACCACCGCACCTACTGGTGCACCACCCAGGAACTGGCTAGTGCAGCCTTGGGGAAGGAGTCGGGTGCCCAAGGTGGGTGGGGTCCTGCAGAGCTGTCCCTGGTCTCTTTAGGAGACAGTGAGATGGTCCCAAGGACTCACCTGCCTGATAACACTAAAAAGTACAGGCAGTGGGTGATTATCAATGGCCATAGTGTGGAGGCTCTGTGAGACACCGGAGCCAGTGTGACAGCTGTCAGTTGTCGGCTGGTGTCTGAAGAGCAGGTGGTCCCCAACGCATTTAACCCAGTAGTTGCCGCTGACAATTCAGAGTGCCTCTGCAAAGTGGCACAGGTTCCCTTTGAGTGGGGATGTCTGAGGTACCTTGAGAGTAGCTGTGAGGCCAGCCATGCCTGTTGACTGTCTGCTAGGCAATGATTTGGAGAGCTCCCCTTGGGCAAAGGTGGAGCGGAGGTCTCATTTGGAGATGTTGGGTCTGCCTGAGTGGGCATGTGTGACCACTCAGTCAATGGCAGCCGGTAAGGGCATTCAAGAGGACCTGGAGCCTGAAAGAGTGGCCCAGGTGCCTGCCAGGAAGAGAAGAGAAGAGGCGCAGGGGGCACGGGAAAACGGCCCCTGAAGTTCCCACGGTCCAGGACTAGGCAAACCTTGAGGGGGATGCCCTGAAGCCTACAGGGGAACAAGTGGCTGAACTGGGGGACCTGCCTGAGCTGACCCATTGGCAGCAGGAAGGAGGCCCCACCAGGGAGGAATTCTGCCAGGAGCAGCAGAAGGGCCCTTCTCTTGTTGGTTTGTGGCAACAGGCTGCAAACCAGGCAGCAGGCGATCAGTCCAGATCACATTGGATATACTGGGAGAATGGTCTCCTGTATAGCGAGCCTAAGGTTGCTGAGCCTGGGTCAGCCCGTGTGCTGGTGGTACCCCAGCGCTTCAGAACCTTCCTACTGGGTCTGACTCATGATGTGCTTTTGGCAGGGCATTTGGGGCAAGACAAGACCTTTGAAAGGCTTGTCACCCACTTTTACTGGCCCCAGCTGTGCAAGCACTCTGACACTCATTGTAGGTCCTGTCAGACTTGCCAGGCAAGTGGCAAGAGTGGGAGGAAGTGCAAGGCTCCTCTCCAACCTTTCCCTATGGTCAGCGCCCCCTTTGAGAGGGTGGGTATTGACATTGTGGGGCCTCTGGATCCCAAGACAGCCATGGGCAACAGGTTCATCCTGGTCTTGGTGGACCATGCCACCCGGTACCTGGAAGCCATCCCTCTATGGACTGTGACGTCCCCCGTGGTGGGTCGTGTGTTGATGGGGATTTTCTCCCGTGAGGGGTTCCCCAGAAAAGTGGTGTCTGACCGTGGTACCAACTTCATATCTAAATATATGAAATCCCTGTGGCAGGAGTGCGGTGTTACCTATAAGTTCACCACTCCTTACCACCCCCAAGGTAATGGGCTGGTTGAGAGATTCAACCGGACCCTGAAGGGCATGATTATGGGTCTTGGTGAACCCATGAGGCGTAAGTGGGACGTCCTCTTACCATGCCTTTTGTTTGCTTACAGAGAGGTACTGCAGAAGTCCATAGGGTTCAGTCCCTTTGAGCTCCTGTATGGGCATCCTGTAAGAAGACCTCTGAGTCTGGTGAAAGAAGGCTGGGAGAAAGCTCCCAGTAAACCTCCCCAGGATGTATATAGCTACATGCTGGCCTTCAGGAACCAGACTAAGCGCTTCAGACAACTCGCTCAGGCAAATCTGGAAGCCAGCCAGGAGGAGATGAAACGGTGGTATGATCAGAATGCCACTCTGATTGAGTTTCCGCCTGGACAAAAAGTATGGGTCATGGCCCCAGTGGAGCCTTGTGCGCTCCAGGATAAGTGGACCGGACCATTTGAGGTGGTGGAGCGCAAGAGTAACGTCACCTACTTGGTGGACTTGCAGTCTCCTAGGAACCCTTTGCGGGTCCTGCATGTGAACTGCCTGAAGCCCCACTTGGAGAGGTCCAAAGTGGGCATGCTCCTAGCAACAGATGCTGGGATGAAAGAGGAGACCGAGCCTCTTCCTGACCTCCTGTCTGCAAAGGAGCAAGATGGGTCAGTGGACGGTGTGAACCTCTCTCCTGCCCTGAACAGCAGAGTGACTGCCGCCAACTGTTGGGGCAGTTTTCTGACCTGTTCTCCCTGACCCCCGGTGTCACTCAGTGGTGCGTCCATGATCTGGACACTGGGGACAGTCCTCCAGTGAAACATAAGATATACAGAGTGACTGACAGGGTCAGAGCTTGCATCAAGGAGGAGGTCTCCAAGATGTTAGCGCTAGGGGTGATTGAGCCTTCAAAGAGCCCTTGGGCCATCCCAGTGGTCTTGGTTCCGAAGGCTGCCGCACCCGGTGCCACACCAGAACTCCGGTTCTGTGTGGACTACCAAGGGCTCAATTCAGTCACCAGGACTGACGCACACCCCATCTGATGAGCTCATCGATCGGTTGGGGGCTGCCCGGTACCTCAGTACGTTTGACTTAACGTCTGGGTACTGGCAGATCGCCTTAACTGATGGGGCAAGAGAGAGGTCAGCATTCTCCACACCAGATGGGCACTACCAATTCCGGGTAATGCCCTTTGGGATGAAGAATGCCCCAGCCACCTTTCAGAGGTTGGTCAACCAGGTATTGGTTGGGCTGGAAGATTTCAGTGCCGCCTACCTGGACGACATTGCAGTGTTCAATGCCACTTGGGAGGAACATCTGTACCACCTCTGGGAAGTGTTGAAGGTGCTGCGGAGGGCAGGCCTCACGATCAAGGCAAGCAAGTGCCAGATCGGGCAGGGTTCAGTGGTGTACTTGGGGCAACAGGTGGGGAGCGGCCAGGTGGCGCCCCTACAGCCCAAGATCTATACCATTCTCGCTTGGGATCCCCCAAGACTCAGACAGAGTTGAGAGCCTTTTTAGGACTCACAGGGTATTACAGGAGATTTGTCAAGGAGTTTGGCACCATTGTTGCCCCCTGGACAGAGCTTACTTCCAGGAAGCAGCCCAAGAAAGTGAATTGGACTGACGCCTACCAGAAGGCTTTTGATGCCCTGAAATCTGCCATGTGCACAGCACCCGTGCTTAAGGCACCCAACTTCTCAGAAGAGTTCATTGTGCAGACAGATGCTTCAGAGCATGGTGTGTGGGCTGTGCTCTCACAGCTAAATGAGGAAGGCCTGGACCAACCTGTAGCCTCTATTTAGGCATACTGTCTGTTTTCTGGGTTTTTTCTTGTTTTTTGCCAGGCTTCCTAGCATCTGATGAGACCCTGCGATAGCCTAGCAAACATTGTTTGCCCTCATGGCGACCTCTCTCTAAATTTGGCCTTTATACATTGGCTCTGACTATCGTTTATGTCGCCAATTTTGCTTCCCTCTCTTGGAATAACCAATGAGTTCGTATCGGCCTGCCCTATCATCGACCATATCGGGTAAGCCGGTTTACCTTTAAGTATTCGCCAGTACATTACCGTTATATATTGGCTCTATCAGTACTCAAGTGCATACATTTATTTTTTATTTTTTATTATTACAGGTCATTCCTGGGTGCTCTTTATTGTTGTGCTAATCTCTGTTCTCATTCTACGACCAGGGTCTGATGTTAATTTCCAGGTATTGATCAGCATACTTGATACACTTCTCAGTCTTACTTTATCTCTCACTGGTTATTTATGGCACTGTTCTGTTTTTGATGTGCACTAAGGGGTTCACAAAAAATTCTCTTTCTCTCACACATGTGGGAGTTGGGCTATTGCTGATGATCCTCAGCACACCTTACCACATCTTGGTTCATCTTTCGTGATTTTCCTTTCATTGCTATACTCCATCTCTGTGCACACTCCTCCTAGTATCCATGTTCTTTACTAAATAGTGAATATTATTGTCTTGGTCATTACAAACTTTGCCTCCCTCTGAGTGTGATGTAGCAAAGGGGATAATCTATATATTGACACCCCCTTTTAAGTTTTATCTTAACATAGTGCTTGTATGTGCATATATATCTTTGTTGTTCTTTCAGGTATCATCCTTCATGAGTCCCACTCTGTCTTGCTTCGTCCTGATGAAGGTGTGACCCAGATCCGGGTTAGACACCGAAACGCGCGTCGGCGCTGGAGCCCCCGTGTCTCCCCCATATCTATTTCCCTCCTGGAAAAGAAGTTGTAATTTTGAACTGTGCAAAAACTTGAGGATTGTATATCCCTCGTGTGCAACTGTCTATGTTATTTTGACATCGCATTTTTGTTAATATATCTTGGGGAAGACTCCTGGTATCACTTGAAGATTGTTATTGTGATCCAATGAATTGTTACTTGATGGGATGTTTGAGTATGTTTGAGTATGTGGTTGTGTGATAGGTTAATAGAATGAGTGTGTGTGACTCATGATATAAATTGTTATTGACTTTTGTGACATTGATTTTTGTGTCTTTTGTACTGTATTGATCAAATAATATTAATAAAAATATATATATTTTTCCAATTTACTTGTATGTATTACATTTGGCAGGATATTTTGTTTGTAGGATCGAGTTTTTCTCACTGGTGACTTACTAGCACCAGATTAAGCTAACTTTGGGCAGAGGGGTGTGTTTTCTCTGTATTGTCAGCGGCACCAACCTGTAGCCTTCATTAGTAGGAGGTTACTTCCACTGGAACAGAGGTGGAGTGCGATTGAGCGTGAGGCATTTGCTGTGGTCTGGGCGCTGAAGAAGCTGAGACCATACTTGTTTGGGATTCACTTCTGGGTTCAGACAGACCACAGGCCCCTCAGATGGTTGATGCAAATGAGGGGTGAGAATCCAAAGCTGTTGAGGTGGTCCATTTCCCTACAGGGGATGGACTTTACGATGGAACACCGCCCTGGTACAGAACACGCCAATACTGATGGTCTGTCCAGATTTTTCCGCCTTAGTGAAAAGAACTCCCAAGAGGGTGGGTAGTTCTCCCCACATGTCAGCTGGAGGGGACACGTGTTAGACCTGGCACCATTGGTGTGGGTCTCCCTTCCATTTTGTTTGCCTTTACCTCCTGTGTTTTGCTGTGTGTTGGACTCCATTTTTGCTGGTCTAGATGCTTTGGGCACTTTGCCACTGCTGTTCAGTGCCAAAGTGAAAGTGCTCCCTTTGTAAATTATTGTTATGGATTAGTGATTCCATGATTGGCTTATTTGATTTACTTGTCAGACCCTAGTACAGTGCACTATGTGTGCCCAGGGCCTGTAAATCAAATGCTGCTGGTGGGCTTGCAGCACTGATTGTGCCACCCACAGAAGCAGCTTGTAAAATGTGAATCAGGCCTGCCATTGCAGAGCCTGTGTGCAGTCTGGGACTGCCATGTCGACTTGGCAAGTGCACACACTTGCCAGTCCCCAAACCTTCCAGTTTCTACATATTAGTCACCCCTAAGGTAGGCCCAAGGTACCCCTGTGGGCAGGGTGCATTGTATGTGAAAGGTAGGACATACCCTGCTGTGTGTGGCATGTCCTGATAGTGAAATACTGCCAATTTCGTTTTTCACTATTGCAAGGCTACCTGCTCCCATAGGACAGAATGGGGAGTTTGTTTATAACATCTTATGAACATAACTGGCCCTGGGAACAAGGTAGAAAAATAAAGTTTAGTATGCCTGAACTCAGAATGTTAAAATGCATCTTTTAGTAAGGATGATTTTTACATTCTGTGTTTGAAAATACCACTTTTAGAAAGTAGGTATTTTCTTGCCTAACCATACAGTGTGCCTCTGCTAGGATTGTGTATTGCATGTCTGGCTTTTGGATGACAGGGGCTGGAGAGGGGCAGAGGCTCCAGAAGTCGAATGAGTCAGGGCTGGGCTGAATAGACCTGGGCTGCATTTAGAGTAGGGGGAGGAGATTTCCTTTCACCTGCATGGGCCTGGTCTGCCTTCAACAATGCTATCTCCACCTCGTGCCAGGAAGCTGCAACAGTGAAGACCGAACTGGTTTTGGATGGGTACTACAGACACTCTCTGCCTTCAGAGAACAAAGGATTTTGTGGTATAAATATTGGGGCCCAGACCCCAGAACTTTAGATCACTTCTGGGAAATCAAGAGGAACCTTTGCCATGGAGAAGAGCCAGAGAAGCTGAGGATGAATACTGCCCCTGTGCTGTTTGCTGTCTGGGGTTGGCCTGCAGTGGCTACTTGCTGCCAAGGAAAGGATAAAAGGACTTTGCTGTTTGCTTTGCCACCTGCTTGAAGAAAAAGATCTCCAAGGGCTTGAAACTGAGCTTGCCTCCTGTTCTGAAGTCTCAGGGACACAAAGACGTCATCCCTTCTGTCTCTCTGCATCTGGAACTGCTGTTTCAGCTGTCACAGAATGAAATTGCAACACCGACGCTGGCGAACGACCCCGTAACCTGCACCGAAGCCGTGGGCACCACTCGTGAAGAGCACGACGTACCGCCCCGACTTGCACCATAGGCCCGACGCCTGCTGACGCCGTGCCGCATCGACTCCGAAGCCGCCAGCGAGGCCGCTGCCTGACCCGGGGCCAAGGACACCGCTCGTGACGTCCACGACGCAACATCCCGACTCGCACCGCAGCCCCAACTTCACCGACGCCGGTGCTTCATCAACGCGGAGCCGATCCTCGATGTGGGTGACTCCTGAATCCATCGACATCGCACAGGTCGTAAGGAACCGCCGTCTCACTGCCATCGTAAAGCCACCTCCCCGACACAGTAAGGAACAGACGTCTCACCTCCCCTGCACCGCAGTAAGGAACAGAGGCTTCACCTCCCCTGGGGTCGTAAGGAACCGACGCCGCAGGCGCCAACGAAGCATCACCTCCCCAATGCCCTGCACCGTCATTACTTTCATCAATACCAAGGTACTGTTCTTTGTGGGTCTGCTTGACTGCGGGCCCGTCGCCGCGCACCTCGTGGTCGGCACCGTACTTTGGGATTTTCATCTGTCACAACGTCGTAATAACTCCAGGTGGAGTTATTTGTTGCTAGAAACTTTATTTGAGTGAATAACGTATTTTTAAGGATATCTTAGTAACTGTACTGTGGATTTTTGTCGTTTGGTCTTTTTTGGTTTAGATAAAGATTACTTATTTTTCTAAACTGGTGTGGTGTCCATTTGTAGTGTTTTCACTGTATTACTGTATGTGTTCACAAATGCTTTACATACTGCCTCTGAGATAAACCTGTCTGCTCGTGCCAGGCTACCAAGGGGGTGAGCAGGGGTTATTTTAGAAGTGTATCCCCCTTACCCTGACTAGAAGCTAGGGTCCCTATTTGGACAAAGGTACCTACCTCTGCCAACTAGAGACCCCCATTTCTAACACTCTCAATTGAAAATTATCACTTATTAAATGCAATAAGGCAATTCAATGTTATCCATTGGGTGAGGTAGTCCTTGTAGTAATGAAAAACAAATTTATGAGTTGGACAAATACATGTCCAACTTTTTAAGTACACTGCACCCTGCCCTATGCGCTGTTTAGGGCCTACCCTAGGGGTGACTTAAACATATTAAAAAGGAAGGTTTGGACCTGGCAAAAGGTTTATTTTGCCATGCTGAAATGACAGTTTAATACAGCACACACACACATTACAATGGCAGGCGTGATACATTTTTAAAGGGCTACGTAAGTTGATGGCCTAATCAGTGCTGCAGGCCCACTAACAGCATTTACTTTAAAGGCCCTGGGTACATGTAGTACCTTTTTACTAGGGACTTACAAATAAATGTAATGTGCCAATTGGGTGTAAGACAATTTCATCATGTTTAAAGGAAAGAGCACTTTAGCACAGGTTAGCACTGGTAAAGTGCGCAGAGTCCTAAAAGCCAACAAAAACGGGTTCAGAAAACAGGAGGGTAAAGGCAAAAAGTTTGGTGATGACTCTGCAAAAAGGGCCAAGTCCAACACGACCCCCCCTTGAGCCAAAAGCTAAGGTAGACTAATCAATACCTTGATGGGCTTCTCTGCTTAGGCGCTAGAACATGGACTATGGCCCTGTTATGCAGGGGCACTTGTCAGTTCAATGCCTCTCTGGACTCAGTTGTATCCCTCTGTCTAAAGTTTACTGAGCCACAGGACTGACCCATGAGGAACCCTTCTCCTCACTGAAGGACCCCATCTGTGCAACTCCTAACATTAACTTGCTCACAGAGGCATCCAAGTAGGCAGACAGTACCACCATGGCCAACAAGGTGATATGACTCATTTTGCCCCTGTCCCCAACCCAAGGAAAATTCTGCCCATAAGGACAGCAACCATCAGAGGCTACTGACAAACCCTGGACCATCCCCTGGTAGGTGTAAGCTCCAAGTGGGGACATTTGATATACATCTCTACCAGCCTTGGGGCTGGCAAGGAGTTCCCTATTGGCTCCTTAGGGTGCTCTGAGGTTTCTCAGAGTGTGGGGTGACAGCTAGTAGACCCTACTTCCACTCTGCCTCCCACCAGTTCAGGGGTGGTATCCTGAGACTGCTTCTTCAACCCAGGGTCTGTGCCCTGAGGCCAAACAAGCAACAGGAGTGAGTCCTTCTTCACCCACCCCTCCATCTGTGCCTCTATACCCTCCGCTTTGTAGTGGTAGCCCCAGAAACCTGCGCTTACAGGGCACCCGGGCGGATGCCCTTTCCAGCTTTTCTGACACTGTGGAGCTCCCTCCAGTGGATGGTCTCTTGGTACAGACCAGGTCGTCTTGCTTGTGCCCCAACTGGGAGCAATCAAAGCACTGTGTTGGAAATGGGGTACCCTGGACCTCCACCCACCAAAACCTTCCCTCTTGTTCTTAGAAGGGGCATGGGAGCCCTTTCCCCCCACACTATACTGGGACCTGTCCGGGTCACTGTTTAACTCCCCTTCACTCTGTTGGTTGAACCTGAACCACCCTTCTCAGGATCACTCCCAGGTACCTTTCCAGACACTCCGGTATTAACCCAGAGTTCTACCTCCCTTGCAATCTCCCTGGGGTCAGCAAGCTAGCAGTCAACCAGGTGTTGGTGTAACTCTGTGAAACAGTTACAGACCATGTGCTTTCTCATAATTAGATCATACAACCCTTCATAACTACTCTCTTGGCTGCCCTTCCTTCAGTAATTGAGTGCCTTACTGGAGAAGTCAAGAAAATCTACCTAAGACTTGCCTGTCAGTCTGTGCTGTCTCTAAAGCTTAATCAGTTTTCCTCTGGGGTGAGCCTAAACTTAGTGATAAGGGCTGCTTTCATGGGGGTGTAGGACATATGGTCAGTCACTTCTAAAGTCAACAGGGTCTCCCACCCTACAGCTGGCATGTGCCTCATCAGATTGCCCCCCCAAAACTCCTCTGCAAACCACCCAGCAATATCACACCCCACCTCAAACTGGGAACCAGATCTTTAGTTATGTGGACTCCTTGATCTCCTATGGACACCGTAGTATCAATGCCACCATTTCTGCTGTTTGGCCTTCAAGTCCAACTCCTTTAAACTCAGTTCATGAGCCAACTACATTTTTCTCTCCTTCAAGGCTCTCCTTGTCTCAGTCTTTCTCTCCTCCGCTAAGGCTTTCTCAGCCTCAACACTTCTCTCCACTGCAGCCAGTCTGGTTAACTGCAGCTTCAGGCCCCTCTCAGACTGTCTGTCCTTCAACTTTTCTGGAGACAGAGTGTGGGAGGATACAATGCTTCCTACATTGGATCCAGCAGGGCCCTCTCTATCCTCTGAAGCCACTGCTAAGTATTTTCCCTCTTCCTCCTCATTTTTCTTCTCAGAACCATTGCCCTCTTAGTCTTCTGTGGATGTCTTCCCGCAGTGCACCATCTCAAAATCATACAAGGCATCTGTGGTGTCGGGTCACGGAGAGACGAGACAAATTAAGGTAAGTGGTGTTTAATGAAGATACACCCCATCCAACGGCGATGGCGCAGCAACTGCCAGACCTCAGAACCCTCGTACATGAGAGCTCCCTGAAGGTTCCGACAGTGACCTCATTGCCACGCCACACTTCTCCCCTCCATACAAAAAGTACATAACAGATCTTAAATAACAAATGTATGAGAAAGAAAAAGACAGAAACAGCAAGCAAGTAAATTCAAGAAGAACAACAAATCATGCTACAAAATCTTTGAGGTAAGCTGGTTTCCTAATTACTCTGACACTTCGCCTGTGTACTGGTGGAACAGAAGAACCATGCAAACCTGAATTACAGGATCCACTTACCACTGGTAGTGGTCTCGACGTTGAGCGGTCAATAGGATTAGATATTCTACATGTGATAGTAACTCTGCTCTTGTTCCATATGCGACCATCATGTGTCTTAACAGCATTATGTAAACACTTGATTACTTGAAGTTCCTTAGTGAACTTGGACCACTCTGCACACCCTTTGGGAGCTTTAATTTTGACAAAATCACCCACATTGACCTCCACATCTCTCACACACCTATGAGAATCAAAATCTTCTTTTCTTTTGTGCTGAGATGCTATCTCTTTCTCTCTCCACAAACCAGGAGAATTGTAGACACATCCTTTATTCCACTTCATCCACCCAGGACACACAAGGGTAGATGCCGATCTACCTTTGAATAATTCAAAGGGGATTTTCCCAGTAGAGCCATGAGGTGAGAACCTATAGCCCAGAAGTCTATTGGACAACTCTTTTTCCAATCTAAGCCATTCACTCTAGCTAATTGGATCCCTTCCTTTAAGGTTTTGATAACTCTCTCAATAGCGCCATTAGTCTCAGGATGATAAAGCGCTGATTTTTTGTGGACAATACCACACCTCTGCAAAAAAGATTCTGTCTCGTGAAAACAGAATTGCACACCATTATCTGTAAGCAGATACCTGGGAAAACTCTCTCTCTTAAATACATCCTCCAGAAACCTGATAATTGCCGAAGAAGAAATGTACTGCACACACGACACTTCAACCCACCTAGAATACAGATCCATGAGAACAATGACATAAGGTGTGGCATGTTCACCTCTTATCGGACCAAGGATGTCCATAGCAACCTCTTCCCAAGGATATTTGGGTAGAGTTCTGCAAACCATAGGTAGTTGATTAGTCTTGAGCCCTTTGTCCGAAACCGTACACTCCACACAATCTCTAATCAAACTTTCAACATCATGATCGAGCGTGGGCCACCAAAAATCTCTCCTAAGTCTCCCTTTAGTCTTCACTATGCCCATGTGCCCTTCATGTGCTAGACGTAAAATTGTATTTCTTACATTTTCTGGAGGAATTAATCTCGTCCCTCTCAACAGGAACCCTCTGTCAACAGCAAGCTTGTCTAAAACCCTCTCCCAACATCCTGTAAACTCCTTGAGCTTAGATTTACCCCTTGTACCTGAAGCAACTATGTCTCTAATTTTGCACAAAGTAGCATCCTTCATTAGGTCATTCAACCATTCTTCTTCACTAATGGATCCTTCTGTCACTTCGCACACACTCACTCCCTCTTCCTGATCAAGATCATCACAACTAACAGACTGATCTACATCCAAGTCAACAAGGCTGGATAAGCAATCAGCAGAAAAGTTGCTTGCACCTGGGACATACTGGACAGTGAAAGAAAAATCTTGAAACCCTACTACCCATCTCCGAATGCGTGATGAAATGGACTCAAGGCCCTTCTTTGCAAATATCTGCACTAAGGGTTTATGGTCGGTTTGCACACCAAATTTGATGCCCCAGAGAAATTTGTTAACCTCATTATGGACCAAAACACAGCCAATGACTCACGTTCAATTACAGAATAATTGCGTTCTGCATCCCTGAGCATTCTAGATATACAAGCAATCAGATTTTCCTTTCCATTCCTAGTCTGAATGAGTAAAGCACCTAAGCCTTTACCACTAGCATCACACATGATCTTAGTGTCAGAAGAGGCCTCAAAAGATTGCAGGGAGGGAGCATTGCCTAAATCTTGTTTTACATTGGCAAACTCTTGATTACACTCTACACCCCACACAAAATCTGAGTTTAAAAAAAAAATTTCCTCATGTGATAAGTTTTACTGGCAAAGTCTTTTATGAAGCGACTGTAATACTCCACCATTCCCAAGAAAGATGAGAGTTCTTCTTTTGTCATGGGTTCTTTCAAATCTTTTATGGTACCAACCAGTTCTTTCTTTGGTTTAATCCCTGTAGCGGTGACAATGTAGCCTAGGTAACTTACTTCGTTGACTCTGAACTTTCACTTTTCTGCTTTGAGTGTTAAGCCAGCATCCTGAAGTCTTTGTAAGACCTGATGAACACGTAAGTCATGCTCTATATTGTTTGATGCATAGATGATTATATCGGCCGGATAATATTTCACACCAGGTTGATCTTTCAAAATAATAGACATAGCTCTCTGAAAAACTGCAGCCGCAGAAATTAAACCAAACGGCATTCTCTTGAATCGAAAGATGCCAAATGGAGTCGTGAAGGCTGTGAGATCCTGTGAACTCTCATGCAATTCAACCTGATGATAGGCTGACATCAAATCTAGAGTGCTGAAAACTTTAGCATCAGAGAAGGTAGTGATCATTTCCTCTATGTTGGGAAGCGGAAATCTGTCAACCACAACCTCTTTGTTCAACGCTCTCAAGTCTACACAAAGACGAATGTCTCCATTTCCCTTTCGTGCAACGACAATTGGAGCCAACCAGTTCGTAGCTTCAACTTCTTCAATGACTCCACACTCTACCAACCTCTTAAGTTCCTTGTCAACAGCTGTCTGTAAGTGTATAGGAATCCTCCTTACCTTTGCTACTATGGGGGTGGCATGATCTCTCAGTCTGATTTTGTGCTTGTAGCCAATTAACTTACCAAGTTTATTTTGAAACAAGCCATTAAATTCCTTGACAAATTTGTTATCTTTATGATCAATCTGGTCAACCTGTACCTGTGGATTTTTGCTTGGATGCAGACTGACACCCAACTCTTCCTGGTGATTCCAACCCAAAAGATCATCACCTTTGCAAGACACATATATTTTCCCACTCGTGCTCTTGCCACAAACACCAATTGTTGCTATAAAATAACCCATCATGTCAATCTTGCTCCCCCCATAACCTCCCGGTTGTATATCCATTTCATAGAGAGGCTTATCATCAGGGAACAAATTCAACAACGTTTGTCTCGAGATGAAGGTGATGCGGGAACAAGAATCAAACTTCATTATTGTGTCTTTCCCATCAATGCTGACTATTTCAGAAGGAAAAGCTCTTTTAGGCTCACAAACTTGCAATAGAATCTCCTGGCAAGATTCTTTGTCCCTGCCTTTGTAATATTTTTTATTTTGGTTCCTGCAACACTTGCTAAAATGGCCCTTGAAACCACATGAGTTGCAGGTTTGTGACAAAGCAGGACAGGACCTATCATTGGCTCTATGACCACCATACCCACATCTGAAACAGGTGACATTAAAATTGTGTTCCTTACTCCTGACACCTCTGACCTCAGAGGATTGCTTCACATCTGGAACACTCTGGGATTTAACTCCAAGAGATTTAACAGCGTACACCTCGGCAGCATTTTCCGTTTCGGTGGAATTAGGAACATGTACCTCTTTCCCAACCTTAAGTTCACTAACACACCTCATCATATGCTCCACTTGCTTAGCAACAATAAGGACCTCATCAAGAGGAGGCTCATCTTTTATCCACAGTTCCTCACGTATCTTATCACTGTTGCATCGGAGCAGAAACTGATCCCTAATCCTTTCTTCAGCTGCGCCTCTAAATTTGCACTTAGACGCTAACTTCCTTAAGAAAGTTATAAAATCTTCGACAGATTCATCCTTACCCTGACATCTTAAACCAAAGTGATACCTTTCTAAAATGGTACCCACACGTGGCAAATAATGTCGATCTAACTTTGACATAGCAATTTCATATTTGTTTAAATCACGTGCCTCTGCATGCGGAAGATCAGGTAAATTCTCCAAGACATCCTGCCCCTCTGCCCCTAAACAATGTAGCAACAGAGCGTGTTTCCGTTCTGCACTTAGATTAGTGCCACAAACTCGCGAATAGTTGCTAAATACTTTCTTCCACTTGGGCCACTCTATGGATGGTTCACCAGGGGAAGAAAGGAAAAAGGGGGGTGATGATACATTCTGCATTGTCACTTTAAAATGTAAATAGTACTATACAAAAATAGAGTGAATGCAAAAGGGCGAATTTGACGTTCCTCCGTGTCTTAATTATTAGGACTGCAGCAAAAACGAACTCATCAGTGTTATAATTGCTGCAAATGACAGGTTGAAGGGCGAAATGCGATCCCTCCAAACTTTTATTGACCTTCCTTTGCTGTAGACGACACGCACTAGTCATCAAGTTCCCAAATTTATACAAACACATGCGCCATTTAACACACGACCACAAAGTAAGAGGGAGAAGGGTCGTTCCTCTCTATTCAGAGTCACGCACTAGCGGTAATTCCCTTCCTGCCGCTAGCGCGCACTAGTTGAGCTATGGAGATCTTTTTTTTAAAATTATTTCCTTTCCTGACGACCTACGCATGCGCAAAGCAAACGAGGAAGTCACACCGTCGGAGGGAGAAGCGTCGTTCCTCCTGACGCTGTGAGACAAGCAAAATGGGCTAGAGGGCGAACAGTCGTTCCTCTGAGCCCGTGACAAGACCAACTTCACGTACCTCAAAGCGGCCATACGCACCGGCCGTCTGCAGAACCCAAAGGAGACATGAATCAGTCCACCACAGCGGCACCGAAAGCAGAAATGTACAAGACGTCAACAGCTGCCCCAAATTGATGAGACATTTAGCAAGGATCCCCGACTCAACGACGAGCAGAAAGGCTTGATCAACTCGCAGGCTACGCCTCCCGAAACGCCAACAGCAAACGCCAACCTCGATATCTCACACCAGCATCCCGCCTTGTTGAGGTGTATCACAGACCACAAGAAACATGGACGATCCCATGCGGCGTCGCCAAATTGTGGTGTCGGGTCACGGAGAGACGAGACAAATTAAGGTAAGTGGTGTTTAATGAAGATACACCCCATCCAACGGCGATGGCGCAGCAACTGCCAGACCTCAGAACCCTTGTACATGAGAGCTCCCTGAAGGTTCCAACAGTGACCTCTTTGCCACGCCACAGCATCCCAAAGGTCCTGCTTCGTGGACCACTTTTTGATGGCTAGCCCCCCTCTTCCTGCGGAGCTTCCACAGCTTAGCCTTACTGAGATTATCAATGGGGACTGGGCCCATCACATTGTAGTATGCTAAGCAGTTGGAAACCAATTCCATTCTGGCAAGGTTTCACAGTTGCAACAACAAAAGAGCCCCAAGTTTATGAAGGTGAGATAGGAATCAAATTTAGAAAAATGATTGATTGAGAGAAAAAAGGAGAATTTTAAAAAGGCTCAAAATGGTCTCAAATTACGTATCTGGGATTTTGGTGTAACACAAAATCACTTTATGGCACTGCACAAACACATACCCTAATCTCGCCGCTGAACACCAATGTAGGAGAATTGAGCTACGGGTTGGGGGATGAAACCCTACTCAAGTAACAACCACAATTTCTGTTAGGGTGAAGTCACAAGCAATTCCAAATTAACCTGTGCTTAACCCTCCTATAGCTTGGAAATAAGCAGTCAGGCTTCACTTAGAGGTAATGTGTAAGGTATTTATGCAGCACCTCATACAGTAATAAAGTGAGAACACAACACAAAAAAACCCACACCGATTTAATAAAATAGAGCAAAATGTAATAAATTATTTGACATCAAAACAACAAAAATCCAATCAGTAGAACTGGAGATATACAATTTCAAAGATTTTAAGTGAAAACAGTGCCTAAGCATGAAGCACCTAGTGTGGTTATCTAGTCGAACCGGACCAGGGCTAAGACACAAATTCAGTCCGACCCCGTTGGAGCGCGGACTGGCTACATGGACCAAGTTAGGCTCACTGAACAAAAGTACCTTAAATCCTGGTTGGGGAGCTTTGCGAGATCCTGCGTCGAGAATGCGTCATGCAGCTGCGGGTTGCAAGGAGCTGCGAGGCTGTCATGCAGGGTCCTGCATCTTTGTCAAGGATGGCGTCGATGAGAGGCTTGCGATGCAAAATCCTGTGTTGAAGATGTGTCGCACACCGGAAGTTCAAAGAAGCTGCGGGGCTATGATGTGGAGTTCTGAGCAATGTTCCCTCTAATTCTTTTCCTCTGTGTGCGGCAGTGTAGGGTCTCTGTGCGCTGCAGCCATGGCTATGTGCGCCATGAACCAGACCGCGCGTGTGTGCAGCGCCAAATATCACTCCAAACTTGTGCTTAAAAAACTGAAAAGATGGTGCATTTCCACCTGCAGTTTATAAGTTTAAATCCTAATACAGAACAGTGAGCTATTAACTATCAAAGAGCTGCATGCAAACTGTAAGGTATAGATTAGAACATTATGAATTTTCCCCCCAGTCTTTGATTATCCTAATGTTGCAAAAAGGTTTCACTTGGGTAGAAATCAATTCTTATCAGTACATTTACGTTTTAAATTCTCAGTGTATGCTTCTTCAGACCAAGAACCTTTAAACTATACTGTCTACCAGTATGGATGACTTGTGCCTCCTACAAATTGTATTCCTCTGTCTGATGTAACATTTTCTATACATTGATTTACATACTATGGGGTATATTCTCAAGAACGTGTGATAACTACCGCAAGTGTAGCTTAACGCAACCCTACACATCGCAGTCCATCACGGGAAAACAACTCTGGGGTCGATTCCGATTCGGGCCGGAAATTTCTCCGACCGAGCCGGACCCGGAGAGATTTCCGACCGAATCGGACCCGTGCAGTCCGACCGAACGAGTACGATGCGTCCGTATGTTATCGGACTCGAGTCGGTCGGACTCCCATTGAAGTCAATGGGAGCCGGTCGTACAACGCGCACGCGGGCTCCCATTGACTCAATGGAGTGCGAGTCGGACAAGGGCGCCCCCTACAGCGGGTACGCGGCGAAGCGACTCGCGCCGTACACGCAGAGGTGAGGGGACCCATGGGTCCCCCTGTGTGCGACTTCGCGCGGCTACGCGTACAGGGGGTCCGACACGGACCCCCAAAGTACGGCTCCGACTGCTCTTTCGAGCCGGAGTACAGCGGCTCGGTCGGACTGCTCGCGGCGCGCATCGTACTTACCCGGCCGGGGAACGTCTCCATTGTGCGGTGCGAGTCGAGTCCGAGCGAGTCGGTCGGAGCGGTTCGAGCCGGGAGCGAAGTCGGTCGGAGCGGTCGGGACGCCCGGACGAGTCGGTCAGCGAATTCGCATCGTACTCGCTCGGCCGGACCCGCGTACGGTTCGGTCGGGAAACAGGGCTCCGAATCGGATCCGGTAAAGCCGAATCCGATTCGGAGCCCTACCGGCCGAGATCGGAATCGGCCCCTCTGTGTTAACGTGGTATTCACAACATGGCGGTACCATGCGATAGTTACAGGACAACGCGTCAAATCAACGCGTTAGAAACAACGCAACGCCGCAAAAACGCGAAACCCCAATGCGAAAATAGTAGCGATGACGCCAATCGCGATACAAAAATCTACGAAAACCAGCCACAGGCCTGCAATTCCCACGCGTCATACGGGAAAATGCACCATAAAAGTAGAAAAAAACATACCAACAAAAGCCAAACAACAGCGAAGCACAATGGAGGCTGCCGGGGCACGTACAGAGGACAACCAGAACCCCACAAGCACCACGGAGGACCAGCCTGGGACCTCGGGGTCAGGGTAGGGCAAGGACAAGAAGAAGAGGAAGACGAAGTTCAGTCCGCAGGAAAACAGGATCATCATCACGGAGGTGATAGAACACCATCAATCACTGTTCGTCACCTCCACCGTGTCACTGGCAACTAAAAATTGAATATGGCAGACCATCGTGGACAAGGTGAATGCAGTTGGAGTGCTGAAGAGGACAATGGACGAGGTCAAGAGGCGCTGGAATGATGTGTAGCGCAAAACCAAGCTGAAACTCGCAAACAACCGGAAGGCAGCAATGCAGACTGGAGGTGGGAGTCCAGCGCCACAGAAGGAGCTGGATGAGATGGAGGAAATGGTGTCCACAGGCATCAGTGGGGAGACGGTGGCAGGAGTCGGGGGACCGGACACTGCTCAACATGACCGGACACAACAGCAACAGGGTGAGTAACCACCAGGGACTGGGGGGACGGGGGGAGATGGGCACAATGGCACACATGCACAATTAAGCATAGCACATCTGCGGACAAAACATGCCCCAGACCCACAACTCCCACCAAGAGACCAATGCACACAGGTATGCAACATCTCAGCACTGCAGAAGCACAGAACCCAGAGGCACACCACATGGAAGGGAGGATGGCTGCTAAATCAGAGCTGCAGGGGCGACTGCCCCAAAATGCGGCACACACACATAACATGCAGAGCACATCAACATTGACAACTAGGTGGCACAAACCTCAACACGTCCACAACAGAACAGAGGACACAACAGGTGCTGCTGATGGAGCAGTAAAAATAAAAAAATTTAACCCCTAACAAATTATATAATTAATTAATTAAAAATGTTAGTTAAATGTATTAATCAACATTGTATATGTGGGAATGGTAATATGCTAATGTACGTGCTAAATAATCTAATAATGAATGTCCGTGTGTCTAATCATAACGTAAGAATAAAAAGCGTACTAAATAAAATAAATGCATGTTTGTGCTTCATAGAAATAAAATGTGTCGTTGCAAAAACAATAGTGATGGTAAGTAAGGAGCAGCTTAAATGTCGCTTTTTGCTAGGTAACAACTAATTGGGGTACGTAGACGGGAGGGAAACGAAAGGGATATTTTTCTCTATTTTAATTATGTTTTATTTGCCTCAAATTAGTGCTTCTAAAGTAGAACCAAGTGGCGAGATAAAATGGCCGCCAGTGGGAAGATGTGCGCAGGCGCAAGGGGACACGTGGTACGGGATGAGATTGAAGAAATCTGGAGCCGCGTGATGACTCTGAGAGGCTAGGATGCAAGAAATGGTCAAGGCTGGTGTGACCTAATTGAACTGATAGTGTGCCGTAATGATCAGGAGAGAGTCCGTGGGAAAGGAGCCCAAGAGAAAGGACAATGACTGCGGAGTTCTTGAATGTGTCAAAAGAAGATACAAATGAACTGATCGAATCGGATGGAAATGTTTAATCGTATGGGAAAGGAAATGATCCAAGGACCCTTGAATCCAAGAGAACTTGATTAAAGAATGAATAAGCTGACATGCATGGACCAATGAGAGAAAAGCGTGATATTAAGGTTGCAACAGTTAGTTAACAAAGTTAGAATTGGGGTATAAGAGGGCCTACTCTTAGTGGGAGGGGGTCAGTTCCAGTCAGTTGCAGAGTTCCAGTCAGTTGCAGAGTTCCAGGGAAGTTCCAGAGAGTTGCAGTTCGAGAGTCGTGGTTGCAGTAGAGGAGACGGGTTGCAGGTAGCTGATGCTGACGAGCTGAAGTTGCTGTTGCGGTCTTAACTTTACAGTTGAGTATGAGAATCAGGCTATTTCTAATCCCAAAGTTAGGTTAGAAATCATTAGGCTAAATTAGGAAGCTAGGCAGATAACTAAGGTTTTTGGCTTCATGACAAAATTTCCTTTCTGCAATAAATTGATTATGCTTAATAAAATTGTGAATTTAAAATGAATAATTGAATAAAGTATTAAATCTTTTCATGTTTTTAAAATTATATAAAAATTAAGATTCTTTAAAAACCAAAATGACTCAGTGGTTATTTTCCTAATTGATTGTGACCTGAGTAATTGGTTGATTGTGATTCAGCTGGTCTTAATCACTATGAACTAATTTCTTAAATGAATGATTCATCGACAAAACAATGAGCAGGAATATCTTAAGAAATAATTAAAAGAAAGTGACAAATTAAGGTAAATAGATATCCTTGCTCTTCCAGCGGTACACAAAATGGTGTTCTCCATTTAGTTCTCATGCTTCTCCTAGGAGTACGGAATTTCATAAAGGTGTAAAAGGAAATCCAGGAGTGTATGTGTGTGTGTTTAGGCGATGTTTATGGGCCCCATCGTCATGTGGATATGAGAAATATAGTTTGCCCCTGGATGACCTATAAGTAGCCTGGGAGGAGGATAGTTTTTATTGTACGCGCTGCATCAGATTTCTTGGTAGCAGAGTTATGGTTTTCTATAGATTAGTTTAGTGATTATTGTTTATTGATTATTGATTATTTGATGACTAACACTATATGTTGAGTCGCGTTATGTTATATGTAAGTTTTCACGCTTCTGGGATGTAGGAAGTGGAACACGTGTGGCAAGAGAAGTCACATGGAATTTGGTACATGGTCTGAATTCATTTTGGTTATAACACAGGTTGTGTTATGTTAGGGTTTTCGGTGTGAAAAGTGTGTAAATGAAATAGCAAATCACGTTTACTTGTGAAACTTTGGCCTTAATTCTCAGGAGCATAGTCTCCACATGTGTCTTATCCCCAGAGAAACGAGTAAATTGTTTGTTTGAAAGAAGGGTAAGGTAGAGGGAAGTGCTACTTTATCGGCGAAAGTAAATAATTCTGTGGTAGGGTAGAGGTAAGCGCTGCCTACTGGAAAAACAGGATTCTTGTGTAAAAGGATAAAGCTGTCACTTTGTTTAGCGAATCAGACTATGGAATTGTCTATTTGTTGTAACTAACGGAGAAAACAGCGAAAAGAAAAATTGCCGATAAATTTTGTAAAGGAGGGGTAAAGAGTAGAAGTGACGTGGAAAAGTGCCGCGCTAGGATTGGTTAGTGCACTAGTCACGTGAATACAGAGCAGGAGTGACGTAGAAAAAGTGCCGCGCTAGGATTGGTTGGTTCGCGGACGGTGGAAATTGTTCTGATTGGTACGTTAGTGTGAATCGCGCTGTAATTGGACGAAGTTCCGTACACAGAAACAGCGTTAGAGTAAAGAGAAAACAAATAGAAAACATGCCGTATTACGAGTATGAAAGGGAGAGAACGTCATGGACAACGAAATTAAAGAATTTCTTTAAGAAAGACAAAAAGGTTGTGACTAGAGAGGGACAAGTAATTCCTCCGCCGAAATCAGCAGCTTCACATATGATGCTGAAATATGGATATCATACGTGCATATGGTTGGATAATTGGGTAAAATATACAAAGAATGATGGAGCATTGGCTTTTCCTGAAAATGGTTCTTTTAATGTAGCGATTTTACGGAATTTAAAAGAAAAGATGCTTAAATTGGAACCTAGACCTAGACCGACACAGTTTGAGGCTTTAACAAAATGGGAAGATGAGATGTACGAGAAAGAAAGATTCAGAGGTATGAAAGGTTATGAGTTCGTGCCCGGAAGAATGTGGGGAATGAATCACGAGGACAGAATAAAACGATGGAGATGTGCTAACATGACAGGAGGTTTGTTTCCAGCTTTTACAGTTGAGGAAGGGACTAAGAAAAACGGACTGAGAAAAAGAAACATTTAGAGAGAGAAAAGTATATGCATGAGAGCGAAACGGATGACGAGTTGCTGGAAGATATCTTAAATAAAAATCCACCTCCGTATCAGCAGAATTCTACAGTGGTGACACCAAATGCGCCACCAATAGAAGCTATGCGAAATGAAAGTCCAGAAAAAGACAAGAAATAAATAGGTCACAAGAACAAATAAGAACTTCCCAAATTGAGGGAATAGAAAATGATAGTGCAAGAGAATTGGCAAGGACAACAAAAGAACTAACTGAGAAAATTAGAGAATTAACAAAGAATATGGAAGCAGTTACCGTACCCGTAACAATAGGTCCAGTAATACCAGTTTTTGAGAATCAGAAAATTGATGAACGATCTTTGGTGATTCCCTTGAGTTCGCAATTCCAAAGAGAAAAGGAAAGAATAGAAACAAGTCCAGGTACGAGCAATTTGACTAGTGCGTACAGACCAAGTCCACCTGAAAATTTGACAGTAAATGAGTGTAGCGGTAGGAAAATGCCTATGGTAACTGAATCTGCAACAGTGACACCTGAAAAGAGTGGAAATTGGACAGAAATAAATAGTACTCCTATAGGTCCGACTCCTGATGAATTAAATGAGTGGATAAAAGCTTTTAAAATAAAAGAAACGGAAGAAAAACCATTAGATGTGATCAGATTGAAGATTGACATGGAAGAATTAATTCTAGGAACGATTGGTACAGAAAAGATAAAGAATTATCAGGATGATGAAATAATGTTTCTGTGCAAAAGTATAACATGGAGGGCAAAGAATTTACATGACAAACTAGAAGAAGTGGCCGGTGAGATTGGAATAGATTTTGCAAAAGTAAAAACGTTGCAGAAACCATACAGAGTAGATTTTTGTGAAAAAGATATTGAAAATTTGAATACAGCAGGAAGGCTGACACAGATAAAAGAGTTGATTGTTTTGTTGAGAAAATGGGGTGATGTGGACAGATGGAAGGTTAGATGGACAAAGAAGAATGAGAAAAGTGTAGACAAAGGTTCATTGGCTTTTATGATAACAGAAAAGGAACATGTTGTTAAAGAGTACCCTATGAGAGAAACTCCAGGTGGTAGTTATGTGCATGTTCCCTGGACTAGGCAGGACATCCTGTCATTTACAAATGACTTTCCAAAGTTAAGAGAAAAGCCAGTTGAGTGGTACCGACAGGTAGAAAGGTTTGTAAAGGTCTCGAAAGTGTTGTGGATAGATTTGGATGGATTGTTTGACATAGTAGTACCAACGGATCTGTGGTCAGAATGTAAGATTACAGTTGACTGGCCAACTACAGAATATCCAAGAGATCCTAAGACAGGAGCTCCAGGACCAGATGTGATGAAGAAATATGATAAGGTGATTACCTTTTTGAAAAATAAGATTCCTCCAAAAGAGACAGATTGGGTTAAGATTGATAGAACTACACAGGAAAGCAAGGAAAGTGTACATGCATATTATGAGCGATTGTTGTTGGTTTTCAAACAGTATAGTGGTTATGAGGAATTAAGTGAGAAGGATATGAGTCATTTTGTATACCGATTTGTATTTGGCTTGAAACAAGAAATAAGTGATATGATTAAGCAACATATGATAAACTGGCAGAATGCAAGTGTAGATGAGGTGCTGAGGTATGCTAAGTATTGTAGTGATGAAATAGAGAGTAAACAGCGTAAGTTGAAAGAAAAAGCAATGTGGGCACAAGTGAAAGTGGCAGAGAAACAAGAAGCTCAATTGGATAATAATAATGGAAACGAATCAGGACAAAATAAGATGCGACCAAATATAGGTAAAGGAAAAGGACAAGTGAGTCTAGAAGAGGCAAAGAAGAAATGGCCATGTCATAATTGCGGAAAATTGGGGCATTGGAGAAATGAGTGTAAGTTCCCACCTAAACCTAATCCGGAACATCAATCATTAACTCCACAGGTGCAGAATGAGGTAGTTGTTCAACAAAGTCAGGTGCCACAACCACCACTTCCCAACACTGTTAACCAGCAAAGATACAGTACAGAAACAGGATTCTACGGAGGAGAGCAGGTAACACAGTTGCCGAGAGCAGCTAACATTTCCCAGTATTGGTTGCATCAGAGTGAGGATGACCCAGATGAAAGTTTCTGACGGTGCGCAAGAGAGGGGAAAGAGTGCGTGCTTGGCGCAACTCTAGAGGTAGATCAGTCTGGTCCCTTTGTGGATGGAGAAGTGAATGGAACAAACGTAACATTCCTTGTCGATACTGGAGCTACCCGTTCTACTGTTAGGTCAGTGGAAATTCCGAACCTTCCTCTCTCAGGTGAATGCATCCAAGTGGTAGGAGTTGCCAATCAGCAGATTAAAACCCCACTTACTGAATTGGTAGAAGTAAAATTGGTTCTTTTAGGAAAATGCATAAATTTGTAGTGTGCGATTGTAGTCCTGTAAATCTTCTAGGTCGTGACCTCTTGTGTAAAATGAATTGCACAATTTATTGTACACCAGATGGAATTGGTTTTCAGACTTCAGACGAAGATGCTTTGTATAAAGTAACTTTGATGAATCAGGAACCTGAAATGAATGGTTGTTTCCTGCATTTGATGCAGAAAAACTTCCAGAAGAATTAAGAAGTGCAGTGAAAGAAAGTGTGTGGGATTTTACAGGAGAAGACATTGGATTAATGAGAGAAGTTGATCCGGTAAAAGTGACAGTGAAAGAAGGGATAAGTTATCCAAACACGCCACAGTACAAATTAACTCCAGAAATAATTGAAGGAATAACTCCTGTGATAAATAAGATGATTGAACAGGGAATTCTGAAAGAAATCATGAGCAGTCCATGTAATTCACCTATTATGGGACTGAAAAAGCCAAATGGAACATACAGAATAGTACAGGATTTGAGAAAGATCAACAAAATAGTTGTACCATGCTGTCCAATAGTGCCAAACCCTGCAGTGATTCTATATCAAATTCCGCATGAAGCTGAGTGGTACACTGTGATAGATTTGTGTCATGCATTTTTCTCTATTCCTTTGCATCCAGATAGTCAGCCATTATTTGCATTCCGTTTTGGAGAGCGTATTTTGGCATGGTGCCGAATTCCTCAGGGGTATACAGAGAGCCCCTCAATTTTTAATCAGATTCTAAAGAAATCTCTGGAAGATTTAAAAATGCCAGAAAAATCAGTGATGGTGCAGTATATCGATGACCTATTGGTGGCATCGAAAACCAAAGAGGCATGTGTAAGTGACACAATTGCTTTACTGAACCATTTGGAGAAAAGAGGACATAAGGTGTCCCCTTCAAAATTACAGTTTTGTCAGAAAGAAGTCCAGTATTTAGGACATAAAATTGAGAAAGGAGTGCGGAAAATAGCGACAGAAAGAGTAAGAATGATTCAAGGAATGAGAGCACCAATGACTCAAAGAGAGGTAAGAATGTTTTTGGGAATGGTTGGATATTGTCGACAATGGATAAGTGGATTTTCTTTGATTGCAAAACCATTACAAAAATTGACAAAGAAAGATGTAAAAGACCCTTTTGAGTTAAACAAAGAAGAAATGAAATCTTTCAAAGAATTGAAAAAGAAACTGTGTGAGGCCCCTGCATTAGGCATGCCTGATTATGAGAAAGATTTTGAGTTATACTGCAGTGAAAGAGATGGATGTGCATTTTCAGTACTGGTACAAAAACATGGCACCATGAAGAGGCCTATAGCTTACTTTTCAGCTGTTTTAGATCCTATAGCAAAGGCATTGCCTGGATGTTTGAAAGCAGTTGCTGCTACTTGTGTAAGTCTGGAACAAAGTGAAGGTATAGTGATGGGGTATCCACTGAGAGTATATGTTCCCCATTCAGTAGAAATTCTTTTGACAAGAACAAAAACACAGTACATGACACATAGTCGGCTGACTAAGTACGAAAAAGTCATCTTGAGCGCAGAAAATGTGACCATAGATAGATGCATAAATGTAAATCCTTCGACTTCATTGCCAGATGAAGAGAGTATAATTGAACAAGATGAAGTAGATCATGATTGTCTGAATGTGCTGGAATATTGCACAAAACCAAGAGCTGACATAAAAGATGAACCGTTAAAGGAATCCGATTATGTCATGTTTGTAGATGGTTCATGTTTACGCACAAAGGAAGGAGTGTTAAGCGCAGCTTATGCAGTATGCACAGTGGCAACTGTAATGGAAGCGTCTTGTCTGAAAGGAGTTAGGTCTGCCCAAGTTGCAGAACTAATTGCTTTGATTCAAGCATGTAAATTGGGGAAAAATGTACGAATCACGATTGTGACCGATAGCCAATATGGTTTCGGCATCGTACATGATTTTGGTCAGATTTGGTCACAAAGAGGATTTTTGACATCTGCAGGAACACCTATCAGAAATGGAGATTATGTTAAAAAACTGCTTGAGGCGATACAGCTGCCTAAACAAATAGCTGTAGTGAAGTGCAAGGCGCATAAGAAAAACGAAGATTACATAGCGGTTGGCAATAATTATGCTGACGAGATCGCTAGATATTGTGCGGAAAACATGGCGTCCCTGAACAGAAATAGAGAAAGGGAGCATGTCTCTTGTCCTTTGCTTTTCACTAATGCAGTCGAAACATGGGATGAAGTAAGGCAGTTACAAGAAACAGCAAGAGATGAGGAAAAGGATTACTGGATTAAAGCAGGATGTAGAAGACAGGAAGATAATGGAGTGTGGGTATACAGAGATGAAAGACCAGTTATGCCTGATAGCATGATTGCAGACATGGCACGGATGTACCATGGACAAGCTCATATTGGGAGAGATGCAATGATCAGACTTTTTAGACAAACTTGGTATAATCCAAAATTCAGAGCCATTGCTGAAAGTCTTTGTCAAAGATGTCTTATTTGTCAACAATTTAACCCAGGAAGAAAGACAGTAGTGAGTCTAGGAACAATAGGACGAGAAGGAGGTCCATTCACAAGGATACAGATGGATTTTATTGAGATGCCCCCTAGTAACAGATTAAGATATGTTCTGGTGGTCGTCTGTTTGTTCTCTCGTTGGGTGGAGGCATACCCCACAAGAAGGAATGATGGAACAACCGTGGCAAAACTTATGCTACGAGAGTTCATTCCGAGGTATGGTTTTCCAGTCACAGTTGAGACAGATAGAGGAACACATTTTCAAAATGAGTTGATCCAATTGATTTGTGAAGCATTGAGTATTAAACAAAAACTACATTGTGCTTACAGACCCGAAGCTTCTGGGGTAGTAGAGCAGATAAATGGAATAATTAAAAACAGATTAGGAAAAATGTGTCAAGCTACAGGACTCAAATGGCCAGATGCACTGCCTCTTGTTCTGATGACCATCAGAAGCATCCCTGAAAAAGAAAACGGGACTCAGTCCTCATGAAATGATCATGGGACGAGCAATGAGACAAGCCCACGTACCAGTCAACAAGTTATTGACAATAACTGATGATCTAATACTGGATTATTGCAAAGGACTGGCTGATGTGGTGCGTTCTGTGTTTCATCAGGTTGGACCGGATGCGACCACTCTTGAAAGAAAACCAGCCCACGACTTGAATCCAGGAGACTGGGTCCGTATTAAAGTCCACAGGAGAAGAAACTGTCTAGTTCCGCGTTGGGATGAGCCAAGACAGGTAATCCTAGTAACAACGACTGCTGTCAAGTGTGCAGGAGTAAAGAACTGGGTTCATGCCAGCCACACAATCAGAATTCCAGAACCTACAGATCGACATGTGAGTCGGCGTCTGGAAGTGTGGGATAAAAGTTTAACGGCGGGAACAACGAAGTTAAAAGAAAGGGTGCCAGAACTTGAAGATCGACCTGAAAGTCGACATCTGGAGACCCCAACGGAAAACACCTCTAGAGAAGAAGAGGAACAAGAAGAAGAAGAAGAAAGAAATTCAGAAGTTCCAGAACTTGAAGATCGACCTGTAAGTCGACATCTGGAAATATCTGACACAACTTCAGGATCTGATGATTCAGCTGCAAATTGGGAAGAATTCCGAAAGGGAACTTGGGGTTATAAACCAATTAGAGAAGAAACTGAGCAAGAAATTGAGTTAGATGAACAACCAAGTACAAGTTATGGTGGAAATCCTTCAGAAACAATATTAATAGATGAAGTAGGGAAAGAAGTACACAAAAAGTTAGAAAATCGAGAAGAACCCCGAGGAGCAATAGGGATAGATAGAGAAACAGGAGAACAGGGAAATTTAGAAGCAGATAAGGAGGAAAACACCAAATCGGAAGAACCCCGAGGAGGGACAGTGATAAGGGAAAACGAAAAGGAAAAGACAGATCCACCAGTAGGAGATGACGAGATTATAAGTTTCAAAATAAGAAACAATAGTGAGACAGTTGAAACAGAAACAGAAGAAAGTGGAGGAGAGGAAAAAGCAAAGACTGAATCAAGAAAAAGAAATTGGAGGTCGGAAAGAGAAGAAAGAGAGGGTGAGGTAAAAAGGCCAAGAAAAGGAGATAATTGGCCCAACAGCTATGTAAGAAAATTGAGATATAGAATAATAAGAGCAGAAGATGAAGATGCTGAACAAGTAAATGAAGTAACAAGTCAAAAGGGACAAGAAAAACCCAGTGGAAAAAGATTACAAAAGTCCAAAAGGACAAGGAAAATAAATTCAAAATTTAAGTCACCTGAGTGGCTGTATATTGCACTAACAGATTACAAAGGAGAAGAAGAAAACACTCACGGAAACCAGAGACTGAGAAGTCGGATGGGAAAAGGTGAGATGCAACAAAAGGACTGAAGTGAAGACTTAAAGTGCTTCTGCTGGACGTGACAATTTTACTGGATGTGACAAATCACCGGATGTGACAACGAAAGAATTCTGGAGAGAATTAAAGAAAGTACCAAGCAAAGACTTTTGAAAGCAGAGTGGCGTCTAAGTCATTTTGAGGTGTAGTGACACAATTTTCTGAAAAATTAACAAATAGAAAAAGAAAAATGGAGAATAATGAGAATAGAAGAAATAAATGTGATTTTATAAAGAGATGGTGCAAAATGTGCTGCTTTTGTACAGGGTTATTAATGACCATATGGATAGTATTAGCAATCACAATTCCTATTAGTGTAGCTGTGATAGAAGCAAAGAATGATACTAAACAAGAAAAAGAAACTAATATTAAAGAACAAGTTGTTTTAAGAAGTAGTGCAGAGTTGCATAAGGATAGGTCAGTAACAGATTTTTCAAAGAATGTTTTTACAAAGTTGTTGTATGAGTACGTAAAAACAATGGAAGTGAGAGATTGTTATGTTTGTATGCAATTGCCTGCATCAGTATCTGAAGGTGTGACTTATCATCACTTACCTTTGACTTATGGAATAACATGTAGTGTAATAGCAAGTTTATTTTATAAAACTGGTAGATTAGAATCTTATTATACTGATATAGATAAGATATTTGCAAACATTCCTGTAGTGCCAGAACTTAACAAAGTAAAACCAGCAAAGGTTTTAGGAGAATTTTTTTAGAACATAGAAAATTAACGTTAGAAGAAATAGTTAGTAACAACCTTACCTGTGAGTTAAGGAAAGAAGAAAAAGTATTTCTAGACATGGTTGAGGAAAAGAAGAATGAAATTTAAAAAGAAGCAATAAAAGAGGAAGGAAAACGCTTATGGACGTTTGAGGAAGGAAATCATGAAGGGAAAAGATAAAGGCAGCAATGACTTTAGACTGGCCGTAAACAGGAAAGTTGTGCATTAGGAGAAATAAGACAGTCTATGACAATTACTTTGTAGGTTCCAGTGTCTGCCATGACAATTATCAAATTCTGGGAGGTTGGGGATTCAAAGGTGGAAAAGATCCAATATTTCCAGGTATCTATTATATTTGTGGGAATAGAGCTTATTACAGGTTACCGGACCATTGGTATGGAACTTGCTATGTAGGCCTGGTCTTTCCAAAAATCTTTCACATGGACAGAGAAGAAAAGGGAACATACAAGATGATTAATGGATTTAAACGTAGAAAGAGGGAAAGTTTTTCAGAAGTTGTAGGAGATATTTTTGGAGCATTGATACCAGCAGTGGGAATATCTTTGAATGCATTTAAAATTCGGAAGTTATCCACAGTAGTAGATCGTTTGTCTACAGATACTGCGGGAGGGTTCTTAATGGTAAATACCGAAATGGTTGCCATGAGAGCTATGGTGATGCAAAATCGGCTTGCCCTTGATATTCTTTTGGCAAAAGAGGGTGGAGTCTGTGGAATGTTGAAAGTCCAACATTGTTGTACTTACATTCCGGATAACAGTGATAATATACAGAAGTATATTACAAATATTACAAGTCTGCACAAAGAATTAGTCCCACTGGAGGTTGAAAGTGTTTTGGGAAAACTTGGTAGAGGGTTTTCCTCAGTAGCAAATTGGTTAACTAGGATGAGTAAACTAGTAATAGGGAAAGTTATAATAGTAGCAACTATAATGATATTGTTAGCCATGACATTGAAAATAGTAATAACATGTATAAAGAGAAAAGTAAGACAGAATAAGATAAGAAGAAATAACAGAATAATGAGAGAAAGAGAGAGAGAAATGGGTGAAATTGAGTTGGAGAAAATGAAAGAAAGCATGTATAAAGAGACTAAAAGGCAAGATGAAGAAGAGACAGATATATGAATAACAGAAAGTAAAGGATGAAAGACATGCTGCCTGAAAAGAAGTATGACTTGGTTTTATGTGGTGATTTAAAAATCACCAAAGGGGGGATTGATGGAGCAGTAAAAATAAAAAAATTTAACCCCTAACAAATTATATAATTAATTAATTAAAAATGTTAGTTAAATGTATTAATCAACATTGTATATGTGGGAATGGTAATATGCTAATGTACGTGCTAAATAATCTAATAATGAATGTCCGTGTGTCTAATCATAACGTAAGAATAAAAAGCGTACTAAATAAAATAAATGCATGTTTGTGCTTCATAGAAATAAAATGTGTCGTTGCAAAAACAATAGTGATGGTAAGTAAGGAGCAGCTTAAATGTCGCTTTTGCTAGGTAACAACTAATTGGGGTACGTAGACGGGAGGGAAACGAAAGGGATATTTTTCTCTATTTTAATTATGTTTTATTTGCCTCAAATTAGTGCTTCTAAAGTAGAACCAAGTGGCGAGATAAAATGGCCGCCAGTGGGAAGATGTGCGCAGGCGCAAGGGGACACGTGGTACGGGATGAGATTGAAGAAATCTGGAGCCGCGTGATGACTCTGAGAGGCTAGGATGCAAGAAATGGTCAAGGCTGGTGTGACCTAATTGAACTGATAGTGTGCCGTAATGATCAGGAGAGAGTCCGTGGGAAAGGAGCCCAAGAGAAAGGACAATGACTGCGGAGTTCTTGAATGTGTCAAAAGAAGATACAAATGAACTGATCGAATCGGATGGAAATGTTTAAGCGTATGGGAAAGGAAATGATCCAAGGACCCTTGAATCCAAGAGAACTTGATTAAAGAATGAATAAGCTGACATGCATGGACCAATGAGAGAAAAGCGTGATATTAAGGTTGCAACAGTTAGTTAACAAAGTTAGAATTGGGGTATAAGAGGGCCTACTCTTAGTGGGAGGGGGTCAGTTCCAGTCAGTTGCAGAGTTCCAGTCAGTTGCAGAGTTCCAGGGAAGTTCCAGAGAGTTGCAGTTCGAGAGTCGTGGTTGCAGTAGAGGAGACGGGTTGCAGGTAGCTGATGCTGACGAGCTGAAGTTGCTGTTGCGGTCTTAACTTTACAGTTGAGTATGAGAATCAGGCTATTTCTAATCCCAAAGTTAGGTTAGAAATCATTAGGCTAAATTAGGAAGCTAGGCAGATAACTAAGGTTTTTGGCTTCATGACAAAATTTCCTTTCTGCAATAAATTGATTATGCTTAATAAAATTGTGAATTTAAAATGAATAATTGAATAAAGTATTAAATCTTTTCATGTTTTTAAAATTATATAAAAATTAAGATTCTTTAAAAACCAAAATGACTCAGTGGTTATTTTCCTAATTGATTGTGACCTGAGTAATTGGTTGATTGTGATTCAGCTGGTCTTAATCACTATGAACTAATTTCTTAAATGAATGATTCATCGACAAAACAATGAGCAGGAATATCTTAAGAAATAATTAAAAGAAAGTGACAAATTAAGGTAAATAGATATCCTTGCTCTTCCAGCGGTACACAAAATGGTGTTCTCCATTTAGTTCTCATGCTTCTCCTAGGAGTACGGAATTTCATAAAGGTGTAAAAGGAAATCCAGGAGTGTATGTGTGTGTGTTTAGGCGATGTTTATGGGCCCCATCGTCATGTGGATATGAGAAATATAGTTTGCCCCTGGATGACCTATAAGTAGCCTGGGAGGAGGATAGTTTTTATTGTACGCGCTGCATCACTGCATGTGCGTAGGAACTGGCCAATCACATATGGCACTGCAGGGAAATGTGAGGTGACAATGTACAAGTACAAACCCACATCCGTGATGTGGTCAGAATGTCCACTGTCCCGCATCAAATAGGCAGCTCCCCCCAAACAGTCACAATGTACACTGTTGATCCAGCGCAATATTAGCCAACAACATTCATACACCATATACTCACTTGGGCCCATACATTCACACTACACTAATACTTACGCTGGGTGTCAGATGTACTCTTTTATCAAAGTCCCTGCTACCAATTACCTTCTGATTGAAGAGTAATAACTTACCAATGGATCCTTTGCTAATTGGGAAGTTTAAAATGAGTGACATTCCTTATAGTACATAATCCTGAAATAACCACTGAGTCAGGAAGTTTTAAAATTGTTTATCTAAAGTTTTAGCAGAGTAAAATACAGAAAACACGGTACTTGATTGAAATACCCAAGAAAAAGCATAGAAATGATTTTGCTAATAAATGACGGTGTTTAAGGAAGAGGAGAAGATAGAGACAGCAGCGCAACTAAAGGTTGCAGTATAGTTACCTAAATGCGAGAACCAAGCCCCTTGGCCAAGGAGTTGGAAAAGATAGGACCCAGGAAGGATGAAGAGCAAAGACTTCTTCCAGGATCAGGACAGGACCGGTGACCTCTCTACAACGACGCCTGCGCCGTTCCCCTCTCTGATACTCGACTTCTCCTCGATTCTCCCGTTCTTCCTTCTAATGGACTCTGCCGCCCCTCCTCAGGACCTCTTCTGGACAGGGATTCAGTCTGCAATCGATCAGCTTAGCGGTCTGGAGCTCTTCCTGTCAGCATCTCCGCTCTCCTGTGCTTCAAGACTTCTGACTCTCTAATTAACTAATTCTATATCTATTATACCCTTCTACGCCCATGTACCTCCCCTTAATGTTGCTAAAATATGGGACCACTACTTCTGATTGGACAGGGACAGGGGTGGATTCTCGCACCATATCGATTTGGCCTAAATTGTAAACGCCTATTGTCTTTACGTTCCCGCCCCTTCAAATTAATACATTCACTTTATTTCCCACCCGTCTCACGACAAATGTTATACATTTTACAAGGGAAAAGTATCATTTTGTCCTCCGGAAACATGAAGTACAGCATCTTCGGCCAATGGGTCATGGCCTTGGAAGACGTCCAAGTTGACTTCACTTGTCAGGCACACAGGACACATGCGCAGAACCATCTGTCTCTCGAGTTACAAGTCACCAACCCAGGCCCAAGTTTACGAATTACTAAAAGTGCAAGAAGAAAATATTAAAATCACAAATAAAAAGTTTCACTGTATAACCACTTTCCCATCTCTATTCCCAATTAATTATAATACTATCCTGCATTAGTAGCATTAAGAAAACGACAATTTAATAATGACATGAGAGCAAGCTTAAGCATGTGAAAACATTTAGCGGCCATTTTAGCGCACACTACGCAGAAGCAGAAGTTTCCCACCAAGCAAAGAAAGACGTCACACCATGTGATCAGGTTGCGACATGCGCATTGAGGTTCCCGCGCTTTAGCGGACATTTTGGATTACAGACAAGCGTTATTCATTAGTAAAACACATAAGCAAGCTTCTGTCCCTCTTGTGTTTGTGAATGCAAAGTTTAGTTTTGACAATACAAGTTTAATAATTAATACTATAAGGAAGATTGCGTACAAGCAAGTTTCATTTTTGAAACCTTGCTCCATCAATCCCCTCTCTGATGGCGTTTCTGAGCCATCAAAAATACTACCCTCAATCAGATGCCAACTTCTAGCAATTCGTTTCATTCTCATTTTTACATTTTCTGTTTTTCACATCCCCTTTCAACTTTTTGTATAAATCACTTCTCCATTCTTCAAGTTCTATTTCATCTAGTTTTCTCTTCTTTCCTTTTCCTGTCACTTTATATGTTCCATTCTTTCTACAGCATTTGCACCATATTGTTATTGCCAATATTATTATTGCTATCCCTGCTAGGGGTACTAATATTTGACCTATAATTCCTTTCCCTACATTAGCAAACCAGGTTCCAATTGACGCAATACTATTTGTCAATCTTTCCCATACTCTATCAACTTCCAGTGGTTTAAGTTCTTTCTCAAGTTTAGTTATGTTCTGAATATACGTTCCACTTTCTGCACTCTTATCAGGAATATAAGTGCAACAATGTTTCGTCTTCAATAATTTACAGACTCCTCCCTCTTTTGCCAATAGAATGTCAAGAGCAAGTCGATTTTGCATTACCATAGATCTAATCGCAACCATCTCCGTATTAATCATTAGAAAACCTCCAGCAGTATCCGTTGATAAACGATCAACCACTGTAGACAATTTACATATTTTCCTTGAGTTCAGAATTATTCCCACTGAAGGTATCAATGCACCAAATATATCACCTACAATTTCTGAAAAACTAGCTCTTTTACTACGTATTAATTCATTATTGTTTTCATTGCTTCCAGTGTTTCTTTTTACGTGGTATATCTTTGGAAAAATTATTCCAAAATAACAACTTCCATACCACCGTGCAGTAAGCTTAAAGTAAGCCTTATTCCCGCATACATAATAAATTCCAGGAAAAACTGAATCTGTTCCTCCTTTGAGTCCCCAACCTCCAAGAATTAAAAAATTGTGTTCACATTCACTGGTACCGATGAAAACATTGTTATAATCAGTCTTTAACCTATGAAGACAAATTTTCCCTTTCTTTACGAAATCCAGAGCCATTGCAGCTTGAGCTTTACCAGGTGTATAACTCCCTTCCTTCTCCGCCCAAGGTGGCAACTGAGCCTTATGCTCTAAAGCTTTCTTTTGAAAATCATGTCTTCTATCTTCTACTAAATTCAAAAATATCTTTTCTTCTTCTAGTAAAGAACATGTTAGATTGTGTCTTTGTGCATGTGTTATGTCTATCGATTTCATTGTTAAGAAAAGCTCTCCCATAAACTGTGCGTCTTGACTACTAAGCACTGGGTTCATACTCTTGCGAATCGGAACCTCAGAAAATATCACATCTAAGTTTGAATAATAATACTGTAGCCTACCTGTTCTATAAAATAAACTTGTTAATACACTACATGAGATGCCATATGTCAGTGGTAAATGATGGTATGTTAATCCTTCCGCTACTGATTCAGGTAACTTCATACAGACATAACAATTACTAACTTCCATTGTGTCTACATACTGAAACAATAACTTTGTGAAAACATTTAAACTAGTGTCGTTATCAGCTATTTCATGATGAATTTCTGCCTCATCTTCTGCCATTAATTCTACTCTATTGCCCTTCATGTTTGCTGTCCTCCCTTTAGTTTCATTATTAATCTTCTTATCTATTATCATAAGGTAAGGAATTGCTACAATCAGGACTAACCATACTATAAGCACCATTACTAGACTACATATGCAGATTGCACAGCATCTCCTACAACAATTTCGTTTTGGTCTCCCAGTAACTCTATCGTCAGGCATTTTTCGACAAGGAAGATTGCTCTTCTTATCTCTTCTTCTTTTCTTTAGATGATTCTTTTGTTTAGTCAGGGTGGTCTTGTTTCTTCTTCGTATGTTAGTTCTGCACTTGTTCCTTCGCCACCACTGTCACTTGACTCTGAGCTTTCAAAATCTTCAAGAATGATATAAGTCCAGTCAGGACCCTTGAATTTGTTATTCACAAGTCTCAGTCTTTTACGTTTTCTTTTTCCTGACTTTTTCTCTTGTTCAGGTTGACTTGTCACTTCAGGTACTTGTTCTGGATCTTAACTTCTGGTTGTTATGTGGTATTTTACTCTTTTAATGACACTTGGCCAATGATCTCCTTTTCTTGTTTTCTTTGTTGGCACTGTTTCTCTGTTTACGTCTTCAAAGATCTCGTTATTTTCACTGCTCAATACTGTTTTGTTTTCTTTTGATTACTGCTTCTTTTGTTTGTTCTTTTTCAGGTCTGATTGGTTTCTCTTCAGTAGCTCCCCAATGACTTTCAAGATGTTGACCTTGTTCCTTTTTTATTTCTTTATGTTCATTTGTATCAACCCCTTTTTCTTTAGTGAGTTCTTCTTGATCTAACTGCTTCTGATCAGGGCTTATTGCACTGTGAACTTCTGCAGCCTGACCGGATTCTTCTAAACCTGTCTTTCCCTATGTAAAGTCTATTAAATCTTCACTGTTTTGTGTCCAATTTTCTTTCCCTATCTTATTTTGTTCAGGATCTTTTACTATCTTTTCTTCTTGATCCTGAACTGCTTCTTCTTCACCTATCTGATCTTCTTCAATTTCTTCCAATTTTGTTTGATTTCTCGTTCTGTAATATACTTCAGGAACTTCTACCACTGGTATCCAAACCTGTGCTCGGTTGTTCTCCGTCAGCTTCTCTCGAACCTCTATCCTGAGATTCTTCTGCTGGGCAACCTTCAGCTTCTTCAGTGATTGGTGTTGTCTGTGGATTCTCTTCTTCAGGTTCTGGTACTCTCTTTGTGTGGCTTACGTGAATCCAATTAGGAAATCTTGCACACTTCACTGCTGTATTGGTGGTCAATATAACTTGACAAGGTCTGCTCCACCTGGGTGATAGACACGTTTCTCTGGTGTGATTCTTCACTATCACCCAATCACCAGGATTCAGATCATGTTCTAGTTCAGGCTGCCTGGAAACTGCGTCTTCTCCAACCTGATGAGAGACAGAACGCACTAGGTCATCCAATCCTTTGCAATAATCCAGAACCATATCATCAGATATATTCACTAATTTGTTTGTGGGAACATGTGTTTGTCTCATTGCTCTTCCCATCATTATTTCATGAGGGCTTAATCCTGTCGTTATGTCAGGTATGCTTCTGAGTACCATCAAAACAAGTGGCAATGCGTCTGGCCACTCTAATGATGTTGATGCACACATTTTTCCCAATCTTGACTTTATAGTGCCATTTAATTGTTCAACCACTCCAGAAGCCTCTGGGCGATATGCACAGTGCAATTTCTGTTTGATTTGAAATGCTTCACAGATTATCTGGATCACTTCGCTATTAAAGTGTTTTCCTCTATCTGATTCCAAAGATACTGGGAAACCAAACCTAGGTATGAGCTCACGTAACAACAGTTTTGCAACTGTAATACTGTCATTTCTCCTAGTAGGGTAAGCCTCCACCCACTTTGAAAACAGACACACTATGACCAGTAAATATTTTAGCCCTCTACACGGTGGTAACTGTATGAAGTCGAACTGTAGTCTTATAAATGGGCCCTCTGCCTTTCCAATCTTTCCAAACCCAATTATCGTTTTCCTGCCGGGATTATGCATTTGGCAAGTTAGACATCTCTGGCAAAGACTCTCTGCAACAGCCCTGAATTTGGGATTGTACCAATTTTGTCTGAACAGCCTAATCATTGCATCTCTCCCTATGTGTGTGTCTCCATGATGCATTCTGGCCATTTGTGAGAGTAAACAGTCTGGCATGACTGGTCTGCCATCTGCACTGATCCACACTTTCATCTTCTCCTCTTTGGGAGCAACCCACTTTGATCCACAAATTTTTCTCACTTTCATCAACCTCATCTTGCAATTTCTTCACCTCATTCCAAGTTTCAGGTGGCATATACAGCATAAGTTGGCAGCTGATTCCCATTCTTTCCACCCTCTTATTGACTGACGTTCTTGTTTTGGCACAATGTTGAGCCACCAAGTCTGCATATCTGTTGCCGACTACCACCCAGTCATCTCCTGACTGGTGTGCGGCACATTTCACCACAGCCAATTCTTTTGGTGATTGTATTGCTTCTAGCAATTCCCTTACAAATTGTCCATTTTTAATGGGGGATCCTGAAGAAGTCATGAAATCCCTCTGCATCCACAGTTGGCCAAAATCATGCACAACCCCGTAACCATATTGACTATCTGTAAATATGGTCACTCTCTGATTCCTCCCAATTTTGCAAGCTTTTATCAAAGCAATCAATTCAGCTACTTGTGCAGATTTTACTCCTGGTAAATAGGATGCTTCGACTATTCCAGTTAATTCACATACCGCATAGGCAGCAGTTAGTTTACCATCTTCATGTCTTTGACATGAACCATCGACAATTAGCTCCCTGTCTGGCTTTTTAAGAGGCTGTTCCTCTATGTCTGGGCGTTGTTTTGTACATAATTCTGTAATTTGTACACAATCATGTTCATCTTCTTCGTCATCTTTATTTGTTTCATGATATGGGTCCGGCAATAAAGTTGCAGGATTTATTATTGTATACCTTACCATGGTCACATTTTCAGCACCCATTATTATCCTCTCATATTTAGTCAGCCGACTAGGAGTAAGATGCTGAGTTCGGGTTCTTGTCAACAGAATCACAACTGCATGTGGAACATACACTTTTACAGGATGTCCCATCACAATTGACTCGCTTTGTTCAATGCTCAAACAAGTTGCTGCCACTGCTTTTAAGCATCCTGGCAACGCGGCTGCTACTGGGTCCAATGTAGCAGAAAAGTACGCTATAGGACGTCTGTCTAGTCCATGTCTCTGAGTTAGGACAGAAAGTGCACAATTTTCTCTCTCTTGACAGAATAATGCGAATTCTCTTTTATAATCAGGCATGCCTAAGGCAGGTGCTGAACAAAGTGCATTTCTCAATTTTACAAAAGCTTCTACACTTTCATCCTCCCACTCAACAGGGTCCTTTGCTTTCTTTTTCGTCATGTTAATTAACGGCTTAGCTAACATGGAGAAATTTGGTATCCATTGTCGACAGTAGCCTACTATTCCTAGGAACATCCGCACTTGTCTTTGGGTTACAGGCATTTGCATTCTCTTTATTAATTCTACTCTTTCAGAGGTTATTCTTCTTTTTCCCCTCTCAATTTGATGTCCCAGATATTTAACAGCTGTCCTGCAAAACTGTAACTTTTCAGGTGAGACTTTATGCCCTTCCTCAGCCAAAAGATTTAATAATGCTATGGAGTCTACAACACAGTCTTCTCTGGTGGTCGACGCCACCAATAAGTCGTCGATATATTGGACTAAGACTGAGCTTCCTGGCATCACTAGTTTTTCAAGGCATTTTTTCAGTATCTGGTTGAAGATGGAAGGACTTTCTGTGTACCCCTGAGGAACACGATTCCACACATAGACCTTGTTCTCAAATTTAAATAAGAAAAGATACTGGCTGTCTGGATGCAATGGTATTGAAAAGAATGCTTGACACAAATCAATTACTGTGAACCATCCTGCATTCCAAGGGATCTGGTATAGAATTACTGCAGGATTTGGTACTATGGGACAACATGGTTCCACAATCTTGTTTATTTTACGCAGGTCCTGAACAATCCTATATTTTCCACTAGGTTTCTTTAGTCCCATGAATTGGTGAATTACATGGGCTACTCATTACTTCTTTTAGGATGTTTTGTTCTACCATTCGTTTTATTTCTTCAAGGACTCCTGCTTTTACTTCTGCACTCATTTTGTACTGTCTGGTATTTGGGAAAATTTCACCTTCTTTTACCGTAATTTGAACTGGATCTATTTTTGCCATAAGTCCTACCTCTTTTCCGGTGAAATCCCATACTATTGGGTTTACTGTACCATTTAATTCTTCTGGTAACTCATCTCTTGTTATTAACGAAAACATTTCGTCTATTTCTGTACCTTGTTTTGCAACCATAATTTTATATACATGGTCCTCATCTGGTGTCTGAACTGCCACACCGTCTGGCGTGCAGAAAATTGTACAGTTCATTTTGCACAATAAATCCCTACCTAATAAATTTACTTGGCTAGAATCGCACACTACAAATTGGTGCATTTCTCTGAAGTTTCCTATTTTGACTTCCATTGGTTCTGTAAGAGGCGTTCTAATTCTTTGATTAGCTACCCCTACTACTTGGATATCTTCACCAGAGAGAGGAAGGTCTGGGATATCTGCTGATCTCACCGTAGACCTGGTAGCACCAGTGTCTAAAAGGAAAGTAATATCATTACCTTTCACATTTCCTTCAACATATGGACCAGACTGATCTACCTGTAAGGATGCGCCAAGTACGCACTCCTTCTTCCCCTCTCCTAGGCACCGTCATGAGTTGAATTCACAGTAATTGTCCTGCAAAAGAAATTGTGATGTCATATAATCATTCTTACCACTCCCTCCTGGGTATCCAATGTCTGTACCATGCTTTGCTCTGCTTACATTACCCTGAACAGGTGGAGGTGGTAATTGACTCTGGGGATTTACACCCTGCTGTGAGTCATTCTGCGCCTGTGGATTTAAGTTTTGATTTGGGCCATTATTATTCCGAATCTTTTTACATTCGTCCTTCCAATGCCCCAATTTTCCGCATCCATGACAAGGAAATTTCTTTTTAGCTTCTTCTCTACTCATTCGTCCTCTAAATTTTCCACCATTTCCCGTATCACCACTCGTTCCAGAATCTTTTCCTTGATTTTCACTCGGATTTTCCAAATTAATTCCCTGCTTCTCTGCCATTTTCACCTGTGCCCACATCACCTTTTCTTGTAATTTCTTGTGTCTATCCTCAATATCGTCTCCACAATATTTCGCATACTTCAGAATCTCATCTATGGGCTTTCCCTGCCAACACAGCATGTTTTGTTTAATCATCTGGCAAATCTCTGGCTTCAGACCGTAAACAAACCGATACACAAACTGACTCATGTTTTTGTCTCCAATGTCCTCGAATCCACTATACTGTTTAAACACCTGCAATAAACGCTCATAATAGGAATGTACTGATTCACTGGCTTCTTGGGTGGTTCGATCTATTTTCACCCAATCTGTTTCTTTCGGTGGTATTTTCCCTTTCAGGTATGTTATCACCTGCTGATACTTTTTCATTACATCATTTGACGGGGCACCTGTCTTCGGATCTCTAGGATATTCATCACTTGGCCAATCCACTGTGATTTTACAATCTGTCCATAAATCGGCAGGTACCACTATGTCAAACAGACCCATCCAAATCCTTCAACAATACCTTTGACACCTTCACAAACCTTTCAACCTGCTTGTACCATTCAATTGGTTTTTCTCTCAATTTTGGAAAATCATTCGTAAATGACAAAATATCCTGTCTGCTCCATGGGACATGTACATATCCTCCTCCCGCAACTTCTCGCATTGGATACATCTGGTCTGCTTTTCCTGTTTCCTTCATCACATATTCTGATGCTGTTCTACTTGTTCGTGCCTCTTCCTTTTTCTTGGCCCACCTAGTTCTCCATTTATCTAGGTCTCCCCATTTTTGTAAAACTAACATTAATTCTCTTATTTGTAATCTTCTTCCAGAGGCATTCATATTTTCTAAGTCTTTGTCTGAAAATTCTGGTCTATAGGGTTTCTGTAATACCTTTGATCTCCCTATTTCTATTCCCATCTGTAATGCTAAATTGGACAATTTTTCATGAAATAACCTTACATTTCTGGTGATACTCCTGCATAGGAACAATAATTCTTCTTCATCATAGGTATTTAAGCGTTCTAGTCCTACATTTCCTGCTATTATTTCTTCTAATTCGACTTTTAATTTATAAATGTCCATTATTTTCGGAGGTGTGCACTGTTTAACTGACCCTTGCACCCATCTTTCTAGATCTTCAGGTGTTACTATGGTAGCACTTTTTGCTCCCGATGAAGTTACTAAACTTACATCTTTTGAACCTGCAGGTACATCTTTTCTTGGAGTACTATTTACAGAACCTCGAATAGGCAAGTCCATAAGTGATATTGTGGATTCACAGTCACTAAATTGATCCTCAATTATAACTGGAGCTTCAGGTTTGGGATTACTCACAGGAGTAGGTGTAAGTATGGGTTGAGGACAATTTCCTGAGTACCATATAATGGAACTACTGGACCAATTGTTACAGGAATAGTCAATGAATCAGGGTGTACTTTTATCTGAGTTATTTTCTGTATTAATTCTGCTCTGGTCTTTTCTAGGGCTTCTTTTTCTTTGTCATGAAGTATTCTAGTCGGGGTAAATTCATGCATTACTTGTGGTACCATTGGAGTTTTCGGTGGTGCACTTGGGGTGCATCCACTTGTCCCTTCCTGATATGGTGGGGGATTTCTTAACATTTCTTCCATAAATTCGTCTTCTGAATCCTCATTTCTCATTAAATGTTTTGTCTTTTCTGTACATTTGCCTCCTGATTTCTCTCCTTCTGTAAATAATGGATACAGTCCCTCTGTAATCCTTGCCCTTCTCCATTGTTTCATCTGACCCTCTCTCGACTCACGTAAATATCTGGGGAAAAGTCCTGGGTAACTCCTATTACTTCTAGATCTATCCCGCTCAAATGCCTCGGTTTCCCATTATTCTAGAGCTTCGTACTGAGTTAATCTAAGTCTGGGTTCTAAATCATTCATCCTCAATCTCAAGTTTTGAAGAATTCGCCCATTGAACGTGCCATTCTGGGGAAATGCTAATATTCCATCATTTTTGGTGTATTCTATCCAATTCTCCATCCATACACAAGTATGATAACCTCTCTCCATCATCATAAATGATGCTGGCGTTTTAGCTGGTGGAATAATAATTCCTTCTCTAGTTTTGATTGGTTTGTCCTTTTTAAAATAATTCTTAATCTTTTATAAGAATGACATTTTTCTCCTTTCTCCGTACATTCTATCTAATCTTCTGTGTACAAAATTATATTCTGCAAAACCTAGGAATCTCCTTTCCGGACGAGTTCCTGTTAAAGTCGGATCGTGTTTTAACATGCAATCCTTATCCACTAAGAATTTTGCTTCTAAAATTTCGACCAATCAAATGTCTGCTATCTTTTATTTCCGAGCCAATCCTTGCGCGGCCTTTTGGTGACGTTTCTCTGTCAACCCCTCCTTTACAAACGGCTCTTTTCTGTCCTCGCTGGTTTAACCAATCCCAGCGCGGCACCTGTGACGTCAGTACTACTCCTGACTACTGACCCCTCCTTTACAAGTGTCTCTCCACACTCGCTGTTTCAACCTACCACAGCGCGGCATTTTGTGACGTCAGCTCCCTCTCCGGCAACTGACCCTCCCTTTACAAAAATTTACGCAAACTTATTTTCTCTATAAATCTTAATTAAATTTCAGTAACAACATAAAACATTTGCTATCGTGCCAGTTTCCACTAATTTTGAAAAGGATAGTTTCTTCCACACTTTAGTAAAACCTTTCCGTTTACTAATACATACACTACGAGTAAAACACTTCCGTCTACTCTTCACACAAGCTCCAGAAGTACCTGTTACTTCTCCAATGTTACCCTTACTAGGTGATATAACATCACATTTTTATCAGCGTACCCTTTTTGCTATTACTCACACGCATAGAGTCCCTAACGAGTACTGAAAGTCCTGCTTAACTTCTCAGTACTAATTCTGCCTGACAGATAACCTCACTGCAGTATGGCTTCCACTTGCCACCCACTATTCTTTTACCTACCCCGGGGTATTCTGGCCAACATATAACAAAACTCAAAAATAAGCGGATGTTAGTTCATAAAAAAATACAAATAAAATTCTCATTACCCAATTAACAAAGAGTAACAAAAACCGTCCTCTGCTTACCAGAAAACTGATCCAGCGCAATATTAGCCAACAACATTCATACACCATATACTCACTTGGGCCCATACATTCACACTACACTAATACTTACGCTGGGTGTCAGATGTACTCTTTAATCAAAGTCCCTGCTACCAATTACCTTCTGATTGAAGAGTAATAACTTACCAATGGATCCTTTGCTAATTGGGAAGTTTAAAATGAGTGACATTCCTTATAGTACATAATCCTGAAATAACCACTGAGTCAGGAAGTTTTAAAATGTTTATCTAAAGTTTTAGCAGAGTAAAATACAGAAAACACGGTACTTGATTGAAATACCCAAGAAAAAGCATAGAAATTATTTTGCTAATAAATGACGGTATTTAAGGAAGAGGAGAAGATAGAGACAGCAGCGCAACTAAAGGTTGCAGTATAGTTACCTAAATGCGAGAACCAAGCCCCTTGGCCAAGGAGTTGGAAAAGATAGGACCCAGGAAGGATGAAGAGCAAAGACTTCTTCCAGGATCAGGACAGGACCGGTGACCTCTCTACAACGACGCCTGCGCCGTTCCCCTCTCTGATACTCGACTTCTCCTCGATTCTCCCGTTCTTCCTTCTAATGGACTCCGCCGCCCCTCCTCAGGACCTCTTCTGGACAGGGATTCAGTCTGCAATCGATCAGCTTAGCGGTCTGGAGCTCTTCCTGTCAGCATCTCCGCTCTCCTGTGCTTCAAGACTTCTGACTCTCTAATTAACTAATTCTATATCTATTATACCCTTCTACGCCCATGTACCTCCCCTTAATGTTGCTAAAATATGGGACCACTACTTCTGATTGGACAGGACAGGGTGGATTCTCGCACCATATCGATTTGGCCTAAATTGTAAAGCCTATTGTCTTTACGTTCCCTCCCTTCAAATTAATACATTCACTTTATTTTCCACCCGTCTCACGACAAATGTTATATATTTTACAAGGGAAAAGTATCATTTTGTCCTCCGGAAACATGAAGTACAGCATCTTCGGCCAATGGGTCATGGCCTTGGAAGACGTCCAAGTTGACTTCACTTGGCAGGCACACAGGACACATGCGCAGAACCATCTGTCTCTCGAGTTACAAGTCACCAACCCAGGCCCAAGTTTACGAATTACTAAAAGTGCAAGAAGAAAATATTAAAATCACAAATAAAAAGTTTCACTGAATACCCACTTTCCCTACTCTATTCCCAATTAATTATAATACTATCCTGCATTAGTAGCATTAAGAAAACAACAATTTAATAATGACATGAGAGCAAGCTTAAGCATGTGAAAACATTTAGCGGCCATTTTAGCGCACACTGCGCAGAAGCAGAAGTTTCCCACCAAGCAAAGAAAGACGTCACACCATGTGATCAGGTTGCGACATGCGCATTGAGGTTCCCGCGCTTTAGCGGACATTTTGGATTACAGACAAGCGTTATTCATTAGTAAAACACATAAGCAAGCTTCTGTCCCTCTTGTGTTTGTGAATGCAAAGTTTAGTTTTGACAATACAAGTTTAATATTAATACTATGAGGAAGATTGCGTACAAGCAAGTTTCATTTTTGAAACCTTGCTCCATCACTGTCATGCAGTCTGAATGCAGGGATGTACAATGCGTCAACATACATGTGTACACGATGTCAAACTGCATCTCCCCTTCACATTGCAGGGGGAAATCCATCACCTCCTGCAGAGCAGTCTGAACCTCTCTTCTCTGATGACGAAGAGGACCACCACACCTTCGAATCAGACACCCTCGAACAGCTCGTGGAGAGCCTCTGCAGCCCACTTCCAGGATCAGGGCAACCCAGCTGCCACGAGGAACCCCCCCCTGCACAGTACACACAGCAGCCAGCACCCACCACCACGGCTGCCTCCCAGGACCCCCACGACGAACACATGGCCTTCCAACGCCGTGTGTTGGGGTGCCAGGAGAAGCTGGCTGAACAGGTGCAGGTGGGGTTCGACCGCATGCAGCCAAACTAGACGCCATACGTGGGTGTCTAAGTCCCATGAGGGACCACTCACAGTCCCTAACGGACGCCCACAGTCCGCTCCATGCCCTCCAATGGACCATGGCTGACATCGCCAGAGTCCTGACTCTGCGACAAGAACGACTGTCTAGCCAGAGTTCCTCCAGCGATCTCGCACAGGAGTTGGGACACATGTGGAGGATCATGGAGAATATGGAGCGGATGCAGGCGGAAAGAGCGGCTGCCACGGCTGCACACCAGCGTGAGATAGCTGGGTCCCTCAGTGCCCTAAAGACCTTCCTCATGGCATTGCTGCCACAAGGCCTGGCGCTGATACATGCTGCTGCTACCACCCCATCCACATCTCCGGCCCCTGATGTGTCTGTGCCACACAGTGCTGGGGACAGTACACCACCACCCACATGTGAGGCACATGCAACAGCAGAGGATGAAGATGCGGATGAACCCACCCTTGCGGTCAGGAAGACGCAGTAGCATTCATCTCCGCCATGTGGCCTGTTTCTGCTTGGTTTTGCCCTCTGCATCACCACCTTCCACTGTCCCCCGATGCACTCTGCGACACTCACCTCGCACCTCGACATGGACTGTCATATTCTGTTTGGTCACCAATGACACAGCTATCAGACTGTGGACTGAACTCCTCCTCTCCTGATGTACCTGTCATTCCCTGAAGGACTCTGGCTGGCCCTCCACGGGCCGACAATGTGAAGTGGGGTTGGCATGGCCCTGTACTGCTCCAGCTGCAACACTCCCTTGAATGTGTAATAAACATTCATATCCACACAGATGTGTCATGTCTATGATCTTTCAAGTGTGGAAGTATGAATGAATGTAGGGTCAGTGATTCCCCCATACGTCCATGTTGCCCATGTTGTGGGACTATTGTCACAGGGTGACAGATTGCCGATTCCGGTCCGGCTGGCACCGACACTTCAACAGAGACACATCCATTAGTCACTTCCTTGTCCAGCCCAGGACGGAACCACACCCAGTGCCCCGGGGTCATTGTTCGCACCCTTACGCTGGACTGGCATATGCCAGGACAGCCCACTCCAATTACGCACACAGGGGGGGACGACAGCGCTACATGTCCTAGGTCTTCACTGTGTGGATCTGCAGCTCACAGGTCTAGTTATCAGCATGCCACAGCCACTCCCTCACAGCTGGTGTACACCCACACCACACCCATCCAGCACTGGCGTCACAGGACATGTGACCCTGGCAATAAAAATGGCCTGGCGCACGTGCTGGACGCCATTTCCACTCTCTCTGACTGGGTGTCTCCGTGTAGTTCTCATGTGTGCATGAGGGCCTAGGGCCCTGCTGGCTCACATTGCCCAGTGCCGGGGTTGACATGATGGCATCCGCACAACGGGACTCAATCATTAAGGGTCCATGGCTAGCAGGGCACAGACTTGGTGGCATCGGATACACTGCGGAAGGCACAGGCACCCCGCCACGGGACGGTGTCTTGCGGTGCAGTGAGATATGGGCACCTAAAGTGCTGAGCGGGTGTGCAGCCTGCGATGATGCGCCATCCTGGCGGTCCGGACTGGCAAGGATTAGTGTGAGCCCTGCTGGGCCACAGTGTCGGCCCTCTCTCCCTCTCTCCCTCTCTCTTTCTCTCTCCCTCTCTTTCTCTCCCTCTCTCTTCCTCTCTCCCTCTCTCCCTCTCTCTTTCTCTCTCCCTCTCTCCCTCTCTCTTTCTCTCTTTCGCTCTCTCTCTCTCTGTACTTTGATGGGCGCATGGCACACCTTCTGATCCAGAATTCTGTTTTGCAGGCTGTGACTTACAGGATGTCCTGAGACGACCCGCCATACCTCTTCAGAATTGTTTTTTTTGGTTTGTTCTGTAATAAACATATTATTTGGATATTTTGGTATGGGTGTATGATTTCCCTTTTTCTGGCCACACATGTATGTTGGGTGTTGTGATTGTGCGACTTCAGGCGATTTGTTTGGTTCATGTTTCGTGGAGTTGATGTGCACTATCTTTGTCCATAGGGCGGGTGGGGGTGCCCGGGGTAGGGCCCGGCGGGGGGGGCTTGGTGTGGTCCTGGGGGTGGTGGCGGTGGGTTTTGTTTGCCTATTGGGGCTCAGGCCTGCTTGATGGGTTGCTCCAGGGCATCTGTTGTTCTTCATGTGTGGCTTTGGGCTGTGCTCCCTTGTCTGGTGCCGGTTGTCGTCCGACTTTACACCAGGTAGGAGCAGGTGTTAGTTTCCTGCTGCTAACGCGCCTTAGCGCATGTTTTATGATCTTATCGCCGATCTCGCTGGTCGTTGAGAATGTTGTGGAGTGGTGTTGTCGCGGTTTTTTGCACGGGAACGCCTACTCTGCATATCATTAGCGTTAGTTGCCGGGCTCCTCTGTGGCGATGTTTGAGCAGATGGCAGCTGCAAGTGTGTAAATGACTGATCCATCTGTCGGGAGTATTCTCTTCACTAACACTTGCTTCCTGTCTCTTTTTGAAACTCGGGGGCAGCAACATTGTCATGGTGTAATTAGGGCTTTAAGTGGAAGCTTTTTCAATATTATATACAAGCCATAGTTGCTGCTTATTTATCTTATGCAACTAGCAACCACTTACAAAGCCAATAGTCCGACTTGTTGCAGGTACGATGTTACTTGTTGTATCATACATCTGGATGCCACGACAGAAACAGGAAAATACAAGTTGGGCGGCACACTATGCCAAGCACAGGAAAGTTTCAAAAGTGTCAATCACCCCGCAGCTGCGCTCTATTAAGAAGTGAAATTCAGCAAGTCTACAAACACGGCGTGTGCCTTACACGCCATGTTTGTAGAGTTGCTGCATTTCTTTTCTTAATAGAGCGCTGCTGCGGGGTGATTGTGGGCCTTTGCTAAAGTTTTCAGGTTAATCGCAGCTCCCGTCTGGAGCTGCGATTAACAAGAAAACTTTAACAAAGTCACACAATCACCCCACAGCCCAGCTCTATTAAGAAGAGAAATTCAGCAAGTCTACAAACACGGTGTGTGCTTTACATGCCTTGTTTGTAGAGTTGCTGCTTTTCTTTTCTTAATAGAGCTGGGCAGCGGGGTGATTGTGTGACTTAGCTAAAGTTTTCAGGTTAATCACAGCGCCCGTCAGGAGCTGCAATTAACATAAAACTTTAACAAAGGCACACAGTCAACCCGCAGCCCAGCTCTGTTATGAAGAGAAATTCAGCAAGTCTACAAACACGGCGTGAGCTTTACACGCCGTGTTTGTAGACTTGATGAATTTCTTTTGTTACTAAAGTGCGGCTGTGGGCAGATTGTGTGCTTTTCTTTAAAGTATTCATGTCAATCGCAGCTCGTGACGGCGCTGCAATTAACATGAATACTTAAACAAAAGCACACAATATGCCCTGTGCCCACAGGTTGCCGCAAGACTTACCTGCCGCTCCCTCGTCTTCTGTTGAAATTGGTCTATTCCGCCGCTTTCCGCAACCAGGAAACACCCGTTTTTCGCGCCACTCGCTTTTTAAAAGCAGCGGCGCGAACGCTCTCGCGGGATATGCTGTGTGTGTGCACGCTCCACACACGACACTGCGCGCTCTGGGTAACAGAGGTGCGCACGCGCGCATGCGCACACCTTATTGGGAACAGTGGTCCTGAGTCATCGTAGATGCCGTCGACAAGGGGCTTACAATACTTCGAGGAAGCATTGCGCAGTGTCAGTTCTGAGGAGATTGTGGGCTGCAATGCGAGATTTGGCATTGGGGATGTGTCGTACTGCAGCGGTTCTTCTGACAGGACCACAGCTGGGCTGTCAGAGCACCTCCAGGCACACTTCCAAGGGTTCAGGACTAGGGTGGCAAGGTGGTTGGAACTTCTGTGCCTGATTTAGCTCTTTGCAGGACTTCTGTCGTCCCTCTGCGGTAGAGTTTACAAGTACTCCATCAAGTTGATGGAATCCCGCCAGCCCTATCTAGATGAGTGCTGGCAGAATTGCCGTCCATGTTGACTGAGTGTTTTTGTCACGTAAACAGTTCACTGCTATCATCAGGATGGTGGGGTTGCGCGAGCCTATTTAGATTTAACAGTTGTGCTAGAGGTGTTCTAGCGATGGATTGCCGATGGAGTGATTCCGTCACAGGACGCGCTCAACATTGCACTATTCTTGTGTCTTTTGGATGGATGCTAACATCACACACCTGATGTGTTTTGGCTAATTATGTTGACCTGCAAATCACCCTATAAAACACACTCCATTTCAGACCATGATCCTTTGCCATTCCACTGTACTGTTAATATTGGACAATACGATAACGATGTACACCAAGATATAGGTACATATAAAAACGAACTCTCATCTCTGTTGTTGAATTTACCCAATGTGACCTCCCCCTCAACCCCTAGTCAGAAATACATGGTTAGGCAGGCCCTGCAGCCTAGGCCTTAAGCAACTGATTGACAGATCACAGGTGGAGAGACACGTAACCAGTGGCGGCTCGCCGATGGAGTGGTGCGGGCGGTGAGGCATGGCGGGGGAGGGGCAGGATGGAGGGGTAGTGAACTCAGACATACGATGGACAGAACTCAGAGGGAGTTCTGTCCGTCGTAAGTCCGAGTCCACTACCCCCTCGCACCCTGCCCCTCCCCAGCCCCACCCCACCGCCCGCACCACTTCCTCAGTGAGCCGCCACTGCACGTAACCCTCAGACAGAACGCACGAACAGGAAAAAACAGATAAATTCTACAGATAGGCAGCAACACCACAATGGTCTCAGGAGATTGTCTCCAATAAAACACATTTAGCAGGAGGGGCACGCTTTCGTAGAAACACCATAAAGTCAGATGCCACACTTAGGGGCCCATTAGGATGGCGGGCGGTTTGCCCCTGCCGGGCTGGCGAACCGCCCGCCATCCACACCAGAAAGACCCCCCGCCATATTAGGATGGCTAGGGGGTGCGCCGCGGATGGAAAGACCGTCCACCGCCTTTCCGCCGGTCGACTCGTCGACCGGGCAGAAAACATGTATAATATGGTGGCGGTGTCTTGCAGACACCGCCATACATATCAGGATGTTTGCGGAGATCAGCCTTTCCATAGCGGCGTTGCTGGCCCCCAGGGTGTTGGGGGGTTGGGGGGTGCACATGGGGGTGGCAGGCATCGCGCGGTGCCTGTCACGTTGTGCATGCAACTGCACAACATGCTGTTTTACATTGCGGCGGGTGCTGCTTGCAGCACCGCCCACCGCAATGTAAAATATGCGTGATGCGCCTGCCACTGTGGGGGGCGCATCGTAATCGGCACAGCGGGACCGCCGCAACCCTGGCAGGCGGCCCCGCATTCCGTTGTGGTGGCAGGCAGACTTTGTCCGCCCGCCATCGTAATAGACCCCTAAGTTAGGAACATACAGCCAATTAGAACACAGCATGCACATTACATGCAGTGATCACATGCTCTTCAAGCCCGACATCTGGACATGTACCCAATGGCCCTGCAGTATGTTAACACAAGGATGAGGCCCACCTGTGCTTCTTATCAAACCCCCAATGTATTGCCCTGTGACTAGGCACAAATTTCTGTCTCCAAAGGAATGCATAAATCGTTTTATGATACTTCATGTAAAGTATAAAATGATGGCTGAAACCAATGTGCTTTGAGACAGTCCTTAGCCCCCAACTCTGTTGCCTAATTTCCCGGCTGCTGCATTTAATTAAACAACTGTTCCAGTTTTTCCAAACTCTTCTTGTCTTTCATTTTTTCAAAGGTAAATTCATATTCAAGCAACATTGTGGTCAGTCAGATAGGAGAGATTGGTTCTTTGAGCCCGACTGCAGCTGAAGGAAAAGGACCCTACCCATACAGATTCACTTCTGTGCAACAAGATCAGTGAGGAGACTCCGCAATTAATTGAAAGTTATGCTGAATCTACGGGGCGGAGGTCTGTCTTGACGCTGTCGTCAGTGGGTAAGAGACTACATCTGATCCTGAGTCCCAGCATTTGGTGTACTGCAAACCAAGAAAGGTGAGGATTGTTTGTCGCTTGGAGCCCTTGGCGTGGCACAGAAGGTACGTTTGTCTCTAGGTGTGATACAGGGGCCACTTGGACCGCTAAGCGAGGCACTGAGGGTACGCATAGGCTCTGGGTGTGATATAGGGCCAGCATCTCAATCTTATTTTTTCGTCTAAAGAAATGTTCTTAGTGTTGTTGGTTTCTTATCAATGGTAGTATCTGACAGAAAAGAGAAGTGCTATTCACTTGGACCACTGGGCATGACACAGCCAGTATGCATGACCCCTGGGTGTGATATAGAGTGTAATTCAAGGAGGGCATGTGGTTGTTAAATTGCTCCTTCTTCTCCACGTACATTGTTGCTATCTTTGTCCTCGAGCAAATATTGACAGTCTTTTGAGCTCACTTAGGGGCCTATCAGCATGGCGGGCGGATCGCCACCGCCTGACCGGCGGTGGCGATCCGCCCGCCAAAACACCCCGCCGGACGGCCTTTTCCCCCCGGAAAGACCGTCCGCTGCTTTGCCGCCGGTAGGCAATCGTCCCGATTGCCTACCGGGCGGAAAGGGCCCATAATATGGTGGCGGTGCCTTGCAGGCACTGCCATCCATATTAGCATGTGGCATTTTCAATGCCTTTCCATGGCGGAGACTCCGCCATGGAAAGGCATGCGGAGTTCACTTTGGGGGCCCGTTGCGGGCCCCCAGGGGGTGATGGGATGGTGGGCTGCACTTGGGGGGTACCCATGGTACCCCCCTACATAGGCATGGACAAGGTGGCAGGCACCGCGCGGTGCATGTCACGTTGTGCATGTCAATGCACAACATGCATTTTCAACATTGTGGCGGGTGCTGCTTACAGCACCGCCCGCCACAATGTTGAATATGCGGAATGCGACCGCCGTGGCGGTCGCATCCCAATGGGCCCAGCGGGACCGCCGCACCTCTGGCGGTCGGCCCCGTTTCCCGGTACGGTGGCGGGCAGACTTTGTCCGCACGCCATCGTAATGATGCCCTATGTTCCATGTACCACGCAGAGCCTCCCCTCGTCATTGGGCAGTATGTGCTAGGATCGGGGGTAAGGTTTTTTTGACAAAGTCACTATTTTTCTATCAGTTTTTATTCACTCTCTCTCGTTCTCGCTCTCACTCTCTCTCTCTCTCGCTCTCTCATCATTGCAGTATTTAGATATTACATTCACGATGTTTTGGATATTTGTGATGTTGTGGTGCTGGTAAATCATTGCAACTGTGTTTTATGTTGAACGTTGTGTCTTGTTAATGATTTAGGGCCAGATGTATGAAACTATTTTGCATTCGCAAATGGTGCTTATCGCAAAAATCGGCCATTTTTCGAATGCAAAATTGCCTTTCCCATTGTATGAAAGGGTTCGCATTCGCAAAATTGGTAATCACAAAAAATGTGAATTTTTATTTTGCGAATACCAATTTTGCAAATCTCAAAATGCAAATTCGCAAATTGGTAATCGCAGACGAATGTATGAACCATTCACAAATTGCGAATGATCCAAAATTCACAATTTTGCAAGTGCAAATTACCACCTATTCCAATAAGGTGGTAACCAGGTGCAAAGTTTTTAACAAGCCTAGAGGGCCTCAGAATGTTTCACAATGGCAGCGCTGTACGTCATAGAGAGGAGGGTAAGGATTCAAGCAGAAGCACAGAGAAGGAGGAGACAAGAACGCATTTTTAGAGTGCGCCTAAACCTGTTTCAGCAGACAGAGGAAGAAATCCATGACAAATATAGATTAGACTACGCTACAATCCTAGACCTGATAGCTGACCTTCGTCCACTACTGCAGCATCAGACTCGCTGGACCAATGCCATTCCCACACATGTGCAGGTCCTATGTTCACCTCACCTACCAGCTTCAGGGAGCTACCAGGGGGTGATAGCAGTAGCAAGAGGGGTCTCCCAAAGTACGCTTTCGTGCTTTTTCAATGCCTTCTTGGACGCAATGCTCCAGAGGATACACCATTACATTAGATTCCCCACTGAACCACAGGAATTGCAGCAGAACAAATTTAGATTTCTACCAGATAGCCCAATTACCCCATGTAATTGGATGCATTGATGGTACACATGTAGCCATTTGTCCCCCCTCAGGTCATGAGTATGTGTTCAGGAACAGGAAATCCTTTCATTCAATAAACATCCAGGTCATATGTAATGACTCACACATAGTAATTGACAGAGTGGCAAAATTCCCTGGCAGTACGCACAGTTCATTCATATTCAGACACAGTGGTATATACACACGTCTCCTTGGGGGTGAATTTGGCAAAGGATGCCTGCTAGGTAAATGAATGTAACACAGTCTGGTAGACTCTCTGGATATGGTGAAACAGTACAGTGGCTAATCTATTGCCTTTTACTCTGTAGGTGACAGCACATATGCTGTGCGCACCTTCATACTCAACCCATACCTGAATCCTGCAACTCAAAGTGAAAGGAAAAACAATCCTGCGCATAAGTCGATACACAATGTGATAGAGCGGACCTTTGGCCTACTAAAGAGTAGGTTCCACTGCCTACACAAAAGTGGAGGTGCACTGCAGTATAGGCCGTAGAAATGTTGCATAATTGTGGCCACTTGTGCCATGTTGCACAACCTTGCGACAACCAATGGCATACCATGGGACCTGACAGATTCTGAGTCTGATGAAAGGGATGAACCACGTCAACCTCGCAGAGCAGCAGACAGTGCAAGGGTAGCAGATGGCAGAGACGTGCCGAAATAACACAGAATTTTTTTTAAGTGAGTAATGATGAGACAATGCACTTCATGACTTATTTGTTGCTGTGTTTTATTCACCTTAATCTTAGGTAAACTATGTGCAATCAATCAATCAATCAATCATGTCACTTATAAAGCGCACTACATACCCGCGAGGGTCTCAAGGCGCTGGGGGAAGAGGGGGGTGGTGCTGCTACTGATCGAAGAGCCAGGTCTTGAGGAGTCTTCTGAAGGCCAGTAGGTCTTGGGTCTGTCGGAGGTTGGTGGGGAGGGTGTTCCAGGTCTTGGCGGCGAGGTGGGAGAAGGATCTGCCGCCGGCGGTTGTTTTCCGGATGCGGGGGACTGTGGCGAGGGCGAGGCTGGTCGAGCGGAGCTGGCGGGTGGGGGTGTAGAAGCTGAGTCGTCTGTTGAGGTAGGCTGGTCCGGAGTTGTGGAGTGCTTTGTGTGCGTGGGTGAGGAGCTTGAAGGTTATCCTCTTGTTGACAGGGAGCCAGTGCAGGTCTCTCAGGTGGGGTGTGATGTGGCTGCGTCGGGGATGTCGAGGATAAGACGTGCAGAGGCGTTCTGGATGCGTTGCAGCCGTCTCAGGAGCTTAGCCGTCGTTCCTGCGTAGAGGGCGTTTCCGTAGTCCAGCCTGCTGGTGACGAGGGCCTGGGTGACTGTTTTCTTGTTTCGGTGGGGATCCACTTGAAGATCCTGCGGAGCATTCGGAGGATGTTGAAGCAGGATGAGGAAACGGCGTTGACCTGCTTAGTCATGGAGAGGGTGGGGTCGAGGATGACCCCTAGGTTGCGTACGTGGTCGGTGGGTGGCGGGGCTGTTCCCAGTGATGTTGGCCACCAGGAGTCGTCCCAGGCTGAAGGGTTGGAACCAAGGATGAGGACCTCCGTCTTGTCCGAGTTCAGCTTCAGGCGGCTGGTCCTCATCCATTCGGCGACGGCCTTCATTCCTTCGTGGAGGTGGGCTTTGGCGGTGTGAGGGTCTTTGGTGAGGGAGAGGATCAGCTGGGTGTCGTCGGCGTAGGAGATGATGTTGAGGTTGTGCTGTCGGGTGACGTGGGCGAGGGGTGCCATGTAGATGTTGAACAGCGTTGGGCTGAGTGAGGAGCCTTGGGGTACGCCGCAGATGATCTTGGTGGCCTTGGATCGGAAGGGGGCGAGGCGGACGCTTTGTGTTCTGCCGGAAAGGAAGGATGTGGTCCAGTCCAGGGCCTTCTCTTGGATCCCGGCGTCGTGAAGGCGTGTTCGTAGTGTGTGGTGGCAGACCGTGTCGAAGGCGGCTGATAGGTCCAGGAGGATGAGGGCTGCTGTTTCTCCGTTGTCTAGCAGGGTCCTGATGTCATCGGTGGCGGCGATGAGGGCGGTTTTGGTGCTGTGGTTGCTGCGGAAGCCGGACTGGGAAGGGTCCAGGATGTTGTTCTCCTCGAGGTAGCGGGTCAGTTGTTTGTTGACGATTTTCTCGGTGACCTTCGCGGGGAACGGGAGCAGAGAGATGGGTCGGAAGTTCTTGAGGTCCTTGGGGTCTGCCTTGGGTTTCTTGAGTAAGGCGGTGATCTCGGCGTGCTTCCAGCTTTCCGGGAAGGTTGCTGTCTCGAAGGAGATGTTGATTATTTTCCGGAGATGGGGCGCGATGGCTGTACTGGCTTTGTTGAAGATGTGGTGAGGGCACGGGTCTAGCGGTGAACCGGAGTGGATGGTGTTCATGATCTCGCTGGTGTCCTCGTCGTTGATGTTGGTCCAGGAGAGCAGGCGGTTGGTGGTTGTGGGGGCAGTGGTCTCGGTGGTTGCCTGGGCGGTCGTGGTGTTGAAGCTGTCGTGGATGTCGGCGATTTTGCGGTGGAAGAAGGTGGCCAGTGAGTCGCACAGGTCTCGCGACGGCTGGATGTCGTTGGTGTTGGAGCTGGGGTTGGAGAGTTCCTTCACGATGTTGAAGAGCTCTTTGCTGTTGTGTGCGTTGTTGTCTAGGCGGTCTTTGAGTGAGGCCCTTTTGGCGGATCTGATGAGGTGATGGTGACTGCGGGTGGTGCTCTTGTGGGCGGAGTAGCTGTCCGCTGTCCGTTCGTGGAGCCAGATCTTCTCCAGTTTTCGGCATGTTCGTTTGGAGGCCTGGAGGTCTTCGGTGAACCAGGTGGCTTTCTTGCTGGTGTGGCTGTTGGGCGGATTCTTGAGCGGGGCGAGGGTGTTGGCGCAGTCGTCGATCCACTGTCTGAGGTTGCGGGTGGCGGTGTCGGGGTCGGAGGGTTCGGCGGGTGGGCTCAGGGCGAGGGTTGTGGTTAGCTGGTCTTCCGTGACTCTGCTCCAGCAGCGGCGAGGCATTTGTTCGGTGCGGTGGTGCATGGTGGGCTTCCTGTAGGTGAAGTGGATGCAGTGGTGGTCAGTCCAGTGGGGTTCGGAGGTGAGGTTGAAGGAGACGTGTGGGCTTGCGGAAAAGATGGAGTCGAGCGTGTGGCCGGTGGCGTGGGTGGGTGTAGTCACGAGCTGTCTGAGTCCGAGGGTGGCGAGGTTGTCGATCAGGGTGGTGGAGTTGGTGTCCTTGTTGTTCTCGAGGTGGAAGTTCAGGTCCCCGAGGAGGATGTAGTCCGTGGAGGCGATGGCGTGTGTGCTGACGAAGTCAGCGATGGAATCGCTGAACTGTGGTCGGGGTCCGGGGGGTCTGTAGATGAGGGTTCCTCTGAGGGTGGTTTTGTGATCGGTGTGGATCTGGAAGTGCATGTGTTCGGCGGTGCTGAGGGTGTCGTCGGTGTTGGTTGAGACTCTGAGGGTGTTCCTGTGGACGATGGCGATGCCTCCTCCGACTCCGTTGGTGCGGTCCCTGCGGGTGATCTTGTATCCGTCCAGGATGGCAATGGCGATGTCGGGGGCTGAAGCGGGATTCAGCCAGGTCTCCATCAGGAATGCGACGTCTGGGGAGGTTGAGTCGAGAAGGTCCCAGAGTTCGATGGCGTGTTTGCAGGCGGAGCGGGTGTTGACGAGGATGCATCTGAGGTAGTTGGGTTCTTTCCTGGGCGGTGGTTTGGCGGGGCGGGTGCTGGCGAAGCTGCAGTTCCGGCAGGTGAAGGGCCCTTGGGTGCGCTTCGGGGTGGCCTGGTAGCAGGCGTGATCTTTTCCGGGGTTGAGTGCGTGGAGGGTGCTGGCGTCGTATCGGCGTCTGTTGATGTGGCGGGCGCGGGGGATGCCCGGACCAGGGGGTCTGGCGCTGGGCGCGGTCACGGCGCGGAAGGGCGCAGACGGGCTTGCCTTAGGCGCGCCTTCGGCGCGCTAGCGGCGCGCCCGCTGCGCGCGGCCGCCATAAATGGGGAGGTGGGAGGGAGGAGCAGGGAATGGGGCAGCGAATGGGCAGTGAGGGGGCGGGGCCGCAGGGGCGCAGCGGTGGGAAACAGGCACAGAAGGGAAAGCGAGCACAATCAGGGCATCAAGGGGGCACAGAAAGGAAAAAACGAGCACAATCAGGGGCAGCAAGGGGGCACAGAAAGGAAAAACGAGCACAATCAGGGGCAGCAAGGGGGCACAGAAAGGAAAAACGAGCACAATCAGGGGCAGCAAGGGGGGCACAGAAAGGAAAAACGAGCACAATCAGGGGCAGCAAGGGGGCACAGAAAGGAAAAGCGAGCACAATCAGGGGCAGCAAGGGGGGCACAGAAAGGAAAAGCGAGCACAATCAGGGGCAGCAAGGGGGGCACAGAAAGGAAAAAACGAGCACAATCAGGGGCAGCAAGGGGGCACAGAAAGGAAAAACGAGCACAATCAGGGGCAGCAAGGGGGGCACAGAAAGGAAAAAAACGAGCACAATCAGGGGCAGCAAGGGGGCACAGAAAGGAAAAAAACGAGCACAATCAGGGGCAGCAAGGGGGCACAGAAAGGAAAAAACTAGCACAATGAGGGGCAGCAAGGGGGCACAGAAAGGAAAAACGAGCACAATCAGGGGCAGCAAGGGGGGCACAGAAAGGAAAAACGAGCACAATCAGGGGCAGCAAGGGGGCACAGAAAGGAAAAGCGAGCACAATCAGGGGCAGCAAGGGGGCACAGAAAGGAAAAAACGAGCACAATCAGGGGCAGCAAGGGGGGCACAGACGGAGCTGTGTGGTGGGGGAGCGACCTACCAGTCAAGGTCAAGGTCAAGGTCAGGGGTGTGCACACAGCCATCATCATCTTACGAATCACTGACAAAATATCGAAGGTCAGAATATCGACCTACAGAAATATCGACGCAAGAATATCGAAGTCAAGAATATCGACATCCTATCTACAGTATGGTAAGTACAAAAATATCGAAAAAAATATCGATGTCAAAAATATCGTTGTTAAAAATATCGTTTTTTATTTAAGTTAAAAAAATGTAAAATAAAGTAAATAATACATATAGTTAAAATAAATATAGTTACAAATATTTTAAAATGTTTAAAAATTATAAGTAATATATATGTAATGTAAAAATAAATTAAACATATACATATATTATATAATATATATACTTACTAATAATTTTTAATAATTATTTTAATATAAAAAAATATCATATAAATTATAAATACATCTATACACATAAAACAATAATATAAATAAAAATTAAATAAATATATATAACAAATTTAAAAAAATAAAAATATTTTTAATCTTTTAAAAATTAATTATATACTATATTAACTAAAATAATACAAAAATATTAGATAGCGGAGGTAATAAAATTACTATTCCAACTCCAAACAGTGCAACAGTAGGGAAAATGTTGGATAGCGTAGGGGTAAAATTACTATTCCCACCCCAGTGAGTGCAACAGTAGGGAAAGTGTTGGATAGCGTAGGGGTTAAAATTACTATTCCCACTCCAGGGAGTGCAACAGTAGGGAAAGTGTTGGATAGCGTAGGGGTAAAAATTACTATTCCCACTCCAGTGAGTGCAACAGTAGGGAAAGTGTTGGATAGCGTAGGGGTAAAAATTACTATTCCCACTCCAGGGAGTGCAACAGTAGGGAAAGTGTTGGATAGCATAGGGGTTAAAATTACTATTCCCACTCCAGGGAGTGCAACAGTAGGGAAAGTGTTGGATAGCGTAGGGGTAAAAATTACTATTCCCACTCCAGTGAGTGCAACAGTAGGGAAAGTGTTGGATAGCGTAGGGGTTAAAATTACTATTCCCACTCCAGTGAGTGCAACAGTAGGGAAAGTGTTGGATAGCGTAGGGGTAAAAATTACTATTCCCACTCCAGTGAGTGCAACAGTAGGGAAAGTGTTGGATAGCGTAGGGGTTAAAATTACTATTCCCACTCCAGTGAGTGCAACAGTAGGGAAAGTGTTGGATAGCGTAGGGTTAAAATTACTATTCCCACTCCAGGGAGTGCAACAGTAGGGAAAGTGTTGGATAGCGTAGGGGTAAAAATTACTATTCCCATTCCAGTGAGTGCAAAAGTAGGGAAAGTGTTGGATAGCGTAGGGGTTAAAATTACTATTCCCACTCCAGGGAGTGCAACAGTAGGGAAAGTGTTGGATAGCGTAGGGGTTAAATTTACTATTCCCACTCCAGTGAGTGCAACAGTAGGGAAAGTGTTGGATAGCTTAGGGGTAAAAATTACTATTCCCACTCCAGGGAGTGCAACAGTAGGGAAAGTGTTGGATAGCGTAGGGGTTAAATTAACATACTTATTAATTAAATAATTTTTGTAAAATAAATAACATATTAATAATTAATTAACTAAAAATTAATAATAAATACCAATAAAATTAAATAAATATTTACTTAAATAACATTAAATTACTTCCCACCCTATTCCCCCATAAACACACAACCCGCTACACATAAATATCGTTGTTAAAAATATCGTTTTTTATTTAAGTTAAAAAAAAATGTAAAATAAAGTAAATAATACATATAGTTAAAATAAATATAGTTACAAATATTTTAAAATGTTTAAAAATGATAAGTAATATATATGTAATGTAAAAATAAATTAAACATATACATATATTATATAATATATATACTTACTAATAATTTTTAATAATTATTTTAATAACATAAAAAAATATCATATAAATTATAAATACATCTATACACATAAAACAATAATATAAATAAAAATTAAATAAATATATATAACAAATTTAAAAAATAAAAATATTTTTAATCTTTTAAAAATTAATTATATACTATATTAACTAAAATAATACAAAAAATATTAGATAGCGGAGGTAATAAAATTACTATTCCAACTCCAAACAGTGCAACAGTAGGGAAAATGTTGGATAGCGTAGGGGTAAAAATTACTATTCCCACCCCAGTGAGTGCAACAGTAGGGAAAGTGTTGGATAGCGTAGGGGTTAAAATTACTATTCCCACTCCAGGGAGTGCAACAGTAGGGAAAGTGTTGGATAGCGTAGGGGTTAAATTTACTATTCCCACTCCAGTGAGTGCAACACTAGGGAAAGTGTTGGATAGCGTAGGGGTAAAAATTACTATTCCCACTCCAGGGAGTGCAACAGTAGGGAAAGTGTTGGATAGCGTAGGGGTTAAATTAACATACTTATTAATTAAATAATTTTTGTAAAATAAATAACATATTAATAATTAATTAACTAAAAAATTAATAATAAATACCAATAAAATTAAATAAATATTTACTTAAATAACATTAAATTACTTCCCACCCTATTCCCCCCATAAACACACAACCCGCTACACATAAAAAAGAACACAATTAATGTAATTATCAATTAATCAATGAATAACAATTAATTACCAATTAATAATAAATTAACAAGAAATTAATTAACAATAACAATAAATAGAAAATAATAATACATTAATTATAATTAATATAATTATAAATGAATCAATTAATAAAAATGTATTACCAATTAATAATTAATTAACAATACATTGATTATCAATAACAATAAATAAATAAATATTAATTAATTAATTATAATTAAATTACTTCCCACCCTATTCCCCTATAAACCCACAACCCGCTCTGATACAAAAACGCAAAATTTACTTTAAAAAAATTCCTAATTTCTAAACATTTAGGGGCCCATTACGATACCCGGCGTAAATAAATCCGCCAGGCATGGAAGCGGCAAAAATCCGCCCGCACACACCGCCTGAACACCGACCACGCCATTACGATTACACAAACCGAAAACCGCCATCGGCGGAAAAATCACACAAAATACCGCCTGCCATCGTCCGAGTCGGAGTCAAACCGCCCGCCACGGACGGAAACACGCACGACAACACAAAACCGCCCGCCCACACGGCCGACACACCGCACGTGAAATTACGATCGCACCGCCATGAGCGCGGAAAAACCACAAATATACCGCCCGCCATTGCAAACAACGCCGATGAGAATCGACACGGCAGAAGCCATGGCGCCAACGTACCTGCACAGAAACCATCCGCACACAAAACCAATAGCACACAACATGGCCAACAAGTCCACACAGCAAGGCACGCACAAATACACAAGCACAGTACACATCCCGAAAACACCCCCGGACAAACAAAAAATACAAAGGCCAGAACCCCAGACACAACACACCTGAAAACAACAGACCATGAGGACACACCCACATAGGTGAGTACAAAAGCAGCACTCCCACAGACCACAACCCCTTGCTACATTGCAAACCAGAGAGGAGAGGAGAGGACACAGTGACACAGCAAGGACAGCAGCACACCACAGAAACGCACACATCACTACCACCACCACCACCACCACCACCACCACCACCACCAAACACCACCACCACCACCACCACCACCACCACCACCACACCCGGCACCACAAACCCCCTGCACATTACACAACACACACCGCACCAGCACCACAAACACCATGGCACCACAAAGGATGCCCAAGTTCACGCCCATGGAGCTGACGGTCATGGTCGACGAGATCATCAAGGTGTACCCACAAATCTATGGGAACATGGTCCAGCACACACCACTAGCCACCAGAAACAGAATGTGGAACCGGATCGTAGACCAGGTCAATGCAGTCGGGACCCTGCCCAGGAACAGAGTCGAAATTAACAAACGTTGGAATGACGTAAAGAGCCTGGTCAAGAAGAAGGAGGGCAAAAACAGAGAGCTGGCTGCCGTCACTGGCGGAGGGAATCCCGCGCTCTTTAAGACCTTCAAAGCGTGGGAGGAGAAGGTGCGAGTCGTAATCCATCCGGAGATCCTCGCCGGATTAGCAGGGGGAGTGGAGGCTGGTAAGTACAAACTAATGTATACCAGCACACCGCTATGTACTCACATGCGCAACTACCATGCCACAGCTCCCAGGGACAAACACCCCCATGTCCAGCACACAATACACAACACATCACACACACATGCAACAGACACTACCACACACAGCCCAAACCGAACAACTGTAAGATGCGTGGGGACATGTGTACACTAAGCCAGCCACGTAACCACCAACAGGTCCCCAAATATGCCAGAAGCGCCACAACGAGCACCCACCACACCCATGTGTCCGCCACAGCTGCACTAACCGACAAGTAACAGGTAAGTGGCAGGAACACAAAGTGCAGTGGGTGGGAGGGTGGACAGCCCAAGTACAACACACACCAGGCCCCAGTCCCACAGCACAGCAAGGAGGAGCATCCCCCACACCCCACAGCCACGTGTCAGCCACCGCAGTGCGCAACGACAGCCGAAAGGCAGACATCACGGTCCACAGCAATCGGTGTCAGTGGGTGTCCAGCCACCCCCACGACCCACAACACCCCCCACCCCCACAGACCTGCAACATGGAGCACCCCCGCTTAGAGCCATGTGGCATCCAGTACAGTGCACGCACGAACAACTTGCAGGTGGGAAACTGGACAGGGCTGGATTACTGGAGGCATGAGGACCATAACACGACCAACACATGGGACATGTCACGTAGCAGACGAACACGCAGCACCGCCCACCGTCACGAACAAGTGAACAATGTGCACACGGACATGAACAACAGACTCACACCCCACATGACCCATCACAGACATAGCAACACCCAAGGAGCCACGTCTGCATGCACAAGCCACACTGAATATAGTCCCACACGGCAGCCACTGTGCAACTCATTACACACAACCGAAACACCATTGAAGTCCTGTCCATGTAGCCCCTACTGCCTGTCAACCACACACCCCACAACTACGCCTATGTAAGACAAACAACACTAGACGCAACAGAGCGGAACAACAGAAATGCACACGAACACCACTGAACCCATCAAACTCACAGACACACCATGCACATACAACATACCATCCATCCCATCCGTCAGCCCCGGTCTCATGAAAGGCATGTCATCCGCACAGCTGCCACACATACAGCAGTCACGCTAAGATACATGCCCATGACCAACCATGTGCCAGAAGTCAATTAAGCGCACGACACACTGTGAGCAACAACACACAACATGGGCCACACCCCCCGAGCACTGCAGTGATGCACATGGCACAGGGCAGCACGCACACCAAGGAGATGGGACAACTGCAATACGTTGGCTGGCACACAACTATCACTCACTCATAACGATGCGTCCAATGCCATGTCCAGTAATCACAACAGACAGCAAATATGCAGGCCATGTCAAGCATGCACACACCTCAAACCATGCACTGTCATGCTGCCACAACACATGTCACGTTCGGCACCCATGGCTCTTCAGCATGTACCCCAAAAGCATATCCCCTCCCAAGTGCGAATCTGGGGCATGGCCCCCATGTTGCCATATGCGTTCCTAAGCGTTCCATTTGAACCCCAAATGCATATCCCCTCCCAAATGCGAATCTGGGGCATGGCCCCCATGTTGCCATATGCGTTCCTAAGCGTTCCATTTGAACCCCAAATGCATATCCCCTCCCAAATGCGAATCTGGGGCATGGCCCCCATGTTGCCATATGCGTTCCTAAGCGTTCCATTTGAACCCCAAAAGCATATCCCCTCCCAAATGCGAATCTGGGGCATGGCCCCCATGTTGCCATATGCGTTCCTAAGCGTTCCATTTGAACCCCAAAAGCATATCCCCTCCCAAATGCGAATCTGGGGCATGGCCCCCATGTTGCCATATGCGTTCCTAAGCGTTCCATGTGAACCCCAAATGCAAAGTACAAACTAGACCCAGGATGGGCCAGGAGCCCGCATACACCAGAGTCACAATGAGTAGGGGCACAGCAACACACCCATCGGCATGGCCAATCCGTCCCATGCCACATGTGCACAGCACACAGTCCCATTGCCTAGCACACACAACTACAGATGCCACAGCCACACACTCGCCTCCGGGAAACCCATGTACGAGATTGCACGAACTGCCAATGTCAGATGACAAATACATACTTCGCCAGGTGCAACACAATAACAAATCTCATTCTCTCCACAGGTGACGAACTGCCGGATGCTGGGGATGGAGACAGCAGCCAGCACAGCCAGCCCACAAGCCCCCAACGAGGACACACGGATCTGGAGGATCTGTCCTCCTCTTCGGACACGGACCACCAAGCAGGCCCATCTGGCGTGGCAGGGCCCAGCCGCTCCCCAGGACCCCTCCTACCCACCAACCCATCATCCAGGGATGCTGAACAGTCCCAGCCCCCTGCTGCCACTGTCGTTGCGGCCACACCCACGGTCATTGTGGCCACTACCACTGCCGCAACCGCCACCATCGCCGCACCGACCACCACCGCCACCACCACCACCATGTCTTCGCTGGCACCAGCCCCAGCGCAGGTGGTGGCCCGGCCGACTGGATCCACCCTGGGAGCCACAGCGAGGACCGTGGTGTGCAATGTGGCTAGTGGGCAGGCCGGTGGCAGCAGGACTGGTAGGAGGAGCAGGGTCAGGGAAACGCCAGCCTCCCTGGGAGCCATGCCCTGCCTCAAATGGCCAGAGTCCTTGGGGCCTATGAAGAGGCCCAAGGACAATGGGCCAGGTCTGCTACAGACACGCGGGAGGTGCTGGGGGTGCTGAGGTCCATGGACGCCCATATGGGCCAATTCGTGTCCCGTATGGACCAACTCGTGGACCTCATGGGCCAGCTGGTGGTGGCGGTGGGGTCACAGGCAAGGCCAGCAACACCACCTCCGCCACCACCTGCTAGGGCGCAGGGTCGGGCAGCAGTGTCCACTTCCCCTGCGTCCACAGCCAGTGAGCACACCTCACCCACCACCAGCAGGTCGCCACCACACACCCCCTCCCAAACGTGGAAGGGGCCGTCCGAAGAGGAAACAGATCTCCCGGGAGGACTTCGCACGCTCCAGTCGCAAGTGAGGCAGCCAGCCAGCCTTCCGCCAGCCTTCCTTGACCAGCCACTGCATTGACTTGCTCTACGATCCCACTCCACACAGCCATCTGGATGGCATGTGTGTGTTGGACTATGGACATAGAACCAGTGGGTACACCCTGATCATCACGCAGCCATGACCGACAGCTCATTGTCACTGCACGCACCACTTTTGTCATCACCTTACACACAATCACATGTCACAGTTTGGAATAAATGCACCTTTTTCACTAACTGCTGTTTGTGCCCTGTGTTTTATTTGTACGGAATACAACGGCCACCTTGGGCGGAAAGGCACCTGATGCGTGGCATGGCAATGGAATCCGGAGGGCCTGTAGGGACCTAGGGGTGGGAGACAGAACAGGAGCACATTCAATGAGTGTGTCACACACCCATCACACAGTACATGTCAACAACTACAAGCAATGTACACACATCGCACAGAGCAATAGGGCACAATGCCACAGTCACCAACAGTGGCATACTACCCTGGCCATGGAGCGTTGACACACTGCACGCAGTGAACATACGGCCACCCTGACACAGCACACACACACCTGCACAGATACAGACACATCATCCATCGTACATGGACACTCACCGTCAAGTGAAGTAGCGGGCGATGAGCTGCTGGCGCACATTCCCAGCTTCCTCCTCTCCGCTGTCCACCTCACTCGAGCTGTCCTGGTCTGCGGGCTGGGGCCCTGGTTGATCTCCGTCATCCACAATGAGGGGGATCTGCTTCCCAATGGCCAGATTGTGCAGCATGCAGCACGCCACCACTATCTGGCACACCTTCTGTGGGGAGTACGCCAGTGCACCCTCGGTGCGGTCCAGGCACCTGAACCTGGACTTGAGGAGGCCAAAGGTACGCTCGACCACACGTCTGGTCCTCCCATGTGCCTCATTGTATCGATCGTCTGCTGGGGTGCGAGGATTCCTCAATGGACTGAGCAGCCATGCCCCATTCGGATACGCAGAGTCACCTGGGTGTGAGGGACACAGAGAACCGTTGCTATTCCAACTGGACAGGGGACAGCATCGCACAACCAGCACGCTACACCACTCCACATACTCACCGACAATACAGCCACGATCCTGTTGCAGATTGGCCATCAGTCGTGGCAAGATGCTGTTGCGCATTATGTGTGCGTCATGTGCCGAGCCTGGAAACTTGGCACACACGTGGGTGATCACCATGTCCGCAAGGCACACCACTTGCACATTCAGGGAGTGCGTGTGCTTCCTGTTGCGGTACAGGTGCTCAGTGGCCTGTGGTGGAACAAGGCCAACATGTGTGCAGTCAATGGCTCCCACGACGTGTGGGATTCTGCCAAGGGCATAGAATGCACCCTTCACTGCCGCCAATTCACGAGCCCTGGGGAATCTGATGTACCTGTTCCGGTACAGCATCATGGCTGCCAGTACATCCCTCAGCACCTTGCTGAACATGGGCTGGGACATCCCTCCTCCACTGCCCACTGTGTGCTGGAATGACCCAGTGGCGAAGAAATGCATGGCGGCCATCACCTTAGCCGTGGGGGTGACAGCAGTCGGATACACCCTGCGGGGACGGAGATGGGGCTCTAACATGGCACACAGTCGATGCAGGGTTGGCCTGTCCAGCCGAAACTTCCTGATTACCTCTGTATCGTCCATGTCCGCCAGCAATTGGTATGGGCGGTCAATGTTCGGTCTCCGCCTGGGTTAAATGGCAGAGGACACATGTCAAAGCAACACGGCACATAGCAATTTCGCATACACATCACTGACATGACTGAGCAAGCACATGAGCCATAGCCCAGCTGTCAAGCTGGGACGGCACGGCCACAATACACTTACACAGGTCTCCCAACAATGGCAATGGCAAGTGAGACATACCACTGCCATGTGCATGCACATGGGGATCTAGGCCCCAATGACTTGCGGGGCGTGCTGATGGGGACTGACTGCATATTCGTCAAGCGGCAACGCCACGGCAACATGAGTGTCTGCTGAGCATGGAACTGCTTCCGAGGCTGGATGAGTATGGCACACGACGACGACGATGTGGGCACGGGCTGAGCGGCCAATACAAGTGGGACCTGTGGCACGAGGGGATATGAGACAGTAGTAGGTGTCAGCACTGCACCCTATGTACAGCACTGTACGGATCACAGCTCCCGAAACATTGACTGGTGTCCACATTGACAGCCCCATGCCAAGACGGCTGTGTGCTTGCAGTCACACGTCACAGGTGAGAGGTTACATTGCACGTGCCAGGTGGCAGACGTACATAGTGGGAGCTGGCATGTGTGTGCATGTGTCTCCTGTTCAGGATCCACCAGATGGGCGCTGACTCTGTACTGACCATTGGACACAGCATGTTCCGTGTAAGGCTTGTGTGTGTGGGATGGTGGCACTGGATGTGCCTCCGTTGGGTGGGGGCCATGCACAGGGCGGGTACGTCGATGATTGCGCATTGTTGGTCACGGTGGGTGCACCAACTAAGATGTGTTGCCCTGTGTTCAATTCCTATGTCCGCATGATGATGGACTGTGGATGTGGGCAGACTACACATTGGTCGATGTGCTGTCTATATGCATGTGCCTTCACACCAGGCACAGCTGCCCCTGCACATGTGACCCCTGCTGGACTCGCTGCTGGGTCTGTGGAGCTGATGCACCTTCTGCGCGTGGGGCGGACAGCTCTCCTCACTTCCCTCATTGCGCATGTCATGTCTTTGCCGCAGGTGACATGGATCATGGAGGGCCCACATGTACGCGTGGGTAGGCTACACATGATTGTTCACTGGTCGCCACCCCCAGTCAGTGTTTCGAATGGGAAGGTTGTCGTGCTGGTGGTATGTTCGATGTGGCGGATGGGCGGGCCTAGGTGCGGGCTTACATTCCGGACATGGGGGGGTAGTTGGATTGGCGACTAGTTGCAGTACACACGGGACACGTCTCTTCCTTTCCACATCTGGGTCATCCCTTGTACTAACTGACAGTGATACAGTCATCTTCGCCCCAGCCCTCATGTCCTCCCCTCGCCCCCCAATATGCATGCTCACCTGCGAGGCTAGCGCTTGCACAGGCAGCCCCAAGCTCGCACCAGAGAGGGCAAGGAGTGTATGTGTGGGTCCAGTTGCACGAGTGGGCTGTCTCAGGGTATGATGTGTGGCGGGACGCCGTCCACCTGCGTGGTGCCCCAAATGGAGACCCGGCCTGCATGGACTATGCATCACAGTCTTCGCCTTCCGGATCCGCCACCTGCGACACCCAGTGGCTGTGGCTGCCCTTGCGGCCAGGCCGCGTCCGTCTGTGGCTGATGGCCCACACATTCACTCTTTGGCCTCTCTGGGGAGGGCTCGGGGGTGGTGGCGCACGCGCTTGCACTTAGTCGCAATGGCATGTGGCGTGGTTGGTATGTTGGGCAATGGATGGGATGGTGCGAGCCACCTCCCGTGACGTCAGTGCTGCTCGTGCTGTGGTGCGTCCCCCTACACTTCCATGTGACTTGTGCCATGCTAGACGTTGAGGTTCTATTGCCTGCGTGATATGACCAGGAGGAGCGCGAGGAGACCTCTCACACACCATGCTCCACTGCCATCCCGTGCCCTGTATCGCCTGTGCGGATTGACTATGTTGGGGTTACACCTGGTCGACTGGGGCTGTGTGTGCCTTGTCAAGGGGCATGGCGGGCGCACAACAGGATCCAGCTTGTCCACAGAGGGTGGGCTGAGGTGCGCCTGGTACCGCTTTGTACGTGTGCCCGGCTGCTGTGCACACACGTGTTCACTCCCCCCGACAGGTGTCCTCTCACAATGCCCAGGGAAGCGGTGGTGTACTGTTCATGACCCCTCCCAACACGGCGTGCTCCAACTTGTCATGTGCGCATCTACCCGTCGCACCCACCCACCTGAGCACTGCGTCCATACGACTTCACACGACACATGTGTGTCTTCCACAGTAGTGCTACTCATTTGCGTTGACATCCAATACCAGTGGACTACATGGTCATGTCACGACTGCCGTGTACTTCACATACTCTCATCCTCTCTCATTCGTACTTGTGAAATGAGTCAGCGGAGACAGTTTTGGTTTCAAACATTATATTGAGTCTTCTGTCCTCTGTGATGCAGTATAGTGGACACTACTGGCAGCGGAATACATGTTGAGGATATACTGAGCATGATTACAAATGGGATAGGGTGTGGGGTTACATCTGCTTGGCCAAGGCTGTGCTAATGTACATTTACGTATAGCTGCGGAGCTGCGGACTTTGACACAGACGGTATACATGTAGCCTACCAGACCGCTCGGCATCATGGGCACAGTCCATCTCAGTTCCATGTGACAGGTTTGCTGCGGTTGTTCCTCATGCACGCGTGCATGTGAGATGACATCAGGGCATGTGCTTGCGTGCATGCAGCGGCGTGCCACTTGTTGTTGCACTGTGGTGGTTACTGGACATGTCACAGTCACTGGGGTCGTGTTGTTGTTGTATGCACTTGTCGTCCATGCAAAGGTCCTGGTATGGGATTCCCGGGGCGGGGGTGGGAGGGGTGCAGCACCCACAGACTCCAGGCGACCTATTCATGTCCACTGAGCGGTGTGTGTGTCCATGTGCGCTGGATCCATGTCGTGTCCTGGTTGTTCGTGCAGTTCCGTCCATGTGGGTGCGATACACAGAGCCCATGCCACTGCCTCCCACGATGCATGCGGTGTTCCTGGATGTGATGGGGAACAGTGTGCATGTCCCGGTCATATCCGATGTCATGGCGATGTCGTTGATGGTGTGGTTACAGTTGCCGGTCGTTTGGTATGGCTGTTGTGGTGGTGACTGGCCAGTCCGTGCGGAAGCTGAGCATGGGTGCGGGGTTGGACTTCATAGGTCACTCGGGGAACCTGCGTTGTGGTCCGACGTATTTACAGGTTGTCAGGTATGCGATGCCGTCCAGCAGGGCTTCCATGTCATTGGTGGTGTACATGTTTGCCAGCCAATGAAGCGGATGGTGGCTCTCAAGGTGTTGTTCGTAAGTTGTCCCTTGGAGGACCATGATGGGGCATGCTGGGTGACATTCGATGTAGCTGTTCTCGATGATCCGTCGTGTGGAGGCACAGTGGTCCCATTTCAGTGCGGGTGCGATGTTGGCCACATACGCCATGCCCCCATAGGCAGAGCAGGCCCTGTCGTGTGCGTCCAGAGGGAGGAGTAGTGGTAGCAGGTCCGCCTTCAGACATGCCGGGTTGGAGAGGCATATCTCGACGGGATGCTGGTAGGGACACCTCCGACAGTAGAAGACGGGCATGACGCAGCTGAACAATGTGATGCGGTAAGTCAGTCGGTAACTTACGTTCAGCAGGGACAGGAGATCGCATCCCAATGTATGTATCGTGTTGGTTTTGTACAGCTTGAGCTGTTCGGCGTAGTTGGGTAGGTGTGTTGCGGTTGCCATTTCGCAGCGGTTCGTTGAGGTGGCGTGCTCCGGCTGTGTGTGCAGTCTGCAATGTGCACGCTCCGGGGTTGCTGTGAGCTCTGTGTAGTCGTAGGGAGACAGGACTTGTGTTCTGTTGGCTTGTTTGGAGGACACGGGCCCTCTTCCCACATGCTTCTCAGACAGTTCAAGGTCAGTGCTGTGTGACTCCTTCCAATTAACTTGCATGTGGCCGACATGGGGGAGTGTTTTCTTCTTTCTTCCCCGTCCGTTGTGTGCTTCTGTGATATGCGCTATCTGCCGTGTGGTCGGTCTCCTCGGCATGCCTGTGTTGGTCTATTCTTGGACAATGGCTGTATTCACCGGCTTCTGTCGTGGGGCTGTGGTTTCGGAGTTGGAATGGAAGGTCATTCAGTGCTGTCTGCTCTCCCTTGTGTGGGCGGCAGCCTGCCTTTCCGCTCTGCGTTGGGCCTTGTGTGTGGATGTTATTCTTGGGCCACCTGTTGTCGGTCCCCGGGCTCTTTGGTGTTCCGTTTCATGTGTCTTGTTCATATGTGCAGGGTGGTATGGGTTTTTCAGTGTGGTACTGGCGTTCCTCTTCCCGAAGGGGCCCTGCTTCTCCTAGTTGGTGTTGCCGCCGCTGTGTGCTTCGCCATGTTTGTTACACTGGGGTGTGTCCTGCTGTTGCGTGACTTCACTGACATGTGTGCGTCGGTTGTGTGGCGTTGGGTGTTGTCCGTGAATTGGGCGTTGGGGACATGTCTGTGGCCGGCCTGTCACGTGTCATGTGCGTTCGGGGTGGGGCTGATGTGTGTGCTGCTTGGTTGTGTCCCTGTGTCTGTGTGCGACGCATGCATGGCGCTGCGGTTGGCCTCTGCGTTGTGCGCATGTGTGGCGGCGTCATCGGCGCTTTGTGGCCGTGACGGGGTGGTTGGTTCCTAGTCCCAGGTGGTGTGTACACATGTGTTCCGCGATGTTAGGATTTGGCCTGTGTGTCATATGTGGATGCAATGGTGGATGTGTAGTGTACACGCGCTGGTGGGGGGTTGTCCGCTTTTCCGCCCTTGCACTGTGTGCGCTGTTTGCGTGCACTTGTTGTGTGTGTGCCTACCTGCGTCTCCGCGGTACGTTGCGTCCTTGGTGGTGCATCAGCAGAAGCATGGGAAGGGCCTGCAGTGCTGGATTCATGCCCGGGGTGCCGCTTCTTCGTTGTCCGTGCTCTGCGTCCGTGTTACCGCCTCTCTTTCACGTGCGGTGTCTCTTAGCCGTGGGAGCCGTTTGTTTGCGGCATCGTAATTTATGCGCCGGGCGGGACGTGTTTCGTCGGACGGTGTGTGTCAGTTGGGCTGCGCCGCTACGTGTACGGGCGCACTTTGATGGCGGACGGTGTTGCTGGCTTGCCGGCGGTGTTTGGCCTACTTTTCGCATCGTAATTGTGCGGGCGTGTGGACTGCTGCGTGCCGGCGGTAACTGGTGGTTTTTGCATCCGCCAGCACGGAGGTTGTGCTTCCGCCCGCCATCGTAATGGGCCCCTAAATACATATATTTAAAAATAATAAAAATACATTACAAAAAATGTTAAACATACATATAAAATACATACTAAAATACATAACACTAATATAAATATCGATATTATTAACAACGATATTTTTGCTAACGATATTACTTACTTCGATATTACTTACTTCGATATAAAAAAAACGATATTACTTACCTTAAGGTCGATATTATGGTCACCGATATTCTTGACATCGATATTCTGTCCCTACGATATTAAAAACTCGATATTAGTGCAGGTCGATATAAAAAAATCGATATTTTGTCTGCGCACCCATCTTACATGTGTGTAAACGATGTGTAGGACAACATAGGATTTAATATAAACATGTACAACATTTTGCACTGAGCATCACATGCCACAGGTTACCTCACCCATTGGCATGCCTTGGTCACATCACTATCTACTTTTTATGGTCAGGCACAGCACTGGAACGGTCAGTGTGTACACTGGCCTCCCTTGAGGCCTCGGATGGGGTACCTTGGCTCGCACTCCGCCGTCTGGTCTCAGTCACTGGGACAGTGATGCTGCTGAGGCTGGAGGCCTCCTCACTGTCCCCTGATTCCAGTATACATGTCCCAGCTATAGCAGCTGTCTGTAACAAATTTTTAGAGAATCGCTATTTGAGAATCGCAAAACGAGATGTAAACAAAAATTCGCAAATATTTTGCGATTCCCTGACATTCCTTAATTGCGACTCGCAAATTGCGAGTTGCAATTAAGGAATACCTTCCCATTCATTCCTATGGGCCTAGTGGCCCATAGGAATGAATGGGAAGACATTTGCAATTTGCGAATACCCATTAGGTACTCGCAAATTGCGAATGCAATTTCAAGGGTGCAAGGGTGTCAAAAGTACACCCTGTTGCACCCCTGAAATGTGCATGTGTGCACATGTGGCACACATACATGCCCTAAGGGCATGTATGTGCGCCACATGCCACTTTGAAAAATGCAAAAAAAGTGCATTTTTCAAAGAAATCGCAAATTACCACCAACTTAAAGTTGGTGGTAATTTGCGATTCCTTAAGGCCAAATCGCACTTTTTTGTGCTTCTTACATTGCATTTAAGGAATCGCAATTTGCGATTCCTTAAATGCGTTCGCAAAATAGGGAATCGCAAATTTTGCGATTCCTTATTTTGCGAGAGGGTTTTTGTGTGATACATTGCACATTGCTAAATTGCGATCGCAAACGCTGAAATTCTGCGAATTTCAGCGTTTGCGATCGCAATTTAGCTTGATACATATGGCCCCATATGTGTTGTTTTATGTACTAAGAGGGTCATTACGATGGCCGCAACGGCAAACGGGACCGCCCGCAAGAGGTGCGGCGGTCCCACCATGTGTATTAGGATGCCACCGCCACGGTGGCGGTGGCATCCCGTATTGTTTACATTGCGGCGGGCTGTGCTGTGAGCAGCACCCGCCGCAATGTAAATAAAGCATGTTGTGCATTTGCATGCACAACGTGACAGGCACCGCGCGGTGCCTGCCACCTTGTGCATGCAAATGTCGGGGGTACCATGGGTACCCCCCAAGTGCAGCCACCCACCCCCCAACCACCTGGGGGTCCCCACCGCCATCGTAATATGGCGGGGGGGAAATGTTAGGCGGGCGGTGGAAAATAGCGGGCGGATCGCCACCGCCATACTGGCGGTGGCGATCCGCCCGCTATCATAATGACCCCCTAAGTTTGTTTGATGTATTGTTGCTCTAAGCTGAGCTCATAGTAAAAGTAGTTATTGCGGTATAATTCCTTGTACATATTTTCCTCGCAATCAGAGTAGTATTTAAGTTTGTTTTAAAAGACTTGACTGATTGACAGAACACAGGTGCGGTGCCACGTAACCCTTAGGCAGAACGCACAAACAGGAAAACCCAGATCGATCCCACAGATAGGCAGTGACACCACAATGGTCTCAGGAGATTGGTCCAAATAAAACACATTTAGCCGTAGGGGCGCGCTTTCTCAAAAGCACCATAAAGTCAGATGCTCATTACACGCAGTGATCACGTGCTCTTCATGCCAGACATCTGGACAGGTACCCTCTGGCCCTGCAGTATGTTCACACAAGGACAAGGCCTACCTGCAATTCTTATCAAACCCCCGATTTATGTTCCTGTGAATAGGCCCAAATTTCTGTTGCCAAAGGAATGCATAAATCGTTCTATGATACTTCATATAAAGTATAAAATGACGGTCTTCAGACCTCAACTCTGTTGCCTGGTGTCCCGGCCACTGCGTTTAATTAAACAACTGTTCCTGTTTTGCCAAATGCCTCTTGTCTTAAATTTTTTCAAAGGCAAATTCATATTCGAGCAGCAACACCACAACATTTTCAAGCAGAACCATTGCTAGTTAAGTCAGGTTTTAATTTTTTTATTTCTCTGTTTCTTGCCCTTTATACCTTCTCTCATTTATTTTCTTGTGGGTCATAACATTTATTTAATTTTTGTTTGTTTGATAATGGTAGGGAGGAGAAATCCCCATTTTACTGAGGGAGAATTTTTCAGTTTGGTGGATGAAAGTATTAGAGTACAGCCACAATTGTTTGTAGCCCACGTACAAAATAAAACCATATCTCTGCAAAGGCAAATGTGGGCCAGTATAGTTGACAGAGTGAATGCTGTAGCAAACAACACATGCACATAGGAGGAAATTAGGAAGAGGTGGATCGACCCACGGGGGAGAGTGCGTTCCCTAGCCTCCAATCGTCACCTGGAGGTCCAGAGGACTGGTGGTGGTTCTCCCAGCCCCCTCCGTACTATTTTTTCCCTGGAAGGAGAATGTCTTGCAGATCCTACATCCTGAAGGCTTGACAGGAATCTCAGGTGGAGTGGAGACTGGTAAGTTACACTTCTGAATGTGTCACTAAACCTAAATCTCGTTTTTGTTTTTCAGTTAGCTGTTGCTAATGTTTTCGAACCTTTTGGAAACCTACACACATGATAAATATATATATATATATATATATATATATGTATATATATATATATACATATATATATATATATATATATATATATATATTTATCAATTCTTTTGTTGTCTTGTTTTTTTGTTCAAATGTATTTTGTTGTATATAAAATTACAGGTTTCAATCTCCATACAATTTCTCATGATGTAAGGTTAATTGTAAGTGTATTTACGCCAAATAAAATATTGCAAATATGTTTTTTATATTGTAAATATCTGTTCTTTTTAACAGCATAATTTCACTAGGTATGTTTAACTTACAAATTTGCAAGTGTTGTGAATGTATAATTTAAATGACTACAACTACTATGATGCCTTGTTTTTGTTTTGTGAAAATATTATTGCTATGTTATTTTGTTCATTCTCTCTTTCCTATCACATCTTCACATATGTCAAAGTGTTCTGTATTGATCAATCTCTATATCATGCTATGTTTTGAAATATTTTTGTGTTACATTTTAAGTGTTGTCCTATCCCTGTTATTTGATTAAATTGATGTAATGTCTTTCGCAAATCAAAGTTGATTTTTATGCTAAATATAAGTGGCTATTTTTGCTAAAATGTACTCTGCAATGTTCATATGATGACTAATGCTATATATCCTACTAAGTTGTATAAATGTCAGCATAGTAGCTTCTAGGCCTTGCAATGGGGCAATTCACATTTCACCACTCTACTGTGTTGTGTGTGTGAAATGTTTGGTATATCTTTTTTTGATAATCAAGTTTATTTGCATTTAAAGAAAACAAACATACGAAAGTCAGCATATGATTGCACGGTAAGTCAAAGTCCATCTCCGGCCGACAACAAAAATCCCAGCCATGATTTAAGACTTTCAAGCTAGCCCCCCCATTTAAAAACAGTGTAGTAGTATAGGAGAGAGAGCAAGCACATAACTCAAGACAATAGATTTAGCCATTTGCCCCATATCTTGTGAAATTTCTCAGGACATCCCCGGGCCTCAAAGAGGGGCTCTTCTTGAGCCGTGCACCAGTCCACCCCCCGTTGCCACCTCCGCATGGTAGGGGGTTTGGCCTGAGCCCAGGCCGCTGCAATGTCTCTCTTGGCCACCGCCACCGCTGTGCCCAGGAAGCGTTTGTCAGCTCTAGAGCCGTCCAGGCCATCGAAAACTCCCAGAAGAAGCCGTAAAGGATCGTGAGGTACCTGCCACCCCAGAGTTTGTGTAAGCTCAGACTCCACGCCCGACCAAAATGGAGCGAGAGCAGGGCATAACCAGACCATGTGGTAGAAATCAGCCGGGGCTTGGCCGCATCGTGCGCATTCTGGGGAGGAGCACAGCTCTGCCCTATATAGGCGCGCAGGAGTGAGGTAGGCCATGTGAAGGTAGTAAAGTTGAATGAGACGCAGTTTAGAGGAAGTCGTCAGAGTTTTGGGGGCCATAAGGGCGTCGCGCCAGTCTGCCTCTTCCAGGGGACCCAGCCATTCCTCCCAGAGGGTTCGTAGTGAGTCTAGGGTAGCAGGACCATTGTTCACCAGGGAATGGTATATCCGGGACACCCCCCCTCTGCCCAAGTTACCCATCATAACCTGAGCATCCAGCGGGCTAAACTCAGGAAGTGAAGTGCCTGGTGGAATATGCGCAGTGAGGGCGTGGCAGAGCTGTAGATATTTATAAAATTGGGCGGTGTGAAGGGAGTGACGCTGCTGCAGATCGGGGAAGGCCCTGACGTGATCTCCCACCCAGACGTCCCCAAGTAATGAGATCCCGACCTGACCCCACTGTTGAAAGCCCTCGAGGGAGGATGTTTCACGCAGCCACGTGCTGTGCCACAGAGGTGTATGTTGGGTAAGTCTCTTGTCCCATTTCGTATAGCGCAGGGCAGTGCGCCAGGCCACCAGAACCGCCCTGGTGATAGGTGGAATCGTTTGTGGAATGGGAGCCCCGTATAGGTAGGCTTGGATTTGCGGGAAGTCCATAGTGTGAAGCTCGGTCCGGTAAGCCGGGTCAGACCAGATGCCAGTAAACCAATTGTGGACGACAATACGTCTGGTGGCCAAATAGTAGAGAAGAAGATTTGTCACCCCATGCCTCCATCGAAGGGAGGAATCCGGCAGCGGGCCAAGGCTATGCGTGGTCTCCCACCCCCCCCACAGAAACCTGGTAAGTACCCCATACAAATCTCGGAACCAACTACCCGGAAGGTGAAAAGTGATGTTTTGTAAAATGTATAGGAAACGGGGGAGGATCATCATTTTAAAGAGTGCCCCTCTTCCAAGGGGGTTGAGGGGGAGGGATTGCCAGCGCTTAAGGTCGTGTTTGGCTTTCGTGACCAGGGGTGTAATGTTGAGGGCCCACTCCAACTCCGGGAGCAAAGCCACCCAGATCCCAAGATATTTGAATGACTGCCGCCGTAAAGGGATGTTAGACTGCCAGTCACAACAAGCCCTTGAGGGATGGAGGGGGATCAGAGTGGACTTCTTCGGGTTGAGTCGCAGGCCCAAGGCGTTCTCGAAGGCCCAAAGCACCTCCAAACAACGGGGGCCGGAACTCTCCGGGTCGGCCAAGAAAAGCAGGACGTCGTCCGCATACAGGGCGATTTTATCCACCTGGTGGGGGTCCCAGGACCATCCTCGGATTTGGGGGTTGTTACGTATGAGGCAGGCCAGGGGCTCCATTGCCAGCGCGAATAGGAGCGGCGAGAGAGGGCACCGCTGACGCGTGCCTCTCTGAATTGGAAACGCCTCCGAGAGGGCACCGTTGGTCAAAACTCTGGCTTTGGGGTTGGACTACAGGACCTGGATGAGGCTTCTGAAATGGGGCCCGAAACCCATCGTGATGAGAACATCTTCCAAGTAGCCCCAGTCAACCGTGTCAAAGGCCTTCTCGAAGTCAATGAGCAACAGGGCCAGGTAAGGTGTGAGGAGATGGTGGTGGGCCAAGGCAAGGTGAAGGCGCCGTATACAGTGCTGAGTACCGCACGCCGGCATGAAACCACATTGGTCCGGATGAATCAATGTGTGTAAGAAGGGACAGAGACGTTGGGCCAGGGCTGTAGAAAAGATTTTCATGTCTGTGTTAATTAAAGAAATCAGACGATAGTCCGCACAGGAGGGAGAGGGTGGCTGGGTCTTGGGGATGACCACTATAGTGGCTACATCGGTCTCAGAGGGAAAGGAGCCCTTCTCGGCCACATGTTGGAAGAGGTCGACCAGGTGGGGCACCAACAAGTCTCGGTATGCCGCATAGTACTCTTGCGGGAAGCCATCCGGCCCTGGCGTCTTCCCAGAATGCAATAGGGAAATAGCTCCATGGATTTCTTATGGGGTAAGGGGGAGATCGAGTGTTCGGTATATCTTATGTACACTTTCTAATCATCTTATTGCATTTGAGGACATCTTTTCACCTGCTTTTTGAAGTAGTTTTGTGTGTTATTTAAAGTGTTTTTGTAACATATTATAATACCACTAAAAGCTACAATCATTATAATCTTTAACGCTTTAATTTTAATTTGCTTCATAATTTTGCTTCAAAATAATTAGATGTATAGTCCAGATTTTCAAAATGTGTATATTTTATTAATTCATAATAGGTTCAATAGCCAGAATATGTGGACAACCATCTACTACTGAGGATACCTCCACTCCATACCAGGATCAAGCCTTCACTCATTCGGAGCCACCCGCTAAATACGTATGAATGCAAGCCAAATGACTGTAATATGAGAAATCAGTGACAGTGTGATGCAGGGCACTTTGGACTTCCATACAAGCAGAACTATGTCCCCTCTATAGGAGCACATGATCATACTGCATACATTAATTTGTTATAAGAATAAAGTTATCACTACAGAGCAATAAACTTGTATGCCCCAGACCTTCCCAGGCACATGGGATGTGTCCTACTTACCCAGAAGGAAAGTCCAGCTCGCTGGACGTATGAGATACCCCCTTTGTTTGATCCATCAATTTGAGTTGTAACCATAGGTGGTCCTGAAGAAGGTGGATGTAAAGTAAAATATTTCCACCGAAACGTACGTAGACTGGTTCGTGCAGGATCTCAATCCACAAAACAACAACGACTGAAATAGAAGTCACTTTCCCATTGTCATTGCCAGTGTATGTGACCAGTGGTTGGGATGGTTATGAATGGTACAAGTGAGTGAATAAATATTTTTGTGTGAAAGGAGAGAGTGAGAATGTGTGCTTGGGGGTATGGAATCAGCATATTAGTGAGGTATGTTTTTTGAATAGTTAGTTTGTAAAATATTTTTGTCTTTCTTCATCTTTTAGTCTAAAGGTCTTTGTTAGAACATTTCACATTTCTTTTAACAAGAATTGAGGAAAATTATTTACTGTATTAGCATTGTATAATGGGAAGCAATCGTACACTGTATTGTGTATTACAAATGATTGTGTTTATATCATGTATAGAGTATAATTCATTTGAAACGTAAAATAAAAAAAGCTTAAAAAATGAGCATTAAAATAAAGAAATAAGTAAATGATCCTGATATAATGAGTATATGTTTGAATTTTGTAGTATCTCTCATGTGGTCAGCCTTATGAGCTCAACGTTTCCCTTTGTGAAGCAATACAGGTCTAGTGGGACCCTGCATCAGATTTATTCCACACACCTTCTGTTCCAGTGCTGAAACTCTCACAAAGCTCTGCTGATGCATCTCATGTGTGATGTGCCATTCATCTTCTGTTCCAGCACTGAAAATCTCACACAGCACAGCTACATGGACGTTGTTTGTTATGTGCAGTGCATCTCCTCTTTCAGTGCTGAGACTCTCACATAGCTCTGCAGATGCAACACATTTCTAATGTGCAACATCCCTGCTGCTCCAACACTGAGCCCCACCGCAGCTCCACAGTGCACCTCATCTCTGACATACAGCATCCACTGACAGGCACACTGCTGTGCAACCCGGCTAAAAAAAAAAGATTGACAAAGCCAATGGATCTTACATAGGTGAGTCCAATTGGCTTTGCCAATGCTTGTTCTGTGAATAGCACCCAGTATACCCAAGTGGCAATCATTCTTTTACTCAATGTTAGAATGCAGTGGTTACAATTTGGGCACTCTGTACATTAGTTTTGCTGAAGAAAGTTCAAATATTTTCAGTTGGTTGTTGCCATGAGGCCTGGGGACACCTGCCACTCTGCATTCACCACATGCGACTTCATTTTATATATAGAGATACATTTGTGTTCTGTTCCTTCCTGAAAGGCTTCAATAGTCTTTGTTTGATCACTGGGCAACCGTGACATTAAAAAGCAGTTGCTGAATGTATGCAGCCTCGAGTTTCCGATCTCAATTAGTTTGCTATTCATCTTCATGTTTAGGGCTGTAAGCAGTGTTGAAAAGTAGGGGGATCCCACCAGATCCCTGTTCCAGCAGCTATTTCTGGGATGGATCTGGGATCTGGCTGACCCAAGCAAACATGTTGAATTTTGTCCTAGTACCATTTTCCATCACCGGGACATAATTCAGCAGTGCCTACATGTTGTCTGCATTCCGTTCAGAGCAGCAATCTGCAGGCAGCGAGGGGTTTTTCTTATTTTACCATCCAGCTTGACCAAAACCAAAGGCCTGATTTAAAGGGCCATCAGCCATCCTTTTGTTTAAGTATCATTGTAGCTATGAGATATCAGGAGATTAACACCTAGACGCCAATGCAATGGCAGGAAACAAAGGCTTAACACTTGACAAGTACTTAAGAGAAACTATGATTTGGAGGGAGGTTTTTAACTTTGCTCAACTTCATAATGTAAGAGATGTGCTTGCACTGTAAGAATGCAAGATATATCTCTCTGTAGGAGTATACAAATATTGATTTAGATGGCATCTACTATTATTTTTAATTCTTTTATGGTGCTACTCAACCTAGTGTAAGGTGTTAGAGAGCTTTACATCACACACAGAGGCACAATAAATCATACAGTGTGTAAATCAATGTACAGGGAATGTTACATAAAACAATGAAGGTTATAGAGTGTAGGAATCACATATCATCCATACTTGTGGACAATATATGTAAAGAGTGAATAGTCTGGAGAAACACAAAATCAGGATATAAAACTGAAAGCCGTGTTTGTGGTTGTCTTTACTAACAAAATGATCTCTGTGTCAAAAGCAGTAGCCTACCTACCTTTGTAAATAAAACTATAAATCTGTGATCTGCATGTTACATGATACTTTGCAGCAGGCACATTAAACCTCTTTGTGACTTTATGAGTCAAAACTGTGACTGGACAAAACACAAAATTCTCCTGTGTTATTTTCCCGCTATTAGAAGTCCCTCAAAATTGTTGGGCACATAATTTCTTCAGCCCGTGTCTTAAACTTGTAATAAATATTGAAATCCAACCTCTTCATGACCAATTAAGTAACTTACAAAAGCTTTACTGTCACATAATCCCTGTTGACAATTTCTTTGCAGCAGATTTTTAAAAAAAGAAAAATTATAAGTTGACTATCCCACCCTACTTTTCAATCTCCGCCCCTAATGCTACACCTCCTTTCCTCTGCCACACCTTGACCCCCAATTTATGGGTTGCAAGAGCCATCTTTTTAAGATTCCAGTACTGGCTGTCAGGTAGAATTTTTCCCGTTGTTAGAATAGAAATGTTCATGTTTGCGTATTGCCCTGTGTAAGTTAGCATTCGCTGCGCCATTTTCTTCACATGCGCCATTTTAAGCTGTTCGAAACTGATCTCGGTCAAATTCCAAGAAATGCTCCCCTTAGAGTTTTGTTTTCTTCGTTTCTGTTCTGTTCCAGTAATGAATACACTGTTCTTATTAGCGCATACCTTTCTCACTAGATAGAGGCCCTCTCCCACTTGTCTAGTGGTGGGCCCGAATGGAACAACCTTGGAGTTGAGATACTTTGTGTAAGATAGAAGCGATGAAACCGTTTTGTTTTGTATTTCAATGCTTAGCTGCATCTGCCTGGAAAATTCCACTGTGGGCGTGTTTTAGCCCAGTTACGAAACGTACATAATGTATCTTTATGCTTGTCGATTTTAGTCCTCTGTGCAGCACTCCTAGCGACTGGGCAGACCGGGCTCTGCTCTGAGTGTATATGAATAAATAGTTATTGGTTTGTATTCGAAACTATGTGACCGACTCTTCATTTAGTACGGAAGGCTGAGAGGTAGTCACTAGTGACCCGAGTGACCCTAATCGGGCTACTTCCTTCAGTTGGCGCCCAAACAGGGACTCCTTCGGGTGATTAATCCATCCCCTTTCTGCAGACGGGGAGAGGCCGAGTACATCCTCGGGTCGGAGTGACGGCTCAGGGATCCCTGCACGAAGAGTTTTTATTTGCTCGCAGCTGCCCCTTCTGTCCTGCTGGACAGTGCCTCGCCCAGTGGTCATCCCGACTGGAGTCCTGAAGGGCGAAACCCTTGGATCTGACCGTTTGGTCTGAAGAGTCGGCAGTGGAAAATCGGTTCGTTTGTATTGCTGATATCAGTTGAGTTTGTTTTGGTTCTTTGTGGATATGGTACCATTGTGATTTGAGTTTGGTATGGTCTGAGGACTGTTTTGATAAAAAGTACTTGCAACTACTCTGCCAGGGGACATCTCTTTGGGCTGTTAACCCGTGGTTACTGCTGCTACCGTCTATTCCTGTTTGCCGGACATCGGGCTGTTGTCTACGCTCTTGCTGCCCTTGAAGCCACGGACGCTATACCCTGGTGGGACTCGCTGTACCAGGGTGCACTACAGCACAACGCCCGCATTGGATGCAGCTGCCGCTGGGGGAGGCGTGGTGATCGCGCTATAAAGCGCTGCCTAGACCCCCGCGGCGCGGGACATCTCTTTGGGCTGTTAACCCGTGGTTACTGCTGCTACCGTCTATTCCTGTTTGCCGGACATCGGGCTGTTGTCTACGCTCTTGCTGCCCTTGAAGCCACGGACGCTATACCCTCGTGGGACTCGCTGTACCAGGGTGCACTACAGCACAACGCCAGCATTGGATGCAGCTGCCGCTGGGGGAGGCGTGGTGATCGCGCTATAAGCGCTGCCTAGACCCCGCGGCGCGGGACATCTCTTTGGGCTGTTAACCCGTGGTTACTGCTGCTACCGTCTATTCCTGTTTGCCGGACATCGGGCTGTTGTCTACGCTCTTGCTGCCCTTGAAGCCACGGACGCTATACCCTGGTGGGACTCGCTGTACCAGGGTGCACTACAGCACAACGCCCGCATTGGATGCAGCTGCCGCTGGGGGAGGCGTGGTGATCGCGCTATAAAGCGCTGCCTAGACCCCCGCGGCGCGGGACGCGCGCGGGCGAAGCCCGGGCCAAGGGCGGGCCCGTCTGTGCCCGTCAGGGGCCGGAAGAGGCTGGGCTGGGCTCTTCCTCTTAGTAACCCGTTTGCAGTAGCAGGGGTCCATTGAAACTTTGGCTTGGGATTGTGTTTTTTTATATATATATATTTGCCTTTTTTTTCATTTACATTTTTGGCGGACCGATTTGAGAAGTGTTTAGGTGTAGCACTATACTACAGGGGAAGTATTATTCAAACGGGACCTTTCTTTGCTCCCTTGCTGTTGTATGGCAGGGGCTTGTAATGGTTTATTAGGCTGATATTGTTTTTTTACATTCTAATCAGGGTATTGGGTGCTGTGTTGTGTTTTTTTGCTTAAGACTTGGGGGGACATATTGATATTGTGATATGGGGAGACGGAGGCTTCAAGAGAGTCAAGAAGGGACAAAAGCTGTAACCAGGGCTAATGTTACAACCATGGATGCTTTTTTAATGAGAGCTACTTCTGTTATTGATAAGGAGATCGAAATGGTGAATAGGCGTCTCTCTAGATCTCCCTCTAATGGCTTATCCTCCCTTTTGGCTGGTTCTATTAATCCCACAAGGGAAGGTGTTATGGAAACACCGAGTACACTTATGCCCCCCCTGTTGGGTATTAACCTAGAGACTATTGTAGTTTCATCTCCCCTGCAAGAAATTTCTTGTGAGGTACCACATAGGCCACTTTCTCCCGCTGTAATTATTGAGAATAACAAGGATGGTGTTTCTACACTAACGATAGAGACTGGCAGTATTAACAATTATAGGTCATTAGAAACACATTGTAATGTTGGCCCCTCACAACAATTAAGGGTGGCTCAAAGGTCATGTGGGAGCATAAAAAGAAATTTGAAGTCCATTGGGAGTCAAGCCAAAAAAACTAAACTAAATGTATCCACCAAGTTAGCTCCTAAAATCTCGGTACCTGTACCTCCAGTAGTAAACACAGTTCACCCGGCCTTAATGGAAGCCTTTAAATCTACCATGTGCTGTATGCTGGATGCTAAGTTGAGCCCCATTTTGGATAAATTAAATCTTATTGAGAAAATCTTAGTAGAACAAAATAGGTCTGTTCTACCCGCCCAATCTACTCAACCTATGGCCCCTAACTTGTCTAAGGACAACATAATCCCAGGTATTACATCTACGCCTGGGTTAGTATCAGTCCCGTGGCCTGTTAGTGGAATCCAGCCTCATGGTGTAAATATAGCGCCCAAAGATCTAGGGGGTTGGCAAATGTCTTAAGTGATAGACAGGCTCCTAACTTTCATCCCCAGGATTTGATTTCACAAAGATCAGGAACACCAATGGAGGGGGCACAGCGTCATCAGTTAAATGCCACAAAGAATTCAGTGGTCATCAATCTTCCACCCCAATCAACACCCCTCGTAATAATTTTGGGAAATGTCCCTCCACTTTTGCCAGGGTCCAATGAAGATTTTACTCAACTTAAAAACAAGGTTACTCATTGGTTGTCGAATAACACCTCTGTAGGTCCAATGGTGGAACGTAATATTATTATGGTGCGTCGTGTGGGCTGGTTGGGGAACATGAGGAAACCCGGAGGGGGATTGTATTGTTGTGAATTTCAATGGATCTCCCCTTGTGGATAGAATTTTACAGGATGCTTATTTTGATCGTGCATATCGTGATTCTGGTATCCAGGTTCTCCCGTTGGGTTTCTTCTATGAGGCTGATCCTATAGGGCCCCCAAACACAAACATTTCTTGTGATAGGTGGTCTCATAGACCTCGTGAGGTTGTGGGTGGAAGTTATCCACAACCCCAAGGGGTCCAATTTCGATCGACCGTGCACCAGCCTGCTACTCGGTTAGCGCTATCCAACAGATTTTCAGCTTTATCAAGGTTGGATGAGCAAGACTGACTGAATATGAACTCAGAGCCCGCTGGAGAGTTATCGCATCAACAGGGGTCCCCATTAATCTCTGTGTGAAATATTGTGTCCAGCGCCGTGGAGTCGTCTGGGAGGACTATCCCCCAGCAGCGGGTGCTTTCATTGATTGCACAACAGGGGATGATCGCAAGGGCAGACATTTATAATGTCTTGTCATGGAACATTGCAGGGTTGCTGGGAAAATTTCAGGATCCCGTATGGATGCAGTTCATCAGACAATTCTCTGTGATTTGTTTTCAGGAGACTTGGCATGTGAACTGTAACCTGTTTTTGGAGGGATATAAAGCATTCTTTGTCCCTGCGACCCCGTCACCTTGTGGTAGAGCTAGGGGTGGTTTAGTGACCTACATTTCGTTGGCTGTGACCTGTAGGATTCAGCAACTTCCTACTGCTAATAAGGACTTTCAAGTTATTGTCTTAGGGAGAGGAAATGACTGTATGGGCATTATTAATTTTTATAACGCACTAAGTGTGCTGGGGGAGTGTAAGATTGCCCAGCTAGGCTGCCTTATAAGACAGTCCTGTGGTTCTGTTGCACATAATCTTATGGTGGCAGGGGATTTTAATATTCATCCTTGTGGAGACCCCAAAATTAGGTGTATGGCTGAGATGGGATGTGCCAGGATGCGGGGATTCCATTTTGAGCATTCCGTTCAGGGGGATGCATTGAATGGTTTGCTTAATGAATTTGATTTGGTATCATCAATGTCTCTGGCTAACCCCCTTAGCATACAGTCCGTTCCTTCTTTTAAAGGATGTAGTGATGGTTCATTTATAGATTACATCTTGATTTCCACCGGACTCCAGTCTAGTTTTCGTGGGTTTACCATCATGGATAGCGCTTTTAGCGATCATAATCCTATCTGTGTCCACCTTGGAGGTAGGCTGTTGATAACACAAGCTAGGGTGACACTCCCAGGCATGTTGAGACCGGTGGATGGTAGACGCCGCCTAAAATGGTCACAGATATCCCCAGACTAATTTTATGGCAAGGTACAAGTGTCTTGTGCTACCGAATTGGCTTCCTGTGTGTTATCTGGCTTCCACCCGGGGGGTGTCCTTAGGGCTTTTGATGTTATTATCTCAAAGATAGGGGCACTTTTAAGTGCCCCTTCTCATAGGACGGTGTTATCTGACCCTAGATGGTTCGATCCTCAGTGTTCTAAGGCAGCCAAACATTTGAAAGATGCTTTAAAAGCTACCCCGAGAAATCAGTCTTTGATATGTGCCCGCCGTCGTGAGTATAAACGGGCATTGGCCATCCGTAAGGGCGAACTGAAGGAGGAAATGTGGAGGGACCTACTGGAGGCAAGCACCTTGGGGAATAGTGCAAGGTTTTGGGGCATTATTAACCGACCTTTATTTGAAAAGGCTAGGGATGGAGAAGTAGGCACTAATATATCTGAGGATGAATGGGTGTCTCATTTTAAATCTATTTTTAGATGCCCCGTAGAGCCTCATCAATCCCAAGGTAGGGTTAACATTATTGCTCCAATAGTGTTTGAGCAGAAAGAGGTGGAGAAGGCCATCTCAGGGCTGACGTGTAATAAGGCCCCAGGTCCGGACGGCATCCCTTCAGACCTTTTTAAATCTAATCCATCTTTTTGGGCCCCAGTATTGATGGCTGTTCTTAACGCGGCGGCCAGGATTGGTTGCCCGGACTCCTGGAGCATCTCAACCATTGTGCCGGTATTCAAGAAGGGCGATTGTAATAGCACTTTGTGTTATAGACCGATCTCCCTTCTTGACTCCGTGGTCAAGGTTGTGGGTGGGGTATTACTGGGAAGATTATCCTCTTGGGCGGCAGAGAATGAGATCATCTCTGATATACAATATGGGTTCCGCCCAGGACGCTCCACCTTGGCCCAATGCCTTAATTTATATTTGATCCTGGGAAAGTATACAATCGCCCGCCAAGGTACAATTTACATGGCCTTCATGGATCTTTCCTCTGCCTTTGATTGTGTCAATCGGGGGAAACTGTGGCAATCCATGCGGACCATGGGGGTGGAGGAAAACTTGGTTGACTTCTTGGAGGATTTGCACAGGGATACAAAGGCTAACATCAGATATGCACAGGATCTCCGTGTATCCAGAGATTTTAAAATAGAGAGGGGGGTTCGGCAGGGGTGTATTTTGGCCCCCTTTTTATTTAAGTTATATATTAATGATTTAGAAAAAACTTTGATAAAAACAGGGGTCGATTTCCCATATGTGGGGCAAAGAGGTCTGCCCGTCCTGCTATATGCGGATGATGCGGTCCTCATTGCTAGGACGGCAAGGGGACTTCAGACATTGTTAGACACCTTTCGGAGTTTTATGGAAGCCCGTGATTTGGCAATTAACAATTCTAAATCCTATATTATGCAGGTTGGGATTCGCCCGAAGAAATCGTTCCCTTTTAAAGTGGGTAATGAAAAAGTACCAATGACTTCGGTATTCTCTTACCTGGGTGTTTTAATAGATGACCGTTTGAATTGGGGGGCCCTGATTCAGAGGAAAAAAGGGGAGGTTACAAGGGCGAATGCGGCAATCTTCAACTTTGCAGCGAAGATGGGTAAGCGCCCAATTGCGGCAATGTTGAAGATATTTCAGGCCAAAAGTGTTGCTATAGCTAGTTATGGGAGTGAAATCTGGGGCTATGCAGCAACCGATGCTCTGCAGGTGGCGGAGAATACCTTCTTAAAACGTCTCCTAGGAGTGCCCACCGGAACATCAAATCTGGTGGTACATGAAGAATTGGGGTTTCCATTTTTATGTGACACCTTGGCCATGCGCCCTTTGCTGTTTTGGCTCAATTGTTGGCTAAATAAGGAGCTAGTTCTCAATCATCAGATTTTAAGAGAAACTATGAGTCTTGATTATATGTCTCGCATTCCATGGTTAAAATATATTAGGGATTGTTTTGAAGAGCTGGGGCGGCCGGACCTTTTTTAAAGCCTGATTCTATTACCATGAAGGATGTGGAATTTGTAAAGAAAACCTTCATTACTTTAAAAAGCATGGTAGAGATGATTTAGAAATTGGGAAATCAAGTGTCCGTAAATATGTGATGCTTAAAACAATCCCATCCATTGAGCCTTATCTTTTGTGGCCATTGTCGCCCCATGAGCGGTTTTTATTGATCAGGTTTCGATTGGATTATTTTCATTTGCTACTAGCTGTCCCAAAAGGGAGCTGCAGAGGTCAGGTGTTAGCATCCTGTGGCTGCGACGGAGTGTCTCCTCAGGATTTGCTACACTTTATGTTTTTTTGTAAATTTTATGAAGTACCTCGCAGATATTTTTTAACACCCCTTTTAAAGAAGTTGAATTTTACTCAGGTCCGCCCAGCTCTTTTTTATTTACAACTGTTGAAATTAGACTGTGTGACTTTTATAGTAGGCTTTCTGAAATCCTCTCTGAGATCTAGGATCTGTATGGATAGTTAGTAAACTTTTAACGTTGGTAGGTGCTCCCCACTACTATCCATATTGATGAAATTTTGGCCTCTGGTGTAGTGGTTTCCCCCTATATTATTCCTTATATTAGATGTATACACTTTTGTATTTTAGGGGACAATTTGTCTTAATATTATTGTTATGAACTATATGTCTTAATTGTTATATGGAGCTGTGTAACTTTTATGGTTTTAATCCTAAAGCCGAATAAAGTATTTTGAATTTGAAAATTTACTCTGCCAGGTAAAATAACAAACTTGTTTTCCTTTTAAAAATGCCTGGCCTCAGTAAAGTTTGGAGTTTGTGTTGTCGTTGTTATTCTGCAGATGCTCGATTGGAAGAAGTTCAGCCGGTGCCTCCTGAAGGCAGCCCTAATTTTGATATGTATGTGAAACATGGTCTTGGCCCTATTATGTTTAGTACATTACGGCACAAATATATGATGGACAATGCTAAGTTGCAGTGGCCGTTGACGGGCACTTTTGATGAACAAAAGATTGGGTTTTTACAGGAACAGTTGTTTAAGAGACGGAGTAGGCAGTCGATGTTTGATTCTTTTCGAACTTGGCAAAAGGAGGCTAGACAGAGACGGCTAAAGATGGAAAGAGATGCACAGAAGGAGAAAATGCAAACATTGACTCAGAAAGCTGTAGCATATGATAGAGAAAAACAGGAGGCAGGGGTTGAATGTGAAGATAGGAGATTTAGGTTACTCATTGATAAATCTTATTTGGCCAAAGAGGAAAATGATACTTTTGTAGAAGAGCTGTTAGACACTCGACCTCCGCCTCCTTATGCCCGCAGAGGATATATCCCACTGTTCCCTTGCAGTCACAGCAGCCTGTTTCATCTGCTTTGGCTGTTTCCGTATCTACAGCTGTTGTTTCAACGGCTTTGGCTACGGCATCTCCTGCTCCTTCTTTGTCCTCGCCATCTTTGACAACTGTGACCCCTAGTACATCTACTGTTTCAACTCCTGTATCTTCCGTTCCTTCTCCTCCGGTACAAGCGTTAGCAACGATTGTACCTGTTACTTCTGTTGCTTCTCCTTCTATGGTTTTTCATCCTCCGATACCTTTGAATGTTGAGACGCCCGTACGTGGGTTTGAGGACAGAGATTGGACAAAATTCAGGGAACGGATAGGTCCGTTGGTGCGCTCTGACGTGGGCGAAGATGAGAAGGAGATGTTGGCCAGGCAGGCTATGAAGTGGGCTAGTAATCCGGTTTATGGTGCTGAAGACATTTGGCAGGCTATGTGTGAGTTTGAGCCTTTTCTACAACAGCATGTTCTCCAGCATATGTCTGCTACATTGAACAATCTTTGGCGTACACAGATTAAAATTGAGGCTCCACATCTGTTATTTGATATTAAAGATTGTGTTGATATTGCTGATTTAGCCCCAGGGCAGGTGCTTACAAACATTATTACTATAGTTTTCTATAGAGTTCGGTTGTTCGAAAAGAGTCCCACTAAAATTACAGAGTTCCCTACGTGTGAGGTTCATCCAATATATCATCCAGAACTTCCTGAGTTAAGAGATCAGCTCGGTAATGTTACTAGAGCAGCCGTAGCTGCTCGTTTCCAGGAGCAATGGGTTTATACTCCGTGGAAAAGGAGCAAGAGTTTGGCCCTTAAGGCTACCCTGCCCGACCCTAGGAAAAATCCCACAGCTTATTATAAGGAATTGACAGAGGCTGCTTCTTCTACTGTAATGACTCTTGCTGAGATTGAAATGTTTTTCGGTTTTCTCATTCTGGTTGATATTTAGTGGCAGGTGCATACTCAAGTTCTTATTGCATAATTGGGTGGTACATGGGATGTGATTAAAGGATGGGATCAGGAAAGAAAGCCAGGAGATAAGCCTTGTGCAGAGATACTTGCTTTGCCTGGTCGTATTATTACTTACATGCATACTCTTATTCCCCCTAAGAAGGTAAGTTGGGATAGATTGACGGCTTGTTGAAAGAAGGATGAGAGTGTGTCCGACTTCTTTACTCGGTTTGAAGATACATTTCTGGATTACAGTGGGCAGGATATGTCCGCTGAGGGGGGAGTCCGTTTCTTTGTGGACAGGTTTGTTACTAATCTTCTCCCTGAGATTGCAAGCATCTGAAAGTACTTGGTCTACATCTTCCCCCTCTGTTATTTTGAATATGGCCCAATATTATGAACATTGCGATCAGGAGGAGAAAGATAAGACTGATAAGAAACATAAAGATCTAAAGATAAAGGTGTTGTTGCAGCAAGCATTTCGGGGCAATAGTAGGGGACGACGTGGTCCTTCCAGATAGCTTCCACGTACCAGCAGGCAGCCTTCAACAACACCTTTAGGGCCGAATCAGTGTGCATAGTGTAAGGTCATTGGCGTGGCCAGTGCCCTGTGCTTTTACAGAAGGTTGCGTCTCCTACAGGGCGAGATTCCAGTGGGAGAGGTCGAGGGACTGATAGAGCTCAGAATGCTGCGGTTTCACAGGGTCGCTCTGATAATAATTACTTTGATGACCCTCGTGATGGCCAGTATTATCATGATGATTACGATATGGATGAGGTGACAGGTATGTCTTATAGCTAGGACAGCAAGGGACAGGGTGAGGGACCAGTTCAGATACCTGTAGCTCAGCGTGGTTCTTATGTCACAGCAGATTTGCAAGTCTCGACAAAGGAATTTTTGGTGGACACAGGTGCGACAAAGAGTTCTGTTTCTCGACATATGGTCCCCAGGGCAGCTCTGTCTGGCCACAATAATGTTTCGGTAGGTTTTTCAGGTGTACTGGTCGTAAGCCCCATTTCGCGCCCGCTTGCATTGACTGTTGGACTTTTTGCTGTGGAATCTCTGTTTTTGTTGACATCCAATTGTGGTGAAAATTTGATGGGTTTGGATTTGTTGAAGAAGTTGCATGTTACTATTTATTGTTCTCCTGCAGGTGTCTATATTACTATGGGTCCGGATGTGAGTTCTAAACAGTGTCTGTCTCAGGATGCACCCCTCCCAGCAGAATTTGCTGACGTACCACCCACTCTATGGGCCACGGGTAACACGGATGTAGGGCTGTTGCATATACCACCAGTTTCTATACAGGTTAAGGATCATGCTATTTTGCCTCGCATTCCTCAGTATAAGATACCTCAGGCGGGAGAATGGGCTCTTCTTCAGATTATCCAGGATTTGATACAAAAGGGAGTTGTTGAAGAAACATCTGCCAACATTTGTAATAGTCCTATTCTTCTGATTCTTAAAAGGACACCTTCCGGCTCCTCTGACGACAATGATAATGTTTACCGTTTTGTGATTGATTTGCGCGAGGTTAATAAAATAGTAGTTCCACAGTTCCCGGTGGTTCCTGATATTACTACGCTCTTGACAATGATTCCTTCTACTGCTCAATTCTTCCCTGTTATGGACTTGAAAAATGCTTTCCTTAGTATTCCTATCCATCCAGAAGGTAGATTTTTGTTTGGGTTCACACTGGCTGGTAGAAGTTTTAGATTCTGTCGCGCTCCTCAGGGCTATACAGAGAGCCCTAGTATTTATAGTCAAGCATTAAAGGGACAGTTGGATTCCTTATCGTTACCCTCAGGTAATGTGTTGGTGCAGTATGTTGATGATCTACTCATAGCTTCTGATACAGAACAAGGTTGCAAAGATAGTACAGTGAAATTGTTGTTGCATTTGGCCCATCATGGACATAAGGTTTCACTTTCCAAATTTCAGTGTTAACGACATGAGGTCACCTATTTAGGTCACCTACTGTCGAAGGAGGGTACGAGGTTGACCCCAGAGCGCATTAGTACAATTGTTAAAATGTCCATTCCACAAACTCAAAAAGATGTGCGCACTTTTATAGATATAATTTCCTATTGTCGCCAGTGGATACCTAATTATTCGCTACTAATTAAACCTTTGCTTGCATTAACAATGAAAGCAGTGCATGAGCCTTTGCCTTGGACGTCTGAATGCCAGCAGTCTTTTGAGCAATTGAAAACGGTGCTTTGTTCGGCTCCAGTGCTTGGCACACCTAACTACAACAAATCGTTCGTGCTCTATGTCCACGAGATGGCTGGTTGTGCGCTTTCTGTGCTTGATCCGATTGCTAGGGCCCTTCCGAGTTGTCTGAGAGTGGTCGCAGCTGTGGCTACTTCAATCAGACAATCGGCTGGACTCGTACTTGATACTGACCTCACAGTTATGGTACCCCATGCTGTGGATACTCTTTTGAATAAAATAAAGACACAGCACCTCACCAGTGCACATCTTACTGGCTATGAATTGACATTGTTTGCTAAACACATTACGATTAAAGATGTGCCACTCTGAACCAAGCCGTGTTACTACCCATCCCTTTTGAGAATGATGCAGTTGATAAACATGATTGTATCTTCCGGACGGAAGAAGAGACGAAGGGACGTTTAGACCTGACTGATGTTCCCCTATCTGACCCCCAAGGAGAACTTTATGTCGATGGCTCCTGTTTTAAACTACCATATGGTACCACCACTGCAGCTTATGCTATCACTACATTGCGCACGGTGATAGAGACATCACAGGTCCCTTATCAGTCGGCTCAAGCTGCTGAACTTGCTGCCCTTATTCGAGCTTGCGAATTAAGTGAAGGACTGGTTGTCAATATTTATACTGACAGCCAGTACGCATTTGGGGTTGCCCATAATTTTGGCCGGCTTTGGGCAGAGAGAGGGTTCCTTACTTCTCATGGCAGCAAGATTCAGCATGGCACCTCATATTGAGGCTTTTGTCTGCTTTAACGCTCCCCGAGAAATTGGCCATAATTAATTGTAGTGCCCACAGGAAGGTTACTGATGATTTGGGTAGAGGAAATGCTTTTGCAGATCAGACAGCTAAGTAAACGGCCTGACCAAAGATGAAACGCATGTTTGTAGCAGGTCCAGCTAGGTGTGTTCCCGAAGTTGTTATGTTTGAGAATACCCTTGAGAGTGTAAAGTAGATACAAAGTGAAGCCACGATAGAAGAATTAGCGGAATGGCAGGAGAGTACAGCACAGTTGAATGAGGAAGGATGTTGGATTGATAAATCAGGGAAACAGAGATGGATGTTGCCAGATGCATATGTTCTTCCCGTCGTCACTACGGCACATGGACCAGCTCATATTAGTGCAAAAGGCATTTGTAGATTGTTAGCCCCTGTATGGCAGAATGACAATATTTCCTGGACAGCTGCGCATTTAGTAAAGTACTGCATGGTCTGCATGATGCATAATCCAGGGAAAGGTACCCCGACACCATCTGGTAATTTTGCACCACCTACTTAGAGAGATGCAATAATCTTAAGTATGTTTTGGTGGTTGTATGTGCATTCAGTAAATGGGTTAAGGCTTACCCCACTAAAGATAACGCAGCCATTACGACTGCGAAGGTACTCCTTAAGGAGTTCTTTCCTCGTTTCGGCTTGCCCCGAATTATCTGGAGTGACGACGGAAGTCATTTTAATGGGAAAGTGATTCAATTGATTTGTGAAGGTCTACATGTAAATCAGAAATTTCATGCTGCTAATCATCCACAGTCAGCAGGTTTGGTTGAGAAGTACAATGGTACTCTGAAACTGAAACTGGCAAAAATTCAGGAGACAACATGGTTAAAGTGGCCAGATGCTGTACCATTAGCTCTTTTGTCAACAAGAACAACAGCTCATTCTAGGACAGGATTGTCTCCTTATGAGGTCGTGTTCAGGCGCCCGGCAAATGTCTGCGGAGTCCCGCGTCCTCGTAAGTATTCTGATATTGAGTACCCTGTGTTGCTTGATTACCTTGGCCAGTTAACAGAAAGTTTACGTTCTATTCACCAACAGGTGCTGGAATCCCTACCTTCTACACCAGAGGGACCCGGCCATGCATCCAGCCTGTTGATTATGTATTGCTTCGTAATTTTCAGAGGAAGAAAAGTTTGGAGCCACTCTAAAAAGGTCCTGAGCAGGTTTTGTTCGTGACACAGACGGCTGTAAAGGTCGCTGGTCGAAAGAACTGGGTACATGCTACCCATTATCGGAGGATTCCTTTGCCATTACTATATAACCAGTGGGTCAAAGCCGACATAGAGGACACGGAGTGCGAACAGGTGCCCAGGTTTGTTCCTTTCAGCAACCCCAGCTAATTTGGACGCAAACGGATAAGGAGAATGAGGATGTTTTAAACGAGGCTGTTCTCCCAGAAATACGAGCTATCCAAGAGCCTTTGTTCATTGATCACACGGTGCCTGGGGCTACCAGGTACAATTTGCGCCCTCGGCTGAGGGTTACTGAGTCTAAGGAGAAAAAAGACCAGGGATGGACTGCGTAAGTTAGCTAGTACTGAGTTACAGTACCAACGGAATTAACAGAAACTAGTGGAGAATTTTCTGTTTACTTTATCTTAGTTGTTCAAACATTAGTTAGGGAAGATTGAAGTATACCTCGAAAGTATACCATCTGGATCGGCGCGGGATACATTAAAAGAGCTTAGGACAGAGCAAGCTCCACCTCCGGTGCTCAAGAGTGCCAACTTATTGAAGGACAATAGGAGCCTGTACCAGTGAGGCTCTGACGGACACTGGAAACTTGTATATCTTTTTGCATTTTGGCGCCCTTTATTATACGTTATGCATCCCTTTGGTAGAAAGGTTGCTGAGGAAGAGCAACCCATGGTTCTTGTTGCCCAGCATGATATGGTGTGGACACCAAAAAGGACAATAACCTGTGTTGTTCTGTTGGTTCTGCTGATAATAATATTGTGTGGAGTGTCATGGGTTTTGGAAAATGATCAAACTATGCCTTTGCGCAATAAGGGTAAGGTTATCTCCCTGAAAAGAAATAAAAGAACAGCCCTGAGTAATGTATTTCTAGACACACACAAGAGATTTTTCGGAGAAGGGACAGCTTGTTACCCCACTGAATCTGTTACTAGTTTATGGTCTGCCTATCCACTGTCACTTGTAAACTATACATATTCTCGCCCACCGCAATTTACAAAAGTGAAGGGAGTTTTTGGTTTCGGCTATTCAGGACCTTGTCTATATTATAGAAAGCAATTGGGAATGGGTTATCCAGGTTATGATAACAATACATATTGCGACAATTTTTATATGGAAGAACAGAATGTTACTTTGGTAGGCTAGCATTACAAGGAATTGATAGTCACCCGGGAGGTTGGTTATTATCCTGCTTGCTGCCCCATTGTGAATAGTGCAGACACTTCTTTGTATATCAACTGCTCTGGAATAGTGCTATATAAAAATATGATCCCTCTGGTGAATGACAAAGATCCGAGTACTTTTGGAATGAACACTCGATATGCTGCAGTAGATTATGAAGGACCGATTTATGCACACCCAGGGTTTTACTTCTTGTCTAATGGTACATACCCCAACATCCATAATGGTACAGATGATGCGGCTCTTGGGATGGTATTACCCTTAGGTGTGCCCTGTAAATGTGCTAAGCCTAATGTACGCTGGGTTAAAAGGACTCTCACAAAAGAATTCTGTGAGGGAGTGACCGATATAGAGGTCAATAATTATAGTAACGGGATTACTTTTGGATACATTCTTTCTTCTATTTTCACTTTGGGTGGTACTTCTATGGCGAGAGGTGAGAAAGCTACAGAATATTTCGGATGTGAGCTGCAAATTCTGTCTAATACCACAGTAGCAGCTTTGCGTGACATCACCACTCAATTGGAGAGTATGCGTATATATTCAGAACAGACCAGATATGCAGTTGATTTTATTTTAGCTAAGAGTGGTGGTGTATGTGCGGTAGTGGGCAACCAGTGCGCAGTCGGGATTAAGAATATGGAAAAGAATATTACTAAACACATCTTAGACATCCTCGAGAACGTCAAAGGAATGGAAAATGGGAATTGGTGTTGGTCTCCTTTTGGAAGCTGGGGCTGGGTTCTCGAAAAAGTAATTTATCTTTTAGTGTTATTGGTTCTTTGCTGTATCCTCGTTCAGTGTCTTCCCTTCTGTTGTTCTTATTGTACTACACTTCTCACGCCCAAACAGAATATATCAATTCACGATACAAATGCCGCAATCATGATACAAAAGGACATTGAGGATCTTATGAATATAGACGAGGGAATTTTTGAGAATTCTTCCCTCCTCACTGTTTCACTTCCTGATGTTGATAACATGGAATGCTCCTAATTGGTCATCAATGTGATTTTATTATTGTTTGAAGTTTGCTTTTGCTTGTTGTTGTTAGAAAATGTTTTAGCTCATGCTAAAAGCAGGGTCTGTTAGAATAGAAATGTTCATGTTTGCGTATTGCCCTGTGTAAGTTAGCATTCGCTGCACCATTTTCTTCACTGGCGCCATTTTAAGCTGTTCGAAACTGATCTTGGTCAAATTCCGAGAAATGCTCCCCTTAGAGTGTTGTTTTCTTCGTTTCTGTTCTGTACAGTAATGAATACACTGTTCTTATTAGCGCATACCTATCTCACTAGATAGAGGCCCTCTCCCACTTGTCTAGTGGCGGGCCCGAATGAAACGACCTTGGAGTTGAGATACTTTGTGTAAGATAGAAGCGATGAAACCGTTTTGTTTTGTATTTCAATGCTTAGCTGCATCTGCCTGGAAAATTCCACTGTGGGCGTGTTTTAGCCCAGTTACGAAACGTACATAATGTATCTTTATGCTTGTCGATTTTAGTCCTCTCTGCAGCACTCCTAGCGACTGGGCAGACCGGGCTCCGCTCTGAGTGTATATGAATAAACAGTTATTGGTTTGTATTCTCTACTGTCTGACCGACTCTTCATTTAGTACGGACGGCTGAGAGGTGGTCATTAGTGAACCGGGTGACCCTAATCGGGCCACTTCCTTCACCATCTGTGATTTCTGTGTTAATTGCACCCTTTGAGATCTTAACCCCCCCCGTACCAGTGGCTGTGACTTTGCACCTGAAATATTGCTAATGGAAAGGGCATTCTGAATGCAACATGAAGGAAATATCAGACCAGACGTTTAAAGCGACTGTGCTAATGGTAACGGTAAAGGCATTTCTATAGTGCCAAATACAAAACTATCTCCAGGCACTGGCCTGCACAAGGATTGGGTTCAAAAGAGTAAGTACTTGAGTTATGTGTGAAAGAGACGATCGAGTTGTATGCAGGACAGATGAATATTCCAAGGATGGACATTTGTGCCCATCCAGCGACCACAGCTTGTTACTAGTTTGAAAGGGGATGTGGGAGATTAGGTTTTGCTGGCAGACTGCACATTATCTTACAGAAATAGCTCAGAGCTTTCCCAAACAAGCATCATTGGAGAATGGATCATCATTAGTTGAATTATGGCCTGCACCAGGAGTTGATGCAGGAATTTCCTTCAGGTGGAGACAATATGTCCCAGGAGTAATATCAGATGGGACCATGAAGCCATGTAGTCGAATCACTTACTTGTTGCCCTGGTACATTCTTTTATGGTTTGGAGTTAGACCTGGCATCCTTGTCGGGGTTTCCCCTGACTTTTTGTCTTCAGACCTATTGTTTTTGCTGGCTTTGCTTCGCTTCATTTGTGGCTTTTTCCCAGGCCCTTTGCATAGATTTACTACTGGCTCCGTTGGCAGATGTAGTGCCGCATCTCAGGATGTACCCGGTTTGCCCGCTGAAGTATTTGCCCGCTGAAGTATTTCTTGATGTCATTGTACATGGGATAAGCGAGCTAGCATAATTCTAGGGCACTTTACCACTGCTAACCAGTGTTAAAGTGCATGTGCTCTCTGCTTAAAACATGGTAACATAGGCTTATTCACAATTGGCATATTTAATTTACTTATAAGTCCCTAGTAAAGTGCACTACATGTGTCCAGTGCCTGTATATTAAATACTACTAGTGGGCCTGCAGCACTGATTGTGCCACCCACGTAAGTAGCCTTTAAACATATCTTAGGCCAGCCACTGCAGAGCCTCTATATGCAGTTTTAGACTGCCATGTCGAACTGGCAAGTTAACCCTCTTGCCAGGCTCAAACCTTCCTTTTTAATACATATAAGTCACCCCTAAGGTAGGCTCTGGAAAGATCAAGGGCAGGGTGCAGTGTATTTAAAAAGTAGGACATGTACTTTTAAGCTCTACATGTCCTAGTAGTGAACAACTCTTAAATTAGATTTTCAGTACTGCAAGGCCTATCTCTCCCATACAATAACATTGATATTATCTTATTACATTTTATAAGTGTAATTTCCAATTGGGAAGAGATGGGACTCCCAGGTTTGGTGTCTCTGGAATCACAATTTAAAATCTAAACTGATGGTGAAGTTGGATTTTGAATTGTAATTCTGAAAATGCCACTTTTAGAAAGTTGCCATTTTCTTACTGTAGCCATTTGGTGCCTTCTGTCTGTCTCTGAATACACATCCGGGGTTGATGACAGCTGGGCTGTATGCATTCCCTCTAGACAGCCACACACAAAGGTAGCTTAGGTGTGACTGATGGGCCATCCACATCCTGATGGACCATCCACATCCTGATGGGCCATCCTGGGTAGGATGGGAGGGAGGAGCTGAAACTTACACCTGAATAGGCTGTGTCTTGTCCCTACACAAATGGCTGCATACCCCCCTGTGATGAGTCTGGAGCCATGGCAGGGACTCTGTGCATTCAAAGGCATCTCTTTGAAGTCACAACTGGGTATAAGTACTGGACCTCTGACACCACCACTTCAGTACACTTCTGGACCTGTGGATACTCTGCCAGGAAGGACTGCTGTGCTGCTACAAAGACAGCCACTCTGCTGGACTGCACTTCTGTTGGACTCCTGCTTTGCTGTGCCGACCTGCTGCCTTCTTGCCTGGGACTGAGAAGGACTGGCCCGGCATATCTCCAACCCAGAAGCAAAGTGATTCTAAGGGCTTGCTGGCTTGCCTCCTGTTTGAAGTCTTAGGGATATCAAAGACTTCCAACTCAGCCTGCTACAGCACCAGGACTCGCCATTTGTGAGTATTGCCCTGCCAAGTGGTGCCAACCCAGTCCTGGGCCCTTGGAAGTGGGTATAAAGTGCTGCTACAGCAGAAATCCACGGATTGACGCTGATGCACCGCTCGGAACCAGCGCATCTCTTCTGTAAGCTGATGCATCACCGCTGCCATGAGGCTCGAGTCCATCATATCGCCTCCATTCCCGATGCATCTATGACTTTGCGCGGCTAGAAGCTGATGCACCTCATTCATCCTGTGGTCCGACAATAACGCATCGCCTCTTTGCTTCTCCCATCTCGGCTCCATCGACAACACAACTAAGGTGCTTTGCTGCGGGCCAAGACTGGCCCCTATGTTCAACTCGTGTTCCATCGCGGTCAGCCTAAACCTTTGGATTTGACCCAGTCTAGCACGACCAGATATCTCCGGTTGGTGCTTTATGCTTTTAAGCACTACATTTCAGTTTATTCTTTAACAATTCACAACTCTGATTCCACTTACTGGACTTTTGTCGTTTTGGTCTTGTTTTGTTCATTAAATTAATCTCTATTTTTCTAACCAGGTGTGGTATATTTTTGTGTGGTGTTTTCACTGTTTTAGTGTTTGAAGTGTTGCACAAATACCTTACACATTGCCCCTTAAGTGAAGCCTGACTGCTCTGTGCCAAACTACCAAGAGGTGAACACAGGCTAATTTAGGGTGTGTTTGTGATTCACCCTGACTAGGTGGTCCCTGCTTGGACAGGGTGCATACCTCTGCCAACCAGAAACCCAGTTTGTAAAACTTGGATACATTGGTTTCAACTTTTCTACCTGACATACCCTTCAGATCTTTGCCTGCACTCTTTTATTATTTCAGGCAATTTCATCTCTATGTCCTTACTTTTTTATTCCAAAAGCGTGTCTAATTTAAAATACATGCAGCATATATCTATATTTAACATTGAAACATGTTTTGTTGATACCTTATAAAAAGCCCAAACATCACATAGAAAGAGTATAAAACAAAGCTTATGATTATTATTTTCATGTAATATGTTTTTCAGTTTGAGCGTGTTTCCGACCTCAGTTTTGTTACCTATTACAGCCCAGTCTCATTTCAATTCAGCTTACTTCAGAGAGAAGTTAAGAATTGAATGCACACATTGTGGAGAATATGCTTCACACGTACAGAATGAATTCACCAAGTGTCGCTCTATAAGTGTGTCAGACCTCGGAAATGCAGGAGCAGGTTGCGCATAAGTCTGGAGTAAGACACAACTACTCACAGAAATTATTGGGTCAAGCGAGAGCCATGTTTTTATGTGCAACTTCTGTTTCTAAATGTGAATGTGTTCAATCGGATTTAATACTGGAAAGCTAAATGCTGTACATAGCAAGTATTGCTTTGTACTTTCCATATAGTATATACATCAGCACTTCAGTTCCTGTCGCTGAAGTGAACGCCCCCATGAATGCAATATTACTTTTAAGAGGCGCAGTGCCAATTTTTCAGCAAAAACCGAGCATCTGACATTGCCTGGTGCTGTTGAAACGTAGCTTGTATCTCTGGCTCTGTAGCTTGTGCGTTCCATTTGCATCAGACAGCTTTTGTGGCAGAGCCAACAGGAGCTGCCACTCAAAGGCCGTGCCAAGCATCCAGCCAGCCTGACTCCAGCCCAAGGAATTCAGTCCTGTAGTCTCGTGATCATTGTTGGGCTTCATGGGTGGCTTTTTCCCAGGCCTTTTGTTTAGATTTACTACCGGCTCCGTTGGCAGATGTAGTGCCGCCTCTCAGGCTGGTACCGGGTTTGCCCGCTGAAGTATTTCTTGATGTCATTGTACATGGGACAAGCGAGCTAGCATCATTCCTGTTCATTGTGTGGCTAAATAGCTGGGAAGCTCAGAAAAGCACCCCATCCCAATGAGCCTCTCTTCTGCCCCTGGTATTTGCTGGCCCTGGCACAGCCATCCATATGTTAATGGAACCAAGCAACCTTTCTCTTTAAGAAAATGGATAAATCCTGTCTATTTTTTATTGTGCCAATAGAATGAAATCAAACGAAACAAAACCAGCACTTAACGCTGGCTCTAACAATAAAGCCTTTGAGGACACAGCTCAAAAATCAGTTTAAAAACTTGTTTATTTGCGACAAATTGAAACCAGATTTTTGTTTACACTCAGAGAAAGATCCATTAGACTTGAAAGAGGATCACCCGGTATGTTGCAAAACTAAAATTAATCATATTTATTTTTAATTTTAAAAAAAATAAAAAAATTAAGTGTGTATGTAGACAGCATACTTTGTCAAAGTAATCCGAGCCGAGGAGTGCAGTACAATATTTAAATCATGGATAGCATCTGATACCTGCATTTCCTTAAGGCCTGCCCTGTATGTTAAAAGTGTCTATGTGCAAGAACGGTGTGAGTACGGTGACCTGATTTCCAACCCTGAAACCTGAGACATGCGGGCGGGACAAACAGTACCCTGACATAAAAGACTACAATTTTGCAGACAATAGTGAAGAAGGACTACATAAAACGACTACAACATTTCAGTGACACATGGCCATAACTTGGCTGTCAACATGGACTATAGATTGCAGACATCTAATGGGTAAACTAGAACATAGTACGCATGACACATTAATGTAATGGTAAAGTATTATTCAATAGAAAAAGAGTATTTTACATTTTGTAAACAGAAAATGTAGTGCAAAATCATTCACCAGCTAGACATGTGATAACTTAAACCAGCCTATGTAATGAAAACATTCCCATGAAGATAGCACATTTTTTTATACCAAAATATAAAATACTACCTTTTATAAAGATTCTCATAACATATCTTGTGTCAAAATATAAAATATCTTACAAAGCGCAAAATGTCCTTCACGTAATCACATACTGTATGTTTTAAAGATTAAACATTAAAGAGAGCATTGCATTAGAACACTTTTAAGAGCAGTGCTGTGATCTATTTTCCATTAAGTCCCTCAATACAAATTGCCCAGGCAGATTTATCACATGGCCTCTAGACCTTACATTCACGTCTCCAATTTCTCGAAACTGTAGGTGTCTGTCTTATTCTGTCTTCAGTCTCCATTTCTGTCCCTTGACTAGTCTTTCTTATCAGGCCTACCTCCTAAATATGTCATCGTTGTCACAATACATAGGCCTGTCTGTCAACTCTCCCCACTGCTTCTGTCAGCTTGTGCATGTCTCATTCTCCCTCATGTATCAGTGCCTATTTCCACCCTTTTGTGGCTTTTCCACTCCACTCAGCTCTACGTGATGCAAATTGATAGCCCACTCTCCCCCAGTTCTCTGTGTCTTCCCCTTTGCTGCAGTATGAGGGACACGTTGCTAGTACTGCCATGTGAAATGCAGTGAAAACCATCAGACCCATGTGTTGTGTCGGTGCTCTTGCACTGTGCTGGCTAGATGAGCACGTCCCGGGGATACAGCTCACGCTGCAGTTAAATGGCGTCACAATAATTACACCGACACAATAATGGTGTATCTAACCCCCGGCACGGGTCTCCGTTATCACCTCACCCCAGCCGGGGTCTTATTTATGAAACCGCACCACGTGGTGCGGAACCAACCACTATTACCACAATTCACAGGCGGCAACGTTGAGCACCCCTGTGTTCGGAACTGCAAATACGACATCCCCCTGAAGGGTCACAGGCGCGACACTACATTCCTCCCCCCAAAATAAAGAAATGGAAAGTCACTGGCAACATCACAACAGTAAAATAATGTCCACATCATATACCAAATATACAAGTCAATATTGAACTATGCCTTGACAGAAAAACGTTTCTCCTGTATTGTAATCACATACCTGAGATGGGAAACGTTACCTGAAACCACACATGTGATTCACCAACCTACACCAGATAGTCCTTCAGTGTCGTGGAGGGCACTGGATTACTCTGCAGACTGTATCGAGTGCGAACACTACGTCCATCCGGCACATTGTGGAACTGAGTAGAGGAACCTTTCCCCTGGACCTCTGTTCCACTAGGACACTCGGGAATGTCACCACTCCGCTCCGGCATGCTTTCTTCCGAATAGTCCATTTCCCCAGGGTCCTCAGGCTCATCACGGGCTGGAGATACCTTATCTTCACTCTGTAGCTGTCCTTGTCGATGATGAAAACGTTTGAAAGCTGACACGTTCTGAGTGATGGTCTCCAGCCCCGTCTCGCAGTGATACGGGTGCCTTTCGGATGGATGATGGACCAAGGACTTATCTCGAAAGGGAATCTAAATTTGCTGCCAGGGCACCGATCATGCACCAGCACCCTATCACCCACCTGGAAATACTCGCCCGTCGACGACGACTTGCTTGATCATTATACTTTTGATGCCTTCCATAGACTCGGTAGTCATCAACAGGATCTTGTAACCACTGTGGATGGTGCGGAATTGAATCCATAACGACTTGGCCGATGGAGAGGTGCCCCGGGGCCTGGCCTGTGGTGGAATGCAGTGTCTGGATATACTCCCGAAGGAATGAGTAAATTGTAAGTTCGAGAGGCTGGTGGCTCGCATAGGCGATCTGAATGACCTTGTTCAGAGTGCCCAAGGAAACCAAATAGGCCGCCATCTCTTGCCCATGAAATGGAGGGCCATTGTCAGTTCGCAGTTCTTTTAGTAGGCCATGAGTGGCCATCACTTTCTCCAGTTTACGTATCACATCACTGGTGCTCAAAGAGGGTATGAACTCTACCTCTGGATATTCGGAGTAGTCATCAATCATTACAAACATATGTCTCCCATCCGGCAAACTCCCAAAATCCAGACTAGCACATAGCCAGGGACTTCCTTGTCCTCTTTCAGTTACTACGGGTGATGGAGGATTAGCCTCTCCCGCGGTGTGACACCATGGACATGATCTTGTCACTTCCTCAACTTTCTCATCCAGCAAGGGAAACCATACCTTGGCTCGCAATCGGTTCTTGGTCTTGACCATGCCTTGATGTCCTGCATGAGCAAGTTTGATGATTCGATCCATGAGGGACATGGGTTTGACAAGGCGGTCTCCCCTTAACAGGCACCCCCTCGGGTCTCCACTCAACTCCTGGCGAACGTGATATAATCTCTCCATGGCGCGTCACGCCTCCAGGGTAAGCGCCACCCAGTTCTTCTTGAAATTGTGCCACTGGCTGCTTTGCACTGTCTCCAAAGCTTTCTGAAGACATTCATCATGGCTGGTTGCTTGTCAGAGGCCCTCCATGGAAAGGGGAAGAGGACAGGATCGGGCCCCCACATATCGGACATACTCCTCTGTCTCATCAGTGTCCGCTTCTTCCTCTGGAGTGGCCGCCTTTGGATGTCGAGACAAATAGTCTGCTGGTTTATGAGATCCAGGAGTGTACTCCACCCTACAATTGTACTCTTGAAGTTGGAGCATCCATTTTTCAATCCGTGGAGGGGGCTTGGCAGCAGTACCTTTAAATAGCGGAATGAGTGGTTTGTGATCTGTGGTTACAGTAAATGAGTTGCCATATACATATAGGTGAAAGTGGTGACACCCCCAGTGGATGGCTATTGACTCCTTTTCAATTTGAGAATATCTTTGCTCAGTGTTCGTCAATGAGTGGCTTGCAAATGCTACCGGGACCCAATCATCATCTCCCAATGACTGCTGCATTAGTACGGCTCCCAGACCTTCGGGACCAGCATCTACCGCGATGGGGGTGCTCTTACGAGGGTCAAAATAGGCCAGGGTGGTCTCATCTGAGAGGGCATCCTTAGTGGCCTGGAAGACAGATTCTTGGGCGGGGCCCCAGGACCAGGGGACGGACACTTTGGTGAGTTCACGTAAGGGCTGCGTCAGCATAGTGAGGTCCCTAATGAAACAGTCGCAGTAGTTGACCATCCCTAAAAAACTGCGTATTTCAGTCCCAGTGGCAGGAGCGGGGCCCTCCTTAATGTCTCTGACTTTATCTGGATCTGGTGTCACTCCCGCAGCCGAGAACACATACCCGAAGAAGTGTAGCTTTTGTTGTAAGAACTCACATTTGTTGCCGTGAAGCGTCAAACCAGACTCTTGAATCCTTTGGAGGACTGTCTTCAACTGTGTGTTATGTTCAGGAACCGTCTTGGCATAGATCAAAATGTCATCACTGATATTAACAACACCAAGGAGATCATCCAGAAGTTCCTAAATAGTATTCTGAAACACGTCAGCTGCACCTGAAATGCCAAAACTTAAATGCTTGTATCGCCTCAGGCCAACATGAGTTGAAAATAGCGTAACTGCTAATAAGCATTTTTATCACGGGTATTGGTTTATTTTTAAACTTGCTCTTTTAACTCGTTTAAAAAAAAGCTAATTTCGCACTAACCTTGTGTACTGTTGTTCCACTTGCCTCCACCCTGTTCCCGGTCCACCGCGGCTTTCCGTTTGCGTGGAGGGATTTGATGAGAGGAGGTGGTGCTTTGGGAAACGACTTTCAGGTAACTGGCTATTAAAGCCACATGGCAGCGCGGACGCGCATCGGCTTGACAGGCTGACTTGAATTCTCCTAGCGTAACTGCTAATAAGCATTTTTATCGCGGGTATTGGTTTATTTTTAAACTTGCTCTTTTAACTTGTTTTAAAAAAAGCTCATTTTGCACTAACCTTTTGTACTGTTGTTCTGCTTGCCTCCACCAGGTCCCCGGTCCACCGCGGCATTCCGTTTGCGTGGAGGGATCAGATGAGAGGAGGCGGTGCTTTGGGAAACAACTTACGGGATGCTGGCTATTAAAGCCGCATGTCAGCGCGGATGCACAGTGGACGCATGCCGAAGGCGCGTCAAAGGCAAGCCCGTCTGCGCCCGTCCGACTGGGGCCAGCGGCCAGAACCCCTGCCTCTTCCTCTGTAGGTAAAACTGTGTACTCCTCCTCCCAAATCTTAAGATTAAGGAATCCATGTAAAGATAATTGTCGCCACTCTATGTATTTATCTAATTCTGACTCATTGTGCACTTACTGTTCTTTCAGGTTGTGTCCGGTCTTAGAGATGCTGCCTGATTTACAGACTCTGCACACATACAAAATGTTTTTGTTGAACTGTAGATCTTTACCTAAACACTCTGCTGAACTTAATATATTCTTAGAAGAAGAATATCCGGATGTATTATTTTTAACCGAAACCTGGCTCCACAAGGACTCTGAACCAGACTTGGTGCAAACTCTCCCTCCTGGTTATAATATCCAGCGGAAAGATCGTGCTAGGAGGAAAGGTGGAGGCATTGCTATTATTTTTAAAAATTCTTTCTAATGTTGTGTCGAGACTAACCTCATCTCTGACTGAGAAAGCTTATTTTTCGCTATTTCATTTTCCGTCACTCACACCTTTTCAGGAATCTTAATATATCGCCGCCCGGGGTGTGTGGGCAATTTCTTAAATCTCTTCTTGAAAAGGGTGGCCTTTTTAGCAAGCTCCTCCCTCAACATTACCCTTTTAGGAGATTTTAACTTACACTTTGATGATCCTAATAAAACTGCTGCCTTGGATCTTATCCAAGATTTATTAGCGATCCAACTAATGCAAAATGTTAAAGGCCCCACACATAAGAAAGGCCATACTATAGACCCTCTTTTCACCAACAACAATGAGCTGTCGGTTGGTGATCCTATCCCTTTCCCTTGGTCGGATCATTTCTTGAGCCCTAATTTTCTGAACTCTCTAATTCAACCCACTGCTACGGAATCCATTATTAGGAAAGTCCGCCCTTGGTCTAAACTTTCTGTAGAATCCTGGACTTTTGTTCTTTAAAACTTAAAGCCTAATTTAGATCCCAGTCCAACTTTAGCCTCCAAAAAATTCACTTATTGGATAGAGTCCTCGCTAGACACAGTTATTCCTGTTAAATCTAGCCACACAAGGGTGAGAGAGAAAATTTCAGTGTGGTACTCGCCTAAGCTCCGGTCACGCAAACAAGCCTGTAAATGGATGGAGAGGCAATGGAGGAAAGACTACAATGAGTTTAGTAAACAGAAATATAGAGAGCCTATAAAACATTACTAATCTGAAATAGAAAAAGCACAGGCTCTTTACTATGAAGTAAAAATTAATTCAGCAACAAACACTCCCAGGGAAATCTTCTGCATTGTGAAGAATCTCTAGGAGCTTCCATCCCCATGCACACCACCCGCTGTCTCCTCTTATCGCTGTAATGAATTTGCTGAATTTTTCCATGGAAAATTCTAGATATATATAATGCGTTTCCTGGATCCCCATGTCCCAGTGACCTTCTAGTAATGAACAAGTCCCCGTATCACATTGAGCACCCATTGGAGGAACTTTTTCAGAAATCTTTTCTCAAATAAAATCTGGCTCCCACTCGATCTGGCACCTCCTCACTTCCTTCGCAAAGTCAAGGACGTTGTACTCCCAGTCATACTGGAAGTGATAAATCTCTCTAACTCCACCAGCCATGTTCCACCACCTTGGAAACACGCCATGGTGAAAGCTCTACTCAAAAAGCCGAGCTTAAACCCTGATGTTTTGGGTAACTATCTTCCTATCTCTTTGCTTCCTATGGTTTGTAAGATCCTAGAAAAGTACGTTAACACGATTTTCTCTGAATTCTTAGAAACACATAATCTTCTGCATTACTCTCAGACCGGTTTTCGCCCTCAGCATGGAACAAAAACTGCTCTTCTTGCCGTAGTCGAAGAATCTAAGAAGTAGCCATCATCCTCCTTGATCTTAGCTCTGCATTCGATACGGTCAACTTTGACATACTTTTAAACAGACTTAGGAATGCCGGTGTTTCAGGTGGGGTCATTACTTGGCTCCGATCCTACTTAGAGGGTAGATCATTCCAGGTCTTTGCGGGAGATACAACCTCTAGGAGCCTATCGCTCAGTGGTGGAGTGCCCCAGGGCTCGTTGCGGAGCCCTACTCTATTTAACGTGTATATGAGACCGCTTGCTGAGATCATCTTGCCATATGGGATTAAAATTGTCACGTATTCCGAGGATACGCAGTTGGTAGTAGCCCTTAACCATCCTCAGAATTCTCCATCTTACCTGAATTCTGTCTTGAGAAGGTGGCAATATGGATGGAACACTCCTATCTTAGGCTCAATGGAGAAAAATCAGAACTAATGCTCCTGGGCAACTCGCTTAATATTGACCTTAATCATATATGGCCAATTTGTGTTGGACCCGACCCGACTTCCAAGACTAAGATTAAAAGTCTAGGCATCTGGCTGGACAAGTCTTTCAAATTTGACCACCAAGCAGTGAAAATAGCAGAAGTCTGCTATGGCATTCTTAGACTGCTTCGGAAAGTTCTACCTCTCCTTCCCATGGGGGTAAGGAGAATCATGGTCCAAGCCTTGGTCCTTTCCCGTTTGGACTACGGCAACTCTCTGAATCTGGGAGCACCTAAATCAACAATAAGGAAACTCCAAGTTGTTCAGAACTGTGCTGCTCAGCTGCTGTTTAGCATTCCTAAAACTCAGTCGGCTAAACCGGGTCTGAAGACCTTACACTGGCTGCCTATTTCGAAAAAATAAAATTTAAATCCTTGTGTATAGCCTATAAGACTCTTTGGGGGAAAGGCCCTCCAATCAATGGCTCTCTCATCACCTTTTATCATCCCAGGAAATGCCTTCGCTCTGCTAATTTGAACTTAGCCGCAACTCCTAAAATCAGAAGGGTAAGGAGTGCAGGCAGTTCCTTTTCCTACAATATAACTAGACTTTGGAACTCCCTTCCCCTGCACCTTCGCTCAGAGACTCACCATCTTCCCTTTCGAAAGCTTCTTAAAACCTGGCTATTTCATAATGCCACTCTGTGAGCTATCAAGTCTCCCCCTCTCTTTGCTGCTAGCACAGGGATGCCTTGGGGTAGCTATGGGCTCAATAAATGTTGTTTAAACTAAAAACAAAATTATGTGATGTACCGGGACTCCTCATCCAGGCCAAGCTGGTGATATCCGGAGCGTAGGCCTAATTTGGAGAACTAGCTAGCGCCACTCAATTCCTCAATAAAGTCATCTATTGTGGGTGTGAGATGCCGCTCCCTTTTTATCGCTACATTGGGCATGCGCATGTCCACACAGATTCTCACTTTGCTAGGCTGTTTAGGTTTTTGGGTCACCACAATGGGTGAGACCCAGGTTGTGGGTCCCGTCACCTTCTCAATGATGTCAGCAGCCTCCAACTTGGCCAATTCCTTTTCCACCAATGGCAATGCGTCAATGATGTAGGGCAATGGGCTGCACCGACTTGTCAATATGCAGATGGATCTCTTTGCTTTTCAGTCACCCAATCCCGTCAAATACTACAGGGAATTCTGCCAGAAGATGGGTGATAGCCTCCTGATGGATCCCAAAAGCAAATGTTACAATGCCCAGATCTTCAGCTGCCCTGCAACCTAGGAGCATACCTTGGCCCTCCTCTGCAACGTATACCTTAGAATCCAAGGACTTGGACCCATAGGTAATGGTCGACTTGAACTTTCCTCGCTTCACCAGAGGTTTGTCTTGATCATATGCGAATACCTTGATTGTCGCTGGATGCAACTTGGGAGCTGGCTTCAAAGTCGCAAACAAGGACATGGGAAAAGAAGCTTATCTAGAAATCCTTTGCAAGATGTGGCTGTGTGGAGTATGTAAATTTGGGCACTGCAAGGCCTAAAACATGTGAAATAGAATCCTAGGCTTGATGCAGGAGCATGTCCTCCAACTAACCAGAGTTTGGGTACATTCATCTCTGTGTTTTGTCAGTGCACCTAAATATGTAGGGGATCACTGACAAAATATCGAAGGTCAAAAAATCAACCTACAAAAATATCGGAGCAAGAATATCGATGTCAACAATATCGATATCCTATCTACAACATTGTAAGTACAAAAATATCGGAAAAAAATATTGATGTCAAAAATATCGTTATCAAAAATATCGTTTTTTTTTGTTAAAAAGAATATGTAAAATAAACTAAATAATACTTATAAATAAAATAAACATAGTTAAAAATATGTTATAATGTTTAAAATTAATAAGTAACATATATAATTAAATAAAACATTAATTAAACATATACATATAATATATATACTTACTTAGGGGCCCATTACGATGGCGGGCGGAAGCACCACCGCCGTGCTGGCGGATGCAAAAACCACCAGTTACCGCCGGCACGCAGCAGTCCACACGCCCGCCCAATTACGATGCGAAAAGTAGGCCAAACACCGCCGGCAAGCCAGCAACACCGTCCGCCATCAAAGTGCGCCCGTTCACGTAGCGGCGCAGCACAACTGACACACACCGTCCGACGAAACACGTCCCGCCCGGCGCATAAATTACGATGCCGCAAACAAACGGCTCCCACGGCCAAGAGATACCGTACGACAAACCGAAGCGGTAACACGGACGCCGAGCACGGATAACGAAGAAGCGGCTCCCCGAGCATGAATCCAGCACTGCAGGCCCTCCCCATGCTCCTGCTGATGCACCACCAAGGACGCAACGTACCGCGGAGACGCAGGTAGGCACACACACAACAAGTGCACGCAAACAGCGCACACAGTGCAAGGGCGGAAAAGCGGACAACCCCCACCAGCGCGTGTACACTACACATCCACCATTGCATCCACATATGACACACAGGCCAAATCGTAACATCGCGTAACACATGTGTACACACCACCTGGGACTAGGAACCAACCACCCCGTCACGGCCCCAAAGCGCCGATGACGCCGCCACACATGCGCACAACGCAGAGGCCAACCGCAGCGCCATGCATGCGTCGCACACAGACACAGGGACACAACCAAGCAGCACACACATCAGCCCCACCCCGAACGCACATGACACGTGACAGGCCTGCCACAGACATGTCCCCAACGCCCAATTCACGGACAACACCCAACGCCACACAACCGACGCACACATGTCAGTGAAGACACGCAACAGCAGGACACACCCCAGTGTAACAAACATGGCGTAGCACACAGCGGCGGCAACACCAACTAGGAGAAGCAGGGCCCCTTCGGGAAGAGGAACGCCAGTACCACACTGAAACACCCATACCACCCTGCACATATGAACAAGACATATAAAACGGAACACCAAAGAGCCCGGGGACCGACAACAGGTGGCCCAAGAATAACATTCACACACAAGGCCCAACGCAGAGCGGAAAGGCAGTCTGCCGCCCACACAAGGGAGAGCAGACAGCACTGAATGACCTTCCATTCCAACTCCGAAACCACAGCCCTACGACAGAAGCCGGTGAATACAGCCATTGTCCAAGAATAGACCAACACAGGCATGCCGAGGAGACCGACCACAGGGCAGATAGCGCATATCACAGAAGCACACAACGGACGGGGAAGAAAGAAGAAAACACTCCCCCATGTCGGCCACATGCAAGTTAATTGGAAGGAGTCACACATCACTGACCTTGAACTGTCTGAGAAGCATGTGGGAAGAGGGCCCGTGTCCTCCAAACAAGCCAACAGAACACAAGTCCTGTCTCCCCACGACTACACAGAGCTCACAGCAACCTCGGAGCGTGCACATTGCAGACTGCACACACAGCCGGAGCACGCCACCACAACGCACCGCTGCGAAATGGCAACCGCAACACACCTACCCAACTACGCCGAACAGCTCAAGCTGTACAAAACCAACCTGTTTCATACATTGGGATGCGATCTCCTGTCCCTGCTGAACGTAAGTTACCGACTGACTTACCGCATCACATTGTTCAGCTGCGTCATGCCCGTCTTCTACTGTCGGAGGTGTCCCTACCAGCATCCCGTGGAGATATGCCTCTCCAACCCGGCATGTCTGAAGGCGGACCTGCTACCACTACTCCTCCCTCTGGACGCACACGACAGGGCCTGCTCTGCCTATGGGGGCATGGCGTATGTGGCCAACATCGCACCCGCACTGAAATGGGACCACTGTGCCTCCACACGACGGATCATCGAGAACAGCTACATCGAATGTCACCCAGCATGCCCCATCATGGTCCTCCAAGGGACAACTTACGAACAACACCTTGACAGCCACCATCCGCTACATTGGCTGGCAAACATGTACACCACCAATGACATGGAAGCCCTGCTGGACGGCATCGCATACCTGACAACCTGTAAATTCGTCGGACCACAACGCAGGTTCCCCGAGTGACCTATGATGTCCAACCCCGCACCCATGCTTAGCTTCCGCACGGACTGGCCAGTCACCACCACAACAGCCATACCAAACGACCGGCAACTGTAACCACACCATCAACGACATCGCCATGACATCGGATATGACCGGGACATGCACACTGTTCCCCATCACATCCAGGAACACCGCATGCATCGTGGGAGGCAGTGGCATGGGCACTGTGTATCGCACCCACATGGACGGAACTGCACGAACAACCAGGACACGACATGGATCCAGCGCACATGGACACACACACCGCTCAGTGGACATGAATAGGTCGCCTGGAGTCTGTGGGTGCTGCACCCCTCCCACCCCCGCCCCGGGAATCCCATACCAGGACCTTTGCATGGACGACAAGTGCATACAACAACAACACGACCCCAGTGACTGTGACATGTCCAGTAACCACCACAGTGCAACAACAAGTGGCACGCCGCTGCATGCACGCAAGCACATGCCCTGATGTCATCTCACATGCACGCGTGCATGAGGAACAACCGCAGCAAACCTGTCACATGGAACTGAGATGGACTGTGCCCATGATGCCAAGCGGTCTGGTAGGCTACATGTATACCGTCTGTGTCAAAGTCCGCAGCTCCGCAGCAATACGTAAATGTACATTAGCACAGCCTTGGCCAAGCAGATGTCACTCTGAAGCCCACATCCCACATGCAACAGCCAATCACATGTAACCCCACACCCTATCCCATTTGCAATCATGCTCAGTATATCCTCAACATGTATTCCGCTGCCAGTAGTGTCCACTATACTGCATCACAGAGGACAGAAGACTCAATATAATGTTTGAAACCAAAACTGTCTCCGCTGACTCATTTCACAAGTACAAATGAGAGAGGATGAGAGTATGTGAAGTACACGGCAGTCGTGACATAACCATGTAGTCCACTGGTATTGGATGTCAACGCAAATGAGTAGCACTACTGTGGAAGACACACATGTGTCGTGTGAAGTCGTATGGACGCAGTGCTCAGGTGGGTGGGTGCGACGGGTAGATGCGCACATGCCAAGTTGGAGCACGCCGTGTTGGGAGGGGTCATGAACAGTACACCACCGCTTCCCTGGGCATTGTGAGAGGACACCTGTCGGGGGGAGTGAACACGTGTGTGCACAGCAGCCGGGCACACGTACAAAGCGGTACCAGGCGCACCTCAGCCCACCCTCTGTGGACAAGCTGGATCCTGTTGTGCGCCCGCCATGCCCCTTGACAAGGCACACACAGCCCCAGTCGACCAGGTGTAACCCCAACATAGCCAATCCGCACAGGCGATACAGGGCACGGGATGGCAGTGGAGCATGGTGTGTGAGAGGTCTCCTCGCGCTCCTCCTGGTCATATCACGCAGGCAATAGAACCTCAACGTCTAGCATGGCACAAGTCAAATGGAAGTGTAGGGGACGCACCACAGCACGAGCAGCACTGACGTCACGGGAGGTGGCTCGCACCATCCCATCCATTGCCCATCATACCAACCACGCCACATGCCATTGCGACTAAGTGCAAGCGCGTGCGCCACCACCCCCGAGCCCTCCCCAGAGAGGCCAAAGAGTGAATGTGTGGGCCATCAGTCACAGACGGACGCGGCATGGCCGCAAAGGCAGCCACAGCCACTGGGTGTCGCAGGTGGCGGATCCGGAAGGCGAAGACTGTGATGCATAGTCCATGCAGGCCGGGTCTCCATTTGGGGCACCACGCAGGTGGACGGCGTCCCGCAACACATCATACCCTGAGACAGCCCACTCGTGCAACTGGACCCACACATACACTCCTTGCCCTCTCTGGTGCGAGCTTGGGGCTGCCTGTGCAAGCGCTAGCCTCGCAGGTGAGCATGCATATTGGGGGAGCGAGGGGAGGACATGAGGGCTGGGGCGAAGATGACTGTATCACTGTCAGTTAGTACAAGGGATGACCCAGATGTGGAAAGGAAGAGACGTGTCCCATGTGTACTGCAACTAGTCGCCAATCCAACTACCCCCCCCATGTCCGGAATGTAAGCCCGCACCTAGGCCCGCCCATCCGCCACATCGAACATACCACCAGCACGACAACCTTCCCATTCGAAACACTGACTGGGGGTGGCGACCAGTGTACACTCATGTGTAGCCTACCCACGCGTACATGTGGGCCCTCCATGATCCATGTCACCTGCGGCAAAGTCATGACATGCGCAATGCGGGAAGTGAGGAGAGCTGCCCGCCCCACGCGCAGAAGGTGCATCAGCTCCACAGACCCAGCAGCGAGTCCAGCAGGGGTCACATGTGCAGGGGCAGCTGTGCCTGGTGTGAAGGCACATGCATATAGACAGCACATCGACCAATGTGTAGTCTGCCCACATCTACAGTCCATCATCATGCGGACATAGGAATTGAACACAGGGCAACATATCCTAGTTGGTGCACCCACCGTGACCAACAATGCGCAATCATCGACGTACCCGCCCTGTGCATGGCCCCCCACCCAACGGAGGCACATCCAGTGCCACCATCCCACACACACAAGCCTTCCACGGAACATGCTGTGTCCAATGGTCAGTACAGAGTCAGCGCCCATCTGGTGGATCCTGAACAGGAGACACATGCACACACATGCCAGCTCCCACTATGTACGTCTGCCACCTGGCACGTGCAATGTAACCTCTCACCTGTGACGTGTGACTGCAAGCACACAGCCGTCTTGGCATGGGGCTGTCAATGTGGACACCTGTCAATGTTTCGGGAGGTGTGATCCGTACAGTGCTGTACATAGGGTGCAGTGCTGACACCTACTACTGTCTCATGTCCCCTCGTGCCACAGGTCCCACTTGTTTTGGCCGCTCAGCCTGTGCCCACATCGTCGTCGTCGTGTGCCATACTCATCCAGCCGCGGAAGCAGTTCCATGCTCAGCAGACATTCATGTTGCCGTGGCGTTGCCGCTTGACGGATATGCAGTCAGTCCCCATCAGCACGCCCCGCAAGTCATTGGGGCCTAGATCCCCATGTGCATGCACATGGCAGTGGTTTGTATCACTAGCCATTGCCATTGTTGGGAGACCTGTGTAAGTGTATTGTGGCCGTGCCGTCCCAGCTTGACAGCTGGGCTGTGGCTCATGTGCTTGCTCAGTCATGTCAGTGATGTGTATGCGAAATTGCTATGTGTCGTGTTGCTTTGACATGTGTCCTCTGCCATTGTCCCTAGGCGGAGACCGAACATTGACCGCCCATACCAATTGCTGGCGGACATGGACGATACAGAGGTTATTAGGAAGTTTCGGCTGGACAGGCCAACCCTGCATCGACTGTGTGCCATGTTAGAACCCCATCTCCGTCCCCGCAGGGTGTATCCAACTGCTGTCACCCCCACGGCTAAGGTGATGGCCGCCATGCATTTCTTCGCCACTGGGTCATTCCAGCACACAGTGGGCATTGGAGGAGGGATGTCCCAGCCCATGTTCAGCAAGGTGCTGAGGGATGTACTGGCAGCCATGATGCTGTACCGAAACAGGTACATCCGCTTCCCCAGGGCTCGTGAATTGGCGGCAGTGAAGGGTGCATTCTATGCCCTTGGCAGAATCCCACACGTCGTTGGAGCCATTGACTGCACACATGTCGGCCTTGTTCCACCACAGGCCACTGAGCACCTGTACCGCAACAGGAAGCACACGCACTCCCTGAATGTGCAAGTGGTGTGCCTTGCGGACATGGTGATCACCCACGTGTGTGCAAAGTTCCCAGGCTCGGCCCATGACGCACACATAATGCGCAACAGCATCTTGCCACAACTGATGTCCAATATGCAACAGGATCGTGCCTGTATTGTCGGTGAGTATGTGGAGTGGTGTAGCGTGCTGGTTGTGCGATGCTGTCCCCTGTCCAGTTGGAATAGCAATGGTTCTCTGTGTCCCTCACACCCAGGTGACTCTGCGTACCCGAATGGGGCATGGCTGCTCAGTCCATTGAGGAATCCTCGCACCCCAGCAGACGATCGCTACAATGAGGCACATGGGAGGACCAGACGTGTGGTCGAGCGTACCTTTGGCCTCCTCAAGTCCAGGTTCAGGTGCCTGGACCGCACCGAGGGTGCGCTGGTGTACTCCCCACAGAAGGTGTGCCGGATAGTGGTGGCGTGCTGCATGCTGCACAATCTGGCCATTCGGAAGCAGATCCCCCTCATCGTGGATGACGGAGATCAACCAGGGCCCCAGCCCGCAGACCAGGACAGCTCGAGTGAGGAGGACAGCGGAGAGGAGGAAGCTGGTAATGTGCGGCAGCAGCTCATCGCCCGCTACTTCACTTGACGGTGAGTGTCCATGTACGACGGCTGATGTGGCTGTATCTGTGCAGGTGTGTGTGTGCTGTGTCAGTGTGGCCGTTTGTTCACTGCGTGCTATGTGTCAACGCTCCATGGCCAGGGTAGTATGCCACTGTTGGTGGCTGTGGCATTGTGCCCTATTGCTCTGTGCGATGTGTGTACATTGCTTGTAGTTGTTGACATGTACTGTGTGATGGGTGTGTGACACACTCATTGAATGTGCTCCTGTTCTGTCTCCCACCCCTAGGTCCCTACAGGCCCTCCGGATTCAATTGCCATGCCACGCATCAGGTGCCTTTCCGCCCAAGGTGGCCGTTGTATTCCGTACAAATAAAACACAGGGCACAAACAGCAGTTAGTGAAAAAGGTGCATTTATTACAAACTGTGACATGTGATTGTGTGTAAGGTGATGACAAAAGTGGTGCGTGCAGTGACAATGAGCTGTCGGTCATGGCTGCGTGATGCTCAGGGTGTACCCACTGGTTCTATGTCCATAGTCCAACACACACATGCCATCCAGATGGCTGTGTGGAGTGGGATCGTAGTCCAAGTCAATGCAGTGGCTGGTCAAGGAAGGCTGGCGGAGGCTGGCTGGCTGCCTCACTTGCGTTTGGAGCGTGCGAAGTCCTCCCGGGAGATCTGTTTCCACTTCGGACGGCCCCTTCCACGTTTGCGAGGGGGGGTGCCTGCTTGCAACATGCTGGTGGTTGAGGTGTGCTCACTGGCTGTGGACGCAGGGGAACTGGACACTGCTGCTCCACCCTGCGCCCCGGCAGGTGGTGGCGGAGGGGGAGCTGCTGTCCCTGGCAGTGTCCTCACCGCCACCACCAGCTGGCCCATGAGGTCCACGAGTTGGCCCATACGGGCGTCCATGGACCTCAGCACCCCCAGCACCTCACGCGTGTCTGAAGCAGACCGGACCCATTGTCCTTGGGCCTCTTCATAGGCCCCAAGGACTCTGGCCATTTGAGGCAGGGCATGGCTCCCAGGGGAGGCTGGCGTTTCCCTGACCCTGCTCCTCCTACCAGTCCTGCTGCCACCGGCCTGCCCACTAGCCACATTGCTCACCACGGTCCTCGCTGTGGCTCCCAGGGTGGATCCAGTCAGCCGGGCCACCACCTGCGCTGGGGCTGGTGCCAGCGAAGACGTGGTGGTGGTGGCGGCGGTGGTGGTCGGTGCGGCGATGGTGGCGGTTGCGGCAGTGGTAGTGGCCACAATGACCGTGGGTGTGGCCGCAACGACAGTGGCAGCAGGGGGCTGGGAATGTTCAGCAGCCCTGGATGATGGGTTGGTGGGTAGGAGGGGTCCTGGGAGCGGCTGGGCCCTGCCACACCAGATGGGCCTGCTTGGTGGTCCGTGTCCGAAGAGGAGGACAGATCCTCCAGATCCGTGTGTCCTCGTTGGGGGCTTGTAGGCTGGCTGTGCTGGCTGCTGGCTCCATCCCCAGCATCCAGCAGTTCGTCACCTGTGGAGAGAATGAGATTTGTTATTGTGTTGCACCTGGCGAAGTATGTATTTGTCGTCTGACATTAACAGTTCGTGCAATCTCGTACATGGGTTTCCCGGAGGCGTGTGTGTGGCTGTAGCATTTGTAGTTGTGTGTGCTTGGCAATGGGACTGTGTGCTGTGCACATGTGGCATGGGACGGATTGGCCATGCCGATGGGTGTGTTGCTGTGCCCCTACTTATTGTGACTCTGGTGTATGCGGGCTCCTGGCCCATCCTGGGTCTGGTTTGTACTTTGCTTTTGGGGTTCAAATGGAACGCTTAGGAACGCATATGGCAACATGGGGGCCATGCCCCAGATTCGCATTTGGGAGGGGATATGCTTTTGGGGTTCAAATGGAACGCTTAGGAACGCATATGGCAACATGGGGGCCATGCCCCAGATTCGCATTTGGGAGGGAATATGCTTTTGGGGTTCAAATGGAACGCTTAGGAACGCATATGGCAACATGGGGGCCATGCCCCAGATTCGCATTTGGGAGGGGATATGCTTTTGGGGTACATGCTGTGAGCCATGGGTGCCGAACGTGACATGTGTTGTGGCAGCATGACAGTGCATGGTTTGAGGTGTGTGCATGCTTGACATGGCCTGCATATTTGCTGTCTGTTGTGATTACTGGACATGGCATTGGACGCATCGTTATGAGTGAGTGATGGTTGTGTGCCAGCAAACGTATTGCAGTTGTCCCATCTCCTTGGTGTGCGTGCTGCCCTGTGCCATGTGCATCACTGCAGTGCTCGGGGGGTGTGGCCCATGTTGTGTGTTGTTGCTCACAGTGTGTCGTGCGCTTCATTGACTTCTGGCACATGGTTGGTCATGGGCATGTATCTTAGCGTGACTGCTGTATGTGTGGCAGCTGTGCGGATGACATGCCTTTCATGAGACTGGGGCTGACGGATGGGATGGATGGTATGTTGTATGTGCATGGTGTGTCTGTGTGTTTGATGGGTTCAGTGGTGTTCGTGTGCATTTATGTTGTTCCGCTCTGTTGCGTCTAGTGTTGTTTGTCTTACATAGGCGTAGTTGTGGGGTGTGTGGTTGACAGGCAGTAGGGGCTACATGGACAGGACTTCAATGGTGTTTCGGTTGTGTGTGATGAGTTGCACAGTGGCTGCCGTGTGGTACTATATTCAGTGTGGCTTGTGCATGCAGACGTGGCTCCTTGGGTGTTGCTATGTATGTGATGGGTCATGTGGGGTGTGAGTCTGTTGTTCATGTCCGTGTGCACATTGTTCACTTGTTCGTGACGGTGGGCGGTGCTGCGTGTTCGTCTGCTACGTGACATGTCCCATGTGTTGGTCGTGTTATGGTCCTCATGCCTCCAGTAATCCAGCCCTGTCCAGTTTCCCACCTGCAAGTTGTTCGTGCGTGCACTGTACTGGATGCCACATGGCTCTAAGCGGGGGGTGCTCCATGTTGCAGGTCTGTGGGGGTGGGGGGGTGTTGTGGGTCGTGGGGGTGGCTGGACACCCACTGACACCGATTGCTGTGGACCGTGATGTCTGCCTTTCGGCTGTCGTTGTGCACTGCGGTGGCTGACACGTGGCTGTGGGGTGTGGGGGATGCTCCTCCTTGAGGTGCTGTGGGACTAGGGGCCTGGTGTGTGTTGTACTTGAGCTGTCCACCCTCCCACCCACTGCACTTTGTGTTCCTGCCACTTACCTGTTACTTGTCGGTTAGTGCAGCTATGGCGGACACATGGGTGTGGTGGGTGCTCGTTGTGGCGCTTTTGGCATATTTGGGGACCTGTTGGTGGTTACGTGGCTGGCTGAGTGTACACATGTCCCCACGTATGTTACAGTTGTTCTGTTTGGGCTGTGTGTGGTGGTGTCTGTTGCATGTGTGTGTGATGTGTTGTGTATTGTGTGCTGGACATGGGGGTGTTTGTCCCTGGGAGCTGTGGCATGGTGGTAGTGCATGTGAGTACATAGCGGTGTGCTGTTATACATTAGTTTGTACTTACCAGCCTCCACTCCCCTGCTAATCCGGCGAGGATCTCCGGATGTATTATGACTCGCACCTTCTCCTCCCACGCTTTGAAGGTCTTAAAGAGCGCGGGATTCCCTCCGCCAGTGACGGCAGCCAGCTCTCTGTTTTTGCCCTCCTTCTTCTTGACCAGGCTCTTTACGTCATTCCAACGTTTGTTTATTTCACCTCTGTTCCTGGGCAGGGTCCCGACTGCATTGACCTGGTCTACGATCCGGTTCCACATTCTGTTTCTGGTGGCTAGTGGTGTGTGCTGGACCATGTTCCCATAGATTTGTGGGTACACCTTGATGATCTCGTCGACCATGACCGTCAGCTCAATGGGCGTGTACTTGGGCATTCTTTGTGGTGCCATGGTGTTTGTGGTGCTGGTGCGGTGTGTGTTATGTAATGTGCAGGGGGTTTGTGGTGCCGGTGTTTGGTGGTGGTGGTGGTGGTGGTGGTGGTAGTGATGTGTGCGTTTCTGTGGTGTGCTGCTGTCCTTGCTGTGTCACTGTGTCCTCTCCTCTCCTCTCTGGTTTGCAATGTAGCAAGGGGTTGTGGTCTGTGGGAGTGCTGCTTTTGTACTCACCTATGTGGGTGTGTCCTCATGGTCTGTTGTTTTCAGGTGTGTTGTGTCTGGTGTTCTGGCCTTTGTATTTTTTGTTTGTCCGGGGGTGTTTTCGGGATGTGTACTGTGCTTGTGTATTTGTGCGTGCCTTGCTGTGTGGACTTGTTGGCCATGTTGTGTGCTATTGGTTTTGTGAGCGGATGGTTTCTGTGCAGGTACGTGGGCGCCATGGCTTCTGCCGTGTCGATTCTCATCGGCGTTCTTTGCGCTGGCGGGCGGTATATTTGTGGTTTTTCCGCGCTCATGGCGGTGCGATCGTAATTTCACGTGCGGTGTGTCGGCCGTGAGGGCGGGCGGTTTTGTGTTGTCGTGCGTGTTTCCGTCCGTGGCGGGCGGTTTTACTCCGACTCGGACGTTGGCGGGCGGTATTTTGTGTGTTTTTTCCGCCGATGGCGGTTGTCGGTTTGTGTAATCGTAATGGCGTGGTCGGTGTTCAGACGGTGTGTGCGGGCGGATTTTTGCCGCTTCCATGCCTGGCGGATTTTTTTACGCCGGGTATCGTAATGTGCCCCTTAATAATCAGTTTTCATAATTATTTTAATAAATTATAAATTATGAAAAAATATTATAAATTACAAATACATCTATACACATAAAACAATAACATAAATAAAAATTAAATAATTATGTATAACAAATAAAAAAAAATATTTACTTTTAATATTTTTAAAATTAATTATATACTACATTAACTAAAATAATACAAAAAATATTAAATAGCGGAGGGAATAAAACTACTATTGCAACTCCCAAAAAAACAACAGTAAGAAAAATGTTGGATAGCGTAGAGGTTAAAATTACTATTCCCACTCTAGAGAGTGCAACAGTAGAGTAAGTATTGGATAGCGTAGGGGTAAAAATGACTATTCCCACTCCAGGTAGTGCAACAGTAGGGAAAGCGTTGGATAGCGGGAGGGTAAAAATGAATATTCCCACTCCAGTGAGTGCAACAGTAGGGAAAGTGTTGGATAGCGTAGGGGTAAAAATTACTATTCCAACTCCAGAGAGTGCAACAGTAGGGAAAGTGTTGGATAGCGTAGGGGTAGAAATTACTATTCCCACTCCAGGGAGTGCAACAGTAGGGAAAGCGTTGGATAGCGCGAGGGTAAAAATTACTATTCCCACTCCAGTGAGAGCAACAGTAGGGAAAGTGTTGGATAGCGTAGGGGTAAAAATTACTATTCCAACTCCAGAGAGTGCAACAGTAGGCAAAGTGTTGGATAGCGTAGGGGTAAAAATTACTATTCCAACTCCAGAGAGTGCAACAGTAGGGAAAGTGTTGGATAGCGTAGAAGTTACAAATAACATACTTATAAATAAAATAATTTTTTAAAATAATTAATGAATTATTAAATAACTCTAAACTATTTACCAATACCAATAAATAATTATTAAAAACATAGGGGCACATTACGATACCCGGCGCAAATAATTCCGCCAGGCATGGAAGCGGCAAAAATCCGCCCGCACACACCGCCTGAACACCGACCACGCCATTACGATTACACAAACCGAATACCGCCATCGGCGGAAAAAGCACACAAAATACCGCCCGCCAACGTCCGAGTCGGAGACAAACCGCCCGCCACGGACGGAAACACGCACGACAACACAAAACCGCCCGCCTTCACGGCCGACACACCGCACGTGAAATTACGATCGCACCGACATGAGCGCGGAAAAACCACAAATATACCGCCCGCCAGCGCAAACAACGCCGATGAGAATCGACACGGCAGAAGCCATGGCGCCCACGTACCTGCACAGAAACCATCCGCACACAAAACCAATAGCACACAACATGGCCAACAAGTCCACACAGCAAGGCACGCACAAATACACAAGCACAGTACATATCCCGAAAACACCCCCCGGACAAACAAAAAATACAAAGGCCAGAACCCCAGACACAACACACCTGAAAACAACAGACCATGAGGACACACCCACATAGGTGAGTACAAAAGCAGCACTCCCAAAGACCACAACCCCTTGCTACATTGCAAACCAGAGAGGAGAGGAGAGGACACAGTGACACAGCAAGGACAGCAGCACACCACAGAAACGCACACATCACAACCACCACCACCACCACCACCACCACCAAACACCGGCACCACAAACCCCCTGCACATTACACAACACACACCGCACCAGCACCACAAACACCATGGCACCACAAAGATTGCCCAAGTTCACGCCCATTGAGCTGACGGTCATGGTCGACGAGATCATCAAGGTGCACCCACAAATCTATGGGAACATGGTCCAACACACACCACTAGCCACCAGAAACAGAATGTGGAACCGGATCGTAGACCAGGTCAATGCAGTCGGGACCCTGCCCAGGAACAGAGTCGAAATTAACAAACGGTGGAATGACGTCAAGAGCCTGGTCAAGAAGAAGGAGGGCAAAAACAGAGAGCTGGCTGCCGTCACTGGCGGAGGGAATCCCGCGCTCTTCAAGACCTTCAAAGCGTGGGAGGAGAAGGTGCGAGTCATCATACATCCCGAGATCCTTGCCGGATTAGCAGGGGGAGTGGAGGCTGGTAAGTACAAACTAATGTATACCAGCACACCGCTATGTACTCACATGCACTACCACCATGCCACAGCTCCCAGGGACAAACACCCCCATGTCCAGCACACAATACACGACACACACATGCAACAGACACCACCACACACAGCCCAAACAGAACAACTGTAAGATGCGTGGGGACATGTGTACATTCAGCTAGCCACGTAACCACCAACAGGTCCCCAAATATGCCAGAAGCGCCACAACGAGCACCCACCACACCCATGTGTCCGCCACAGCTGCACAAACCGACAAGTAACAGGTAAGTGGCAGGAACACAAAGTGCAGTGGGTGGGACGGTGGACAGCACAAGTACAACACACACCAGGCCCCTAGTCCCACAGCACAGCAAGGAGGAGCATCCCCCACACCCCACAGCCACGTGTCAGCCACCGCAGTGCACAACGACAGCCGAAAGGCAGACATCACGGTCCACAGCAATCGGTGTCAGTGGGTGTCCAGCCACCCCCACGACCCACAACACCCCCCACCCCCACAGACCTGCAACATGGAGCACCCCCGCTTAGAGCCATGTGGCATCCAGTACAGTGCACGCACGAACAACCTGCAGGTGGGAAACTGGACAGGGCTGGATTACTGGAGGCATGAGGACCGGCACACGACCAACACATGGGACATGTCACGTAGCAGACGAAAACGCAGCACCGCCCACCGTCACGAACAAGTGAACAATGTGCACACGGACATGAACAACAGACTCACACCCCACATGACCCATCACAGACATAGCAACACCCAAGGAGCCACGTCTGCATACACAAGCCACACTGAAAATAGTACCACACGGCAGCCACTGTGCAACTCATCACACACAACCGAAACACCATTGAAGTCCTGTCCATGTAGCCCCTACTGCCTGTCAACCACACACCCCACAACTACGCCTATGTAAGACAAACAACACAAGACGCAACAGAGCGGAACAACAGAAATGCACACGAACACCACTGAACCCATCAAACACACAGACACACCATGCACATACAACATACCATCCATCCCATCCGTCAGCCCCAGTCTCATGAAAGGCATGTCATCCGCACAGCTGCCACACATACAGCAGTCACGCTAAGATACATGCCCATGACCAACCATGTGCCAGAAGTCAATGAAGCGCACGTCACACTGTGAGCAACAACACACAACATGGGCCACACCCCCCCACGAGCACTGCAGTGATGCACATGGCACAGGGCAGCACGCACACCAAGGAGATGGGACAACTGCAATACGTTGGCTTTCACACACAACCATCACTCACTCATAACGATGCGTCCAATGCCATGTCCAGTAATCACAACAGACAGCAAATATGCAGGCCATGTCAAGCATGCACACACCTCAAACCATGCACTGTCATGCTGCCACAACACATGTCACGTTCAGCACCCATGGCTCACAGCATGTACCCCAAAAGCATATTCCCTCCCAAATGCGAATCTGGGGCATGGCCCCCATGTTGCCATATGCGTTCCTAAGCGTTCCATTTGAACCCCAAAAGCATATTCCCTCCCAAATGCGAATCTGGGGCATGGCCCCCATGTTGCCATATGCGTTCCTAAGCGTTCCATTTGAACCCCAAAAGCATATTCCCTCCCAAATGCGAATCTGGGGCATGGCCCCCATGTTGCCATATGCGTTCCTAAGCGTTCCATTTGAACCCCAAAAGCATATTCCCTCCCAAATGCGAATCTGGGGCATGGCCCCCATGTTGCCATATGCGTTCCTAAGCGTTCCATTTGAACCCCAAAAGCATATTCCCTCCCAAATGCGAATCTGGGGCATGGCCCCCATGTTGCCATATGCGTTCCTAAGCGTTCCATTTGAACCCCAAAAGCATATTCCCTCCCAAATGCGAATCTGGGGCATGGCCCCCATGTTGCCATATGCGTTCCTAAGCGTTCCATTTGTACCCCAAAAGCAATGTACAAACCAGACCCAGGATGGGCCAGGAGCCCGCATACACCAGAGTCACAATGAGTAGGGGCACAGCAACACACCCATCGGCATGGCCAATCCGTCCCATGCCACATGTGCACAGCACACAGTCCCATTGCCAAGCACACACAACTACAAATGCCACAGCCACACACACGCCTCCGGGAAACCCATGTACGAGATTGCACGAACTGCCAATGTCAGACGACAAATACATACTTCGCCAGGTGCAACACAATAACAAATCTCATTCTCTCCACAGGTGACGAACTGCCGGATGCTGGGGATGGAGACAGCAGCCAGCACAGCCAGCCCACAAGCCCCCAACGAGGACACACGGATGTGGAGGATCTCACCTCCTCTTCGGACACGGACCACCAAGCAGGCCCATCTGGTGTGGCAGGGCCCAGCCGCTCCCCAGGACCCCTCCTACCCACCAACCCATCATCCAGGGCTGCTGAACAGTCCCAGCCCCCTGCTGCCACTGTCGTTGCGGCCACACCCACGGTCATTGCGGCCACACCCACGGTCATTGCGGCCACTACCACTGCCGCAACCGCCACCATCGCCGCACCGACCACCACCGCCGCCACCAACACCACGTCTTCGCTGGCACCAGCCCCAGCGCAGGTGGTGGCCCGGCCGACTGGATCCACCCTGGGAGCCACAGCGAGGACCGTGGTGAGCAATGTGGCTAGTGGGCAGGCCGGTGGCAGCAGGACTGGTAGGAGGAGCAGGGTCAGGGAAACGCCAGCCTCCTCTGGGAGCCATGCCCTGCCTCAAATGGCCAGAGTCCTTGGGGCCTATGAGGAGGCCCAAGAACAATGGGTCAGGTCTGCTTCAGACACGCGGGAGGTGCTGGGGGTGCTGAGGTCCATGGACGCCCGTATAGGTCAACTCGTGGACCTCATGGGCCAGCTGGTGGTGGCGGTGAGGACACGGCCAGGGATAGCAGCTCCCCTCCGCCACCACCTGCCGGGGCGCAGGGTCGAGCAGCAGTGTCCAGTTCCCCTGCGTCCACAGCCAGTGAGCACACCTCAACCACCAGCATGTCGCAAGCAGGCACCCCCTCGCAAACGTGGAAGGGGCCGTCCGAAGAGGAAACAGATCTCCCGGGAGGACTTCGCACGCTCCAGTCGCAAGTGAGGCAGCCAGCCAGCCGTCCGCCAGCCTTCCTTGACCAGCCACTGCATTGACTTGGACTACGATCCCACTCCACACAGCCATCTGGATGGCATGTGTGTGTTGGACTATGGACATAGAACCAGTGGGTACACCCTGAGCATCACGCAGCCATGACCGACAGCTCATTGTCACTGCACGCACCACTTTTGTCATCACCTTACACACAATCACATGTCACAGTTTGTAATAAATGCACCTTTTTCACTAACTGCTGTTTGTGCCCTGTGTTTTATTTGTACGGAATACAACGGCCACCTTGGGCGGAAAGGCACCTGATGCGTGGCATGGCAATGGAATCCGGAGGGCCTGTAGGGACCTAGGGGTGGGAGACAGAACAGGAGCACATTCAATGAGTGTGTCACACACCCATCACACAGTACATGTCAACAACTACAAGCAATGTACACACATCGCACAGAGCAATAGGGCACAATGCCACAGTCACCAACAGTGGCATACTACCCTGGCCATGGAGCGTTGACACACAGCACGTAGTGAACAAACGGCCACCCTGACACAGCACACACACACCTGCACAGATACAGCCACATCAGCCGTCGTACATGGACACTCACCGTCAAGTGAAGTAGCGGGCGATGAGCTGCTGCCGCACATTCCCAGCTTCCTCCTCTCCGCTGTCCTCCTCACTCGAGCTGTCCTGGTCTGCGGGCTGGGGCCCTGGTTGATCTCCGTCATCCACAATGAGGGGGATCTGCTTCCGAATGGCCAGATTGTGCAGCATGCCACCACTATCTGGCACACCTTCTGTGGGGAGTACGCCAGTGCACCCCCGGTGCGGTCCAGGCACCTGAACCTGGACTTGAGGAGGCCAAAGGTACGCTCGACCACACGTCTGGTCCTCCCATGTGCCTCAATGTATCGATCGTCTGCTGGGGTGCGAGGATTCCTCAATGGACTGAGCAGCCATGCCCCATTCGGGTACGCAGAGTCACCTGGGTGTGAGGGACACAGAGAACCGTTGCTATTCCAACTGGACAGGGGACAGCATCGCACAACCAGCACGCTACACCACTCCACATACTCACCGACAATACAGCCACGATCCTGTTGCAGATTGGCCATCAGTCGTGGCAAGATGCTGTTGCGCATTATGTGTGCGTCATGGGCCGAGCCTGGGAACTTTGCCCACACGTGGGTGATCACCATGTCCGCAAGGCACACCACTTGCACATTCAGGGAGTGCGTGTGCTTCCTGTTGCGGTACAGGTGCTCAGTGGCCTGTGGTGGAACAAGGCCAACATGTGTGCAGTCAATGGCTCCAACGACGTGTGGGATTCTGCCAAGGGCATAGAATGCACCCTTCACTGCCGCCAATTCACGAGCCCTGGGGAAGCGGATGTACCTGTTTCGGTACAGCATCATGGCTGCCAGTACATCCCTCAGCACCTTGCTGAACATGGGCTGGGACATCCCTCCTCCACTGCCCACTGTGTGCTGGAATGACCCAGTGGCGAAGAAATGCATGGCGGCCATCACCTTAGCCGTGGGGGTGACAGCAGTCGGATACACCCTGCGGGGACGGAGATGGGGTTCTAACATGGCACACAGTCGATGCAGGGTTGGCCTGTCCAGCCGAAACTTCCTAATAACCTCTGTATCGTCCATGTCCACCAGCAATTGGTATGGGCGGTCAATGTTCGGTCTCCGCCTAGGGAAATTGCAGAGGACACATGTCAAAGCAACACGACACATAGCAATTTCGCATACACATCACTGACATGACTGAGCAAGCACATGAGCCACAGCCCAGCTGTCAAGCTGGGACGGCACGGCCACAATACACTTACACAGGTCTCCCAACAATGGCAATGGCTAGTGACACATACCACTGCCATGTGCATGCACATGGGGATCTAGGCCCCAATGACTTGCGGGGCGTGCTGATGGGGACTGACTGCATATTCGTCAAGCGGCAACGCCACGGCAACATGAGTGTCTGCTGAGCATGGAACTGCTTCCGAGGCTGGGTGAGTATGGCACACGACGACGACGACGATGTGGGCACAGGCTGAGCGGCCAAAACAAGTGGGACCTGTGGCACGAGGGGATATGAGACAGTAGTAGGTGTCAGCACTGCACCCTATGTACAGCACTGTACGGATCACACCTCCCGAAACATTGACAGGTGTCCACATTGACAGCCCCATGCCAAGACGGCTGTGTGCTTGCAGTCACACGTCACAGGTGAGAGGTTACATTGCACGTGCCAGGTGGCAGACGTACATAGTGGGAGCTGGCATGTGTGTGCATGTGTCTCCTGTTCAGGATCCACCAGATGGGCGCTGACTCTGTACTGACCATTGGACACAGCATGTTCCGTGGAAGGCTTGTGTGTGTGGGATGGTGGCACTGGATGTGCCTCCGTTGGGTGGGGGGCCATGCACAGGGCGGGTACGTCGATGATTGCGCATTGTTGGTCACGGTGGGTGCACCAACTAAGATGTGTTGCCCTGTGTTCAATTCCTATGTCCGCATGATGATGGACTGTGGATGTGGGCAGACTACACATTGGTCGATGTGCTGTCTATATGCATGTGCCTTCACACCAGGCACAGCTGCCCCTGCACATGTGACCCCTGCTGGACTCGCTGCTGGGTCTGTGGAGCTGATGCACCTTCTGTGCGTGGGGCGGACAGCTCTCCTCACTTCCCTCATTGCGCATGTCATGTCTTTGCCGCAGGTGACATGGATCATGGAGGGCCCACATGTACGCGTGGGTAGGCTACACATGATTGTTCACTGGTCGCCACCCCCAGTCAGTGTTTCGAATGGGAAGGTTGTCGTGCTGGTGGTATGTTCGATGTGGTGGATGGGCGGGCCTAGGTGCGGGCTTACATTCCGGACATGGGGGTAGTTGGATTGGCGACTAGTTGCAGTACACACGGGACACGTCTCTTCCTTTCCACATCTGGGTCATCCCTTGTACTAACTGACAGTGATACAGTCATCTTCGCCCCAGCCCTCATGTCCACCCCTCGCCCCCCAATATGCATGCTCACCTGCGAGGCTAGCGCTTGCACAGGCAGCCCCAAGCTCGCACCAGAGAGGGCAAGGAGTGTATGTGTGGGTCCAGTTGCACGAGTGGGCTGTCTCAGGGTATGATGTGTGGCGGGACGCCGTCCACCTGCGTGGTGCCCCAAATGGAGACCCGGCCTGCATGGACTATGCATCACAGTCTTCGCCTTCCGGATCCGCCACCTGCGACACCCAGTGGCTGTGGCTGCCCTTGCGGCCATGCCATGTCCGTCTGTGACTGATGGCCCACACATTCACTCTTTGGCCTCTCTGGGGAGGGCTCGGGGTGGTGGCGCACGCGCTTGCACTTAGTCGCAATGGCATGTGGCGTGGTTGGTATAATGGGGAATGGATGGGATGGTGCGAGCCACCTCCCGTGACGTCAGTGCTGCTCGTGCTGTGGTGCGTCCCCCCTACACTTCCATTTGACTTGTGCCATGCTAGACGTTGAGGTTCTATTGCCTGCGTGATATGACCAGGAGGAGCGCGAGGAGACCTCTCGCACACCATGCTCCACTGCCATCCCGTGCCCTGTATCGCCTGTGCGGATTGACTATGTTGGGGTTACACCTGGTCGACTGGGGCTGTGTGTGCCTTGTCAAGGGGCATGGCGGGCGCACAACAGGATCCAGCTTGTCCACAGAGGGTGGGCTGAGGTGCGCCTGGTACCGCTTTGTACGTGTGCCCGGCTGCTGTGCACACACGTGTTCACTCCCCCCGACAGGTGTCCTCTCACAATGCCCAGGGAAGCGGTGGTGTACTGTTCATGACCCCTCCCAACACGTTGTGCTCCAACTTGGCATGTGCGCATCTACCCGTCACACCCACCCACCTGAGCACTGCGTCCATACGACTTCACACGACACATGTGTGTCTTCCACAGTTGTGCTACTCATTTGCGTTGACATCCAATACCAGTGGACTACATGGTCATGTCACGACTGCCGTGTACTTCACATACTCTCATCCTCTCTCATTCGTACTTGTGAAATGAGTCAGCGGAGACAGTTTTGGTTTCAAACATTATATTGAGTCTTCTGTCCTCTGTGATGCAGTATAGTGGACACTACTGGCAGCGGAATACATGTTGAGGATTTACTGAGCATGATAGCAAATGGGATAGGGTGTGGGGTTACATGTGATTGGCTGTTGCATGTGGGATGTGGGCTTCAGAGTGACATCTGCTTGGCCAAGGCTGTGCTAATGTACATTTACGTATAGCTGCGGAGCTGCGGACTTTGACACAGACGGTATACATGTAGCCTACCAGACCGCTTGGCATCATGGGCACAGTCCATCTCAGTTCCATGTGACAGGTTTGCTGCGGTTGTTCCTCATGCACGCGTGCATGTGAGATGACATCAGGGCATGTGCTTGCGTGCATGCAGCGGCGTGCCACTTGTTGTTGCACTGTGGTGGTTACTGGACATGTCACAGTAACTGGGGTCGTGTTGTTGTTGTATGCACTTGTCGTCCATGCAAAGGTCCTGGTATGGGATTCCCGGGGCGGGGGTGGGAGGGGTGCAGCACCCACAGACTCCAGGCGACCTATTCATGTCCACTGAGCGGTGTGTGTGTCCATGGGCGCTGGATCCATGTCGTGTCCTGGTTGTTCGTGCAGTTCCGTCCATGTGGGTGCGATACACAGAGCCCATGCCACTGCCTCCCACGATGCATGCGGTGTTCCTGGATGTGATGGGGAACAGTGTGCATGTCCCGGTCATATCCGATGTCATGGCGATGTCGTTGATGGTGTGGTTACAGTTGCCGGTCGTTTGGTATGGCTGTTGTGGTGGTGACTGGCCAGTCCGTGCGGAAGCTAAGCATGGGTGCGGGGTTGGACATCATAGGTCACTCGGGGAACCTGCGTTGTGGTCCGACGTATTTACAGGTTGTCAGGTATGCGATGCCGTCCAGCAGGGCTTCCATGTCATTGGTGGTGTACATGTTTGCCAGCCAATGTAGCGGATGGTGGCTGTCAAGGTGTTGTTCGTAAGTTGTCCCTTGGAGGACCATGATGGGGCATGCTGGGTGACATTCGATGTAGCTGTTATCGATGATCCGTCGTGTGGAGGCACAGTGGTCCCATTTCAGTGCGGGTGCGATGTTGGCCACATACGCCATGCCCCCATAGGCAGAGCAGGCCCTGTCGTGTGCGTCCAGAGGGAGGAGTAGTGGTAGCAGGTCCGCCTTCAGACATGCCGGGTTGGAGAGGCATATCTCGACGGGATGCTGGTAGGGACACCTCCGACAGTAGAAGACGGGCATGACGCAGCTGAACAATGTGATGCGGTAAGTCAGTCGGTAACTTACGTTCAGCAGGGACAGGAGATCGCATCCCAATGTATGGCACAGGTTGGTTTTGTACAGCTTGAGCTGTTCGGCGTAGTTGGGTAGGTGTGTTGCGGTTGCCATTTCGCAGCGGTTCGTTGAGGTGGCGTGCTCCGGCTGTGTGTGCAGTCTGAAATGTGCACGCTCCGGGGTTGCTGTGAGCTCTGTGTAGTCGTAGGGAGACAGGACTTGTGTTCTGTTGGCTTGTTTGGAGGACACGGGCCCTCTTCCCACATGCTTCTCAGACAGTTCAAGGTCAGTGCTGTGTGACTCCTTCCAATTAACTTGCATGTGGCCGACATGGGGGAGTGTTTTCTTCTTTCTTCCCCGTCCGTTGTGTGCTTCTGTGATATGCGCTATCTGCCCTGTGGTCGGTCTCCTCGGCATGCCTGTGTTGGTCTATTCTTGGACAATGGCTGTATTCACCGGCTTCTGTCGTAGGGCTGTGGTTTCGGTGTTGGAATGGAAGGTCATTCAGTGCTGTCTGCTCTCCGTTGTGTGGGCGGCAGGCTGCCTTTCCACTCTGCGTTGGGCCTTGTGTGTGAATGTTATTCTTGGGCCACCTGTTGTCGGTCCCCGTGCTCTTTGGTGTTCCGTTTTATATGTCTTGTACATATGTGCAGGGTGGTATGGGTTTTTCAGTGTGGTACTGGCGTTCCTCTTCCCGAAGGGGCCCTGCTTCTCCTAGTTGGTGTTGCCGCCGCTGTGTGCTACGCCATGTTTGTTACACTGGGGTGTGTCCTGCTGTTGCGTGACTTCACTGACATGTGTGCGTCGGTTGTGTGGCGTTGGGTGTTGTCCGTGAATTGGGCGTTGGGGACATGTCTGTGGCAGGCCTGTCACGTGTCATGTGCGTTCGGGGTGGGGCTGATGTGTGTGCTGCTTGGTTGTGTCCCTGTGTCTGTGTGCGACGCATGCATGGCGCTGCGGTTGGCCTCTGCGTTGTGCGCATGTGTGGCGGCGTCATCGCCGCTTTGGGGCCGTGACGGGGTGGTTGGTTCCTGGTCCCAGGTGGTGTGTACACATGTGTTCCGCGATGTTACGATTTGGCCTGTGTGTCATATGTGGATGCAATGGTGGATGTGTAGTGTACACGCGCTGGGGGGGGTTGTCCGCTTTTTCCGCCCTTGCACTGTGTGCGCTGTTTGCGTGCACTTGTTGTGTGTGTGCCTACCTGCGTCTCCGCGGTACGTTGCGTCCTTGGTGGTGCATCAGCAGAAGCATGGGAAGGGCCTGCAGTGCTGGATTCATGCTCGGGGTGCCGCTTCTTCGTTGTCCGTGCTCTGCGTCCGTGTTACCGCCTCTCTTTCACGTGCGGTGTCTCTTAGCCGTGGGAGCCGTTTGTTTGCGGCATCGTAATTTATGCGCCGGGCGGGACGTGTTTCGTCGGACGGTGTGTGTCAGTTGTGCTGCGCCGCTACGTGAACGGGCGCACTTTGATGGCGGACGGTGTTGCTGGCTTGCCGGCGGTGTTTGGCCTGCTTTTCGCATCGTAATTGGGCGGGCGTGTGGACTGCTGCGTGCCGGCGGTAACTGGTGCTTTTTGCATCCGCCAGCACAGCGGTTGTGCTTCCGCCCGCCATCGTAATGGGCCCCATAATTACCAATAGAAAATTTATTAACAATAAATTAATAATAAATACCAATAAATAATAATTAATAAATATTAATTACTAAATAATAAATATTGAACAATAAAATATTTTTAATAACAAAAAACATATAAATTATTAAAACTTAATTACCAATTAACTAATATTGAACAATTAAATGCTTTTTTATACCAATAATAATAATAATTAAACATTAATTATCAATTAATAATTACTTCTTAATATATTAATTAAATTTATCAATAAATAATATTTAATTACCAATTAATGATAAAACAACAATAAATTAATTTTTAGAACCAAAAAATTCTAATTAAAAAAATTACCAATTAATAATTAATGTCCAATAAATTAATTATCAATACCCAAAAATAAATTTAATAATTACTTAATTAGATTTCAATTACTTCCAAAAGTATTCCCCTATAAACGCACAACACACTCCAATAATAAAATAATACACTTAACATAATGATCAATTAATCAATTAATAAAAATTAATAACCAATTAATAAAAATTCATTAACAATTATTAATTAATTAACAATAATATAATTATCAATACCAATTAATTAAAATAAAGTATAACTTAATTACATTTAAATTACATAATGATCAATTAATCAATTAATAAAAATTAATAACCAATTAATAAAAATTAATTACCAATTATTAATTAATTAACAATAATATAATTATCAATACCAATTAATTAAAATAAATTATAACTTAATTACAATTAAATTACTTCCCACCCTATTCCCCTATAAACCCACAACCTGCTACAGAACTTAAAAGCAAAAAATAATTAAAATTAATTTATAATTCCTAAAAATTAATAATTAATTTAGTATAATTAAATTACTTCCCACCCTATTCCCCTATAAACCCACAACCCGCTACGGTACAAAAAAAAAAAAAGTAACTTAAAAAAACATTATTAACATATAAAAATTGTATACATATATTTTTAGACAAGTAGAACACTTAACAAAAACACATATAACACATACATATTAAAAACATAACAAAATACATAACAATAATACAAATATTGATATTAGTAACATCGATATTAGTAACATCGATATATTTGATTTCGATATTACTAACTTCGATATTACTTACATCGATATAAAAAATCGATATTACTTACCTTACGGTCGATATTCTGTCCATCGATATTCTTAACATCGATATTCTGTCCCTTCGATATTGTGACTTCGATATTAGTGTATGTCGATATTTTATTTTCGATATTTTGACTGCTCACCATAGATTACATCACACCACAACAAACGCTTACGCGTAAAGCAAGCTAGACTCATTGACATTATCAAAAAATGTGTTAGTATTGATGTCTGTTCAACATCAGATAAATGAGTAACAACTCCTATTCCACCCTACACATTACTATCCCTAGTAATTTCCTTGTCTGAGTTAGCAGTCTCTATCACTTTTATGCATTATACTCATGTTTTCCTCACATCTCTTTCTGAACTCATATCGATGTAGTTCAAACTGTATCTCCTCACACATGCGCGTGTACATACACACACACACAAACACACCACACACACACACACAAACTCACCACACACGAATGCTCACATATCAAATACATTTTCTTTTTTTTTATGTTGTCCATACTTCTGAAGGTGTGCACCTGCTTCACTTTCCATACAATCCAAATTCCAATTTTCCAGTTGTCCCATTTCCAAAATATGACCATCGCTCTGTCTGCTCTGCAGAGAGCCAAAGGTTTGGATGAGCATGTAGTCTGGACACATTGATGATCCAGTAGCAGGCAGTGTTAGAAACATGCACTGCTTTCAGCCTCATCTGCAGAGCCCTCAGTCAGTGGTGCGGTAGGCCCATGCTCCAACCGGTCTCCTTAATGGGGAGAGCAGTGGACCTGAGATGGTCGTGATCACATTGTGCAGGACGAGGGTGGAATGCACGTAGAGAGAAAGGTGTCTGTGGGGAAGCATTGGCCCACATATGTGACCCTCACTCTGTCTACTCTGCAGAGGCCAACATTGCATGAGTATGTAGTCTGGACACCTTTATGATCCAGTGCTAGGCACTGTTAGAAACATGTAATGCCTTCAGCCTCAACCCCAGAGCCCTCAGTCAGTGGTAGGGTTGGCTGGTGCTTCATCTGATCCCCCTATGGGGGAGAGCAGTGGGCATGGGAGGGATGAGAGGGCAGAGCGCTGGATGAAGGGAGAATATGCACAGAGGGAATGAGGCTGAAGTACAAGCCCCAGATACGTTATGTTATGTTAACTGGCATTTAGTATAGCGCAACGACTCACCCCAAGGGGGTATCTCGACGTGGCCATCATTCTGTTTATTCTGCAGAGGTTCAGCACTGTATAAGTGCCTAATCTGGCCACCTTTGTGAACCAGTGGTAGGCATTCTTAGAAAATGCACTGCATTCAGCCTCATGGCCCCCTTTCCACCTCCCCTCTGCATCCTCAAAATCTTGCGGAATTTTCTTTGATTTCAATACTTCCATGAGATCTGGTGGCCACGTTGAGGGTGCAACTATAAATGGCCATATCCAAGAAATATAGTTTCTAGTCATTGTTTTTAATTCCCAGGGATTTGCAGCCTGTGGAACATGTAAATCACAATGATACTCGTATGCTGATCTGTAAATCAGTGCTGCTCTGTAGAGTTTGAGGTATTTACTTTTATTGTTGAACAGGTTTGCAGCCACCTATGTTGGCTATTGCTGACTGAATGGACTGGCACCTTAAGGAGACTCAGCAAAGGTCCCTTATAGATCTATGACCATTAGACTAAGGTGTTTGGGGTGGAGACCATTAAGCCGGCGGCCAGGTACAGAGTGAATGTTGTCTATTTACCTGGCTGCTGGCTAAACAGCAGAGATTATTTATTATTTGGTCAGTGGCCTTGCAAATAGCAGAGAAACTTCGATATTTAGCTGGCCACTGGTCAAAAAGTAGAAATTATGCACTGTTTGGCTGGTGGACGTGCAAATAGCAATTAAGGTTTACTATTTCCCAGCTTTTACCTAAATAGAAGATATTATGTACTTTTTGAACACCAGTAATGCAAATAGCAGAGAAACTTTACTATTTATCCAGGTGCTGTCTAAAAATATGTATTATTATGCCTAGCATAGATTACAACAGGAGCTTACCACCAGTTAGAGCTACAAACAAGGAGTGAATAAAATGTGCACCCATCTCCTTAATGCAAGCTAGTGCCAAAATGGCTTAAATGCAATTTGCGCCTGAACTTCAAAAACTCATAGGTCTAAAGCTCCAAATACCCATCAAAAAGAATGTTTGAATGTGTCCAGGTTAATTTGGAATGCATTGTACAGAACGTCCATACATTATATATAGGGCGATGACACAGTGACATGTGAGGTCCATTACAGAACTGTAACTCACTCCATAAACCTCAGTCCATTTTGTGTTAGAGGCTTTTGCAGCAATGTAGTCAATATTTTCTATACTAAAAGACTGTATGGTTGGTAATGACATTGTCATTCAAATCTAATTCCTTTAAAAGGAAGCATTAGGGGCAGTGAATCAAGGTTATATCCTGTGTAATCTGGTTTACAAATATGTGGTTCTTAAAATCAAGCCTCTATGCATGGCTTTTTTAGACCTGTCAATGCAGCTGATGTTCCAAACGCGTATTTATGGATTATCCTCTTGATAAGCACTTCATCGTTTTTTTAACAAATAGTGTAGCATTGATTTCAGAATGCCAGTACTCAGACTCCAGAGTCAACAACTATGCGTATCTAATTGTGCAGTGGTTGAGTCTTGGCACATCTTAAAGTTTTCAGTATGTAAATAACATGCATGCAGTTTTCCAACAGGCTACTTTCTATGTCCCAAAGAAGAACAATGAAACAATTCTTTGATCTCTACCCCAGTATTGTGGTACTTGTGGTATTAACAAAGAATATATTGGGGTAATCTATAGAAATATTTTAAATTTTCTCTGAATATTCATCAGGAGACATTGAGGGAGTAAAGGGGTGTAATTATTTTATTGATTATTTCAAACCACTCCCAAGATCAGAAAACTAAATTAATGGGATGAAAGTCATCTGTATGGCTTGGAAATGCTGCACATCTTACATTATCACTTATTCCGTCTGTTCCTATGTCTCCACCTGGTGAGCAGAACAATCATTCATGCCCTCTGGAAGTGCTTCATCCTTTTGGCTTTCTGTGTGGAAGGCCTATGGTGATAAATTTTCCCATTCTATGAGATTGACTACTGACCAATCAACCCAGGTTACATGCTAAAAAGTCCTAGTAGCAGTAGATTAATATTACTGCATCGCTGAGGAGAGGTTGTCTTTTGGCTGTCCAGTGCATCAAACTGTGGAATCTTGCTTTGTCATGTATGCAAACTTGCCTTTCTCATATATGTGTGGATTACTAATACTGGGTGAATGGTGAGGTATATTTGAGCTCTGGTGTGTGCTGCACAAGTTAGTGGCCTCCTTCAACAGGCTATCTTGGTCCTTTGTGACCATACTAGCTAGAACATTCTGCTTCCTGAGCCCATCTTCGTGAAACCAGTTGTACTTAGTGAATGGTGAGAAAGCTGCTAAAGCATTCCCTTTGTTACATTAGGTTACATTAGGTTTCCTCCTGCTCTAGTGAAACCCTCTTATCCCTTCCTCCTATGTTGCTGCTGTTCTCCGAGGCAATGAGAAAAGCCGGAAAGAGCTTTCTGACCCGAAATCAACAAAACAATCTCCACAAGTTTATGCTGGCCTGACTAGTGATTCATGGCTTCAGAATCCAGGAAAAGTTGGACAACAACAGCAAGAAATACTTTTCTAGGACTTTTCTATTTTTTTATTATAGTGCTTCATGCATGGGATAAGCCGCTGTTTGTTATGCATGGGTGATTTTATGTGGCATCTGTGGGAAATACTGGGTATCATGCATGATGGTTGGAATTATACTGCAATCTTTTCATAGCAGACTTGTGGTTGTGCTTTAGGATGAAGTGAGTTTTTGGAGAGATAGAGTTGCATTTTCAGACATGTATTATATTCTTTATGGTTGTGCTTGGATGATAGAGTGTGGGTTTGTAGTGTGATCTATATGAAAAGTATAAAGTATCATGTGGGAGGATCAGAGGAATGGTGTGCTTATGTATGAAGTGGGGCAGAAAAGTGTACGGAGTCAAACTTGAGGATACGTGCCATCATCCTCTAATCTGGTCTAAGTGTGATCATCTGTGTGAGAACAATAAGGCAAATTCCTTCAATAATAACTGAAGGTGCACCAAGCATTTGGCCTGATTCTTGTAGCCATAAAACAAAGAACTTTCAACAGCAGAAAGTGGTGCTATTTTTTTGTGTTCTAATATTTTTATTGTTATAATAAAGGAATACAAATAGTTAAGATATTATATAATGCAATCCAACTGATCTTGTGAACCAGAACAAGATAAGCAATTCATAAATAGAAATATATTTCATGTAATAAATAAATCTTAAGTAATGTATAGATATCTATTTGAGCAGAAAAACAATTTCATGAAGCTGGTTGTATTGCATAAATAAAACAAATATGCAAAGTAAAGAAAAGAGAGAAGAAAGTAAAGATAGAAAAGGATAGTAAAGAAAGGAAAGAAGGAGCATATTGAGAAAAGAAGAGGATAGATACAAGAGAGAGCAAGCGCAAGAGATGGGGACGTCTGCTTCATAGAGAGAAATAAACTAGGAGGAAGACACAAACGGAAATTGCTCAACCAGCCCTTGCGAAGCCAAGTCCATATATCTATCCAGAGAACTCCAGACCCCACTAGAAATAACAGGTGTATATCGTTTCTCCTCAACCAAGGTATGAGCCCCTCGAAGAAAAGATACCCAAGCCCACCAAGTATGGTATGATACTGAGTTAAACGATTTCCACTCTGTTAGTATAATCTTAACAGCAATTGATATAAGCAAATCTAGCAATTGCATATCCGTATCATCAAGCGGTAACAGAGATGGCGCAGCCCATGGACCTAAAAGAATTAAAGGTATTGAGAGCTCAAAATTAATACCAAAAATTAACAAGAGGTGTTTGTGGACCAAATCCCAAAAAGGTTGCAATAATGAGCATTCAAAAAACATATGTTGATGGGTGCCAGAAACTAATTTGCAACTCCAACAAAGATCGTCATCTTTAAGATTTAATTTGTGTAGACGAACCGGGGTCCAGTGTAGAAGATTAAGCGTAAAGAATTTGGATTGAATAAGAGAAGGAGCAATCTTATTCTTTAGCGAAAGCTTGCCAATGAGCTGCCAGGTCTCTTGTGAGATATGTTGAAACGTATCAGGTTCAAAATGGTGTAGCCATTTCTCCTGTGTAACTGAAGGTTGTGAGGGCGACGAGTCAGATAGAAACTTATAGATCTTGGAAGCAATATGGCCTGATATATGCCACATAGCAAGAAGCGAAATGGTAGTAGACTCAGGAGAGAGGAGTACTCTGGATAAGGCTACCTTTACTTTCAGAAAGGAATAAAAATCCATATTACTGAGATTATAATCTCTGGCCAAGGAGGAAAAAGGAATCGGGTCATGATTAGAATCATAAAGGTCTTTGACCAACTCAATACCCTTGGTCGCCCAGTAAGACACCGTAATAGAGTCAATATTAGTCACAATTTTAGGCTTATGCCAAATCGAGGACCACCTGGACTTATGAATTGGTTTAGAGACCTTTTTGTCTATGCGTTTTAATGCATTAATTGTATCTGAGATAATACGGCCTGAATACGGTAAGATCAGCTTAGATGCGGACATGAAAGTAGAAGTGGAAAGAGGGGAGCACAACTCCCGTTCAATATAAATCCATGGCGGAGTAAGGCTGGAGTCTGGGGCAAACCAGAGAGCCCCTTGAGACGCTAAGAAGGCAGTTTGGTGCAAGTTCCAATCTGGAAGATTGCATCCACCCAGAGTATAAGGTTTCCTCAGGTGTCTATACGCTATTCTAGCACGTTTATCACTCCATAAAAATTTAGAAGTAAGAACATCAATCTCGTGGAAAAAGGAGGAAGAGAGCCTCACAGGCAGCATAGAAGAAACAAAATTAACAATGGGAGTTATCATCATCTTCAGGGACTGAAGGCGACCCCACCAGGAAATGTATTTAGGTGACCACGCGTTCAGTAAGTCCTTAACCTTAGATATGATAAGAGATTCATTATGAGCAATAGTATCTGATATATTGTTACAGAACCAAATCCCCAGGTATTTAATATGAGTCGGTTGCCATTTGAAACCCGCTGTCCCCATATGAGAAGAGAAACACGACGCATTCAGGGGAAACATTTCCGTCTTATCTTTGTTCAGAGTATACCCTGAAACACGAGAGAATTGTTTGATTGTGTTGGAAATGGCAGGGATAGCACTTACGATATCTTCAGAGAAAATGAGCACATCATCCGCATACGCGGCCGTTTTAATTATCTGAGAACCAAATTGAAAGCCTCTAATATCCTGATTTAGATTGAGTAATCGCAGGAGAGGGTCTATAGACAAAAGAAAAAGAAGAGGGGACAACGGACAACCTTGTCTCGTGCCCTGGGAGAGATTAAAAAAAGCAGAGGTTGTCCCATTAATTCTAATATTAGCTTTGGGTTGAGCATATAAGGACATTACCAAATTGATAAATGGATCTCCTAGGTTATGAGATTGAAGAACTGCCTGTAGGAAAGGCCAGGAGACCTTATCAAAGGCCTTCTCGGCGTCGAGGGCAATCGCTGCCGATGGAAGGTTAGAAAGTTTCGCTTTTTCCAGAATATGACAGAAAGTTCGAATATTATCTCTAGCCAACCTACCTTTAACAAAACCAGTCTGGGAAGAGTGTATAAGATGAGGGATATGGCTCTCTAAACGTTTAGCCAGAATTTTAGCAAAAATCTTAGCTTCCATGTTAAGAAGGGAGATTGGTCGGTAATTTTTAGGGTCTGAATGATCCTTCCCATCTTTAGGAATTACCACTATAGTGGCTTCCGCAGCTGAGCCAGAAACCTTTCCCGATAAAGCAAAAGTATCAAAAACATCTTTGAGATAATTTAAAAATGAGGGTAAAAATGTCTTATAGAAGGCAATAGGAAACCCGTCAGGGCCTGGTGCCTTCCCTGATCTAGTAGTCTTAATAGCCTGAATTATTTCTTCAGATTCAATTGGTTTCCCCAAATCAACCATATCTGAATCAGAGACAGTATTTGTGGGAATAGTAGCCAAGAATTGTTGACATGTACTAAGATTACATTGATCTTTGGGCGTATATAAGCTTTTATAAAAACCCCGGAAAACCTCAAGAATGTCCTGAGTATGAAACTTCCTGGCACCAGCCTTATCAGTGATACAAGGGATCTGAGTCATCTTAACACTTGAATCCTGATATTTTAATGTAGCAGCTAACAGTTTACCTGCGCAGTTTCGTAGCAATAACCGTTTAGATTTTTGCGCCTGTACTCCCAAGTGAGCTCTTCTGGTGACTATGGAGTTATAAGAATATTTTAGGTTCTTAATCTCTTGTAGAAGGGATTTGTCTTTGGAGCTTCTATATAAGATTTCTTTACTTTTAATTTCATCCCCCAAGGCAGTGAGTGTTCTTCTAATATCAGCGTTCCTTTTTGCCATTTTTTTTATAATATGACCTCTAATAGTACATTTAAAGGCATCCCACAAAACTATTGGGAAGCTTACGGATGACACATTTTCTCTGAAGAAATTATGAATATCCACGTTTAATTGTTTAACCTCCTCACCATCATCCAAGATTTCTGTGTTTAGACGCCAAGTTCGCGATCTATGAGTATCTGTACAATTAAGAAGAGTAAACGAGACCGCCGCGTGATCAGAGACAAGAATTGGATGGATTATCACATTAGTAGTATGTTTTAGAAGTGCTGCGTCAACCAAGAGATAATCAATACAGGAAAAACTAGAGTGTGGAGAGGAGAAAAAGGTGAAATCACTACCAGTAGGGTTATGCATTCTCCATACATCCAGAAGATGGTGAGAAGAGCACATATCCAACATTTGTTTATGCGCCCTAGGAGGACGAAACTTAAAAGCCGATTGTCTGTCTAAAATAGGATCCATAGGAAGGTTAAAATCACCACCAACAATCACTTTACATTTTGAGGGATATCAGACAACTTCCTACTAATAGCCCGCCAAAAAGATTGATCATCAATATTAGGGGCATATATATTCATAACGTAAAAATCCGTTGAACCATTAGACAAGCGAGAGAGCAGCCATCTACCATCTGAATCGTATTCGGCAGTTACAATAGTTAGACCAGAGTTTTGGGAAATCAGCGTAATAACCCCATTTCTTTTACCAGAAGCTTCAGAACAAGCTACATCAAGGACCCACTCTTTCCGTAAAAATAAAGCTTCCTTATAAGCAACCTTAGTTTCTTGAAGTAAAACAATGTCGCCAGATAGGCTTTTACAGTAATCTAAGATCTTGGCCCTCTTAACAGGGTGATTTAAACCACGCACATTAAGTGAGAGTACATTCAGACCGGGCATAGTGAACAGAAAACAACATAGATAAGCACATATGGTGTATGAAAAAAGGAGAGGCACATTAATTTTAACTTGAATATAGTAGTGAGTGGAAGATAAAGAAAACAGAGAGCGCAAACATGAGCAGAAGTCCCCAAGAAAGAAGAAATAAAGAAAGAGCAAACAAAAGTTAGGAAAAAGAAGAGGATAGCGAAAGAAAATACAAGAGAAAACTTAATACCAAAGAGAAAAAACCCCAGCAGGGGTAGTCTGTAGTAGACAAAATGCATGGGAGGAAAACGTGAAGGAGCAACCACAGAGGCCAGCACCTATAACTCAGTTTGCTCAACATCATAGATAAAGCTTAAGCAGCAGAGCAACAATAATCTGTTAATGTTCAGTAAACTTAAATTTACCAGCGTATCAAAAAGGCCTAAAGATTTGAATCTAAAGAAAAACCTGTATAAATTCATTCTGTTAATTGATCAAAGACATAAAAATAGATACTACATACTGAATTAAAAGAGAAAAGTAAATAACAGTATCTAATAAATCTCAGATCGCATATGGTAAGGCAAATAACATTTAAATAGAATAATAAAAATCTAATCCTAGCATTAAAATATTAAATAAATCTGGGTAAACAGACTCAGATAAAAAGTCATTATGGAAATTTAGAGAATATGCAAGGAAGTGAACAATTTATATAACGGGAAAGAATTAATTAGAAACATCTTATAAATATTAAAAGCAGCCTAAAGGTAAGTATAAAACATTACTCCATATCTATTAGTAGAAAAGATAGTAAACATATAAAGAAATAAACAATACCTAAGAAATGATATACATAACATACTATCTATCTCGAATAATTTATTGATCACGTCTAATAATATTTACGATAATGTATAAGTTAACATATAGTAACTACACGGACTAAGATATATAAAAGAAAAGCCAAAGGAGAATAAGAGGGTGAATATCACATCTAAGGGCAGACCCTAACCATATTCTACTTCCTGGGACAAAAAGCAATGATATGACCGACATCAAGCACAGAAGTACTAGATAGAAAATCTATAATACAGGATGAAGAAATCAAAGAAGGATGTCTGAGTTTACACAAAAACAGACCAGATAAGGAGAGAGGTAAAGTGAGTCAAAGAAGATGACGAGAGAGAAATATATGTAGAGGGAGAATATACAAGCACAAAAAGACAAGAAGATATAAATAACAAAGATACATATAAAGCCTATAGATACTAAGAGACCATTATCTTGGGGATGAATAAAGGCATCTGTAAAAGGAAAAAGTTAGTAACATTATGAGGAGAGCGCCGCAACACTCAAACACCGTAGATCATTTCAGCATGTTTCACCACAAATTTCGAGATAACATTAAAGCAACAGGAACCTAGCAACACACAAATGCGCATTAATACAGCCACCTGAAGAAGAAGAGATTAGGGGTTAGATGGGCCCGCGTCCATCCGAGACTCAAACTGATTGTCCAAAAAAGTGGACAGATCCGCTGGTTCGTGAAAAATCTGGTTGCGACCCCTGAAAGTTATTCTGAAGCGTGAGGGACCAGCAAATGAGAACGGAATATTCATCTCTTGAAGTCGTCGTCGAAGATTTAGGAAACCTTTCCGCCGGATGACTGTGTCTCTGGCAAAGTCTTGAGAGATAGCGATTCTATGTCCTTCCCATTGCAGCGATCTAATTCTCCTCATGTGAGCTAAAATTTGTTCAGAATGTTGGTGTCTTAAAGGTTTAAATATCACTGGTCTTGGATTAGTGAGAGACTTGGGTTTAAACGTATGAACCCTATGGGCACGCTCTAATTCAAAGTCCTTTTGAAAAGAGAGATTTAGCGTCGTGGGAATCCATTTGAGTAAAAAGTCCAACATGGATGGTGCCTCTTTTTCACAGTCCTCTGGCAGACCAAAAATACGAAGATTACTTCTACGGTTCCTATCTTCCTGTTCCGTGAGATCTCTTCTCAGTGAACTTAAGGTACGCTCCATGTTCTGCATATGTTTGCTCTGCTTATGTGTGGAATCTTCAACTTCCCCAATCCGGGACTCAGCATTGGAAACACGTAGTGATAAGTGTTTAAGCTCATTCCTGACAGCCGCCACTTCCACCTGAAGTAGATCAGTGTTCGTTTTTGTGCCCTGCGCAATCTCATGGACGGAGTTGAGGCGAGAGAGAATGGTGTCCAAAGTAGCCCCAGATTCTGTTTTATCTTTAGGTGATATATCCGGTGTGGGAGAGGCTTGCTTAGCCCTCTTTAGAGCTGCTTTAGAGTCCTTATCTTTTAAGGGGACCCCCATACTTTCAGCCATTGAAGCGGGGCAAAGGGGTCAGCAGATGAAGGATTATACAAAGTTCGTAAGACCAAGCGAGAATCACAAACTTCTCCTGAGGGATGACAAAAAAGAAAAAAAACAAAACAAAGGAAGCCAGATAGCGTCGTTGATTACTCACTTGAGGCTAAAATTCTCCTCTTGACAAAGCATGTAAAATATAGGCACCAAAAGCAAGAGCCCCAGATACTGATCCCTTGACAGACTGTTTCCAGAAAGACATCTAAGACACATCACATGACGCCATCAGCAGGCTCCAATATTTGTCCACGAGAGACATTTGCCACCAGAGGATATGTTAGATTCAGCGAGCGCACTGGAGGACACAAACTAGTAGTAGTAGCGCGACCAGCATCATATGTATAAATATACACGAGTGGATGGGCGGGCAGACTTAAGCAGGCAACTTGCATCGGAGTTTAGCTGCGTAGTGTAGTTAAGACCAACAGTAAATATTTTCGTCATTCTCAGGGAAGCCCGAGGAAAATTATGCTTAGACACCATACCTCATAAGTAGAAGAAAAAAGAGGCTCAATAGGGTCACCACAGCGCCAACGTCCTAAAAACGACAGCCTTCCATCAAGATTCCTCATGAGCCGCCATTTTGTGTAGGGTCTGTGAGGAGAAGACCTCGAACGCTCTCACATGGCCAAAAGCGACCCAAAGTCGCTGAAATTTTCACAGCCAGGTCCCGCGACGTTCCGCTGCCGATATTTGCGGTTCAAAGAGCAGAAAACCGGGATTAAATCATCCGGAACTGAAAGACCGCCTCCGCGATCCGCCGGAGCTCAGCACAGCGCGGCCATCTTGGTTGCGCGCAAACCACGCCCCCCAGAAAGTGGTGCTATTTGACCAACAATATCCTCCCCATGATTCAAAGAAGGTAATTGTTGGAAAGGAGCCTGGTCCTAAATTAAACATATTGCGTGCCTATATCCCTGTAACTGACTCAATTGTTCTACCAGTTCCCAGTTACTTTTCCCTCATTATGGCTGCCAATACTGGGCATAAAATACTGAAAATACATTCTGGAATATGCTTAATACTATAATGACTGCTCGGGGGAGAACTTTATAAATATCAACAAAATTGATGTGGCATTCATCTATTCAGCTATATCATCATCAGTTCTCAAAAAGATAACCCACAAAAACAGAAAGCAACTCTTTAAAATATTTATCTTTTATTGTGATTAAAAACAAACACATTACACATATGCAGCTTGCTAATATGAACCTGAATTGGAAACATATTCCTATGTAAATGCAAGTCCTAATTTTGATAGACATATACATCACCCCTATTTCTGAGAGAAAACTCTAAGAGGGCAAGAGCTCAGACATCAGCAGTCAACCAACAGACACAATAACATATTGTCCAGCCCAGTGCTTATCTTAGTAAAAAGAAAGTACCTCATTATCTCAGCAAATCGAAACACTGCACAGTTCAAATAGGAGTAGAGTTTTGGGAGTGTCACACAGGAATCGGGGCCATGGGACTGGGGATCCAACTTTGGTGGCAGCATGGTGGAGGCAACGAGCTTGTGTGCACCCCCGCCATTGAAGAATAATCTGTAAATCCCAAGTGGCTATGTTCCCATGGGATTTGGAACTCTTGCAAGAACAGCAGTCATCTTGGGTGTGGTTTACTATTTAAACCACAACCAGCACTGACTCATTGCTTGTTATGGAATACTCTTCAAAGAAGCAGCCGGATGAGTTGAACCTTGTTTTCCTTGGGGTCTTCCTGAATACCAGCTTTGCTTTGAAACTGCTTGCTCGGATTTTTTAAGTCTTCTGCATATTTTTTTATTGATCGCGACCTACAACATAATAAAGAAAGAGCATTAACAAAGCAGCAAACTACTATCCATCAAGTATGGCATTGTGCAAGCGCTCTGCAAGGACAAGTACTTACCATAGAGTAGGTTCACATGGAACAAAGTGTCCACATCCCATCTAAGCACACCTGCAAGAAAGCAAAGTAGAACACTCACCATCAAAATACTGTAATGTACAAGTGCACTGCAAGTGCAAGAACTTACTGTGGGGTGAGCCCAGTGCTTAATTTGCACAAAATTAAGTGCCAGGGCACCTCTCGGAAGGCCACTGCAGCCTGCACTACCCATTGCCCCTGCCAGCGCTGCCAATGACAGTACCAACATAACACCTACCCATCACACTCCCACAAGTGTAAAAATTCAGACTATTTCAGGCCACACAAATCTATAATATTTAGGGGTAGGTGGACCTCGCGGAGTTTCACTCTGCAGAATTCTTCAGAGTTACTTAAAAACGCTGCGCGATTCTGCAGAGTTCTGCGAGCGGTCGGTATTTGGCACGTTGTGCTGCTCGCGCCGATTTTAAGCAACGGGAGCTTGTTCTCTGCTGTAAAATCAGAGCAAACAGCACCACGTGGGGCTCCAGAGAGCTCTGCTATTTTCTGCGGCTCGAGTAGATTTTCTACACAAGCAGCAGCTTTCTGAACGCGAATGGTCGCAGCCTGGTAGGCATTCTAGCACCACGAAAATCACGTTAGGGGATGCAAATTCTTGCTTGCACTCACCAACTTAATGTTGGCAAGCCACGCACAAGAAAAAACTCCGGCACGTGGCGGTTGGCAGAGTTTTGCCAGAACTCTGTGATCCCAGTGGAATGCAGAGTGGGCAAAACTCCGCAAACTCCTTTCGTGGAGCGGAATTATTCACCTACCTCTAATAATAATGGCGTGAGAGGCTGGAATTATTCATTTTCAATGCAAATAGAGTTAATAAACATTGCTAAATTAATAAACATGGTTGTTGTACTCCTTTCAAAATTAAACAGACAGCGCCATCATATGGTGACTGTCACTGGTGCGGATGCTGACAATTAAGTGCCGGTGCCGAGCACCGGAAACCACTGGCTCAAATTAAGCACTGATTGGGTCCACATGCTAAGATACTCCTGCATCTCTTCTGTGCACACCTGCAAGAACAAGGAGGGAGAAATATTTGAGATACCTTTGATCCAAAGTAACTGAACACTGCTACTTTAAAACTACTGCTTATACATCAGCCCAGGGAGCATTTGTTTTGTTTTTTTCACTCGAGATTCTTGTGCCATAAATCTATATACAAGGGCACATTGAACACTAAAGGATTCTGTTGTGAGCCATCAAACCAAAGATTTAGGGGCCGATTCCGATCTCGGTCGGAGGCGCACCCAATACCATTCGGTCGGGAAAAAAGCCATGCGAAAGCCTGTTTTCCGACCGATCTGTACAGCACACCGAACGAGCAAGTACGATGCGCACAACAGCAAAAAATCCGGCCGAGCCGTACTCACCCAAACCAGGTCCTGTTCTCCGACCGAGGCGAATCCGGAAACGCCGAATCGAGTCGCACGGAAGGAAAAATGCAGCCCCGTCCGGCCGGACAAGTACGATGCGCTTCCCGTACGCGCCGAACCCGTCGCTACGCACGGCACGTTAAAGCATCCGGGAGAGGCGCACATAAGCTCCGATTCGCGCCACAACACGATCCACGGCTACGAGACGAACACGGCACCGACGAGGACAACGCGAAGCGACGAGGACGACGCGAAGCAACGAGAAGGACGAACGACACGAACCAACCATGAATCCCTTCGTCCCGATCATACCAATATTCTACATCTACTACCGGAACAGGCACGGACGCGTACGGCGCAGAAGGTAAGCCAGACACCAACCACAAAACACATACAACACGTACACGACACATCACACACATACACGGGGATGCTGAATATACTTACACCAGCAACAGCAGCACCATAGGGGCGGGATGCGCATCACCAATGCCACATATGCACACAGGGGCCTGAATGCGCACCACCACCCCTACCCAGGGGGCAGGATGCCTACCACTACTACCACCCTTAGCCAGGGGGGCTGGATGCCTACCACTACTACCACCCTCACCCAGGGGGGCTGGATGCCTACCACTACTACCACCCTCACCCAGGGGGGCTGGATGCCTACCACCACTACCACCCTCACCCAGGGGGGCTGGATGCCTACCACTACTACCACCCTCACCCAGGGGGGCTGGATGCCTACCACTACTACCACCCTCACCCAGGGGGCTGGATGCCTACCACCACCCTTAGCCCGGGGGCTGGATGCCTACCACTACCACCACCCTCACCCAGGGGGGCTGGATGCCTACCACTACTACCACCCACACCCAGGGGGGCTGGATGCCTACCACTACTACCACCCACACCCAGGGGGGCTGGATGCCTACCACTACTACCACCCTCACCCAGGGGGGCTGGATGCCTACCACTACTACCACCCTTAGCCAGGGGGGCTGGATGCCTACCACTACTACCACCCACACCCAGGGGGGCTGGATGCCTACCACTACTACCACCCACACCCAGGGGGGCTGGATGCCTACCACTACTACCACCCTTAGCCAGGGGGGCTGGATGCCTACCACTACTACCACCCTTAGCCAGGGGGCTGGATGCCTACCACTACTACCACCCTTAGCCAGGGGGGCAGGATGCCTACCACTACTACCACCCACACCCAGGGGGGCTGGATGCCTACCACCACTACCACCCTCACCCAGGGGGGCTGGATGCCTACCACTACTACCACCCTCACCCAGGGGGGCTGGATGCCTACCACCACTACCACCCTCACCCAGGGGGGCTGGATGCCTACCACTACTACTACCCTCACCCAGGGGGGCTGGATGCCTACCACCACCCTTAGCCCGGGGGGCTGGATGCCTACCACTACTACCACCCTCACCCAGGGGGGCTGGATGCCTACCACTACTACCACCCTTAGCCAGGGGGGCTGGATGCCTACCACTACTACCACCCACACCCAGGGGGGCTGGATGCCTACCACTACTACCACCCTCACCCAGGGGGGCTGGATGCCTACCACTACTACCACCCTTAGCCAGGGGGGCTGGATGCCTACCACTACTACCACCCACACCCAGGGGGGCTGGATGCCTACCACTACTACCACCCTTAGCCAGGGGGCTGGATGCCTACCACTACTACCACCCTTAGCCAGGGGGGCTGGATGCCTACCACTACTACCACCCTTAGCCAGGGGGCTGGATGCCTACCACTACTACCACCCTTAGCCAGGGGGGCAGGATGCCTACCACTACTACCACCCACACCCAGGGGGGCTGGATGCCTACCACCACTACCACCCTCACCCAGGGGGGCTGGATGCCTACCACTACTACCACCCTCACCCAGGGGGGCTGGATGCCTACCACCACTACCACCCTCACCCAGGGGGGCTGGATGCCTACCACTACTACTACCCTCACCCAGGGGGGCTGGATGCCTACCACTACTACCACCCTCACCCAGGGGGGCTGGATGCCTACCACCACCCTTAGCCCGGGGGGCTGGATGCCTACCACTACTACCACCCTCACCCAGGGGGGCTGGATGCCTACCACTACTACCACCCTTAGCCAGGGGGCTGGATGCCTACCACTACTACCACCCACACCCAGGGGGGCTGGATGCCTACCACTACTACCACCCTCACCCAGGGGGGCTGGATGCCTACCACTACTACCACCCTTAGCCAGGGGGGCTGGATGCCTACCACTACTACCACCCACACCCAGGGGGGCTGGATGCCTACCACTACTACCACCCTTAGCCAGGGGGGCTGGATGCCTACCACTACTACCACCCTTAGCCAGGGGGGCTGGATGCCTACCACTACTACCACCCTTAGCCAGGGGGGCTGGATGCCTACCACTACTACCACCCTTAGCCAGGGGGGCTGGATGCCTACCACTACTACCACCCTTAGCCAGGGGGGCAGGATGCCTACCACTACTACCACCCACACCCAGGGGGGCTGGATGCCTACCACTACTACCACCCTCACACAGGGGGGCTGGATGCCTACCACTACTACCACCCTTAGCCAGGGGGGCTGGATGCCTACCACTACTACCACCCTTAGCCAGGGGGGCTGGATGCCTACCACTACTACCACCCTTAGCCAGGGGGGCAGGATGCCTACCACTACTACCACCCACACCCAGGGGGGCTGGATGCCTACCACTACTACCACCCTCACCCAGGGGGCTGGATGCCTACCACTACTACCACCCTTAGCCAGGGGGGCTGGATGCCTACCACTACTACCACCCCCACTCATAAGATGGACAATGCATGACACAACAAGCACACCACAACCTAGGGAATGCAAGATAAAGACATCCCCCCACCACCATGACAAGCGTGTGTAGGCTGTGTCAAATGCCTACAACACCGAACATGACTTTGAACATACAATGTGACCCCCTAGCACATGTGCCACACATATATGTGTGTGGCACCCACAATGCAAGCAGCCCATGACCATTGTGGCAATGGGGCCTAAACCCCCATCATCACAGTGACCAAAAGGCAAGTGTGGGGTCCATAGCTGAAGCACATTTTGACCATTGTGGCAATGGGGTCTAAACCCCCATCATCACAGTGACCAAAAGGCAAGTGTGGGGTCCATAGCCGAAGCACATTCTGACCATTGTGGCAATGGGGTCTAAACCCCATCATCACAGTGACCAAAAGGCAAGTGTGGGGTCCATAGCTGCAGCACATTTTGACCATTGTGGCAATGGGGTCTAAACCCCCATCATCACAGTGACCAAAAGGCAAGTGTGGGGTCCATAGCCGAAGCACATTCTGACCATTGTGGCAATGGGGTCTAAACCCCCATCATCACAGTGACCAAAAGGCAAGTGTGGGGTCCATAGCTGAAGCACATTATGACCATTGTGGCAATGGGGTCTAAACCCCCATCATCACAGTGACCAAAAGGCAAGTGTGGGGTCCATAGCCGAAGCACATTCTGACCATTGTGGCAATGGGGTCTAAACCCCCATCATCACAGTGACCAAAAGGCAAGTGTGGGGTCCATAGCTGAAGCACATTTTGACCATTGTGGCAATGGGGTCTAAACCCCCATCATCACAGTGACCAAAAGGCAAGTGTGGGGTCCATAGCCGAAGCACATTTTGACCATTGTGGCAATGGGGTCTACACCCTCATCATCACAGTGACCAAAAGGTAATTGTTGACAAAGAAAGAGCTGCAACTGCCAAACTGCATGGATCATTCCTGGTCACAGAACCAAAAACTCATCTGTGGCAAAGTAGTGTATGTGTCCCATTGCAACATAAATTGGGGGAGCCAAATACTGCAGTGCAAATGAAACATTCCTTTGGCCATGTGCAGACAAACAACACCCATGGGGGCTGAGACCGTCAACAGTCATCAATGACACAATGACAGAAGTGACCATCAGAATGCAGAACCACATATTTGCACCAATGGGCACACAAATGCAGATATCCTGTGGAGACAGCAGATGTGAGGTGAACAGATACCATACCATGGCAGCAATGGGACACACAAACCATGATCACTGTGCTGACCGATGACCTAGGAGTCCCAGGGACAGCAGGGGAAACACACCAAACAACATACAGCCAATGGCACACCCAAGATATGCCAATGCAGTGGTGCAGATGCACAAACACAAACAGGCAGACCAACACTGTCATCATACACAGCAGGTGAGGGGTGGGGGTGCCAGTGTCCCCAGGCAACCACACAACACATGAGGAGAGCTGAATACCAATCATACAGATGTGCATACACTGCCACACTAAGGTAACTCATGGATCCAAATCCCCTATGTGGGCAAGCAGGCATTGTCAGATGAGAGGGAGCACAAAACACACATGTCACACAGGCACGTAGGAACAACAACTGACACAGCAAGACACAGACGCACCACCCCCAGGGCCCCCACAATGTGGTGACCCTGGGCTGAATAAAAATCCCACTGTGATGACAAAGCTAAATGTCGTTCACACTGTGAACCACAGTCAGGTGTCCTGAGCAACAAACTACCATCACACCTACACAAGCACAAATCAATCAGCATGGCCAGTAAGCCAAGGCCAACATGGAGGCAGGGGACTAGCTGGGCAACAACTCCCATCTGCACACACTCAAGACCACACCCCTCGACCTCTAACAATGTGCAGCAGTGAAGTACACATGCACTGGTGACATTGCACATGCACCCATGACTATTCCAGGGTGGTGGGTGGGAACCAAGGTGCAGAAACACATCACACATGGCCACTCAACAAGACTCCTGAATGTCTGACACACTGCACACTACGCTGTACATGGACATGACGGCGATACCACACCAACCAATGGGATCCCAGCCACAGTCACACACCAATGAAGAAGCCAAGGTCACCCACAAAGAACACACATAGACAACAACCAACATTGCAGCCCGGACCCTGAGGAGTGCCAGCAGTCACACACACAACGTGTCACAATCACTGAAAGACAACACGAACTGAAAATCACATGACAGGGGCAAACAACAAGTGCCAAGGGGAAACCTGACTGTGACCCATCTGCGTCTGCACACAAACTCAGCCCTGACAGCAAACACACCTATGGGTGACACCCTGATGACCAGTAATGTGCCATGCACCCACATCACAGAGAACACAGGGAGAAGACTTTGGGGGAACATAGCTCAAGTCAGCAAGCATCACAAACAGGTACAACACTAGGGATCACAGCATGCGCAGATAAATGGAAGTGAACACACAGACATGCACATACAACACACACCTTGGGCGCAGGCAATGTCACACGTGTACACACTGCCATGAGGGGACTCCACTCCTGTGTGAGGAAAGCTGTGCCATATGTTGCCTCAGTAGGGCCCCATCATGTCAGCTGAGCACTTGGTCACACAATCAACAATTAGCACCAAATGAGGGCTCCCATCACATCAGCCTGGTCATGGATGTGCCAACGGAATCATCAGCACAGATCCAACACACTTGTATAGCAATGTTGCACTGACTACACGGATGAGTCCTTCCCCATTGATGCCCAAACCTGCATGTCCACTGGAGATGGCAACACGGTCAGGGAAGTAGACAAATGCAACGATGGCAGGCACAACAGATGTGCAGGGGTGGAAGCCACAGATATGAAATTGCTAATGTAAGTAGGAAACCCATTGCCAAATACTGAACACATGACACCCTCAGATGCTGCTATTGATGATATGGATACACCACATGATAGGACACATTCCCCCTGGACCACATGGGTTCCTGCACAGTAACACTTCATAATCATGAGACCAGATATCACCATCACTGCAGCAAGGGCATGGTTAGCAGCACCAACAACATGTACATCTGAAGCATGAGCACTAGAGAAAAGAAAGTTGCTTTATTCAGCATATGTGTTGATTGAAAACGACGTCCAGAAAAAATAGAGCAAAGGCCAATGGCCAGTCCATTGTCAAAGTTCAAACAGGGTGACACTGGCAGATGTCACCCTACGCATGCCTGCACAAAACCAGGGACAATCCACTAGGAGGGGCAACCGGGGGGCAGGCCAGGCACCGCAGGGACAGGATCAGGGCTCACCAGGGGGAGTCAGGGAAGGGGTGGTGGGTGCTGGCGAGCCACTGACAACTGCAGTGGAGGTGTCTGACATGGTGTGTGCCGGCACAACTGGGGGGCATGACTCAGATGTCGTGGGTGCCGGCACAACTGCAGTGGACCCTGCAGATGGAGTGGACAGGTCCGCCACTGCAGTGCCCAAGTCAGACAGGGCGGTAGTGGACTCCACTGCAGTGCCTACCTCCAGGGGAGGAGAATGGGGAACAGGCAAGGTGGGTTGGACAGAGGGGGAGGACACCCTCACCACATCAGTGGCACAGACAAGCACAGCGGGGGTGTGGTGCTGGGAGAGCAAGTGGCAGGGGGAGAAGGCCTGATCCTCTTGGGGATGGTATATCTGTGGGTGGGGGAACCTGGGGCAGGGTGTGGTGGGGGCACCTGTGCAGTGGGGGCCTGAGGGATGGAGGACGGAGACCTTGTGCCTGAGCTGCAGGGCGGTGGCGGGGTCTTGCTCTTAGGACTCCGGGGGGACTTGCGGGTGGGGGCCTCAGTCCGTCTGCGCCTGGGGGAGGGTGTCCGGGGGCGAGGGGCACTCTGCTCCGTGTGGGTGGGCTTCCTCTTCCCCCGGGATGCTGGAGCAGCTTCATCGGTGGGGAAGAGGCCGAGGTCACAGAGGAAGAGCTGCTGTGACTTTGGGGTTGCAGGTGAGGCAAGGGAGGGTGCTTTGGAGGGAGAGGGAACTGAGGACTGCGCAGTGCATGTGGATGCATGTGTGTGTTCCAGGGCCCCATCCCCTGTGAGTCTGGCTTCAGTCCCCTGAATGTGCGTGCGTGTGCATTTTGTCATTGGCGTGTGTGTCAGTGTGCTGGATGTGTGTGTGCTGGTGTGTGCCTGTGCCGGTGTGTGTGTGCTTGGGACGGGTAAGGTGCTGGGGAGTGTGGATGGAGCAGAGGCAGGAGGGGTGAGGGACCGTTTGAGGAGGGACACTGCTGCCGTCAGGGAGGAGTCCATGGACCTATTGCCCCTCTGTAGGTCAGACATGCCCGATGAGATGCCCTCCATGAACGACACCAGCTGAGTCAACAGCGCGGTGTGCGCATGGAGGACACTCAGCATGGCTGTCTGCCCTACATGGAGCTGGCGAAGGAGGTACACAGACTCCTCACTCAGGGCAGCAGGGGACACAGGGGCAGGGGGTGCGGTGCCTGGCCCAAAGGAAACACGCTCCCGGACATGGGAGCCTCCACGGACCTGGGGAATGGGAGCCGATGGGAGGGCGGTGGTGGTGCTGGTGGTGGCGGGGACAGCAACACTAGCTGGGGTGTGGTGGCTGCTGACACCCGCCTCCACAAGGGAGTCATCCTCCGAGTTGCTCTGGTCCTCAGCTGAGGTGGATGCTGCTGAGGACTCCTCGGTGTGGCTCCCCTCGCCCTCCGTGCCACTGGGTCCCTCCGACCACTCCTCGGCTGCTGACCCAGTCTGGCTCTCTGGCTCCTCCTGGTCCATGGAGCTGTCCCCTTCCGTGGCCGTGGATGTATCTGCAAACAATGGGGATACAGACAGACATCAGTCACCTGCACATAACGCACACACCACTGTGAGCACAGCACATCACAGAGCAAGCCCTGGCATCATCAGTTGTACATTGCTAAAAGTGCCCTAATTGAACAGGAGAAGTCAATTGTCAGTCCGATGCCAAGCATGGCACTCACATCCCACATGGCCTTGCACCCATCTGTCTGGTGTCTGTTGGATTGCAACACCCCAGTGTTGACACATGCACCAAGTACACAGTAGTTGGACAGTGCAGAGGACACGGTGTGGCATGTTGACATGCACACATCACAGCTCTTGCCACTGAGTCAGTACAGGTTTCCGGATGAAAGGGATGCCCAGAGTCAAATAGGAAATGCATGTGATGCATACCAGCGACAGACACCATGATGCACCCATGCCCTGATAGCCAGCGCCACTATGGTGTGCATGTAGCACATGTCACTCCCCTGCAGGCTCACCAATCAGTAGACACATGCCATGGCGGAGGCATGACTGCAAAGTCATACATCACTGTCTCAGTGATGTATGACTTTGCAGCCAGACAACAACACTCTGCACTGTGTCACAATAGTAGGTCATGGGGAATGCAAGTCCTGGAGCTGCACAAGTGCACATGTACATCCCCCCACAACACATCCTCTTAACCCTCATCTGTCCAGGTCATACCTATTGGACATATGGTAGACCTGTGACACTACCCTCTGAACCTGAGCCCCTCACACTCTGCTGTGCATGGGGAACAGCTGCCTGAACTTCACATTCACATGCCCCAGTCTGCATGGGCAGCTGATCAGACACCTATGTGTCACACAAGTATCGTCTCCTATGGTCACATCTCCAGTGGCATGCTGAGCCCCTACCAAGAAACTCCACAGCAGTCCTGGCGACTAATCCACAGCACACTGACACAGAGGCAGACACCTGAGGGGTCAAATCACTGCGCACAATGTGTCAGCTGATACACGGGAGTGGGAGTACAGAGTGTATTGTATGGCCTGGAGTAGGCATGACTGTCCAGCCCCACATGAATGAGGGATGAGCCCTGGACTGTAGGCAGCTGGCTAAGTATGTGTGACACACGTCATATACATACTCCTGGGGCCCAAACATTGTTCCCACCCGCAGCATGGGTGTGTGCCAGATACCCCAGCCACATGTGGTGGATCAGCTCAGCAATTGGACCACAGATCAAAGTAACACGCTGAATACATGTCAGAATACAGGCATTGTGTAAGCAATGGACCCACCCATGATGCCCACCACAGAGTCAGGGAAACAGATGCTGTCTCCCACCTTGAGTCAAGCAAACTGCAAGGACACAGTCCTAAGTGACAGAATTCCCTGCATGTAAGGGCCACACCTGGGTATCAGATGAGGAGTGGGCAGTGCACAATAGAGGGACATGGCTCCTGGACAACATGACCGCTGTACTGTGGCAGTTTAACCAGGCCCGAGGAGGGCACATAGCATGTTAGACAGAGTACACAGTGCAGTCTTTGACTCACCCCCTCCTTGCTGCTCTCTGGCCTTCAGCTGCCCATCCAGGTCTGGAAAGACCACCGCCAGGATCCTGAGCATGTGGGGGGTCAGGGTCCGTGTTCCGCCCCTCCTGCGAGGAGGCGACAGCTTCAGCTGGACCCGTGCAATCCTCCGGGTCCAGCCCCGAAGGTCCTGCCACCTCTTTTGGCAGTTGCGGATCCGGCGCTTGTAGACCCCCACGGACCGGACAGCCCGGACGATGTCCTTCCATATCTCCTGCTTCCGATGGGCAGAAGCCTGTCAGGATGACAAAGTGATAAGGCCATTACTACACATGCAACATATCCGTGCATGACACAGTTGCATATACATGTCGCAATCACAGGGGCACATGGTGTACACAGGCAGTGCACGGCTGCCCATGGACAGTTTTCCAGAAGTCACTACATGGTATCATTGCATGGGGAGTAAAACCCTGTTCAGAAGCACTGTCACTGCACCATACCTGTCCAGTGCAAGTCACTACACACTATGGGGGGTGACAACTACTCAGTGAGCCTGCTAGCCAGTGGCGTGCAGACTCTCAGCCTTGCTAGTCAGACAAAATGCACATTCAGAAAGGCAGTGCACAGGACACTCACCTGCTCCCCTGGTGTCCCATACAGCTTGCTGTACTGTGGAAGTAGGCTGTCCAGCAGGGCCTGGTTCTCCTCAAGGCTGAAGGCTGGGGCTCTCTCCACAGTACGTGCCATTGCAGGGTCCAGAGGGGCAGAGACAGCAGCAGTGCAGTGGCAGATGTCGTCCTGGAGCATGTAGTGCAGGCAAGTGGGCTCTCAGGGGAACAGCCAGCAATATATATGTGCTGGAGAGGCAGATCCTGTCCCTTGTGTCCAAAGTGATAGGTCCAAGTCGTTTGCATCTTCTGAATCTGGCCAATCCATGGAATAGCAGCACCAAAACACGCCCACAGCATCCTTCAAATCTTCAACTTCATGACATACATGATTTTGCAACATTGTTGTGGGTGACCAACTGAATTCCCAGCAACCGACTCGTTCGAAATTCGAAAACGCGTCCGTTGCCAGGCAAGCCCATTGTCAATGGGTGCGCACCGATCGGTCCATTGCGGTTCAACGCGCACAGGGGTACAACGCGTACTCGCACATATTGAAGGCAATGGGCCGGCCGGAGGCACCGATCGGTCCATTGCGGTACAACGCGCACAGGGGTACAGCGCGTACCCGCACACATTGAAGGCAATGGGCCGGCCGGAGGCACCGGTCGGTCCATTGCGGTACAACGCGCACAGGGGTACAACGCGTACCCGCACACATTGAAGGCAATGGGCCGGCCGGAGGCACCGATCGGTCCATTGCGGTTCAACGCGCACAGGGGTACAACGCGTACCCGCACACATTGAAGGCAATGGGCCGGCCGGAGGCACCGATCGGTCCATTGCGGTTCAACGCGCACAGGGGTACAACGCGTACCCGCACACATTGAAGGCAATGGGCCGGCCGGAGGCACCGATCGGTCCATTGCGGTACAACGCGCACAGGGGTACAACGCGTACCCGCACACATTGAAGGCAATGGGCCGGCCGGAGGCACCGATCGGTCCATTGCGGTTCAACGCGCACAGGGGTACAACGCGTACCCGCACACATTGAAGGCAATGGGCCGGCCGGAGGCACCGATCGGTCCATTGCGGTACAACGCATCACTGTACATGTGACTGGCATAGGTCAGCATGCCTGTCTCAGATGGACATATGCCAGCCACAGATAGCTCCCAGGGAGTGAGGGGCACACCTACATCACGACAGCCTGTCCAAACCTTATCATAAGGCATGTAAGGCTGCATTTCCTATTGTGTGTATGTTGGTGTACATGTTGTCCTGTGGGTGTCACCTGTGGGCAGCCACCCCCAGGCTGTGCACGTGTTCATGGGGACAGGATCCTGGGTGTTACGTGTACGTGACCACTGTGATGTGCAACTGTTCATATCTGTGCATGTGTCATGGTCACATTTCACAGTGGTGTTTGTGTATGTCATGTCACATACCCCGTGAGTCCCATGTGGGACGGTATGTTTGAGCCAGGGTGTCCCAGTGGCACAATAGTGATGGCCCTCCACAGTCTTTGTGCATGTAGTGTTTACAATGTCTCTGATTTCATGTGCACAATGGGAGACAGTCTCCACATCCACGTTGTGTGTGCATGGACTCTGATGTTGTGCGTGTGTGTCACAGACGTCCATGTCTGTCCTGCCATGGCAAGTGTGGCCACTACCTGTGGGGGTCATGTTTGTTTTGCTGTGGTGTACACATGATACTCCAGGTGATGCCAGTGTCCATGTGGCATTACAGGGTCCCTGGGAATGTACCTGTCGTTGAGCTGTGGTGCCTGGGGCACATCTGTCCTCACATGTCACTGTGGGGGGTGACTGTGACACGGCATCATGATATCCAATGGGCCAACCTGGGACAAATTGATGCCACCTGTAGGACCGTGTTGACAGATGTTGCCATGTATGTACCATACATGTCCTTCCGGTACTGCACACTTCATGTAGTTGTGCCTCATGATGATGTATGTTGGGATCTTGAGTGTGTTCAATGCCGCATATGTGGGGTGACTGACGATCTTGCTTACTTCTCCTCTGCACTGCAGGGCTCCTGCTGTCCATCGGCCATTCCCAGACCTGGCAACGATGGTGGAACGGGACAGCATCCGACGGTACCGCTTCACCAGGCAGCTGATTGAGGATTTGGCAGTGCAGTTGTCCCCACATTTGCAGCCTGGCCGGCCGTATCCTACAGCGCTGACCCCCAAGGTGAAGGTGATGGCAGCCCTACACTTCTTTGCCACCGGTACCTTCCAACATACTGTGGCGTCTGCTGGTGGGATGTCACAGACCATGTTCAGCCGTGTGCTCCGCGATGTTTTGGCGGCAATGTTGCTCTTCCTGAACCGGTACATCTATTTCCCTAGACTGCGACGACTCACTGACGTGAAGAGTGACTTTTATGCCCTGGGGAGGATGCCGCATGTCATTGGCTCCATTGATGGGACACATGTGGCTTTGGTACCACCACAGGCCCAGGAGCAGGCCTACAGGAACCGCAAGCACTACCACTCGGTCAATGCACTGGTGGTGTGTCTTGCAGACATGACCATCACACACGTGTGTGCCCGTTTCCCTGGTTCAGCACACGATGCCTTTGTGATGAGGAGTAGTCGCATCCCCAGGATGATGGCACAGATGCAGAACCAGCGTGCCTGGCTTGTCGGTGTGTACTGACTTTGTGCCATTGTGTGTGATCTGATCTGTAGTATTCCGCCCACTTTTCCAAGTCAGCTGATGTGCACTTGTCTGTCCGTAGGTGACTCGGGATACCCCAACATGCCGTGGTTGCTGACACCCCTCAGGAACCCTGTGACACCTGCCCAGATGCGCTACAATGAGGCACATGGTCGGACCAGGAGAGTGATTGAGCGGACCTTTGGTCTCCTGAAGAGCCGCTTCCGCTGCCTGGACAAGACCGGAGGGTCCCTCCCATATGCCCCTGCGAAAGTGTGCAAGATTATCATCGTCTGCTGCATGCTACACAACCTGGCAGTGCGGAAGGAGTTGCCTCTCATCCAGGATGACGATGACCAACATCCGCCACCTGTGGAGGATCCTGGCCTGGACCAAGATGCCAGTGACGATGATGATGATGATGGTGATGGTGATGTCCGCACACAGCTCATCACCAACTTCTTTAGCTGAATGTGAGTATCCTGAGGTGTCATGTGAATGATGTGAGTTGGCATGATGTGTGGGTGGGGCTCTGGCGCTGTTGGAGTGTGTCCATGGGCTACTTGACTGGATGTGTGTTGCGATGTGTGGTTACAGGTGGGCTGTACTCCCCAACAGTGTTGACATGCTAACTTGGTTCTGGGTGGGTATCTTGTAACATGTATTGTGCATGAGTTTTGCTGTTCTGTCCTGTACTGCATTGCTTTTGACTGTGTGTCATTTCTGTCCTTCACAGGGTACTTTCAGATTCGTTTGGTCAACTGTGTCCACCGACGACGTGATTGCACATCCAGGCTGGTAGCTGTTGTGTCCCTACAGGTGATGTGCGCCACACCCATGGACTTCCTTCCGTCTACAGTTGTTGACTGCGTGCCCGCTACCAGGTGGGGTTACCTTGCATCTGTAGTGGTTACGGCATGTTGCTACTGTGTAATAAACCTGTGCTTCACTTAGTGATGTGCGTTGTCTGTGGTCACACATTTGACTGCCATTTGCTTACTGCACCTGTGGGCTACTTGACTACAACTGGGAATGGGTGTGGTGTCTGTGCATTGCACCGTCTTCCCTGGCAACATCAGTGTAGGCAATGAGTCAGATGGCCTAGGTGTGTATGTGTTGTGTAGCCCTGGTGGTGTGTCTCCCTCATATGTGTCACGTTGCCTTTACTCACATGCCTGTGTTGTCCTTGCTGTTGCAGTTCGCATACACAGTGTAATTTTGCAGTTCATCATCCCCATAACAGCACCCACGTTGGAATCACGACAGAGGCAAGTATGGTGTATTAGTGTGTTTATTGTGATACATTTGTGTAAATAGTGCATAGGATGTGTTGTGCTGTACATGAATCTTGCAATCCCAAGGTCCTAGGTGAATTGAAAGTCCGGGTAGACAGGATCCCCAGTATCGGGGCCACAGTTGTCTGACACATTGGTCCAACTTGTACTCCCCATGCAATGTGTGGGAGTAGTGTTGCCGTCAACAGGGTGAACAGTCTGTGCACAAAGGCGAACATCCAGAACAGGTTCAGGCTTCCTGGGAGTTGCGCTTGGCCATCGGCCTCTCACTTTCCCCTCCTCGGACGACCCCTCTTCTTTGGGGGGGGCCCTCAAGTGCAGGCTGCTGCGGTGCAGGGGACTCTCCGCCAGAGTCCTCCTCCCTCCCTGTGGCAGTTGCAGTTTGTTCGGTACCAGATGTTGTTGGCACACAGGGAGGTGTGGACTGGTTGCTGTTCATCTGGCGGAGGCATTGTAAAATGTCCCTGTGCACCGCCGTCATCTCATGCAGTACATCCCACTTGGACTCCACGCGGGACATGTGTGAGTCCACACGGGACATGTGGGAGTCCAAGCGGGCATGATGGGCAGCCTGCTGCTGTTTGATGTCTCTGAGGAGCCCCACTACCTGGCTGAGCTCTCCGGTGCTGGACTGGTATGCATCAGCTATGCGTACCAGTTGTGGGTCGTCATGCACACCAGCAACGTCTGCAAGCAGCGACCTCTGTCTCCCACCCCTCCCACCACCCCTGCTGACATGTGCAGTGTGTGCAGTTGCACGCACAGATAACCCTGGTCCACCTTGGGGGTTGGTGGTGGTGGTGGTGTCCATGGCCCCAGGTTGGTCCAGGGTCACTGCGCTGGTGTTGCTCCTTATTCTGTCCATGTCGGCAGGGATGGTATTCGTGGTGACAGTCGTTGTAGGGGTGGGTGCAGGGAGTGCAGCTGGTGGTCCTGCTGGTGCTGCAGCTGGTGGTCCTGCTGGTGCTGCATGTTGACTTGCACCGGATGTGCCAGGTTGTTCATCGTCCGAGGAGGACAGAGGCTGTACGACGCCAGTGAGCTCGGCATCCTCTTGAGCCTGGGACTGGGACTCCTCAGCGTCTGCTGCTGTGTCCCCATCATCACCTGTTTTTGGGAGACACAAACAATGTATGTCATGTTTCTGCAGGCATCAGTGGTTGACACACATGACAGTTGTGACTGTGCCTCTGGGTGCGGGCCTGTACATTGCATTGTCCTAAGTCGTCACAGTCAGGGGTTGATATTGGTGTGGCACATTGTCCTGCATTATTTGGGCATTTCTATGTATTTTCTGGGGTGTGAACATGGTCTGCATTGCTTGTGTTTGGTTGACAGCCAGACCTCCTTCCCACCCAGCCAGCCAGTCAGTTATCCCACCATGGAACGTGCTTGCGTTGCAGGGAGTGTAAGTTGTCTCTCAGGATGTCAGTCAGTGGTGTCCTGCTGTTTGTTGGTGCACAGTTGGCAGCAGGGCCTTGTGCTCCCCACAGCAGTAGCCAGTGTCAGCCATCTTGTGAGTCCTTCTCCACTCCCTGTGATGTGAGCATGGTTCAGGGTGGTGTTGATGGGACAGTTGTGGGGGTGAGCTATGTCTGTGACTACGACTCCCATCATGCCATTGCCTCCACCCCACTTGCCAGCATTCCCATACTTACTTGCTTTTGTGTGGAGTTCAGTGGGTGTGGGTGTGAGGGCAATGGCAAGATGGCTGACAGTGGTGTCCTGCTGTTGGTTGGTGTGCAGTACCCAGCATGCCCTTGTGCTCCCCACGACACAGCAACAGTGTCAGACATCTTTTATGGGCCTTTCCACTCTCTGTGGGATGTGCATGCGTGAGTGTGAGCTTGCTGGGCCATGTGGTGGGGGATGTAGGGCTGTGAGTACGACTCCCATCATGCTATTGCCTCCTCCCCCTTCCCAGCATGCCCATGCTTCCTTCCTTTTGACTCTGCTTCCCTGTGGGTTGGGCTGGCTGTGCTGACAGGATGGCTGGGAGTGTTGTCCTGGCAGTTGTTTGGCTAAGAGTCCCAAGAGTGTCCCTGTGCTTCACACAACATAACCCAGGGTGGTGGTGCTTTGTGGGATCTTGTGTTAGGATGGAGGGCATTGCATTCTACCAGGTGGGTACTGTGGAGTTTGTGTTGGGGGGGTGTGAGGGGAGGTGCTGGTGACTATAGTCAGTGCTGCAAGTCCCCCTTCCCACCCAGCCAGCCAGATATCCCACCATGGAACGTGCTTGCATTGCAGAGAGTGGAAGTTGTCTCTCAGGATGTCAGTCAGTGGTGTCCTGCTGTTTGTTGGTGCACAGTTGGCAGCAGGGCCTTGTGCTCCCCACAGCAGTAGCCTGTGTCAGCCATCTTGTGAGTCCTTCTCCACTCCCTGTGATGTGAGCATGGTTCAGGGTGGTGTTGATGGGCCAGTTGTGAGGCTGAGCAATGTCTGTGACTACGACTCCCATCATGCTATTGCCTCCACCCCCTTCCCAGCATGCCCATGCTTCCTTCCTTTTGACTCTGCTTCCCTGTGGGGTGGGCTGGCTGTGCTGACAGGATGGCTGGGAGTGTTGTCCTGGCAGTTGTTTGGCTAAGAGTCCCAAGAGTGTCCATGTGCTTCACACAACATAACCCTGGGTGGTGGTGCTTTGTGGGATCTTGTGTTAGGATGGAGGGCATTGCATTCTACCAGGTGGGTACTGTGGAGTTTGTGTTGGGGGGTGTGAGGGGAGGTGCTGGTGACTATAGTCAGTGCTGCAAGTCCCCCTTCCCACCCAGCCAGCCAGATATCCCACCATGGAACGTGCTTGCATTGCAGGGAGTGTAAGTTGTCTCTCAGGATGTCAGTCAGTGGTGTCCTGCTGTTTGTTGGTGCACAGTTGGCAGCAGGGCCTTGTGCTCCCCACAGCAGTAGCCAGTGTCAGCCATCTTGTGAGTCCTTCTCCACTCCCTGTGATGTGAGCATGGTTCAGGGTGGTGTTGATGGGCCAGTTGTGAGGCTGAGCAATGTCTGTGAGTACGACTCCCATCATGCTATTGCCTCCACCCCCTTCCCAGCATGCCCATGCTTCCTTCCTTTTGACTCTGCTTCCCTGTGGGGTGGCTGGCTGTGCTGACAGGATGGCTGGGAGTGTTGTCCTGGCAGTTGTTTGGCTAAGAGTCCCAAGAGTGTCCCTGTGCTTCACACAACATAACCCAGGGTGGTGGTGCTTTGTGGGATCTTGTGTTAGGATGGAGGGCATTGCATTCTACCAGGTGGGTACTGTGGAGTTTGTGTTGGGAGGGGTGTGAGGGGAGGTGCTGGTGACTATAGTCAGTGCTGCAAGTCCCCCTTCCCACTCAGCCAGCCAGATATCCCACCATGGAACGTGCTTGCATTGCAGGGAGTGGAAGTTGTCTCTCAGGATGTCAGTCAGTGGTGTCCTGCTGTTTGTTGGTGCACAGTTGGCAGCAGGGCCTTGTGCTCCCCACAGCAGTAGCCAGTGTCAGCCATCTTGTGAGTCCTTCTCCACTCTCTGTGATGTGCGCATGGTTCATGGTGGTGTTGATGGGACAGTTTTGGGGCGGGCAATATGTGTGACTGCGACTCCCATGATGCTATTGGCTACACTGACTTGGCCAGCATACACAGAATTCCTTCCTTTGAGTGGTCTTCACTGTGTGTTGGTGTTGTTGTGGTGGCTACATGTGTGGATGTGTTTGTTAGTTCTATTTGTGCCACTGCCTAGCTGTAGTTGTGGTTGTGTTTGTACATGTGTTGGCACAGTTGGATGTGACTTTTTTGATGGCATGTGTTGTGTTTCTCTGACTGACATACACATTTTGGGATGATTCTGTTCTGGTTGCTGTGTGATTGCTATGAGTGCATGGTTTGACTCTCCCCTTGACAGTGATGTGTGTGTGTTTTGTGGCAGTATATTGTGTACATTTGTTGTGTACTCACCAGGCTCTGGGATGTCCTCTAGTCCATATATGCTCACTGGCGGTAGGATGGCCCGCACCTTCTCCTCCCAGGGCCTGAGGTATATTGGCTTGGCAGGAGGGCCACTGCCGGTGTGTTGGCTGTTGATGTAGTCTTGCTTCAGCAGTTTCCGTACCCTCCTGCGCAAGTCATACCACCTGTTCTGGATGTCGGTCTTTGTGCGCCGACATGGTGATTGGGCGTTCACCCTGTTGATGATCCTCTCCCACATCTTGGTTTTCTGCGACATGGGGGTCTGTTGGACCAATGTGCCAAACAGCTGTGGCTCTACCCTGAGGATCTCGTCTACCAGGACTTCCAATTCACAATCTAGGAACTTGTGATTCTTCTTGGGGGGCATGGTGATGGGTGGTGATGGTGAGTGATGTGTGTGTTGGTGTGCAGGTGAGGGTGTGTGAGTGTGTGTTTTGCTGGGTGTATGTGAGGTAGGTATTTGTTGGTGTGCTGCTGGTGTGTGGCTTGTGTGAGGGATGAGCTGTGGGTGTGTGGTTGCTTTCTCTTGGGTGCTGGCAGTGGAATGGCATTTGCAAAGGCTCATGGTAGTGATTTGTGTCCTTTATATAGGTGGAGTTGTGGGTGTGTCTTTGTTCTCTGTCCCCACCCCCCCAGTATTTATTGGCTTGGTAATTGCTTGTTTGGCCTTTTTTTGGGTGATTTTTCCTTTGTGTTGTTTGTGTATGTTGGAAACGTTCTTGTGACCGAGTCGGACCCTGCATTGGTCTCGTACGGTGTTTTCCGTTTCGTTCACGCTGTGTTTGTGCAGTTTTCTATGCTGCGTACGCGTCGGTCGCGGTGTTTTGTGTTGCTTCGGCTCGGTTTTGTATGCGTGTCGGTCGTACGGCCTGTCCTCCGTCCGACTCGCTCGTGGTTTTCGCGCCTTGCATCGTACTTTGCGGTTTGGAGTTGGCGTGTACGTTTCGGTCGGATTTGTTCCGGGTGCGTGTCGGTCGGTTGGATTCGCTTGTTTTTCCGGCCGGATTGCTATTTTCCGTGCGGCTCGGTCGGTCGACTTGGTTTCGTTACGTGTCGGTCGGATTTTCGCGCCTTGCATCGTACTTGGCGTGTCGGGCGCCACGGGTACGTGTCGGTCGGTATCTTTTCCGGATCCGAGTCGGTCGGTGCTTTTTCCGGCCCGAATCGGAATCGACCCCTTAATGGGAACTACCATCTGTGAAACTATCTCACTTCCATGGTACAGCCACACAAGGTTTGTGTGCCCCAAGCCTGATTACAGTTACCACTTTTCAATCTCTACAAATCTTAGTGAAGCATTACACACCCTATGTGCCCTCTCCAGCCCAATCAGTTCTCCTAAATTATACAGTTCCTCTTATAAAGTATTTGTATAGGCATTAGTTAGATACAGGCGCAGTTCACTGAGAATGGCCCCATTGGCTAATGCGTAGATCAGTTCAACAGTTATTGCTGCTATGCCTTAACAGCAGATTTGTTTCTGTGCATTAAGTTTCATTGTTTTCATGACTAAGCCCCATTTTGCCAGCTCACTGAAGATGTGTCTCTCTTGGCTCTGGCAGATGCATCTGAGAGGCTGCTCCTGAAGTGGTGTTTTGAAGATGCAGGGTCACAGCAGCAGCGTTAACTCACCACATAGGTTGTTGGGAAGCCATTCATCTACAGCAATTGTGGCCATCCCGGGCCTGAGGTAGATGAGTACTCACCCTTGGCATTGCAGCTTCTGGGCATGTTCTTCAAAGGGGTTCAGCTTTGGTAGGTACAGGCTTCCAGCTCCACAAGGGATTCCACATTGGTGGTGATGATGACTCAGAATGTCAGGCAGGAGCAGCACCAGTCTCTCTGCAGTCTCCTGGCACATGGCAGGAATGCCAGAAGACACGCTGTTAATCTATAGTTGAATGTCTTGTAAGGTAGACCAGGACACGATATGGATCGACACATTCTCTGGCAGTCGGATTTTTCTTGGTATTCCTCGCACCAGGAATATGCTGGCTTCTCCTACTAGACAGTCTGTCCTTCCGCAGGGCCAGGCACTCATCTTCCCTTTCTGAGAAGGAAAATAGGCTTTTAGGTACTAGACATACCCCCAGCTCCTCTATCCTTCAGGTGATGTCCCCTCACCTCTGAGAGACTGGCTGTCATACAGACACCAGCCCTGATCATACAGCAGCTCTTCAAGTGTTCTGTGGAGCACTGCTTTGCTTGTTCATAAGGACTTGGAAGATGAACAAAATGAGGTAGTTTGGGTCTCTGTGACAAATGTTAAACAGGTCCTGCCCAACGAGAGTCTTACCTTGTAAAGGCTACACTGTGATGAAATACAGATTGCAGGGTTACAGTGCAACCAAAAGCAGACACCACCTCCAGCTTAGGTGAAACAACCCAGACCTGCACTGTTGTGATCCACTTTCACAGGTGGGATTGCTGTTTCAGTAGGATGGAGAGAGAGCTCACCTCGATTCAAATCCAGGCTACACTAGGGACAGCATAGTGCCCTGCAGTACACCAGGAGTAAACTGTCATTCCCAGAGCCATTCACCAGTGATGGTGGTACCGCAGAAGAGAATGGAGTGGAGATGGGGCGGAGCTTGCCTGGACTCAAGATGGCCGCAACTCAAGATAGCTCCGTAAGCCATCTAAATATCCGGCAAGAATCCACTATCATCGGCGCAATAATATATATTCCTGCTACTGACCCGAGTTGCACTTGATGAGCTCTACCCTGCGGTGTGCTCATTGCACCTGAAAGAGCGGCTGGGGGACTAAGAGAGAATGCAGACATCTGGGGCCTGGAGACATCAGGACCCGTGGCCTGGCTGCAGCACAGGGCGCCGCAGTGCGAATAGCGACGTCCCCAGGGCTGGGAGCCCGACCAGGCCTCTGCTGGAGGGCGGCGTGTACACCCTGCCCGGCGGGTGATCACTGGAGCTGGTGGAAGCTGCCCATTCACGGACCAGGCTGCGCGGCAACGCGTGGTGCATTGTAGCGTGGTGCGTGGTAGCGTGGTGCGGCCTTGCCTGGTGAACACGAAGCGGATTGGTGCCCCAGAGCTGAGACCTCTCGCAGGGGAGGGGCAGGAGAGCGCTCGCTGCTCCGTGGTGGAGCATTGGAGGTCGTTGGCCCCGACAGAAAGCAGATTATAGGAAGCGGCCTGGAGGGTGTGACGAGGCCCGCCCCGATTGAGCAAGCGGCCGTTGGCAGCCTGGGAGCCAACTGAGAGATGCTGGCGGCTGGGGCCTGGCCTCCCTCCCTTCAACTACTGTGGAGTTAGCGCATTGGCCACAGCAGCGCTGGCCCCCTTTCCTGGACTGTGCAAAGCGAGGTGATCCTGGTTGCACAACGGGGGCTGGTAAGCAATATTTACATTGGGCATTCGGCGGTCAGAGAGCGCATGCAGGCGGAAGCACCATAGAGGGGGATTGGTAATTGCTGATCCGACCCCAGAAAATGTACTTGAAGATCCCCCAACCCTCTGATTGAACGGCTGTGAGTTGTGCTGCTTGGGCTGTGACCCTGCAATTGGCATCCCCCTCCCGTGCCCACCTGCTTGAACACCGGCTGTGCTTCCCTGCAGACTAGAATTACATTGGGGACTCCTCGCCTAGCTGTGAGGTTTGGACACCGTGTAGCTGGGATAGTCTTGGGGCCTCTCGTTGCCGTGTGCTGTGAAATAGGGGGCTGGGAGTCTGACGCTGCCTGCGCTGTGTCTTGGTCTCCCACAAACGATGGGCAAAGTGGACAAAACACAGCCCAAACTGCAGTTCGAGCAGCGAAAGTCCAAACAGAAGGAGACTAGCGCAGACAGATCTACCGAAGAGCAGAATGACAACCTGGGGGAGGCTGAAGGAGACATTCGCCAGATCTTGGCGGCCATGCAGAAAAGCCTGTCTACTATAGATGGTAAGATTGACTCGCTGGCCTACCGGATGGACCGCATGTCGGAACGATTGGATAAGCACGCCGAGCGCCTGGACATAGCGGAGAGACGAGTGACCGAAGTTGAAGAAGCTCAGATGGAAACAGGTAATGCCCAGAAGCAGATGGGGAGGCTCTTCAGTGTTCTACAGAATGAGGCAGAAGATTTGGAAGCTAGATCGAGAAGATGCAATATCCGCATTACGGGTCTCCCTGAATCGACGACCATGGGCAATATGGAGGTGTTTGTTAAACAGCTTTTGGTGTCGCTTCTGGGCCGCGATACTTTTTCAGCCATGTTCGTTGTTGAGCGAGCCCACTGCTCCCTTGGCCCCAGACCTCCACCTGGTGCTCCCCCTCAGCCAATAATAGCCAAATTATTGAACTATAGAGGCAGGGATGCAGCGCTGAAGCAGGCCAGGGAGAGACGTGACCTGCAGTTTGAGGGCTCCTCGATCTCTCTCTTTCCAGACTTCACCATGAGGGTGCAAGAAGCGAGGCGTCAGTTCGCTCCCTTGAAGCGACTCCTATGTGAACATAACCTGGAGTATGCAATGTTGTACCCGGCCAGACTGAGGGTCATCACGGATGGCAAATCAAAAATCTTCACTGTCCCTAAAGCATTGCAGAAGACCCTCAAGAAATATGTGAAGGCTGGCGAGCAGAGAGGTGGTACTAAGGAGACGGCTGGGGCAGTTGGCGGCAACCTGTAGGAGCAGGACTGATGTGGTGATACACTGGTCTTATAAATTTGACTGTACAAGTATGCTGAACTCGGTCTGCTGTTTGATGTACGCTTGAGGGGACATATGGATTCCCGCTGCCTGATACCGAAGGAGATCACTCCATATGCTTGTGTGGAGCTGGGATCAGAGCGAACTGAGACAGATATTGAATACTTAGTTCAGGCATTACTTGATGCTGGTCTAATTCGATTTGGCTGAGGGGCACCCGAGACAGCGGTAGTGGGACTTCCTTAATTTGCATCTGTACCCAGCTTTTTGTTGCCCGGTGGTTGGCTAAACGATGTGCAGATGGCCACGGCTTATTACTGCTTTCGTTTGTGCTATTCTAAGTGGTGAGCAGGTAACATCCGCCTCTGCGTGTTACCCACTGTATGGCGGTTCGCCAGAAAAGTGTCCTGTTGGATGCTGTAAACATTGTTTGTTTAGTTTCAAATTGTGGGAGGGGAAAGGGAATTCCTTCTATGCTTTGTTGGGGCTCACATAGCGTGGGTGGGGGGGAGACTTTTTGGGGATTTATCTTTATCTTTAGTGGAGAGGTGTGGTGCAGCGGCCAGGGCAGATGACTTCGGAGCACGGGGCTCACGGTTCGATCCCTGGCTCCGGCGGCAGCTCAGCTCAGCACCATGTGACTCTGGGCAATAGCTCACTTAATTTCCACGACGGCCCCCAGCGCCTTGAGACCCGTAAGGGTGAGTAGTTCGCGCTTTACAAATACGGATTTACATTTACATCTTTACTTTTGTAGTGTTTACTGTACTTACATAACACTCATACAGTGCTCCGCGTCATCGGGGCTTGGTGGGGATACATGAATGATAACGACAGCGCAGAGCTAATTAGCATAGCATGGTATGGCACAGAGACAAGGCAATAGAGTTCGCTTACTGACATGGAACGTAAGAGGCCTTAATTACTTTAGAAAGCTGCGAAAGGTGCTTGCTTATCTTACAAGACATGTGATCGATGTTGCTTTATTACAGGAGTTCCATTTGCCCACAGATAGTAAAATGCTTAGCCGCCGGCGGTTACATGGTTTCTTTCATGCTGCAGGGTTTACCACACATGCCAGGGGTGTGCTCACCTGGGTTAACCCTAAGTCAGGCATAAAACTAGAGGCGCTTGAGACAGACTGAGAAGGTAGGTTTGCCATCTTTATATGCTGGGGGAGGGGAGTAGACCTGATTATAACTAATATTTACGGACCTAACTTTGACAATCCAAAGTTTTATCAGGAATTGTTTGGGAGCCTGAAAGATGTTTCTTCTTTGCCACAAATATGGGGAGGCGACCTTAATTGTGTGCTAGATTCAGCATTGGACCGCTCTGGGGGCCCTTGTCGGCGCCCTTCTGCTGCGGCCAGAGCTAGTATGGATGCAGCAACTCAGTTAAATATGGTAGACGTATGGCAGACGCGGACACCGACTGATGGAGGTTTTCCCCATTATTATGCTCCGCATGACCTCCACACCAGAATTGACTACTGGTTTGTTTCTAGACCTATGTATTCCCAGAATAGAGCTTGCGTGACCCACCCCTGCTCTTTTTCAGACCACTCCCCAATAATGCTAGATATCGAGAGCCCACAGAAGAGACCTGCCCCTTTCACTTGGCGGGTCCCCCCATACTCGTTGCTAGATAGTCTTTTTAAGTCTGAAATGGCGGAGGCCATAGAGAGTTTCTTTGACATGAATATTGGCTCTGTTCACCAGTTTTCTACAGTCTGGGAGTCTTTTAAAGTTTATATACGGGGGATAGCCATGTCCAAGCACTCTGGGGTCCTCCGTTCTCTTAGAGGAAGGTTGGCTAGTTTAGAGAGCCGATTGATCGATCTAGAGCAAGAGACCTTGGCGGGAGGGGATGCCCAGGTAATGGACAAATTGAAAAGCACACTAGAGGAATACCACGAGATAGCGGACAGCGAGATTAAGCACATGGGGAAATACGTAGTCGCCAAAACATATGTGGAAGGGGAAAGGCCTGGTTCAGTCTTAGCGGCATTGCTGAGAGATAGGAGAGAGCTGGGGTGTGTGACTGAGCTGCGGGCAGAGGGTGGTGAGCTGTTGAGGGACCCATCTGCAATAGCTGACAGGTTTAACCAGTATTACTCAGACCTTTACAGATCTAGAGCGAATGCAGAGGAGGCAGTGATCCGAGACTATCTGGAGCACATCAAGATGCTATGGTTGGCTGATGAGCACAGGGAATACTTAATGAGGCCATTGGACGTGGGAGAAGTACTTGAGGCGCTCAATTCAATGCGCTCAGGCAGTGACCCAGGGCAGGATGGCCTTACTGTCGCTTTTTATAAAGAATTCAAGGAATTGCTCATTCCGCACATTATCACACTATTTGAGGAGATGGGGGAGGATGGAGAATGCCCCCTTAATGAGGGAAGCTTTGATAGTTACAATAATAAATAGCAGCAAACCCCCTAATGAATGCTCGTCTTACAGGCCTCTGTCACTTATTAATGTCGACACCAAGCTATTTGCAAAATTTCTAGCTAACAGACTGGCTCCGCTGGTTCCACTCTTGGTGGGTCAGGAACAGTTAGGGTTCATACCCGGGCGTAACTTGTCATATAACCTATGAACTGTGTTTGGAGCTATACAGCATATCAAACCGGAAACTAAGGCTGCTGCGGTCTTCCTTGACGCAGAGAAGTTCTTTGACTCTGTGGAGTGGCCCTTCATGCAGGCAGTGTTGAGGCGGCTAGGGGTGGGAGAGGTATTTCTGCAGTTAGTGGCGGTTCTAAATAATTCCCCCACAGCCAGGATAAGAGTTGGGGATACAGTGACTGCCCCATTAAGATATCAAGGGGCACTCGTCAAGGATGCCCCTTATTGCCTTTGTTATATGCCTTGGTTGCCGAACCCTTGGAATGTGCACTAAGGAAGTATCATGGACAAAGGGGAATCCGCTTTCCGAAATATAACCTCATAGTGTCAGCTTACGTGGATGACACTCTCCTGTATATTAGAGACCCGGAGTCTAATCTGTCCCCAGTGCTAGACGAGGTGGTAAGATATGGTGACCTCTCAGGCCTTATAATTAATTGGACTAAGTCAACTATTTTCCCACTCTCCACAGCCATGGTGCCTATTGAATTAGAATATCCCCTAATATGGACCACTGAACCTGTGCGCTACTTAGGGGTGCAGGTGCACACGGACTCTGAGCTGGTTTTAAGCGAAAACTATGGCAAAGCAATTGCTGAATTAGAAGAAGTTGTGGAGCGATGGATCAGACTTCCCCTGTCCCTTATGGGATGCATATCTCTCATGAAGATGGTGGTGCTCCCTAGATTTTTATTTCTGTTTGTGAATGTCCTGATGGTACTCCCTGCGCATATCTTTAAGGTTATTCGCTCATTACTGCTGAAGTTGGCCTGGGCTGGGAAACACTCACGTGTCAAGTGGGACACCCTCACACTACCTTACTCTATGGGAGGCCTTGGCGCCCCGGATTTAGAGTTATACTACCGTGCGGTGCAAAGCTCACATGCCTACCTCTGGCTGCATGAGCAAGCCGACCTTCCGCACCTACAGATTGAAAAGGTTGCGGCGGCGCCCTCTCCTCTCCAATTATTGTTGTTCCATGCCCCTTCCAGACGACCGAGTATTTTAGACTCTGTTAATTCTGTCACTCATGCATGGCAAAATTTGCTAAAGCGGCAGGCGGGCACTGTCCTATACTCCCCCTGACCCCGGTAGAACGGTGCTACTGGCTGCCGAAATGTTGCGAAAAAGAGGTGGTCCGAGCTCTGGCTTCAGTCAACATCACTAAAATAGGGGACCTGTTCTCTGACGTCACGGTTCGAGAATGGGCTGAGATTGAGGCAGAGGGCCATAATCACACAACGCTCGTACGGTTTCACTTCCACAGAGTGAGGCATGCACTTCGTGAGATGCTTGGTGAAGACATGCTTGAACCCCCAGGGGTAGCCTCCTTCTCTTTACTGTTTCGCTCGGACTCACCCAGTAAGATAGTTTCCAGCATCTACAGTATATCAAAGGACTACTGTAGAAATCACTACACTAAAGCGAGATTGGAATGGCAAAATGATCTGGGGTGGTGCTAGATGATATCACCTGGCAATATTGCTGCGAGGTCACAAAACATGTATCATTAAATGGGAGGCACCGTCTTATACTTTTTAATTTCCTTAACAGAGTTTGTTACCCGCCAGATAGGCTATGTCGGTATGGTCTGCATGACACAGCAGAATGTGAGCGTTGTAAAGTTAGCCCGGCTGGGTTCTTGCATATCGCCTGGTCATGCCCTGCGGTCGCTAGATTCTGGAAATTAATTTTTCGTACACTGAGTGATATTACAGGGTTGCCGCTGTCATGTGACCCACTATTGGCCTTACTGGGATGGACGAAACGATTGCATAAAGATGTGGGTCGTTTGATAGACATGAGTCTCTTGCTAGCAAAACTCAGGGTGGCGATGAGGTGGGCTCGAGGGCCAGCGCCCACTTTTGCTGATTGGTCTAAAGATATGATTTATTGCAATACACAATCGGAATTATATAGCAAATTGTTGCCCCCCCCAGAACCGTCCCTAAAGCTTTTGGTGTCTGTACCAGAGTTATTTAGCAACAAAAGCGACTGAAGGAGGAGACGCACCTTGATGGCGCAGATTGGATTCATGTCCTTACATCATAGTTCGCGTTGAAGGCAACCCCTATGCTAACTGCATGTGTTGAAATCCCGTTGTTTTTTAATTCTGTTAGCAGCTGAGCAAACATTGAGTATTGTTTACTTGTAAATCACATATGCCTCTGATTGCATCAATGTATTCTCCTACAGGATTATGTGAAAGTGCTGTGTATACTCTCTATGACTGCACTGTATGCTAAATGCCGAGATCCTACTGTGACTTCCGTCTGTTATTTTCCTTTATTGAAAATTCAATAAACAAATAAAAAAAGAAAATGGAGTGGAGACAGGTTTTAAATGGGGCAGGGTTAAGAACAACCTTTACAGCCAATCACCCAATCAGAATCCTGGAGATATTAGGCCCATTACCTGGAACTTCACCAATAGGAACTACTGAAACTATCGACCCTCTTTGAACTCCACCCTATATACAGGAGAGAGAAAGAGATGGCAGATTGGGGAAGATGCAGGCTCTACACCAGAGAAGCCAGTTGTCTCTCAGATTGGAATCTTAAAGGGAGTGTGAGGACAGTGAAGACTTTCCTGAGAAAGGTTAAGGCAAGAAGGATCTGGAGGTTTCAACTAACCTCCACCATATGATCAAACTAATGGATAATTGACCAAAAGTATTGGTTAGTCATATGCAGTATATGAATCAAAAAGAGCCAAATGGGTTATTCACAATACATTAATATAATGTCTTGATATTGGGGTGTATTGTGTTTATTATTTTGCAAGCTCTTGGTGCTCCTAAAACATCATTAATATAGTGCAGAAATATGTGAACTGCAAACAGCCAACATGTGTTTCACCCCCTGCAGCACACAAGCCTGAGGCTTTCTCAAGGAGAAAAGCAGGTTTGTTATAGCCTAAATTTTAGGCTTGCTGGGAAGGTCAAAGATTGTCCAAAACATTGTAGTTAGGGTAGTCTTATGCATGTGCAGTCCATCAGTAAAGAATTTCTGTGGTCCCCTCTCTTGGGATTGATATTGGTTCTTTCTGGTCATCCAGCCCTTGTTTCTCTTGGTCCTTTTCCTAATGATCCTGCTGGCCTGTTGGGTCCTCCTCCACCTGGCTTTCCTTGGTCTGCAACTCCTAATGCTCTTGTTCCAGACCATCATGATCCTCCTGCCTCTGTTTCCTGTCCTCCTGGTCTACCAACACTGCATCCACTAGCCCTGATCCTCCTTATTGGGTCTTCTTAAGCTTGATCATCTTTGTCCTGGTGTGGTCCCCGTGGTCCTCCTGGCTCTGGTCATCTTGCTCCTCCAGATCCTCCTCACCCTGATCATGTTATCCCAGGCCCTGGTCCTCCTGATCCACTTGATACTCTAGTCCCTGGTCTCTTTGATTATGTTTCTTGGTCCTCTTCGCCCTTTTACAAAATCCCCCTCATTGTCATCCTTCTATTTCACCGAATTCTCCTCACACTGGTCTCTGGTCCTAATGGCCCTAGACCATCTGCTCCTGGTCTCCAAAGTCCTCCTGTTACGCCATCTGGTCATGATACTCCTGGTCATTGTCACCTAAGTCCTCCTGCTCCTTGTTGTTCTTCGTCTGGGTTAACCTGTCCTCTTTGTTCTGGTCCTTCTTCTTCTGGTCATCCTGTTCCTCCTCTAGCCATCCTGATCCTAGCCACTCAGCGTAGTCCTCCTGGTTCTGGTGGTCCTGGTCTCCCTTGTCATGATCCTCTTTTTCCTCCTCACACTTTTGGGCCTCAGTGTCTTGATCTTCCTGGTCCCCTTGTTTGTGTTCCCACTTGTCCTCATTGCCATGAGCATCTTACCTCATGTTCTATTGACTGGTTCTTTTGATCTATGCTCCTAATCCTCCAGGTGCTGTTCTCCTGGTCTTCCTCACCCCAGTTCTGATCTAGCCAACCCTGTTCTTCCTATTCCTCGAAACACAATTGAGAGGCAACAAAACAGGATACATTTGAAAAATTGGTACATTGATCATCAAGAAGAAGTGAGTCATAAAAATCTTTTTGGTTGAATCTGTGATTCTTTAATCAATTGCTTCTTCACCAGATATAGCTAAGTACAGCCAACACGTTTCTCCTGTTTACAGGGTTCCTCAGGGCAAAAACAAGCGTCTAGCCAGACACAGTCTTTAAAGTAGACACGTCGTAACGAGTGGCACACTAGTATTCTAGTTATAGCTGCAGTAAGGTCGAAATTCTGTCAGCTGCTGGCAAGCAAATGGGCAACATTTTATGCCACTGTCGTGGGAAAAGACATCCATCCTTATGGCACCGTGCTCGACTATGAGTAGTCCAAGTGCCAGTGTTCGGCGTTCGCATGCTGTGTCATAGTGTCACAGATTTTTTGACTCACTTCCTCTTGGTGATCTATGTACCAGTTTTGCATGTGTATCCTGTTTTGTTGCCTCTCAATTGTGTTTCTATGTATTCAATTAATGCCCAATTGGTAGCTGGCCATCAGAGGTGGGCAACAGTTGCTTGAATAATAAACAATAAGAACACTTCTGGTAGTGCGGCAAATGAGTCCCCTAGCTGCAGATACTTCTTCAATATTCCTGTTCCTCACAGCCCTTTTTGTCTCCTAATGTTGTGTCCATTAGACTTGATCCTAATGCTAGTGGCCCTCCTTATCAGCCGCAGCGGGGATTTCGAGAGACGACCACAAGGGAAAATTAAATAAATAATTAAGGGGCATATCAGCAAGGGCCGGCGATAATTATCGCTAAGCGCACTTAGCGCTAGGATAATTATCGCCGGCTATCGCTGCTTTCTATCTCGGAGATAGCGTGCTATCAGCAACGCTTATCTCCAAAGCGATAGAAATGCAAGCGATAGCTGGAAAACAGTGTGATTATCGCTGGGAAACCAGCGATAATCGCACTGTGACCAGCGATACCTTGCTGATAGGGCAGGGTGGTCTTAGCCATGTAATCCACCTCCCATTGGATTACATGGCTAAGTCAGAATGAAAGCATGCGTAAGGAAAGTAGCGATAACCGTGGTTAGCGCTACTTTTCTTATCGCTATGCTTGTTAGCGATTCCCTTGATATTTGGAGAAATGTCGGTTAGCGACATTTCTCCAGTTATTTCGGAAGGAACGCCCACTTTGCATCTCATTAGAGATGCAAAGCTGGGCGTTCAGTAAACAGGCGCTAAGGCATGGATTCACGCGTTAGCGTGTCCATGCTGATAGGGCGATAAAATTATCGCCGCTTTCGTTCGAAAACGGACGTTAAAGCGGCGATAATTTTATCGCCTCGCCTTGCTGATATGCCCCTTATTTTCCCTCGTCGTCGTCTCTCGAAATCCCCCCAGCCGCCCCCACGGCCCCACCGCTCTTACTTGCAGTGGCCGTGGCTGCTCCTTATTCAGGTCTTGGCCTAATCCTCTAAGTCTTGGTCCTCCTAGCCACCCTGGTCCTTCAGTCCTCCCTAGCCTATTTTTTCCTGGTCCTCTTGACACTAAACCCCTTATCCTGGCCCATCTGATCCTCCTTAAACCTGTTCATTCTATTCCTGCTACTACAACTTCTGGTTCTGCTATTCCCCCGGTCCACAGGGTCTCTCATGTCCTGAGCTTCTTCGTTCTTGTCCTCCTGGTTTGAATCATCCTGGCCTCCTGCCCCCATTTCATTTTTTTAGGACCTTTTGGTACTGTGCCCACTGGTCCTGGTGCTGTAGGACCTGCCCATATTTAGCCTGGTTCTCTTTTTTTCGAACCTCTTGAACCTGGTCCTCCTTGCAATCCTTCCCTTGCCTTGGTCTTTCTGCCTTTGACTTGTCCTGGTCCTCCTGCTCCTCTTCACCCTAGCCTTGCTACCCCAGGCCCTCGCCTTTATGCTGCATTCCATACTCTTGGCCCTGGTCTGAGATCAGGGGTGGCTCCTCTGCTAAGGCGGAGGAGCGTCACCCCAATAAGTGTAAAAAGAAAATGAAAGCTCAGCATTAATAAAGTTATGTTATTATCATTTTCTTCTTTTGTAAGGCGCAAGCCATGTTGGGGGTTGGACTTGTCACAGGGAGAGGGAGGAGGAGGGTTTGCTGCTGCGCCAAGTGTGCATGATGGGTTTGGCAGGCCGTCTTGGGCCGGCCAAACTGTCATTCGTACTTAGCATGTTCTCAACCGGCTGTATTATATAGCCTGGGTGGAGAACATGCATAGCCTCCCAGCCCCCATCTGAGTGCTGAACCACGGCACTCAGACCAATCACAATGCTTCTGACGTGGTAACAGTGGTTTCTTGATTGACTTAAGGGAGCCTGGGTGATGCTGGGGGCCAGGAGAAGAGCGAGGACGGAGTAGAGGCTGCGACTAGCGACCGGCAATGACAAGGTGTCCTCTTTTTTTTTCTTAAACCCCCCTCTCCCCGCCTCCACCCCCTGCCACCGTTTCCTACCAGCAACCACTGTCTGAGGTCCTGGCCCCACTGGCACTCCAAGCCCTGTTACTGGTCCTTTTGGTCCTGATTCTTCTAGCCTTCCTAACTCTAGTACTTGTCCTCCTGCACCTTGTCCTTGTAGTCCCACATCAACTGGTTATGGTCTTCACTGGTCCTTCTGGGCCTGGCCATCCTCTTCCCCATCCTTCTTGCCATCCTCCTCCTGGCCCTCTGGCCTAGTCATCCTGGCTATGTCCGATTGGTCCAGATTTCCTTTGTCCTGATCCTTTTTTTCCTTTTCACCATAGTTCTCACTGTCATACTGCACAAGATCCTATTAGTCTTTGATCTGATCTTCCTAGAACCCCTGGTTCTTTGTTTCATCCTTATTGTCATATTCCTCTTAGAGCTTATACTTCTGACTGGTAGCCTAATTCCGTGGTCTTGTCTTCCTACTCCTCTATGACCTGGTCCTCCTGGCCATGGTCCTCCTATTCTTGGTTTTCATAACCTATGTCCTTGTCATTTTGTGCCCACTGAACCTGATCATCTTGGCCCTGGTTCTGATAGTTTAGGTTCTCCTGGGCCTAGTTCTCCTGGGCTTGATCCTCCTAGCCATCCTAGTCCTGTTCTGTCTGTTCCTGACCCTGCTGGTCCTTCATGTCATTGTCCTCTCATGTTGGTCATTATAAACCTAGCCTTCTGGCCATCCTAGCCCTTCCTGGTCCCACAATCCTGGCCCCTCCTGGGCCTGTACCTGGTACTGTTGGGCCTGGAGGACCTACTGGTGCCCTAGGCCCATCCAGCCTTTTGTTTCCTGTTTGTGCTAGGCCTTGTCCTCCTAATCTTTTTCCTCCGTGGTTGGGTTGTTCTGGTCCTCTTGGCTCTGTTCCTTGTCCTTGTGCCCCTCCTGCTTTTGGAGCCACTGGTCCAGGCCCCCTCGGTCCTGGTTCTCCAAGTCATTACCTGCAGAGCAAGGTGTATTTGGCCCAGTCCATTTTGTCTTCCTTGCTCTGAATGGGCTTGTTACATCTAATCCTTTTCACTCTGGTCCTGCTACCCTAGGTTCTGGTCGATCTGCTCCACTTGGTACTCGAGGCCCTGGTCTTATAGGTCCTGATTTTCAGGGCCCTTGTAGTCCTGTTCATGATTCTCCTGGTCTTGATCCCCTTCGTCCACCTAGTCCTCTGATCTCTGGTCCTCCTGGTGCCCTTTGCCCTGGTTTCCCTGGTCTTCCTACTCTCTCTCTTCCTGCCTGCTTATCCTGGTTTCCTAGTCCTACTGGCCATTGTTCTCCTGGTCCTGCTCATCATAGTCTTCCTCAATCTAGTCAGATACTCCTGGCCCTAGCTTTCCTTGTTCTTCTGCTTCGTGTCCTCGTGGTTCTGTAATGACTTGTCCTGACCCACCACTGATCATTCTAGTCTTTCCTAGTTCTAACGGTAAACAGGACCTCCTGTCTATGCTACCTTTCTAACTTTCTGGTCCCGCCCTTCCCATTCCTGGTACTTCTTGTTGTGATTCCCCAGTATTTCTGCCCCTGGTCCTCTGGATGCTGGTCCTCTTGTTTCACAGGCTCTAGGTCCTGGCCCTTTTCATTCTCCTCACCCTAATTCTGGTCCTCTGGTTCCTTCTGGTCCCATTCTCCTGGATTACCTAGTCAACCTAGCCAAACTAGCTTGCCTGTTCCTAGCCCTTCTGCTCCTGGTCCTCTGGCCCATGTAGTCCTGGGCCTCTTCATTCTGGTACTCCTTTGTCTGGTACTCCTGGATCTAGTCTTCTGGTGCTGATCCCTCTGGACTTGGTTTCCTATCTCTCCTAGTCCTCCTTTTCCTCCTGCTCCATCCTAGTCCTACTAGTCCTTCTGGACCCTCCTTGGTTTGCCTGTTCCACCTTGTTCATGCCCATCTGACCCTGGTCCCCTCTGTCCTGTTCCTAATAATAGTGGGTCTTTTAAATCTGGTCTTCCTTGTCCTTGTCCCCCTGGCCCTCCTAGGTTCTTTGGGGTGGGTCACTCCGGTTCATGTAGTCCTTGTCATCCTGGCTTAGGGTTCTCCTAAGCCTGGCCCTCATGGGCCTTCTGATCCTGGTCCCACTGGGTCTGGACTTCCTTTTCCTTTCAATCCTATCTTTACCTGCTGATCTAGGGCCTCCTGGTCCTGCTAACCCTGGTCCTTCCCTGTTGCGGTCTTCCTGGTCTGGGTCCTTCTGCTTCCAGTTCCTTGGTTTGCCTTGATCTGATCTATTTGGCCCTGCCCCCTGTACCTGGTCCTCTTTCCCATTGTTCTCCTAGTTCTGGTCCTCTGAGGTCTGTCTACCTGGGTCTGCTGCTCCTGGCCCTGGTCTACCTCATCCCCTTGGTCCTGGTTAGTGCTCTCAGAGCCTTCTATCCCGCACTGTCCTACTGGTCCATGGCTTTCCTGTCCTACTCCCTGTGGCCTTCTGTTCCTTCTGGCACTCTCCAAGTCTTTATCCCTCTGTTTAAACATTTTTCTGATCCTTTTCATCTTGGTCCCGATACACCTTGTCCTGTTTGTCCTGGACCTGCTCCTCATGCTTATTCCTGGTCACCTCTGGCCTTGGTCACCCTGGTCCTGGTGGATTAGGTTTCCCTGGTGCATCTTGTCTTGGTCATCATAGCTCTCATCATGCTAACCGTCATGGTGGCCCACCTCCTGCATGTTATCCTCCTACTAGTAATCATCCTTCTCCTACCAGGCCTCCTCCTTCCTTCCTTCCCTATGACCCCTACACAATGACTTTAGATGTGTACAGCCTCCAGGCATGTCATTCAGATTTAAATGTCCTACAAAATATATTTTTGCCTTCCAGATTTCTTTTCTTAACAAAGTTGTCAAGGACCAAAATGAGGGCACAAAAGAGACAGGGCCCAGCCCTCTTAAAAAGGAAAGTGCAGTTCCCAAGACTCATTGGGCTGGTGAATAATATGCCAGTATGGCTGAAGGGACCAGTCATGACTAAGGGTGGGCAGAACATGCAAGTTTAACTTTCAAGAATTCCGCGGAGTTACCTAAAAACTCTGTGGGAGTCCACAGAGTTCTGCAAGTGGCGGAAATCAGGTCCGTCACACTGCTCGTGTTGATTTTTAGCACAGGGAGCTTGTCCCGAGCAGTAAAATCAGCTTGCATGGCACCACACGGCTTGCCAGAGGGCGCTGCTTCTTTCTGCCGCTCAAGTCGTTTTCTACTTGAGCAGCAGCTTTCGCAATGAGAGTGACAACTTTCTCAACGCAAGCGGTAGCGACCTGCCGCAACCGCCCCATTGATAAATCTCGCTGGGAGGGCTAGCGCTTGTTTTTCTTGCTCACGCTCACCAACTTAACATTGCGTGAGAAAAACTCCGCCACGCAGCGCAACTGTTTATTCGGCTAGCAGCTAAGTGAATAGACATCTTGTGAATTACCCAAATGCTTTGCTTACCTGCCCTAGCATTCACTACCCTGGACCACAAAAGACCCATTACTGTGTCTCCATCCACTTTAAATCCTGTAAGTGCTCCTATGTACTGTCCTCCTTGACACAAATAGCTTTATGTAAGTGTCCCTTCCTCTGTGGCACAGGTTTCATCTGCAATATCTGCACTCCTTGTTTGCCGGTGCTTGTCAGCTGCTGCTTTGTTACCAGGTCTCAACTACTAAGCAAATATAGTCCCCCTAAAAAGAAGACACAAGCATAGAAGTACAAGGCTTTGTATAAGGAGCCCAAAATGAGTCCGATCTTCAGAAATTATCAAAAGGAGGATTGTGAAAATTAAGAAAATAATGGATTCTCCTGAATGAAGAAAACATTTAGGCACCATGCATTAAAACATACTAATTATTCTTTCCAAATATAACTATTAAGAGCCAAATACTCCAATGCTGCAGCAAAAATCACCCATGTGCCACAGCCTGAAGCCGAACTTCAATTTCTACATTTATTATTTTAACTTTATGCCAACATAAATGTATTTACCCCAAAATGATTTTACTGTTTTTATCTGTAAACAAATGTGAGAAATTGGTTTGATGGTTGAGTGGGGTGTTAACTCTGCTTAAGGAACAGTCACAATCCCTGTCAGGATGAACCACAAAAGCCACCAATTTAACCTGTGCTTAACCCTCTAGTAGCTTGACACAAAATAAGGCTTAACTTAGAGGTAATATGTAAAGTATTTATGCAGCACACAAACAGTAATAAAGTGAAAACACAACACAAGGCAAATCCCGCACCAATTTAGAAAAATTGAGGAAATTTTAATAAGCTATTTGACACCAAAACAACAACAATCCAATCAGTACAACTGGAGTTCTGAATTTTTAAAGTTTAAGGTAAAAACTAGCACCCAAAAGATCAAAGTGCCTACTGTGGACATCTAGCTGCGCAAGATCGGGTCAAAGTAAAAAAAATTGGAGCACTGGTCAGATACAAGAAGTGGAGTGGGCCCAGTCGGTGCTTAACTTCAGACTTTAGTGGAAACATTTCTAAAAGGTAATGTTCAGTAGTACCCGACGAGTGCTCCATCGAGCCAGATACCCCTTCTGGAAAAGACTGCTGAACAGGATTTGCTGCTGTGAAGAAGAACGTAGTGGGAGCTGCCAAGAAAGTCAGGCTGACTGGCAACGCACCTTGAGCGGATCGACAGAGCAGGTAGTTCACAGTCTCCTCTAGGTTCTCAGAGCACTTTTTAGTCAAAAATGTTCTAATTCCAAGTTTTGGATTTGAGCTGTCTGGACACTTTTAACACCACTTCCAAGGGTCCAGGACTAGAGAGGCACCACGTGGATGGTCAGGACTCACTCAGGTTGGGTCTAGGTGCGGGTTCAAGATGGTTGAAGTCTTTTCTGCCAGCGAGGTTCTGATCAGGAGACCAGCCAACTAGCCCTTGGAGTCACTTTGGTAGTCCTGGGTTCAATTAGTGTAACAGAGCTCAAGCAGCAGGGTTTGCCTCTGAGGGTTCAAGGCAGGCTTCAGGCAGCAGAGCAGACCTTCCAGGTGCAGCAAAGCAGTCTTCTGAAGTACACAGCAGACCACAGCAGCAGGCAGCCCTCTGAGAGTCCTTCCGCCAGTCCAGAAAGTGAACTGAAGAGTGGGTCTGAGGGCCCATATTTTATACTGGTACCTTGTTTGAAGTAGGGAGAAGTTTCTAGAGATTCCCTTGGAAGCCTTGGCTCCAGCCTGACTACAGACACAATGAGGTAGTGTGAAGTCCTTTGTGTGATGACAGGGCATAGCCTATTGAAATGCAAGTGGGGCTGTGCCCAGGTCCTCCCGCCCATCCAGCCCAGTGATGGCCCATCCAGGCTCACCAATTCCCTCTAATTTGTGAATGTCTGGGAGGAGTATGCAAAGATCAACTGCCAACTACAGCCAGTCATGTGACCCAGGAACAGCCTGCAGGCACAAAATAGGTAGGGCAGGAAATTGCCAAATTGCAAATTGTTCTTTTTGCATTTGTCACCTCGAATGAGACTAGAATACCCAAATGTGGGTCCCGTGCTTACCATGCCAACAGAGTCAAGCTAGCCTGGCTGAGGAGGGGTGATAACCTGAACCCGGTGCCAGGATGCTTGTTTCCAGTCCAGGGAGGAGCTGCCTGGCAGTTCTGGCTGGACTGTTCCCATGGGGAGCAGGGTCAATACTGATTTGCATATGGCTGGGTCCAAACTGGAATGGTGTAGTGAGCAAGAAAATTATGGATTTAGGCCCAGATTGCTGTACTGGGGTGAATGTTTGACATTGTTCATCATTACGTCCATCAATTGTTCTTTTTGCAAATTGCTAAAAGTGGCATTTTCAATTGTGACTTAAAATCCAACTTTATCATTAAAGAGGATTTTAAATTACAATTTCTTAGACACCAAACATGAATTTCCTATCTGCTCCAAATTAAAGGTTAGCTATTATTAAATGTAAAATGGCAATCCAATGTTATCTTATGGGAGAGATAGGCCTCACAGTAGTGAAAAATTAATTTATGATTATTTCACTGCCAGGACATGAAAAACTTAAAATTACATGCCCAACCTTTTAACTACAATGCACCCAGCCCTATGGGCTGTCTAGAATCTACCTGAGGGGTGACATATGTAATAAAAGGGAGTTTAAGGATCGTCATGGTGGTTATTTTGCCAAGTCAAATGGGCAGTTTAAATCTGCGTTCAGGTTGCAATGGTAAATCAGGGACATGTTTTAAAGGGCTACTTAAGTTTGTGGCACTATTAGTGCTCTTAGCCCACTTGTGATAGCCAGGCCTGCCTGTTGCAAGCCATGAAGCACTTCCTGGAAGTGAAACAATTGGTCCTCCCAACTGCTGCTGTAGACAGCTATGTCATCTAAATAAGCAGCACTGAAGGCTTCCATTCCAGCTAAGACCTGGTTCACCAACCTCTGGAAGGTGGCACGGCATTCTTTAATCTAAATGACATTACCTTAAATTGAAAGCGGTCCTATGGGGTAGAGAATGCAGACCTCTCTTTTGCCACCTCATTTAGGGCTATCTGCCAGTACCCTGAAGTAAGGTCAAAAGTACTCAGGAACTTGGTAGCCTCTAACCTATCTATGAGCTCATCAGCTGTGGAGATAGGGTGTCCATCAATCTTTGTGACTGAGTTGAGCCCCCTGTAGTCCACACAGAATCTGAATTCTGAGGCAGTGACCGGTGGGGTAGCTTACTGTGCTAGCACCACAGGAATTACTGGACTGCTCAATCACTCCTAATTCAACATTTTGGAGACTTCCTCCTTAATACTGGCCCTCACTTTGTCTGACAACCTCTATAATTTATTTTTACCAGGCAGTTTGCCCCAGTATCTATATAATGGGTACACAAGTGTGTAAGCCCAGGAGTGAGGGAAAACAGTAAAGCAACTGTCCCAATAAATGGTTATTGTCTTTCTGCTGTTCTGGGATCAAGGTAGGGGAGAGGTTGGTGCCTTCACTGACCTATCTTCCTCTTTAAATGATAGGAGATCATGGAGAGGTTAACTCCCCTCCTCCACTCCACCATCTGTCACTAACAGCATGGTGATCTAAGACCTCTAGTAGTGGGGTTTGAGCGATTGATATGGAGCACCCTTAAAGAATTTCTGTGAGTCTTGAGTTCTTCCAAGTAGGTGGCCTCCCCCTTCCTCTTTCACCTCATAGGGCCCTGTCCAACAGTCATTGAGGACCCTGGGCACCACTGGCTCCATAACCCACACTTTCTGGCCAGCCTCAAACTCTACCAGAGTGGCCTTCTGGTCATACCAGAGCTTTGTGACCTCCTAGCTGGCTTCCAAATTCTCAGAAGCCTGTTTCCAGAGTTTATTCATTTGGTTCCTGAGGGCTAACATGTAGCTAACCACATATTGGGAGGGAAAGGGGGTTCTTGGAATCTTGCTCCCACCCCTCCTTCACCAAACTGAAAAGCCCCCTAACAGGGTGGCCTTAGAGGAGTTCAAATGGGCTAAACCCAACTCCTTTCTGTGGTACCTCCCTATAGGACGGAGCAGGCATGGTAAGAGGACGTCCCACCTCCACCTCATGAGCTCAGGCAGGCCCATAATCATGCATTTTAGGGTTGTGTTGGACTTTTCAACAAGCCTATTGGTTTGAGGATGATAGGGTTTGGAGAACTTGTAGGTTACTCCACACAAGGACTTCATGTAGGCAGACATGAAGTTGGAATCCCTGTCAGACAACTCTTTATTGGGGAACCCTACCGAGGTAAAAATCCCCATTAGGGCCCTAGCAACTGCAGGTGCAGTCACAGTCCTCAGAGATATTGCCTCTGGGTATCTAGAGGCATGGTCCACCAAAACCAGGATAAAACTGTTGACGAGGCCAGTTTTGGGGTCCAATGGTCCAACAATGTCAATGTCCACCCTTTCAAAGAGGGCACCAATGACAGGTAAGGGATTCAGGGAGCCTTTCGCTTTTTCCCTGTTTTCCCACTGGCCTGGCATTTGAGACATAGCCTGCAGAATGTATCTGAGGATGCCAATAAACATGGGAGACAGGCCTTGCAAACGTCTTGTCCTGCCCCAGATGCCCTGCCAGGGGTATCTCAGTAGCCAACCCCAGTAGGAAGGCCTTGTAGTACTGGGGGATCATGAAAACATGTGTTGCCTGATGCACAGGTACCTTAGGCTTACTATACAGGAGGCCATTCTCCCAATAAATGTAGTGATCGCCAGAAGTATAACCAGCATCCAAGGCTTCAGCTTGCCACCTCATGCCCTTAGGGTTGGCCTCTCTTTTTCTTCCTTGCAGAACTCCTCCCTGGTGGGCCCTCAACTTACAATTCAAGCAGCTCAGGCAGACTCCTAGGAAGGCAATGTCCTCCCTGGTAGGCTTGAGAGGGGCCTCCTTTGGTGCCCCATCTGCCTGCACCATGGGAGTTTCAGACACTGGTTTTCCATGCCCCTGCCCGTCCCTTTCTTGGCACTTGCCTGGCCCATTCTTCCAGGCTCCAGGCTTCGTTGACTCCCCTCCCTCCTTGTGGTCATGCAGACCCACTCAGGTAACTCAAAAATTCCAGATGTGACCTGATCTCCACTTCCTTCCAGGTAGTGTGTTCCAGAGCATTGCCTAGCAAACAATACACAGGCATGTCAGGGCTCATAGATATCCTAAGATAACCTGAGACCGCCCTCATTCAAAGGGAGCCAGACCTACTGGGTAGTAGGCTATTACAGTTGTCTGCTACTACAACCTGGTGGAATGCATTAGGTATCAGCTGCTCTGAGGACACCAGATGACACCTGATAGAAGTCATGCCGGCTCCTGTGCCTCTTAGAGACTTCACCCTCCAGCAATTGATGGTGGCTGATTGCCTGTACTTGAATGTAGTAGAAGGCATGTGGGCTTTAGGCACCATATCTCTGTCACACAGGGACACTAGGGTAATCTCAGCTGTTTCTCCAGACTAAATGGGACCATCTCCACCCCAATTGCTATACTGGCCAACCAGGAGTACACTTACTAGAGGGGGTTGGGCCCTATTGGGACACTTGACATCTCCCTTGATATGCTTAAACATAGGGACAAATTTATCAGTGTTCTTATTCACAAACCCATTTTCCTTCTGGTCAGATTGGGCCTACGCCCCTTTCGGCTGTGAGTTATTTTGAGGGCTTTGAGAGAAATGCTTCCTAGTTTTCTTTCCCCCTCTTCTTCTGGTGGTTATCCTGACCACCATTTTGGGAGTCCCCCTAAGTACCTTCTTGGAGACGCTGGTGCTGACCCAGAGGTCCACCTCCTTAGCAAGCTCCCTGAGCTTACTATCCGCTAGGTGCTGGCACAGCCCTGTAAAACAAGTATTGAGCATGTGCTCCCACAAGATTAAGTTGTACAGCCCAACATAACTATCAACTTTGCTGCCCTTCACCCACCCATTCAGTGCCTTGCTGGAACAGTCCAACCCAAGACTGGTTTGGGAGCTTGTGGCTTTCCCTGAAACTCTGAAAATACTTCTCAGGGGTCAAACCAAATTTGGAGACAAGTATGGCTTTTATGGGGATGTACTTTGTTTGGTCGACGTACCTCAAGTACAAGAAGTGTATCCCACCCTACTGTGGGCATATGTTTCCATAAGCTAGCCACCCAATACTCCTCTAGGACCCTGTGCATTCTTAGGGATACCTCATAGGCAGAAAACCACTTGTCTACCACCACATAACTGGGCACCAGGCCTTGTGGTATGTGGACCCTCACCTCTCAAGGGGACATTGAAGGTGTGATGCCACTATTGCTGTTGGGTTCTGAAGTGTGCCTGGCCTCGAGCTCCAGCTCCTTCATGCTTTTCTCATGCTCCAGCAGCACCTTTCTCTCAGCCAGCTTCAGCTTTTTATTTGGCCAAGGCTCTCTCTGCCTTTGTCATGTAGTTTACACCCTAAAGTAGGAACTGCACATTTGGATATGCTGTCCAATAGGCCAGCTAGCTCACAGTGTGACCATAAGCCACTCTAACCCTAGGCGGGTAGCAAATGGTTCTGACAACCACTTAACATGACAACCCTGATCCACCAGGAATCATGGTAACAATCTAGAACCCTTTTGCTCAGTCACTCGTGCTCTCCTTCTCTCAGTGAAATATACAAGGAATACACAGTGGAGCATTTTCAATATTTATTGAACCAACGTGATTCTTATATAAAATATATGTGCTGCAATGAAAAATAGACAGAAGCAAGTGAAAGTTATTAGAAGTATTAGGGCAGTGAACAGAATGAAAATTTCCACCATCATGCTAAAACAATGTATATATAAAAGTATATAAAACAATATAGAAATCTGGTATACTCCTACTATGAGTCCCCTAACCTAAGTATCTAGTGTGTGTGTGTGTGTGTTCTGCCAAGAATCCCCATACTGGATGATCCAACCCATGTTACCTGAAGGGAAAGAATTTAGGACCCAGTCATGGTCATGAGCTGGGCACCCCTTGTAGAGATATCAGTAGGCTGCTGGGCCGAAGCATCAGCATGTAGAGACTTCACAAATGACAGCACCATAGAAAATTACACTTCAGCCTCAAATTGGACGGCACACATTTCCAGATTATACATGCAGAAGGGAGAACAGCAAAACGACACGAGGAGACTGCTAGGTTCTGGGTAAAGATGTCAGCCACATAGCGATCAAGCAGGCAAATGCATCAACCATTTTTGCGAGCGCAAACGGTGCGATTCACAAAAATCGGCCGTTTGCGCCCGCAAAAGGGCATTTGCGATGCATCAAGGTTCAAGGCACTCGCAATTTGAGAATTCGCAATTAATTGCGATTTCTCAAATTGCGATTGCATTTAAGGAATCGCAATTTGCGATTCCTTAAATGCAATGCAAGAACCACTTTAGAATAGCGATTTCGCTACTAGGGGGCGCAAATTACCATCAAGTTGAACTTGATGGTAATTTGCAAAAACTTTGAAAAATGCACTAAAGTGCATTTTTCAAAGTTGTAGGTTACACACACACATGCCCTTGGGGCATGTGTGTGCGCAACATGTGTGCACAGAGCAATTTCAGGGGTGCAACAGGGTGTCCTTTTGACACCCTTGCACCCTTGAAATTGCATGCGCAATTTGCGAGTACCTATTGGTACTCGCAAATTGCGCATGCAATCTCCCATTCATTCCTATGGGCCTGTAGGCCCATAGGAATGAATGGGAAGGCATTCCTTAATTGCGACTCTCAATTTGCGAGTCGCAATTAAGGAATGTTTGGGAATCCCTAATTTTATAGCGATTCCTACATGCATAGGCTTTTGCAATTTCTTAATTGCAATTCCTTAATAATTGCAATTAAGGAATCGCAAAAGTAGGGGGGCGTGGCTTGGCCGGCTGCAAGATGGCCGCACTTTAGTGGGCTCTGCCGGCCAAGCTTAATTAATCCGGCATAATCCCGCAGGCTTCCAGACCCTACCTGCACTTCGACGCCGGCTCCTTATTCCTCACGGCGTGTGGAGTCGCTGGGAGCTGTCTTCGTTCTCCAGCTCGGCCGGGCGGCTGGGATACGCTGTCGAGAGGCGGCGCCTGGCCTGTGATTCGGCTCCCATGCGGGGCTGCGACGACATACTCCGAGGCCGCGCGCGCCCCTGGCGCCGCCCGCTGCGGTCCGGGATCGGAGGTCCGACCATCTAGACTCCGGTGAGTGGCGCTGCCTCGGGGGGCTATTGCTGGTGTGGTTGGGGGTCCGCGGGCCGAACCACCGGGTCCGGGCCGCCGCGGCTTTGCCGCCGCCACGTTGCCTCGCTTCCCTCTGGCCATCCTCAATGGCGGCCGCCTACGTCCGGACCTTGTGATGGGGGCGGCGGTCCTCCCGCGTCTCCATGCCTGCGTTGCCACCTGAGTGCTGCGCGCCCTCCCCTGCCCGCCTTCTGCTGTGGCCTGGCCGGGCTGGGACCCCCTGTGTTGCTGACGCCGTGCCGCCTCCTCTTCGGCAGCCCGCCTAGACGCTGCCTCTTACTTCCCGGCTGGTGGGGCCCAGGCCTGCTCTGCTCCAGCGCACCATCGCCTTGCTCCTGTGTCTGGCGGAGCGGCCCGTGTGCACACCTTGCGGGGCCCCGCCCTGGTGGACTCCCGGCACGGGCCTCGCGCTAGGCCTTCTGTTGGGCCCCTGCGGGCGGCGGATGGCTGCTGCGGCCTTCGCGGAGACCCTCCTTCTCCTTTGGCTGGTGTGTGGTGCTGTGGACATCCGGATGCTGTCGAATTTGGGGGACCCGCCTGGACCTCGCCTCCTGGGCATACCGTGAACCTCGTGGGACCGGATAGGTCCACACCTGACAATCCTACACTTGTGTTGTTTCCCACTGGATCTGCTCTCCCGTGCCCTTGGTGCTGTGTTGGGGTGCCTAGGGCTGCCTTTCGGGCTCCTGATCCTCTTTTAATGCTGGTGGTGTCTGTGTGTGACTGTGGATGCGGATTCGCAGTTCGTGAGATAGAACCCACTGGCGTGGCGGCCCGGGTCCTCCCCCATCGCCCCTGGAATCTGCCCGCTGGACCACGGCTCATTCCACTGTGTGGGCTCTGCTGCACTACATCTAGCCTCGAAATATCAGCAATTGGGGGTCGGTTTGCCCTTTTTGCTTTCTGTGGCATCTCCACCTCCCGTTGGCCTTCCTCCGGTCGGCTGGGTCTTGCATCATGGGGAAGACTGACCCAAAACAGCCCAAGATCGCATTTGAGCTCCGGAGGTCTTCCCGTCAGGACGGTGCTGGCTCCGAGGGTGCCGACTCTGCTGTTACGATGGATGCCCCCCCGGTCGCGACGACGATCTGAAAGCCATAATGCTTGATGTCAAGTCAACCGTGACCGGCATCGCGACCCAATTGGACCAACTCTCTGCCCGCCTGGACTCGGTCAAGGCCCGTGTCGACTCCCAGGACAATCGCCTGCTGCATGTTGAGTCCAGGGTGTCGGACGTCGAGGATGCTGCCACTCAGGATCGCCAGAAACTTCTTCAAATGGACAGGGTCTTGGCGGTCATCCGGGAGAAGAACGAGGACTTGGAGGCCCGCTCCCGCCGGAGCAACCTCCGCATCACGGGCCTTCCGGAATCCACCAACATCTCACGAATGGAGGACTTCGTTGAACAGCTGCTAAGGGAACTCTTCGGAGATGCCCTCTCTCCAGTCTTCGTCGTGGAGCGCGCACATCGCTCCCTTGGCCCGCGTCCTGGTCCCGGTCTCCCTCCACGCCCCATCATTGCAAAAATCCTAAATTTTCGAGATCGGGACGCCATTTTTCGAGCGGCACGAGAGAGGGGCACCATTCACCATCAAGGTAACACACTCTCCTTCTACCCGGACTACACCCTCACTGTACAGGCGGCCAGGCGGGAGTTTCTTCCGGCCAAGCGTATTCTCCAAAAGCATGAGGTCTCGTACTCACTGGCCTACCCTGCAAAACTGAGAGTCCGTCAGGGGGCAAAAACACTGGTCTTTCCGGATCCAAAGGATGCCCTTGCCTTCGCCAAGAAACTTGACAAAGCGACCCGCTCCTCTCCTTCTAAATCACAGACTGACGGTGTAGATCGCTTAAGTGACAATGACTGAAGTGCGAACATTGATTCTACTATATGCTTGTTCTGTGTGAAGCCTAACACTACCTAAGCTTGGCCACCCTGCTTTACTGCAGGGGTGTGTGCCTAGCCCAGCCGTGCCCCCAAGGGATGATTCCCTATTCCAAAGTTGGATTTTCCTCTCCTAGTTGTGGGTTCATGGGGTGGGAGGGGTGGGTTTCTCAGCCTAATTGGGGGTTGGAGTGGGTGTGGGGTTGGGGGGTTTCCGGTCGCTTGGGGGGTTGAGTAGGGGGTGGGATGGGTCTTAGTCTGGGATGGTTGGGTTGGGACGGGGTGGTGGGTCTCTTTTTGGGGTTTTCTGTTCCCCTATTGGGGTGGTGGCTTCAGTTCGCCACCGTCTGTCTGTTAAGTATTACTGTCACAAGTCTTGACTGCGACACTGCACTGTGCTTTTTGCCTCGCCCTGATTCAAGTCACTGGCTATCCTCTGTTCGCGATCACAAAATGCCTCTGGTCCCTCCCCCCCCCTTGTCTGTTGTACGTTCTGGGTCTGGGTGCATGGGGCGTTGCCCCGGCTCACCGGCGCTCCCTGCGCTTCTGTGCTGTTCCTGATAGTCCGCTGCATGAGTGCCATCCCCGTGCGGCCCTGTTGGCGGACGTCCCTGCTGAGCTACTTACGTTTGTCTGCGGAGCCCCTCTTCTGTGTTGCATATCACTGCACTTAGGAACTCCTATTTTTGACTGCTGCGTCTGCCTGTGGTGCTCCCCCACTGGCTGCGTCATGTTACACTCTGGAACACCTCCCCATGACTGACATTGTCTGCTGGACCTGGAATGTCCGTGGTCTGAACGACCACCGTAAGGCCAGATTGATCCACGCCCAGTTACAGAGACATAGGGTAGATATATGTCTCTTACAGGAGACTCATCTGATGCCTGGCTCCCTCTCTCGACTCCAGGCGTGCTGCTGGGGGGAATCCCATTCTTCCACCTACTCTGCTTATGCTAGGGGGGTTTCTGTTTTGTTACGCAGGGGTCTCCCTTGGCACACCGCCCAGGCACTTATCGACCCAGAGGGCAGGTATGTTATCCTCCACGGCTCCCTTCTGGCTCAGCCCGTGACGATCGCCGCGGTCTATGGTCCCAACTCGGACGATCCTGACTTCTTCAATCACATTTGGCACCTCATTTCCTCTTGCGGCCCTGCGGCTGTGGTCTGGGGAGGGGACTTTAATGTCACCCTGTCGGCGGCCCTGGATCGGTCTGGCTCCTATACATCCCACCCGCGCGCCACTGCGGCCCTCACATCCATCTTAATTGATCACTCCCTTTACGATGCCTGGCGCCACCTTCGGCCTGACACTCGTGAAGGTACTTGTGTCACCGGCGCGAGGGGCTGTTGGTCGCGTATAGATTTCTGGCTGATTTCCCCGGACGCCTTGACTTGGCTCACAGACACTGCACACATGGCACGCACTTTTTCCGACCAAGCGCCGGTCCAGATCCGCCTCCGTCCTCCCAACTCCCCGCAACGAGCATTCACCTGGCGTCTCCCCCCAAATGCCCTCCGGGATACCGTCTTCTGTGCGGATATTCATACAGCTATTACTAACTATTTTGACTTAAACACGGGATCCGTGGACTCGGCCTCGGTATTGTGGGAGGGGTTTAAGACCGTCATTAGAGGGGAATGTATTTCTAGACAGGCCGGTGTCCTCCGGTCCATCCGCACTACTCTGGCTAAGCTCGAGGCGGAAATCAAGGATCTGGACGCCGCCCAGGCTGTAAGCCCCGGTCTGGAATCGTTGGCGCTCATACGTCAAAAACACACTGAATTCTCTGTAGAAGCCGACCGCGAATTATCCTTCTTGGGCAGGGAGGGTCGGGCTCGTCGCTTCGGTGAGGGCGACCGCCCGGGACGTACTCTTGCCAATCTCCTCCGCCCACCACGAGCTGCTACCTATATCACGGCCCTTAGTGATGGTGGTTCGTGTAGGACTACCTCCCCGGAGGAAATTAGGGCCCGCTTCCTGGACTTCTATTCACAGCTCTATTCTGCCGGAACTCCTCCGCCACGGGAGGCCTTTGATCAATATTTTGATTCAATTGCGTTGGTCTGGCTAGAGGACAATCACCGGGAATTTCTAGATGAACCATTCTCCAGGGAGGAGATACTCGCAGCTATTAGTAGCTTACCAGGGGATAAGGCCCCGGGCCTGGACGGCCTACCGGCCTCATTCTACAAAATGTATGCTGATCTCCTTGTACCACACCTGGCCGCTATGTATAATGAGTCCTTCGATAATGGCCTTTTCCCACAGTCGCTTCGTGAGGCAATGATAACTTTGCTCCTCAAACCCGACAAGCCTGCTGACCGCCGCGATTCTTACCGCCCCCTTTCCCTAATCAACACTGACAACAAAATCTTCGCTAAATTGATCGCCTCCCGCCTGCTGTTACTTATGCCCCTTATCTCCCTCCCTGACCAATCTGGTTTTATACCCGGCAGGGCCACCTCGCACAACCTCCGTACAATTTTCTCGGTTTTGCACCAAATCAATCCCAACCTCCCGGCGGTGGCTGCTCTGCTGGACGCCACTAAGGCGTTCGACACGCTCGAGTGGCCCTTTTTGTTTTACATCCTGACACAAATGGGTTTCAGCGAGATGTTCGTGCGCAAGATCAAACTCCTGTATACCAATCCCTCGGCACGTCTCCGTATCAATGGCCAGGTTTGCGACCCCATCAATATCGCTTGTGGCACCCGGCAGGGGTACCCTTTATCGCCCATGCTTTTCGCCATTGCCATGGAGCCCCTGGCCTCCAGGCTCCGGCAACACCACACCCACAGAGGAATAGGTTTTTTGGCTCGCTTCCTTCTTGTCTCCATGTATGCGGACGATGTAACCCTATATGTCCGCCATCCTCAGGAAAATCTCGGCCCCCTGGTTCGGGAGATCATACGTTTTGGTGGGCTCTCCGGCATCCAAGTGAACTGGAGCAAGTCAGTGTTGTTTCCCTTGACCGATGCCACCACGCCATTCACACCGGACTTCCCTTTCGTGTGGGCCACCGGCCCCACACGCTATTTAGGCATCTGGTTGAGTAGGAACCCGGACGAACTGTGGAGATCTAACTTCGGTCGTGCAGTTGATTGGCTGGAGGCCAGGATTCCTTCTTGGAGCCGGCTTCCGCTGTCCCTGGCTGGCCGGATCGCAATCGCTAAGATGGTGGTTTTGCCTAAGTTTATCTATCTATTTCTGAATGTCCCCATTCCTCTCACCTCTCATTTCTTTCGTAAATTACGCTCCCTAATCATCTCACTCGTCTGGGCGGGTAAGCAGCCAAGAGTCGCATACGACATCCTAACTCTCCCCATGTCTGTCGGAGGTATGGGCGCTCCGGATTTCCGGATCTATGCCCTGTGCGCCCAGGCCAGTTTCCTGCACTTTTGGATCCACCCAACCCCTTATCAACCTCACGTTGCCGTCGAGGCGGATATGGCATCACCTTGGCCCCTGACCACGGCCTTGTTCGCGCCGGCGGTGCGCCCGCGGGCGGAGGTCGACACAGTTGAGACACTGCGCTGGGCCTGGTCTGGCCTTCACCGGCTCGCCAATCTCCCCTTGCTTTCTGCCAATGCTATGCCAATAGTGAACCACCCAGATTTTCCCCCACTTCAGCCTTCCGGCATGTCTCGACATGCGACACGTTTGGGTCTGCGGACGGTGGCGGACCTCTACCCTGGGAACACTTTCTATTCTCCTCCTGACTCCTCGGGCCCACTGGACACGCTCTTATTTTACCAGCTTCGCGCTATATGCCGGAAACTACATTCTGCATTCCCCCAGCCCCCACCCACCATGCTGGCTCTGGATTTCATGTTTGCATCCCCGTCCCCGCACAAATTAGTCACTAAATTATACGCTCTCACCCTGTTGTCCACCTTTATTTCTACGGATCGGGCGCGGGAGGCCTGGGGCGCTGACCTGGGGATAGACATTGCGCAGGCTGACTGGCTATATTGCTGTAACCAGACGAAGAAGCTGTCACCCAATTACCGGCTCCGTCTGATACATTTTAAGTATTTACATAGGATGTACCACACCCCCGTTCGGCTCCACAGGCTCGGGCTCATTCCCAAGGACACTTGCATGCGTTGTGCTGCCCCTGCCGCGGACTTCGCACATTTAGCGTGGTTATGCCCTAAGGTCTCTGAATTCTGGCGGGAGGTGTGTTCCACTATTTCTGACATTACTAATGCCCCAGTACATCCTGACCCCCCATGTGCCTTCTTGGTTTCGTAAAATTCTGTCCCGATGCTTCCCGACGCCTGATTGCGATGCTGCTGGTCCTGGCTAGGCGTAGGGTGGCCATGTGCTGGGGTCGTAAACCTGCCCCCAGAGCTGCGTGTTGGCTGGAGGACGCCTCGCGGTGTCAGACTCTGTTGTCGGAGTTCTGGGATTTACTGCCCGTCAAGTCCCGTCCTGTTGACATATGGGGCCCTCTGTTGACTTATCTCCATTCCCGTTCTCACCCCAGTGGTGCTGCCTCTCCCGCGCTCCCCGCCGGCTCTGCGCCTGCGGTGGCCGCCGGCGCTGGTCAGTGACTGCCTCCTCCCTCCCTACAGGCCCCCCGCCCTCTGGGCGCTCCCTACTGCTGTTCTTTCTGTATGTGGGTCCCCCCATGGGTGTAGGGTGTAATCTATTTGTTTCTGACTGTATGACTTGATTATCCGTGTCAAATCTGAGCTGCAGTGTTGCACAGTGTAATGTGTTTGACTTGAATTTCCTCAATAAAGGTTTTGAAAAAAAAAAAAAGGAATTGCAAAAGTATTGATGCATGTACCCGATGGTAAGGTGGCTAAAGGCACTACGATTGTCTCTCTAGGGTCCACCACTTATGCACAAGAAGAGGCGCCCAAGGATATTAGAGTGAAGGAAATAAATTTGGCAATCAGGGGAATAGTCCCCAATAAAGCTCCTGGGCTAGACAAAACCCCTGACGACCTATTCTTGAGTGAGAAAAACCTTTGGAGTGCTTACTTTGCAATGTTATTTACAGCAATTTTGAAGGGGCACCTATTCCTCACATCAGGGGCCTTAAATAATCTCCATTTTAAAAAAGGGTTCACATGACTTATCAACCAATAAGTCTTATAGATCATGTGCAAAAGCTTTTTAGTAAGGTAATCCTGGGTAGACGGGGGCGTGGTTTCGCCGGCGGCAATATGGCTGCACTCTAAGTTAGCTCTGCCGACCGAGCGCATAATCCGCCATAATCCGAGGAATACTGCCTGCACCAACCTGCAATAACCGCAAGCCTGCACTGCTAAACCTACCTTGCAGCAATATAGCCGTTCAGCAAGAGCTGGGGCGCTAGGAGAGACGAGTGCGCCGCAACTCTTTGGCCAGCCGGGAGAGTGGTGAGGCCGTGTGGGGGGCCACAGCGGGCCTGTGACATGGCGCATCGCCACTGGATGGTCCGCCTTCGAACGCCCACTGAGACGCTGATTACCCACGGCACTCCTGGATGCAGCTCTGTGACCGGCGGCGGCCGTGACGAATGACCCAGACGCTCCGGGGGCCCAAGAGGTGTGCCGGGATCGACTTGTGCGGCATTGCACGGCCCGCTGCCGCGTTCCATTGAGGCTATTCCAAGTAAGATCCTGGTCGGGGGGTGACAATAATTGATTGCCCATGACTTGCGGGGACTGCATTGACGGCCGGCCCCCCCTCTGACAGTCTGCCTGGCTCCATCAAACCTGCTCCCCTACCTACACGGGCCTGGCCAGGAGACGGCTCGCCTAACACCCACCAAACTGCTGCAGAGGACCGCGCTGAGCCTGGCCTGGACGCGTCCTGCGATCCGCCTTCCTTTCCCCCCACAAAAAAAAACCTATCATCTGTGTCTGGGGAAGAGTGAAGATTGGCCACAGCTTTATCCCTCATTACTCACCGGGCCGCGGCTGGCGGGGCGCCCTGTGGCATTCTCTGCCCTGCGTGGCCTACTGCGGTGCCTGTCTGATGCTCACTTACTACTCACAACCTCTGGCTGTGAGGACTCCCCTTACAGAGCCTCGGGAGGACGGGCTGGCAGATCTCATATTTTATACCTGTGGAGCTCCTGGTTGTGCCTGATCGCTGGATGCCAGACCTGTTACCCCAAGCATAGCTGTAGGCCTACAACAGGGGAATATAACGCTGACCACAGCTGGGCCGCTTGCTTTACCGTGTCCACAAGGCGGCCTCGCAACAGTAATCAATAAGATCAGATTCTTGAGCTTGACACCTACATCTCAACCGAAATGGGGAAAACTGACACTAGACAGCCCAAGCTGACTTTCGAGGGTCGCCACACTGGCAGGGGCGGTGATTCGCAGCAGGACGCAGAGGATCAGGCCACACAACCTGAGGCGCCGACGGTGCAGGATGCAGATATCAGATCGCTTATCCTCAAAGTCAAATCCAGCCTGAAAACTATCGATTCCAAAATAGATCATTTGGGGCCATATGTATCAAGCCTTTTTCCCGTTTGCAAACGGGCAGATTCTCAGAATCGGCCCGTTTGCGAGTGAAAAAGCCTTTTGGGATGTATCATCCCAAAGGCCATCGCAAAATAGAGAATTGCAAAATTTGCGATTCTCTATTTTGCGAATACAATTAAGGAATTGCAAATTGCGATTGCAAATTGCGATTGCAATTCTGGAAGCACCAGAAATTTGCTATTTGGCCTTAAGGAATTGCAAATTACCACCAACTTCAAGTTGGTGGTAATTTGCGATTTTCTTTAAAAAGCACTTTTTGATTTTTTTGAAAGTGCCATATGTCGCACATACATGCGTGCAAAATGTGCACACATGCATATTTCAGGGGTGCAACAGGGTGTCCTTTTGGCACCCTTGCAACCTTCAAATAGCATTCTCAATTTGCGATTCTCTAATTGGTAATCGCAAATTGAGAATGTCTTCCCATTCATTCCTATGGGCCTCCTAGCCCATAGGAATGAATGGGAAGGTATTCCTTAATTGCGAATCTCAATTTGCGATTCGCAAATAAGGAATATGTAGAATTCTCAAAATTTTTAGCAAATCCTATATACATTGCATTTTGCGAATCTCTAATTGCGATTCGCTAAAAATCGCAATTTGAGAATCACAAAACTCTTTTTTGATACATATGGCCCTTGGTGACTCGCCTAGACCAGGTCAAACAACGCGTGGACTCACACGATTATCGGATAACCCACTTGGAGGCTAGAGTATCTGACGCGGATGACACTATGGCAGAAAATCAGCAAAGCCTGCTGAAGATGGACAAGATACTAGAGCTCATCCGAGCCAAAAATTAAGATCTCGAATCCCGCTCCTGCAGGAACAACTTCCGCATCATGGGGCTGCCGGAGTCCACAGCAACAGTCAAAATGGAAGACTACTTGGAGTCAATGCTGCGTGAGCTTTTTGGTGCGGCCCTCTCTGAACTTTTCATTGTTGAATAAGTGCACCAATCTCTGAGCCCGCGACCCCCTCCTCGGGCCCCAGCGCGCCCGATCATCGAGCGCATCCTAAATTACTGCGACACAATCCTACGAAAGGCCCAAGACATGAAAGAAGTCAAGCATCAGGGTAATACCCTCTCCTTCTATCCAGATTTTACCCTGGCTGTCCAGTCAGCCAGAAGAGACTTTCTCCCTGCCAAACAAATGCTCCAACAATTGAACATGTCATACGCACTGTTATACCCAGCCAAATTGCGCATCGACACTGCGGGTAAACGACCCTTTTTTACAGATCCCAAAGCGCCTACGACCTATGTGAAACAACTGCATAAAGCCCAGTCACGAAGTTCACCCCCTGATGCTGGGAATGGCAATATGAGTGACAATGACTAACTTTCCCTGCCATCGCACACCATCAAACATGTACTGCACCACTTACCTGGCGGCTTTTACGCCTCAACGGACAGTATTTTCTTTCCAGTGCAGCCCATAATCAAGCTGACCATCAGGCCTTATTCCCTATCGGCCACACTTCCGCTCGGTCACCCTGATTCCTGGCGGGGGGATGTCCGGCTGAGCGGACGCTCCCATACGGGATTATTCCCATGTGTTCTCTTTGCAATTCATGTTGGGTCTTTTTGGGAGGGGGTGGGTCTAATTCTCAACCTAATTGGGGGGTTGGAGTGGGCGGCGGGAGGACAGGTAGGGTTACAAAAGGATACCGGGAGCTAGTCCCGTATCCATGGGTTTGTTTTACGTGTTATGAATACATGTTCTCACACACAGTGCTTAGTACAACAAACGGCTGCTACACGGCAATCAGCTACACAATCTACCCTGGCTTTTGCTTCTGCACTGCAGCACGCGACATTATGCACTCCACAGACTGTATCTATGACTGAGGTAACATTCGTCACCTGGAATATTAGAGGCATAAATGATTACCGCAAATCGTGGCTTGTACATTCCTACCTGGCTAGTCACAAAACTGACATATGTTTCCTGCAGGAGACACACCTCTCTGCCACCAACTCAGCTAGACTACGTGCGCGACACTGGGGCGACTCCCATTCCTTGTACTACTCCAATTATTCAAGAGGCATCACCATTCTGCTAAAAAAAGGCCTCCCTTGGCACAACTTCCAGACATTTATAGACTGTGAAGGTAGATATGTTATACTCTCTGGCACGCTTTATTCACAACCTCTAATTATAGCGGCCATTTACGGCCCAAACCTGGATGATCCAGACTTCTTCCTTCACATATGGAAAAATACTCTCTTCTCTAGGCCCATGCCCCATCATATGGGGTGGCGATTTTAATGTTGCACCACACAACACTGTGGATCGCTCCGGGGCGGGGTTGCAGCACCCGCGAGCTACTGCCACTTTGCACACACTCATGCACGACAACGCCCTGGTGGACCTCTGGCGTCACATGCATCCCAACAACTGCGAAGGCACCTGCATTTCTACCACTCACGGCTCATGGTCCCGCATCGATCTATGGCTAGCAACTAGAGACGTGGCTGGCTGGACCTCATCTGTCGGGCATATGTCCCGCACCCTCTCTGACCATGCTCTGGTGCACCTGACCCTGCGACTCCAGCAGACCCAACGGCCAATGTTCTCATGGCACCTTCCCCCTTACACGCTGCATGACACTGTATTTAAAGAAGAACTGTGCAGCGCTATTATTGAGTTTTTTGACACAAACACTGGCTCTGTAGAATCTCCCTCCACCTAGTGATCCTGGGGGTATGTATTGCCTAGCAATCGGGGGTCCTGCGTGATCTGCGTGGCACTCTGAAATGCCTAGAGTCCGAAAATAAAACCCTAGATCAAACATACAGCACTAACCCCGCCCCCACCACGCTAGCAGATATAAGAGCCAAACTCTCCGAGTATCATACTGAAGCTGAGAGAGAGGTAAGCTACCTTGGTTGGGAGGCGCAGGCCCGCAGATACGGAGAGGGAGATCGCCCAGGTAGAACACTAGCAAACCTACTAAGGACACCTCATACATCCTCATATTTGACGGAATTGCTGACCGAGGCCGGCAATAGGATCACTTCTCCCGAAGAAATATTAGAGACAATTTCTTCCTTCTATTCCCAGCTATATACGGCATGGACCGAATACGATCCTGACTCACTACAGCAATACTTTGTTTCGATCGAACTCTTATGGCTCACCCCTGGGCATCACGAATACCTCGACGCCCCGTTCTCGATAGAAGAGATTACACAAGTTATTGCCAGCCTCCAGAGTGACAAAGCGCCAGCAACTGATGGCCTTACCCTGGCCTTTTACAAAGAATACGCCCCCATTCTAATTCCTCATCTGGTTGACATGTACAATGAATCTATTGCTGTGGGCCATCTCCCCCATCCCTGCGCAAGGCCCTAATTACCCTCATATTGAAGCCTGACAAGTCACCTGCGTCTTGCGATTCGTATCGCCCTCTCTCGTTATTTAATACCGATAATAAAATATATGCGAAGATATTGGCAAACTGAATCCTTCCCCTCATGCTCCTAATTACGCACCCAGATCAATCTGGCTTTATACCTGGGCATGCCACATCCCACAATCTTAAGACAATTTTTTCGGTAATGCACCAAATCAACCCCTCTCTGCCCGCTGTAGCAGCACTGCTAGATGCCACCAAGGCATTTGATTCCCTAGAGTGGCCGTTTCTTTTTTCACTCCTAGCTCGATTAGGCCTCAGTCCGGGATATATTCGTAACATTAAACTTCTTTACGCTCAACCCACAACACGAATAAACATTAATGGGCAGATAACAAAACCCATAGCAATTACCAGAGGCACTAGGCAGGGATGCCCGCTTTCACCCTTGCTCTTTGCTGTTGCCATGGAGCCGCTCGCAGCACGACTTCGCCAACACCATACACAGCGTGGCATTGGGTTCTCAGCCTGTACCTTGGTGACATCCATGTATGCAGATGACGTCGCGATATACATCCGCGAGCCACACACTAACCTTGCTCCCATGACTAGGGAAGTCATACGCTTTGGCGGTTTTTCAGGCGTGCACATCAACTGGAGTAAATCCATCTTATTCCCCCTTACTGATGCAACGCTCCCCTTTCAGACAGAATACCCACTGAAATGGGCCACTGAACCAACTAGGTACTTGGGCATATGGTTCAGCAGAGATACAGATGAACTTTGGAAAGCGAACTACGGATGAGCAATAGAATGGCTGGAATCCAAAATACCGATCTGGAACAAACTCCCCCTTTCTAATGCGGGCCGCATCACAATAGCTAAAATTATTATACTTATTTTTAAATATTCCACTCCCCCTCACTGTTCAATTCTTCAAGAGATTACACTCCAATTTGATCACACGCACTTGGGCGGGTCGGTAACCGCAAATAGCCTATGATACTTTTACCCTACCCTTCTCGCGCGGCGGTCTGGGGGCCCCTAATCTCAAACTATATGCCTACTGCGCGCAGGCCAGCTTCTTGCACTTCTGGTTGCATCCCACCCCCTTCCAGCCACACCTTGCGCTTGAGGCGGATCTGGCCTCCCCTTGGCCGCTCCGCACATCCCTATTCCAGCCATATAAAGCGCCCAGAAAAGAGATTAATACCATGGAGGTTGTGCTCTGGGCTTGGGAGGGCATTCGCAAACAAACAGGCACTGATACTTTATATGCACCGTCAATGCCGCTGAAAATCCCTCTTTCCCCTGCTACATAATAAAGGCATGGCGTGGCGCGCGAAGACATTAGGAGTACGTAATAACGCAGATCTCTACCCGGATGGGCAGTTCCTTCCCCCGCCCACGCGTACTGAAACAGTGACACCCACTCAGCTTAACAGTCTACTGTACTATCAAATTCAGGCGACCTGCAACATGGCGCTGGAATATATTCACACTACCACTTCAAATCGTAAACTCATTACTAGGCTTTACTCGTTGACACTGGCGGCCTCCCCCATTGACGCGGAGCGCGCACACGGCGCATGGCTGGAAGACCTGATTACTGGGCCCACACCGGAGCAATGGCATTATTGTTGTTCTCAGACCGAAAGGCTCTCCCCCAACTACAGGCTAAGATTAATACAGTTCAAATTCCTACACAGGCTCTATCGAACCCCCATGGCCCTTTATAAAATGGGCTTAATTGCTGATGCACGCTGTATGCGCTGCTCTGCACCAGACGCGACATTTGCACACCTGGCTTGGACATGCCCCAAAGTGGCTACTTACTGGCATCCGATGTGCGAGATTATTAGCGCCGTCACCTCAGATCCCATCATGCCGGGCCCACTTACATGCCTACTGGGACATGTCAAAGAGATCCCGGATGCCAGCCGCCGACTGGTGGCGATGCTGCTGGCCAGACGCAGGGTGGCGATCCACTGGGGACGTAGGCCTGCACCGATGGCCAGGTCCTGGCTTGCTGATGCTGCATACTGCCAAACACACTTGACTGAATTCTGGAATCTCATGCCCCCTGCTAACAGACCACACGACATTCGGGCTCCTCTGATCGCCTATCTGCACGGCCTGGACGGCATTCCAAGCTTCCCCGACATGGGCCCCCAGGATATGCCAACCTAGGTAGAAATGCAAGTCAAAATGTGACCACATTTCGTAACCAACCATTCACATGGCTGTACACCACTTGTCTCTGACTGCTATATCCTCAGACACATTGCTTATTACATGATGTGCAATTGTATGCTTATGCTGGAGCACCTTTATTAATATGTACCGCCGTCTATTATCTGCTAAGATGCACTGTTTATATGCTTGTTTGTTCAAGTGTGTTAATTGCTATTAAAAAATTTTAAAAATTAAAAATGCTGCTGACAGATCCAAGAGTATCAACGCCCAAAAAAAAAAAATCCTGGGTAGACTACGAGATTGGCTAGCTGCCAATGAGATTCTGACACCCCTCCAAGCGGGTTTCAGAGAGTCCACAAGTACAATTGATCAAGTGTTCCGTTTACAAATGTTGTACTGGAAGACAGTTACATGATTTGATTTGATTTGATTGATTTGATTTGATTTGTCGACTTATATAGCGCACATATGCCCGAAGGCGTCTTGGCGCTGGGTTTGGCAGGACATATGAGGTGATGGGATTGAGCGATGCGTTATGGGTTTCCAAAGCTCAGTCGGAGAAGAGCCAAGTTTTCAGTAGTCTTCTGAAGGACATGAGTGAGGTACTGTTTTTTATCGGCATTGGCAAACGGTTCCAAGTTTTTGCTGTTCCCAATATGAAACTTCTTCCTCCCCAGCGAACCTGCCTGTACTTGGGTAATTGTAGCAGTTTTAAGTGAGAGGATCTGAGATTTCTGGCTGGTACGTACCATTTCAAGTGCGATCTCAGATATAGTGGTCCTTTACCCTGAAGTGCCTTATAGGCCAGACATTGTGATTTGAAAATAATTCTCTTCCCCACTGGGAGCCAGTGAAGGGCTCTCAATCTATGGGAGATTGCTTCATGTTTGGGGACGCCCAGTATCAATCTGGCGGCGGCGTTCTGCAGATGCTGCAGTCTTTGTAGATACTGGGATTGTAACCCTACATATAGGGCGTTGCCGTAGTCCAATCTCGAAAGGGCCAATGATGTCACCAACGTCTTTAATGCTTCCGGGGGTATGAAAGAACGAATCTTTCTGATCATCTTTAAGATCCCCCAGAAGGTGGATGAAAGCTTGTTGATTTGACCGTCAAATATCAGCTTGTCATCAAAGACCACACCTAGGTTCTTGACCTTGGAGACTGGCATCGGACAGTCTCCAAGGTTATCTGGCCACCATCTTGGTGACCAGAAAGACGGATCAGGGCCCAGTATCAGGACCTCCGTTTTTTCTCCGTTTAGTTTTAGGCAGTTAGTCTGCATCCAGGTGTTTACTTGTGACATGCAATTGTTAAAACGATCAGCTGTCGCATCCACATTATTTGACACTGACACAACCACCTGGGTGTCGTCAGCATAAGAGACCACCGAGAAGCCACATTGCCTAATAATCGAGGCTAACGGAGTCACATAAATATTAAAAAGTGTGGGGCTCAGAGAGGAGCCCTGAGGTACACCACACGGCAGTTCAAATGATTTGGATATAGAACCTCCCAGTTCTACTGAGAAAGTTCTGCCGGTTAGATAGGATGCAAGAAGATTGAGGGCGGATTCCTGAAATCCCAGCTCCGTCAATCTGCCAATTAATATTTCGTGGTGGATGCGAGGGGGATGACTTTACGTCATGTTTGTAGACCTGCGCTCTGCCTTTGATTTGGTACCAAGATAAACGCTTTGGCAGGTCCTTTCTGAGATGGGAGTGCCCAGTTATTTGCTAGATATCATAGTCAGGATGCATATCAACAACTATGCGCAGTTTAGGCATGGAAGCTCAGGTGAGCTAACTAATTCCTTCCCCGTAACCAGAAGAGTCAGACAGGGGTGCGTGTTGGCCCCCAGGTTGTTCACGCACTACATCAATGGCCTTGTCAAATTCCTGAACCAGTGAGATAATTATGCACCCAGATTAGCAAAGATAAGGGTTCCTGCACTCATGTTTGCGGATGACACTTTATTACTCTCCAAATCCCCAAAGGGACTCCAGAAGCTGTTGGATCAGTTCGAATGTTTTTGCCAAATGAGGGGATTGGAGATTAACATGAGCAAAACTAAGTACATGATCCTGAATCGTGGGCTTAGGACCAGGGCTCATCTTACCTTAGCAGGGGCCCCGCTGGACCGTGCGTGTAAGTTTGTGTATTTAGGCTTCACACTGTCTGAACATCCGGGGTGGCAAGCTCACATAATTAAAATTGGAGCAAGTAGCGGGAGGTATTATAAAGTTGTCGCGCAGCTCAGAGTACCGTCCCATCCTGCCAGCCATACAGATTTATAATCTAAAGGCCTTGTGGACAGCTGCTTATGATGCAGAGTTGTGGGGCATCCGGGCTTGACCCCATTGGCAATGGTGGAAAATTGCTTTATGCCTCAGTTGGTGGGTGTACCTGTAAGCACTCCTCTGCTTCAACTTAGGCTGGACTTTGGAATTAGAGACATCTCCGACAGACTGGCACTGCACCCCCAACTTTACTGGAGGACAATCTCAGCTACCCCAGAGATATCTGCCTATCACAAAGGGCTAGAGGAAATTTCGTCTCAAGTGGGCTCTTGCAGAATTCCATGGCTAAAGCATGTGAAGGGGACACTGACAGAGATTGGCCTTCATGGTTTATGCAGTATCCCGGACCAGGCTGAGGCTATTTCCAAATCATTTATCAAAACAGTATATTGACAATATAGAGATACTCTCTTACACAATCAGTTGAGGCATGGATCCTTACTAAATGCCTTTCTTACAGTTAAGGACTCCTTTAAACAGGAGGACTTTCTGGATGAAATAGAACCCCTTTTAGCTAGGCACCTGTAGTTGCAATTCTGGTATGGAACCCTGCCTCTCCAGACCTTTACTGCCAAGTGGGCACATATGCCATGGGCCAATGAGCTGCAGTGCTCAGCTATGGTGACAAAAAAGAAACTATTGAGCATATTATGTTATTCTGCCAAACCTATGTGACCTATAGGAGGTGCTGGATTATTCAGCTTAATCGGAATTTGGGAACTAGGGAGTACAAAGAAGCTTTCAGGATTTTGAGATACGATACAAGTAGATTGATGGTTTTTGCACTCTCTCGATTTCTGATGGGTGTGTGAAAATTTGCATAGTGGTGATCTGTAAAACAGTAACTGCAATTACTGCTAGAGAACAGAATGTGTAATACTTATTTAATAACGCAGGCACCTCTTTTAGAGTATATATATATATATTTTAATCTTTAGTTGCTTGTCAACTTATTTTATTGTGCATTAACCTATTTACAGCTTGATTTGCAGTTATAGGACTAGCTGGTTGTGCGATTCCTTAAATGAATACCACTAGTAAGGAAGATATACCTGGTACTTCTTGATTCGTTACTTAATCTACCCTGTTGTTGAGCATGTTTAGTAGAAAGGAGTTATTGTTTGTCTAAGGGCCTGATTACGATGACGGTGGGACTGCCACCGACAGCCCATTGGTGGCGGTCCCACTGCCATCGTAACACAGTTTACCGCCTGCCATATTACAATGGCGGGTGGATGGATGGCGGTCGGAAAGACCGACGTCACGCATCCGACGGGCTCAAGGAGCCCGTCGGTGCATCGGAGGGAGCCACAATCTTTACAATGTTGGCAGTGCCTGCCAGGCACCGCCGTAGGGATTATGATGTCCCTCCCCGCCGGCCGTTTCATGGCGGTTTACCCGCCATGAAAAGGCTGCTGGTAAGGGACATTGGGGGCCTGTGGCGGTCCCCCCTAACCCCTGGCCCTCAGACATGGGACCTGGGGTGCACCTATGGTACCCCCCTACATATCCCTGCACCATGTGGCAGGCACCGCATGGTGCCTGCCACGTAGTGCAGGGATATATACAGTGTCCCCTTTTTGTACTGCGGCATGTGCTGCAGCCAGCAAGCCCCGCCACAATACAAAATATAGGCATTGCGACCGCCGTGGTGGCGGGCGCATCCAAATGCCTATGGAGAGACCGCCGACATCCTGTTGGGTGGTCCCACCTCCAATAGGATGGCTGTCGGACAGAAGTCCGCCCGACATCCTAATCAGCCCCGTAATGTTTATTATATTGCACATTTCACATTACCTAATTTATCTGGTTTATTGTATGTTTTTGCTTTATCTGCTTTTATGCCTTATAGCCAAAATACATTTTTACTGACTGCCTGACAGCAAAGTGCTCCTCTGCCAACACCCGGAAATGAATGTTTATTTATAACAAAAGGCATCCTTGCCTTGGGCCGAGATCTTGGTCAGGCCACCATTGTTAATGTGTTATAGATAGCTTTGTCGCCATATGTACAAAACAAATAATCACATGTGCGCAATGTATGTATTAACCTTGTACTGATGTGTGAAGGTATCATGATAGTGTTGTTGCGAAGCTGGTTTGTAAGAAAGTATAGTTTCCTAGAAACGAATCCGCACTGTCACAGTTGCAAATTTGTGGCAAAAGTCATTGTGAAACCTGTGTATATGTAAAAATGGCAGTGTTACCCACTAGGCCTAACTAGGACACATGACACCCACTCCAAAGACATAAGTCGACTAAAAGCTATCTAAAAGAGCAAATCTTAGTGCTAAAAATGCAGCAGAATATGCAAAAGGAATCCTAAAATTTACATTTCGAAAAACAAGCTAAAAGCAGTTTAAAAGGCAATTATGTGATTTAGAAGCACAAAGCACAAAGAAGGCTGTCTTAAAAATATAAAAGCGTAAAAGGTCAATTTAAAATCAATTTAGGATGTTAAAATCAAGCCCAATAAAAAGTTCCCACCAAATGGAACGGCCAAATGTTTTTGTGTTCCGAGTGTTAAACTAAACAATTCTGTTCCCAGCGTCTGCAGACGATGATCCCAGAGACACATCTCGCAACCGGTTGAGCCTTGGGACATACATGTACTGATGGACCCCTTAAAGGCCCATATGTATAGCTGTCCACTGCATATTCCATTGCTCCTGGCCACAATGGCTGTTTTCGCTTCCTCAGCGGCTGCTGTGGGGGTTAGATGGGAACACATTTGCTCTATAAACCTGTTGCGATCCCAGGCACAAATCCAAGGCACACTCGAAAGTGCACAGCAGACAGTGGAACCAAGCAGCAGTGAAGCCATCAGGGGCGGCTCCACCATTAGGGTGGAGGGGCATCGCACCACTGCTTTCTCGCAGTGTGAGAAGCAGAAACATAAAATGGTAAAACTACCATTTTATGTTTCTGCTTCTCGCTCTGCGAGAAAGCAGAAGTGCCTGGTTGGGGGCGGGCGGGGAGTGGCTTGCCCACTGTTGTGGGCCCTGACTGTTTGGTCTGCCCTCTGGGGCTGACCAAACCAGGCATGCGCACTCTCCCTTTTTCTCTATGTAGGCTGCATGCAGCCTACATAGAGAAAATGGCCTTCCTACAGGCGCCCGACTGGGCACCGTCCGCACCAATCACAACGCTGCCATTGCAGCGTTGTGATTGGCTTAGGGGAGGGGAGGGAGGCTGCCTAGCTAGCTGACGCAGACCCGGCCGAGAGCAGCAGGAGCTGAGGCAGCGGTGCCTAAACCAGGGGGTAGGTACGTTTTTAAAAATTATATTTACCGTCTCGTTTCCCCCCACCCTCCGTCCCCCGCGAACGCGCATGACCCCCCCCTCCCCTCTCATGCACGCCGTGACTGGTTGTTTCTGATTCTAAGTATTACTTGCAAGGTGGAGTTGGGGTAGAAATAGTTGACGCTGTTTGGTACTTGATAGGTCCATAAACTTTATGATTGATGCCGATTATCACTGCTCGGGACGGTGATGACGTATCTTAAACATAGTGCCTATATAGGCAACACTCCCCACCCTATGCCAAATAGCATGCATGATGGAATAAATAAATACACAACACAATTTTTGTTTGGGAAAATATTGCTGCAGGTTTATTCCATACAAAAGTATGCAACATGGTGGGTTATCTTACAGGCGATCCAAGGGCAGGCAGCGGTGACTAACCTACGCTGCCCTGCCCGCCTGATGAGCCAACTTGCACTGTGGCCAACCCAATCAGTGCTACGAATTATGGTGTGATCCCCTTCCCTAGGATCACGTGGACCACTGGACCACCATCTTACTCACACCCCTTTCAGGGTGGAGCGTTGCAAGGCTTACAACCGCCCTAAGGACTAGCGGGGCGCTGACGAATTTCTTCCAGGGACCTCTTATGAGGACTCCTGGGATTTGGCACTGGCACCCCTATTGTGCTCCTGCAGAGGTACCCTTCTGCCTCCGGATCGCCCTGTAACTCCGCCTGTAACACAAAAAGAAAACATTACATTACAAGGTTCTACCTACCCCTGCTCACCAGCCACACGCCAGGTAAGCGGTAGGGCGGGAGACGGCGTGTCCGGTGCAAAGAGGGCGCCAAAAAGGCTGGGGGAGGTATAAGTACCTTCCCCCAACCCTCTATGCGCCGGAAATGACGCGGCCCGCGCGCGGGCTGAGGGACTCCTCCCCGGGTCCCCCGACTAGAGGGGGTGATGTTGTGCCTAGGTGGCCCACTGCGTGAGCTGCGGGCAGCCGCATAGTGCCTATATAGGCAACACTCCCCACCCTATGCCAAATAGCATGCATGATGGAATAAATAAATACACAGCACAATTTTTGTTTGGGAAAATATTGCTATAGGTTTATTCCATACAAAAGTATGCAACATGGTGGGTTATCTTACGGGCGATCCAAGGGCAGGCAGCGGTGACTAACCTACGCTGCCCTGCCCGCCTGATGAGCCAACTTGCACTGTGGCCAACCCAATCAGTGCTACGAATTATGGTGTGATCCCCTTCCCTAGGATCACGTGGACCACTGGACCACCATCTTACTCACGCCCCTTTCAGGGCGGAGCGTTGCAAGGCAAGCCCCCGGTTGTTCAGGCTTACAACCGCCCTAAGGACTAGCGGGGCACCGACGAATTTCTTCCAGGGACCTCCCATGATGACTCCTGGGATTTGGCACTGGCACCCCTATTGTGCTCCTGCAGAGGTACCCTTCTGCCTCCGGATCGCCCTGTAACTCCGCCAAAGCTCTGGAGGCGGCCCCTGTGGCCTACAGGGCCCCCCACCAATACTGCAAATTTTCTCACCTGCAACCCCCTATTTCCAGGGCCTCCTTCATGTCCAGTAGGAACAGATCCATGCCCACCTGTGACAAGTGCACCCCATCTTTGTCAAAATAACCTTTGGTGTTCGCCTGGATTAGCCCGTGCCTGATGAAGCCAAAGCCCCTTTGGTCTGTGAACCTGCGAATGGCGCTGTTTATCCTTCTCCGGGAATGTACAACTGCCTCACAAGACCTGTAGGAATGTGATGGCCTCCCAGGAGGGAGCTCTACTCTTAACCACAGCTATATTACCCTTCAAGCTAATGTAGGCTCCAACCTCCTGCAACCTGTAGTTGCAATCCTTCTAGCACTTTATGTGCCTTAACACCTGTTTCCCCAATTTATGGGACAGCAGCACACTTGTTAGATGACCGCTTCCACAACCAGCCTATCTACTATGGCTATCGGGGCGGGGAATTTTATGCTTAACTGAAGCAACCCGTAACCTGCCCTGGAAGCAGAGTGCACATACTTTGTTGGAGTTGACCAGACCTTTGCACAGACCTTTTTGATTGCTAAACCATGGCGAACAGGAATGTTCATATTGCGCACACTATTGCAGTCACAGCACCCTTTTGGAGTGACAACTTACGCCACCTACCAGGCTTGCTTAACTAAAGCTCGATCACCGATACACACATACCTGCTAAACAGCTGTGACCCTTGGTGCTCAATCCAGCTATAGATCTAGTTCACTTTGTTATCCAAGGAATGATTGCCCTCCACAAAATCAAAGCCGCATATGAGCATATTGCCTTCACCTACTGAGATCGAGGTGCAGTGTGTGCTCTGGAATCGTCAGCAATGGTGCTTCAAAACCATATTTCTAGACGCTATTGGAGCCACGGCACCCATTCTGGCATAACCAACTGACGCAACCCACCTGGCTAACTTGCCGCTGCAAGATTTTGATCTTATCCCCATGCTCTCATGGTTACCGGTGCACATCTTCTATAGGTCTTGACCCCACTCTATTTATGCCGATTCCTGCAATGTACCCTTCTGCCCCTGTATGGGTGACTAAAATACCTGTGACATTGCAAATCCCACTGCCCTCATATTCATACATGGCCTCCTAGCCTGCAAGCACCCTCGTCTGACAGAAGTCTATCTGCTGTGCCGCCCGTTCAATGTCCGCACCCTGGCGCAAGACGTCCCGTTCTATACTTTTGTTAAAGGATCACCTTCAGTGAGGCTAGAGTGAACGGTTGTATGTTGCCACCAAAATCCATGTGTATGGGTAGCTGGTCCCTGATTTAATTCCTAGTAGTCTATGTGTTATGCCATACTCCTTTTATGCCTTTTTTCAATGGCCGTTAACCCGCTCACACAAGTGACCTGCTGGTAGCAAGCCCAGTGTAATCTGTAAGTGGTAATGTAATACTCCTAACAACTGCACTGAGGGCAAGCCACCCTCTCTGCTACTGGTGTCTGACTAATCGGCCATAAAGGCCTTAGCAATACTGCACGGTCAGCAAGTCACGCCCACTGTACAGTTGTAATTTAGTAATTTGTGGTGCTGACAACCGCTGGGGCCTAATACCGGGCTGTGTGTATGCGGCCCAGGATGAACTTAAACAATTGGCTTGGTGTGGATGGGTTGTTAACGTTGCCTGGCAAGAAGTGCAATACCTTTAACAAACCCCTCCTGGCAAGATGTGCCAACGCAGGTAGAAGTAAGATTTATATCCAGCCCACCTTACTTTCCTCTCACCCAGTATCTGTGTATAGCGCTTGTTGGAGCATAACAAGACGCTTGTGTATTAGTTAAGTGCAAGTGCTCCCGTGAGCATGTTGCTGCTGAATAAGAGAAATTTGTTACCCCGCTCACTGATATTCATTTTAACAACCAAAGAAGGATGAAAGGTTGATTGAACCCAACGGGGGTTAGATCCTATGACCATGAGGTCGAACCCACCACCAGACCCAAAAGGTAAATCGGTCCAGGTTTCCTTTGCCATGACCCCTCCTGGCCCTTTGAACTCACGTTTTAACCCGTAAGTGGCCATTTGGCTGACACCCCAGCGAGACCTGGCAGTCGTATTTAACCTATATCCTTACAGCATAACAACACTCACCACTGCAGATGCCTTGGTGCGTGAGCGTCCGCTGGTCGCACTAGTCAATAGAGCGATTATTTAAATTAATATGATACTGTGTAAATGAATAAACTATGCACAGGCAATTGACACTTTCACACGTTCAGTAGATGTGAAAGATTTTGGACTAGTCCATCAAAATTAAGCCAGTCACCACCCTAGGTGAAGTCTTGCACTCCCAAACGTCTGCTAATGTAAACCAGAGAGCAGACAAGTACAGTGAGAACAGGAGGGAAACAATCTGTACAAATACCTGCCCTTTCTTGAATACTGGGAATGCCAGATTATTATTGTTTTTTAATACATTGTAGCCTATTTGTGCTCTAGCCCAGTGTTCCCCAACTTATTGAACCGTAGCCCACTTGTTAGATGACAACTTTCACAACCCGCCTGGCTGCCATGGCTATAGGGCGGGTGATTTTAGCATAACTGAAGCAACCTGTAACATGCCCTTGTTTACAGAGTGCACCTACTCTGCTGCATCGACCAGACATTTGTGCAGGCAGTTTTGTTGATAAACTGTGGCGAACAAATGAATGGTGTCACTCTGGTTTCTGTGACTGTATGTCTATTGTGCATCTGCCACTGAGTACCTTGATTTGATTTGGCTGTGTAAAACACATCCGCTGTGAGACTAATATGCTCCCTATCTGTGATACTTTATATTATCAATAAGTGTAATGATAAATCATACATACGACCTCCGAAGGAAGAAAGGCTGAGTGGGCCTGCCGGGATCTGAACCTGTGACCATGAGGTCATACACCCACAACTACATTCGGTGCCTTGGTCCGTGGCCACTAACCCCGTGTCTGCATTCTATACAGGGAACTAATGCTTTTGTGTCCCTAAAGCAGGGAGTGACCACGCGTGCAGCGCTCATCACTACAGATTAATAATTATCTGCACTGGAAAGCAGAGATGGAAGTGCAGGTGGGTATTGCCTGATGAGCTGATCTGAGTGCTGCCCCTTGCTGCTGGGTCATCCTACCCTATTAAAGCACCCTCTGAAAGACCAGGGAAAAAATGTTGTCACCCTCTAATCTATCCTTAGTAGTTTCCACGTGGCTCATGATGACAAACATTAAATCATTGTTCTAAGTGAGACTTCTGGATTTAACTTCTACGCTGCCTTAAAGGACCACACAGACCAGCAGAGTGGCCCAAAGACCTGCGATCTGCATTGTACACTTATTTAGCAGGCGTATAGATCCGCAGCTATATCCTCTTTGAGTCAACGTTTCCACTGGGCAAAACCTCTGGTCCTTCGAGGCAGCAATAGCTCCTAACCCCATAATAAGTTGGTCACAGGACACCGCTGCCCGAAGTCCTCTCCCAGAACGGCGACCCCACTCTATGGCCCGCCCCGTCCCCCACCATGTGGCTGTGAAGTGTACCAGGCTAAGCGCAATGCGTTGCCTTCCATTCATGGTGGGGAGCAAACCTTCCCGCCAATCCACTTGCTGGGAAGTACGGGCGATGCGCAAGATCGCTGCACCAACCGGTATAACTCTGGCACCAGCCAAATTACCAGTACACAACCACTGGATTTGCCCGAAAAGGAGGGGGGGGCGACGAGCCAATATGTCAGCAAAGCCGAAGGCAAGGGCAAACCACAAGCTTTGAACCCTATGAAGCATCCTTGAAATGATCCCCGCTGAAGGAGTTGTGAGGGATGTCACTGATCGACCAAAGGGTGGGGACTGGCCCGAGTCTCCGTGCCCAGAACCCCCCAAAGACACCATAACACCCAAAGTTATTGCTCACAGACCTGAGCGCAGGAAGACGCACTGGCCAGTCCTTCCAACGGACCTCTAACCCTCTAACGGCGTGTCCGGCGCAAGAGGGCGCCAGAAAGGCTGGGGGAGGTATAAGTACCTTCCCCCAACCCTCTATTGCCGGAAATGACGCGGCCCGCACGCCGGGCTGAGGGACTCCTCCCCGGGTCCCCCGACTATAGGGGGTGATGGTGTGCCTAAGTGGCACTAAGGGGGCCGTCCTTTTAGGTGGCCCACTGTGGGAGCCGCGGGCAGCCGCAGACTTGGCTGTGTTAAGTAAGAATCACATTGCATGCTGGGATTTTGAGTACGGAACACCCAAGTAGGGACGTAATGAACACGCTTGGTTTAAATACACGATGCACTTTTTTTTACCGTGGGGCATGAGGAGGACGGTGGTGCACGTTTTTGAGCCAGTCACATTGGGTGGCTTGGATTTAATTCTGACATGACCGGTATTCGCATAGATGAGCACTAACATTTCGGGGTCTGGAGCTCGGGTTTTTGAAATGTATTCTGTTGCACTTCAGGAAGGATGGGGTACATGTCTACATTTTAACCACTTACACAGCTATTTTAATCTTTCCTTACATTGGCCTTTTGGGAGTGTCACTACTGTTTAACTGATTCGGGTTCATGCTGAAAAAAAAGCCTGAGAGAAGCTGCAGCCGGATTGGTTAGGTTGGAGAGGAAACAGAGGTTTCCTCGGATCTCGGCCGGGGACTGCAGCCTCAGAGCGAGGTAGAATTGCCGCTGGGCAATGCATCATCGGTGGTAAGCAGGCGGCGCAGGTAAGTAGCCGTCGGGGGTGCCCACGAGCTCCATGCACAGGGCACTGCCATGCGGTGGCTTTATTGTATAGTACCGTGCCACCATGGCTCTGAGGGCGGGCTTCGGCTATGCAGGGGTCCGTGGTTCTGCGACAGAAATCTGCACGTATCAACTTTTCCCTTCTCCAACAAGCACTCTCCCAGCTGGCCACTTGAAGTGCAAACAAAGAGAGGGAGAAGCGACACTTTGAACTGAAGCACACTGCTCTCCAGTATACACACGAACTGTATACAAACAAAACTCCATAAACAGAATACCGCCATACAGTGGGAAACACCAGAATATTAAACGCACACAAAACGCTCACAGCGTCTGCAGACAAAAAACGCATTGACACAGAAACAGAAGTATACAAATAAAGAGAAAACAGTCGCAAACAGCATGCACATAAATACATATGTGCACAAATATACACAGAACCGTTAACACTAACAGAAAGGAACATACACAGAAAAGACAAAAACAAATTAGGAGGGAGAAACATACACGCACACAAAGTGAACATACATGCTAATGCACACAAGCAGGTTAAGAGTAGATAGAGACACATACAATCATGCATACATATGAACAGTATACAGAGAACAAGACAGCATCCACATAATCCCTCTCAGGCACTGAAGTAAACACGCATATCTCACCCGACACACATACAAGCCAGTTCTGTCATCTGAGCATTGTAAGAGGGCACCTCTATAATAATTTTAAACAAAAAGAAGTACGCTGTTCCTCAACATGTGCAAGTCAGACCTACAAAATGTAGGTCAGTGTGCAAGTACTGTCCCAGGCACCCAAGAAAAGGGGGGGGAAGAACCCCTTTCGGAACTAGGGCCCTCACACACCCAGCAAGCTAGGTGTCATGCTTCATCATATGGGCCTGCTCCTCGTCGGGTCGGCGCTGCAATACCCGACGGGCACCCATAAATGGGGCTCTTTGCCGGAGATCTTTTATTCCTGCCGTATGGGTGCCGTGGGTGTGAGGGGCCTAGTGTATGTGTAGATGTGTTGATTTAGTGAAATTAAAACAAGTAGGGAATCCTTTTAGAACAATTTTAATCTGGGGGGGATCCCTGCCTGGTTAAAAATAAAGATAAGGAGAGGCGACTGTCAGGCTATCAAGAGTCAAGAGGCGCTCTGCTCCTAGATGGTCGACATGTTTCACGCCTATCTGTCTTAAGGATCAGGCGGCGTTTCTTCAGGACCGTGACTTAAACTATCTACAACTAATGGTGTATGCCACTAAATAATATAAAACTGTGGTTTGGTACCAATTTACCTACTACCACGAAGGTGCAGCATATTACCTGTGGGCAATGGGACAAACCTGCATGAAAGAACGTGAGAAAACAATAGTTTATGGTAATGCCCAAATGGTGCTGACTGCATGTCAATTGATGAGGGGTTAATAGCCCCATACAATTTATTCCTTGTATTGAAATGCCGGCGGTCAATAGTTTATATAAAAAAACAGAAAGCAACAAACAATAAATAATAAGAGAAGAAGAGGAAGCAACAGAGGGACTCTCGTTGTTACTTGGTAAGTGACATCATAAGTATGTGATAAAACATGCCATTGTGAGCGGTGGTGAACTTAGCTCTAGGACTCACCTAAAATTGGTGAACATTTCGCCCCATCTGCTTCAGCACAAATAATGACATCTATATTAGGATGTCTAATCAAAATTGGGAGGCAAGCATGTTTATGGAAGGTTAGAGACAGGTCTTGTACTGTCTGCTCGCAGAAAAACAGACCCAACTCTCTGGGACCTCGTCCGGTAAAGAGAGCGTAAGGGAAGTGTGTCAGGGCAGTTACGAAGCAACCCCTGAGCAAGCCCTCTTTACCCCATGTCGGAGCGGAGTAAGAAGGGACAGGGGGCGTGGCGCGGGTACCCAATTCCCACATACCAGTCCCAAAACCCAACGGGTTCACGCAGCTGGTCTCTGTGTGAAAAAAGCCCCGCTCCTCCGCCCACCACAGATTGGGGTAAAAAGAGAGAGAGAGCGAGCGAGTAAGGCCCAGGAGGTATTCTTCAGATGAGAGTACGGATACTACCAGAAGGGGGTCATCAAGTAGTGACTCGAGCACAGGTAGTTGGGGTGGTAATAGACAGAGAAGAGGAAACCACCCTCACTTTCCTAATTACAACCTACCGAATTTCCAGGGGCCACCTCAACCCTTCTGGCCTTTCCCGATATATCCTCATGGCCCACAACAGTACTTTCCCTCTAGCAACCCACCTTTTTTAGGCAGAGGTTGGGGCAGAGGAAAAGGGCGCAACAGAAGAGGTGAACCGAAAACTGTCCAATGGCAAGGCAACCAGCAAAGCTCAATGGATACACGGAGCAAAACACAGAACAAGAGACTTTAGTGGTCAATTTATCACATCGCTCATTGTCTGAGACTGAATTCAAAGTACTGGAGAAGGGACTTGGCTTTGTCCCCACACCCAAAACGGATAAATTCAGGGATCTGAGAGAGGTGCAGAACTTCTTTAGAAAAATCCGCCTCAAGGCATTTTTTCAAGACAAACCTAACCCTGCTTTACAAGATTCAGGGTTAAGGAATCCATCTACCTTTACCCCTAACAGCAGTATGGTTCCCGTGGAAGTTCTTACTTTTGAACAAGCGGTTCTCAAAGACCTCCAAACCACCACTGTGGGGCCTCCTTCTTTTCACAACTTATCAAGAAACGAGAGACTAGCGGTCAAGTCCCTGACTGATGATATCAGCATCACCATCAAACAGGCAGATAAGGGTGGGGCCATTGTCATACAATCCACCACGGATTATGATCAGGAGTGCCTCCGCCAATTGAGCAACAGGAAATTCTATACCCCCATCGCTGTCAATCCTACTACTAGACTTACCACTGAGATCTCAATAATGGTATTCGAGGCAGAAAACAACGGGTGGTTGAGTAAAAGAGAAGCTGACTTCCTTATAACCAAAGAATCACGTACGCCATACTTTTACACCCTCCCCAAAATTCATAAGGGGACAACACCAGTTCCTGGGAGACCAATTGTCTCAGGAATAGGCTCAATACTCCAACCATTATCGATCTTTTGTGATCATTTTCTCCAACCTCTGGTGAAACAGACTCCCTCATATGTGAGGGATACGACTGACATACTATGTATAATGGGAGAAATAAGGGACACACGAGACATTGACCTGTTGGTTACGCTGGATGTGGTGCAGCTCTATACCAACATACCACAAAGAGCTACACTCACTGTTATAGAAACAGCACTGAAACAGGTAGATTGGTCGTCATCCACGCCAATCACCCTTATTATGCAATGTGCTACTTTAGCATTGACAGAGAACTTCTTCGAATTCAAGAATCAACTTTTCCATCAGTCCCAAGGTACTTCTATTGGGAGTACCTTTGCTCCAAGTGTAGCCTGCCTCTACATGGCGGCCTTCGAAGAGGAGGTTATTTACCATCAGAGTAACCCCTACCTGAATAACTTGAGACTGTGGAAAAGATATATCGATGATATTCTTGTTTTCTGGAAAGGTGACTTGAATACATGCAAGGAGTTTTGCAACTGGATCAATACGAAGAATGAATATCTTAAGTTTACTAAGACCATTTCAGCCACCAGTATATCATTCCTTGACCTTAAAATCAGCATTCATGATGGACACTTGCAGACCTCCTTGTATAAGAAACCTACTGACAGGAATAGTCTGTTGTCATACCACAGCCACCACCCACGAGCGTTGAGGGATAATTTGCCCTTTGGGCAATTTCTCCGTATTAGGAGAAATTGTAGTACCATCACCGACTACAGAATAGAGGCTGAGTCATTAGCAGAGAATCTTATCAAGAGACATTACCCCCACATCATGTTGATAAATCATTAAAAAGAGCAAGGAACAATAACAGGGAGGCCCTGTTAGAAGTAAAACAAAAGGAACCGAGTGAGATTTTGACCTGTGTGACCTCTTTTACACCAGGATCTAACAGACTTAAGAAAGTCATCAACAAGCACTGGGGGATCCTTAATACGGGGTCCCTTGAGATCCCTAAACCCAGATTTGCCTTCAAACGAACGAGTAACCTGAAAGATATGCTCGTACACACAAGACCAAAACTGACACACATAAATGTACAAAGAACCTTATGGGACCTTCCCCCAGTGCAGGGCCACTATCCCTGTGGCTCCTGTGCCGCCTGCCCACAAACTAAACCAACAAAAGAGATTGTACTAACAGATTCCTTTACCTGGAGGATACACACCCACACTAATTGCAACACATCCCAATGTATATATTTGCTGATATGCCCTTGTGATAAAAAGTACGTGGGCATGACTATGAGGGTGGTTAAGAATAGGATCTCGGAACATAAGAGTAATATCCGTTGTCAAAAAACCACCACTAAACTGTATACCCATTTTAAGGAACGCAACCATTCCCCTGAAAGTTTACGATGGTTGGTCCTGAGGCACACCCTCACATCACAAAATCGGCACTATTTAGGATTGAGCAACGATGGGTGCATCGCCTGGGCTTAGACCATCAGGGATTAAATGATGAAATACCATGGGGTTCCCTGTCCTAGGTCTATTGATGACGATGAACTTTCTGTATTCAGGTTGAGGTCCTTTAATTACTCCTTGATTATTATATATCCATATATATGGAGCTTACTACATCTTCAGGGAGTCCTTATTCGTAAACATTCTGATCGACAATTTATGGACTATACTCGCGGTACAATTACATATTGACTCGTGATGACATAATGTGTAAATTTCCTATTGAGCCCTTTAACACATGTGTCATTCGACTATATCTTACTATGTGTGCCTTGATCACCATTTTGGCCAATGGTATTTATCACAGCCTCTTTTTATGTCGACATTGTTTTGTGTTGTAATATTGGGGATGGACTACTATCCGCTCCAAGAAGGCCGACATGCTTTTCATCACTCGCATCAACGCACGCTGATAGATCACATGATACGGCTGATAGATCACATGATACACCTGCCCGGCAGCTGTTTCTGATCAGCTTCCCGCCACCCTCGTACGGCTAGCGGCTTGGTGCATATAAGCGGGATTGTTTGGCCGCTCTGCACCATCCCGGCTTCAGCGCGAGGGGTAGGTGAGCTGCGTGGCTTCTAATGGAAGCGGGTGAGTTTTGTCTAGCTTTTAAAGAATGAAAACCCAGCACCCTGTGACGACTAGACTAAGGTAAGCGGGTAGCTTTGATGGTGGTTTGGTCTGTGGCGTAATTACTGAATCTACCCCTGGGCCTTACTCGCTCGCTCTCTCTCTCTTTTACCCCAATCTGTGGTGGGCGGAGGAGCGGGCCTTTTTCACACAGAGACCAGCTGCGTGAACCCGTTGGGTTTTGGGACTGGTATGTGGGAATTGGGTACCCGCGCCACGCCCCCTGTCCCTTCTTACTCCGCTCTGACATGGGGTAAAGAGGGCTTGCTCAGGGGGTTGCTTCGTAACTGCCCTGACACACTTCCCTTACGCTCTCTTTACCGGACGAGGTCCCAGAGAGTTGGGTCTGTTTTTCTGCGAGCAGACAGTACAAGACCTGTCTCTAACCTTCCATAAACATGCTTGCCTCCCAATTTTGATTAGACATCCTAATATAGATGTCATTATTTGTGCTGAAGCAGATGGGGCGAAATGTTCACCAATTTTAGGTGAGTCCTAGAGCTAAGTTCACCACCGCTCACAATGGCATGTTTTATCACATACTTATGATGTCACTTACCAAGTAACAACGAGAGTCCCTCTGTTGCTTCCTCTTCTTCTCCTATTATTTATTGTTTGTTGCTTTCTGTTTTTTTATCTAAACTATTGACCGCCGGCATTTCAATACAATGAATAAATTGTATGGGGCTATTAACCCCTCATCAATTGACATGCAGTCAGCACCATTTGGGCATTACCATAAACTATTGTTTTCTCACGTTCTTTCATGCAGGTTTGTCCCATTGCCCACAGGTAATATGCTGCACCTTCGTGGTAGTAGGTAAATTGGTACCAAACCACAGTTTTATATTATTTAGTGGCATACACCATTAGTTGTAGATAGTTTAAGTCACGGTCCTGAAGAAACGCCGCCTGATCCTTAAGACAGATAGGCGTGAAACATGTCGACCATCTAGGAGCAGAGCGCCTCTTGACTCTTGATAGCCTGACAGTCGCCTCTCCTTATCTTTATTTTTAACCAGGCAGGGATCCCCCAGATTAAAATTGTTCTAAAAGGATTCCCTACTTGTTTTAATTTCACTAAATCAACACATCTACACATACACTAGGCCCCTCACACCCACGGCACCCATACGGCAGGAATAAAAGATCTCCGGCAAAGAGCCCCATTTATGGGTGCCCGTCGGGTATTGCAGCGCCGACCCGACGAGGAGCAGGCCCATATGATGAAGCATGACACCTAGCTTGCTGGGTGTGTGAGGGCCCTAGTTCCGAAAGGGGTTCTTTCCCCCACCTTTTCTTGGGTGCCTGGGACAGTACTTGCACACTGACCTACATTTTGTAGGTCTGACTTGCACATGTTGAGGAACAGCGTACTTCTTTTTGTTTAAAATATTGATAGGGCATGTACGCTGGACCTCTCTAAACAGCCCTTAGTTCCCTAATTTCTTGAACAATCACCTCTATAATAACACAATGAAAAATCATGCACTGCGGTGTACGGCAGAACGGACCTCATAAGAATGTGCGCAACACACAGCTCCCCTCACGTGACATATGCAGGCCTTTATGCACGGGATCCAGGCTAGTCGCCCAACCCCTAAGATTACACGTTTACAGACACGACAAACAGTACTGCGTGGGCAGAAGAGGGAAGTTATAATTCAATCCCACCTTGAAACACACAGATGAGTGAACTTTTAAACTACATTGAGATAATAATAATGCATGAAAAGTGCACATTCTTACTCCAATGATCCGACTATACAGAGGCAGAGTGTTCGCTAGAAAGGAGCTCCTTGAAGGAGCAAGTGTTTTGAAGGCCATGTGTTTTGCGTGATGGCGCTATGTGTTGAACGCATGTAAAATTGCACAAAGACGTGTACGTGTGTTTATTTATTTATGGTCACTTATTGCTTAACCCCTTTCACGGAAATGCTTCTGTGGGTGACCGTCAAAAGCGGTGCGTGACCCGTTACCACCAGTGTTTGGTGTTTGATATGGCACTGTGGCACTGCCCCCTTACATCGGAAAATGAAAAGAGTCCAAGCAGTTTCTTTTAAATAACTTTGCATCGTGCGTGAATACAAGGAAGGGTTTCTTTGAAACTGCATTTCACTGTGCCAGGTGTTGGCTTTTGACTGGGCTCCTGTGGCTGCCGAAGGGGTTGTCATAGGAGAGGCACACACTGTGCAGGGTATGTGTCTGCCAATCATTAACTCAGGGAGCGGGCAGCCCGCGTCCACGGCTCTGTTTGCATCAAGCCCGAGCCAGCATGTTTCCATTTTGCCTCTTTTCAGTGCATTTACGCCGACCTCTAATTCCCAGAACCAAATAATTCTCCAATTATGGTTTCTTTTTTTGGGGGGTCACCAGTGTATTACTGGAGGACGCCCATGATAAGCTCTGTATTTAGCACATATTTTTTACCCAGGGAAACGAGTGCAAAAGTCGGTAAAATGTTCCACTCTTTTTTCTGACTGCTTAACTTTGCTATTTTACATAGTTTAGTTGCTTCCTTTCTTCTTGTGTCTGGCGCTATAGACTCGTAAAGTGTTGTGGGTGCAAAATCCAGGTCTAGTGTCAAGGTATGAGGTGGGGCTCTGACAGGTCTCTTGGATGATTCTTTATAGCCATGCCTTGTCTTATTTTACAACACTCTACTGTGCAGTATCCCTCCCAGCTGCCTTTAACATGGCCTTCCAATCACCATACTGTGCTGAATCCCTTGCTGCTGCATTTAGCATATCCATTGAACGCTATATAGCGCTGTATCTCTCACAACTCCCTTAAGCATGGTCTTCATCACTATACTGTGCCTTATCACATGAAACTACCTTTTTTGCATGGACTTCCACCACCATGCTGTGCATTTTCTGTTACAGCTGCCTTTAGCATTGTTAACCTTTACCTTACTGTTCGTTATCACTCTCCACTGCCTTTGGCATAGTCTTCCATCACCAGGAGCTTTGAGGAGCAAAGAAGCTACCTGAGGCTTAAGCTCCAAGCGTCTCTTATTGACGGTCGGCCTCGCTCGCTACGCTCGCTCGCTCGCCATAGGGCACTCATCCTGAACTTTTACGCCCCACCACTTTCAAATATCACCAGCCGCCAATGGAAGCCCTAATGGCCGAAATGATAAGAACCAATGCTCATTCAGTTCTCGAAGCAAGGGCGCACCAAAGCAATGCGCCATGTGCTCACTGCACGGTAGCACATGAGGTAGTGCCAGCTCCATTTGATCTCGAAATAGAACATCCATTGCGTAGTAAAAATATTAAAACAACTGTCCGGCATTCAGGAACAGGACCAGCGGAAGACCTCCAAAGATGCTCCAGATGACAGAGTGAATAAAAGGTAGAATGACACTCTGGAAGGTGCTAACCGACCCAAAGCCTATACTTTTGAAAAAATTTGCTATTCCCTTTCTACTAGACATGTTAAAAATACAATGCACCAACTCTTCAAAATGCTGTGGGAAGTTAGTGCGGAGTAGGACCTATATTTCTGAAGAGGACGTTGCCACCTGAAGATCAAATGTCTCCTTAGCAGAAGTTAAGGCTGTTGTATTCCGCTTTAGGTGTCCGTATATAGGTTTTCCTGAAACATGTCCTTATATAGGAACAATTCGCATTGCCCTTATATAGGCATAGAATCCCAGTCCTTATTTAGGCATTGGCCGTGCACTCCAAATACAGGCATGGTCACCGACATCCGTCCACCCTAACGTCACAACGAGTTCCTAGAAACCAGACCCTTAAGCTCTTGGGAGTTCACCTAGCACAGGATTATTGATTTCTCCAAGAACTCATCTATTATGCATGAACCGTTATACCTTAAGGGTTCATTCCTGACGTCTTCCTCTGTCCGACTTCACGTCAATGCTAACATTCCAAGGCACCTACCAGGTATAAATATACCTTCCCTTGCCCAAGCAAGTTAGGAGGAGACCTCGACTTTAGAGGAGCCCGTATCCCGGCCTGACGCACTGAGAAGACGCTGTCATTCCTGCTCGCAGAAGAATCCAGCTTCCAGTGTTCTCACTCCCTTCGCGGGTTGTTAGAGTTCCAGATCCGGAAAGAGATTCCCACCTCTCTCATTCACAAGGTATGGAGCTGACTAGAACCTAGAGGGACTCTTGGCATACTAGACTTAAAATACTCTTAGTAGTCCATACTAGAGAATACTCCACCTACTTCTTACCTTTCCCTACACCTAGACTAGGTTAGGTACATTGGGGTAGAACTAGCTTAGAGAAGCATCGTATGAGTACTCGCATTTTTAGCTCATGTTATTTATGTACGTGAATATATGCTAAAAGATAATGCTAGCGCAGTATTATTTATTTCTACTGCTTACGCTGTACATTATTTATCTTGCATACTGTCTTGTGATCATAACAGCACATATCTCTTACACGAGAAACAAGACTGTTCAATAAAACCTCTTTATTGAAACGCCCGTCTTTTCTTTCTGTGTAACTCTGTGGAAACTAAGCATGCACGATTAAGCTGAGTGAAACTGTTATATATTGTTTCCACGATTCTGAGACGTGTTCCGTTTCTAAAGGGAAACAAAGTAGTAATGGTTATGAGGTTGCCAGAAACTACTCCTTCTTGTTCTCAAGGAGTTTCTAGTGGCCTCTGAGCTAGCTGGCACAAAGTAATTAAGTTTAATATACTCGATAGGGACATACCGACCTCAGTCCTATGTCAAGCCTATAGGGTATATTATTCCAATGCGCAGAGCCTATTAGGGAAATAGGAACTACACTACATGGCACCCAACGTTTGGTAAGGCAGTAATTTAACGTTAGATACTGAGTAACTCAGTCGTGCTTTTCTCTCAGATACCCCTACTCACATACTCCATAAGACGTCTGGAGTGGGTAGGGTTAAATATCCGCCAAAGCTAAATAGGACAAAAAACCTATAGATTAGCTATTTTGGTTTAATCAACGTTGAAGGATACAGTGTTTCAAAATATTGTGCACCTTATCTTTTGTTTCCTTGAAACTTGCTCTACATTTTTCAAAAAACAAATGTCCACACGCGGGGACAATGACACCGAGAACGGTGTAGCTGCGGCTGACCCAGTCGTAACAGCTTTTAACATTACAGGTTTAAATGAAACCGAGGAGGGTGTTATAGACATCCATCCAAACTTAAGAAGAGCCATCACTCTAAAACTTATAAAACACGGCCTACCACCAAGAGGCGGTAGAGCAGTTTTCATGATAGAGGCACACAAATCATTTCAGACAGAGGTATTCTATTCATGGATAGTATTCCCTGAATCAAATCCAGTAACAAAACTGTTTCACTTCTACAAAGAAGATGAACCACCAGAGGAATATATTCCTTTCGAGGATAATGAAATTCCACTAACATACCAGGAGCATCAGCTCTGGTTTAAAGGTGCCCTAAAACATCACAAAAACATTACCAGGCTCGGTCCACTAGGTAGACCAGGAGCAACATGGCCGATTCTAGCCGGCTACACTCCTCATCCTGACCTCGATATAATGTCAGACGAGGAATTACTTACTCAACTTACAGAGTTAATAAAAATTTACAGACAATTAGTCCAATATGTCATGCGGACTTTCACAGTCCAACCACCATTGACCATTTCAAATCAAACCCCTCAACAGGGGAATACACTAAAAATTACACCACAGACTCTATACGCAGTCATGGGTAAAATGCCCACAAAACGTGAGCAAATTCCATTCTGGGTAGCTCAAAAAATTACTCAAATCGAAGCTGTATTTCCTAATACTAGCCCTTATGAGAAACACAGAATCCTAACAATCTGTTTACCAATGGGGATCACACCACAACTGGAAGACTGCACCACTTGGGGCTCAGTCTTTGCTGCCATCTGTACTAAAACACATGGTGTTCCGTCAATTGCAGTAATACCAGATGTCCTGAAACAAATTCAAAACGAATACGGGGCAGAGCCTGCTCTGAATTTAGGTATGAAATTACTGAAAAATTTTGAGCAGGTCTCAACAATAATATTATCTAATATTAAAGGGGAGGCAGCATCAGTGGCGATCCGCCAACGATTAAGGGAATTTGATGTTACAGAACATCAAAAAGAACTACCCAGAATAATAGAACAATCTTATGCAGAATTAGGCAGAGATAGTTTGGGTGGAAGACCATTGAAGCCAAAACTATCTGAAAGTCCTGAGAAGGACTCTATTAAAGAAACTCCTACATCTTCTAAAAAGAAGTGGGAAACTAATAAACAAAATTCAAACGAGAAACGTTCTCAATCTCGAGGTAGGTCTCCTCAAAAGGAGCCCTCTGAAAGGAGGTATAACCTCAGGAATAGGGATAATTTAAGGAAGCCTGACAGGTATCAAGATACTGATACACGTTCCTCTCGTACCTTTCAGATATCGTCACAGACATCGGAAAGAAGAGGACGGTCAGAACATAGAGAAGAACGCGTGAAATCCAAAGACAACAAACACGTTCAGAAAAATAAATCAAAACCTCAATTCTCAAAAAGAAGGTAGCAGGTCTGAAGATCAGACATGCCGAGAATACTGAGAACACAACTCAAGAACGGAGAATGGGCTCAGACAATGCTGGACAGTGCAGCAGAAGTCACAATAGCTCGCCAGAACCTGGAAGGAACTTCTGGAGATAGTGGACTTGAATGAGTACATCACAGTAGAGACTGTAGACACCAGGGTTAGTACTCCACAAAAGTTATATGAAATAACACTCCGAATGGAGGGAGACATACCAAGAAAGGTGAAAGCACTCTTTTGGGAGAAACTTTCAAGGGGTTATGATATACTTCTAGCAGAAAAAGACTGGCCACCACAATTTGTCAGGGAGTGCCCACATGGTGAGGACATCATTATGCCTGCCTTCTCCAACCATATTCCAATTCACCTAAAATATACTTATGCCAGGAAATGGGCAGTTGCCCAGGCCCCAGCATTATACAAAAATCATGTAGGATGGGATGAGGACTCACCTCACCATAAAATACAGTTAAAAAATGAACCTACTGCACAAAGGCAGTACCCAATAAAGCAAGAAGCTAAAAAATAGGTCAGGGAGATCTTAGTTCAACTTGAATACCAAGGGGTGATTGAAACATGCACCTCTTCAATGAACAATCCTTTGTTTCCTGTCTCCAAACCAGACCATACATATCGTCTAGTTTTGGATTACAGACACTTAAACACTTGTTCTAAAACATATGCAGTGCAAAATGCACATAGTACAGCATTAATGAATAACATTGTGCGTAAAAATATAAAACCACATTGGACTTCTCAAATGGTTTCTTTTGTCAAAACATAGCACCTGAAAGCAGGTACTTAACAGCTTTCTCAATAATGGGGACCCAGCGTCAATTTTGTCGACTCCACAAGGGTTCAAGAACAGCCCGGGGTTCTTCTCAGCGAGGGTAACAGAGTCACTACAAATTTATGATAATGAGGCATTGTCATATGTCGATGACATCTATCTGACAGACGATGACCTGGATAGGCACTTGAACAGGGTGAGTACCATTATATTGGGCTTCGCCTCTGAGGGCTATAAGTTCAACTTTAAAAAATCCAAAATTGCCCATCTCAATGTCCTTTTCCTAGGATATGAGCTTTCAAGTGAAGGCAAGAGCTGGCAGCCAACTTTTAGAAAGGTGTGCGATGCTCCTACCTCCTAAAACGCTGAAAAACTTACAATCCATCTTGGGTTTCCTAAATTTTGGAAGAACTTACATTCTAAATTACGCAGAAAGGGTTAAACCTCTCTACGCATTAATCAAACCTGATTTTTCAATCAAAAATTGGACACAGGAACACACAGAAATCTTGCATTCACTCCAAGCTAACATGTTAGCAACAAATCACTTACAAACACGCGTAAGTCAATGCAACTTAGTGATCCGAATCATTTCGGGTCAATGCGGATTCACCTACTTAACATTTAATGAGGGTGAAAAGGTACCAATAGCATACAAATCACATTTGTATACACAAGCAGAAATGCGCTTCACTTCAACTGAAAAAATACTGACAGCAGTTCAAACTGCTGTAGCAAAAGAAAGAGCTCGAGCCCAAGGGAAACGCATTATTGTCGTAACCCCAGTACCGGCCTTAGAGGCGGTAACTAAAGCGAGCATTCCAAATGCAAAAGCATTACATCCTAGATGGATACAATGGGTTAATTCTCTTGCTGCAACAGATGTTGAATATGTTTTTGATCCTCATTTAAAAACACAAGCGTTCCTGCAATATGAACATGAATGTCCTCTGCCCACTGAAATTCTGCCTCTCGATCTATATGAATTTATAATTTACACTGACGGATCCGCACAACCCGCTACAGGAAGTAAGCAAGCTTACAGTGCAGCGTGCGCAATCGTTAAAGATCACATGCGTTATGGTAACTTCAGACCTATGGTCACTAAAACTCAATCTCTAGGAGATTGCACAGCTCAGCGAGCTGAACTACAAGCATTCAAACTGGCACTTGAAAGTACAGATCGTGAATTCCCCACACTAATAGTGTGCGATTCTTTCTACAGTGTTCAGTCGTATAATGAATATATACAAAATTGGCTTGAAAATGGGTTCAAAGATGCAAAAGGTGGCACAATAAAGCATAAAACGCTTTGGGAACAAGTAGTTCAGTTAAAAAGCGAACTACCAAAGGCTCACGTGATACACACGCTGAGTCATCAACGTGATGGCCTTCACGTTGCAGGGAATTCATTGGCTGACGAAGCCGCAAAGGGGGCTGTTCAGACGGCTTCCGTAGCTGCGATCACTCGTTCAAAACGAGAATAGACAGTGAGATATTGTTGGCTGTCAATGCTACGAGCAAAGGCAGTGGTGCAGCGTTACCAAAAAGTTTCCACTCAAGTACTCTTATGTAATTGATGCGAACAACGTTCCCTTTGCTCGAATCCCTGGAGTGGGGGATAGGGTAATTCCAAACATGGAACGTAGAGCAGCTTTGAAGCACATCTGGGGGAGGGTCTGTCACATCAAGGGATCTCTAAAACAATATTGACATTAAAAGAGATGTACTGGTGGCCTGGAATGAATACACAGATCCACATCTTCATCAATGACTGCATAGACTGTAAGGTACAGCATGATGCAGAACGCCACCAGACACCATGCTACGAAGTAGCCTGCCCAGTACAGACACCATTGTTAGATAGCATTAGACTATCTACGCGCAGGTGTCCCTCTGGACAAATGCAATCCCACAAATACTAAATCAAGGTTCCTATGGATATGGCCTCAGCGCTCGGCTGATGCTCGAACTGCTATAAAAGATTTGCGAGTCTTTATCGGCACATACGCAATAGGCACGCTACATTCTGACCAGGGCCCTGCGTTTAGCTCTCGGGCTTACAAAGAAGCCATGGCCAGTTTGGGCGTTGCATTGCGGTACTCCTCTCCGTTTCATCCTGAGGGAAATTCTGTTGTGGAAAGGAAAAACCGGGACATAAAGCAGTCTATAACAGCTAGGGTATTAGGTTCGGGTGATGGGTGGGTCAAACATCTTTATGGGGTCCAACGCTCATTAAATAACTTGCCAAGAAGTTCTCTAGGGGGTCACTCCATATGAGGTCCTATTTGGGACAAGAATGTGGGTTCCTGATCTCGAATGTAAAGGCACAGTGGTGGAAAATAAACCCTTTGATATCAAAGATCGTTTGGCTGTTTTACAGGATCTAAATGAACTAAGATCGAAACAAAGCAACGTGTTCCTGAAGCCAACCACCACTGGGGGAAAAACCGGCAGTCCCAGCAAGGCCTGTCTGGATCCCAAAAGTTGGGGATCTAGTCAGAGAGAAGATTGCGGACAAGAAGGAATTTGGACCTTCTTACAGACAACCAGTACCTGTCCTAGCCGTACACGGAACAAGAACAGTACTTCTGCCGCCCCTTGCTGGAAAAAAGGAGAAAAGTTTTGTGTCAATCGACCTCATCAAACCACAGTATGTGGCCAATACTAAACAGTAGGCCTTGTGGACTCCGACCTAGTAGCAGACGCACTCCTCTCGCTACTATCCAAGAGGTTCAGACTGAAAGACTGATAACCATCGAGAATTCAGCAGTAACAGATGAAGGACTAAGCAACAATGCTATGGAACTCGTCCCTCTTGAAACTCAAGTAACAGTTCGTCCAAATACACCTGTCTACACAAACGTAACAAGTGATCAATTGATTCCAGCGATTTCAACGAATCCTGATGCAATTCCAACAATTGACAGAACTGCTTCTGGCTATTTCATTAACTTTGATACGTTTTCTGAGGATCCGAGTAAGCCTGAAACGACGCCAGCATCAAAAACTTTCAAACAACAAGTACAAGACTTTTTTCATTTTCTGAAAAAGACTTATCTGGTTTCACCATGGATTGAACTATGGATTATTTCTGGAATATTTTTCTTTCTGCTTTGGCTAGCTTTGGTTATGACTATCAGCGTGCTTATAAATGGCAGATACAGCCGTTTGGATATTGAAAGTAAAAATGTGAACTTACTTTTAAAACCACACAAATCATCCCATTGTGAAGCAAGAGACTTGTCAGCAGTGAACATCACAGCCGTTCCTATACAGGATGGTATAGTGTGGGACAAAACAGATTTCGATATCTCCGGCCCTACGGAACTTTTGAACATTCCACATTTATTTTTTCACTAAGTGATTTTATTTCATCCAGTACCTATTCTGATGATTGGGACTTTGAGACTGTAAATGATATGATGTTTGATCTAGAAAGGTCTGCTGCATTTTCTAATAATGAATATTTAGAGGGTTCATCAGACTATGAACAGCTGTATTGCTATAACCACTATGGTCATCATTTCTTGCATAAATCTGCAACACCTAGAAATGTGTTTATGTTTAACCAATGTGAACATTGTCCTACACCCCCAAAAGGTAGTTCAAAAACGTTTGCTAAAAAGTTTCCCTATTTTTCAGGGTACAATACATCTGACCCGGAAACATTTTACTATAAAAATGTAAACAAAACAGGACAGAAAACAATTTTAACAAATACAAAACAGATTTACTCTGCAGCATTTATTGCCCAACTGTCTAGACATGGATTCGACTTGTGGAAAGACACAATAGACACAAAATCTGTCTGGGGTTCTAAAGATTGGCAAGTGCAGGGGATAGAAGCTTTGTTTAGAGCATGTATCATCCCTCAGCAAATTATGTTTTTGAATGACACTGTGCAACAAACGTCTTGCCTTGGTTTAGCCAAGATCAAAGACATGAAAACACCTTCTGTACCAACACCTGCCGGTAATAAACAATACACAGGCAGCGGTTACAGATGACACAATACTACAAATCAACAGAACAAATCCTGATTGGAGAAAATGGTTGATCTGACCCACAGACACAAACATCTGTCAAGAAAGATTCCTGAATAAAACACAGGGCTTTACTATTCATAGGCCAGACCCATGATACGTCCAAAGACAACATCCGGGGGTAGTAACAACATACATTGTAGGAAAATTGTGCCTCGACTGGCTACAAAAATCTACACTTGAAGATGTGAAACAACACTTATCTTTACTTAAAGAAGACGCAGACCTTAGGGAATTATTGCTAGGACCAAGAAGACCGCATCAAAAACGTTTCATATATGCCGGCATCTATGCTGCTTATAATGAAGCATGGAAGGTTTCACAGGCAGAGGCCGCAGAACAAATACGTGAACTTGATCGTATTAACTTGGAGAAAACTCTCTCTGTGGTCGACAATGGGTTAACAACTTTGTCATCCAGAATTTATTCATTGGACAACATTGTATCCTCTGCTATTGACATACTGGAACAAGATTTAGCCATGTTATGACAAGGCCAATCTCAGTTACGTTCTATTATGTTATTAAGCTGGACGCTGCAATCTTTGCGTGCGGGCTATGTGCCTTGGCGTTTTATCAATACGTCGTCTCTGTTTGCAGAATACAATCTAACTGATAAACAGATCGAACTGGCACAAAGGGGAGCAAAGTATACAGTGCTGAGCATTGAAAAACTGGAAAAATTACCATTCACAGTGGCAGAAAAACCAGCTACAGAATGGCTTATTCATGGCAAAATCACTCTGCCTGTCACTACTTTTCAGTTTCAGTATTGCCTCAAACAAATGCAAGCAGGCAAATATGAAAGGTTGGGTAAAGAATACATTAAGACATCCTGGGATTTACCTTACGAATACAGATGTTGGAGTGGGGATCGTGAAGTGTTTCTAAGCGGTTCACTCATATGTCAGGACATTTCTTTACACGGGGCTTGTAATGGTTCTGTGGCATATTTGTCCTGCCACCAGGAGGGTACACCAGCTACTGTGATTAATCCAGCATTTGGCCAACTTTCTAACAGGAGTTACCTCATGTTGAATGATCAGAGTTGCTGTGGCATGTTGGCAGGCATCCCATATCTGGTAGCGGTTGACTCCAGGGTCACTTGCTGTATGCAAGTATTGTTCCCCCCAATAGACACAGTCAGGGAGTCACCTTTATGGCCTTCATTGAATGTTTCTTTTATACGATTTGATACTTTAAGCAGAATGAAAGCCATGCTTATACAACAAACCGTGCCTTTGACCTCGGCCAAAGAAATCTATGATTTACAAGTTGCAAGGACTTCGGCTGAGATACAGGCTTTAATTCGTACAAACTGCCCTATACATTTTCGTAGAAATGATGGGACGTATCTTTAACATGTCTGATACGAGCGGAATTGTACATGTATTTAAGACCATCAGTTCAGGACTATTAACACCTTTCCAGGCAGTCCTCGGAATCATCCCAAACTTCGCACATTCGGTGTTTGGTGGTGTGTCATTAATTCTAGCACTTGTTGCAGGAATCCTGTTTCTATTCCTACTATTACGCTATGGCAAGCCTATTCGCCAACATCACTCCGAGCGATGTGGAGAAAGCTCTCCTTGAATGGAAGTGCCGTGAGCGCACAGTACAGCTTTTGGGCATGCCTCGTCTACGGGAACTTAATACAACATGGTTCCTTTCATTCAGACCAATCTGGCAAGATTGCATCTTACCTGTTCTACGCTGCCTGCTTTGCGGTGAAGAATGTGTGCTAGACACCTGTCTAACACTCACATCAGTCATGCCAATGGATATCGATACTCTGCTGGACCCGATAACGGCCCATGCTCTGTGTTGTCCCCAGAGGCTACCAATCCTGATGACGGCATTCATTGAGATCTCACAGACGCTTCCTGCTGCTGCTGAGGTACGAGATGGATCAACAGGCACACAGGTAACAACGGACGCGAACATTGCTGCAGCATCCTATGCTGAAGGCGATGTTTCTCATCTCTGTGCAATTAACCTTGTGAACGAGGTGTTCCAAATGTCACCAACTTCGGTAGACGATATTTTGGCTACAGAAATAGATGATTTCATGTTTACACCAGACCCATACACTGACTTTGATTCGGCTCACAGTGTACCAGGGACGCAATGAAATTTGGCCTTCATATTTTCAAAACTTGGAACTTTTTCCAAAATTGAACTTTTTTTGGGAAATACATGGCAAAACAATCTGCTTACAGTAGAACTATTCTTATAAAACGGACTTCTTTGAATACTTCCAGGGACACATTGTCACCTTCTTTGTCTAAAATTTCATTTTATACCATGATATACAATGACTTTGATTTAAAAAACTTGTCAACCATTTCATCATATGTATATATTTCTGTTTATTCATTCATGTTGCATTTATTTCCATTATATGCTTAGAATGAAAACGATGCTTTGAAATGTACAGTACCTATTGCATTCAACAGTTTATTTTAAACTTCTTTTAATATGCTTTTAGAAATGTTTTTAGCAACATGTGGTACTCAGTTTAATGTTTAGCATTTAATGTTTAGCATTTAGTATTATCGTTCATTCGAAAGTGGAGTGGGTGTTGTATTCCGCTTTGGGTGTCCGTATATAGGTTTTCCTGAAACATGTCCTTATATAGGCACAATTCGCATTGCCCTTATATAGGCATAGAATCCCAGTCCTTATTTAGGCATTGGCCGTGCACTCCAAATACAGGCATGGTCACCGACATCCGTTCACCCTAACGTCACAACGAGTTCTTAGGAACCAGACCCTTAAGCTCTTGGGAGTTCCCCTAGCACAGGATTATTGATTTCTCCAAGAACTCATCTATTATGCATGAACCGTTATACCTTAAGGGTTCATTCCTGACGTCTTCCTCTGTCCGACTTCACGTCAATGCTAACATTCCAAGGCACCTACCAGGTATAAATATACCTTCCCTTGCCCAAGCAAGTTAGGAGGAGACCTCGACTTTAGAGGAGCCCGTATCCCGGCCTGACGCACTGAGAAGACGCTGTCATTCCTGCTCGCAGAAGAATCCAGCTTCCAGTGTTCTGACTCCCTTCGCGGGGTGTTAGAGTTCCAGATCCGGAAAGAGATTCCCACCTCTCTCATTCACAAGGTATGGAGCTGACTAGAACCTAGAGGGACTCTTGGCATACTAGACTTAACATACTCTTAGTATACCATACTAGAGAATACTCCACCTACTTCTTACCTTTCCCTACACCTAGACTAGGTTAGGTACATTGGGGTAGAACTAGCTTAGAGAAGCATCGTATGAGTACTCACATTTTTAGCTCATGTTATTTATGTACGTGAATATATGCTAAAAGATAATGCTAGCGCAGTATTATTTATTTCTACTGCTTACGCTGTACATTATTTATCTTGCATACTGCCTTGTGATCATAACAGCACATATCTCTTACACGAGAAACAAGACTGTTCAATAAAACCTCTTTATTGAAACGCCCGTCTTTTCTTTCTGTGTAACTCTGTGGAAACTAAGCATGCACGATTAAGCTGAGTGAAACTGTTATCTATTGTTTCCACGATTCTGAGACGTGTTCCGATTCTAAAGGGAAACAAAGTAGTCATGTTTATGCGGTTGCCAGAAACTACTCCCTTCTTGTTCTCAAGGAGTTTCTAGTGGCCTCTGAGCTAGCTGGCACAAAGTAATTAAGTTTAATATACTCGATAGGGACATACCGACCTCAGTCCTATGTCAAGCCTATAGGGTATATTATTCCAATGCGCAGAGCCTATTAGGGAAATAGGAACTACACTACAAGGCCACATCTTTTTGAAACAGTAAGGCTTCCAGTTTGCTCAGGGCGTCAAAATGCACAGTAGTAAGATTCATTGGAGGCCAAAGCGTTGCATCCCTAACTGTATGGGCAGCGTGCGCCACCTTACAGAAGTTACAAAAACAAACACTTTCAACAACAATACACATTGGGACTTGACAAAATTCACCAACTGCATTTCCTAGAGAGTTGTATATCTGATAACATGTCCATGCAATTTGCACTATGTAGTGATGTCTACACAAAAAATTAAAACCAGGATCTGCGAACACCGCAGTAACCTTGGGTGTGGAAGAGAGACAACCAAAATGTCAGTTCACTACACTGAAAGCAAACATACAGTACGGGATTACCAATGGGTGATCCTGGAACAAGTGAACCACTAATCCCAATTGTTCGGGAAAGAACAAGGTTGGGTGTTCATATTGAAAATGCACATTGAAGGCCTTAACGACAACATACCTCTGGGTCAATTCACTGGTTAATAGTCCAATTACTATGTACCTTTCGCACTATTGATATAATAAAGATCGACTCCTAAGGTTACAAAAACAAACACTTTCAACAACAATACACATTGGGACTTGACAAAATTCACCAACTGCATTTCCTAGAGAGTTGTATATCTGATAACATGTCCATGCAATTTGCACTATGTAGTGATGTCTACACAAAAAATTAAAACCAGGATCTGCGAACACCGCAGTAACCTTGGGTGTGGAAGAGAGACAACCAAAATGTCAGTTCACTACACTGAAAGCAAACATACAGTACGGGATTACCAATGGGTGATCCTGGAACAAGTGAACCACTAATCCCAATTGTTCGGGAAAGAACAAGGTTGGGTGTTCATATTGAAAATGCACATTGAAGGCCTTAACGACAACATACCTCGGGGTCAATTCACTGGTTAATAGTCCAATTACTATGTACCTTTCGCACTATTCATATAATAAAGATCGACTCCTAAGGATACACCATACCTGATCAGTAAGGAAACACATTCAAGGCTAATCATGTTTGCTGCCATGTCTCTATTGTGTAATAATTTAAAAATATATTAAAAAATATATTTTATTTTTATTTTTTACTATTCACCATGCGATCAAAAGCTGAATCCAGTTACAATAGATTGGGCTTTCTAGTGCTCAACAGGCACCAATACATATTCTACACCACTAGAAACCCAGAAATGGTCCCGTTTTACGGCTGCCATCTTGGAAGGTTAGCATCCCAGCCTTCTCACACACGAGGACGCCGATGCACCCTCATTGCGTTCTGCATATCTTTAAAGCCAGACAGTAACATTCAAGCATCAGACCGGCTACCCTAGGTTATTACACTAGGGAGTAGCTTTGAAATTGTAAGTACGGCATAGCTGCTTCCAGTAGTGACGATATTCGAGCATTGGCATTTATTATTATTACCATGCTGCTCAACCGAATCACACTTTTTTACGTTTTCCACAGAGTGTGACTAGAGGCGTCCCTTCCCCAGGAGGACTCATGATGCCAGATTTGGGCATTATATATGTATGTGGTGTATTTATCTTTATTTTAGGTTCATGTCCTAGACATTTACGTTTAATTTTTGTTTCATGTCCTTGACATGTGCGTTTTTATGTATGAATAGTGCTCAGTGTCATGTTTGTGTGTCATGAGGTCTTTTTGGATTCACTAGAAGGGCCCACCTCTGTGATCGTTTATTAATTTATCACGAGTTTCACACAGAGGTGCTTGCTTTTGAGGAGTAGACACAACGTACCTAAAAGTATCCATACAAATTGTATGCATCAAAATATATCGAGGTATAGCTAGAGACTCCTGGCAGACTAACTGTCACGTTACGTATTTTCAGATCATTCAGTCATAACACCAATGTGGTGCTGTATGTATATATTTTACTTTCCTTAGCATGCAGGTTGAGTGCAGCCATATGGTTTAGCAGAAGTGGCATCAGGGAGTAGATATCCTTGGTCCTGATGAAAAGCCTTGGGGTAAGGCTTGAAACATGTATACCCCTAGAAGCTCAGGAACATTATTCCCTTGAGTCCCGTTCTTTTCCCCTTTTTTTAACCATACAGACTAGAGGTCCGAATAAAGAATATTTTACCTACTAGGTAGGTATTATTAAATTCTCACAAACCTCCCACCCCCATTCCGATTTTTTTACATCTAGTATTCATCAATTGAATTTACACCTAAAAGTGGTCCCACGTATCTCGTAGGTCATAGCACGCCCCATTCTGCAGCAGAATGGGATGGACAAAATGATGAAGTATGACACCAAGAGGAAACTCTGATGGGTGAGGGTTGTCTAAAGAAAACATTATGTTTTCCAATTAGATGTGGTGGTCTAGTCCATGATTAACGGACGGGCACTTTTTGTTTTTTTGATAGTGGCCAAACTAACCATCCCTTCCAATTGGGATCAGATGAATTGTAAATGCCATAACGCAGAATGGTATCTAATGTATCCTCACTATAGTGTGTAAATCATTGTCAGTTTTCAAAACGTGCAAATGTGTGAATTCGTGGTGTGTTCAAATCTTTCATCTTGGCGAGTCCAAGACATGTTGGGGCATATTATCAAGGGCTCATCGCCACTTTAGCAGCACTTTTTTGACGCTAAAGTGGCGATATTTTATCGCCCTATTAGCAAGCTGTCGCTAACAGGCGTTAGCGACAGCTTTCCGGAAATAGCACCCATTTTTTCTATCGCCTTGCATGCCAGCGATATTTATCGCTAACGACATGCAAGGTAGGCGAACTGTCTCTAAATCCAGCAAAAACTCCCGCTAACCGCACTTCGCCCTATTAGCAAGGATAGGCCGGACCCGCGAAGCGATAAAAAAAGTCGCGCTAAGGCCCGTTAGCTGCAGGAACTTAAGACCAGAAAATAGCTGGTCCTAAAAATGGGAATAAGTCTTGGGCCCACATCCATGCATGTTTTTGGTGCAGGACAGCGCTGCAAACAATGTTGCAGCGCTGCCCTGCAACAAAAATACAGTGCAGGCATGTGCACCATCAATAAGATAGTGCGCATTCCTGGGCCACAGTCATGAAAAGTGTTGCTGCGTTGCGACAAGACAGCGTTGCAACACTTCTCATTACGCCCTCCTTGCAACAGCATGGATGCGCTGTACTCCCTATACAGCGCTCCATGACGCAAGTAATGCCAGATATGTCAGGAATCCTGATGTATCTGTCTGTGCTAAAGTCACGCATTGCTGCAGTCGTGTAACAACCATGACGCAACTCCAACAATGCATGGGGCCAGTCTATCCCTGTGGCACTGCCTCACCCTCACGCCTTATGATAAATCACACAGAGGGCTAGAGGAGTTTAAGGACCAACGGGAACCGACTCCCCACCAATATATATTATTCACAAAAAAGGCCCCGGGTCCAGAATACTAGGGAGGTCCACAACGCGGATAAAGAGATAAAAGTGACAGGGCGGGGGATATCCCTTTTTAAGGACAGTTCCCCTCACACACCAAAGGTGTCATGCTTCATCATAGGGGTACCTCCTCGCGTGAGGAACCTAGTCCTCACGCGGGCTACAACCCCCTCTCTAGCGAGGGAGGAGCTCAGGGATGTTTTGGTTTAGGCGGTCGGGTGTACTAAAACCCTATGAGAGATGTGTGTGATAACAAAAATGCAGTGCTATAATAAAGGTGAATTAAAACTGGCTACGGGGTTAGCTCTCATGCAGATTTAATAACGCTACCCAGTGTCAGGATTAAAAAGCAGGAAAAGCTTGTAAACACAGGGGTCAAAATTCAAGACCACTCTGTACTTATCAGACCAACATGTTTCAGCCTAACAGACCTAGTATAGTGTCATGGCTTTCTTCAGGGTCAAAAGTGTAGCTACTGCAATACAAATGAATATATATACAAGTGTGATAATGAAAAACAAAAAGGTGTAGCTATGTCATACTGAACCAGAGAATCATTCGTTGTTCAGTACGTTCGACATGTGCCCTGTGTCAAAGACAGAAATAAAGGTCATGTCATATATATACACAACAAACACATACATATACGTGCAAACATATTATCACTAAATCAAACGTTAGGGCCTCCATTAGTCAAACATATAAAACAATTATTGCTGTTTTTTGGAAGTTGCTTATTTAGAGTGCCATAATGCAAACAGATTAATGCGTAACTCACCACTAGGGCTATCTGTAGTTTACTGCATCTGTCCTGGCTACTTAGCCATATGGTACCAAAGCCACGACCTGAGAAGAATGGTACGTGGCAGTTAAAAACAAGAAATCCCAAGAGGGCAGAGAAAGTTTGAAAAGAAAGAACGCTCAACCGGAAGTAATGTACACAAAGCGTGCGTAGTTTAGCTATACATGACATATAAATTGTGGGAGCAAGACATGCTATCAAGGTGTATGTTGCAATAACATGGCAGTATGCGATCTAAAATTATGTACAAATAGGGTGGCAAAACGGACTCCGGACGAAAAACAGACATCCATGGTGGCTGGTAAAAAATAAAATCAACCATCGCAATTGGAATGATTCCATATGAAAGGGAAAATGCGCTGTGAAGGCTGGGGGAGAGTTTAAAGCGCAAGAAGACACATATCAAGTATCTATACAATGAAAGCACAGAGCATAACCTGTGAAACGCCAGGGTCTGTGAAAGCAGTTAAGAGTAACTAGTGGAGCAAAGGAAGGTACGCGATAATAAGCAGCAGCGATAATGAGCACAGAAGTGCACAAAGCTAGAAGTGCACGAAGCTTACCGCCAAGAGTGCGGTCCTCCGCAGTTGTGGCAGTGGTCCAGGAACAGGGAGCCCGTGTAACAGCATAATGCGGTTTAAAAAGGGTTATCCGGGCGATTGACACCACCTGGAAAGTTGCCGTCATGACCGGATTTCCGGCGGAAGCGGTAGAAGACTGGGTAATGTAGTTCGGTGAACCATCGCTACCGAAACTACTGAGGCAATTAATGACCAAACAAACAAACCGAACGTTTATCAGGAATGAAAAAACAGCAGAATAAATGTCTGCTAGTGACACGAACGGAAAATTAGGTGAACCACATTAAGGTGTTTGTGTGAAAAAATGGTCCTAAAGCTCAAACTGAGCCGGGTATCCGGAGTGCCTCATAAGCAGTAAGGCTTGAAACATGTATACCCCTAGAAGCTCAGGAACATTATTCCCTTGAGTCCCGTTCTTTTCCCCTTTTTTTAACCATACAGACTAGAGGTCCGAATAAAGAATATTTTACCTACTAGGTAGGTATTATTAAATTCTCACAAACCTCCCACCCCCATTCCGATTTTTTTACATCTAGTATTCATCAATTGAATTTACACCTAAAAGTGGTCCCACGTATCTCGTAGGTCATAGCACGCCCCATTCTGCAGCAGAATGGGATGGACAAAATGATGAAGTATGACACCAAGAGGAAACTCTGATGGGTGAGGGTTGTCTAAAGAAAACATTATGTTTTCCAATTAGATGTGGTGGTCTAGTCCATGATTAACGGACGGGCACTTTTTGGTTCTTTGATAGTGGCCAAACTAACCATCCCTTCCAATTGGGATCAGATGAATTGTAAATGCCATAACGCAGAATGGTATCTAATGTATCCTCACTATAGTGTGTAAATCATTGTCAGTTTTCAAAACGTGCAAATGTGTGAATTCGTGGTGTGTTCAAATCTTTCATCTTGGCGAGTCCAAGACATGTTGGGGCATATTATCAAGGGCTCATCGCCACTTTAGCAGCACTTTTTTGACGCTAAAGTGGCGATATTTTTATCGCCCTATTAGCAAGCTGTCGCTAACAGGCGTTAGCGACAGCTTTCCGGAAATAGCACCCATTTTTTCTATCGCCTTGCATGCCAGCGATATTTATCGCTAACGACATGCAAGGTAGGCGAACTGTCTCTAAATCCAGCAAAAACTCCCGCTAACCGCACTTCGCCCTATTAGCAAGGATAGGCCGGACCCGCGAAGCGATAAAAAAAGTCGCGCTAAGGCCCGTTAGCTGCAGGAACTTAAGACCAGAAAATAGCTGGTCCTAAAAATGGGAATAAGTCTTGGGCCCACATCCATGCATGTTTTTGGTGCAGGACAGCGCTGCAAGCAATGTTGCGGCGCTGCCCTGCAACAAAAATACAGTGCAGGCATGTGCACCATCAATAAGATAGTGCGCATTCCTGGGCCACAGTCATGAAAAGTGTTGCTGCGTTGCGACAAGACAGCGTTGCAACACTTCTCATTACGCCCTCCTTGCAACAGCATGGATGCGCTGTACTCCCTATACAGCGCTCCATGACGTAAGTAATGACAGATATGTCAGGAATCCTGATGTATCTGTCTGTGCTAAAGTCACGCATTGCTGCAGTCGTGTAACAACCATGACGCAACTCCAACAATGCATGGGGCCAGTCTATCCCTGTGGCACTGTCTCACCCTCCCGCCTGCCATCAGGCAGGCGGAAGGTACTGACGCAGTGCTGTTCATGATGGGTGCCCGAATGTCGGCGCAGTAGGAGATACATCGGTGGTGGTTGGGCGCTACGGTGTCATCGTATGGAAGCATTGGTGGAGTGTTGGTGCGGAGGGAGTTGACGAGATGTTCTTCGGTGGCCTTGATCTAGCTGCGAGGGGGTGCGATGATGGCGGTGGCGTCCGGTGGGCAAGGTGAAGACGTGATGTTACCAATGATGGTCGGTCCAGGAAAGTCCGGTGTTGTGGCTGCACTTGAAGTTCACGCTGGCAGAGGTGACGTGCTCGACCATGTGTCCTGCTATGTGGCTTGTTGCGGTGACTTGCTGCTTGCGTCTGATGTAGGGGACCTTCCTCATGAGGGGGTGGTGTCCTGGTCACTGGGGTTCTCCAGGTGGAACCTGAGGTCACCGAGTAGGATGTCGTTGGTGGATGGGAGATCCTGAGGTGCAATGAGGTCTAAAATGGTATTGGAGAATGGGGGGCCTGCACATGAGTGTGCCGCAGAGGATGCACCTGTGCCTGGTCCGGATCTTTCAGTTGACGTGGTCCATCGTCACCCTTGGGTCATTAGAGTGCGTGGTCAGTCGGAGTGTGCTTCTGTAGGTGATGGCAATGCCTCCTCCCTGATGGTTGGGGTGCTCCTTGCGGGTGATACTGCAGCCGTCAGTGATGGTGATGGCAATGTCCGGTCCAGAGCAGAGGTTGGTCCTGCCAGGCGAGGTGGTGTCCAGGGTTGATGGCGAGGAGGCTGCTGGCGTCGTATCGGTGGAGTGTCCAAGAGGAATGCTCCTTGGTGCTGAGCGCGGTCCAGGGGCAGACGGACGCAAACGGCGTAGCCCATAGGTAGCCTTTGGCACGGGAGACGACCATTACAACGCAGGCAGTACATCGTTAACAATGCAACTCTGACAACGCAGGTGCCTTAACATCGCATTTGAATACAATGCATTGTGAGGTCAGTAATGGGGTAATTTCAACTTTTTCAGGTGTGCATGGGTATTGGATGTAAAATATGAAAAATGGGGTGTTTTTTGGGGCAAAATATGAAAAATGAGGTGTTTTTGGGGGTAAATTATGAAAAATGGGGTGTTTTTGGGGGTTAATTATTGCATTTTTGTGTGTATTTTTTGGGGTCAAATTTCTAAATCCTCGGTGCGTTTTGTGCCAAAATAAAGAGAAATTTGGGGGGTGCATTTGTCTCAAATGTGATCTTTTGGGTGTCTTCTGGGGGTTCAGAAATGAATTCCAGGGTTCACGGTTGGGTCTGTAGTGCAAAGGTTATTCTTGGGTCGCACTCACTGAAGTGGGAACAGTGATTGTCCTGTCTCAGCTATGCAACACCTACTCTACTGTTGCAATGTGCCTAGTATTAGTATGTATTAGAATGGAATGCGATGTCATGGCATGCATCGCAACTACGTATGTGCCTTTGGCACACGAGCGGTACGCCCGCTGTGCATTGGCGCACAGCAGCCACCATTGAGAAGTGCGGAGGGGGGTGTCTGGACAGCTGTGAGGTGGTAAACCCCGTAATGAACACTGGATGGTGCGTGGCCGCGGGGATGTGTGTGTGAGCATGTGTAGTTAAGAATTTATTGAGGGAAGTCTCACCTCTAAGCCGTGTCCCGTGTCTACGTAGTTCCTGCTCTCCTGCGTCTGCTTCCAGGAAAAGGAAGTAGGCAGCCAGGCTCCCTCGCCTGAGTCATTCACAACGTTGCGATGCAGCGGTGGTATTGTAATTTGGCAACAGGACAAGTCATGCAGCCAGGGGCCGGAGGGGTGGGCATGTTCTCCATGCAGGCTGCAATGCAGCCTGCATTGCGAACAGAGAAGTACGCTTGTCTGCATTGGGCGGCCTGAGTGGGCCGACCAAACAGTCATTGCGCACTTGAGTGTGCATGCCAATCCGCACATACCCTTCTCGTGTTTGGAGCAGTCCTACCCACCCGCCCAACCCCAGAGGATACATAGCATGATTACATCCGTTATTTATCCCTTGTTTGTCCCTTTTTTAACTGTTTTATTGGCTTCTCTGAGCCCACACTAAACGCTTCCCACCGCTGCTGCCCCTGCGGCCCCGTGCCCCTGTCCTCGCATATTCCCACCTCCCAGCTGATCGTTCCTCCGCCCTCCCCTACTTAATGGCGGACGCTGCGCAATTGCGCAGCGGACAGGCGCTGCTGGCGCGCAGAAGGTGCACCTAAGACAAGCCCATCTGCGCACGTCTGCAACCCAACCGCGACCAGCGCCAGTAAGCCTGGATCACGGGCCACCCACAGCTACGGCACAGCCACCCTCCACGCACTCAAACCCGGGAAAGTCAGAGACTGACAACAGGCCTTGGCAAACACGACCCACGGCCAGTTCTCCCGCCTCCACTGCCGCCGGAGCTTAACCACCACCCCGGACTCCAACACAGCCGACACCAGCACCGGCTACACCCTTGGATGCATCCCCCTCAACGGGCGCTCCGTGCACATACACGCGTTGAAATCTGGAACCTACTGGACTCTCTCCCGCCCAACATCGCCTTCTTCACGAAGACCTGGACCAACGCCTCCTCCGCCCCGACGACAAGACCGCCATCACGGATGGATACAAGATCCAGAGGAAGGACCGCACCAACCACCCAGGAGGGTGCCTCACCATTGCACACAAGAGCACCCTCTGCCTCACCACCCGCAGCAGAACCTTCCCCTCCGCCAGACACCTGCACTTCCAGATCCAGACCAGCCACAACTCCACACTCCGTGGACCCTCGTCTACAGACACCCCGGGCCCCGGACACACCAGCCAGCCCACCATCTCCACCTGGATGCCAGTCACAGCCGAAGACACAGCCTCAACCATGAAAGGCATGCACTCGTGGGCCCCCACCAACCCATGCCCTCCCACATCTACCACAGAGCCGCGGCAACCATCACACACGAACTTCAATGCACCATCAACACCACCTTCAAGACAGGCACCTACCCAGATGACTGAAAGCGTGCAGAACTCTGGCCCCTTCTCAAGGAGACCACAGCTGACCACACTGACCTCAAGAACTACCGGCCCATCTCGCTCCTCCCCTTCGCAGCCAAAGTTGCAAAGTTGCAGAGTAAACAGTCAACAGGGAAGTGACACGATTCATTGATGACAACGCCATCCTCAACCCATCCCAATCCAGATTGCAAACCAACCACAGCAACGAGGCCGTCCTACTGGCCGCCACAGACGACATCCGCACACTCCTGGACCAAGGCCACTCCACAGCCCTCATCATACTCGTCCTTTCAGCGGCCTTCAACACCGTCTCCCACCACACACTAGTCGCAAGACTACACAACGCCGGCATACAAGGAACAGGCCTCGACTGGATCCGATCATTCCTCCCCGGAAGAAGCCAACGGATCAGACTGCCAACCTTCCTCTCCATTCCCACGTAAATCACCTGCGGAGTCCCAGAGGGTTCATCTCTGAGCCCGACCGTCTTCAACATCTACATGGCACCCTCGACGCCAACGTCCAACAACACGGCCTCAACATCGTATCCTACACTGATAACACACAGCTCATCCTCCCCCTCACCAAAAAGACCACCACCGCCAGACTCAACTTCCAGAACGGAATGCAGGACATCGCAGTCTGGATGACCAACAGCTGCCTGGAGCTCAACGCCGGGAAGACAGGAGTCCTTGTCCTTGGAACCACACCTTCAGCATGGGACAACACCTGTTGGCCTTCACCCTCGGAAGCCCACCTACCCCCTCGGACCACGCCAGATACCTCAACATCGTTCTCAACCCATCCCTCACCATGAACAGACAGGTCTACGCCGTCACCTCCAGCATCTTCAACACCCTCCACATCCTCCGCAAGAAAATGGATACCCCCAGAGACAAGGAAGACAGTCACCCATGCACTCATCACCAGCAGACTGAACATTGGAAATGCACTCTATGCCGCCATTTACAAGTCCATGCTCCGCAAACTACCGACATTACAGTACAACGCCGCCAGACTCGTCCTCGGCATCCCCCGGCACTAACACATCAGCCGACACCTACGTAGACTCCAGTGTCTCCCAGTGGTGATAAGAGTCACCTTCAAAATCATCACTCACGCCTCAGAATGCCTACACCACAACGTAACCAAATACCTCAACAACAGAATCAACTTCCACGTACACAAATGAGACATCCGATCTTCCAACCTCGCACTGTCCGAAATGCCGCGCATCCACAGAGCCAGAGCAGGCGGGAGATCCTTCTCCCACATTGCATCCAATACCTGGAACGAGCTACCGGCAGACATCAGAGATGCCCCCTCCCTGGACACCTTCAGGAAGACCCTCAAGACCTGGCTCTTCGGCTTACAGATCTGCGGACCCCCACCCCTCAGTGCCTTGCGACCCTCACGGGTGTGTGGCGCGCTTACAATTCCCCTGAGTGATTGATTGATTGAGTTATCATCATGTGATGATTGTTCCTCTTCTGCACTGCTTGAGGTAGTGGGGCAACGCTCTTCCAACATAGCAGTAGACCCGCCACTGGGGGTTCGTCATCTACGTGTGATAGGTATGAGCGACTCCCCCCGGCCCTCCTGGGCTACGCGTCCCACCTTCTCCTTAACTGGACATTAACCCCGTGGCGCAATCCACTGCACTCTCTCCACATCTGTGACTCAGCCAGCAGGAGCCTGAGACAGGTGTGCTTTCACTGGGCGGGGTACAGCAGTCACCGCGTAGTCGGCTGGTGGACCGCCTGATGCAGTTGATGCAGCAGGGCTCCCTTAGGCATGTAGTTGCAGCGCTCAGTCCACACAAGTTCGGTGTCGCACAGGGGCCTCACCCTCCAGGGCGTCCGGCCAGCCCAACATCATCCGCCCTGTGATGCAGGGAGACGGCATCCACCGTTGGTAATCTCCTCCGTGCACCCCGGTGTAGTGGTGGATCATAGTATGCAAAGCGGACATCACTACGTTGGTGCGCAGGATCACCTCTATCATTGACTGCACCAAGGTGCGCAAGGCGGGCTTCTCACACAGGTCAGCAACGTGTCTCCATGCAACCTGCCAGACTTCACCACCAGGTACGGGTGATCGTCGCACATCAATGTCTCTCGCCACGGCTCATCGACTCCACATCTACTCCACATCCCACTCCAGCCCATAGATGCAGGTCCAGCGAGGGATCCAGGAACCAGACGCAGGTCCAGCAAGGGATCCAGGAACCAGACGCAGGTCCAGCAAGGGATCCAGGAACCAGACGCAGGTCCAGCAAGGGATGCAGGAACCAGACGCAGGTCCAGCGAGGGATCCAGGAAACAGACGCAGCACCAGCGAGGGATGCAGGAACCAGACACAGGTCCAGCGAGGGATGCAGGAACCAGACGCAGGTCCAGCAAGGGATGCAGGAACCAGACGCAGCTCCAGCGAGGGATCCAGGAACCAGACGGAGATCCAGCAAGGGATGCAGGAACCAGACGCAGGTCCAGCGAGGGATCCAGGAACCAGACACAGCTCCAGCGAGGGATCCAGGAAACAGACGCAGCTCCAGCGAGGGATCCAGGAACCAGACGCAGGTCCAGCAAGGGATCCAGGAACCAGACGCAGGTCCAGCGAGGGATCCAGGAACTAGATGCAGCTCCAGCGAGGGATCCAGGAACCAGACGCAGGTCCAGCGAGGGATGCAGGAACCAGACGCAGGTCCAGCGAGGGATCCAGGAACCAGACGCAGCTCCAGCGAGGGATCCAGGAACCAGACGCAGATCCAGCAAGGGATCCAGGAACCAGACGCAGGTCCAGCGAGGGATCCAGGAACCAGACGCAGCTCCAGAGAGGGATCCAGGAACCAGACGCAGGTCTAGCAAGGGATGCAGGAACCAGATGCAGGTCCAGCGAGGGATCCAGGAACCAGACGCAGCTCCAGCGAGGGATCCAGGAACCAGACGCAGCTCCAGCGAGGGATCCAGGAACCAGACACAGGTCCTGCATGGGGACCAGGATCTCATCCTGGTCAACCGGGATGTTGGGTGGCTTGAGGGGGTTGTTGGTGTGTGCTGCACTATGCCCTGGCTGCTCAAATCTGCATTAATCCTTTTTTTTGGTGCATCTTTTATGTTGGAGGCAGCCAGATAGGCTAAGTCAGAAATTGCGGGTTAGAGTGCCTTTTTCTATCGCTAAGGGCTTATCGCTGGATTCCACCCGCTATCGCCGGTTCCATTAACGCCGCCACGTTAATGTTAGCGACGGTTTTCGCCGCTGATCCCTGCAGCTATCGCCTGTTAGCAAAACGTTGCTAATACGTCGCTAACAGGGCGATAACTTGCAGGGATCGACGGCGATAGAAAAACTAGCGCTAACCTAGGTTAGCAATAGTTATCGCCATTTCTTGCTAATATGCCCCGTTGTTTGTTGCACAGTTTTGTTCAACAAAATCATTTGTTGTGGTATCAGGCATGCTCTAAACAAATCCTCAGTTCCCTGAACCTGCCAGTCTTTTGTCCCCTAAATAGACTTTACATCTATAGTGTCCTTCCAAAAGTTATAGCCCTGTACAAACAGCTGGGAAAGAAAAGAAGCAGATTATATCAGATTGGTGTCAGTTAGAATATCTTTCTTTGCAGGTGATGGTGCAAGCCTATAAAAATATGAGGCAGGGTCAGATGTATCGTAAGCAGAAAAATAAGCAAACTTCTGTGCAAATGTTTTTGAACTACCCTGTGGCAGAGTAGGGCAATGTCCCCATTGGGCGTAATTGTAAACTGCACGTGGGATACTTGCTTTATGTGGAAAATGATGACCGTAATGTTAAAAACAAAACATGTCATCATAATTAGACGTACCTTCATACAATTCATTCATGAGGGGTGAAACCCCGAAACCGGTCCTAGGATGCTTGTTTCCAGTCCAGGGAGGACCTGGCTTGGCAGTTCGGGCTGGACTGTTCCCATGAGGCACAGAGTCAAGACTGATTTGCATATGGTCAGGTCTAAGCTGGGGAGGCATGGTGAGGAAAAGAATGATGGATTTAACCCAGATCTCTTGACTGGGGGTGAATGTTTTGATTTGTTCTGCATTCCGTCCATCAATTGTGTGTCTGCTGAATTTTGTGGCATGATGTGGAATTTTGTGGTGTGGACTGGATGTATGTGTTGTGTAGTGTAATTGGTTGTTGAGTTGATGTATGTGCTTTGGTGCTAGTGTACTTGTCGTAGATAAGGTGGCGTTACAGATGGAGCTGCCAAGGTTTGAGTCTTAGCGTTGGATCAGCACCCTGTGATCCTGGTCAAATCACTTAATTTACTGATGAGTATAAAAAAAGTAATGTGTCCTTGTACAATTTAAGATGATTTTCCTTTTACATAGTTAAAAGAGAGAAGCATTAATATAAAGTGAAAGGCTTGGTCTAATTTCTCACGATATGTAGTATGGCACACTTGAATGTACGGAGGGTAAATGCAGAAAAAGCACTTTAAAAAGCGACATTTACAAACCGGAAGAGGGACAGGTGGGGATGTATACTGTTCAAAAAGTATATTTATCGGTTGGGGGAAATAAATAGCTCCACTCAATGAGGTACACAGACTAAAAATATAGCTGCCAAGGTTTCAGATTGCTATGTGTGACATTTTCATAATTTCAGTGTAATTATGAGTGACATCACAAGCAAAATCAAGCAATGAAGACGAGGGAAACATATCAATATCAGAAATTACACCCATTTGAGCAACAAGAAACTCTAGGAAGATCATAAAACTGCTGCAGAGCACCAGAAACAGAAGGGAGTTCACTAACCAGAGACAGACTGCATGACTGCAGTTCTCAGTTACTGAGGGCAGGCAGGCACTGCAACTGATCAGAAGATGATCTCATTGATCTGATCATTCATGACCTGCGCAAGCCTAAAAAGCAAGGGGCATATTAGCAAGGGCCTTATCGCCGCTTTAGCGGCACTTTTTGCCGCCAAAGCGGCGATTTTTTTATCGCCCTATCAGCAAGCTGTCGCTAACAGGCGTTAGCGACAGCTTTCTGGCGATAGCGGCCCGTTTTCCCATCGCCTTGCATGCCAGCGATAAATATCGCTAATGACATGCAAGGTAGGCGTTCCCAACTAAAAGCGACTGAAAACAGTCACTAACACAACTTCTCCCTATTAGCAACGCAGGCGAAGCGATAAAAAAATTCGCGCTAAGCGCGAATATCGCTAGGATTTAACACCTGCTAAAAACATGACTTACCTGTTTGTAGAATAGGAGGTGGATTGTCAGCCTAAGTCCACCATGGCGTTAATGCGTGAATATCGCTGGATTTCCAGCGATATTCACGCATTTTGCCGCTATTGCTGGATATTTTATCGCATTGGAGATAAACCTTGCTAATAGCATGTTATCTCCGCGATAATATCCAGCGATAGGCGGCGTTAAGAAAATGCGCGCTAAGCGCGGTTAGCGATAATTTTCGCCTGTTGTTGCTAATATGCCCCAAATTTTATAGCATAGCAAGTGCAACTAGGAGATTAAGCCGTCACTCAGTCTCAGGCATTACTGGTTGCTAATGGAATAAGTTAAAAAAGAATGCTGGAAAGCACCAGTGTAAAATCCGGAGGTGTTCTGCTGTAAACACGTGGTAGTGCAGATAAATACAAATTGCACTATCACAAAGGTGTAAAACGAGCTCCTAGAAACAGTTGGACATTATATTATACTGGTTTTGCACATATTGAAAGAAAGAATGTGTTTTTTTTACACTTTGTGGTCACCTAAGTACTGAGCCCTTTCAAAACAGTGGGAAACAATATATGATTTTTTATAAACAGTTGGTGTATAATTAAACTTAAACTGTTCCTCAGCAGGTTCTATCAAATTGAGAACATTAGGAAACTTCTGTCAAATATTTAGGGATGTTTTTCCTATTCATTCGGGAGTTGGTGCCTTCTATGATGGTTATGGCGTTCTTACTGTTCATATCAGTCCGGTATCGGAAAGGATGACTTACACATCTTGTTCGAGTCCTGCAGCACACTTTTCCGAAGCGAGCCCTCTTGCACAGAAGATGCACAAATAGTTATTTTGTCATAGCATGAAGGTAGTGCAGAATATCCAATTTTCTATTTGTTTGCTCTAAGACGTGTATTTTTCCATTGTTCGATAAGGGTTGATAATAGCTGGGTTTTATAAATAACACTCAAGAGAAAACTATTCCTTTTCTTGAAAATGTGGATTTTATTTTAGATTGGTTATGTAAATCTGTCACTACGAATGTACTAGCTACTACCTTGATTATTTTAACACTATATAGGTGCAGAATATAATGCAAACAAAGCTCGTGGATGGTGCAAGAGTAATTATGGTTGTGTGGTGAAGAGCTTCTTTCTAGTGTTGCCAGGAGAAAGCAACAATTCCAGGGGCCCGGGCTGGGGCACAGGCTGAGGCAGTAAATACACCTGTATTGCAGGGCGACCGTCAGCCAGCCTAACCCGACAAGCCCCTCTAGCTCTGGCAATCAATCAATTACTAGCATGCTGCAGAGCATCAGTCTGGACTCCAGTCTGCTCTCTGTCCCACGTGGGTCGCAGGCCCAGCCGACTCGAGCCTCCCAAACAGAATGCGATAGGCCCCAAACACGGAACTCTTCTCAGCTGCATATATTAAATTAAATAGAGTCAACGGTCTGACTCAGCTCAGGAGAGTGAGATTGAGGCACACATAGGTCACAGCCAGGCCTGGCTGTATTATTTAAAAAAACCCTACACTATCTAATGTCGGCCCTATGATGTAATAGGTGCGACCGTAGACAGTTTAATTGATGGGACAGGTCCGGGGGAGTTCATGTGAAACCCCCGAGGCTTGGCGAAGTAATGGTTTGGTCGCGTGACACGTGGCTTTGTTAATAAAGGTGAGCCCGCTCGAATGTGACACCAGAGGCGCGCATACGCGGGAGCTCGAACAGACACAATTCCTGGCTTCGAGTGATCTGTTCTGACGGCGCGTAATCTGTGCAGCGTGTTGCAGCGCGACCACGAGGCCCCGAAGTGTTCGCAGCCGTCGACGCTGGTCCAAAGGGACTTGGAGCCTTCCTGCTACAGCGGAGCCACGCTGAAGAAGACTGGGCACCGGTGGCTTTTGCCAGTCGGTCTTTGACAGACATAGAGCAGCGATATTCCCAAATAGAAAAGGAAGCCATAGCCATCCACTGGGGATGTCGCCACTTCCACTTATATGTGTATGGACATCTGTTCATCGTGCCAACCGACCACAAGCCCCTTCTCTCCCTGTTCACAGGCACCGCTTCTAAACCGCCTCCACGAATAGAAAAATGGATGCTGCAACTGCAGGAATACAATTGCCGTGTTGAGTACCATCCAGGAGCTCAGAACCCGGCGGACTACCTATCACGTCACCCCCGGGCGGCTACCCCGAAGAGGAGAATGATGCTGAAGACACGGAAGAATATGTTCTGTGCATAACTGCCAGGTCATGCCCCATTCCGTTGTCCATAGATGTGTTGGGGGAAGAAACCCGACGAGATGAGTGTCTCCAGGGAGCCATATTAATCATGAAGCATGGTCGGTGGCAAAGTGCGAGGAATGAGTGGAAGGTACTCACCACCGAGGCCAAACGAATCGTGGAGAGTCTATATCACGTCAGGCAGGAGCTAAATGAAGATTCCACGGGATGTCTACTTCGAGGTCATCGCCTAGTGATCCCTTCAGCCCTGACCACACAAGTAATCCAACTGGCACATGCCGGGCACCAGGGGATGGTGAAAACAAAAACCCGCCTGAGGACCAAAGTGTGGTTTCCCCTGATGGACGAAAAAGTAGAAGAGGGGGTGAGATCCTGTCAATGGTGCCAGGCCACTGGAGAAAGCAGTCCACCAGCTCCGGTAATCACTGAACCTCAACCAGACCGCCCCTGGGCGTGTGTCAGTTTGGATTTTGGGAGTCTACAGGATGGGAGGCACACCTTTGTACTGATCAATGAACACTCGAAATATCCCGAAGTGGAAGTACTCCAGTCGTTGAGTGCGAGTGAGGTCATTCCTAAATTGGAGAAGGTGATGGCCACTCAAGGGCTCATTCAGGAACTAAGGACTGACAATGGCCCCCCGTTTCAGGGACAGGAGATAGCCAACTATCTGTCATCTCTCGGCATTACCCACAAGAAGATAACATCAAGGTGGCCCCAAGTGAACGGCGAGGCTGAGGTTTATGCGCACCCTAAACAAAGTTATCCGCATCGCTCATGATCGCCACCAATCCTTGGAACTAGCCATTTTCTCATTCTTCCGGGTATAACGACAAGCCCCGCATTCCACCACTGGAGCGGCTCCGGGACACATCTCCATGGGGCGTGTGGTTGCCGATTCTATCCCGCATCATCCTCTGTGGCGTCCGGAGTCCCTGAAGGAGCATCAAGTTCAAGCGCGGTGCCAACGTCAAAATGATCATGCCAGTCGGCGACGGAGAGCGCGGCAGTCTGACTTGAAAGTGGGTGACCTGGTTCTCCTACAGAATCGTGCCACCTACAGCAAGTTCCGTTTGCCTTACGAGAAGGAGTAGTGGATCATCACCCATTTGAATGGCAGCAGAGTCACTGCTCAGAGGGGTGAGGAGACTGTCACGAGGAATGTGTCCTTCTTCAAGAGTTTTCATCCCTCCCGGGATGTGCCTCCGGATGTGAGGGGGCCTGAACCTGGTAGAGAGGTCTCGCCTGATCACGACGAGTGGGGAGGTTCCGAAGAGGACTGTCCTGTGATGGAGAGGCTGGATCCTGAGGTGCCGGTGACCAGCCCAAGTCCCCCAGAGAGCTCCATGTCGGTGCCTCCTGTCAGTGTATCTGGAGGCCGGGGGAGCTCCCAGTATTGTCTAAGACGAAATCCTGAGCCTTCCTGTAGACTGAAGGACCATTTCATCTAAGACTGTTCTTTTGTTCTATGTTTCAAATGTGCAAACTATCAGCAGTGTTGTTGTATTTTAGATTGTGTTTGGGGAGGAATTAAATGGTCTGACTCAGCTCAGGAGAGTGAGATTGAGGCACACATAGGTCACAGCCAGGCCTGGCTGTATTATTTAAAAAAACACTACACTATCTAATGTCGGCCCTTATGATGTAATAGGTGCGATCGTAGACAGTTTCATTGATTGGACAGGTCCAGGAGGAGTTCATGTGAAACCCCGAGGCCTGGCGAAGTAATGGTTTGGTCGCGTGTCACGTGGCTTTGTTAATAAGGTTTGTACTTACCTCGGTGCACGAGCAACCTTGGCCAATGCCCGGTGGAGCTGTCATATGCAGCTATAGAGGAGTCTGGCCATGGTTTCACCCCCTCGGCTGTCACCTACCCAGCCGGTCATCTGACATTACTTCATACAACAAAAGGCGGCAGGGTGTATCTTGCTGCACAAACTACACGTCCTATTCTATGTACTATCTAACCATCGATGCCCACCTCCCAAAACCAGCCACCAACAATGGTTTCAAACATAACATAGCAATACAATGAATGGGAGAGGCATTGTCATGAGAACAAAAATTCATAGGGTACAAATCCCACAAATAATGTACAAAAATGATGACAGAAATGTCGAGTCTTTCACTTTTAAGTTTTGTAGATCCTTTTATTCTTTATTCAACATACAACAGCCAACGCGCTTCACCCATGCGGGCTTCTTCAGGGCAAAAATAGGAGCTACATACTCCGCAAGATGTAGTCCTCATGGTGTAAGCTCAGGTCAAAAACTGCACTTTCTCAAACAAGTTTACTCTTTACAGCAGAGTCTGCACAAATGTGCTCATTCCATACGCAAGGATCCTCGATCACTATCCCATTCCGGGAACAAACTGTATTCGGTATCACGTGCTCAATCGCCAGCCTCCTTTCACAGACGTCCGCTGCAAACGTTTCACTTCCAAAGTTGTCCTGAGCTTACACCATAAGGACTACATCTTGCGGAGTGTGCAGCTCCTATTTTTGCCCTGAAGAAGCCCGCATGGGTGAAACGCGTTGGCTGTTGTATGTTGAATAAAGAATAAAAGGATCTACAAAACTTAAAAGTGAAAGACTCGACATTTCTGTCATTTTTGTACATTATTTGTGGGATTTGTACCCTATGGTCATCTGACATTGTTTTCCTCGCTTCCCCGTTGTGTTTCCTTCCCTCCCCCTCCCCCCCTCCTCCCTCCTCCCTCCTCCCTCCGTGATTCTTTGATTTAATTGAACTATGTAACCTGTAACTCGCTGATCCTCTTGTAAAGCGCTCTGATACCTCTGGGTCTAGCCAGCGCTATATAAAACTTTTCAATTAAATAAAAATAATAAGGTGAGCCCGCGCGGATGTGACGCCAGAGGCGCGCATACACGGGAGCTCAAACAGACACAATTCCTGGCTTAGAGTGATCTGTTCTGACGGCGCGTAATCTGTGCAGCGTGTTGCAGCGCGACCATGAGGCCCCGAAGTGTTCGCCGCCGACGGCGCGGTCCGAACACAACACACTAGTTTAAACTTTACTTTCAACTTTCTAACTAACCCTAAAAAAGTTCTATTTTAACGAGCTGAGCCGTGACCGGCGATCACACCAGCCGCACGCGCAGCCATCCTGTCACAGAGATAGTACAGGGCAGCTCTGCTGAAGTGAGGCAGACGTTCTGGCTGGAGCTGCAAGAAAATAAAGTTCAGTTGTTGGACCGGCAGTGGGCACCACAGTGGGCAGCGGATCACCAACCCAAAAATGAGTTAGTGCCGTGCGACGGACTGGACTGTGACCAAAGCATTAATAGCAGCATAAGCATTGGAGTAACAAACCTCACTCCAGGCACTTACTTTTTTGCAGCGTGCAGCAAATCCGATATAGCGCCTGCTGGTAGCTGCAGTCCACAATGACTGACTCACTCGGACTCTCCCGGCGGCATCGCCCGCAACAACGCCAGGCATCATTGATTCTGAGGGCTGCTGGTGTACTCTGGGCTGGCTGACTCAGCGGCCAGGTTCACTCTCAGCTGCTCAGGTGTGGTGTTAGCGACTTGGGTGAGTGTGGTCACAAAATTCATTCAGATTATTTTCCACTGGGGTACGAGCTGCATTCACTTGCATTATTGCTGGCAGCAGCAAAAACTTTCTCCTGAACTGGCAGCACCGCTCGTGCTGTAGACAGCGGAACCTGCCTTTAAATGTGTCTGTGTTGCATCAGTAATGCAGCAGCATGTGGTGCGGGTAAATGTGTTACACTGTAAAGACGCTATCCCTTTAAACACTTGACCCGTCAGCAGAACGTTGAAGTGACCAAGAAATTGGGCGATTTCAGTCTTAATTTTAAAATAAACAGGCAGCATTTGAAGACTCCCAAGAGGGATGCAGAGAGGCAGATTCTCCTCGGAGCAGTAACTACTTACAGAGCGGAGAAAGCAGGCAGCCTGGCCCGGTGGGTGCAGGGTTTTTCCACAGCCGGGGCTTGTGCAAGCAGCGACCTGTGAGTGAAGTTAAACAAGACTAAAGAAAACATGGAGCGTGAAAGACCACTTTTGTTTCTGTTGCTGCAAAGAGGGGGAGGGGAGAGGATGTGGCTTTATGGCCAGAGCTGCCGACTTTGGAGCTGGGGTACTAGGTTCGAGCCTCGGCGTCGGCTCAACATCTGGTGATTCTGAGCAAATCACTTAATCTCACCATGCCTACCAAAAATGAATGTGTCCTTGTGTAACGTAACTAGTGTTATGTAAAGCGCTCCAATACCTTCGGGTCCGATTCGCTCTATATAAAACTACACAAAAAAAAACAGCGCCTAAGCACTCCAATACCTTCGGGTCCGGTTCGCACTATATAAAACTACAACAACAAAAAAACGCCCGACCTGCAATTGCCAGATGGAAGGAGGGAAGAGAGGCCATCACACGCTGTACTGTGTGATGGTCAACTAAAATGTTCTCTCAGTGAAATCACCAGAAAGAGAGCTAAACACACAAAGACGGGACTTTTACAGAAATGCACCAATAAGAAGCCAGCATTTCTGAATGCCACAGATAGTAACCAATGGCAATCGGTGGGATTGCCAAGCCCCACAGAAGAGACATAACAGGTCGATCGAAGCTCGACCTAAAAAGAGATTAATGTTCCAAAGGTTGGAGCATTAGCATTTTCCGATGACCCACGTTGACAATAGTAGGATGAACTATGATGGACATGTGTAGCTCATGGAAGCAAGAGGCAGCAAGACTTAGAGTAGCCAATAATACAGTAACTGCGGTGGATGAATTATGAGGATTGAAAATACTGAAGAATACATCTTAACCAGTGGTAGACCTGGCATTATAAGATTGCCACGCAGACCACTATTTGCATCTTGTGGTATGATCAAACACCTATGGGAGCTCCACTTTATACAATGGCTGCCATGAAATGGGTGACTCCATTGCAGAGAAGTGAGCCAAAATATTAACAGGAGATATATTTAACCTTCAAATACTTCATAATGGTTTGATTATGAAAAGATTTGGTGGTATCACTGTATGTCTTTCTGTTCAGCTGATTCGGTGTAAGGAGGGATATCTTTGAGAATATCATGGTGATTTCCTCACTGATTCACTGCATTACATTGTGGAAAGACAAATTACTGAGTTAATGAATAAAATTGTCTTTAGAGTTCATACAATTAGATCATAGTGGCTGAGAGCTTGGCTTCATATTTCATGAGGACAGAAGAATCTGAATTACTTCCTGCTTGTTTAACCATCATTATCTATATAAATCAGGAGCTACTTTCTTGAGACCATGGCAGTGAGTGTTTTGCCTCCTCCTATGGACTTTAGGGGTTTGGAGTTCCATAATGTGGACGCTCTCATGCTTAATTAAATATGAGAAAACCAGCTAACCCAAATAGGATCCAGGTCAGGGTGCACCCTGAGGAGCTTTTTCAGGTAACCTTACTTGGCACCTGATTAGTAGCCCAAGTAAAAGATGTCTTGTGTATCTGAAATAGAGGACTTAGCAGGCATCACTGCACAGTACAGTCACAGAATTGACTATGTGTGCACTGAATTGACATTTGGAACTGAGTATGAAGCTGCATGTACTCAATATGATTTGGGATAAAGAAATAGGGTTAAGGAACCATCACATTTCCTTGGCAATGGCCTAAGACACGTTACCATGAAAATCTTCATGGCATCAGAAAGGGATCTACAGAATTGCCTAGATATTGTGACGTATTTAGTTTAGTTTGGCTGTCAAATTGGTAAAGTTGTCGGCAAAATTGACCCTACATCTGCACCATGCGTCCTATGTGATATTTTGCCGGATGTATGTTACCTTAAGAAAGCCAGTCCATATTTCTCAAAGCACTCATGAGAATGTTGTATTCTGAACGTTTCTGATTATTTATTTTGCTGTAATATGAGGAAAGTATTCTAAAGTAATTTGTTGTAACTGTACAAATAATATTTAGTGGTCTGAGAAAATATGTTAGATCGAGATCATTGATCCTTCTAGACAACAGAGCAACACGTGTGTAGGGGTGACAACGATGTTCTTGAAATGTTCTCTCGCTATCACAGTGTGATCAATTTGTATGAAATAGGCCCATACACTGATGGACTGGTAATTTTAGGGTCCTACAGGACAACTGTAGTTATCTTACATCTAATTTGGTTTTTATTGAAACCTTACTTTTCACTAGTAATCCCTATAACAATGACAAAATGAGTCTGTGAGGGAATAGCCAGTCATGGTCTTACAGGAGAAGTTACCTGCTTACACTTAAGAGGATAACTCCTAACGTTTAACAGCTTTTCTAGACATTAAGGCATGAAGAGAGATATCTGAGGAGTGTCCATGGAGCAATCACACAATATGTAGGAAGAGAAGTGGGTCTAAGTACTTTGCATTCAGCTAAGTGTATGAACTCTGGGTTGTGCAGAGTGCAGAGCTGAAGAACCAGCTCTTAATGAAGTACCTCAGACACCAGCCATAAAGATCTTCGCAGCTGGTCCAGCCACTGGCTGGCAACATAGATCTTCTCCCACTCACCACTGTACACATTGTCAGATCAAAACACTCCTGTCATGGCTCCTCTCCTCCTATTGCTATGTTGAGTGCTCAGTTGATCCCCCACAAGGTCTTAGATATAGAAATACCAAAATGTCGACAATACATACAAGAGTAACAAGTGCAAAAACGGTATGATGATAGTTGTGATCTGTAAAATGTGAGGGTTGGTTATTGACTTGCGTAGTGTTTGCTGAAGTCAGCGCCGAAGGCAAAAAGCTCAGGTAGGCGTGTAATAGTTTGCAGTGTTGTAACATTATATTAGTGTGGAAAAATTTGTTACTGATCACCTGTATTTCAAAATATGTGTGTAGGAAGGGAGCAAGCAAAAATGTCACGAAGGCAACAACTATGGGAGTTACGTATAATTCATGGACGTCATTTAGGGGTCCCCAAGGGTCGCAGCTGCGACCCCTGGATTGCCCCTTGTTACCCCTGGCTTTTGCGACCCCTGGCCCCAGAGGTGGCAAAATTAGTCCCTGAAACACAGGGGCAGCTCTTCCTAATGGACGCTGTTTGGAGCTCCACTTGCCTTGTTTCTGTTAATTCTTTTATTATCCAAATAGAGAATAATATTATTCACTATTAGTGTAATAAAAAGTGGAGTACATTAGCTGGAAATGTCCCTATCTGTAAGCTAAGGTAAGTTAAAAAATTGTTAACATTTTGTTGTATGCATGCTTGCGGGTGATAGTGTGTTTATGTGCGCAAGGGTGTGTGAATGTGTTAGTATGTGCAAGCATGTGTGTGTGAGTCAAAGTAAAGGTCAAATAGCGTGCGATGCCACTTCGGCTACCCCTGGCATTTTGGTGAATTGACGTCCATGTACGTATTATGGTGTTATTGTCAACTGCATTTGTCAAGTAGACTGTGAGGTTATGCCACTCAGAAGTGCAGCCATTATCCCAGTCTTGTTTATTTCCTAAATGTTTGAAAGTGCAGATAAGTGCTCATTAGAAACAGTGAAAATTCCTTTGTAACTGCATCTAATTATTTTGATTTCACTCCATTTTGTTTACCCGTCTTTGAAGGCAAAACATGACAGCCTGTCTTGTTGGAAGAAAACTTTGTGCATAGGAATTGTTCATAATTAGCCCAAACATTAAATGAAAACTCAAACAGCCTTGGTACATCCATTAAACAGAATTACACTGTCATCCCGCCAGGCCTCGTGTGCATCAATCAACAAATGAAGGCTTGTTAAAAAGCCAATCGTCTTCACCACTTTATCTGGATACATGTCATTCTCAATAATAATCCTCACTGTTTCATAGGTTGCCCATCAGTGCTGGTATTAAACACATCAAGCAATGCAACGCAGGATTAAGTGAGAAAACTAAAGTTGCCTATAGATATCTGACTCCTTTAAAAGTACAAGGCTGTCTAGTATTTCAATGCCCTGCTGAACCTCTCATATCACACATGGCGAGCACTGGGTGCTGCCACAGTTTTGTCCTGACTGCTGTCTTAAGTAGATAAAGAGATAAAACAGTGTTATTTTACCACCATAGATAGTGGTAAATGGTTGCTTATCACAGAAACATTCAAGGCATGTGCTGAATTTGAATAGAAATGTAGCATTTGTTTACATAGCCATAGTAAACAACATAGCATAATACAGTAACATTCACAAAGCAACATTACACCACACTAATAACACACCACATCACAACAAATCAGTCACAACAGAATGCAAAACAACAGCCACAGCACAATAAAATCACATTGTAAGATGCAGCACAAATACACAGCAGCACAAAACACAATGGAGCACATCACCACCAAAAACAAAATGCCACACAACAAATATGAACAAACATTCTTGTCAGACATTACCAGTTCCAGAACCCTGTTTTCATAATAAGACGTATAGAGCAAGCACTGCCTTAACTTGCCAGCAAAGACATGAAATACCGCCAGTCAAAAATGTTTTGTGATCCTGCCCCTGGTATTATTTCTAAAACATAAGCCGCAATGACTCACACATGAGAATATGTCATCAAGTTTAACAACCAGCATCAGCTGTAGGGGGGCGAAGGGATGCACCATTTTATATGAATCTCCAGTATGTGAGCCTTGGGCTGGACAATGGTCACTAGTTAATAAACAGTCAGTATTCCTCCTTAATCACTAGTTTCTAGAAAACATGCCCTTATTTGTATATATATCTCTGCCGTGTCTTGTACTTTGTGCATGAACCTCTTGTAAGAGGCGGCCCTGCACATTTCCATCAATTATTCATCATGAGTGGTTTTTTGTGGGGTGCACCAATGCTGAAAGATGCAGAGTTTGGCTGTTGTCAGTGCTGTGGAGACCAAACAGCACTTCCTGGCTGCATCATGAAGCAATGTCGCACATTGTACTATGGATGTTGGGATAAGTAAAATTTTGCTCAAGGTGGCGCCCACCTTATTCCATAGACTATGTATGTCCTGACAATCATGCAGTATGTGTACTGTGTCGCAGTGTGGTTGTCTGCAGCGCCAACTGTTTGAGTGGTGCAATAGGCCTAATATTGCCAGTTCTGCAGGAGGTCCAGCACGAATCCTGATTTAAATATTCAGAATGTAATTCTCCACTCTCGCCCCTCTGTCTGAGTTTTGTAAAACCTCTGCCCAGTCTTCTTCAGTGTAATGTATTTGTAGCCATTTTTGTATTTGATACGCTGCCTAGCCATCTGGGATTGGGAGTATAAGTACTGTATCAGCAAGTTATAGAGGCCTGCCATGACTTAATTGTACCCATGGACGTCAATTAGGGGTCACCAGGGGTCGCAGTTGTGACTCCTAAGCTACCCTTTGCGACCCCTGTCACCTTGCTTGTGATTCCTGGCTGTTTGTCAGCCTTGGCAAGCGTTCTGGTGGCATAAAATCATCCACAGTGTGAGCAGTGCTTGATTACACTGCTGTGCTGAAGCTCTACCTGCAGAGACATCATGATGGCCTGCAAGCTGGGTCAGGATGGGGGAAAGAACTCACCTCACTCGTTGCTATGGTGACCCCGGGCCGGGCCAGCCGGCCTAGCCAGCCTAGTCCTTGTTTTCATACATTGTATGTACCTGCTGCGGGCCTTGGCCAGGAAGATGAGCGAATGAGCATGAAGCGCACGCAGCATGGTAGTCTGTGTACCACCATGTTTGGGACCACTGATCGGGTCCCAGGGCCATCAATCTGGTAGAGCAAAAGTGTTACCAATGATGAAGGCTCTGGCAAACATTATTGGTAAGCGCCTGCGTGGTAGTAAAAGCCGCACTGACGCGGTGCGGCCTCAGAGTCGAACTCATGCCTGTTGAGTGGGTGCTGGGTGTCACGACTCTAGAATGACTGACTAGAATCAACACAAGTTTGGGACCGGGACGTAAGTGACTTGCTTCACTTAATTGCCCCTCTCTGACTGAGTCGGATCTCGGGCAGAGGTGAGGTCGTGTGAGAGTGAGACTGACTGGGTCGTCGCATTGACTCAACTAGAGTCTCGTCTCTTAGACTCCCCTTGTGATTATGCTAGTCACTGTGACTCCTGTGAGCTGCAGGCCCTAGGCAAACCTCTAACAGAAGCAACAAGTAATGTTAGATAAGATTATTTGATTTTGGAGTTGACACAACATTTTCAAATGCCCAAAACTTCAGAAGTGATTGTGAAGGGGAGCACACATTTCAGGCTCAACCCTTCTAGCTGTCTATCCATCATTTAGGTAATGTGAAAAACACATTAATTGCCATTGTTTTATGTCGAACACTGCATCCGTGTAGGCACAGCATGTGCACGCTGGTCAGTGCTGGGGAACTGGCTAACAAGACATTGTCTGTTTTGTACACCATCAAGGCCAAATTGGCTGTACCAGGCTACGGGCGAGCGTTTCTCTGGGAGGCTGGAAGTGTGGGAGGCAGGTTCTGTTAGTGGGGGCTGGTTTTGTAACAGTGCAGCAGTTTTAAAAGCACTGCAAAGTTCCTTGTATATTCAGCAGTTTTTTGACAGCAATATAAGTGTAAAATTAACTCTGGTGATTTATTGAGGTACCTGCTGGAGGGAGTTTTGTCTATTGCCATAGTTTACTTATCTAAGGTAGTACAGAGGGTTAATATACCTGCTACAAAGAACGTGTACAATGCATATCAAAGAACAATATTTTATGTGGATATCTCAGTGGGTTACTTCTTTTCAATGCTACATTATCTTCATTGTATATCCAAAGATACTACCTGAAACAATGTATGTAGCTGCATTTTCAATAGGATTTGAAGTATGTCTGTTTATAGGTACTTCTTTTGTATCTGATTTTCCAGCCTCTGTGTGTGATGTAAGTAACTAAAAGTTAGATGCATAACTTCCTGTGACAGCACCAAGCCAAAGTTCATGCATTGTCGCTTCCTTTGATTGTCACGTGATGTCACTTCCTATGATGTCATCATGTCAAGTGACTTGCAATGTCACTTTCTGTGACATCATAGGGGTTGGTCAAAGTGCAGGTGATGTCACTTCCTGTGATGACACCAGGTCAAAGTTTGTATGGTGTCACTTCCTGGGACATCAGGCAGGGTTCACATGGCATGTGATGTCACTTCTGCTTCCTGTGGCATTTAGATTAATCGATGTCCATGCTAATAGCGAAGGTATGATGTTATTGGAGATGCCTGGATGAACCAAGGCGTTGCTCCTAGTGTACTGATGAGACAGTGGTGGAGTTGTATATATTTCCATTGTTGGTTCGGGGGAAGGCCAAATGCTTCCCTGAGCTCCACAAAATATTTTAGCGCCCCTTGGCATATGGGTTAATGAAATCTCATGATACTTCCCTTTGTCATTCCTCCCAATTGAGAGAAGTCCTTTCTATCTGGATGCCTGCATTCTGACAGAGGGGTGCATTATTGTGCATGTTAGCATCTGTAGGTAACAATCTATGAGCATGTATCCAGTTCCTAACCATTGCCTGAATGATAGGGTTCGATATCAGGGAGGTGGGTGACCTGTGTCTGCATTGCATACGTAACCAAGGAGTGTTTTGTAAAATACTATGCTCAATTGGAACCCATAGGGATGAGTCAGGTATGTATTGTATGTGTTTAAGTTGCACCACTGCAGTGCTATATATTAATGTCCCAATAAGGTAGGCTCAATCTGCCACAGTTCATATGTGCTATTAATTTGGCAGCTTCTAGCCTCGGTTTCTCAGCGTTCCATATGAACGCCTTCATGTCTTTATCTATCCTGCGCAGGAACGGTATGGAGTTTATAGCGGCAGCAACCTGAGAACTAAGTGAATCTATGGAGCGTTACCATTTTGTGTTCAAAATATTTTATTGATTGTTGATAAGGAATAGAAAAGACCATACAGATAAGAGCACCAAAAAGAGGTACAAGTAATTCATATCAATAACAAATGATGTATCTAATATTTATACATCAGCTTAATAATAGGTAAGAGACACTTAAGTACCAATAAGATACAATTGGAATATATAGAAAAAGAAACAAAAAAGAAAGAAAGTTGAACATATTGTCATTACCACAATAAATCTTCTATAGAGCTACTTAACTTTAACCAATATATCCTTTTATGCAATTATTAATTAACAGTAAAAAGATTAGCTACAACTGTAAAGCTACATAATCATCAATTGGTTTCCAGAATAAATGATAATTAGAAGCATTATGGATAATAAAATTGACAAATTGGTTCCTCTTCTAGAAAAAAATATCCATGCCCACCAAGTATGCATTGACAGTAATGAAGCATTTTTCCAATTGGCAGTAATGGATTTCAATGCAGCTGAAATTAAAAAATCTAGAAGTTTGACATTAAGATCAGACAATTTTGATGTAAGTGAGACTGACTTACAAATGAATATAACATAAGAAAAATTATCTCTGATATTCAATATTTTGGTCACGACATTCCAAACATCCTTCCAAAACTGACCAACAACAGGACAATCATAAAGCATGGTTCTCAACGATCCAACATGCAGAGAACAATTCCAACAGTCAGACGAATTCAACAGTTTTGCCTTATATAACTTGAAAGGTGTCCACAAGCAATTAAACAGTATAAATTAATTAGTTTGATATAGTAAAATGGGCAACCATCCTGAGATATTATTCAGCCAGATTTTCCTCCAAATATCCAGGGAGAATGATAGATCTAACTCATTATTCCCAAAAAATGGTATAAAGCTAATATTGTCCCCTGCACAACCATTCAATTTTTTATAAAAGAGTGACACAGCGTGAGAGGAGGAAGTAATAGTTTGAACATACAATGCCAACTCGAAGGTGTCACTCTGAGGAAAATTATTAGGAAGTGAGTTAAGGATTGAATTACACAAAAGTTCATATTTATAGCTATCTGAAGACTTTAACTTAAATATTTCTTGCAATTCATCAAAGGTTAAAAATGCATTGTTATTATAAATATCTTTTAAATAGAAAATACCAGCTTTAATCCAGGAATTCCAAAAGTTTTGGTTGCGAGTTAATTTAAGTATATGATTATACCATAATGAGGAATGTAGTGTAAGTGACATAGGAGATTGAAAAATTGAGTCAAAATCTTGTAATATTAATTTTGCAGACTTCAATATTACTTATCTCTGAAGCAAAACAGTAGCGTTAGTCATAGTGATTAATGCAGGCAGAGGAAATGGTGCAATTAAATTTTGTTCAATACGAAGCCAAGCAGGTGGAATACTAAGTGTCGTAGATTGAAACCATAACATACTTTGTTTTAAAATGAAAGCCTTATGATAATTTTAAAAATATGGTAAACCGAAACCACCATTGATCTTAGCCAGTTTAAATTTCTCATAACTTAGACAAGGAGATTTGTTAATCCAAATTAATTTGGCAATAAATGTATCCATATGTTTATAGAATTTAAGAGGAAGCTGTGTGAGTATCATAAAAAGAAGATAAACTTTTTGGGAGCAATAACCATTTTAACAGCATCTAGTTTCCCCCACTAAGTTAAATGTAGTGCAGACCATTTTCCAAGTTTGTCTTTAATATAATCAAAATGCAATCACAATTTAGGAAAATTGATTGTTTTATGTTATGTGAAAATAATATACCAAGGTATTTGATTTTGTCTTTTGCCCAAATAATTTCTTTGCTTGGAACCATAACAGGTAAACAATGAACATCTAAAGGAAACAAATTCAGTTTTATTAATATTTAGCGTATATCCTGAAAACTGAGAATAGGTGTTGATTATATGTAATATTGGAGGAATGGAAGATGCCGGATCACCAATATAAAGGAGTACATCATCAGCATAGGCTGGTGTTTTAATAGGAACATTATTATAATGAGACCTTCAACTTCCATAGAATTTCTAATGGCAATTAGTAAAGGTTCATTAGCAACCAGAAAAAGTAACCGTGATAACGGGCACCCTTGTCTAGTACCCCTGTAAAGTAAAAATGTATTAGATATATGACCATTAAGAAAGAGCTGAGCAGACCAGAATATGAAGCCAACATCATACGAATAAATGAGGAGCCCAAATTAAATGCATACAAAGTACGGAAAAGATACTGCCATTGTACTTTGTTGAAAGCCTTTTCCCCATCTAATGCTAGGACACCTGCTGGCTGAGGTAATGATGAACCAACTTCAATCCCATGAAATAATAATCTAATATTATTCACTGAATGTCTGTTTTTCATAAAACCAGATTGATCAATATGTACAATGGTAGGAAGAACAAAAGCCAACCTAGTTGCAAGGATCTTTGCATAAAGTTTACAATCTTGGTTAATCAAAGAAATAGGGTGATAATTTGAAACAATAGAGGGATCTTTATAAGGTTTTGGAAGGACTATAATCAAGGCTTCAGTAAAGGATCCTAAAGTTGCTCCTGTAATGCTAAAATGAGTAAATAGTTTGAATAAATGCGACGATAGGAAAGGAGCAAATTTTTTATAAAATTCAGCCGGAATACCATCTGCACCTGGAGATTTAAGTAACTTAAGTGTTTTAATAGCTGAATGTACTTCATCTAAAGATATTGGAACATCTAATTTATCTCTAGCTGACGATGAAATTTTAGGTAAACCACACTTCTCTAAAAAATTATCAATATGTGATAAATCATTAGAAGGAAGCTTATTATATAATGTTAAATAATAATTCATAAATGTATTTACTGTTGCTTTATGAGTTAAAACTGTTTGACCACTAGAATTGCGGATAGCATTTATTTGATTTTTATTTTTCTTAATATGAAGATAATTCGATAAAAATCTTCCAGATCAATTAGCATTAAAATAAAATTTAGCTTTAGAATTAGAAATTTGTATGCCTGCTCTAGTACTTAATATGGAATTTAATTCATAACAAAGTTTTTGAAGTTGTGCTTTGTATTTAATGTGATTAGATGTAATGAAGAGACGTTCGTATTTAGCTATCTGCTTGTCTATTTCTTGAATTCTAGCATTAAATATTTTATTATTATGTCCCAAAATAGACATGTCGCCCCTCTGATATATGCCTTAAAAGCATACCATCGATTAACAATTGATGTAGAACCTTCAGGATTAAAAGAAAAATACTCATGAATTGTCGATAACATTTTAGGTTTGTTGTCGTTATTAAGAACAACATTGGTATTCATGCGCCATCTTCCTCAAGATTTTAGGGTGTACAATTCATGAAAGAAGCTCATGATCAGAAATATCAATATTTTGGATAGTAGGATCAGTAATAGAGGATATTAAATGACGGGAGATTCATAAAAATGTATTCGAGAATACGAATTGTGAGGATTAGAAAAAAAAGTAAATTGTTTATCCGTTGGATGATGCAAACGTCAAATATCCACTAATTTAGTTGTTCTAAAAAAGGATTTAAGAGTAAAATATGCCTTTGGAGGACGATATTTGATTTGGGAGAATCTATCCAATAAAGGATCACATATAAGAATAAAATCACCTCCAATAATAAGTGGGACATTACCCAATTTTAGAACTTCTGACTTAAAAGAGACAAAAAATCAGGGTCATTCTTCATGGGACCATATACATTAATCAAGTGTAAAACCGTGTCATCAATTTTAATTCAGTTATAAGAAAACGACCATTAGAGTCAGAATATTTGTGTAAAATTTGAAGATGCAGTTTTTTTTTTACAAACAAAATAGCAACTCCATTTTTCCTATTAGGAGCAGGTGAAGAGATATATAACCAACCCATTTTTTGTTCATGTACAATAGGACAGTGTCATCTATATGAGCCTCCTGAAGTAAACAAATATCAGCTTTGTGTCTAGCTAAATAGTCTAAAACCTTAGTACATTTAACAGGGTGCTGTAAGCCTTTAACACTGAAAGAAACAATTTTAATACCATCAATGTTAGACATCATTATGAAAAATTGAAAATAGAAGAGAAAAAAGAATCAAGAGACCTGACAGAATAAGTGTAGCTCTAATAGAAAAAATAAAGATAAAGAAAAGAAAGAAACCGATCAACATATAACAAAGACAAAATAGAGACATAAATAGAATTCTTGAATCGCACACATGCATGACAAGAATAACCGATCCAAATATGCCCTTTTAAAAATTACAGCAAAAAAGAGAGTATAAAGCCTAGTTCTCAAGTAACATTCTCATTGGTTTCCATGGAGAGCTGTGAGTGCTGATCTAAGTATAAACGAAGATCATGCAGACGCTGGAAGGACTTCAAGAACCCGTCTTTCCATATTCGCATTGAGGAAGGAACTAATAAGCCATATTTGAAACCACAATTTCTCAATCTGGGATGAAGATCAGCGAACTCTTTGCGGATTTTTACAGTCTCCTTGGCAAAGTCTTGATGAATAAAAATGTTGTTCCCGTTGACCATTAAAGATGGAATTTCCCTTTACGCTTTCTGTATCAGCACAAGATGATGATGACGCAATACTTTAAATATCATTTGACGAGGTTTAGTTTTATTTGGACTTCTATGGGAAGGAATTCTATGCACCTTGTCAATATCGAATTTTTCTGGAAATTTTAAGCATAAGAGAACAGGCAATAGATTTTCTAAATGCATCCTGCAATCATTACCTTCCAAACCTTCCGGCAAATTAAAAATTCTAAAGTTGTACTGTCTATTACGATTTTCTAAATCAAGTAATAATTTGTTCATTGGTCCTATCTTCGCTTCAATATGTATTAGACTATCTAGTTTGACTTTGTGGTCTTGAATTTTGATTGCATCGTCCGAGACTTTCATTGAAATACTAGCTATGTCTTTGCGTAAAATGTTTAATTCTGACGCAATAGTGTCTGTAGTGGAACGAATATCTTGCATTTCATTAAATAATACAGCCAAAGAAGGTCCACTTGTTTCTACCAATTTAGACTTGACTGGCGTTGGTGAAGCAGTATTTTTTTTACGCTTGCTGTGCATCATAGAAGTACTTATACCTTCCATAATGATAAACTAATTATTTTAAATCAAAGCTACAAGCAATTAAAATTGTAAATTTAGACAACCTAAAACAAAGGCTGTACAATATGATGCTGTGCAGTAGCTAAAATCAGCTGTGGGAGTAACCAGGCCACAGCCACGCCCTTTCCTATAAGTATTTCCACCTTCCTGACAGAGAAATTCAGCAGTACCTAGAAGGGAGCACCGCTGAAAGTTGCCACTGCAAGAGTTCCACCAAAACCTCACTCAAATGCGGAGGAAAGCCCCAATACAGAAAGGGCTGCCTTCAAGGAGTCTCCGGTGATAAATTTGGTGGAAAGACCAGCCTAATTACATGACAAACACCTTCGATAAAGGGCCGATGTTGCAGAGATTAACGCGAGGCGTCGATCTTGATTCACACGCTCGCGCGACTCCGGGAACGTTACCATTTTAACATCTTGTGCTCTGCCCCATAATGCAGAAGAAGTTTCTCCACGGGACACTGAAGCATTGCCCCTCCCCTTGCTCAGCTCAATCCACCATGAGCCCCTGCATATTTAATTTACAATGATAACTTATTTTCATTTCTTCCCAGATCATGGCACTACGTTGTTCGGGTTTCTGGGGCTGAGCCAATCCTATTGATTGGCAGGCAGTAGGCCTTATAAATTTTTTGTGCCATGATGTCAAGCAAGTACGCATGTCGGGTTGGGCAGGTCGCTTACTGTGGCAAGCCCGACATGCGCACTTCAGGCCTGTCGAACCTGCCCTGTATAAGGAAGTTAAGGGGTGCTCAGTGTAGCCACCAGCCCTCTGGAGCACTGTGTTCGCTGACCCAGACAATCATGGCACTGCGCTCATGCTGCTACTATAATAAACAAACTTTAGAGTAAAATCTGGATTGGTTCACAGTGGCGGTCTGCTCCCAAGCTCACAAGTCAGCTCGGGGGGCAGGAGGATTAGAGAACATGACCGATCACTGTGTGGCATTATTTTTAATGTCCCTCAGTCATTGGTTGTGTGTTTGTCTCTTGAAATTGATAGCATGCACTTTCCCTTTGCACACAGCGCCAATGGCTGCACAATGCACAACGGTAAAGGAAGAGAGCAGTCGTCTACCTTGTTCATCTCCAGCTTGCAAAGTACGTGCTTGTTGGCTCTGGTTGAGACAGTCAAGGCCTGGTTTCCTTTTGGAACTTTGCAGCTGTCGGCCTTTCGGAGATACTTCCATTGGTGACTTTTTAAAAATACAAGGGAAAAAAAAAGTCACACTGTGTTGTCATTGATCGGTCCCACTAATGAATTCAATTTAAAAGTGAATTGGTAGGTGGAAGAAGTCTCCAGTTTCTATAATGTGCAGTGCTAGATGCGCAAAGCACATGGTTTTGTAATTTATCGAAAGCTACGTCCACCAGTTTGAAAAGTCGCCAGCCGTCCCAGCCATGTTGATAGATGCAGCTGTGACGACTTAGCAAAATCTGCTCTGGCCTTTGCTAGAAGTGGTTCAATGTTATCTAGAACCATACATTCTAACTCTCCATTGACATAAATCCCCAGACATTTGAGTGGCTTTAGAGTGCATTGGAACTGGTATCCCAAGATAGCAACCTTCATCATGTTCCTCGACATAGGCAGCACTTCACTCTTCCCCCAACTGACTTTATATTCAGATATTGCAGCAAAATTGGTGATAGTCGTCACAAGGGCAGGGAGGGAGTTATGTAAATCTGTGCATGTGTGTAGTGTGTCAACAGCTTATAGCAGTATGGCTGAAGGTCTTCCGGGTGTGGGTATCCACAATCTCCTCTGACTGGCACATGGCAGGAGCCAGGGTTTCGAAGGTCAGGAAGAAAAGTAAGGGGGCAGTGGGCGTTCCTGATATGTCCCTCTTTTCACAGAAAAAGGTCCAGATAAGAAGCCTCCTCAGTTCAATTGAGTCGTGGGGGACTCCAGCAGCCATTTGACTTTGGCAATGTAGTCCTCACCTAATCCAAATTTATGAAGCGCTGTGAAGAAATAAACCCATTCAATACGGTGAAAGGCCTTTTCGCCATCGACTAATAGGGCTAGTGCTTCTTCCGGCATACCCTTAGAGAGCCATAACAAGTGTGCCAGTGTGCCTAGTGTTTAAAGAGCTAGTCAGTTACCACTCTGACCTAACCAAGTGATAAGGTCAGTAGTATTTGCAAACTTTGCAACAGCTGCTTTGCAACTCAGCAAATTTTACTACAGACTGAAGTCGCCATTTTAAGAACCTCAGGTCTGTGAAAGCTAGCGTAACATACGGATAAAGATTCATGTTACGTACTGCCCTGATGATGGGATTCTTTTCCCAAATAGCGTTTGCAGCAGGGTTCAGAGTGCTAGGGAAAATAAAAGTAAGTGTATGGAAAAAAAATGGCGAACATTTTGAATGAACAATTATTGCTAAATCATGGAAATTATGAAGATAAATTAAAAATTCATTGAGAAATGTATATGCTGTTTGACCTTATAAATAGATAAGAGACTCATCAACTATACATAGTATTTTTTGGAGATATCAAATGCTGCATTACCCACTTGCCTGTAATTTTCCATCCAGTAGTGTTAACTCCAAGGGTATAGAATTAACAACCCACTTTAGGAAACATTGAAATGAGGCCCTATGTTACCTCCACCACTATCCTATTGAATGATTTCCTCAGGCGGCGGGGGTAAAACTAGAGCCTATTTAACCATGCTGGCAAGTGTTCCAAAACCACAGAAAGACAACAGTAATAGCCTGGAACAGGTACAATGTTTTCTACGAATCTCTGGATGACAGGGCAGTAGAAATGTGCACACCTTAGAAGCCACTGAATGCAATTTTTAGAAAGATCATAGTCAAAAGGATTTAACTTAATTCAGATTTATAATTCCTCCCTTAATGTCAATGATAAACCCACACGCTGCACAGTAATGTAAGAAGTTGGCCTGGTATATGCTGTCCACTAATTATAGTGGGCACCTTGCACCAGTCCAAACAACCCCTTATTGGAGATAGGTTAAAGACAACCTTTATTGAAAGCTATCCTAGTGGTAGCTATGGAGAGCAGCCTTCAGGCTAAGTCTTGAAGGAATGTAAAGCAGCTTGTTTTACCAGTCTATAATCTCTTGAGTGACCAAATGAAAGAGGACCACACCAGGTATATATTTAAAATATATGTATTTAGTCTTAAACACAGCCCTCTAGTCTCTTTATGAGGCTAGAGTTCAAAGTACATAAGTTACAAGTCGAATATCAACAGTAATAGCCCAAATACACGTTTGAGCCCTAGGGGCGTACCAAACCATATACCAATAAAGTGGTATAAGAACCACGACTGAGCTAGACACAAGGCCTAGAGCCTGTAGAAGTGCTTGGCCCTCAAGGAACCGCCCAAGGTAGTGACACAGGGGACCCACGGGGGACGCGTGCAGTGTGAGAACACAGCCGCGAGCCGCCGGTGACTTCTATGGGGAATGTCGCGGATGGAGTTTTAAAGAAAAAGGCACTTAGAGGAGGACTTGGAGCAAACCCCTTTAGAACTTGGTTGTTCTAGAGTCTATACCCATGGGAGCACCGGAGTACTCGAGTTACCTCACCCAGGGAAGCCGGGTGCATAGGTGTCTTTCGGGGTCAGGTTTCGTCGTCGTTTTCAATGGCGATCTGCTGCAAAGTGCTGCTGGCGACCAAGTCGAAAGTGTTCGGGTGGATCCAAAGGTGGATCGAAGATTTGAAGAACCTGAAAGCAGAGGGGACAGAGTCTGGGTCACTAGCCAGTGACCAGGAAGGCGATGAGCAGATGCCCACCGATGTCGGGTGCTTCAGGTAGGTTGACGGTCGTCTTGACTCTTCAGCCACGAGGTCCAGGAGGTGTCGACGACAACCAGGAGCTGGATTCGAGCTTTCCCACAACGTCTGTCGATTGCAGGGGTGTCGGCGACCGGATTGGACCCAACAAGCCTTGGCAACGGCAAGTCACGTGGAAATAGAAGAAGGACGGTGGTACAGACCAGCAAGGTCTGAGGGACTCACCCAGCGAGGGTAAGTCAGGGCACATCTGGAGCAACCAGAAAACCCAAGCAAAAGAAGAGTTGCCTTCGGGAGGGCCCACTAGCCAACGAACTAGCGACCGCGAAGGAGCCTCAAGTGGACGCACTTGGAGCTGGCTTACAGGACACTTGTGGAGTGGAAGCCAGTGATCTTCAGTGCAGTCGATGCTGGAGGCGGGGGCTACTCGGAGCCCAAAGCACAACTTCGTGGGAGATCAGGAAGGGGATGCACTTGCAAATGTGCTTGGTGTCCAGGGGTCATGGTTCCACATTACCCACGATAGCTACGGGCCTCAGCTTGGCTGGGGACTCAGGGCAGCATCGGGGAAGTCTGGAAATCCACCTCTGGTGATGCAAAGACTTTGGCGTCTAGCGGGAGCTTCAGCGATGCAGACCGGACAATTGCTTCTTAGGTGCCTGCCAAGCAGGGGAGTCACTCCTTGACCCCAAGGGAGATTCTTCAGTCCTCTAATCTTCAGGTAGAGCGTCAAAGGTCCAGGATTCAGTGTCAGAGTTTCATCCAGAGTAATCTAGAGTCCTAAGGACTGGGGTCCCATACTTATACAAAGTTAGGGGGTTGGACATACTCTGGGGACCCACCTATGGGAGGGTCAGGGAAGAGGGGTGGTTACACCCCTTCCCTTTGTCCAGTTTCGCGCCAGGGCAGGGGCAAGTAGCCCCTGCAACCAGTTTGAACTGGCATATGCACAGGGACACCAAATGTGCCCCCAGTGCAGGACTTCAAAGCACCAGAGGGTGCTCCCGCCCAGCCCCAATACACATTATCCTGTCTGGGGAGGTGGTTACACCTCCTTGGGACAGGAAACCTATTGTCCAGGCCTCCCCTGCCGGAGTTTCAGTCAGCAGCAGGAGGCCAGACCCGTGTCTGTGGCAGCGGCATCCATTTTGTGATGCCAGGGCTCTGGAAAGAAGTTACCGGGTAGCCCGGTGTGTACATGTCTCTCCCTCTAGAAGGGTGGAATGCTACCCCCGCCACCAGAATTGGCGGGGGGTAGTATTCCAAGATGTTTGACACCAAACACAACATGTTTCTGTGCAGCCATCCCAAAGTTAGCATTTACCGCGAGGATATAATGTACTTGAGAGTATATGGTCAGGCTGCACCACAAACAGCATCAGAGGATTGACTCCGAACTCTGCAGAGGGGCCCTGCTCATGCAGGGGCACCCTCTCACATAAAAACCAAGCACTCTGCCTTCAGGATTGTTAAGGCCTGCCATAGGAGTGACTTATAGGTTTATATGTGTGTGCAATTGTAGTGATATAGGTAGCCTATATCACAGTAAGGGGTGCATGCACCACCTTACCCAGGCTGCAGTAGCAGACCTGTGGTGTCATTTTGGATGGCCTTCCAGGGGTGGCACAATACATGCTGCAGCCCCTGGTAGGCCTCTGAGGTACCTATGCCCTGGGTACATAGTATACCATATACTAGGGACTTATAAGGGCACTCCAGATTCCAATCAGAGATGTGCCTAAGGCACATGGAAACCATTTTAGGGAGGAAGCAGCTAGGCTGGGGTTCTGATTAGCAGGGCCCCAGCCAGACTAAAGTCGAAAAACAGTGAAGCATCAGCAAAAAGTGGGGGTACCCATGTGAAGCAGATCCTACTCTCCTACACAACCCCCCAAACGTAGGGACATTAAACTAACCTTGACCGGTTGAGTCTTCATGTTCTAAGTGGAAGTACCTAGAGAGTCCATCTGCATTGGCATGGTTACTCCCAGGTCTATGTTCCACTGTAAAGTCCATCCCCTGTAGGGAAATGGACCACCTAAGCAGTTTGGGGTTTTCACCCTTCATTTGTTTTAGCCATAGGAGGGGCTTGTGGTCTGTTTGAACAAGGAAGTGAGTACCAAACAAGTATGGCCTCAACTTCTTCAGAGCCCAAACCACAGCAAAGGCCTCCCTCTCTATGGCTGACCAACGTTTCTCTCTAGGGGTCAGCCTTCTGCTAATAAAAGCTACTGGCTGATCCTGACCTTCATCATTCAATTGTGACAGTACAGCCCCTACCCTCAATTCAGATGCATCTGTTTGGACAATGAACTTCTTGGAGTAATCAGGACTCTGGAGAATGGGAGCAGTGCACATGGCCTGCTTCAGGTCATCAAATGCCTTTTGACAGCTAGCTGTCCGCTGAACCTTTTTGGGCATTTTCTTGGAAGTTAAGTCATTCAGGGGTGTCACTATTGATCCATACCCCTTGACAAATCTCCTATAGTACCCAGTCAGGCCTAAGAAGGCTCGCACCTGAGTCTGGGTAGTTGGTGCAACCCAGTCCATGATGGTCTGGATTTTGCTCTGCAATGGTTGAACCTGGCCTCCACCCACAAGGTGGCCCAGGTACACAACCTGACTCTGCCCTATCTGGCACTTGGTGGCCTTGATAGTGAGGCCTGCCTTTTGCAGGGCCTCTAAAACATTTCTGAGGTGGACCAGGTGATCCTCCCAGGTGGAGCTAAAGACAGCAATATCATCTAGATATGCTGCACTGTAGGCCTCCAGACCTGTAAGGACTGTATTCACCAACCTCTGAAAAGTGGCAGGTGCATTCTTCAGACCAAAGGGCATTACCACAAATTGATAATGTCCACTAGGGGTTGAGAATGCTGTTTTTGGCTTTGCATCATCAGCTAGTCTGATCTGCCAGTAGCCAGCTGTCAGGTCAAATGTGCTTAGATACTTGGCTGAGGCCAAAGTGTCTATTAGCTCCTCTGCCCTAGGTATTGGATGGGCATCAGTCCTAGTGACTGCATTGAGACCCCTGTAGTCCACACAAAACCTCATTTCTCTTTTCCCACCACTGGTGTGAGGTTTTAGCACAAGGACCACTGGACTAGCCCAAGGGCTATCTGAGGGTTCAATAACTCCCAAATCCAACATTTTCTGGACTTCTGTCCTGATACAGTCCCTGACATGGTCAGGTTGCCTATAAATCTTATTTTTAATAGGCAGACTGTCCCCAGTGTCCACTTCATGAGTGCACCAGGTAGTCTGACTTGGAGTCAGAGAGAACATATGTCTGTACTGATTGAGCACATGTCTAGAATCAGTTTGCTGTTGAGCAGTGAGGCTTGCTGCCAAGGCTACACCATCCACTGACCCATCATCAGGGTTCTGGGAGAGCAGGTCAGGGAGTGGGTCACTCTCATCCTCCTGTCCCTCATCAGTAGCCATGAGCAAGCCCATGTCTGCCCTGTCCACATATGGTTTCAACCTGTTGACATGGAGAACCCTGTGGGGACTCCTGGGTGTTCCTAGGTCTACTAAATAGGTGACCTCACCCTTCTGTTCAACAATGGTATGGGGTCCACTCCACTTGTCTTGGAGAGCTGCTGGGGCCACTGGCTCCAGCACCCACACCTTCTGTCCAGGCTGGTAAACAGTCAGTACAGCCTTTTGGTCATGCCAGGCTTTTTGCAGTTCCTGGCTAGCCTCAAGGTTTTTAGTTGCCTTTTTCATGTATTCAGCCATCCTGGAGCGGAGACCAAGTACGTAGTCCACTATGTCTTGCTTTGGGGGCTTGAGAGGTAACTCCCATCCTTCCTTCACCAAGCACAATGGACCCCTGACAGGGTGACCAAACAAAAGTTCAAAAGGGCTGTAGCCAACCCCCTTTTGAGGCACCTCCCTCTATGCAAATAAAAGGCAGTGCAAGAGTATGTCCCATCTTCGCCTAAGCTTCTCTGGGAGCCCTTTAATCATGCCCTTCAAGGTTTTGTTGAATCTCTCAACTAAACCATTGCATTGTGGGTGATAGGGTGTGGTGAACTTGTAAGTCACTCCACACTCCTTCCACATTGCTTTCAAGTATCCAGACATAAAGTTTGCCCCCCTGTCTGATACAACCTCCTTAGGGAAGCCCACTCTTGAGAAAATTCCCAGGAGGGCCCTTGCCACCACAGGTGCTGTAGTGGTCCTAAGGGGAACAGCCTCTGGGTACCTGGTGGCATGATCCACTACCACCAGGATAAACCTGTGCCCAGATGCTGTTTGGGGATCCATGGGACCAACAATGTCAATCCCCACCCTTTCAAAGGGCACCCCCACCACAGGTAGTGGTATCAGGGGGCCTTTGTAGTGCCACCTGCCTTGCCACTGGCCTGGCAGGTTACACAGGAGCGACAAAACTCCTTGGTGTCTTCAGACATGTGGGGCCAGTGAAAGTGAGGGACAAGTCTGTCCCAAGTCTTGTTCTGGCCCAGGTGACCTGCTAGAGGAATATCATGGGCTAGGGTCAATAGGAAGCCCCTGAACTTCAGAGGTATAACCAACCTCCTGGTGGCACCAGGCTTGGGGTCTCTACACTCTGAGTACAAGAGTCCATCATCCCAATACACTTTATGGGGACCACTAGCATTCCCAGCAGCCTCAGCAGCAGCTTGCTGTCTGAGGGGTTCAAGAGAGGGGCAGCTCTGCTGCTCCTGGCTCAGATCTGCCCTGGAAGGGCCCCCTGTCCCCAAGAACTCAACCTGGTCAGGTTCAAGCTCCTCTGGGACAGTTCCTTCCTCAGGACTGAGATCATCTCCCACAAGAGACTGATCTTCCTTCTGAGCCAAGGGGGAAGGCACTGCCTTTACCCTACTACTCCTCCTCTTGGATGGCACTTGGTCCATTTTTCCAGGATCCAAGGCCTGTTCAGTGTTAGACATTTTGCTCTGTGACCTGGTCACAGCAAACACATCTGCAGGGATCCCCAGCATTTCTGCATGGGTCCTGAGCTCCACTTCTGCCCAAGCTGAAGTTTCAAGATCATTGCCAAGCAAGCATTCAACTGGTAGGTCTGCACTTACCACAACCTTCTTAAGGCCAGTTACCCCTCCCCAGGAGAAGTTAACAACTGCCAGAGTATGGTCTGTTCTGACATTGCTAGCATTGGTCACTTGGTACATTTCACCAAGTATAATCTGCCCAGGATCCACAAGGTCTTGTGTCACCATGGTGACACTTGCCCCTGTGTCCCTGAATGCCAAAGCCTCTTTTCCATTGATTAAGGGCTGTTGCCTGTACTTGCCCAGATTACCGGGACTCACAGAGGAGGTCACATCCATGCCTCCATCACAGACTAGGACAGCCTGAGTGAGTTCTCTGACTAGGCCAGAGCTCATCTCCTTACCCAGGGTCAACCCTACTAAACCCTTGGCTTGTGTACTCCCACCACCAATTGTAACTGCACTAGGGGGAACAGGTGCCTTAGGGGCATTGGTGGGGGCTGGAATAGAGTCTTTGGACTTGGTGCAATCACTGGTCCAGTGTGTCTTTTGCTTACAGACTTTGCACCATGGTTTCTTTTGGCCTTTTCCCTTGTTAGACTGTGAATCCCCACCTGAAGAAGATTTTTGGGGGCCTTGTGAAGACTTCTGGTCTTTACCCTTCTCCCCACCCTTATCAGAGTTTTTAGAATCTTGCTTCTTAGGGTCACCACCTTGGTTCTGTACTTTCTGCCTCACCCTGGTTCTGACCCATTTGTCTGCCTTCTTTCCCAATTCTTGGGGAGAGGTCAGATCAGAGTCCACCAGGTACTGATGCAACAGCTGATTTTGATAGTTATTAAGAATCTGCTCCCTCATGATAAGATTGTACAATCCTGTGAAGTCACATACCTTACTGCCCATCAACCAACCTTCCAGAGCCTTAGCAGAACAATCAACAAAGTCCACCCAGTCTTGAGTCTGTGCTTTTTGGGTATCTCTGAACTTTAACCTGTATTGTTCAGTGGTTAGGCCAAACCCATCAATTAATGCACTCTTCAAGACTTTGTAATTGTCAGCCTCCTCTTCTCTAACAGAGAGGAGCTTATCTCTACCTTTGTCTGCAAATGAGAGCCACAAGATTGCTGCCCACTGCTCCTGAGGGACCCTCTGTACTTTACAGGCCCTCTTCAGTGCAGAAATCCATTTGTGGATGTCATCCCCACTCTGGTAGGGAGGGACAATCTTGCTCAGGTTTCTATGGTCATAAGACCTTTCCCTATCGCTGGGGAAATTGCTGCCACCATGGGACTCTAGTCCCAACTTTTTTCTTTGCCTTTCAAGCTCTAGGGACTCCCTGTCTATAGCCAACTGCTCTCTTCTGAGTCTCAACTGAGCTTCTCCATACTTGAGCAGTCTCTCTTTCCTCTCACTGGAGGATTCCCTCCTATGAGAGGAAACAGAGGTCCCTACTGAGGTGTCAGAGTGGTTAGACTCCTGAGAAGGAGATCTAGGCCTTCTGGGCACACTCACACCTCTTCCTGGGGGACAAAGGGGAGGTCATTCTGATCCTCCTCCTCATCCTCAGGAGTAGCTGCATTTTCCAGGTCAAGGTCATTGTCACCTTCCTGGCCAGTTTCAGAGGTTGGGTCCTGGTTATTTTCATCCCTGGCCCCTTCCTCATCTTCTGCCCCACCCTGTCTGCCTACCCCTTCGGACCCTGGTAGTCTTCTGAGATCATCCAGCAGGAGTACCTCTATGAGGCGTTGGGTGTTGGCACTTTTGCCTGTCTTCAGTTTCCTAGCAGTGCTTAATGCTCTCAATTCCAAGAATGGGAGATTATCATACTTGGAGGGAAGAAGCCCATTGGCTTCTGGCTGGGACCCACTGGTTCCTGGCCCTGAAGACATTACTAGTGTGGTGTGGTGTATGCACTACCTACTCTAGTGTGGCCTACTAAACTCTCTTGAGTTGTAGAAAGGGTGTGCTATCCCTTAACACACAACTCTAAGTTCAGTAGAACTTACTGTATCCTAAGCTTGTTTTATATGTACCTAAGGTACCCTTAGTGGTTTTCAGTTGATCAATTCAATTGAGATTATCTGGTAAAACAATAGCAAGCTGGAATCCCACACGCTGCACACCAATGTAAGAAGTTGGCCTGGTATATGCTGTCCACTAATTATAGTGGGCACCTTGCACCAGTCCACACAACCCCTTATTGGAGATAGGTTAAAGACAACCTTTATTGAAAGCTATCCTAGTGGTAGCTATGGAGAGCAGCCTTCAGGCTAAGTCTTGAAGGAATGTAAAGCAGCTTGTTTTACCAGTCTATAATCTCTTGAGTGACCAAATGAAAGAGGACCACACCAGGTATATATTTAAAATATATGTATTTAGTCTTAAACACACCCCTCTAGTCTCTTTATGAGGCTAGAGTTTGAAGTACATAAGTTACAAGTCGAATATCAACAGTAATAGCATAAATACACGTTTGAGCCCTAGGGGCGTACCAAACCATATACCAATAAAGTGGTATAAGAACCACGACTGAGCTAGACACAAGGCCTAGAGCCTGTAGAAGTGCTTGGCCCTCAAGGAACCATCCAAGGTAGTGACACAGGGGACCCACGGGGGACGCGTGCAGTGTGAGAACACAGCCGCGAGCCGCCGTTGACTTCTATGGGGAATGTCGCGGATGGAGTTTTAAAGAAAAAGGACACTTAAAGGAGGACTTGGAGCAAACCCCTTTAGAACTAGGTTGTTCTAGAGTCTATACCCATGGGAGCACCGGAGTACTCGAGTTACCTCACCCAGGGAAGCCGGGTGCATAGGTGTCTTTCGGGGTCGGGTTTCGTCGTCGTTTTCAATGGCGATCTGCTGCAAAGTGCTGCTGGCGACCAAGTCGAAAGTGTTCGGGTGGATCCAAAGGTGGATCGAAGATTTGAAGAACCTGAAAGCAGAGGGGACAGAGTCTGGGTCACTAGCCAGTGACCAGGAAGGCGATGAGCAGATGCCCACCGATGTCGGGTGCTTCAGTTAGGTTGACACTCATCTTGACTCTTCAGCCATGAGGTCTAGGAGGTGTCAATGACAACCAGGAGCTGGATTCAAGTTGTGCCACAACGTCTGTCGATTACAGGGGTGTCGGCGACCAGATTGGACCCAACAAGCCTTGGCAACGGCAAGTCACGTGGAAATAGAAGAAGGACGGTGGTACAGACCAGCAAGGTCTGAGGGACTCACCCAGTGAGGGTAAGTCAGGGCACGTCTGGAGCAACCAGGAAAGCCCAAGAAAAAGAAGAGTTGCCTTCGGGAGGGCCCATTAGCCAACGGACTAGCGACCACAAAGGAGCCTCGAGTGGACGCACTTGGAGCTGGCTTACAGGACACTCGTGGAGTGGAGGCCAGTGATCTTCGGTGCCGTTGGTGCTGGAGGCGGGGGCTAATCGGAGCCCAAAGCACAACTTCGTGAAAGACCAGAAAGAGGATGCACTTGCAAATGTGCTTGGTGTCCAGGTGTCACAGTTCCACGTTACCCACGATAGCTACGGGCCTCAGCTTGGCTGGGGACGCAGGGCAGCCTGGGGAAAGTCTGGAAATCCACCTCTGGTGATGCAAAGACTTCGGCGTCCGGCAGGAGCTTCAGCGATGCAGACCGGACAATTGCTTCTTAGGTGCCTGCCAAGCAGGGGAGTCACTCCTTGACCCCAAGGGAGATTCTTCAGTCCTCTAATCTTCAGGTAGAGCGTCGAAGGTCCAGGATTCAGTGTCAGAGTTTCATCCAGGGTAATCTAGAGTCCTAAGGACTGGGGTCCCATACTTATACAAAGTTAGGGGGTGGACATACTCTGGGGACCCACCTATGGGAGGGTCAGGGAAGAGGGGTGGTTACACCCCTTCCCTTTGTCCAGTTTCGTGCCAGAGCAGGGGCAGGTAGCCCCTGCAACCGGTTTGAACTGGCATATGCACAGGGTCACCAAATGTGCCCCCAGTGCAGGACTTCAAAGCACCAGAGGGTGCTCCCGCCCAGCCCCAATACACATTATCCTGTCTGGGGAGGTGGTTACACCTCCTTGGAACAAGAAACCTATTGTCCAGGCCTCCCCTGCTGGAGTTTCAGTCAGCAGCAGGAGGCCAGACCCGTGTCTGTGGCAGCGGCATCCATTTTGTGATGCCAGGGCTCTGGAAAGAAGTTACCGGGTAGCCCGGTGTGTACATGTCTCTCCCTCTAGAAGGGTGGAATGCTACCCCCGCCGCCAGAATTGGCCGGGGGGGGGTAGTATTCCAAGATGTTTGACACCAAAAACGACATGTTTCTGTGCAGCCATCCCAAAGTTAGCATTTACCGCGAGGATATAATGTACTTAAGAGTATATGGTCAGGCTGCACCACAAACAGCATCAGAGGATTGACTCTGAACGCTGCAGAGGGGCCCTGCTCATGCAGGGGCACCCTCTGACATAAAAACCAAGCACTCTGCCTTCAGGATTGTTAAGGCCTGCCATAGAAGTGACTTATAGGTTTATATGTGTGTGCAATTGTAGTGATATAGGTAGCCTATATCACAGTAAGGGGTGCATGCACCACCTTACCCAGGCTGCAGTAGCAGACCTGTGGTGTCATTTTGGATGGCCTTCCAGGGGTGGCACAATACATGCTGCAGCCCCTGGTAGGCCTCTGAGGTACCTATGCCCTGGGTACATAGTATACCATATACTAGGGACTTATAAGGGCACTCCAGATTCCAATCAGAGATGTGCCTAAGGCACATGGAAACCATTTTAGGGAGGAAGCAGCTAGGCTGGGGTTCTGATTAGCAGGGCCCCAGCCAGACTAAAGTCGAAAAACAGTGAAGCATCAGCAAAAGTGGGGGTACCCATGTGAAGCAGATCCTACTCTCCTACACAACCCCCCAAATGTAGGGACATTAAACTAACCTTGACCAGTTGAGTCTTCATGTTCTAAGTGGAAGTACCTAGAGAGTCCATCTGCATTGGCATGGTTACTCCCAGGTCTATGTTCCACTGTAAAGTCCATCCCCTGTAGGGAAATGGACCACCTAAGCAGTTTGGGGTTTTCACCCTTCATTTGTTTTAGCCATAGGAGGGGCTTGTGGTCTGTTTGAACAAGGAAGTGAGTACCAAACAAGTATGGCCTCAACTTCTTCAGAGCCCAAACCACAGCAAAGGCCTCCCTCTCTATGGCTGACCAACGTTTCTCTCTAGGGGTCAGCCTTCTGCTAATAAAAGCTACTGGCTGATCCTGACCTTCATCATTCAACTGTGACAGTACAGCCCCTACCCCCAATTCAGATGCATCTGTTTGGACAAGTAATCAGGACTCTGGAGAATGGGAGCAGTGCACATGGCCTGCTTCAGGTCATCAAATGCCTTTTGACAGCTAGCTGTCCACTGAACCTTTTTGGGCATTTTCTTGGAAGTTAAGTCATTCAGGGGTGTCACTATTGATCCATACCCCTTGACAAATCTCCTATAGTACCCAGTCAGGCCTAAGAAGGCTCGCACCTGAGTCTGGGTAGTTGGAGCAACCCAGTCCATGATGGTCTGGATTTTGCTCTGCAATGGTTGAACCTGGCCTCCACCCACAAGGTGGCCCAGGTACACAACCTGACTCTGCCCTATCTGGCACTTGGTGGCCTTGATAGTGAGGCCTGCCTTTTGCAGGGCCTCTAAAACATTTCTGAGGTGGACCAGGTGATCCTCCCAGGTGGAGCTAAAGACAGCAATATCATCTAGATATGCTGCACTGTAGGCCTCCAGACCTGTAAGGACTGTATTCACCAACCTCTGAAAAGTGGCAGGTGCATTCTTCAGACCAAAGGGCTTTACCTCAAATTGATAATGTCCACTAGGGGTTGAGAATGCTGTTTTTGGCTTTGCATCATCAGCTAGTCTGATCTGCCAGTAGCCAGCTGTCAGGTCAAATGTGCTTAGATACTTGGCTGAGGCCAAAGTGTCTATTAGCTCATCTGCCCTAGGTATTGGATGGGCATCAGTCCTAGTGACTGCATTGAGACCCCTGTAGTCCACACAAAACCTCATTTCTCTTTTCCCACCACTGGTGTGAGGTTTTGGCACAAGGACCACTGGACTAGCCCAAGGGCTATCTGAGGGTTCAATAACTCCCAAATCCAACATTTTCTGGACTTCTGTCCTGATACAGTCCTGACATGGTCAGGTTGCCTATAAATCTTATTTTTAATAGGCAGACTGTCCCCAGTGTCCACTTCATGAGTGCACCAGGTAGTCTGACTTGGAGTCAGAGAGAACATATGTCTGTACTGATTGAGCACTTGTCTACAATCAGTTTGCTGTTGAACAGTGAGGCTGCCTGCCAAGGCTACACCATCCACTGACCCATCATCAGGGTTCTGGGAGAGCAGGTCAGGGAGTGGGTCACTCTCATCCTCCTGTCCCTCATCAGTAGCCATGAGCAAGCCCATGTCTGCCCTGTCCACATATGGTTTCAATCTGTTGACATGGAGAACCCTGTGGGGACTCCTGGGTGTTCCTAGGTCTACTAAATAGGTGACCTTACCCTTCTGTTCAACAATGGTATGGGGTCCACTCCACTTGTCTTGGAGAGCTACTGGGGCCACTGGCTCCAGCACCCACACCTTCTGTCCTGGCTGGTAAACAGTCAGTACAGCCTTTTGGTCATGCCAGGCTTTTTGCAGTTCCTGGCTAGCCTCAAGGTTTTTAGTTGCCTTTTTCATGTATTCAGCCATCCTGGAGCGGAGACCAAGTACGTAGTCCACTATGTCTTGCTTTGGGGGCTTGAGAGGTAACGCCCATCCTTCCTTCACCAAGCACAATGGACCCCTGACAGGGTGACCAAACAAAAGTTCAAAAGGGCTGTAGCCAACCCCCTTTTGAGGCACCTCCCTGAATGCAAATAAAAGGCAGGGCAAGAGTATGTCCCATCTTCGCCTAAGCTTCTCTGGGAGCCCTTTAATCATGCCCTTCAAGGTTTTGTTGAATCTCTCAACTAAACCATTGCATTGTGGGTGATAGGGTGTGGTGAACTTGTAAGTCACTCCACACTCCTTCCACATTGCTTTCAAGTATCTAGACATAAAGTTTGCACCCCTGTCTGATACAACCTCCTTCGGGAAGCCCACTCTTGAGAAAATTCCCAGGAGGGCCCTTGCCACCACAGGTGCTGTAGTGGTCCTAAGGGGAATAGCCTCTGGGTACCTGGTGGCATGATCCACTACCACCAGGATAAACCTGTGCCAAGATGCTGTTTGGGGATCCATGGGACCAACAATGTCAATCCCCACCCTTTCAAAGGGCACCCCCACCACAGGTAGTGGTATCAGGGGGCCTTTGTAGTGCCACCTGCCTTGCCACTGGCCTGGCAGGTTACACAGGAGCGACAAAACTCCTTGGTGTCTTCAGACATGTGGGGCCAGTGAAAGTGAGGGACAAGTCTGTCCCAAGTCTTGTTCTGGCCCAGGTGACCTGCTAGAGGAATATCATGGGCTAGGGTCAATAGGAAGCCCCTGAACTTCAGAGGTATAACCAATCTCCTGGTGGCACCAGGCTTGGGGTCTCTACACTCTGAGTACAAGAGTCCATCATCCCAATACACTTTATGGGGACCACTAGCATTCCCAGCAGCCTCAGCAGCAGCTTGCTGTCTGAGGGGTTCAAGAGAGGGGCAGCTCTGCTGCTCCTGGCTCAGATCTGCCCTGGAAGGGCCCCCTGTCCCCAAGAACTCAACCTGGTCAGGTTCAAGCTCCTCTGGGACAGTTCCTTCCTCAGGACTGAGATCATCCCCCACAAGAGACTGATCTTCCTTCTGAGCCAAGGGGGAAGGCACTGCCTTTAACCTACTACTCCTCCTCTTGGATGGCACTTGGTCCATTTTTCCAGGATCCAAGGCCTGTTCAGTGTTAGACATTTTGCTCTGTGACCTGGTCACAGCAAACACACCTGCAGAGATCCCCAGCATTTCTGCATGGGTCCTGAGCTCCACTTCTGCCCAAGCTGAAGTTTCAAGATCATTCCCAAGCAAGCATTCAACTGGTAGGTCTGCACTTACCACAACCTTCTTAAGGCCAGTTACCCCTCCCCAGGAGAAGTTAACAACTGCCAGAGTATGGTCTGTTCTGACATTGCTAGCATTGGTCACTTGGTACATTTCACTAAGTATAATCTGCCCAGGATCCACAAGGTCTTGTGTCACCATGGTGACACTTGCCCCTGTGTCTCTGAATGCCAAAGCCTCTTTTCCATTGATTAAGGGCTGTTGCCTGTACTTGCCCAGATTACCGGGACTCACAGAGGAGGTCACATCCATGCCTCCATCACAGACTAGGACAGCCTGAGTGAGTTCTCTGACTAGGCCAGAGCTCATCTCATTACCCAGGGTCAACCCTACTAAACCCTTGGCTTGTGTACTCCCACCACCAATTGTAACTGCACTAGGGGGAACAGGTGCCTTAGGGGCATTGGTGGGGGCTGGAATAGAGTCTTTGGACTTGGTGCAATCACTGGTCCAGTGTGTCTTTTGCTTACAGACTTTGCACCATGGTTTCTTTTGGCCTTTTCCCTTGTTAGACTGTGAATCCCCACCTGAAGAAGATTTTTGGGGGCCTTGTGAAGACTTCTGGTCTTTACCCTTCTCTCCACCCTTATCAGAGTTTTTAGAATCTTGCTTCTTAGGGTCACCACCTTGGTTCTGTACTTTCTGCGTCACCCTGGTTCTGACCCATTTGTCTGCCTTCTTTCCCAATTCTTGGGGAGAGGTCAGATCAGAGTCCACCAGGTACTGATGCAACAGCTGATTTTGACAGTTATTAAGAATCTGCTCCCTCATGATAAGATTGTACAATCCTGTGAAGTCACATACCTTACTGCCCATCAACCAACCTTCTAGAGCCTTAGAAGAACAATCAACAAAGCCCACCCAGTCTTGAGTCTGTGCTTTTTGGGTATCTCTGAACTTTAACCTGTATTGTTCAGTGGTTAGGCCAAACCCATCAATTAATGCAATCTTCAAGACTTTGTAATTGTCAGCCTCCTCTTCTCTAACAGAGAGGAGCTTATCTCTACCTTTGTCTGCAAAGGAGAGCCACAAGATTGCTGCCCACTGCTCCTGAGGGACCCTCTGTACTTTACAGGCCCTCTCCAGTGCAGAAATCCATTTGTGGATGTCATCCCCACTCTGGTAGGGAGGGACAATCTTGCTCAGGTTTCTATGGTCATAAGACCTTTCCCTATCTCTGGGGAAATTGCTGCCACCATGGGACTCTAGTCCCAACTTTTTCTTTGCCTTTCAAGCTCTAGGGACTCCCTGTCTATAGCCAACTGCTCTCTTCTGAGTCTCAACTGAGCTTCTCCATACTTGAGCAGTCTCTCTTTCCTCTCACTGGAGGATTCCCTCCTATGAGAGGAAACAGAGGTCCCTACTGAGGTGTCAGAGTGGTTAGACTCCTGACAAGGAGATCTAGGCCTTCTGGGCATACTCACAACTCTTCCTGGGGGGACAAAGGGGAGGTCATTCTGATCCTCCTCCTCATCCTCAGGAGTAGCTGAATTTTCCAGGTCAAGGTCATTGTCACCTTCCTGGCCAGTTTCAGAGGTTGGGTCCTGGTTATTTTCATCCCTGGCCCCTTCCTCATCTTCTGCCCCACCCTGTCTGCCTACCCCTTCGGACCCTGGTAGTCTTCTGAGATCATCCAGCAGGAGTACCTCTATGAGGCGTTGGGTGTTGGCACTTTTGCCTGTCTTCAGTTTCCTAGCAGTGCTTAATGCTCTCAATTCCAAGAATGGGAGATTATCATACTTGGAGGGAAGAAGCCCATTGGCTTCTGGCTGGGACCCACTGGTTCCTGGCCCTGAAGACATTACTAGTGTGGTGTGGTGTATGCACTACCTACTCTAGTGTGGCCTACTAAACTCTCTTGAGTTGTAGAAAGGGTGTGCTATCCCTTAACACACAACTCTAAGTTCAGTAGAACTTACTGTATCCTAAGCTTGTTTTATATGTACCTAAGGTACCCTTAGTGGTTTTCAGTTGATCAATTCAATTGAGATTATCTGGTAAAACAATAGCAAGCTGGAATCCCACACGCTGCACACCAATGTGAGAAGTTGGCCTGGTATATGCTGTCCACTAATTATAGTGGGCACCTTGCACCAGTCCAAACAACCCCTTATTGGAGATAGGTTAAAGACAACCTTTATTGAAAGCTATCCTAGTGGTAGCTATGGAGAGCAGCCTTCAGGCTAAGTCTTGAAGGAATGTAAAGCAGCTTGTTTTACCAGTCTATAATCTCTTGAGTGACCAAATGAAAGAGGACCACACCAGGTATATATTTAAAATATATGTATTTAGTCTTAAACACACCCCTCTAGTCTCTTTATGAGGCTAGAGTTTGAAGTACATAAGTTACAAGTCGAATATCAACAGTAATAGCACAAATACACGTTTGAGCCCTAGGGGCGTACCAAACCATATACCAATAAAGTGGTATAAGAACCACGACTGAGCTAGACACAAGGCCTAGAGCCTGTAGAAGTGCTTGGCCCTCAAGGAACCACCCAAGGTAGTGACCCAGGGGACCCACGGGGGACGCGTGCAGTGTGAGAACACAGCTGCGAGCCGCCGTTGACTTCTATGGGGAATGTCGCGGATGGAGTTTTAAAGAAAAAGGACACTTAGAGGAGGACTTGGAGCAAACCCCTTCAGAACTAGGTTGTTCTAGAGTCTATACCCACGGGAGCACCGGAGTACTCGAGTTAGCTCACCCAGGGAAGCCGGGTGCATAGGTGTCTTTCGGGGTCGGGTTTCGTCGTCGTTTTCAATGGCGATCTGCTGCAAAGTGCTGCTGGCGACCAAGTCGAAAGTGTTCGGGTGGATCCAAAGGTGGATCGAAGATTTGAAGAACCTGAAAGCAGAGGGGACAGAGTCTGGGTCACTAGCCAGTGACCAGGAAGGCGATGAGCAGATGCCCACCGATGTCGGGTGCTTCAGGTAGGTTGATGGTCATCTTGACTCTTCAGCCACGAGGTCCAGGAGGCGTCGAAGACAACCAGGAGCTGGATTCGAGCTGTCCCACAAAATCTGTCGATTGCAGGTGTGTCGGCGACCGGATTGGACCCAACAAGCCTTGGCAATGGCAAGTCACGTGAAAATAGAAGAAGGACGGTGGTACAGACCAGAAAGGTCTGAGGGACTCACCCAGTGAGGGTAAGTCAGGGCACGTCTGGAGCAACCAGGAAAGCCCAAGCAAAAGAAGAGTTGCCTTCGGGAGGGCCCACTAGCCAACGGACTAGTGACCGCAAAGGAGCCTCAAGTGGACGCACTTGGAGCTGGCTTACAGGACACTCGTGGAGTGAAGGCAAGTAATCTTCGGTGCAGTCGGTGCTGGAGGCGGGGGCTACTCGGAGCCCAAAGCACAACTTCGTGGGAGACCAGGAAGAGGATGCACTTGCAAATGTGCTTGGTGTCCAGGGGTCATGGTTCCACGTTACCCACGATAGCTACGGGCCTTAGCTTGGCTGGGGACTCAGGGCAGCATCGGGGAAGTCTGGAAATCCACCTCTGGTGATGCAAAGACTTCGGCGTCCGGCGGGAGCTTCAGCGATGCAGACCGGACAATTGCTTCTTAGGTGCCTGCCAAGCAGGGGAGTCACTCCTTGACCCCAAGGGAGATTCTTCAGTCCTCTAATCTTCAGGTAGAGCGTCGAAGGTCCAGGATTCAGTGTCAGAGTTTCGTCCAGGGTAATCTAGAGTCCTAAGGACTGGGGTCCCATACTTATACAAAGTTAGGAGTTGGTCATACTCTGGGGACCCACCTATGGGAGGGTCAGGGAGGAGGGGTGGTTACACCCCTTCCCTTTGTCCAGTTTCACACCAGAGCAGGGGCAGGTAGCCCCTGCAACCGGTTTGAACTGGCATATGCACAGGGACACCAAATGTGCCCCCAGTGCAGGACTTCAAAGCACCAGAGGGTGCTCCCGCCCAGCCCCAATACACATTATCCTGTCTGGGGAGGTGGTTACACCTCTTTGGGACAGGAAACCTATTGTCCAGGCCTCCCCTGCCGGAGTTTCAGTCAGCAGCAGGAGGCCAGACCTGTGTCTGTGGCAGCGGCATCCATTTTGTGATGCCAGGGCTCTGGAAAGAAGTTACCGGGTAACCCGGTGTGTACATGTCTCTCCCTCTAGAAGGGTGTAATGCTACCCCCGCCGCCAGAATTGGCGGGGGGGTAGTATTCCAAGATGTTTGACACCAAACACAACATGTTTCTGTGCAGCCATCCCAAAGTTAGCATTTACCGCGAGGATATAATGTACTTAAGAGTATATGGTCAGGTTGCACCACAAACAGCATCAGAGGATTGACTCCGAACACTGCAGAGGGGCCCTGCTCATGCAGGGGCACCCTCTCACATAAAAACCAAGCACTCTGCCTTCAGGATTGTTAAGGCCTGCCATAGGAGTGACTTATAGGTTTATATGTGTGTGCAATTGTAGTGATATAGGTAGCCTATATCACAGTAAGGGGTGCATGCACCACCTTACCCAGGCTGCAGTAGCAGACCCGTGGTGTCATTTTGGATGGCCTTCCAGGGGTGGCACAATACATGCTGCAGCCCCTGGTAGGCCTCTGAGGTACCTATGCCCTGGGTACATAGTATACCATATACTAGGGACTTATAAGGGCACTCCAGATTCCAATCAAAGATGTACCTAAGGTACATGGAAACCATTTTAGAGAGGAAGCAGCTAGGCTGGGGTTCTGATTAGCAGGGCCCCAGCCAGACTAAAGTCGAAAAACAGTGAAGCATCAGCAAAAAGTGGGGGTACCCATGTGAAGCAGATCCTACTCTCCTACAAGTTGCTCAGCCGCTTTCCTCAAACAAGTTTCTGTCTTCTCAGAGTAGACACAATTAACTTGATTACCTCTCCGTTACTGCCCAAGGTACTCTGAAACATGCCATCATCACCTCCTCCTTAATATCTGCTGACCCAAAACTCCTGGTTCATTATTGATCCATTTGCAACCTCCCTTTCCTCAGCAAAATTATGGAGAAAAGGTGACCACATTTTGGAGTTCGCCTTTCTGGGCGCACCAAAACACTTTAGCTAACATGAGGGAAGAGCTCCTCCTTCTGAAAAACCTGAATTCTAGGTAGGACTCGTGCTTCAATAGGCTCAGTTGTTCCTACTAACCACAGCCAAAAAGTCAGAATTAGTTCATTTGAATGTCTGGCAGCACCTCTCAAGATCTCCCCTCTTGTGTCCTCTTCTCAGTACCTGTGTAGCCCCTTGACTCAGCTCCTGCAGCAGAACCAAGAATAAAAACATGACCACAAAGTGAGAGAAAACTGTGTGGCATGTTGCCTTGGCATAATAGGAAGCTGTGGCAGAAGTGCCATTAATCTAACAAAGATGATTTTCTTCGAAGCATCATGGTCATTGTCCAGATCTGTAAAAGGACTGTCCACTGCTTGAAAATATAAGCACAGAAATGCATTAAGTTTTCATGGTTTCCGACTAGAATGATTGGTGTTATCTTCCTCTCCGTATGGGTTCAGGTGGATTTTTCCTCATATCCGGCCTTGTACGTGTCCTGCACATTCCATTTTTCTGTCATATGCTGGTATATCTGTACAACTCAATACACCAGTTCGTCGCATTATGCTCTGATTCTCTTTTATAAAAACATAAGCAATCTACACATTGTGTCTGTTGAAAACCACGTGTTTATTTCTTAATGAATCATCTCTGCAGCATCTAATTGAAGATGGAGTATCCCGTTTTTGTTTCAATGCAGCAGAAAATAATTCATACTCTCAGTCTCTAATGTCGTGGCCATTTATTTAGTTTGACCAGTTTGAGCTTCACTCACATCGAGCCATGTAGGGATTCTATGATTAGAAACACTAGGCTGTGCTCTCGGTCCGATTGCTTTCACCAACAAATTGACAATATAATTATACTAAACATTTGTATTAATATGATGCATTAAGCACGGGGCCACCAACGCTCTTAGGCGCAGTCTGATGATGCCTCGAGCTAGGTTGACTGAGGAATAATTTAGGCCGTACAATGCCTAGGGAGGAACTATTTGCTGCGTGGCATTCTCTAGTGTCCTCTCATTGAAGTACACATCGAATAAAGTTAACAGATGTTTTAATTAAGCATTGATACACTATTTTACCCAGTTTTAACAGTTTCGACATAAAACTCCACCTACAGTTTGGAAAAAAGCCTTTTTACTGCCTGCTTGGTTTTGGCAGATGTTGTTCATTCTGATATACTGCTGGCTCTAAAAGGCATGACAAGTAGTGGATTAATATTCATAGATGTATCAATTTATAAACTGGAGCATTACAGATGTGCAGAAAACCCTCCACAATTTATGATGACCTCTCATTGTTTGTATTGTGTGTATGGTGTCGTTTGGCATGGTTTAGATTGACGTTACATCAAATGTTTTCATGGGTCACACTGCTCTCCACCACTGTGTATTTAAATCCTGAGAAGGCTGTTTGATCACTGCTTAGGACCTATCTGCAACCAGCGGCCACCTCCCGTTTTAACATGTGCGAGAGTGTGTGCATGTTATTTAATGGATGATTTATAAGGGGTAAGAATTGATTAAAACCGAATATGTCAATTATTTATATATGATTCAATACTGCTTTGTGAATGGTTTTGCAAAATAGATTGTGTACGCTTGTCAAAGATGATATTTTTGCAAAGTCAATTTGTTGATGACAGAAGTCACAAGAATGAATTGCATATTATTAATGTGGGACAGAACACATAGGAACGCATTTATTGATTCATAGATTCACAGTAAACAGAGTTTCCCTGTGGTTTGCGGCTTATTATCCCCTCCCTGCCACCTGTAATTGGGGTTTGTGAGAAATTGAAATATTAGTTGGGATGGATGGTAGTCCACCACAAGTTATAATGTCATATTCCTGTTAGGTCCTTTAAAGGTTTTAGTAATTTGAACCTGGGCTCTACCCCTGGTTGCTAAGGCACAGAGTAGAAGACTTAACTTAACAAAATGTGTAAAGCATTTACAAGTGAAGGAAGTGACCCGATTATGGCCACCCGGGTCACTCACAACCACCTCATAACCTTCCAAACAAATGAAGAGTCGGTCAGACAGAGGAGAATACAAACCAAAGTATTTATTGGATCTTACGCTGCAGCGGAGCCCGATCTGACCAGTCTCCTAAGAGGACGGCCGAGGGACTGGCTTTCACAAGCATAAAGGTGACAATTATACATTTCAGCCTGAGCACAAGACACACCCACCCAGTAACTTTCCACAGAAGGCAGCGTAGAACAAAGGGGCACACAGAGATGAGCTAAGAGCCTGAGACCGGGCACACACTATCTGTGTGCCAAGGTCATTCTGTCTGCCTTCACAGCAGAGCCAGGGTAGTAAGCTTCTATCTCATGGGGAAGGTATGCAGAAGTATTTATCAGAACAGCGAGGCCTAACCTTGGAGAGAAAATGCATCACAGCAGTTTTCTAGCTGAGAGAGCAGAAGAGAGACAGAAGCTTAGTTTCAATCACAGAGCAAAAATGGCGGCTACTAATAAAATGGCGACATGAATGCTAACTTAACCCAGTAATAAGCATGAGCAAGGGGCAATAACATTTTCAATTCTAACACAAGTACCAAAACAGTTAAAAAGTTGAAAACAAAACACAATAGGAATCCCACTACAATGTATAAAAATAGAGAATATTTAAATGAACAAAATGAGATTTAAACAACAAAAATCCAATAAGAGAAACCGGAGATGTGATTTTTAAAGTTTTACATAAAAATAGCAACAAAGAGTGCAAAGCGTCAACCACAGACAACAGGTTGCGCTAGACTGGGACAAGGGTAAGGTTTAAGTCCAACTGTGATGGAGTGCGTCTCAGGTACAGTAACCTGGTTTGTCCCGGTCAGAATTTGTAACTTCTGACTTAGGGGCCGATTCCGATTCGGGCCGGAAATCTCTCCGACCGAGCCGGACCTGGAGAGATTTCCGACCGAATCGGACTCTAGCAGTCCGACCGAACGAGTACGATGCGCACGTATGCTATCGGACTCGATTCGGTCAGACTCCCATTGAAGTCAATGGGAGCCAGTCGTACGACGCGTACACGGGCTCCCATTGACTCAATGGGCCCGACATGAACAAGGGCGCCCCCTACAGCGTGTTCGCGTCGATGCGGGTCGCGCCGTACATGCACGTGTAGGGGGGACCCATGGGTCCCCCCTGTGTGCGACTCGCGCGCCTATGCTTCCAGGGAGGTCCGACACGGACCCCCAAAGTGCGGCTCCGACAGCTCCTTGGAGCCGGACTGCGCGAGTCGGTCGGAGCGGTCGCGATGCGCATCGTACTTACCCGGCCGGGGAACGTCTCCATAGCGCGGTGCAAGTCGTCTCCGTGCGAGTCGGTCGGAGCGGTCGGGTCCTGCGTACGAGTCGGTCGGAGATTTCGCGAGCGCACGCATCGTACTCGCTCGCCCGGACGCACGTACGATTCGGTCGGGAAATAGGGCTCCGAATCGGATCCGGTAAAGCCGAATCCGATTCGGAGCCCTACCGGCCGAGATCGGAATCGGCCCCACAGTCTCTGAAATGGAAGCCAAAAATCCTTTGCAGGGCAAGGTAGCAGGTGGGTTCCACTGGGTCAGCCATTGACTTTTGGGGGAAAGCTCAAAGTGGAAGAAATTCAAAATTCACACCAAGGAAAGTCCCTCGCAAGTCAGACATTTTTGGTGCCTTTGTATGGTGAAGAATTTTACCTTTGTACTTTTTGGAGCTCGTTTTCCTCCAGCGAGGCAAGGCTGCAAGCTGTAGCTGAACAGTGACACAGAAGGCCGGATGCCTTCTCTGCGATGTCCCAATGAAACAAATTTGCTGCTGTGGAAAAACTCTGAGCAGGAGCAACCTGAATCTTTGACCCAGTGGCAACATAACTTTGTCCAATTGACTTTGGAGGTTGGTCCAAATCTTCTGTCATTTCTCAAGGCAAAAAGCCTTGAAAAATCTTCCAAGTCTTCAGCTTTAATCATGATTAGGCAGGAGGACTAGTTTTGCATAATAAGGTGTTATAACATAAACCAGTGCTTTTCTATGGAAGAGCCAGCCTTACTACAGTGAAAACCACTTTGGAAATTTTTCACTGCCAGGGCATTTAAAACATAAGTACACATGCTCTATTTTTGAACTACCCTGCACCCTGCCATACCCTGCCATATGGACATGTAGGGCCTAATTTAGGGGTGCTCTATAAATATGAAAAGGAAGGTTGACACCTGACAAAAGGTTTATTTTGCCAAGTTGAACTGTCAGTTTTAAAACTGCCTACCCAAGCTGCAGGGCAGGCCTGGAGACATGCTTTGCATTGTCACTTTAGTTGTAGCACAATATGTGCTGCAGTCCACTACAGACATTTAACTTACAGGCCTTGGGTACACTTTGGTGCCATATACCAGGGACTTATAGGTAACTTAAATATGCCCGCCTGGAGTGTAGCCAATTTTGACATGTTTAGGGGTTGCAGCACATGCACTGGGGTCTTGTCAATAGTGCCCCCGGGCACAGAGTCAAAAAACCAGCAGCATCAGTCAACAAAATTGAGAGTGACCATACAAAAAGAGGCATTTTTCTACAGGGCTCTCTCAACATACATATTTTTCTGTGCCTACTCTCTGCCAACGGAGCACAATCTAAGCACATTTCAATAATCTCTCTCTCAACAACTCGAAAATGGATTAACCATTTATATTCTTTCCTTATGGCCAAATTTTACAGACAATTTTCATATATTGCTTCCAAGTTTTCACTTCTCTTGCACAACTAACAGTGAATACATTAGAAAACATCAAATTTTTTCAATACACGAATGAAGACCGTTAAGTCAATTGTACAGTACGATATAGGGGTGTGCAAAACTGTAAAGTATTCTTTGTCACTTATGCAATGGTCTATAGAAAGCTCTGCAACTTTTTCTTATCCTCTTACTTGGAATGTCAAATTGGGTGCAAACATATACTGCACTGATTTTTCAAACTCAGGCCTTTTTTACAAGTACAGCAGTACACAGGACCGCCGTACTTACTGTGGCGGTCCGACCAATGCCACCACTGCGGGTCCGACCGCAGTATTCAGAGTGTGGCAGTCAGACCGCTACATGACCGCCACGTCCACTGAGGAGCCAGGATCCTGCGGCGGTCACGCAGCAGAAGAGGGCAGCAATATGCTGGTGGTGCCGCTGCAGCACCACCGTGCATATTACAAGTTGCCTGTCCACTACCAGCTTTCATTGCGGTCAACCCGCCATGAAAAGGGTGGCAAAGAGGAAATGAAGGTGGCTCTAACATGGCCTCCTGCCACTCCCGGGCCTGAGGGTGCATGTGGGGGGCACAACAATTGCACCCCAGTTCCTGCATGGTGTGGCATGCATGCTGCACCGTGCAGGATTGTGCTGCAGGCGCTGTCACGAAGGCATCTGCAGTTAAGGCTCACCTAAGAGCCTCATACGGCTGCCGCCATGAGATCGTTGCAGCACTGCCCGCCCGCCATGGATTAACGTTGGCAGGCGGGCACTAGGCGGGCTTGGCAGTCCTCCTGTCAGTGCGGAGTTGGCGGGCCAACAGGAGGACCGACAAACTTGTAATAAGGCCCTTAGTGTGAAGCTGTTTAGCTTTCCTCCATCAAAATGCAAAAATAATGTCTCTTCATAGGGTGACCAGTTGGACCAAAGACAGATGAGTCAACCCTTCCACCAGGCTGTACTCTAGGGTAGTTAACAGAAGGCAGTTACTGAAAAGGATCCAGACAGGAGATGCGGCTTAGTTGTCCTCTATGAGTAGCATAGACTCTGTGAACCATAGTGGGAAAAGTAGTAAGCATTTCCTTCAGACAGCACTGTAGCACTGCAGAGGAGAGCCTAATTGAGTTGAGGTAGGACCCAAAAGATAACTCAGGGGCGTCACCATATGTGAGGAAGGCTTAGAGGTACCCAAGTCAACACAGACAAGCTGAGGCATGAGGTGGCTCAGGAGTCTGACTCAGTAACAGACAAGATAGAAGAAGCCACTGGAAGAGTTGGAAAAGAAAAGACATGTTTAGCTGCACCCTCATATCAACAGTTTGTTTTGAGACCACTGCCAGGGGCTATGTTCAAAAGAAAGATCACCCTACCCGATTACATAGATTTCACTGCTGCACCGCCAATGGATACTATCAATCTATATGGTGTCCATGAGATGGAAGAGGAGACACAAGTGTTGGTTTGTGGACAGAACAGGAAATTGGATGCTGCCACACTATGCCTGCGGAAGGCCACTACTGCAGGCCTGTCCGCTGCATAGGGTAAGAGCGAATTTGATTCAGTACTGGAACATAGTCTTAGGTCAATGAGGAATGACATTCTAGAAAAATTTGAGAGGTCTGAGCAGTATAAGAAGAAAATGCAGACTACTTGAAGCAGTTTAGTTAATTAAACTTGGGCATCTTCCCTTAAAGAAATAACATCTATAAATCTCCTCTAAAAAGATGTAAGCTAAGATAGCGGGAAATGCACAAGCAATAGCTAAGATAAACACAAAAGAAGGCTTCTTTTTCAAAAGGATAGAGATGAAGGAGAACTTGGATAAGTGCAATAGTTTACATATTAATGGGGCCCAAAAGTGAACAAGGTGACAGATATAAAGGCCTTTGTGTTTTAACTGCTGAGAATTTCAGTTTTAAAAGATTTAACAAATGAAGAGATTACAAAGGAAATACAGAGGGTACATAGAGACTCTTTAAAGCCAATTAAATCTGAATCCATGCCAAGGAGCACACTACTACCTTTCCCAAGCTGTACAATGGAGGACAAAGAGCTGACAACATCTTTGGCTCTGAGACAAATCCAGGCAAATCGTTTTAAATTAATTATTCTCCCCCTTAGACACCTCAAGAGTCCCAGAGGAAAGTGAGAATCAGGAAAACGGATAGTGGCATTCAAAAGATTTGGGGCAGTGGTATAGTCAAAGTTCTCTGCATTCTGAAAGTTATGCGTAATAACAAGATGGATGATATTATAACTGTTGTAGAAGCAATGACCTATTGAAGCAAATTAAGAAATAAGAATAGAATATCTCTCATGGAAGTTGTTTAATGATTAGACAAAATGTTTTTGAAATCTGGGTAGGAAAGCCCATTTTTTAGCATGAACTAGATTTGGTATCACAATTGAAGGCTCAACGGTCTCCATCAGGGACTCCTTCAAATGGAAAGACTCTCCAAGGAGGGCACAGGAGATGAAGAAGGGTAGGGTTCCCCGCTAGATAGTTGGAAATTGTGATGGTTCATTCAACACAAAAGTCCTCAGTAAAGGTAACAATTATAGCATGGGGGATGGGGTATCAACTAGGCCCAGATGACATTTCAATTACTTTAATTAATTCACACAATTTTGGTAATTTCACACACTGAGATTTATGTGTTATTAATTAGACAATGCCATTATAAGAGGTTGCGTAAAAAATATTCCTTCAGCAGAACATTGTAACACAAGAAGCATGGAAACGATGTAATCGGCACAGACTCAAGAACCATTTTCAGGAGGCGAGAGGCAGTTCTTTAATTCAGATCATCAACACATATTTTAGGTTAATTATATTTTAGTACAAAATTGCAGACAGCACATTTTTAAACAAAGATACACAAAAATCAACTCGAATATATATTTTCAATTTGAATTTTTACCTGAGTGGACCATACAGGAAACTTTTAGCACAAAAAGATAGCCTCTATTCGGTAGGTGTCCCTCTCTGTTTCCTTTTCTGCAATAGCAACTTCTCCATGAAGTATATCCTTGCTAATTTCATTTCCCCTGTTTTTTCTCCTTTCAGTGAATCAATCTTATTAATGTTGTGAGTACGGGTTGGCATTCTAATTCCTAATAACTTATAAATGCCTTGTATTGTTTTTTTAATTTTGTGAAACATACTTTTTTCTATCATTATTTCAGTTTTGTCTCAGGCTTAAATATCCCTTGAGTCATGATGATGATCCCACTAGCCACTAGGAGATAGAAACACTGTTGACCTTATAGTACACAAACTCAATTTTGATTCTATAGATGAAGTTTCTTGATGGGCCGTGTTTTTCTTGCTTTATTGAAACACGTTGAACACTTTTTATCACTTGTGCTTATCACTTCAAAAAGAGAGCACCAAGCACGTTTTTTGCACCTATACACACTACCGCTATATGTTTTTAAAAAAAAATTGTTTGTGCATTTATCTTCTTGAAAAAGATACATTGCCATTTATGACTCTGTATTGCAAAGATTATGACTGAGGGCCATTGCGTGTTGATAAAAATCTTCATCACAGGGCTCTGTTCCCCAGTGATAATTCAAATAATGCAATATGTGGTATGAATTGACTGCCATAATCAAAAACAGATTTTTCTGGTAAAATGAGTGAAAGGTTAAAATTAATTCATGGTGGGACACTTTCACCACACACGTAATGTATAATTGAAAATGTTTGAGCTGGAAAATATAAATATAAATATATAGGGGGATATTCTCAAGAACGTGTGATAATTATTGCAAAATTAGCTTAACGCAACTTTGCACATCGCAGTCTATCGCCGGAAAATAACGCCGTGTTAACGTTGTATTCTCAAACACGGCGGTACCATGCGATAGTCTCACGCCAACGCGTCAAATGAGCGTGATAAAATTACCGTGACGGCCCAAAAACGCGATGCACGAACGCGAAAAAAGTTGCGATGTGGCCAATCGCGATAAAAAAATCTGCGATAACCAGTGACAGGCCTGCAATTCCCACGGGTCATGCGGGAAAATGCACTATAAAAGCACCGAAAAACACAAACAAAATAATTAAAACTGCGTAGCACCATGGAGGAAGCCGGAGCAAGTACAGAGGACGACCAGAACCCCACAAGCCCCCAGGAGGAACAGCCTGGGACCTCGGGGTCACGGAAGGGCAAGGAGAAGAAGACGAGGTTCAGTCCGCAGGAAAACAGGATCATCATCACGGAGGTGATAGAACACCACCAACAACTGTTCGTCACCTCCAACGTGTCATTGGCAAATAAAAATGCAACATGGCAGTCCATCCTGGACAAGGTGAATGCAGTCGGAGTGAGGAGGAGGACAATTGGAGAGGTCAAGAGGCGCTGGAATGATGCGAAGCGCAAAACCAAGAAGAAACTCGCTGACAACCATCAGGCAGTCCAGCGGAACACCAGGAGCTGGATGAGATGGAGGAAATGGTGGCCACAGTCATCAGTAGGGAGACGGTGGCAGGAGTTGGGGGTCCGGACACTGCTCGACATGACCTGACACAACAGCACCAGGGTGAGTACCGAACAGGGACTGGGGGGACGGGGGAGATGGGCACAATGGCACACATGCACAATTAAGTACAGCACACTGCACACCCACAATGACTCTGGATCATGTCCCTGATCCCCTTGGCACACTGCAGCACACATACAAACTGCAAGTAGGCCCCCATCCACTATGGGCAACAAGGGGTCCCTCCCCACACAGCACCAATCTCACAACCAACCCATGCACACGTGTTAAAACCATCAAAGCTGCGTGTCTGTGAGCCACACTGACAATGCAAGTGACACTGCATGACGAACAGCATGGCTGCAGTCCAATCATCATGACATGGTGCACGCCATGACACTGAGGTGGCTGAGTGTGGAACACATCCGGAAAGGAGCAGGTCACACTCTGACACATCCACGTGCACAAACAACCCCTGACGTCAACAACACATCTGCGGATAAACCATGCCCAAGAGTCCAAAATCCGAACTAGAGCCAAAATTAGCCAAGTCTGCAACATCTCAGCACTGTAGAAGCACAGAAGTCAAAGGCACACCGCCTCAAAGGGATAAGGGGCAGCAAAATCACAGCTGCAGGGGCGACTCTCCCACAGTGCGGCACACACACATAGCAATAACAGCACAACATCATTGCCGACAATGTGGTACAAAGTGCAACACTCTCACTACAGAACAGAGGACACAACTGGTTCCGCTTGTGCGTAGAAACTGGCCAATCACATCTGGCATAGCAGGAAACTGTGAGATGATAATGTACGTGTACAACCTCACATCCGTGATGTAGTTCAAATGTCCACTGTACCGCACAAATAGTCAGCTCCTCCCAAACAGTCACAATGTACATTGTCATGCAGTCTGTATGTAAACTTGAACAAAGCGTCAACATATATGTCAACACAATGTTAAAATGCATCTCCCCTTCACATTGTAGAGGGACAATCAACACCTCCTGCAGAGCAGACCAGACAACTCATCAGTGATGATGGAGAGGACCTCCACACCTTCGACACCGACGCCCTACAACAGCTCATGGACAGCTACGGCGACCCACCTCCAGGAGCAGGGCAGCCCAGCTGCATCGAGGAGACCCCACCCCCTGCACAGACCACACAGCAGGAAGCACCCAACACCACGGCTGGCTCCCAGCACCTCACCGAAGAACACATTGCATTCCAAGGCCAGGTGTTAGACTGCCAGAAGGAGGTGGCTGAACAGGTGCGGGTGGGGTTCAACCTCATGGCAGCCAAACTAGATGACATACGTGGGTGTCTAAGTCCCATCAGGGACCACTTACACTCCCTAACGGACACCCACAGTTCGCTCCAAGATGTCCAACAATCCATGCCCGACATCGCTGGAGTCATGACTCTGAGAGGAGAACAACTGTCTAGTCAGAGTGGCCTCAGCGATGTCAGCCGAGAGTTGGCACAGATGCTGAGGATATTGTAGAACATGGAGCGGATGCATGCGGAAAGAATGGCTGCCACGGATGCACACCAGCGAAAAGTTGTTGGGATCTTCCATGCCCTGCAGATCCTCATCATCGCATTGCTGCCACTAAGGCAGTTGCTGATGAATGCTGCTGGTACTTCTACACACACATCTCCGGCCCCTGATGTGTCAGTGGCACACAGTGCTGCAGACCAAACATCAGCACCCACATGTCAGACAGATGACATAGAGGACGAAGATGCGGGTGATTCCACCTTTGTAGTAAGAAGGAGCCAGTAGCATTCTTCTCCGCCATATGCCCTGTTTCAGCTTGGTTCTGCCCTCTGCATCATGCCCTGTAACAACACCTCCCACTGTCCCCCGAAACACTCTGTGACACTCACCTTGGACCTCGACATGGACTGCCATATTTTGATTGCTTACCAATGACACAGCAATCAGACTGCGGACTGTACTCTTCCTCTTCCGATGTACTTGTCAATCCCTAAATGACTCTGGCTGGCCCTCCACTGGGCTACAATGTAATGTGGGGTTTGCATGGCCATGTACTGCTCCGACACTCCACCGAATGTGTATAAATCATTCAAATTCACACAGATGTGTCATGTCCATAATCGATCAAGTATGAAAGTATGGATGAATGTAAGGACATTGATTGCCCAAAAAGGTAAACCCTGGGAAATGAAAGCAATGCGCATGTTTGACCTTGACACACATAGGAAGTGAGATGACTGGGAATGTGTGCACTAGCTGTGGCCTCATTGCTCTGAAACAACAATCGCGCAATTCCTCAACTTTGCCCCACGCAATGTTAGAAATAGGGCTGGGTATGAAATGTCAAAGTCGTTGGCAGGCCTAAAGTAGTGTCCCCCATCACATTTGACAACAGAACATCTCTTCGCATACCTACTCACACTCAACTTGGTGGACACAGCCTGTAGTAATGTATCACATTGATCCACATGGCAGGAATATGGACACCATACTCACAGTGCTGAAGACACGTAAGAGCACAGGTCTATCAGCAACTATCACAACTGCTATATCTGGCTCACAGAGGTGGAGCTGGCAATAGGGACTCACCCCTAAGTGAAATGCGTCAGTCAGTCCCTCCCTGTGTACGGACAATGCTCATTGAGGCACACGATTTGTCATTATAATTAACACTCATCACAGTTGAACACTAGTGAAGTTGTGTGGACTTTATTGCCATGTGCGTGTCAGTACGGGCAAGACAAGGGCCACAACATGCAGACCAATGCATCAGACACTAACAGGCAGCATTCGGTCACGGTACAGTTCCACGTGACAGGCGTTGTGCATGCGCCCGGGATGTTCTGCCATTGCGTTGGTGTCTCTCGTAGAACCGGCACTCTTCTGACCTGCGGCAGTTATGTGGATGATATGCCACAGCTCGGAGCAATGAGTCGTATGTGTGTGCAACGTTTGGACGTATGGGTTGTTGTGTACGTAAGTGTCAAGGGCATTCCATGCAAGAGTACCTCGAGCAAGAACTTCTGTGTGTGGGGTGTGGATACGTTGGTCCTTCATTAGCGCTATGCGTACTGTGGGAGTCGTCATCATCTGCTATGGTATCTCTCTCAGGGGGTGCCTGCTGCATGCAAGACCAAGGTCGGAGGTGCAGATGTCCTTCCGCCTTATGTATTGTGACAGAGGAGCTTTCATCCCTAATTTTAGTCTGACTACTGCTTGCATTCTAAAAATGTGATGTGACTTTCGCGCTGCAATTGAGGCTAGGCCTTATGCTTATGGTGCACCAATAGCGATACACACACAACAGTTGGCATGCATGAGCCAAGAGCCCGAGCGGCCTTGCGCTCCTTGTACAATCCCTTCGTGCGCGGCCGCCCTCCCGGTGCATGCAACATTGCCGATTGCGGGCCGTGTGGCGCAGACACTGCAACAGAGACACACGCATCAGTTGGTTTCCTGTCCAGCCCAGAAATGAACCATGCCCAGAGCACAGGGATAATTATTCACACCCTTACGCTGGCTTGGCGTACGCCGACCCAGCCCACTGGGCGTACGTATAAAGGGGGGGACGACAACGCTACGTGTCCCAGTTCTTCCCCACTGCCGGAGGTGACATGGCTGCGTACGCCTGGCATATCACGTGACTCAATCAGAAAGGGTCCATGACTTGCGTTGCACAGAGTTGGTGGCACCGGAAACACTGCGGCCGGCACAGGCCTACCACCACGGGACGGTGACTTTCGGTGCACTGAGGTAGGGGCACCTTAGGTGCTGAGCGGGTGTGCAGCCTACAATGATGCGCCGTCCTAGCGGTCCGGACTGGTAAGGGTTTGTGTGAGCCCTGCTGGACCACAGAGTAGGCCTGAGCCAGCGGGCAGCGCGGGCCTACCGCCACGTGGCATTGCCTTGCGGTTCACAGGGTTAGTGGCACCTATAGGGCTGAGCGGGTGTGCTGCCTGCGATGATACCGTGTGCACTGATATGATCTCTGCCATTGCGAAATCAAGACCCAGAATCACGTGTGTGACCTGGTGGCCCGCGGGGCTGCATGATGTTTAGGCTGCCAAGGTCGCGGGCCCTGGGCTTGGAGCTTGCACCGGCACGTGGTGGCCCTCTTGGAAACACGCTGGTGGCGGAAGGTGAGTAGTGAGGCCTGGGTGCGCAGGGGTGGGCAAACACCGCTGGGCGGCGGGAGGGGCTGGGGTGCAGCAGCCTGTGTGCGCAGGGGCGGCCAAGCGATGGTGGCGTGTGCAATGATATGGATTCTGCCATTCATAGATCTGGACTCTGTTTCAGATAAGGGACCTGGTGGACTGCAGTGTATACCGGCACGTGGTTGGAGACATACCGGTGGCAGCAGGTGAGCAGTGAGGCCTGTGTCCGCAGTGTCGGCACTCTCTCTCCCTCTCTTCCTTTCACTGTCTCTCTCTCTTCCTCTGTTACTCTCTCTCTCCTTCTCCCTCTTTCCTCTTTTCTCTCTCTTTCTCTCTCTCCCGCTCTTTCACTCTCTCTCTCCTTCTCCCTCTCTCTCCCTTTCTCTCTCTTTCTCTCTCTTTCCCCTTCTTTCACTCTCTCTCTCTCCTTCTCCCTCTCTCCCCCTTTATCTCTCTTTCTCCCTCTCTTTCACTCTCTCTCTCTCTCCCTTTATTTCTCTCTCTCTTTCTCTCTCTGTCCTTCGATGAGCGCATGACACACCTTCTTATCTTGAATTTTGTGTTGCAGGCTGTGTCTTACAGATTGTCCAGTGAAGACCCGCCATGACTCTTCCGAATAGTTGTTTTGAGTTAAATTTGAATAAAATAATTTGTTTGGAAATTCAAAGATGAATGAATGATTCTCCTTTTTCTGACCACACATGAATGTTAATTGTTGTACTTGTGCGACATCAGGCGAATTGTTTTGTTCATGATTTCGTAAGGTTGATGTAAAATATTTTTGTGCGGGGTGGGGCCCCGTGGGGGGGTGGCGGACCTGGGTGTGGTGGCGGTGGGTGTTGTGGCCCTCTTGGGGCTCCAAGCTGCATGATCAGTGGCTCCATGGCATCTGTTGTTCTTCAGGTGTAGCTCTGGTCTGGGCTCCCTTTTGTGGTGCAGGTTGTCGTCCGACTTAACACCAGGTAGGAGCAGGTGTTAAATCCCTGCTGCGAACGCGCCTTATCGCCTGTTTTGGGATCTTATCGCCGATCTGGCTGGTCGTAGGGAATATTGCGAAGTGTTGTTTTCGCGGCTTTTTGCACGGGAATGCTTACTCTGCATCTCATTAGCGTTAGTTGCCGGTGTCATCCGTGGCGATGTTTTTTGCGGCTGCTATCGCAGGAAAACTGGTGATATCGGCTGTTAGCACCAGCTTGTGAATGGTGCGATATATCTATCGCCACTTTGGCTGCGATAAAGTGCCGCTAACTCGGCGATAAGTCCTTGAGAATATGCCCCATAGTGTCACTTACAGATATGACACCTTAAATTAATGCTGCAATCCAATACAATAACACTTAATAAAGTGCACAGTTACAAAACAGGTGTCCTGGTGCTAGAAGCAAGGAAGAGAACCCAACAACTCTCAGTGATTAAATAACCAGGGGCTAGCTGTACGTTCAACTGTTTGCGATATACTGGTCGCAATTTGCGACCAGTATTTTTGTGACCAGTGTGTTAATTTGTGACGCTACCTATGTACTAATGGGTCATTTTGAAAATTACCGATTCACAGTGGGTCGTAATCCAACCTGCCTCATGAATATAAATGAAGTAGATCGCTATTTGTGACCCACTAGGATTCGCTGCCATCACAGGTATAGCGGCCTGATGGGATCAGCAGATTACGACATATGTGATTTATTTTAATTAAAGCATTTTTTTTAAATGCAGCCTATGTTCCTTAAAGGAAAGTGGGATGTATTTAAAAATAAAAAATTTAATGTTTCATTTTTATTTTTTAAGAGCAGCCAGTGGTATTACCGACCACACATACAAATGCCTTAAAAAATAGAGTAGGCAGTGGTACTCATTGGCATTTGTGACTGGGTATCCTGCCACCAAACTGTAAATCAAACCCATATTTTTGAGTTTGCATGAAAGATGGAAAAGTTCTAATCCTAGCTTCAGCACATGACCAAAAATTCAAATATGCAAACCAAATCATTAAGCAGTAGATAAAATCTCAAAGATTGGTATATGAGTAAGTCTGGTTTACTCTTGGAGTAATCCTGTCTTAATCATGAATTTAGGGAGTACTCGAGGAGTATTCCTTACTTACTCTCGAATTTTGGGAGTACTAAAAGAGTATGTCACAGGAAAATCTTTTTGAATTGGGCCCAATATCTTAAACACCGTTGTCTAGTTTCGTACTGTCCCAATTACATTTTCCCATAATACCATAGTTTGAACTGGCACTAGGTACAAAATATTGTTCTAAGTACTTCATGTCTAGTTGAGAACACCCTTCAACAAAATGATATGTTTTCTGTAAGGCGTTCTTCTGCTGTTTGAAGCTAAGTTGTTACTATAACAAACGCAAGAAAAAATATACAAACATATCTGTGATTGCCTTTGAGATTAATGCCGCTTCTGTGAACACCCCGTGACGAATTCGTAACACTTTATTTTTGTTTGGTTCATGTAGACAGCATATCCGAAATAAGAGTATTTTCAACCATTTTTGTTAAATAATGTGAAAAGCAGCACAGACACAAACAATACTCGAAAAAATGGTAATTGTAGTTCTCAAACACAGCTAGGACAATAGTTTGCCTAAAGCGAATTGTGGCTGCACAGCTATTCTGTCAGCAATGTATGTGGCTCAAGAGCTTATAGAGAACCTAACGAAAACAAAATACAAGCTAGGAAGGAAACATTAAATATGCTAGCAATGTACGATAAACAGCTGGAGCGAAGAAAATACAGATTGAATATTTGCAAGAATGATTAGATTGGCAAAAGATTCCTGCTGCTGTCAGGACCAGATTCCACCCCCAGCAGGACAGAGACTTTTCACACACAGAAGGAATCCCTTGGTAGTAATTTCCGCACTTTTTAAATTTAGGACTCTGCGGGGCATATTCTCAAGGACCCATCGCCGAATTAGCGGCACTATACCTCCACGAAATTCACAAGCCTGCGCTAACAGCCCACATCGTCAGTTTTCCTGCGATAGCTGCCGCCAAAAACATTGCCAAGGCTGACTGCGACAACTAACGCTAATCATATGCAGAGTAGGCGTTCCCGTGCAAAAACCCACGACAAGACCACTTCGCATATTCTCAACGACCAGCCAGATCGGCGATGCAGTCTAAAAACAGGCGATAAGGCACATTAGCAGCAGGGACTTAAGACTTGAATTCTCCTGGTCTTAAGTAGGACGAAAACCTGCAGCACAAAGGGAGCCCAGCCCAGAGCCACATCCGAAGACCAACAGATGCCATGGAGCTACTAATCATGCAGCCTGGAGACCCATGAGGGCCACAACACCCACCGCCACCACCCCCAGGACCACCCCCACCCCCAGGACCACCCCTCCCGGTCTGCCACCGAGGCAGCGCAGAACAAGACAGCGGACCTTCTGAAAACGCACCAGCCCCAGAGACTCAACACCAGAGGATGTCATTGCCCACTACAGGCTCAAAAGGACAACCATCCACCGCATCCTGACCCACATTGCCCACAGGCTGACGGCACCAACACAGCGGACAACCAACATCCCTCTGCAGACAGAGCTGCTGGCTGTGCTGCACTTGTTGGTCTCTGGTACCTATCAACCAACAACTGCCAGAGTCGGAGGAGTCACACAGCCAGCCCTATCAAAGTTCCTCACACCTGTCTTGGATGCCATCATCAGCTTGTTACCCCAGCACCTTCACTACCCCCACACTGCGCAGGAACAGCTGGAGACCAAGCAAGGCATCTACGCCACAGCTGGCTTCCCGCACCTGTTGGGGGAAATTCACAGCACACATGTCCTACTAGTGCCCCCTGCCGACACTGCACACAATCACTGCTACAGAAAGCACACGCATCCCATCAACCCATCAATGTGCAGGCAAAAGTGGACCACCGGGGACTGTTCACCAATGCCGTCGCCAACTTCCCAGGCAGTGTGCATGACTCCCACATCCTCCGACAGTCCATCATCAACCAGCTCTTCCAGGATGGCACCTATGGAAATGCACTGCTCATTGGCAAGCACCAACGGAACACACCACACACCTCAACTCCACAATCATACAAATCACAACTGTGGGAATGCACATGTAACAAAATCACATACAACATGCCAACAAACATGCCCACCTACCAGACACGACAACACAAGTAACTGTGGCAACAGGGGCCAGACATATAGACAAACCATCCACAAAGGCATTGCCCCTCTGCCACACGACTGTAGAAGGTGGGGAGAGGTTGGAACCAAGAATGTGCAGAGGAGGCAATGGACCCATGAATGAGAATGTACACAATGCCAAGTGTGGCGGTGATGTGCTGGACAGTCTTGAGTATGCAGAGCACAGACATGTCCATGTGGACATATACTGCTGGTGTTGTATTCCTCTCAGGGTGTCCATAAACGGGCTTTCCAGAATCATGTCCTTATATAGGCACAATTCTCCCTGCCCTTATATAGGCATAAAATCCCAGCCCTTATTTAGGCATTAAACCGTGCACTCCAAATACAGGCATGGTCTCTGACATCCGTCCACCCTAACGTCACAACGAGTTCTTGAAGAACAGACCCTTAGGCTGCGGGAGTTTCCCTAGTCCAGGACTATTGATTTCTTCAAGGACTCATATATTATGCATGAACCATTATTCCTTAGGGGTTCATTCATGACGTCTTCCGCTGTCCGACTCACGTCAATGCTAACATTCTGAGGTCATTCTCAGGTATAAATATACCCTCCCTAGCCCCTGTAAATCAGAGGAGACCTCGACTTCAGAGGAGCCCGTTTCCCGGCCTGACGCACTGAGAAGACGCTGTCATCTCTGCACGCAGAGAGTCCAGCTTCCAATGATCTGACTTCCCTTGCGGGGTGTTGGAGTTCGAGTCTGGCAAAGAGATTCCTACCTCTCTCATTCTTCAGGTATGGAGCAGACTAGAACCTAGAGGGACTCTTGGCATACTAGGCATACTGGGGTTAGCGTACTCTTAGTATACTATAGTAAGGAATACTTCACCTACTTCATACCTCGTCCTATACCTAGGTTAGGTTAGGTACATTGGGGTAGAACTAGATTAGAAACGCATCGTATGAGTACTCGCATTTTTAGTCTGTGTTATTTATGTAAAAACATATGTACTAAAAGATAATGCTCTCGCAGTATTATTTATTTCTACTGCTCACACTGTACATTATTTATCTTGCATACTGTCTTGTGATCGTAACAGCACATTTTACTTACACCAGAAACAAGACTGTTCAATAAATCTTTTATTGAAACGCCCGTCTATTTCTTTCTGTGTAACTTGGAGAAAACTAAGCATGCACGACTGAGCTGAGTGAAATAGTTATCTATTGCTTCCACGACTCCGGGACACGTTCTGATTCTAAAGGGAAACACAGTGGTCATGTTTTGCGGCAGCCAGAAACTACTCCCTTCTTGTTGTCAAGGAGTTTCTAGTGGCCTCTGAGCTAGCTGGCACAAGTAATTAAGTTTAATATACTCGATAGGGACATACTGACCTTAGTCCTATGTCAAACCTATAGGATATATTATTCCAATGCGCAGAGCCTATTAGGGAAATAGGAGCTACACTACACTGGTGCCTATAGTGATGTGGACAGTGGACGCAACAATGTCACCTCAGGCAGTGGGGAAGACCTTGGACATGTAGCCATGTCACCACCCCTGTAAGCGTAAGCGTAGTGGGCTGGTCCGGCGTACGCCAGTCCAGCGCAGGAGTGTGAATCAACAGCCCGGGGCCCTGGGCGTGGTCCACTTCTGGGATGGTCACCAAAGTAACTATGGCATGTGTCTCTGTTGTGGTGTCGGTGCCACCCCGCCCTCAATCGGCAATGTTGCAATGTAGTGTTGCAGGGAGTCTGCACATACACAGTACCATGCACAGCAATGCGGGACTACGGTATATAGGGGCTACGCCTCCTACAGCCTTAGTACCCACGGGCCCACGACCGGCTAGCTATGGTGTCCCACCTGTCCTCCTATACACAGATTGAGAAACTGTCGTTTAGACAACCCAGAACACAACCATCCCCTAATCACTCAGGGATCGTGGTAACAGGTCATTCCCGATCGCTCAGCCTCTTGTACTCATCCACAACAAGAGATTGACAGAGCCACTGAGTCAGTCCAAAATGTTTATATCAACTAACGTACTCTGAAATGCAGCATACGAGCCACTACAAAAATTAGAATGCATAATACAAACATTGTCAGCATTGTAGCAAGTCCATACAAAATAATAGGAGAAATCATTGTATATTGATCCTGGAGACAGGACTATTAAACCTACACTCCCTCCCCATGGACGGGAAAACCAAGATGACAACATAGCAGATCCCTGGGTCTGAATAGCAGACCCCATACCCCTAAGACAGAGATCGTGTCACTACATCACAGCTCCATACAGCTCCTCATTCTTGAAAAGTCACTCCTCAAGTGTGTCTGCGTGTAACATGCATTCTCCTAACATCAAGAAAAAGGTGCGTGTCCCACAAACAGCAGCTGCAGGGTATGTTTTGTCAATGTGCCAGGGCCTGACCAGATCAAAATCACAGGGGACGGTGTTGTTTGACCTTGCTCATGATGCACAGACAAAACTCCAGGAACAAGCAGGGAACCAGCGCAGCCAGCGGCTCGCATGTGACCAGCGAACACATTTTTGCATTAGAAGAAGCGTGTAGTGTTGTGTGTTAAATCAGCATCATGGCCTCCGGACCCATTCTACCTAAAGATGCCAACGGGCTCCCTTAAAGCCACATGAGACCCTTCCCCTGGCCAGGTAGCAGAAGAATAGTAAAAACAAGGTCCAAGTCGCAAGCAGAGTCAAAGCACTGAGCATAGCAGGGGCAAAGTTCAATAAAATCAAAATCAGAACAAGGTTGATTAGTGGTAAAATACGAGAAGTAGAAACAAATATAAATGTCTTGTTGAACATTAATCATCGGAATCATATGAGATCCGTTGAACCTTGGAAGGCAAGGTGTTCCAAAAGACGGTCCCCGCCTCATAGACAAGGAGGGACAACACCCAATTCGACAACTGGAAGGAGCATACTTGCTCATCATAATCCATAGCTTCAAAAAGCATGGTCGGACAACCTGTATCGTACTCAATGTAGCTGTGGTGCAGCAGGCGCGACGCCCCTTCACAGATGTCCCATTGTGCCAGCACTCCATTCACGGCCGCCATCAGCATGCGGGTACCAGTTGCACATGATTGATCATGACGCAATAGGGACCACAGCAACCGGTCGTAATCAGGGCAAGGCCGTATGGCGTTTGAGAGACACAAATCCAAAGCCCAGGAGAAAGGACAGTCGTGGCACCAAAAAACTGGATGAACGCATGTAAAGTATGCGTATCTGTAAGTCACATTGTAGGCAGCACCCACAACAGCCATAGGCAGGCAACCAAGGTATTCCTGCAATCGGCTACGGTACAGCTCCAGCTGGACTGGATGATTGAGTACCACATGAAGGGCAGCCATTACGAAGTAGTAATACAAGTACCAGGACAGCACCAGCGAGCAACAGGATCAACGGCAACCCAGCCAAAGGCGCTGGAAAAGAATGGAATGAATAAAAGCCGGAATCACACCAAATATCCTTTGAAACGAGGACACAAGACCTGAGCCCAACAATTTTAAAAAAGGTGCAAGGCCTCCTGTGTCAGATACATTGTATAATTGGTGAATCAACTCCCCAAAATGTGGGAAGCGATTGCTATTTAATTGGGGTTGTATTTCACTTGATGTCCGAGCCACCTGTAGCTCGAATGTTTCACGGGCCCAGGTCAAGGCAACCTCATGTTGGAATAACAGTGCTCTGAGCCTCCTTAATTTGTTGAAGCTTGCTATCATAGTGGGAACAGAAGGCCACAGAGAGCTATCAGCAATGCCATGCGGGGGCGTAAACAGGACGTTGCTGCAAGAGGGACACCGTTGCCGATACACCGGCGTGCGCCGAAGCCTTGCCCTCATGTGCAGCTGTGATCAACTCATGTCTGCGGTCCTCGTTGGGAATCAGCGGATCCCCAACGTAAGGAATTGTTACTGTCGGAACTTGTTCCGGGGACAATTGGTATTCATAACTGGAGGGAAAGCCCTGTGGGTATTACGCCCCGTCTCTGGTAGCCGCCACGGCAGCCAGTGTGTCGGTATCGACTTTTGTCACAGACCTTGTGACTGCTGCTACTCAACAAGTGGCTACTGCATTTCTGGCTACCTCGCCAGCCAGAGTGTTGCCTACAGTGTGGGGTCCCACACGCTGATGGCCAAGAGTATGTATTAAATGTGTAAGTGGCAAGCCCTCATCAGAGCCGCCACTCATACCCAAAGCGTTTCATGCTTGATCGTGTTACCCACATGACATGACATGACATGACATGACAGTAGTATGCCCCCGGAGGGCGTGCTCGCCCGAATGGAAAATGAAGGAGCGCTCGGGGTCTTGGCTCAGACATGCCAACTGTTGTGTGTGTATCTTCATTGCCGCAGCATGAGCCAGAGGCCTAGCCCCAATCGCAGCGCAAGTTCAGCCAGGCCTGGACTCCACATCTGTGTCCGCCCTATCCTTACCAAGGCCTACCCACACGTGGCCGCCCACCTTCAACGGCCAACATTGCAGTGTTGTTGTCAGGCTTGCGGACATGCGCAGACAGGCATGACAAAGGTGTGCCGTAGGGGTGCAAGTGATGCAAGCGCGCAGCGCTCACAGGTAAATAGGCCCGGAGGGAGGAGCAGCTGTGAGGCTACGTAACACACATTGTCCCCGCACATTTGCCAGAAGCAATACATGGCAAACATGAATCCCAAAGTCACACAAATCACACACCACAAAACTTGTGAGTCTGCCAACACAGCATGCAGAACCACCAGTTTACACTGGTCTCACTTACCTCTCACAGGTGGTCAGGGATGTGCACTCTGCCCGTGGATGATGACACCCCTCCGAGCCCCGAACACCCCGGCCCAGGGGCACTACAATGTGGCCCACATACGCACCAGGGGCATTGTTGGGCGCACATTTGGCGTGTCTAAGTCACGTTTCAGGTACCTGGATGTCACAGGTGGTAGACTCCTGTACAGCCCAGGAATAGTGTGCAAGTTGATAATTGCATGTTGTGTATTGCACAACATATGTGTACGCAGCAATGCCCCATGGATCCAAGTGCCAGATGCACCGGACGATGATGAGGGAGATGAGGCAGGTGGGCCACACCCCACTGCAGCTGCAGCAGGAATGGCCCGAAGGAACACAATCATTGACAATTTCTTCGCATGAGCACGTCACATTGTGACAGTCCTTAGCAATCATGGTACAGTACAATATGACCAGATGACCAGCATGTGCAGATAAATTCATTGCAACCACATTCCCTGTGTGCATGTCAGTCCTCTGCATTTGCACATCACTCGGACAAGTGTAAGTGCAACATTGAGTGCTAACAATCTCACATATGGCAAATAGATGGTGGGTCTGTCGCCTCTGTACAGAGAGGCTGTTCAGGGTGTCACGTATTTGGAATGCCATATCAGGGTGTCAGATGTAGTACGTGTTCCCACTCATCAGCGTATCACATGTGTACACATACATGACATGTAAGCTGTCATTGGTGTTCAAAATCAGACAACAGGGTGTCATTCGGGGTCAGGTATGAAATTGCGGGTGTCATTTGGGGTCAAATAGGAATTAGCGGGTGTCATTTGGGGTCAGATATGACCCACCCTGATGCAGAGATGCACCCTGTGACTCAAGTCCCACAACATGTGCAACATAGACGTAAGGGGGATGGGGACACAGTGAACACCTCAGCAACATGGGAGATGCACACCAGCTAAATGGGCAGCAGGAATACCGTGCCAGAAGGCGAAGCAGTGACATTCCCCCCCTCCCCCAACCAACCACATCACTCTTCCAGAATGCTAGCAGATGACAAACTAACATTAGGGAGAAGAGCTCCTTTGTCTGTACTGGAGGCGGTAGCACATCTGCACCTACAACCTTGGAGTTGCATGCGCCCGGCTCCCCCTGAGAGATACCATAGGAGCTGATGACGACTCCCACACTACGCACAGCGCTAACCAGGGACCAATGCATACACACCCCACACACAGAGGTCCTTGCTCGCAGTTCTCTTGCATGGAATGACCTTAACACTTACGCACAGACCATCCCAGGAGTCCAACCGCTGCACACTCAAACAAATCATTGCTCCGAGCTGTGGCATCCACATAACTTGGACTTAGGGATTTTACACACAGCCTTTTTCCGACATTGACGTGGGGCTAAGTTGGGAAATTGCGAGATTGTTGTTTAGGAGCACTGGGGCCACAGGTGGTTCACACATTCCCAGTCTTCTCACTGCCAGTCTGGGTCATGGTCGGACATGCGCATTGATATCAGTTCCCAGGGAGTATCTTTTTCTGGTATCACTGCCCCTACATTCATCCATGATTTCATACTTGCTTGCTAATAGACATGACACATCTGTGTGAATTAGGATATTTTGGTCACATTCGGTGGAGTGTTGAAGCTGAACCAGTACATGGCCATGCATACCCCACTTTACATTGTTGCCCCGTGGAGGGCCAGCCTTGTGCATGTGCATGGGTTTGCACATGCATGGGTTTGTTGTGAGATTGGTGATGTGTGGGGAGGGCCCCCTCTGGGTACATTGTCGACGGGGGCCTACTTGCTGTTTCTATGTGTGCTGCAGTATGCCGGGGAGATCAGGGACATGATCCAGTGTCATTGTGGGTGTGCACTGTGCTATACTTAACTACTTAACTGTGCATGTGTGCCATTGTGCCCATCTCCCCCGTCCCCCCAGTCCCTGGTCGTTACTCACCCTGTTGCTGTTGGGTCAGGTCATGTTGTGCAGTGTCTGGTCCCCCAACTCCTGACACCGTCTCCCCACTAATGACTGTGGACACCATTTCCTCCATCTCATCCAGCTCCTGCTGTGGCGCTGGACTACCACCTCCAGTCTGCATTGCTGCTTTCCGGTTGTTGGTGGGTTTCTGCTTGGTTTTGCACTTCACATCATTCCCGCTCTTCTTGCAGTCATCCACTTCCCTTCTCTTCACTCCGACTGCATTCACGTTGGCCAAGATGGACTGCCATATTGCATTTTTGGTTGCCTATGACACAGTGGAGGTGATGAACAGTTGTTAGTGGTGTTCTGTCACCTCCATAGTCAGGATCTTGTTTTCCTGCGGACTGAATCGCGGGTTCCTCTTCTTCTTCTCCTTGCCCTTCTACTTCCCCGAGGTCCCTGGCTGGTCCTCCGGGGGGTTTGTGGGGTTCTGGTTGGGCTCTGTAGATGCTCCAGCATCCTCCATGGTGCTTCTCAGTTGTTTGGGTTTGGGTTTTGTTTCTCTTTTTTTTTTGCAGCTTTTATGGTGATTTTTCCCGCCTGATGTGGGAATGGCAGGCCTGTCGCTGATGTTTTTATCGCTGTTGGGCCCATTGCCACTTTTTTCGCGTTCGGTTTTCCTTTTTTATCGCCGTCCCGGTAATTTTATCGCGGACATTTGACTCGTTATCGGGACACTTTCGTCTGTTGCCGGCGTGTTGAGAATACGCCGTTAACGCGGCGTTATGTGAAATTGCGTTAGCCTAGGTTGGCAATAATTATCGCCGGTTCTTGTGAATATCCCCCTGCATGCACAGGTCAACCCAGGGATGGGCAACCCTGATCCACAAGCGTGGAGCTTATGCCACATTTTCTGGGTATTCACATGGAACATAGTTGCATGAAATACGTCAAAATCGAAATTATTTGCATAGTTTGTGGTATCTTGAAATTGAGGCATGGATCCTGCCGTGAAGGGCAACTTTGGAAAATCTTGTGAGGCATCAGCTCATGAGAGGCACTATTTCTGTACAATGAAATGTATGATGTACATCAAAGAGTGTTACTCCACTTAAATAATTATTTTTCCATCAAAAACTAAAAAAAAATTTCAGCAGGAGCACCTCAGGAGTGAGATGATGTACAAAAGACACTAGTGTCTGGGGTCAGGTGATGAATGATGGAAACAAAAAACTGGACAGTGCACCATACATCTGTGTTTTTTTTTATAAATGTACATTACACATATTGGAATTTGAGACACACAGACACAAGTTGACTGGCCAGATTTGAAAGAGTTTTTAGTCAAGTTCCAAAGTCAAGATTCTAACTATGGTCTCCAGGTAAATATGTTGTTAACCTAGATAAAATACACCAGTTTTATTTTTTATGCACTGAGGTATCCCTACTGAAGAGTTACTCCATGCGCCTTGGCCACACTCTATGCACAAAAATAATCTATTAAATGAACCCTTCAATAAAATCAAATTAACAAAAATTTAACCGAAAAGTGAAGGTGGAAATTCTGTCTGAAAACACCTAGCTACAGGGGTTGTATGAATAAATATGAAGGCAGACATTATGAATCTACAAAAATAATGCATCCACTATATAACCTACCATTTCATCGACCTGTAAGTATAGAATTACTATTCTTACCTTCGCATGTTGAGCCCAATGTACAAAGTATTAGGCAGAGGCAAAGACTGTGGATCACAAACATCCTGGCAGTGGTGTAGCCAGTGTGTCATGGGCCCCAGTGTAAAGAAGAAAAGGGTACTCCTGACTGCTGTTTGAACTGTGAAATAAAGCAATAATCAGTGTATAGTGACCCCTTCAGGCCTCTTGGCCCCAGTGCTACCGAACCTGCTGCACCAATGGAAGCTATGCCCTTGTACAAAGGGTTTACAGGCTATGCGGAGGCATATGTCAACGCGAAAATATGTCTCTCCTTCATCTGCCTGATACTATAAACGGCATTAACAACGTGGCCGGAACCACGAGAGCCATAACAATGCATATGCCTTTAACACGCATATTCTTGTACCACACATGCCTTTACAATGATTTTTGTTGTAAAGGCGGTAAAAGCATATGCGTGGTAAAGGCAGTCAATGATCTAGACTTGGAGCAAATGGGCGGGTGGGTGGGAGGTGTTGGAGACTTCCTGCCTGGATTTCCTGCTTCCTTCCTTCCTGCCTGCGGCTTGGTGCATATTTTTTTAAGGCAGGGTTGGGGTCAGGGTACTTTTCAGGGCTGGCGGCCGGGTTTTAGGGCTCGGGGTGGGGGGTCGGGGTGGTTTTTAGGGATGCGGCAGGTTTTAGGGCTCAGGGCGGGGTGCAGGGGTGTTTTTAGGGCTGGGGGCCGGTTTTATTTCTCCAGGCGGGGGGCTGGGGTGTTTTAAGGTCTGGGGTTGGGGTAGTTTTTAGGGCTGGGGGCCGGGATTTAGGGCTCAGGGTGGGGGGGCTGGGGTGTAACCTTTACCACACATATCCCTTTACCAATCATGCCTTTACAACGAAATTTATTGTAAATGCATGCGTGGTAAAGGCGCAGTCATGGTAAAGACTGCGTTGATAAGGCATGCGAAGTAATTGCATGTTAGTATTTCTATGGCCTATATACATAGCTATGACTGCCTAGTGCAGTTTGCACATTTAATATGTGTGTCATTGCTTTGAATTTTACATTAATCATTGCACATTTTAAACTGTTCTTCTAAATAATTTGCATTTTAATTAGTCAACCTTATCAGGAGTGTCCTCCCTCTTGGCTGATTTTGCTTAATTAATCCATTGCTACAGAGGGGCTTTACTGCGACCAAGTATCTTTTCAACACTAACAGATTTGGCACGTCTTTCAATAATTTTGACCCATAATAATATCTCATCCAACTTCTCGAAAACGATGTTTTTGTCAACATAGGCACAATATGGTGCCACACTGAAAAAACAAAGGGATCACTGAGCCATTTCAACAAATGCCATTGTATTGTGCATAGTAGACATCCCCACCTGGAACCCAGTCATTTGCCTATAAAAAAGTTCATACCCACAATATTCATTAAAGATCATGAATAAAATGGTCTGAAAAACAAAAGACCATTATAAACCCTAACAACTAACTTATATGTAGAGTTAACAAAGGGGTTTGTCTTCACAGTACTAGTGTCTTTCCACCCTTATGCAAATGAAGGATGTCCATTGATCACTGAAGAAGGTTTGTAGTCATTCCCATAAGGAGCAGAAGTATTAGAATATTCGAAATATTCTTTCCACCATACTGTTCTAGACAAAGTCCTCTTGGTGCCTCTGAGAGAGAAAGGAGAGCAACTTAAAAGGTAATTCTTCAGGAATTCTAACTACTATATAATGTAATTCACAAAACATTTCTGCACAAGATTGTGTTGCCTTAATGCACGTTTACATTACAGCGCAGGCATTCATTTATAGAGAGTCTTTTCAGTAGGCTAAGCATTCTTGTTCCGCCACAATCTGGTAATAATAGAGTAATTACATAATTCATAATTGTAAGGCATCTAGATTGGAAGTCATGTGTAATAAAATGTTAAATAAAACATGCATATGCTCTTTTATTCTATGAATTTGGCAGCTACCAAGTTTTTGTTGTGTACAAAAGTACAACAGAGGCAAGAATTGATTGAAGGCTTCAAATATGTAATGATAAACACAGCCAAGATATTTATATGTGCAAAATGTGTGGTTATTAATGAAAAATAAAGAATGTCACAAACATCTAAAACTCTAATTATACCTGTACTGCAACATTTATCAATATTAATTCCAGGTCTAATTTCTCATGAGAGGCATAGTTATGACTTTCTTTTGATTATTAATGAGCGAAAAAAATTGTCAGAGAACCTTCTTCCTTCTACTGGTGGTTGTGGGAGGCGTACAACACACTATGTCAGAACTGTTTCCAATATCATCCTTGGACTTAAAAAAAAGTTACAATTGTTTGCACCATTTCAGTAGGCTAAAAGCTAAGTCTGGTTTGTACTGCTAGCACCACAGCACCGTACAATCAATGTCCTTGAACATTTCTGTGACCTAACAATTGTGCCCTACAATTCTATCAGGTTCCAATTGAATACAGGAGATTTCTTCATCCAAATTTCATCCAAATTTATGTTGTCACCACCAACTATTTGCAGCTTCAAAGTAAGGCAAATTAAATGTGGTTGCTGTGACAATTCAATTTCCCACCTGTCCTTAGGTCTCCACAGCTCTGGGGAAGAGGAGGAAATGCAGCACCTGTTGGTATAACCTCCTTCAACTTCCTCAAATCCCTACAGTCACAGCATTTCCTGAGTATAAAGTAGCCTGGTGGTACGATGCCACACCCCTATTGTCTATTATCAACCTACTGGTCTCTACAATTCTGGGAAATGGAAGAAGAACAACCATACTTCTCATCTTACTCACTGTCACCAAGCTGTTGATGAGCACAAATCCTGCATGCATTCAGCATAGACACAGTGGGTTGGCTGAACCTTCCTCATTAAATTGAGGGGGGACGTGGGGATGCTTGGCAATTGTTTTGGGGGGGTCACACAGTGCAAATGTTGAGGGAGGGGTGTGAGGGATGCTATATTTTAAGTTTGAAAGGTGTGGGCAGTTTGGTGGAGATGTGGGTGGGTTCTGGGGACACTAGGTACATTTTATTGAATTAATATGGATACTTTTGGGGCTCAATTCTGCCCAACCTGCACATTTCAACAGTTCAATGGAGTTGATGTAGTTCATGGGGTGTATTCTCATCACCAAATTGTGAGTGCCTTCACAATCAACAGCAATGCATTTTCCATCTCACTTTCCAATTGTGTTAAAGCTTACCCCAGCTATGCTGCCTTTGTCTATGAAGAACTCAGTAACACACTCTGGATAACAGTCCTGTTGGTAGTTGTGACCCATCTGCATGTGTGCTGCAGTAGGAAGGTGAATAACCCCATTCTTCAGAATATTTATTTATTTATATTTATTTATTTAGGCAATTTATTGAGCGCACAAATACCCTTGGGTGTCTCGGCGCTATGGACCGCTGAGTTGAGAGAAAGAAGGAGAGAATGTTTATTGATTGAATAACCAGGTTTTTAATTGTTTACAGAAGGAAAGCAATGTAGGTATGGTTTTGAGATGTAAAGGGAGTGTGTTCCAAAGTTTGGCAGTGGCGACAGTGAATCTTCTGTCACCCCAGGTTGCCTTTTTAGTTCTAGTCACCGTCAGCAGATAAGCTGAAGAAGATCGTAAAGATCTTGTGGGTCTGTAGGGGCATAGGCTTTGTTTGAGAAATTTAGATCCTGTATCGTGGATAGCCTTATAGGCAATGCAGAGGGCCTTAAACTTTATTCTGCATTTGATGGGCAACCAGTGTAACTGTCGAAGCTCCTTGGAGATAGGTTTGAACTTAGGAGTGCCTGTAAGAATTCTTACTGCTGCATTTTGCACCATCTGCAATTTGTGTATGACACCTTCCTGGGCATTGACTAGTAAGCCATTACAATAGTCTATCTTAGACATGACAAGTGTGCTAATGAGAGTCTTGCCTGCGTTACGAGGAAGGTAAGGCAGAAGTTTCTTTATCATCCTGATGGTAAAAAAGGATGATGAGACGACCGAGTTGGCGTGATGTTTGAAAGAAAGTTTTTCATCAAACAGGACTCCCAGATTTTTGACCTTAGAAACAGGCGGTGGAGGTGGGCCCAACTCTGCAGGCCACCAAGAAGGGGACCAACTGGGGGAGAGCTTTCCAAAGATCATCACCTCGGTTTTTCGGAGTTCAGCTTTAAACAATTGTGTGCCATCCAAGTGCTGATGGCACACATTCCTTCTTTGAAGTTTTCCGAGACTGACTTGCCATTATTATAGATCTCCAACACTATCTGAGTGTCGTCGGCGTAGGACGTCAGACGCAGGTTGTGAGATTTAATGATTCGAGCCAGATCCGACACATAAATATTAAACAGGGTAGGGCTTAGCGAAGATCCCTGCGGGACTCCGCATGGTAGTGAGAAGGAAGGGGAATTAAAATTGCCAAGCCTTACTCGTTGTGTACGGTTGGACAGGAAGGATGTTAGAAGGGCCTTTGCTTTGTCTTTAATACCTATGGCTGTGACACGGTCGAGTAAGGTGGAGTGGTCGACCGTGTCAAATGCCGCTGAGAGATCCAGCAGCACCAGGACCGCGGCACCTCCCTTATCAAGAATCATCCTGATTTCATCGGATGTTTTGATAAGGGCAGTTTCAGTGCCGTGGCTCTTCCTGAAGCCATATTGGGTGTCATCTAGGAGGTTGTTTATTTCAATATAACTGGCTAGCTGGGTATTCATCTCCTTTTCGATGATCTTTGCAGGGAGAGGGAGGCCTGCAATAGGTCTATAGTTCTTAGTCTCTGTAGGGTTAAGATTAGGTTTCTTAAGTAGAGGTTTGATAATGGTATCCTTCCAAATGGAAGGGTATATTCCTGTTTTAAACATTAAATTGCAGATGTTGGTTAGTTCGGGACCTATGATCTCCGGGATACATTTTATTATGGTGGGGGGCATGGGTCATTGGGGGAGCCAGATTTAATAGTGGATATAAGGTCAGTAACGTGTTCTGTAGTGACCTGATTGAATTCTAAAAACAAGGAATGATTGGAGATGTGTGATGGTGAAACGTCAGTCTGGTGCGAGTCTTCATTAGTGATGATACTATGGATGTTTGTCGAGGAGAGGGTTGAGAAGTTAGAATAGATGTCGGTAACTTTTTCTTGAAAGAACGAAGCGAGAGAGTTTCAGAAATGCTGTGTGGGGGGTATAAGAGAGCTGGTATCTAGTCCTGAGAGCTTGGTGACTACCTTGAATAGCTGTTTCACAGAGTCTTGCGCTGTTTCAATTTGATTTAGGTAATATTTACTTTTTTCTGTGATTAGAAGATGTTTATATTTGGACAATGCTTCATTATACCGTATTTTCATAGTATTGTCGTAATTTCGGCGCCAATGTCGTTCCGAATTTCTGCATTTCTGTTTTTCTAGCCTTAGTGCTTCCGAGAACCAGGGAGCGGAGGGGGTCTTTCTGTTTTTTGAGGCGTTTTTTAGCGGTACTAGAGTGTTAATGGCGGAATGAAGCCATTGTGTGTATTGCAAGGCTGCCTGTTCTGGGTTTTCCGGTAGATTTTGATGAGTGGCCAGCAGGTGCAGTTTTAGATCTTCAGGGAAAATGCTGCCCCAAGCTTTGAACTGTGTAGGGTGAGAGGTTTTGATGTTACTATGGATGCTGCGTTCGATATTAATGTTGAAAAAGACCGCGGAGTGGTCGGTCCAGGATAAAGGGAGAACATGTGTTAAAACAATATGTTTATTATTTGGGAATAGTCCATCGAGTGTGTGTCCAGCCAAATGAGTAGGAGTAGTGACTAATTGTGAAAGTCCTATTGAGTTGAATTCTGATAGTAAAGCTAAGGTGTCATCATCATTATTGGCCTCCAGATGAAAGTTGAAGTCTCCTAAGATGGTGAAATTGGTTTCTCCTGCTGATGGTTCAGCTAAGAGGCCTAGTGATGAAAGGAATTGTGCTCGCAATCCAGGTGGGCGATATAGTAGGATGCCTTTAAATGTATAGGAATTAGTGAGTGAGATGGTAAAGAAAAAGGCTTCACAATTTTTTGTCGGAATTGTTTCTGTTCTAACTGTGTAATTGTTTCGATGAATTAGAGCTAATCCACCGCCTTTTGGTTGTTTCTATCTAATCTCCTGACGCAGAAATCTTCAGGGGTAGCTGTTGCAAAGTCCGGTCCTGAGGAAGGATCACCCCAGGTCTCTGTTATGAATAGGAGATCTAATTTATTATTTTCAAGGAGAGTGAGTATTTCGTACTTATGTTTGGGAAGGGAGCGCGCGTTGATGAGGGCTGCGCAAATCGTTCTGTGTGTGGTAGATGTCCGGAGGTTGTTAAAGGCCGACGGAGTTTTATTAAGAGTGGGTTTAGGTGGACATCTCGGATATGTGACGAAGATTTGGGCAGATAAGATATCTGAAGTAAAGCAGGGACAGATTTGAAAGTCCATGAGTGTACTTGATATGTTTTTGAGTTGATTACTAGTATAGGTTCGAATGGTAGTTTGCAGGTTTGGTTTTGGCGGGCCAAGGGATAAGGCCCTAGGCCCGGTCCAGGCGCAGACGGGCGCAGACGGGCTTGCCTTTGGCGCGCCAGCGGCGCGCCAACGGCGCGCCCGCTGCGCGAGGGGAGAGGCATCTATTTCTATGTCCGGTAGAGATCAGCTGCTGATCAGCTGATTGAAGGGCCAACCGGAAGTAACGAACACTTCCTGTAGCACGTAGATCCCTCCACGCAAACCGAAAAATCGGCGGTGGACCGGGGATTATGTGCAAGCTGAGCGAGGTAAGAGCAATTAGTGCAAATGGAGGTAGTGCAAAGATACAGTAGGTCAATAAAAACTTTCTTAAAAACGAGTGAATTAAAAGAATACCGTGGTAGGAGCCATTTACCAGGCGCTCCTATGGCAATCAAGTCAGTTACAGAATCTGTCTCATTGCTGCGCGCGTCCGCTGCGCGAGGGGAGAGGCATCTATTTCTATGTCCGGTAGAGATCAGCTGCTGATCAGCTGATTGAAGGGCCAACCGGAAGTAACGAACACTTCCTGTAGCACGTAGATCCCTCCACGCAAACCGAAAAATCGGCGGTGGACCGGGGATTATGTGCAAGCTGAGCGAGGTAAGAGCAATTAGTGCAAATGGAGGTAGTGCAAAGATACAGTAGGTCAATAAAAACTTTCTTAAAAACGAGTGAATTAAAAGAATACCGTGGTAGGAGCCCTTTACCAGGCGCTCCTATGGCAATCAAGTCAGTTACAGAATCTGTCTCATTGCTGCGCGCGTCATAGAATATGTTCTAAAAATCTGACAGTTCACAGAATTTAAACTAAAATTTATTAAATGGAAACTCTGAAAATAGATATCAGCAGCCACAGGATTGGCCATGTGTTTGTAAGTCACTGTCATCGCTAAATTGTACTACATGCCCTACTTCAAACTAGAATGAAGGGCACTTGTAGAAAAGTCATAACTGGCTCAAACAAGTCAAGAAGCTTTAACACAAACAGAGATTTACAGATCGGTTTGCAGCTGAGTGGCCAGTTATTAAAAGGCTAAAGCTCCTGATGGGTCCACCGCCTAAGTAAAGCCTGACTCTTAAATTAAAATGTCTAATTTCTCTCATCCATAACACACTATGGGCCAAATTTAGAGTTTAGCAGATGGATTATGTACCGTTGCCATGGTGGGACTCTGGTACTCCGCCTGCCAAATTTAGAGATGCCCTCCAACCCAGCAGACATCTCTTGCATTTCCGGAAAACTCAGGCATGGCAGTTCCTGTAAATGTGTTGAAAGTTTGGCAGATGGTTCCGTCAACATGACGGAGCCGTACGTCAAACTTTCAGCTTTTGTTTCTATTTTCAAAAACAAAATCCTAAAGAGGGATTGTATTGTGAAAACAAAAAAGCAGTGAACCCCTCGCAATGGGAGCTATCCCCCATGGCGTGGGGGTCATTTTGCAGTTTTCACTGCCTCTTACGGTCAGGTTTTACCTGGTGGTGATAGAAAGTGAAAACGTGCCATTTGTTTGCCCACTATAAATATGGTGGGCATAAAAATGTAAAACTTCTAACAGCCATCTATCTGTCAGGTCATCAGAAGTGTATGTCAGTGATGGAGTAGTCACGGGTAGGCATTTAGAGGCAGAGTGAGGGTGCAGCTTTAGCGACTGTGTGACTACAAGCCCCCTTCCCTCCCGTGAAAATCTCATGGGGCCTCATGTAGGCACAAAACATATCGTTTAAAAGAAATATACCGACTAGGTATTGTATGTTGCATGACAACTTGTGTATTTCACCTTGATAATCATCAAGTAGGCAAAATAGGTTATCTAGGAGTGGTGAAAGGGATCAATTAGTTTGGACCTGAAGAAAAGCCTTAGGGGAAGGCTTGAAACCTCTAGACCAGGGAGAAAAACACCCATTATAATGTAATTTCCTTCCCCCCCTTTTTAACAATACCAGCCACAGGAATTAATAAAGTTTAGGTTCCACCTAGCCAGGTATTTTTTAACCCACAGCATTTTTTGACCCTTCCACTCTCACAGTAGTATATAGCAAACACCTCACAAAGTGCTCCCACGTCTTCGTCGGTCGTAGCACGCCCCGTCCCACAGCGGGGCGGGAAGAACCCAATGATGAAGCATGCCACCAAGGGACCTTTTGGTCGGTGAGGGTTATTTTAAGAAAACTTATTGTTTCCCCTGATTAGAACAACAACTACTGGAAGGACAGTCACTTTTGAAGTACGGGTGGACTTTATTTGTTTTTCGTAGTCTTCGCTGGCAACATACTGAAGTTCCATCTGACTTTAAATGAAGTGGGCGGACTTTCAGTTTAGCCATGAGAGTACTGTGTCTCACTGTTGCGATGGAGTACCCTCTCCACCAAAGTCGAAATCGGGCCCTTTGTCCTAACTGTCCTCTGATCTGCATACCACTGTGATGGCTCTGGATGTGCATATCTCAGCTAACATGTTTGCAGGATCATTTAGAACCTGGTGGGACACTGCTCACCAACTGTAGAAAGCCTTGCCATGTAGGTGGGGCTCTCTATACCTTTACTGGATGTCCTGAACTGGACTTTGCCCACCCTGGACCATGTTTTTGCCTCTTTAGAAAAGGTATTTTACTTTCAAGAAACAAACTCTCTAAGTGAGAGTCTGTTTCATGAAAACAAAACAACAATATGGAGTAAGGTTTCTCCCTGCATGTTGGGTCATTGTTTGATTCCCCTCCCTGGAACCATCATGCCCTGCCTGGTGGCCTTGCACTGCAAAATCTGTTGATGTTCGCCAGCCCAAAAGAGGATACTCCTCTGATGTAAACCCAGTGGTTCCTCCATCTGTGGGAAGTGCAAGTTTGGAAGGTCGGGAAAACTTGCAAATTCAAAATGATCCCCTTGATTTATAAAAGTTCCATGTTGCTGTAGAATTGGACCAAAATCATCCATTAGCACATCTTTCAATGAGACAAATGCAAAAAGGGAATAAAGACAATTAGATCAATTAGGAATGCATCACGTTAAAAGAAATGGAACCAGTGGTGATATTACATAGATATTATATAAAAAGAAAGAATATTGGATAAATTAACTCACTTCTTTAAGTTATGGACTGTTGTAAATATTGTGTTTTTTTCTAGTACAGTTTTCAAAGAAGTGACAAGTGAATAATTGTGATTTCCTCACATGCATATTTATAGCATGCTTTTCTGTGTTACATTTATGTCATAAAATGGTGATAAATGGTGATAATCAAGCTTTTGCAAATACATTCATGATAGTTAAAACATTTTTGCTGGAGTATATAATTGTCAGGTGTTACTATTACACATCATTTTTAAAAGGGTCTCAGTCCATGTTATCTTTCAGTAAAGAATATTTCAATACAGTCCAGCAGTGTTAGCAAGGGCACTTTTATTTATTGTGTATTCTAATAGAGTTTAAACAATCTCCCTGATGAGGGGGCCAATTTAGATGTTGGCAGAGAGAGAGCAACGATGAGTCCCCCGTCAACATTGTGGTTCGCCCGCCCGATTTAAATGCCAGTGGATCATAGGTTTGGCTATTTCAGAGACTACTCCGTCACCACCATAGCCAAACTTCTCCGACGGCCTGACAGAGTAAGGGCCATCAGAGAATTGGCCATATGTCCATCCGCCCTACTAGGAAGGGAGAACATATAGCCATTTGTTTACTAGCTGTAACTACCAGGCAAACCCTGCCAGTAAGGGACAGTAAAAACATAAAATAACCCCTCGCCATGGGAGTCATCTCCCATTGCGAAGTTTGCATTATCTTATTTACTTTCAAAAAGAATATCCCGCTGCAGCATCTCCATCACAGCAGTGGTGTAATTTACTCCGTCGCCCTGGTGGAGAACTGGGCCACCCACCAACATATAAATCAGCCCCTAAGTTTTATTTAATTTTCATTCCAACAATTTTCAACAAGCTCTCCTGCTAAGCCTTGTTTATTGTTTATTTAAAGATGTTCAACAAGCTCTTTGATTAACCTGTGCTTATTGTTTATTTTAACAGTTTTCAACAAGTTCTTTGCCCAAACCTTATAAGAACATCATTTATCATGCCAGACATTAGAGAGGAGCTTCGCACAAGGGATATGGGAAAAGAAAGGCACGACTTCAGCACTGAATGTTCAGGTACTCCTTCCTCGCTCCTAAGCTCAGTCTGAATTCCCTTTTAAGTTATCCAACTTCCTATATCCTATGTTACTGTTTCTCCGTCTTGGCCATTTAAATTAATGGGTAGGAGAGGTGGTGTGTTGGCCAATGCCCACTGTCCACCCACACCTCCCATAATGTCCCATCCTATCCTGGCACATTTCTCCCACAACTTCTTCCAAAGTTTCTTTCATTCTTGTCTTTTACCTTCCATTACCCAGCCAACACTTGCATAGATAAAACCTAAAAGTTGCCCAAACCCCGGCCTAAAAAAGTCAACCTTACCTAACACTTGCTCGCTCTCTAACCAATGAATAATACTTGTTATGCTCATAATGAGTTAAGGGAGATCGAGTGGTGTGGGTTGGGAGTGATACTAAGGGCAGGCGTTAGTTGAACAAGGAATGAGCAGGCCTACTCGAGTTATTATTATTATTAGCAGTAGTAATAGTAGCATTTTTATTATTATTAGTCCAGGTTAGCTCAATTAATATTGCATGAAATAGTGAAATAACTTGTGCAATATACATTTATCGCTGCATATTTCTCAATTGCAGGGTATGTATTTTTAACTTTTCAGTTGTTGTTTTTTTTTAAACAAACGCTGTGTCTAGTGAAAGTGTCACCTCATCAGTTCATTTATAGAAATTTTATGTTTGAGTGCAAAAATTTAAATATGCAGGTGACTGTGGATTAATTAATGCCAAGTAATGCAAATAGAAATTAAGTGTTAAACAATCCCATAGACATAGAATCATATAATTCCAGTGGACCTAGCAACACTGTGTCACAGTCTGACTATACATATATTTGCTTGCAGTGTGTTCAACAATTCATGTCTTTCCTTAGATAATGCCATTGGGAGATAACAGCTCGGCTGAGACAAGTGAAAATGGAGGCCATTGTGGTAGCTTTCTGCCAGCTGGTGATTTTGGAGGAGGAGGCTTTGGAAGCAGCTTCCTCCACTTCCCAGCGAGCAGCAGCAACAGGAAGGAGGAGTCATCATCAGAATCACCGCAGGCAGCAGGTAGCTGTGCCATCCAACTCTCACAGAAGCCAGCCAACATCCCCTCTCAACCACAGAGGTCCTCCTCCAGCAGGTTTTGGAGGGAGGTAAGACTGTGGCCCAGGGCAGGACAGGATGGAGCGACTGCAGGTGTATTTATTCACAAGGGAGTGGGCAGGTCTATTCTGTTGTGTGTGATGTAATTGGGAACAGTGAGGGAAGCAGCGGGTAGTTGTATGTTTGTTGAGAGTTTAGGGTACAGGGTTGGTCTGTTGTGGGTGGTGTGTTGCCTGTGTTGCCCCAACCTCGCATGAGTGTGACTTTTTTGGAGCCTCACGAACCCAGAGCAGAGACCACACCAGATCGGCACTCCATTCCCTCACTGCCCAGCTGCCTACCAGCACGACCGGTTGCTAGGCAACCCACAGGCCACTTTACTCCGGGCCTGCAACGCTAGTGCATTGCAGACCTTGCCCCCCTGACCCGCCCACTGTTCTACACATCCCCCAGGCTACTTAATGCCGGCCTCTGCACGGAATCAGTGAGCCTGTGTCGCCTGACCCTGATGTCCCACATGACTTTTTGGGAGCCTCTGGAACCTGAAACAGAGACCAAACTGGATGGGCACTCCGTTCCCTCGCCGCCCAGCTACCTACCAGAGAGACCAGTTGCTAGGCAACTGGCAAGCGCCATTGCTCCTGGCCTACAACGCTAGTGTGTTGCAGGCCTTGCCCCCCCTGGCTTGCCCACCACGGGGGCTACTTAATGCAGGCCACTGCACAGCATCAGTGAGCCTGTGTCGCCTGGACCCCCCTGTCCCATGTGACTTTTTTGGAGCCTCACAAACCCAAAGCAGTGACCACACCGGATCAGCACTCTGATCCCTCACTGCCCAGCCATCTACCAGCACGACCGGTTGCTAGGCAACCAACCGTCCGCCATTACTCCTGGCCTATGATGCTAGGGTGTGGCAGGCCTCGCCCCCTGACCCGTCCACCCTGAGGCTATTTAATGCTGGCTGTTCTGCGGCCGTGCTGGTGGCATGCCAAAGGCAAGTCCGTCTGCACCCGTCCATGCCCCTACCACGCACAGCACCAGAACTCCTAGCCCACCGACCGTCAACCGCTACTCTAGCTCTGCTCTCCGAAGAATTGACCAAGGACGTTGTAGCACCCACTGCTGCACCCGCTTACCCATAGACACCGAAGGAGCTTTTGACTGCCGCCACTGCCACTACACCTGTGATGGCACAGAAGCACGGGCCTCCACAAAGACTGCTGACCACCAGCCCACACAACGATGTATGCTACTCAACGTCCGCTCCCTGACCAAATACGCCATTGAACTCTGGGACACCATCACCACCTAAGTTTCTCTCATTCAACTACATACTATACATACATGGGAAGTAAGACCATATATCCCCGACAGATAATCGTGACAACATAAATTGTAAAAGGATACAAATCAATTTATTGGTTAAAAACTACTAGAGTACACAGTTATTAAAAAACGGCTGACATAATACATAGCACTGTTGATGTCCTACACTCTATTATGAATTGCACTGTTACAAATATTTATTACACATTTAAAAACAACAGTCAAGTTAAAAAAGAGAGTACATATCATAGACAAAAACACTGTGTCATTAACAAAGTACACATCTGTGTTAGAACAATTTTACGGACTGGTGCCTGGTACTTTTCCATTTGTTAGATACTCATTGGCCACAGCCACTTCACGGATTGTGTTATTCTTAACAAGGCGTCGACGCGTTTCGATGGATTCTTATAACACCATCTTTTTCAAGACAAGGATTTTGACTCTCATAGACATTAGATTTAAGACTTGATCAGTTAAAAGCACCTGTGTAATAAGACACAAATATCAATTAGCAACCTTTGGAAACATCATAGTTTAAACTCTCGAAATATCAAAAAACCCATATGCATTGTACCACTTGTCAGACATTTGATGACACTGCTTTTATGTCTTTTTACCAGATATATGGTCTTACTTCCCATGTATGTATAGTGTGTAGTTGAATGAGAGAAACTTGGATTGAATGAAATACACAGAACATAACGTGCATACAGGATCTAACATTTTCCAAAGGAAACTGTTTTTGTGATACAACTGTATAGTACCCTATTCCTTTGGATTTGAAGGGGTTCCTCTTATCATTCTGTAATCTCTAGCACAGCCCATTGGGTTGAAGAGGCAGTTTCTGTCCGGGAAGGCTCTTAGCATCCCACAAGGTTCTAGTTGGTTCCCACCCATAGAAGCATGGATAATTTTAAAACGTTCAGCTTTTCAGAAGACCAATTTAATAAACTTATCAATCAAAATTCTCGTAGTGGGGCCACCAACATTACTAATCAATCGAACCATGAACAGCTATTAAAACTATATAACCTAAAGAAAAAATTAATCCGCACTGAACTGCATGCGGAATTCCTTATCGAGTATCTAAAAGCAGGTGTGATACCAATCGGACTCCAAATTAAAAATGAGCCAGGACTTTTTGTTGAACATAAAAAATTCTTGGAAACTTGGTCACACATTGCAAACCGCTGTAGCCGTGATTGGCTTATCCTTATTATAGAGACGGCTCAGGAGGTAATAATCATAGAAAAGAAAGCCATTGAAGAACTAGAGAGTAAAATAAAAGACACTACACCAATAGATGAAATTAAAAAGAGACTCGATGAGATGAAACAAGAAACTGAGGGTTGCAGAGAATATTTGGTAAAAAAGAAAATGAATAAACTTAGAAAGGACATTGATAAATTTAGGGCAGAAAAAATATATCCTTACCTAGGAAAAGAATACTATGATGTAAAAAGGGATCAGAGATGGGAAAAACCGAACTATCAGAAACCCATCTATTCCAGAGGCGGCAACAAGAGGATTACCTTTTCTGATACTTCTTGTTCCAGCAGCGATGAGGAAGAGCAGCATTTAGAAACTCGTGGAAGATCGGGTTTCAATCCAGAACCAGAGACTTTTTTAGGGCAACTCCAGAAGCGAGACCAGGGGAACTTCAGGAACCCCAACAGGGGGGAACCAGTAAGGAATTACCCTCCCCAAGAATATCTAAAGATCAGGAACCGCAGATATTGGCGATAGATAAAATCCCTATTATCAACCTTTCAGCCAAAACTCTCACTACAGCAGAAAAAGAAGTTCTTGAGAGAGGCTTTAGTTTTGCCCCAACAGTAGCTCCCAACAAATTCGAATTTGAAAAAGATCTTAAACTATTTTTTAGAAAGATCAGACTTAAGGACTTTTTGTAGGTAGAGAGAGCCGTTCGAGCACAAACATCTCTGGTCTGCATGGAAAATCGTCCTTTACCCCCACTTTAGGCCAAGTCAGTAAAAATATTGAGATTTTTTTTAAAACTGTGGAGATTGAAATAAAAACTTATTAGATCGTCCACACAAATTTAATAACAATTTTTCAAAGGATCATAGAAAAGCACTTAGAGAACTCTAAGAGGATGCTAATACTATTATTAAACCCGCCGATAAGGGCGGCGGGGTTGTCCTATTTGACTACAAAGATTATGATAAGTAAATGTTGTCTGTTGAGTGTGAAAGAACATTATAAACAGGTATCTCACTCTAAAAATGTTCAATTAAAGAAAGATGTTTATGAACTGTAAGACCTAGCCAAAAGTGAAGATTGGATTTGTGATGATGAATATAAATTTTTATATAACCTAGATCCCATTACACCGGCATTATATGGATTGCCAAAAATCCACAAGGATATCCAAGACCCCCGATGCGACCCATTGTGAGCAGTATCGGTTCAATTTTAGAACCACTCAGTAAATATGCTGACTACTTTTTAAAACCTATTGTTGCCAAACAGAAATCCTATCTGAGAGACTCGGCACATGCGATTGCCACCTTTGAAGGATTGGGCTTCAATGGGGTGACCCAGCTTCTGGTCACCCTAGACATTGAAGCCCTATATACAAATATCCCTCAGGACGACACAATTAAAACAGAGAGATCGATCGTACAAGCAGAAGACCTTGGGGAGGCAATATTGATTTTATAATGAGTTGTGTTAGCATGGTATTAAAGAATAACCTCTTCCTATACAAGAAAGATCTTTACCATCAAATAAAGGGGACCAGCATGGGCGCAACTTGCGCCCCTAGTCTGGCCTGCCTTTATGTTAGTAGATTCGAGCAGGTCCATGTTTTTAACGAACTAGCCCCATTTTTTGAGAACATCAGTCATTGGCACCGTTTCATAGACGATATCATTTTCGTCTGGAGCGGTGCCAGTGACCAATTGGAAGAGTTTATCTCGTGGTTGAACTTGGGAGATCCAAATCTCAGATTCACCTCCCAATGGAGTAGTTCCCACATTAACTTCTTAGACATCTCTATGAAAAATTATGATAATAAACTAGCAGTAGAACTATATAGCAAACCAACGGACAAAAATACCTTGCTACATTATAAAAGCCATCACCCCAAAGCCCAGAGAGACAATATCCCCTTTGGGGAATTTCTGCTTCTCCGCAGAAATTGCACTACAATCGATGATTTTTATGTGCACTCTGAGAATCTCAAGAAGAAACTAAGCAATAGGGCCTATCCGAAAAAATTGATAAAGAACTCATTCAAACGAGCTAGATTCTATGACCGAGAGGCTATGCTCGATATGAACAAAAAGAAAGAAAAGAACAAATCCACCGACAAGATAGTGTTTGTTAGTAAATTCTCCCAAGTGAGTAATCAAATAAAAAACATAATCAATAGAAACTGGAAGATCATAAATGACGACAGAGATGAACACTTTGAGAAACCTATGTTTGCCTTTAGGCGCAATAAAAACTTACGTAATTCCCTGGTACATACGTACATTGATAAAGATAATAACATCCAATCTACGATGTTTCAGACCAAAGCGACAGGGAATAATAAATGCGGATCCTGTTCAGTTTGTGAACAATGTATAGTAGCCAAACAGGTAGAACACAAGGGCCAAACATTTACATCTAAGGAACTCACTAATTGCAGAACCAAAAATGTGGTTTACTTCCTGAACTGCCCGTGTGGCCTAGGCTACATAGGCGAAACAGGACGAGAGCTACGATTTAGATTAGTAGAACACAAATCTGCTATACGCACGAAGAAAGAAAATGCACCATTGACCATACATTTCTCCCAACTAAACCACAAATGCGAGGATTTCCGGTGGTTTATATTGGAAAAAATCAAGAATAACAGGCGTGGAGGGAATATAGAAAAAACTAGAAAAATGAGGGAACAATGGTACATGTGCAAATTAGATACTATCAACAAGGGCCTGAATTCAAGAGAGGACTGGATGTCATTTATTACATAGAGTGAGCTTAGACAGTGTGGTGAGCTAGAGCAAGTAGCTTCTTTGTATCAGCGCCTAGCAGCACTCTATTTCCCCTCCATATTGTGTTGACAGCTGCTGATGGCCTTGAAGACCATATACAACTTAAAAGCTTGTACTCCACTCCAATACAATAATCATGTACATGTGGAGAGATGATGGTGGAATGTGGGCTAGAACATATAAGTACCACCATCTAAGATGCCTGGTGGTTGATACTTTAGATCTAGCTAGTGTTTTTTTCTTATAGATACTATACATAATATTACCAGCGTCTTGGTAATTTGGTATTTTTAACCTGAGATATTATGAGGTTTAATTACTAAGGGTGGACTAGCGTGTGTGAACCCTATGCTATGCACGGTAAATAATGAGGCGGGATTGCAAGTCGCCACATATTATTTTCCCAGGTTTATAATATGCGTGAAAGTTATATATAAAAAGTAGAGACATGGAGACCATACATTTAAATAATCCCTTCCAAAATTGATAAGTATCTTTTTGTCCCCAAGATCGACTCCAGGTGGTTTATACTAACAACCATACACCAGAGCGTTATTCTACTATTGTCTATATCAGGTAGCTTATGGGGCAACGAGCAGTGTTGAAAATACGTATTTTACACTTTCCAAGATGGCGCGTATTGTTGATGACGCTATAATGGAACAACAAACACTTCGTTTGTGTCTACTATAACCCGGAAGTACTTGCGCTTTGAAAGGAGCAATGACCGCGTAAGCGAGGGGAAGAAGCCATGGCAATTGCCAACAGGTGTTACCCTGACGCCCAGAGGTATAAATATACCAGTGGGAACAACGTCTAAACATTTATCAGCGAGGTAAAGCCAAGACGATATCACGCAGGAGCGTGCAGCAATTCAAGTAAGTGGAAAGGCTAGCGTTAATGAAGAGAAACTAACTCTTTACTCTTAAATGCAAGGCGGTAGGAGTTCAATAGTAATATCGGCACAGCGAGTTTATGGAGTTAGGGCCGTAAATATCCCTATTAAAATTGAGGAACACCGCAGATGAGGTCAGATAGAGGCAGAGTTGGGTTCTGGAGGGATTGCCTGAATAACCTTAATTTAGAGTAGAGGTACCGCATAGGTGAGATCTACCACGAAAAATACCGGGACAGCCTTTGTATAAGTACAAGGAATTAGGGACCCGAGTACATCTACCTTTGTTATCATGAATTGGGTTCTCTCTAGGTCACATGTAATTTAAATTCTGGGGTTTTCCAATAATATTCGATAAATGGGAAATTAACCACAGTATTAGAAAGTGCAATAGAGGGTAGTTTATATTCTTAAAGGGATATTAAAGGGCAACCAATTTCAGCACCAGAGAGTCCCATAAGGAGATTGTAAAAGAATTGTATTATTCTTTTTCATTTTTCAGACCCTAATTATTACAGGGGACCTTGAACTCTGATATTTTAAGAAGGCAAAAGTGGAATCTACAATTAAGGTCTGATTTTAAGAAGGCAATCACGGCTTCGTTTAATCAGGTAAATGTTAGAACAATGCTCATCTTTTGCGTACTATTCAAAAAAACTCCCATAGAGAGAATGTGAGCTATTTAGCCATATACCATGTGTCTTACAGAGCGATCAACCAGGCCAGAGTTTTACACGCCCCTGGGGGTAGATGAAGTAGCGCGAAGACACTTCCCTGTCTAATTTTAAGTAGGCAAATACGGCCCCTTTTTATCAGGTAAATGTAAGAACAGTGCTCGATTTTATGTACTATTAAAAAAAAACTCCCTTAGAGAGAATGTGAGCTATTGAGCCATATACCATATGTCTTACAGAGCCGCCCACCGGGCCAGAGTTCTTATACGCCCTTTGGGAGAGATTAAGTAGCACGAAGACACCTTCCTGTCTACCTTAGGTATTATATAGGTGAGACGTAAATGTTCTTACTTAGTGACATTTACATGCTATAAGATCTTCCTAATTATATCAGCTGGACTAGAAATTATTTCAATAATTATAACAACTGGACTGTAAATTATTTTAATAGATTGACTGAACTGCAATCTTGATAGGAAGCAGGAGGTAACGACCCCACACACTCGTGAAGTATATGCTCAGGGCAATTGAAGCGGCCTTCCTCGCCATTGAGAGGTGAGGTTTGCTTAAAGCAATGATTTAATTAGATTGAGTGAGCGGTTTACATGCGAGCAGAGGAAGTACTGTGTGCGTGGTTTAAAGAGAAACACAAATACGTGGGTTTGAGCATGTAAATGGAGGGAAGATTGACATATATACCTAGGGATAATCATTTGGGTATGTTAGGTTTATACTGTTAAATAAGCAAATGTCTAAAGATCATGGGTAAACATCTTTACAGGGATATGTAGTACTGTTTGTGGACCTATTTAGTATGTCCTTTAACAAGGATACATTGGAATTATTATGAATCTCTGGTAAAAAGACATAAAAGCAGAGTCATCAAATGTCTGACAAGAGATACAATGCATATGGGTTTTTTGATATTTCGAGAGTTTAAACTATGATGTTTCCCAAGGTTGCTTATTGATATTTGTGTCTTATTACACAGGTGCTTTTAACTGATCAAGTCTTAAATCTAATTTCTATGAGAGTCAAAATCCTTGTCTTGAAAAAGATGGTGTTATAAGAATCCATCGAAACGTGTCGACGCCTTGTTAAGAATAACACAATCCGTGAAGTGGCTGTTGCCAATGCGTATCTAACAAATAGAAAAGTACGAGGCACCAGCCCGTAAAATTGTTCTATCACGGATGTGTACTTTGTTAATGACACAGTGTTTTTGTCTATGATATGTACTCTCTTTTTTAACTTGACTGTTGTTTTTAAATGTGTAATAAATATTTGTAACAGTGCAATTCATAATAGAGTGTAGGACATCAACAGTGATATGTATTATGTCAGCCGTTTTTTAATAACTGTGTACTCTAGTAGTTTTTAACCAATAAATTGATTTGTATTTTTTTACAATTTATGTTGTCACGATTATCTGTCGGGGATATATGGTCTTACTTCCCATGTATGTATAGTGTGTAGTTGAATGAGAGAAACTTGGATTGAATGAAATACACAGAACATAATGTGCATACAGGATATAACATTTTCCAAAGGAAACTGTTTTTGTGATACAACTGTATAGTACCCTATTCCTTTGGATTTGAAGGGGTTCCTCTTATCATTCTGTAAACACCATCACCACCACCAGTCCCGACATAGTATTCCTCACTGAGACCTGGCTCAAGGACTCCTCAGCCGTTGACATAGCCACCGCCATTCCAACTGGCTACAAAAGGACCCACAGGGACCAGCCAGTCAGACCCAGAGGAGGAAGTGCCATCAGACTCACCACCTCCGATGACCCCCCTCACTCAACATGGAACACCTCAACTTCCACCTTCAAGCCAATGCCCACTCAACCGTCAGAGGTACCTTCACCTACAGACCACCAGGACCCCGACCCCCTTTCTACAACTCCATCCCCGAAATCATTGCCTCACTCGCCTTGTAATCCAGACATTACCTCTTCCTCTGTGACCTCAACTTCCAACTCAAAGACCCCTCAGACACCAACTCGCCCTCCCTCTAGACTCCATGGACGACCTGGGCCTCAAACAGATCATCACCAACCCCACGCACACCACCGGCTACACCCTCGACCCCATCTTCATGAGCTGCAACAAAATCCAGTTCACACAACTGAGCTCACTTGGACAGACCACAGCATCATCCATTTCACCATCGATGTGACCCCGTATCACCACTACCGCTGACTCCATTGCTTCCATCAAAACCTTCAGCAAAAGAAGAACCAACATTCACGCCAACTGGTTCACCCTCAAACTCAAAGCAGAAAAACGCAAATGCAAACCTCTGGAGAGATGCTGGTGCACCAGCAAGCACCCAGGCGACCGCACAGCCTTCAAGACTGTCCTCAAATCCTACCACCGTGCCATCAAAGAAGCAAAGAAAACCACACTCGCCACCTGCCTTCAGTCCACCAACCATACCAAAGAACTATTCCACATCATCAGAGAATTTTCTTCCCCAGACAGCACTGAAAACACCATCTAGCCATCCCAGTCCCTTTGCAACTCACTTGCTGACTTCTTCCACACCATGATTGCCAACATCTACAAGAACTTCGAACCCCATGACCGATGCTGCCAACTGCCTCAAACTCAACACCGTCAAAACCGAAGTTATCCTCTTCGGAAGACCCCCTCACCGTGGGACGACTCCTGGTGGCCCTCTGCCCTCGGACCAGCACCCACCCCCACCACCCACGCCTGCAACCTCAGGATCATCCTCAACAGCGAGCTCCCCATGAGATGACAGGTCAACTTGGTTGCCTCCACCTGCTTCAACACCCTCAAAATGCTCTGTAAAGTCTTCAAATATATCCCAACATACACCAGAAGAACCGTCACACAAGCCCTCATTACCAGTCGACTTGACTACGGGAACACCCTCTTCGCTCATTATGTTATCCTAATTGTATACCGGCCCACCACCCTCCTCCTCTGAACAATACAGAACACAGCAGCAAGCATCATCCTGGACCTGCCCAGACAATCCCACATCACCCCCTACCTCCATAGTCTGCACTGGCTCCTCGTCAAGAAGAGATGCTACTTCAAGCTGCTCATGCATGCCTATAAAGCCCTCCACAACACGGGACCATGATACCTGAACATCCGCCTAATCTTCCACCAGCCCTCCAGGCACCTGATGTCTGCCTCCCTGGCCCTCGCCACCATACCCTGCACCCACCGTACTCGCACCAGAGGATGCTCCTTATCCCACCTTGCGGCCAATGCTTAGAACGACCTCCCAATCCACCTCCGAACCTCTACCGCCCTCGCCGAATTCAGGAGTGGCCTCAAGACCTCGGTGTTCGAGTAACCCCACCCCACGCAGCCCCTGGATACCTCTCAGGGTGATTAGCGTGCTCAACAAATACTGATTGATTGATTGATTGATTGATTGTGGATAGGGTAGGGAATATCTTCAGGTTTGTTTAGGGTTTGCAGAGGCTGGTTGGTTTGTTGAAGTGGGACTAGTTGCAAAAGGGGTAGATGATAGTTTTGGGTTTGTTTGGGTTTTAGGAAGGGGGTAAGTGTTGGTTGTGGGTTGTGTGAGTGGCTGGGGTTATTTTGTTTATAAATAAATCCTTTTTTCTTCATACATAACAGTCCAAATTTAATAGCGTAGTTGTTTTGTTATTGTTTACTCATCCCTGGCAAACCATTAAGCTTTACCTACCTACCAATAAATGCGAAGCCCAAACCGGGACCCTCACAACAAGAATCAAACGGAATGTTCAATTGTCCATCCATCATCTCTTCTCTTTTCTCTAGCGGAGTTCCCTTGCCAGTCAGCTCCCAATCCTTGACTCCAGCTCTCCCCACTCCTGCAATCAGTGTTGGAAAATTGATTATGCCCAACCTCGTTATTCCATTGCTTAATGATTAGATTTCACTTGTGCACCCTCCCTCAGTAATAGTTGTGTATTGCCCTCTACTCTGCAGTCACCACAAAGGAATGCTTACAATCAGTGTAATAAATGTCATAATATGTTGACAGCCAACCTTAAACCCACTCCCTCCTTCCATTTCTTACCTTACCAGAAATGAGTTGTCCGACACATCCCCCAATACCTGTCAATAGCAGCTGTTGCAGGGATTTTGCTAAAGGGACGAACTAATGGCAACCGTAACAGGCCCAAGAAAGGCATCACAGGAAACAAAAGGTTCTTCTGGAGCAGTTGAATCCGCAAAAGAATTCTGCAATGTGAAACTAAAAGAAGACAGAGTGGAAAATTCAAGACAGGGGCCAGCATAAACTAGCACAGTGTATAGAGTAATTTACTGAATTGAGTTGTATGGACTATGAACCAACACTGAAACCTGGAGGAGTTATTTCAGCAGGCAGATTCTCTGTGGGACATATACTGTGGGAAGAAGGGCACACTACCTATCCCTGGCCTACTATTAAGCATTGATATGATTTATTTTCTGTACCATGATGTCCGATCATGGCCAGGGTGAAGGGGATGGTCTAGAAATCTTTCCAATTATTTTAAACTCCTCCTGTAATGGTTTAGGAGTGCTTATATCTGCCCAACAAAGTTTGAGACCTGTTGATGGTGGAAATAGATAACAGCATAATAGCGCTCACAGCCGGGAAGAAGAGGGCTAGGGTCAATCAATAGAGGGATAATGGGAATTAGGAAAAGGTTTAGAAAGATACAGACACAACATTCATCAACTCCATAATCATGGCCCATCTGTCATGAAAGGAAGATGACAATTAAGTTAGCCTATTTAAAGAGCCTTTTGCATCCCCAAGACTCCCAAGTTAGTAAAAGTTACCTAGGCTGTAAGGCAACATTAGAAGAACACACACAGTTCAAAAATATTTTTAGTAAAAGTAAAGAAAATTAAATTGTATTTAACTGGTGCACATTTCCTTCCTTTGGCATTGTCTGTCTTGAGAGCGAGGCTGAACCACACAGCAGGGTGCCATTGCAGTCCCATGCAGAAAATAAGGACTGTGGAATTTGAAAAAAAATGAGAGACAAGGTAAACAAGGTGCACAAGAAGTCAAAATAAAGAGCATAGGCTGGTGTGCCATTATTTATGGGCAACCTAGTACAAGTCTGAGACAACCAAACAACTAGCTGTATGTCCCCTGGGTGAATGATCACCCAAACAACATAATAGTTTAGCTATGAGCATAATGCCACAATATTATAATCACTTAGGATTTGCCACTCAAGTCACTAGTCTGCATTATACCAAGTAAGTCATATCGTTTCAGTCCATAGGGGTAGTGAAGCTTTGAATCTTTTTTCTCACAGAAGTAGATAGGAATTCATCTTTCTTTTGGACGTTGTTGAAGGACTTGCAGACTTTATTTCTCTTAAAAAGGGTCTTTTATTTCTAACAATAAAAAACAGACCTGTTGAAGAAGAAAAGTAAAAGAAATTGAGTCTTAGACTAAGCAAGGTAAACCAAGACGTCTCAGACGAATCAAGAGATGCTGGAGAGCAGTTAATGAAAGGCCAATCAAGTAAAATCATCAAGTAGGATATGGATTAGGCCTGGGCGGAAAACTACGCTACACTCGCGTAGTTTGCGTAGTTTGCGCAACTACGCGCTACGCGAATTGCACGTAGCACAGTGCAAAAACGCATAGCGTAGCGGGCATTTTTTGCTTGCTCGCGGTCCTCAACGTCAAGTTGGCGACCGCGAGCGAGCAAAATGACATCCCGGCGAGACTTTTTCCTCGTTCGCGATCAGCAACATCAAGTTGCCGATCGCGAGCGTGGAAAATAAAGCTCCCGGCGAGATTCTCAACGCGGGGAGGTCAGGTTTCTCAATGCGAATGGTCGCGTATGCTCGCGACCGCTCGCGATGAGAAACTACCAGTCCGCGTTGAGAAAACTGCCGCTCGAGTACAAATCTACTTGAGCGGCAGAAAACGTCCACTTGCACTGTGCAAGATGCCGTTTGCAATGATTGCACAGTACGGACAAGCATCCGGCACTGTGCAATAATTGCGAACAGCATTTCCTACCGCACTACGCAGTTCGCGTAGTGCTACGCGTAGCTCGCGAAGTGCACTTCGCGTAGCTACGCGTAGCGCTACTACGCGAACTACGCCCAGGGTTAATATGGATCAGCTGCTCTACTAGCCCCCTATTGTCGAACTCCATCGTCATAGCTTCTGCAGTTGCATACCCTCTCCTTTATAGTACAAAATCATTAATAGACCTGCACTGCTCAAACAAGTATTGCAGCACGTAGAAGGTGGTGTTCCAATGGGACGGGACCTCCTGTATGGGGGCTTTTACAGGGACTCTATTAGCATGATGAATGATTCTCAACTGCTTCCAGGCTTTGAATGAATGGCTGAAAAGTATGCAAATTCTCCAAAAAGTGACCAGTATGTTGTTGACTACTAATTCTTTTTTTAAGGAAGTCCAGTACAATTAGGATAGCATAATGAGCTAAACATGGCACTCTGAATTATCCTCCTTCAGCCATGACTTTGACTATTGCCATTGTCAGTGACAGAAAATCCAATGCTGAGGCCTCTGGGTTTGTAGGCTTTCGTGTTAAATTTTTCAAAGATGTTGGCATTTGTATGTTCTTTTTCCATGGAGACCACTTCAACTGATACATTGTTGATCAATGTCTTGGAAAGTTTCAGCAATGGTGAGACCAACAGCTACCCTTTACTTAACTCCCATGAAGGAGACCCAGTGTGCAGTGATGTCTGTAGTTTGACAACTGTTCGACATGTCTTCCAAAAGATGAAAGGACTGCACAGCATTCTCCTTCATTTCTTCACCTACCAATTCCAGCATTTGATGGTGCAGCTGTGGCACATAAACAATTGAAAAATAGGTCCGGATTGAAACGTTGCATTTTGGACAAAGGGTCTCCATAAATTCAAGAAACCCCTCTCCTTCCACCCAAAAAAAAGGGATGAGGTGAATTGCTAACATTTTGGGCAGTTTCTCATTGTATAATTGCATCAGCTCATGGGTTTAATGGTATAGTGACTCCTTAATGAACATGGACTTGATAGTGGGTTGTTGTATTTTCTTTCTTTGCGATGATTGCACCTCGAGGGACCTCGGTGGAAGAGGTAGGCTGCCTGGACACCTAGGGTATCTCTCTTTTCCATGTGGCAAATTGAGGTGGCTGTAGTTAATGACTGCACGCTAAGAGCAACAGGGCTGCTTTGCATGATGAGGATATCTTCTTTATCATCACCCCCTTTTAACTGCTCGACTTTAAGTTGTTCTCTCTCAGCAGCAGCTATCCTTTTGAAGTGCTGTTCCTAAATGATTGCATGTTGGTTTTTCCTATAGCCTGTTGGCCCTAGTACTGTAATGTCCAACTGACTTCCAATGACACACAGGTTTGCAGCAAATTGTGCAGTTTGCAATGTGGTCCTCATTCAGTCTAAGTGCAATGAAGTCTCAAATCGGGAAGAAGAGCTTCCTCAGAAAGCCAAAGCCAGAAGAACTTGTTGTGGTGGAATTAGGGGTAGCATACCCCAGGGTATGCTGTGACTGCGGTAGGGATGGTATTAGGTACACGTTTTTGGGTGTTTGAAAAAAATGGAAGCTGGTGTTGGTAGTATTACAAGACGAGCAGTAGGTTGAATAAAAATGAGACTTACTGAAAATCTTCTTGCTTGTCTCCTATGATGTGACTTGGTGGTCCACGACATGTCACCATCTTCTTAAAGGGGCCTGGAGAAAGATGGGGAAGTGGCCTTTATTTACCTCAGAGGAGATGGTGAAGATGATATGTCCAATGGAAGAGCACTCACAGCATCCTGCTGTGCAGCACGCCAAACTTCCTGTTCTGTTCCTATCTCCAGAAGATCAGTTGTAACCGACTCTTGTTGCTGTTGCATTTCCTAAGAAGGTTCAATTTGCTGGGACAATTTGATTTCTGGTTCACTGGTCTCAGCTATGACTGTAGTCCCTGCAGTGCTGAGAGACATCTTCTAATTTTCTTGTTGATAGTATGAGCCTCCTTACAACATCTTTCTGCCCAGAACAGGGTGCAGCAGGGACACTGTGCACCTTGGTGGAAAAAGCATGAGAGCTTGATGCCAATGGGTGCAACAGACATCTCATTGCTGGCCACTTTTTGGGCAAGAGTCTCACTCTTTGGAGGTCAGTTTATTTAGTTTGTGTAGGTAGCACTTAGCCAAGAGACCTCTGGGGTCAGCTGATTCACAGCCTTCTCTCCATCTCAGTCTTGACTTCAGCACCTGCAGATAATAAAAAATAAGTGAAAAGATAGAAAGACTTGGTCATCGTAGTCAGTGCCATACAATCATTGACATCATTATCATAGCAATAACATACCCACACATAAACTATTTGGTTAGAAAGAGCACTACCTATATTGATGAAAAGCTATATACTAACACCGGGTGTCCCTTCAGGGCCCTTGGGATCCCTATAGGATCCAAGGGGAGGCTGGCAAAATCGTTTAAACTCTGGTGTCCCTCAAGGGCCCACAAGATTTCTATGGAAGCAAAGAGAAGGCTGATAATAATTAATTCCATTAATTAATAAATACCTGCTGTCCATCCTGGGCCTATGGACCCCTATGGGAGTAAGAGTAAGGCTTTCAAAATTAATTAATTAGAAAAAACAATCACTATTGCCTAAAGGGTCCATCCCATGAGGCAGAACATGTGAGGATAACTGGAAAGTAAATTTCTGGTGTCCCCCCAGGGTTTATAGGGCCCCAAGGGTCACCAGAGGGAGTCTGGAAAAATATTAAATTAAATAAAAACAACAACCATTAACTACAGACTCCTACAAGCAGCCACAACCGCAAATAAATGTAACTGAAAGTATATATGAAAAAACTGAATTGTGAACAAAAATTATATGGTCTTCCACAGGACCACAACAATCAATGCTCCTAGCAAAAAGCTTTTAAAAGTTGCATAAAATGAATAATAATGAAATGCACACACTGGTTCCACAAAATGACTGGCAGGAGAAGGCATGGACAACAAGGACAAAATGGTGGCCTATGAGGCACACACTGGTTTCACAAAATAAAGGCTATTGACCACGTCATGGAAAGGAGGAGGAATGAGGAACAAAGACAACATGACTGCTAGCCCTGGCTGGAGCCACTTCCCCCCAACAAAAAACACTTAGCATTTTAGAGAAAGAATTATGCAAATATAATTAATATATACCCAAAGTGCACCTGGGCTCATCTGTGGGTATACATACCATCGGTAAATCAGCCGCAGTAATGTGAAAAAATTATCAAATAAAAAATATAATAACAGCACAGCAACATGGAAAGTGTTAAAAAGATTAAAATAAACTTTGAAAATGCACCAAGGACAAACAGCCCTAGGCAACAATAACCACAGAAAAAGAGTTTAAAAATTGAAAAGACGCACATTAATCAGCCATACACAAACACACTCAAAATGGTGGGCCTGCACGTGGGAAAAGAGGTGGCTGAGAACACACCGCACCATAGCCAACAAAAAGCATATGCAGGGGAAAAAAACTCAAATTTGACATGATCCTAAAATAATAAAAAATCTATTTAGCTGCCAGGTTTTGCAAGCGTTATCTGACAAGTTCTGACTACAATCCGCCTCACTCCACAGAATGTGGCTCCATCCATACCATGGAAGAAGAAAATAGAATTTAAAAAACCTTAGAAATTCACAGAAAAAAAACAAATTTACAGGGACGTTTGAGTGAGGCTCAGATTTCACTCGTCCAAAACCAGTGAAATTCAGCAGTTATGGTTACCTGAGCTAACTATAACTTACGCCCCTGAAATTCACTGCTTATGACCACACATATTACCTCACTCATGACATGGTCAGTGACATCACTCATGACATCACTGATTTTGTACGAGTTAAATCTAAGCCTAACTATAACGTCCTGCAACCTTTGTTTTTTTCAGTTAATTTCTAAGGTTTTTTAATTTTATTTCCTAACTATAACCTCCCTGTAACCTTTGTTTTTCTCAGTGAATTTCTATGGATTTTCAAATTCTATTTCCTAACTATAACATCCCTGTAACCTTTGTTTTTTTTAAGTGAATTTCTAGGTTTTTTAACTTGTATTCGCATTTGCAAAGTGGTGGGGAAATGGGGTTTAAGGTGGGTAAGGGTTTTAGGGTGGCTGAGGAATTTTTGGGGTTTTGAATGGGTATGGATTTTTGAGTGGAAGGATAATTTTAGAGTTTAAGGTGGGTATGGGTTTTTGGGTGCAAGGGTAATTTTAGGGTTTAGGGTGGGTATGGGTTTTTGGGTGTCAAGGGCATTTTTAGGGTGGGTTTGGATTTTTGGATGGCAAGGGAGTTTTTTGGGTTTAGGGTAGGTATGTGTTTTTGGGAGCCAAGGGTAATTTTAGGGTTTAGGTGGGTATGGGTTTTTGGGTGACACAGTATTTTTTAGGGTTTAGGGTGGGTATGGGTTTTCAGGTGGCAAGGGTGACTTTAGGGTTGAGGGAGGGTAATGGGTTTTGGGTGGCAAGGGGATTTTTAGTGTTAAGGGTGGGTTTGGGTTTTTGTTTGGCAAGGGCAATCTCGGGGTTTAAGGTGGTTATGGGTTTTTGGGTGGCAAGGGAATTTTTAGGGTTTAGAGTGGGTATTAGTTTTTTGAGTGGCAAGGGAATTTTTAAGGTTCATGGTGAGTATTGGTTTTTGGGTGGTAGGAGATTTTTTAGGGTAGGATGCCAATAGCAATGCATTGTGGGGGGAGGGAGTTAAATGCAGGGCATGGCCTGGCATTGTGCTGCTCCCATCCAAGCTTAAAGCTCCAGACCCCTTCATCCTTGCCCTTGCTCCCTCATTGCAGCCATGTGTGGCTGTTGTTTTGTCACTGCCCTTCCACCTGCCTAAACAGTTAGATTGCTCCCCCATCTACCCTCCCCCTGCCCTATATTGTCCAAGTCCATGCACCTGCCCCCTCCTTCCTGCCCTGCATGGTCTGATGTGCTACCAGTGCCCTCCATTCAGCTTGATGTCCCTACCTCCTGCCCTCTGTTGTCCTATTCTGTGCCCCATCATTGCCCTCCAGTTGAGCTTCTGTGCTTAGCTTGCTGAGCCTTTTCCCCTTCCACCTGCCCTCCGATGTCTGTGTGCATGCCCCTGCTCCCTATCTACCCAGAATCTTCTGTTGAGCTGTCACTGCCTCTCCCACCTGTCTAGCATGGTCAGTAGGCTGCCACCTGTCCCTGCTACCTCCACCCTTCCTGTTCAAGCTCCATGCCCATATCTCCTCCCTCCTGTCCTCCATGGTCCATTTTGCTGCCACTCCCTTCTGCCCTCCATGCTCTGTTGTGCTGCAATTGCTCCCCCTGCCTACCCTGCATGATCTGTTGTGAAGCCACTTCCCCTTCCCGCTTTTGCCTGTACCCAGCCCCTACCTCTCCCTTCTGTCCTCCATGGTCCTTTGTGCATGCCCATCTCCCCTCCATCTTCCCCCACCAAGGCTGTTGTGCTGCCACTGACCCTCCCGCTTGACATGCATGGTCTTCTGTGCTGCCACAACCCCTCCCACCTGCCCTGTGTGGTCAGCTTGCTGCCCTGACCCCCTCCCACCACCCCTCCATTGTCTGTGTGTATGCCATTATAATATTGCTGTTGCCTTCCAACGTGTGTTGTGCTTCCAGTGTTCATCCCGCCTACCCTCCATGGTCAGCTTACTGCTCCTGCCCTGCCCTCTTGCCCCCAGCCCTCTGTTTTTGCATGTGCAGACCCCTATCCCCTCCCTCCTGCCTTGCCTGGTCCATTGTCATGCCCCTGTTCCCTCCCTCCTGCCCTTCATCATCCATTATGCTGCAAATGTCCTTCCTGTTTGTCCAGTATGGTCAGCTTGCTGCTCTTGCCTCTATCCCCTCTGTTCTCTGTTGTCCAAGTGCATGGCCCTGTCCCCTCCCTATTGCTTTCCATAGTCTGTTGGGATGCACTGCCATCTTGCTTGCCCTGTGTGGTGTATTGTGGTGCTGCAACACCTGATGCTTACCCTGTATGGTCAGTTTGGTGCCCTTGCCCATCACTCTCCTTCCCTCTGTTATCCAAGTCCCTGTACCTACCCCATTCCTCTTGCCCTCTGTGATCCAATGTACCTTACTTGCCAACATTTTGAACTTGGTAAGAGTGAGATTTTGAAAAACAAACCTGGGGAATTGATTTTCCCCATTGACTAAATTGAAAAAGAGGAGATTTTAGGCAGGAGGCAGATAAAATAAAGCCCTTTTGGGCTTCAAAGCATCGGGAGTCTCCTGCCTGAAACTGGTCTGTTGGCATGTATCGTTGTACTGCCACTGCCTCTACCTTCTGCCCTCAATGCTCTTTTATATTGCCACAGCCTCTTTTGCCTGTACTGCATGGCTGGTTTGTTGCTGCTGCCCCCCCTTTCCCCTACCCTCCATGGTCCGTTGTGCTGCCAATACCCCTCCCGTCTTCCCAGCATGATCAGCTTGTTGCCTCTGTGTCAGAAGCCTTACCTGGGACTTGCACGGGACCAGAATGAAGAGTTTTCCCAATGCCTCATGCAGGACCCCCTGGGTAACCAATATCACTGGATACCCTAAGGTCCTGAGGAGGGAAAGGGGATTGGGACAAAATAACAAAGAGGAAAAAGAGGCTGCCTTGGGTAGTCTGGTTCCTGCTCCGTTCTTTTTTGACTACTCGCCTGTCTGACTATTATTAAGTTCTTCTACAGCAGCACCTGAAAACTAGATAAAGCATCCAATTAGATGAGAAAGTTCTAATTTACTCTTCTTAGCCTATAACTTTTACTCTTGGTAAAAACCCATGCACACCAACATACCCAGTAACCCAAGACTTGGGCTTCTCTTCTTATAAAAGCCAATTCGTTTCTAGAAATCTTCAAACATATTAGGTTTATTTATTTTGTCATAGTAGGTTATTTTCCACTCCTCAAATAAATTAATGCTCCTGTGTCCTTTCTCTTTTTTATTACAGGTTAAGAACATCCTGAGGGAAATGGAAACTCTGGTAAGTACTTCTTTTTCCTTCTATTCCTGCTTTCCAAACTATTTCTTCAGACTATTGATATTATTATACCTTGACCTTTTAAATAATTGCTGTAATGTAGAAAATTTGTACTTAGCTTGCTCTCTGGAGGAAGAACAGATTCAATGGGCAGTTGGAGTAGAAACCGCCTCTATTTTCAAGGAAGAATAGTCTCTCGATTATCTCGAATCAGTTTGAATTCTCAGCTTGCGATGTGTAGAGACTACTGTTTAGAAGCACTACTTCGCTGCCTTTTTATGTGTAACACAGAGAGGAACACTGCTCTCTTCGTGACCTGGAAAGTAGAGCCTGCAAGCTCCAGGGCGCAGACTCCAACAAGAAGGACGAACTCAGGAGCAGTAGGAGCATGTGCGGAGGAAGACTTCCTCCAAATGCTCCTTTACTTGGAATAGCTCGCAAGACGGAACCCGACAGGTAACGAATCGCCAGCCTAACTACCGCGACAAATCACTAAGACTCGACGCACTCGACGCCAACTACCTCACTAAAACTTCGAGGTGAAGGTCAGTGGTACGGTACTCAAAAAATCACTTCAGTGAAGTGTGTCGCGTGCTTCATATAGAATCTTGAACTTTGGGATTTCATAACAACTACCCATTAAGATATAATGGGGTAACCCATAGAAGTCAATGGACCTGGGTACTAATTGGTATAGGAAAACAATGGTCCTAGACTTATATTAAAGCTTAGTTGTCTGAAGCATTCATAAGCAGCATACGGTACATGTATAGTTTAAATCAATAATGTACCATTAATTCATTTAAAGGGCATTCAAATATATATATCCTCAGAATCCAAAAAAGGCACACACTATTGCTTTATATGTGACTCTTATTTTATTCGGTCACTTTTCATAACATATTATCATATTCAATGTTCAAGATAAAAAGGTGGTTGCTCCAAGGGAGAATGTGAAGAAAGAAAGTGCTCGTGAAGTAAGATAGAATATACAAGAGGGGGATCCAATCAAGCAAAATAATGGTTCATCATTTTATATACATTACAATCTCATTAGCAAAACTGGTCGTGATTCATGATGACACCAGTTCTACATTGGGACCTGTCCATTAGTTAATTCATGGTTGTTCTTTCTGTTCTTTTTCAAAAGTTAACAAACAATATTTGTCTGTAAGCGGGTAGGACTGGGATAATATCAAGTACAGGCCCCGAGCGGGGGAGAGTGTCGACGTTTCGACCCTAGTGCAATGAGGGCAGTTTGTATCCTCTGCAAGCGGGTCTTCCTCAGGACAGAAAGGAGGGATGGGGGAGCAACTAATCATGGGTGATGCACAGTTAAGGTGCCGCCCCTAGGCATGGATATAAAGGTCCGCAATAGAATTGCGGCTTGATATCAGCAGTTTGTCTTCAATCAATGGGTGAGAAAAATCGCCCACGGCGTCTTAATGAATCTTCTTCGCACAGCCCGGGGGAATCCAGCTGGTCTGCTCCAATCGAGCAATTCTATTGCGGACCTTTATATCCATGCCTAGGGGCGGCACCTTAACTGTGCATCACCCATGATTAGTTGCTCCCCCCATCCCTCCTTTCTGTCCTGAGGAAGACCCGCTTGCAGAGAATACAAACTGCCCTCATTGCACTAGGGTCGAAACGTCGACACTCTCCCCCGCTCGGGGCCTGTACTTGATATTATCCCAGTCCTACCCGCTTACAGACAAATATTGTTTGTTAACTTTTGAAAAAGAACAGAAAGAACAACCATGAATTAACTAATGGACAGGCCCCAATGTAGAACTGGTGTCATCATGAATCACGACCAGTTTTGCTAATGAGATTGTAATGTATATAAAATGATGAACCATTGTTTTGCTTGATTGGATCCCCCTCTTGTATATTCTATCTTACTTCACGAGCACTTTCTTTCTTCACATTCTCCCTTGGAGCAACCACCTTTTATCTTGAACATTGAATATGATAATATGTTATGAAAAGTGACCGAATAAAATAAGAGTCACATATAAAGCAATAGTGTGTGCCTTTTTGGATTCTGAGGATATATATATTTGAATGCCCTTTAAATGAATTAATGGTACATTATTGATTTAAACTATACATGTACCGTATGCTGCTTATGAATGCTTCAGACAACTAAGCTTTAATATAAGTCTAGGACCATTGTTTTCCTATTCATAACAACTAGAGCGGGTCTCCTTCACAGAAAGGCCGCCATCTTGGAGTTCCTTATTCTCCATGCTTTCTTCCAAATATTTCCAATGGATCTTTTCATCTATTCTGTATTACCTTTTGGGTCAGAAGCACATAGGGAATACCCCTTAGCGTTCGGAGTCCTGTCACTCTGCACCTTCCTTCATGAGAGGGCCTTATCCCCTAGAAATTATGGTTAGTGCTCTAAACAACTAAAATGAGGACATATTTTCTGAGTTCTCCAATAGCGACAAACCACTTTTAAATAATTTGCTATCTTTATGTTTTTTTCATCTAGTTGATCACTTGATTATATGTTACACTTGAGGGAGAGGATGTGGCGTTATGGCCAGAGCTGCAGACTTTGCATTCTGGGGAACCAGGTTTGAGTTTCAATGTCAGCTCAACATCCTGTGATTCTGGACAAAGCACTTAATCTCCCCATGCCTAAAACCAAAATGAATATGTCCTTGTGTAATGTAACTGATGCTGATGTAAAGCATTCCAATACCTTCAGGTCAAATTTGCGCTAAATAAAACTGCAAAAAAACAAATCAAATAATTGCTTTGTACACTTCTGTCATTGGGCTATACTTGGGCTACATTTGGGTGATATGGGTGCTATATTTGGGTTCTTTTGTCTCTGGGGGCCATCTTGGGAAAGTTATTTGTTATGAAACTCCCTAATTTTTCCATCAAGATGGCTTTCAGATGTGCCACAATTTTGGCATCAACTCAGAATGTTAGCACTCTTGTAGCTCATTAGAACACTGTAGTAAAGCTGCTGATCACCAGGGAGTTAACTGGAAGTCTGCTGCTGGTGTTGAAAGTGCATGTTTCAGTTTGCATGTCAGAATGTTTTAATGAAATAGAGGAGGAAGATGTTTGAAAACTCACATGAAATGTGTCCTAATTTTTCTTTCTACAGGGCTAACCATAATTTCTAGTACAAACTGAACTCCCTCATCTTGTTCCTTTCTATATGAAATGTTTTAAGTTTTAGCAGTTTGATTCAATCAACATTGCTTCAAGTGTGTCATACTTTTCTCATAAGTACCACTGCTAGCACTCTAGTTGTTCTTTAGAACACTCTGGAAGGCTGCAGTAGAACATAAGGGAATCAACTGACCGGCTGCTCCTGTTGGAAGTACATGATTTAAGGGGAATGTCTGACTTCATTTTCATATGACTGAGATTTGTTGCAGCGCAAGCGTGGTAAATATTTTATTAAACGCTCAATCTTCTTACTACTCTAACCATACTGGGCCCTTTACAATTAGACAATCTGCAGCAATTCTATCTACTATAGAGGCAATGGTCCTCTGATGAATTATTCTCCGCTGATAGGAGGGTTGGAAATTAGGGTAGCCAAATCACCACGTTAGCTGTCCAATAAGGACCGTTAATTGACAGACACCTCACAAATTTGAGATCAGATTTAGGTACACCACTCTTAAAACGATTGATGTAGGAATAAAGAATAGCAGTACCCAACCTCCTGAAGATGTCAACTCAGGCAAGAATTATGCAGACTAGAATTCTACAATAGAAACACAGAACAAAAGAAGTAATACTTGATGTCAGTCACCCGTTGAGCTACTCACACAGTCACTTACCATACAGTCAATCACACAGCCACTTACTCCTACAGATATATACACACACACACTTACTTACTCATACAGATGCTATCAAGTACTCACTCTCCTATAGTCACTGATACAAGCACATACTCACACATACAACTACTCTCACATTCACTCACTCACCTATACAGTCACTCATATACCCCATCACTCACCTATACTGCCTTTCACATACCCAGTTAGTCACCCATATACCACTGACACATCCACTTACTCACCCACACAGCCATACACACACTCATTGCCCCATACAGTTCCTCACACATGTACTCACTAACCCATACAGCCACTGACTCACCCACTCTCTCATCCATACAGGCAGTCAAATACCCCCTCACCCACCCACACAGAAACTCAGACAACCATACAGGTACTCAGACAACCAATTGCTCACCAGTACAGCCCCTCACATATCCACTCACACACCCATGTAGTCACTTAGACATCAACTGACTGATTGTAACAGACATTCACACAACCATTCACTCACCCATACATTCACTGAGACACCTAATCACTCACTTATACAATTAGTCACGCAGCCACTGAATCATCCATACAGACACTCATACACCCACTGGTTCACCAATACCTCTTGGTATATATATTCAACACTGATAAACTTTTTAAAAACACTCAGTCACTGGATGATGTCATCAGTGATATCATTTAAGATGTCATCAGTGATGTCACTGACCATGTCATGAGCGGTGTATTAGGTGAGATCATAAGCAGTGCAATGCGGGGGCACAAGTTATATTTAGCTCATCTAACTATAACTGCTGAATTTCACTGGTTTTGTACGAGTGAAACCTGAGTCTAACTATAACGTCCCTGTAACCTTTGTTTTTTGTGAATTTTTAAGGTTTTTTAAATGTTAATTCCTAACTATATCATCTCTGTAACCTTTAGTTTTTTTAGTGAATATGTATATAGTTACAGTTAGGACCTAGTTTCATTAGTAAACGCATTTTTTCATTTGCCTATATCTTTGGTGCCGGTTGATGAATCCTAACGAAATGTTCAAAAACAATTCAACACTCACTTCAGCTTCTGTCTGGAATATTTTGGGGTGACCTGTCAAGCGGGGGTTTGGTTTAAATCCATTCTGTAGTTTTAGAGATATTAACTGAAATCCAAATGTGTATATATAGGGACGTAGATCCTCCATGGATCCGACAGTCCTCGTGCTGTAATCTGATTGGCTGCCAACACTTCAACCAGGAAGTGTTGGAAGACATCCCACAAAAAACATTTAAAACAAGGAAAAGGAGGCAGGGTAGGAATACCCTGACTCCCGAGATGTGGTGGTGGGATTCAAGAGGCAACCTGCTGGGGATTAAAAACATTTTTTTTAAATTTTGCCGCAAATTTGCAGGTGGTTCAGTGAATTTGTGGCAAAATTGAAAAAAAAAACGGTCTCTCGCAATTGTTTTGAAATGAGCCCCCAGGTGGGCCAGGTCCCAGGTCATGGGGAGTTACAAAAAGGAGAGGGCACACGGGGTCCCCCTCCTTGAGCTTATAAAAGCCCCGTGGACGGCCACCTCCCCAAGGCATTACTTTTGATTTATGTGGGGTTGCCCACATGGCAACCCTTGTGCCACCTCCCCAGTGCAAATCTCAAATAAATACGGGAGGCCCGCATGGGCCCCCTGCAATCCCAGGGACTACCACCTCCCCAGGCCACTTAAAAAATATAAGCAGGCGGGCCCACTTCCCAGGGCTAAAACATATAAAATTAATGTGGGGGCCCATGGGGTGCTCCCACACCTCAGGGACAGCCACCTCCCCGGGACAATTTATTGAAAATAGGGGGGCCTCTCAGAGGCTGAAATAAATTAATGTAGGGGGTCCTTCGTGGAGTAATCAAAATAGAGAGGCAACAATCATAAGAGAGTAAGGGAAAGGAAAGTAAAATTCTTGAGTCTTCAGTGTCAAAGCCGAAATCTTTCTTTAAAGTGCAATTCCATACAAGCACAGCCAATGCATTTCACCTTCAAAAAGGCTTCATCAAGGCTGCAAATATAATACAATCAAATATCTTGTGTTTAACAAGTAGTCTCAATACTGGTGGAATACAAAAAATATTTTTAATACAAAAATATTCTTACTTTTTTAAAATTTTATCGACATTTTTTTATAAAAACTCAATTGGTCATCTAATGCATCTAGACTCAGAAATGCATTAGGCACTTTAAATAACATTATAGAACCATAAACCATAAACACAGGTCAGATAAAATCATAAATTGAAAAACACTTCAGAATAGTGAAAGAGCTAGAAAAGTCTAAAGAGATCTATTTTTCCAACCAAAGTAACCATACTAGTGTTTCTTAACAAAAATCCCATCCAATAAATCAGAAAGTGGAGTAACAAAAATAGACCAAGAGAAAGTGATTTAACCACGTGAGAAAAAAGTAAAAAGAATAAAACACAAGTGCAATCCTTGACGCAACAGGCCTCCGCTATGGCGGCGAGGCTTGAAGATCAAGAAAGAAGGGCAAAGAGAAATATTATTAGGGTAGTGGGGATGCCGGAAGGTGCAGAGGGCCCCAGTGTGGACCTTTTCCTAGAATATTTTATACTGTATACACTGCCTCAAATGATTGTCCAAATTTTTCTCGGTCGAAAGAGCACACAGGGTGTCAGTACCCTCACCCAAAGCGGGTGCTCCTCCCCGCACGATAACAGCTAAGATTTTGAAATATCGTGACAGAGATGCAATTCTCCAAGCAGCAAGGGCAAAAGGAGATATCCACTATATGAATACTCTGGTTCGCTTTTACCCTGACTTCACCCTGAAGGTCCTGCAACGCAGCTTCAAGTCAGTAAAAAAGGAACTCCAAGAAAGTGGTCTCAAATACGTGATGCTCTTCCTTGCAAAGCTTCGGGTGGCAACAGAGGGAAAGACATGGCCCTTTACATCCCCTGAAGAAGTATGGGACTGGCTGGAGGTCTGACGTGTTGCTGGTCAGAGTAGAGGCTAAGGAGCACGACAAATTCGTGGAGGGCCAGAAAAAGGCAAGACTGCGGAAGACCCACAAGGGAAACAGGCCGAAGGAGAGGTGTCAGCGACAATATGATCAGTTGGTGGGGTGCCAAAGTTTCATATTAATATGCTTGGTCCTTAAGGTAAGAATAAGATGCTGAGTGACTTTGCTTAAGTGATGGCTAGGGGCTGGGGACTAGGCTGGCTTTCGATGAAAGGAAATATATGCAGAGAGTCAAGAGGATTTTCACTGAACACTAATTGACTTGAGGACAACTCAGGATTTCAGCACTGAACGCTACAACAGGGGCACACAATAAGAATGCTTTTTCCCGCAGGTTGTTAACGCCGGAGTCAAGTGTCAGGGTTTGCCTTTTGGCCCACTTGCAAGGGAGTAGAGCGACGTCAGATCCCAGCGCCCCTCCAAGACTCTCCCGCCGACAAGAAATAAACTTGCACGACAAGAAACTCTCAGGGGGAAAGGGGTTTGGGACAGAGAAGAGACTGCCAAGTCTTCACCAGGTTTTTCGCCTTCTTTGTACTCTCGTTCTGCTCACTGTCTTCTTATTTGACTCACTTGGTGGAACTGTAACACATATGATAGAAAAGCATTACCCTGATATTCGCTAGTAATGTATATCTCCTTCTCCCTTCTTGTATATTACCTACTTAGCGTTCCCTTGGCCTTTGCTTCTCTTCTAAAAGATGTTCGAATTATGCCAGCTAAACATTTCTTGTGTGTCTTTATTTCTGCAATAAACAATGTGCATTAACCTCGGTAATTCTCCTTGAATCTTTTATATTTTACTTCTAACTCCTTCTCCTTACCGCTAGTTTAATTCTTTGTGTTTCTAAATTATAATTAGTTGAATAACTTCTATTCCTTTTAGTATTTTCCTTAAAACTGCTAATGATTTTTTCTTGTGTGTTTCTTTTCTGTAGGTCACTGAATTTCAACTCCTACTCCTGGATTCAACTGTTCTATTAAGGTGAGTTCCTTCTACTAAGGATCATTATAATTATCTTCAATAACATATAAACATTCACTTCTATAATTGTGTATATCACACTACTCTCTACAACGTAATGTTTTCGCTGATTCCTCACGCATGCGCAACTTCAGGGAAACAAAAGGTACAACTGATAACACTCTTCGCTTGCGCATGTGAATACACTGTTGCCTCACAATGTAACACCTCGTATAAGCTCAAACTCTATTCTCTCGCGCATGCGTATACTCTGTTGCCTCACAAAATAACACACGCATATCGCTCAAATCTCCTAATGCGCAAACTCCAAAATTCAGTGACTCAATTTGCGCAGCCACTCAAAGACACTACAGGAACAGTCTTACTTTTGTATGAAGACCTCTCTGGACCACTACGTCCAGCAAATTCACTCGGCGCGACGAAACTAATACGACGGTACAGCGTTGCACTCTACCCTAACTGACTTTCGCGCAGCTCCGAAAACGCTGCCTAATCCTCTGGAATCTCAGGTGAAGTGCGAGATTCCAGAGGCAACGTTCTGGGACATTCTGATGGGTGCACCTGTGGAAGTGGGGATACTCTAGTCCGCTGACCCTTCCTGTTCGCAGCCATCTTGGAATTTCTCCCAGTACTTCCTAACCTGCCTTGCCCCTGTCATTTTACATAGTAAGGGGTTTTTAGAACTATGGCATTTATTGAATCCTTGTTCAAACCTACGCGATGGCGGGTTCTGACATCAAGGTACCCCCTTAATCGTTACTGAATGTTATTGTTCGGGTGGCAGGCGGTCTGCAGGTGGGGGAGTTGGGGTTGCAGGGAAGGGAGAACAGTTTCACAGTTGGGGAAAGCTTAGGTGTTATTGTAAGGTAATAGTTTGGAATATAAGTGCTCAATTACACTGTGGGTTGGACCTATGTTGCATCATGAGGCAGATCCGATTGGAGGAAGTAACACACCAGATACTTTGCAAATGTACATGTGTGAGGCTACGCTAAATGCTGGTGATATGTCAGGGACACAGCTGCAGTCGCTGAAACCCTGCTCCTGGAATGTCAATGGCCTCAACAGTAAGATAAGGAGAACAGTGGTTTTGCAATTCATCAAGAGGCATGCCACCGATGTTATTTTATTACAAGAAATGCACCTCAGAGGGAACCACTGTGAAGCATTCAACATATTTGGATACAAAATAGTGGCACATGCGGGTTACACTACAGGTTCCAGAGGGGTTGGGATTCTATGTAGGAGGGCGCTACCTTATATCCTCACAAAAACATGGAGTGACTCCCTGGCAGATATGTGGCAGTGAGTGGCCAGTGGGAGGGACAGACCCTTAACCTCTGCTCACTGTATGTTCCTCCCAGGCTCCTAGAGCTACCAGAGGGTAGACTGGTTTTGGGAGGAGATATGTATGATGTAGTCACCATAGAACTAGACGTGTGGGAGGGGGTGGCTTCTGGGAGGAACCCAGGTCCGCTAAGAGATTTTTCTATTGGCAATGGGACTGGAGGCGACATATGGCACCTATTTACAAGGGAGGTGTAAATAGGAGGCAGCACCAGAATTTAGACAAGGGAAAACCTGGTCTTAACCTGGCGAAGCGAGGAGAAAAGTTTAATTTCTTCTTGTTTTTGGTGTTTTCATGTGTGCTGCGTTGTGGAGTACACATGAAAACAGCAAAAGGCCAATGATTGTTTATGTACTGGAAGGTCCCCCTTCCTGCACATAAACAATCATTTTTTTAAATGCCTTTGTGCAACTTCTGTATGTGCTGCATTAAGCAGCACACATAGACGTTACAAAACGGCATTTCAAGATTGTTTATGTACAGGAAGAGAGGTAGTTATAGTTAGGACCTTGTTTCCATAGGAAAAACGTTTTTGGATTTGCCAATCTCTTTGGCGCCGTTAGACAGATCTTCGCGAAATTTTCAAAACTAATGGGGTGCTGTGGTCAGCTCTTGTCTTGAAAGTTTCATGGTGATTTGTCAAGCGGGGGCTGAGAAAAAAACGCATTTTCTCCATGTTAATTTCCATAGGAAACTTTAGACAAAGCTACAGCCCGAACTGCTAAACGGAATTACACCAAATTTGGCAAAAAGGTAGCTCTTGGTTCAGAAAGCGTTCTTTTTGTTAAATGGTGTAAATCCATTCAGTAGTTTTTGAGAAATTCGAAAATAAAAAGTGAACGATATCTGGCTGCCGCAGTGGATCCGCGAATCCTCCCGAGCACGAGCTTTATTGTGATTGGCTGCCAACACTCCAAACCAAAAAGTGTTGGCAGCCAACTTGTGACTCGGTTGAACCAAGTCACAAGAAACAAGGTAAAAAAACATGATAAGGGGGCAGGGTAGAAACACCCTGACCCCCTAGGCCTTCTCAGGGGGTCCCTGACCCCCAGGGCCCAAAAAAGCATTTTTTTAAAATAAATTCTGCATAATTTGCATACGGTACGTGAATCCAGTCAAAAAAAAATATTTTTATTAAATGAAGCGCGGATTTTATTAAATGAAGCGCGGAAGCCCGCGCTTCGTTTGTATTAAGCCTCTGGGTGGGCCAGGTCCCGGAGCAATCCAGTATTATGTAGGGGGGCCTGCAGGGGCCCCTGCAGCCCTGGGGACTGCCACCTCCCCGGGGCTTTGCTAATAATGCGTGGGGGCACGCAGCCCCCCCCACAGCCCTGGGGACCGCCACTTCCCCGGAGCTTCTTGAAAAAAATGTGTGCGGGGCTCCTTCCCCCCCACGCTGCCCCGGGGACTGCCACCTCCCCGGGGCTTGAATTTATCATGAGCGGGGGCCCTCATGGGCCCCCCTAAGCCCTGGGAACCTCCACAATCCTGGGCTACTTCTAAAAAATAAGTGTGGGGGCTCCACCTCCCCGGGGCACACTTTGTTTAAATATGGGGTCCATTGTGGACCCCTGGGAACCACCACCTCCCCGTGGCTTCAAATCAGTTGGGAGGGGGGCCACGTGGCCCCCCTCCTGGAGCCTTCCAGGCCCTGGGGACCGCCACCCCCTAGGGCCAGCTCCAGCAATGTCCTGGGGTGCCCACCCCCGGGACATTGCAGTTTGCAATGGCAGGGCGGGACACTACTCCCGCCCTGTCATTGCAAACTTCTGCTTTGCTTCATGGAAGCGAGAGCAGAAAAACTGCTCTTGCTTCCATGAAGCAAAGCAGAATTGCTTTTGGACAAGGGGAGCTGCATGCTAGCAGCTCCCCTTGTCCAAAAACAATGCCGGCTCCTGCAGGAGGCGGGGAGCTGGCAGGGACCGCGGGGAATTGGGGCTCCCCCTGCAGTCCCCAACGTGAGGACAGGCCCTGGGGGATGGGGTCCCCAGGGCAGACACCGAGTAATGGAAGTGGGGCGTTTTATTTCTCTCAATTTTGGAGTCGCGACCCCATTGCGGCTCCCAGCGCACCCCCCGTGTAACATTGCGGTGGATTCGCAGATCCACCTAAAATAATTAGTTTAATAGTATATAATTTAGAAGGTACTGTTGCTTTTGTGAACTTTTTTTATAGAGTTAGTGAGATTGAAGTTCATAATCAAATTAAATTTGATTGAGTTAGTAGTAATATAAAAAAAGTTAAACTTGAAAAGCGTATTGTGTTGTAGTACATTGAATTTGTGCTTTTGTTTTGCAAATTCACAACGGGTTCGCAAATCCCCAAAAAAGTAAAAAAGAGAATGTATGTTAAAAAAAAAAAATCACTGTTGGGTTATAGGGTGGCCCTAAAAAGAGCCCTTGTTTTCATTCTGACTTTGTTAAAGCTACATGTAAGTGCGGACGCACAGCTTAAGGTTGTTGAGAAACACTCTGTTTCCTTCATCTGTGAAGTGAACTCCATCACTTCTGTAGATGTCATCCACATCAAAACGTGAATTGTTGTTATAGATGGAGCTCATCATATGGTCTCTGAGGTAAGCAGAAACAGCTTTATTGACATCCTTTATTAGCTTTCTCAAACTGTGGACAGAATTGATTTGACCACTTCCATTTCTGTCTTTGGCATATATTAGAGTATACAAAGAAAGTTTGAGGCAAAAGCAACATCAATTGTGCAAAGGTATCCTTTGTGAGCATTTCCAGTCCTACTCCAGTCAATGTGCCTAGGTCATTGCCACCACAGTGCACAATCATGAGGTCAGGGGGTTGGAGATGCAAAAAGGTTTTAACCAAAGGCCTTTTAATCCTCTCTGTGCAATCCATTTAATATCCACATTTTGCAAACCTAGGTCTTTGTCAATACCTCTGTGTTCAGCATACCTTTTGCCCCAGAAAACGTAGCTGTGCCCTACAATCCATACTGTAAGCATCTTGAAGAGATGTCTGGAAGGAATGAAAAGATGTCTGTAGCTCAGGTAGTCAGTTGGTATAATGAGAGGTATCTAAAATGGTGGAGAAGAAGCTATTTTTCAAAAACCTAATAAGTGATTGGCTGTTTATTAACATTGTGCACTCAAAAATAGTATGCATGTTACTTTCCTGAAGAAGCATGTTTCTTATTGGTTTTTTAAAAATGTTTGAAAGGTGCAGTAGATGGGATAAGGTAATATTTTGCAAAAGTCAACCACACCTGCTATTTGCATTTGTGAGCTGCTGTGCTGAAGTTTAAAATATGGTAAACTTGTGACCTGCCAGTAAAGTTGAATGTTGCAAAAAGTGTTGCTATGGAAACTGGGATTAAGGTGAATGGGGGAAGGGTTAAAAGTTAAGTGTGGCTTTAACATGTGAAATGGTAGCTTATATATAACTGATATGTTACTAAATTAAGTTTTCCTAAATCAGTAGTATGTGTATGAGTAGTGTGCTGTTAAAAAAAAATACTAGTATTATAAGACATAGGTTTTTGAACTCCCGTAAGGGTTCGCGGCTCCATTGCGATCCTACACTGTGGCACCGCGGTGGAATTGCGACTCCAGAAAACCAATTTGGGCACCTTTAGAAGACAGTTGGAAAGGGTTAATACGTCTAACCAATAGAAATGTGTTTGACAATTTGAAATAATGTAGGAAGCAATTTGATTTGTTACTTACATTTAATTGTGTGCAGAAAGAGAGGGAAAGTTTGCCATTACTGGTTTTACCTTGTTGAGAGGGGTGCATTACCGTTATTGTGTGCAAAAGAAAATCTTTTATGAGTTTATGATATTTCATATTCTGCAATACTATTTGAAAGGTGAGCTACAAATATTTGAGGTGTATTATATATTATGTAGTAGTGCTTTATTCTTTGAAGTGATATTTTCATATTTGAAAAGCTTTATTTTCAAACTTTTGAAATTATTCAAGAAATGTGATGTTTGAAATATGCTATGAAATGTAGAGATGTGTATTGTAGTTTATTTCATTGTACTGCAATGATGATTTAAATAGATTGTGCATAGTAATATGTGTACATTGGTTGGTGGATTAGTGAATGTGGTAGTTTGTATTGGTGTGCGGAAAAGTACAATTGAAGTACACCGCATAATTTTAGGTGTCGCTTTCCAATTGGAAGTGTAGTCTGTCAAGTTTTAAGGTGTGGATGGACTTGTGACTGAGGTATGTGTGTACTTGCATATGTATTCTCATATGTCTTATACATTTGAAGATGCAAGATGTATAAAAGACAGGTGTTGCTGCTTTGTATTTGGCTAGGCCCAACACTGTGAGGAGTACTAGAATGGTGAAACCGCAGCACAAAAGTAAGATTTAAAACATGTTAAAATGAGGTATTAGTGATTAGGTTACTTTGTATAAGTCTCTAGAGAGGTACAGTTAAAATATACCACATAATCTTTGGTGTGTGCTTGAAATGGGAATGTGTGTTCTGTGAAGTTTTCAGGTCTGCATAGTGTTGTGATTGAGGTATGTCTGTACTTGGAGATGTATTCTGATAGGTGTTATGCATTTGAAGATGCTTTACATATAAAACACAGATATACGTATATTTGTATGTTTCTTTTATATATGGTGTCACTAACAAAAGGTACAGAAACATACATACATGCTTTCAGGAATATGGTAAGACTTACATCAGAGAGAAGTGAAGGGTTGCTGATTTGTATTTGGCTAGTGCCAACACCCTGAAGTTTTAAGGCATGCATGATCTTGTGACTGAGGTATATGTCTACTTACACATGTATTCTGATACATGTTATCCATTTGAAGATGCTAGACGTATAAAACACAGGTATACAACTAATTGTATGTTTCTTTTGTAAATGGTGTCAATGGCAAAAGGTACAGACACATGCATGCATGCTTGCAGGAATATCGTGAGACTTACATCAGAGACATGTGAAGTGTTGCTGCTTTGTATTTGGCTAGCCTCAACACCCTGAGTAATAGTAGAATGGTGAGGCAGCAGCACAAAAATGAGGCTTAAGATATGTTGGCAGAGGAATTAGTGATTAGTGTTCTTTCTATGAGAGTGTGATAAGGTACACTTGAAATATACTGCATAATTTTTGGTGTCTGTTTGAAATAGGAAGTGTAGTCTCTGAAGTTTTAAGGTCTGGATGGTCTTGTGACTGAGGTATGTCTCTACTTACACATGTATTCTGATATGTGTTATCCATCTGAAGATGCTAGACGTGTAAAACACAGGTATACATCTATTCGTATGTTTCTTTTACATATGGTGCCACTAGGAAAAGGTGCAAACACCTGCATGCATGCATTCAGGAATATGGTGAGACTTACAACACAGACATGTGAAGGGTTGCTGGTTTGTATTTGGCTAGGCTCAACACCCTGATTAGTAGTAGAATGGTGAAGCAGCAGCACAAAACAGGTTTAAGATATTTTGGTAGAGGAATTACTGATTAGGCTACTGTGTATTAGTCTGTGGAAAGGTACACTTCTAATATATCGCATAATTTTTGGGGTCTACTTGAAATAGGAAGTGCAGTCTCTTAAGTTTTAAGGTCTGCATGGTGTTGTGACTGAGGTATGTCTCTACTTACACATGTATTCTGATATGTGTTATCCATCTGAAGATGCTAGACGTGTAAAACACAGGTATACATCTATTTGTATGTTTCCTTTATAAATGGTGCCACTAGGAAATGCATGTTTTCAGGAATATGGTGAGACTTACAACAGAGATATGCGAAGTGTTGCTGCTTTGTATTTGGCTAGGTCCAACTCCCTGAGTAGTAGTAGAATTGTGGAGCAGCAGCACAAAAGTGAGGTTTAAGATATGTTGGCAGAGAGATCAGTGATTAGGCTACTTTGTATGACTCTGTGAAAAGGTACACTTCAAATATACCGCATAATTCTTAGGGGCCGATTCCGATCTCGGTCGGAGGCGCACCCAATACCATTCGGTCGGGAAAAAAGCCATGCGAAAGCCTGTTTCCCGACCGATCCGTACAACACACCGAACGAGCAAGTACGATGCGCACAACAGCAAAAATCCCGGCCGAGCCGTACTCACCCAAACCAGGTCCTGTTCTCCGACCGAGGCGAATCCGGAAACGCCGAATCGAGTCGCACGGAAGGGAAAATGCAGCCCCGTCCGGCCGGACAAGTACGATGCGCTTTCCGTACGCGCCGAACCCGTCGCTACGCACGGCACGTCAAAGCATCCGGGAGAGGCGCACATAAGCTCCGAATCGCGCCACAACACGATCCACGGCTACGAGACGAACACAGCACCGACGAGGACGACGCGAAGCGACGAGGACGAAGCCAAGCGGCGAGGACGACGCGAAGCAACGAGAAGGACGAACGACACGAACCAACCATGAATCCCTTCGTCCCGATCATACCAATATTCTACATCTACTACCGGAACAGGCACGGACGCGTACGGCGCAGAAGGTAAGTCAGACACCAACCACAAAACACATACAACACGTACACGACACATCACACACATACACTGGGAATCTGAATATACTTACACCAGCAACAGCAGCACCATAGGGGCGGGATGCCCATCACCAATGCCACATATGCACACAGGGGCCTGAATGCGCACCACCACCCCAACCCAGGGGGCTGGATGCCTACCACTACTACCACCCTTAGCCAGGGGGCAGGATGCCCACCACTACTACCACCCTCACCCAGGGGGGCAGGATGCCCACCACTACTACCACCCTTAGCCAGGGGGCAGGATGCCCACCACTACTACCACCCTTAGCCAGGGGGGCTGGATGCCTACCACCACCCTTAGCCAGGGGGGCTGGATGCCTACCACTACTACCACCCCCACCCAGGGGGCAGGATGCCTACCACTACTACCACCCTCACCCAGGGGGGCAGGATGCCCACCACTACTACCACCCTCACCCAGGGGGGCAGGATGCCCACCACTACTACCACCCTTAGCCAGGGGGCAGGATGCCCACCACTACTACCACCCTTAGCCAGGGGGCTGGATGCCTACCACCACCCTTAGCCAGGGGGGCTGGATGCCTACCACTACTACCACCCTCAACCAGGGGGACAGGATGCCTACCACTACTACCACCCTCACCCAGGGGGGCAGGATGCCCACCACTACTACCACCCTTAGCCAGGGGGCAGGATGCCCACCACTACTACCACCCCCACCCAGGGGGCAGGATGCCTACCACTACTACCACCCTTAGCCAGGGGGCAGGATGCCCACCACTACTACCACCCCCACCCAGGGGGCAGGATGCCTACCACTACTACCACCCTCACCCAGGGGGGCAGGATGCCCACCACTACTACCACCCTTAGCCAGGGGGCAGGATGCCCACCACTACTACCACCCTTAGCCAGGGGGCAGGATGCCCACCACTACTACCACCCTTAGCCAGGGGGCTGGATGCCTACCACCACCCTTAGCCAGGGGGCTGGATGCCTACCACTACTACCACCCCCACCCAGGGGGCAGGATGCCTACCACTACTACCACCCTCACCCAGGGGGCAGGATGCCCACCACTACTACCACCCTCACCCAGGGGGCAGGATGCCCACCACTACTACCACCCTTAGCCAGGGGGCAGGATGCCCACCACTACTACCACCCCACCCAGGGGGGCAGGATGCCTACCACTACTACCACCCTCACCCAGGGGGGCAGGATGCCCACCACTACTACCACCCTTAGCCAGGGGGCAGGATGCCCACCACTACTACCACCCTCACCCAGGGGGCAGGATGCCCACCACTACTACCACCCCCACCCAGGGGGCAGGATGCCTACCACTACTACCACCCTCACCCAGGGGGCAGGATGCCCACCACTACTACCACCCTTAGCCAGGGGGCAGGATGCCCACCACTACTACCACCCTTAGCCAGGGGGGCAGGATGCCCACCACTACTACCACCCTTAGCCAGGGGGCTGGATGCCTACCACCACCCTTAGCCAGGGGGCTGGATGCCTACCACTACTACCACCCCCACCCAGGGGGCAGGATGCCTACCACTACTACCACCCTCACCCAGGGGGGCAGGATGCCCACCACTACTACCACCCTCACCCAGGGGGGCAGGATGCCCACCACTACTACCACCCTTAGCCAGGGGGCAGGATGCCCACCACTACTACCACCCCCACCCAGGGGGCAGGATGCCTACCACTACTACCACCCTCACCCAGGGGGGCAGGATGCCCACCACTACTACCACCCTTAGCCAGGGGGCAGGATGCCCACCACTACTACCACCCTCACCCATGGGGGCAGGATGCCCACCACTACTACCACCCTTAGCCAGGGGGCAGGATGCCTACCACTACTACCACCCTTAGCCAGGGGGCTGGATGCCTACCACTACTACCACCCTTACCCAGGGGGGCAGGATGCCCACCACTACTACCACCCTTAGCCAGGGGGCAGGATGCCCACCACTACTACCACCCTTAGCCAGGGGGGCTGGATGCCCTACCACCACCCTTAGCCAGGGGGGCTGGATGCCTACCACTACTACCACCCTCACCCAGGGGGCAGGATGCCCACCACTACTACCACCCTCACCCAGGGGGCTGGATGCCCACCACTACTACCACCCTTAGCCAGGGGGGCAGGATGCCCACCACTACTACCACCCTTAGCCAGGGGGCAGGATGCCTACCACTACTACCACCCTCACCCAGGGGGGCAGGATGCCCACCACTACTACCACCCTTAGCCAGGGGGCAGGATGCCCACCACTACTACCACCCCCACCCAGGGGGGCAGGATGCCCACCACTACTACCACCCTTAGCCAGGGGGCAGGATGCCTACCACTACTACCACCCCCACTCATAGGATGGACAATGCATGACACAACAAGCACACCACAACCTAGGGAATGCAAGATTAAGACATCCCCCACCACCATGACAAGCGTGTGAGCAGGCTGTGTCAAATGCCTACAACACCGAACATGACATTGAACATACAATGTGACCCCCTAGCACATGTGCCACACATATATGTGTGTGGCACCCACAATGCAAGCAGCCCATGACCATTGTGGCAATGGGGCCTAAACCCCCATCATCACAGTGACCAAAAGGCAAGTGTGGGGTCCATAGCTGAAGCACATTTTGACCATTGTGGCAATGGGGTCTAAACCCCCATCATCACAGTGACCAAAAGGCAAGTGTGGGGTCCATAGCTGAAGCACATTTTGACCATTGTGGCAATGGGGTCTAAACCCCCATCATCACAGTGACCAAAAGGCAAGTGTGGGGTCCATAGCTGAAGCACATTTTGACCATTGTGGCAATGGGGTCTACACCCTCATCATCACAGTGACCAAAAGGTAATTGTTGACAAAGAAAGAGCTGCAACTGCCAAACTGCATGGATCATTCCTGGTCACAGAACCAAAAACTCATCTGTGGCAAAGTAGTGTATGTGTCCCATTGCAACATAAATTGGGGGAGCCAAATACTGCAGTGCAAATGAAACATTCCTTTGGCCATGTGCAGACAAACAACACCCATGGGGGCTGAGACCGTCAACAGTCATCAATGACACAATGACAGACGTGACCATCAGAATGCAGAACCACATATTTGCACCAATGGGCACACAAATGCAGATACCCTGTGGAGACTGCAGATGTGAGGTGAACAGATACCATACCATGGCAGCAATGGGACACACAAACCATGATCACTGTGCTGACCGATGACCTAGGAGTCCCAGGGACAGCAGGGGAAACACACCAAACAACATACAGCCAATGGCACACCCAAGATATGCCAATGCAGTGGTGCAGATGCACAAACACAAACAGGCAGACCAACACTGTCATCATACACAGCAGGTGAGGGGTGGGGGTGCCATTGTCCCCAGGCAACAACACAACACATGAGGAGAGCTGAATACCAATCATACAGATGTGCATACACTGCCACACTAAGGTAACTCATGGATCCAAATCCCCTATGTGGGCAAGCAGGCATTGACAGGTGAGAGGGAGCACAAAACACACATGTCACACAGGCACGTAGGAACAACAACTGACACAGCAAGTCACAGACACACCACAGCACCACCCCCAGGGCCCCCACAATGTGGTGACCCTGGGCTGAAGAAAAATACCACTGTGATGACAAAGCTAAATGTCGTTCACACTGTGAACCACAGTCAGGTGTCCTGAGCAACTAACTACCATCACACCTACACAAGCACAAATCAATCAGCATGGCCAGTAAGCCAAGGCCAACATGGAGGCAGGGGACTAGCCGGGCAACAACTCTCATCTGCACACACTCAAGACCACACCCCTCGACCTCCAACAATGTGCAGCAGTGAAGTACACATGCACTGGTGACATTGCACATGCACCCATTACTATTCCAGGGTGGTGGGTGGGAACCAAGGTGTAGAAACACATCACACATGGACACTCAACAAGACTCCTGAATGTCTGACACACTGCACACTACGCTGTACATGGACATGACGGCAATACCACACCGACCAATGGGATCCCAGCCACAGTCACACACCAATGAAGAAGCCAAGGTCACCCACAAAGAACACACATAGACAACAACCAACATTGCAGCCCGGACCCTAAGGAGTGCCAGCAGTCACACACACAACGTGTCACAATCACTGAAAGATAACACAAACTGGAAATCACATGACAGGGGCAAACAACAAGTGCCAAAGGGAAACCTGACTGTGACCCATCTGCGTCAGCACACAAACTCTGCCCTGACAGCAAACACACCTATGGGTGACACCCTGATGACCAGTAATGTGCCATGCACCCACATCACAGAGAACACAGGGAGAAGACTTTGGGGGAACATAGCTCAAGTCAGCAAGCATCACAAACAGGTACAACACTAGGGATCACAGCATGCGCAGATGAATGGAAGTGAACACACAGACATGCACCTACAACACACACCTTGGGCGCAGGCAATGTCACACGTGTACACACTGCCATGAGGGGACTCCACTCCTGTGTGAGGAAAGCTGTGCCATATGTTGCCTCAGTAGGGCCCCATCATGTCAGCTGAGCACTTGGTCACACAATCAACAATTAGCACCAAATGAGGGCTCCCATCACATCAGCCTGGTCATGGATGTGCCAACGGAATCATCAGCACAGATCCAACACACTTGTATAGCAATGTTGCACTGACTACACGGATGAGTCCCTCCCCATTGATGCCCAAACCTGCATGTCCACTGGAGATGGCAACACGGTCAGGGAAGTAGACAAATGCAACGATGGCAGGCACAACAGATGTGCAGGGGTGGAAGCCACAGATATGAAATTGCCAATGTAAGTAGGAAACCCATTGCCAAATACTGAACACATGACACCCTCAGATGCTGCTATTGGTGACATGGATACACCACATGATAGGACACATTCCCCCTGGACCACATGGGTTCCTGCACAGTAACACTTCATAATCATGAGACCAGATATCACCATCACTGCAGCAAGGGCATGGTTAGCTGCACCAACAACATGTACATCTGAAGCATGAGCACTAGAGAAAAGAAAGTTGCTTTATTCAGCATATGTGTTGAGGCCAAACGAAGTCCTGAAAAAGAGCAAAGGCCAATGGCCAGTCCATTGTCAAAGTTCAAACAGGGTGACACTGGCAGATGTCACCCTACGCATGCCTGCACAATACCAGGGACAATCCACTAGGAGGGGCAACCGGGGGGCAGGCCAGGCACCGCAGGGACAGGATCAGGGCTCACCAGGGGGAGTCAGGGAAGGGGTGGTGGGTGCTGGAGAGCCACTGACAACTGCAGTGGAGGTGTCTGACATGGTGTGTGCCGGCACAACTGGGGGGCATGACACAGATGTCGTGGGTGCCGGCACAACTGCAGTGGACCCTGCAGATGGGGTGGACAGGTTCGCCACTGCAGTGCCCAAGTCAGACAGGGCGGTAGTGGACTCCACTGCAGTGCCTACCTCCAGGGGAGGAGAATGGGGAACAGGCAAGGTGGGTTGGACAGAGGGGGGGACACCCTCACCACATCAGTGGCACAGACAAGCGCAGCGGGGGTGTGGTGCTGGGAGAGCAAGTGGCAGGGGAGAAGGCCGGAGCATCTTGGGGATGGTATATCTGTGGGTGGGGGAACCTGGGGCAGGGTGTGGTGGGGGCACCTGTGCAGTGGGGGCCTGAGGGATGGAGGACGGAGACCTTGTGCCTGAGCTGCAGGGCGGTGGCGGGGTCTTGCTCTTAGCACTCCGGGGGGACTTGCGGGTGGGGGCCTCAGTCCGTCTGCGCCTGGGGGAGGGTGTCCGGGGGCGAGGGGCACTCTGCTCCGTGTGGGTGGGCTTCCTCTTCCCCCGGGATGCTGGAGCAGCTTCATCGGTGGGGAAGAGGCCGAGGTCACAGAGGAAGAGCTGCTGTGACTTTGGGGTTGCAGGTGAGGCAAGGGAGGGTGCTTTGGAGGGAGAGGGAACTGAGGACTGCGCAGTGCATGTGGATGCGTGTGTGTGTTCCAGGGCCCCATCCCCTGTGAGTCTGGCTTCAGTCCCCTGAATGTGCTTGCGTGTGCGTTTTGTCATTGGCGTGTGTGTCAGTGTGCTGGATGTGTGTGTGCTGGTGTGTGCCAGTGTGTGTGTGCCTGGGATGGGTAAGGTGCTGGGGAGTGTGGATGGAGCAGAGGCAGGAGGGGTGAGGGACCGTTTGAGGAGGGACACTGCTGCCGTCAGGGAGGAGTCCATGGACCTATTGCCCCTCTGTAGGTCAGACATGCCCGATGAGATGCCCTCCATGAACGACACCAGCTGAGTCAACAGCGCGGTGTGCGCATGGAGGACACTCAGCATGGCTGTCTGCCCTACATGGAGCTGGCGAAGGAGGTACACAGACTCCTCACTCAGGGCAGCAGGGGACACAGGGGCAGGGGGTGCGGTGCCTGGCCCAAAGGAGACACGCTCCCGGACATGGGAGCCTCCACGGACCTGGGGAATGGGAGCCGATGGGAGGGCGGTGGTGGTGCTGGTGGTGGCGGGGACAGCAACACTAGCTGGGGTGTGGTGGCTGCTGACACCCGCCTCCACAAGGGAGTCATCCTCCGAGTTGCTCTGGTCCTCAGCTGAGGTGGATGCTGCTGAGGACTCCTCGGTGTGGCTCCCCTCGCCCTCCGTGCCACTGGGTCCCTCCGACCACTCCTCGGCTGCTGACCCAGTCTGGCTCTCCGGCTCCTCCTGGTCCGTGGAGCTGTCCCCTTCCGTGGCCGTGGATGTATCTGCAAACAATGGGGAAACAGACAGACATCAGTCACCTGCACATAACGCACACACCACTGTGAGCACAGCACATCACAGAGCAAGCCCTGGCATCATTAGTTGTACATTGCTAAAAGTGCACTAATTGAACAGGAGAAGTCAATTGTCAGTCTGATGCCAAGCATGGCACTCACATCCCACATGGCCTTGCACCCATCTGTCTGGTGTCTGTTGGATTGCAACACCCCAGTGTTGACACATGCACCAAGTACACAGTAGTTGGACAGTGCAGAGGACACGGTGTGGACACATCACAGCTCTTGCCACTGAGTCAGTACAGGTTTCCGGATGTAAGGGATGCCCAGAGTCAAATAGGAAATGCATGTGATGCATACCAGCGACAGACACCATGATGCACCCATGTCCTGATAGCCAGCGCCACTATGGTGTGCATGTAGCACATGTCACTCCCCTGCAGGATCACCAATCAGTAGACACATGCCATGGCGGAGGCATGACTGCAAAGTCATACATCACTGTCTCAGTGATGTATGACTTTGCAGCCAGACAACAACACTCTGCACTGTGTCACAATAGTAGGTCATGGGGAATGCAAGTCCTGGAGCTGCACAAGTGCACATGTACATCCCCCACAACACATCCTCTTAACCCTCATCTGTCCAGGTCATACCTATTGGACATATGGGAGACCTGTGACACTACCCTCTGAACCTGAGCCCCTCACACTCTGCTGTGCATGGGGAACAGCTGCCTGAACTTCACATTTACATGCCCCAGTCTGCATGGGCAGCTGATCAGACACCTATGTGTCACACAAGTATCGTCTCCTATGGTCACATCTCCAGTGGCATGCTGAGCCCCTACCAAGAAACTCCACAGCAGTCCTGGCGACTAATCCACAGCACACTGACACAGAGGCAGACACCTGAGGGGCAAATCACTGTGCACAATGTGTCCTCTGATACACGGTAGTGGGAGTACAGAGTGTATTGTATGGCCTGGAGTAGGCATGACTGTCCAGCCCCACATGAATGAGGGATGAGCCCTGGACTGTAGGCAGCTGGCTAAGTATGTGTGACACACGTCATATACATACTCCTGGGGCCCAAACATTGTTCCCACCCGCAGCATGGGTGTGTGCCAGGTACCCCAGCCACATGTGGTGGATCAGCTCAGCAATTGGACCACAGATCAAAGTAACACGCTGAATACATGTCAGAATACAGGCATTGTGTAAGCAATGGACCCACCCATGATGCCCACCACAGAGTCAGGGAAACAGATGCTGTCTCCCACCTTGAGTCAAGCAAACTGCAAGGACACAGTCCTAAGTGACAGAATTCCCTGCATGTAAGGGCCACACCTGGGTATCAGATGAGGAGTGGGCAGTGCACAATAGAGGGACATGGCTCCTGGACAACATGACTGCTGTACTGTGGCAGTTCAACCTGGCCCGAGGAGGGCACATAACATGTTAGACAGAGTACACAGTGCAGTCTTTGACTCACCCCCTCCTTGCTGCTCTCTGGCCTTCAGCTGCCCATCCAGGTCTGGAAAGACCACCGCCAGGATCCTGAGCATGTGGGGGTCAGGGTCCGTGTTCCGCCCCTCCTGCGAGGAGGCGACAGCTTCAGCTGGACCCGTGCAATCCTCCGGGTCCAGCCCCGAAGGTCCTGCCACCTCTTTTGGCAGTTGCGGATCCGGCGCTTGTAGACCCCCACGGACCGGACAGCCCGGACGATGTCCTTCCAGATCTCATGCTTCCGATGGGCAGAAGCCTGTCAGGATGACAAAGTGATAAGGACATTACTACACATGCAACATATCCGTGCATGACACAGTTGCATATACATGTCGCAATCACAGGGGCACATGGTGTACCCAGGCAGTGCACGGCTGCCCATGGACAGTTTTCCAGAAGTCACTACATGGTATCATAGCATGGGGAGTAAAACCCTGTTCAGAAGCACTGTCACTGCACCATACCTGTCCAGTGCAAGTCACTACACACTATGGGGGGTGACAACTACTCAGTGAGCCTGCTAGCCAGTGGTGTGCTGACTCTCAGCCTTGCTAGTCAGACAAAATGCACATTCAGAAAGGCAGTGCACAGAACACTCACCTGCTCCCCTGGTGTCCCATACAGCTTGCTGTACTGTGGAAGTAGGCTGTCCAGCAGGGCCTGGTTCTCTTCAAGGCTGAAGGCTGGGGCTCTCTCCACAGTACGTGCCATTGCAGGGTCCAGAGGGGCAGAGACAGCAGCAGTGCAGTGGCAGATGTCATCCTGGAGCATGTAGTGCAGGCAAGTGGGCTCTCAGGGGAACATGCAGCAATATATATGTGCTGGAGAGGCAGATACTGTCCCTTGTGTCCAAAGTGATAGGTCCAAGTCGTTTGCATCTTCTGAATATGGCCAATCCATGGAATAGCAGCACCAAAACACGCCCACAGCATCCTTCAAATCTTCAACTTCATGACATACATGATTTTGCAACATTGTTGTGGGTGACCAACTGATTTCCCAGCAACCGACTCGTTCGAATATTCGAAAACGCGTCCGTTGCCAGGCAAGCCCATTGTCAATGGGTGCGCACCGATCGGTCCATTGCTGTTCAACGCGCACAGGGGTACAACGCGTACCCGCACACATTGAAAGCAATGGGCCGGCCGGAGGCACCGATCGGTCCATTGCAGTACAACGCGCACAGGGGTACAACGCGTACCCGCACACATTGAATGCAATGGGCCGGCCGGAGGCACCGATCGGTCCATTGCAGTACAACGCGCACAGGGGTACAACGCGTACCCGCACACATTGAATGCAATGGGCCGGCCGGAGGCACCGATCGGTCCATTGCTGTTCAACGCGCACAGGGGTACAACGCGTACCCGCACACATTGAATGCAATGGGCCGGCCGGAGGCACCGATCGGTCCATTGCTGTTCAACGCGCACAGGGGTACAACGCGTACCCGCACACATTGAATGCAATGGGCCGGCCGGAGGCACCGATCGGTCCATTGCTGTTCAACGCGCACAGGGGTACAACGCGTACCCGCACACATTGAAAGCAATGGGCCGGCCGGAGGCACCGATCGGTCCATTGCTGTTCAACGCGCACAGGGGTACAACGCGTACCCGCACACATTGAATGCAATGGGCCGGCCGGAGGCACCGATCGGTCCATTGCAGTACAACGCATCACTGTACATGTGACTGGCATATGTCAGCATGCCTGTCTCAGATGGACATATGCCAGCCACAGATAGCTCCCAGGGAGTGAGGGGCACACCTACATCACGACAGCCTGTCCAAACCTTATCATAAGGCATGTAAGGCTGCATTTCCTATTGTGTGTATGTTGGTGTACATGTTGTCCTGTGGGTGTCACCTGTGGGCAGCCACCCCCAGGCTGTGCACGTGTTCATGGGGACAGGATCATGGGTGTTACGTGTACGTGACCACTGTGATGTGCAACTGTTCATATCTGTGCATGTGCCATGGTCACATTTCACAGTGGTGTTTGTGTATGTCATGTCACATACCCCGTGAGTCCCATGTGGGACGGTATGTTTGAGCCAGGGTGTCCCAGTGGCACAATAGTGATGGCCCTCCACAGTCTTTGTGCATGTAGTGTTTACAATGTCTCTGATTTCATGTGCACAATGGGAGACAGTCTCCACATCCACGTTGTGTGTGCATGGACTCTGATGTTGTGCGTGTGTGTCACAGACGTCCATGGCTCTCCTGCCATGGCAAGTGTGGCCACTACCTGTGGGGGTCATGTTTGTTTTGTTGTGGTGTACACATGATACTCCAGGTGATGCCAGTGTCCATGTGGCATTACAGGGTCCCTGGGAATGTGCCTGTCGTTGAGCTGTGGTGCCTGGGGCACATCTGTCCTCACATGTCACTGGGGGTGACTGTGACACAGCATCATGATATCCAATGGGCCAAACAGGGACAAATTGATGCCACCTGTAGGACCGTGTTGACAGATGTTGGCCATGTATGTACCATAAATGTCGTTCCGGTACTGCACACTTCATGTAGTTGTGCCTCATGATGATGTATGTTGGGATCTTGAGTGTGTTCAATGCCGCATATGTGGGGTGACTGACGATCTTGCTTACTTCTCCTCTGCACTGCAGGGCTCCTGCTGTCCATCGGCCATTCCCAGACCTGGCAACGATGGTGGAACGGGACAGCATCCGACGGTACCGCTTCACCAGGCAGCTGATTGAGGATTTGGCAGTGCAGTTGTCCCCACATTTGCAGCCTGGCCGGCCGTATCCTACAGCGCTGACCCCCAAGGTGAAGGTGATGGCAGCCCTACACTTCTTTGCCACCGGTACCTTCCAACATACTGTGGCGTCTGCTGGTGGGATGTCACAGACCATGTTCAGCCGTGTGCTCCGCGATGTTTTGGCGGCAATGTTGCTCTTCCTGAACCGATACATCTATTTCCCTAGACTGCGACGACTCACTGACGTGAAGAGTGACTTTTATGCCCTGGGGAGGATGCCGCATGTCATTGGCTCCATTGATGGGACACATGTGGCTTTGGTACCACCACAGGCCCAGGAGCAGGCCTACAGGAACCGCAAGCACTACCACTCGGTCAATGCACTGGTGGTGTGTCTTGCAGACATGACCATCACACACGTGTGTGCCCGTTTCCCTGGTTCAGCACACGATGCCTTTGTGATGAGGAGTAGTCGCATCCCCAGGTTGATGGCACAGATGCAGAACCAGCGTGCCTGGCTTGTCGGTGTGTACTGACTTTGTGCCATTGTGTGTGATCTGATCTGTAGTATTCCGCCCACTTTTCCAAGTCAGCTGATGTGCACTTGTCTGTCCGTAGGTGACTCGGGATACCCCAACATGCCGTGGTTGCTGACACCCCTCAGGAACCCTGTGACACCTGCCCAGATGCGCTACAATGAGGCACATGGTCGGACCAGGAGAGTGATTGAGCGGACCTTTGGTCTCCTGAAGAGCCGCTTCCGCTGCCTGGACAAGACCGGAGGGTCCCTCCCATATGCCCCTGCGAAAGTGTGCAAGATTATCATCGTCTGCTGCATGCTCCACAACCTGGCAGTGCGGAAGGAGTTGCCTCTCATCCAGGATGACGATGACCAACATCCGCCACCTGTGGAGGATCCTGGCCTGGACCACGATGCCAGTGACGATGATGATGATGATGGTGATGGTGATGTCCGCACACAGCTCATCACCAACTTCTTTAGCTGAATGTGAGTATCCTGAGGTGTCATGTGAATGATGTGAGTTGGCATGATGTGTGGGTGGTGCTCTGGTGCTGTTGGAGTGTGTCCATGGGCTACTTGACAGGATGTGTGTTGCGATGTGTGGTGACAGGTGGGCTGTACTCCCCAACAGTGTTGACATGCTAACTTGGTTCTGGGTGGGTATCTTGTAACATGTATTGTGCATGAGTTTTGCTGTTCTGTCCTGTACTGCATTGCTTTTGACTGTGTGTCATTTCTGTCCTTCACAGGGTACTTTCAGATTCGTTTGGTCAACTGTGTCCACCGACGACGTGATTGCACATCCAGGCTGGTAGCTGTTGTGTCCCTACAGGTGATGTGCGCCACACCCATGGACTTCCTTCTGTCTACAGTTGTTGACTGTGTGCCCGCTACCAGGTGGGGTTACCTTGCATCTGTAGTGGTTACGGCATGTTGCTACTGTGTAATAAACCTGTGCTTCACTTAGTGATGTGCGTTGTCTGTGGTCACACATTTGACTGCCATTTGCTTACTGCACCTGTGGGCTACTTGACTACAACTGGGAATGGGTGTGGTGTCTGTGCATTGCACCGTCTTCCCTGGCAACATCAGTGTAGGCAATGAGTCAGATGGCCTAGGTGTGTATGTGTTGTGTAGCCCTGGTGGTGTGTCTCCCTCATATGTGTCACGTTGCCTGTACTCACATGCCTGTGTTGTCCTTGCTGTTGCAGTTCGCATACACTGTGTAATTTTGCAGTTCATCATCCCCATAACAGCACCCACGTTGGAATCACGACAGAGGCAAGTATGGTGTATTAGTGTGTTTATTGTGATAATAGTGCATAGGATGGATTGTGCTGTACATGAATCTTGCAATCCCAAGTTCCTAGATGAATAGAAAGTCCAGGTAGACAGGATCCCCAGTATCGGGGCCACTGTTGTCTGACACATTGTTCCAACTTATACTCCCCATGCAATGTGTGGGAGTAGTGTTGCCATCAACAGGGTGAACAGTCTGTGCACAAAGGCGAAAATCCAGAACAGGTTCAGGCTTCCTGGGAGTTGCGCTTGGCCATCAGCCTCTCACTTTCCCCTCCTCGGACGACCCCTCTTCTTGGGGGGGGCCCTCAAGTGCAGGCTGCTGCGGTGCAGGGGACTCTCCGCCAGAGTCCTCCTCCCTCCCTGTGGCAGTTGCAGTTTGTTCGGTACCAGATGTTGTTGGCACACAGGGAGGTGTGGACTGGTTGCTGTTCATCTGGCGGAGGCATTGTAAAATGTCCCTGTGCACCGCCGTCATCTCATGTAGTACATCCCACTTGGACTCCACGCGGGTCATGTGGGAGTCCACACGTGACATGTGGGAGTCCACACGTGACATGTGTGACTCCACTTGGGACATGTGGGAGTCCAAGCGGGCATGATGGGCAGCCTGCTGCTGTTTGATGTCTCTGAGGAGCCCCACTACCTGGCTGAGCTCTCCGGTGCTGGACTGGTACGCATCAGCTATGCGTACCAGTTGTGGGTCTTCATGCACACCAGCAACGTCTGCAAGCAGCGACCTCTGTCTCCCACCCTCCCACCACCCCTGCTGACATGTGCAGTGTGTGCAGTTGCACGCACAGATAACCCTGGTCCACCTTGGGGGTTGGTGGTGGTGGTGGTGTCCATGGCCCCAGGTTGGTCCAGGGTCACTGCGCTGGTGTTGTTCCTTATTCTGTCCATGTCGGCAGGGATGGTATTCGTGGTGACAGTCGTTGGAGGGGTGGGTGCAGGGGGTGCAGCTGGTGGACCTGCTGGTGCTGCAGCTGGTGGTCCTGCTGGTGCAGCATGTTGACTTGCACCGGATGTGCCAGGTTGTTCATCGTCCGAGGAGGACAGAGGCTGTACGACGCCAGTGAGCTCGGCATCCTCTTGAGCCTGGGACTGGGACTCCTCAGCGTCTGCTGCTGTGTCCCTATCATCACCTGTTTTTGGGAGACACAAACAATGTATGTCATGTTTCTGCAGGCATCAGTGGTTGACACACCTGACAGTTGTGACTGTGCCTCGGGGTGCGGGCCTGTACATTGTATTGTCCTAAGTCGTCACAGTCAGGGGTTGATATTGGTGTGGCACATTGTCCTGCATTATTTGGGCATTTCTATGTATTCTCTGGGGTGTGAACATGGTCTGCATTGATTGTGTTTGGTTGACAGCCAGACCTCCTTCCCACCCACCCACCCACCCAGTCAGTTATCCCACCATGGAACGTGCTTGCATTGCAGGGAGTGTAAGTTGTCTCTCAGGATGTCAGTCAGTGGTGTCCTGCTGTTTGTTGGTGCACAGTTGGCAGCAGGGCCTTGTGCTCCCCACAGCAGTAGCCAGTGTCAGCCATCTTGTGAGTCCTTCTCCACTCCCTGTGATGTGAGCATGGTTCAGGGTGGTGTTGATGGGCCAGTTGTGAGGCTGAGCAATGTCTGTGACTACGACTCCCATCATGCTATTGCCTCCACCCCCTTCCCAGCATGCCCATGCTTCCTTCCTTTTGACTCTGCTTCCCTGTGGGGTGGGCTGGCTGTGCTGACAGGATGGCTGGGAGTGTTGTCCTGGCAGTTGTTTGGCTAAGAGTCCCAAGAGTGTCCCTGTGCTTCACACAACATAAGCCAGGGTGGTGGTGCTTTGTGGGATCTTGTGTTAGGATGGAGGGCATTGCATTCTACCAGGTGGGTACTGTAGAGTTTGTGTTGGGGGGGGGGGGTGTGAGGGGAGGTGCTGGTGACTATAGTCAGTGCTGCAAGTCCCCCTTCCCACCCAGCCAGCCAGATATCCCACCATGGAACGTGCTTGCATTGCAGGGAGTGGAAGTTGTCTCTCAGGATGTCAGTCAGTGGTGTCCTGCTGTTTGTTGGTGCACAGTTGCCAGCAGGGCCTTGTGCTCCCCACAGCAGTAGCCAGTGTCAGCCATCTTGTGAGTCCTTCTCCACTCCCTGTGATGTGCGCATGGTTCATGGTGGTGTTGATGGGACAGTTGTGGGGGGGCAATATGTGTGACTGCGACTCCCATGATGCTATTGGCTACACTGACTTGGCCAGCATACACAGAATTCCTTCCTTTGAGTGGTCTTCACTGTGTGTTGGTGTTGTTGTGGTGGCTACATGTGTGGATGTGTGTGTTAGTTCTATTTGTGCCACTGCCTAGCTGTAGTTGTGGTTGTGTTTGTACATGTGTTGGCACAGTTGGATGTGACTTTTTTGATGGCATGTGTTGGGTTTATCTGACTGACATACACATTTTGGGATGATTCTGTTCTAGTTGCTGTGTAATTGCTATGAGTGCATGGTTTGACTCTCCCCTTGACAGTGATGTGTGTGTGTTTTGTGGCAGTATATTGTGTACATTTGTTGTGTACTCACCAGGCTCTGGGATGTCCTCTAGTCCATATATGCTCACTGGCGGTAGGATGGCCCGCACCTTCTCCTCCCAGGGCCTGAGGTATATTGGCTTGGCAGGAGGGCCACTGCCGGTGTGTTGGCTGTTGATGTAATCTTGCTTCAGCAGTTTCCGTACCCTCCTGCGCACGTCATACCACCTGTTCTGGATGTCGCTCTTTGTGCGCCGACATGGTGATTGTGCGTTCACCCTGTTGATGATCCTCTCCCACATCTTGGTTTTCTGCGACATGGGGGTCTGTTGGACCAATGTGCCAAACAGCTGTGGCTCTACCTTGAGGATCTCGTCTACCAGGACTTCCAATTCACAATCTAGGAACTTGTGATTCTTCTTGGGGGGCATGGTGATGGGTGGTGATGGTGGGTGATGTGTGTGTTGGTGTGCAGGTGAGGGTGTGTGGGTGTGTGTTGTGCTGGGTGTATGTGAGGTAGGTATTTGTTGGTGTACTGCTGGTGTGTGGCTTGTGTGAGGGATGAGCTGTGGGTGTGTGGTTGCTTTCTCTTGGGTGCTGGCAGTGGAATGGCATTTGCAAAGGCTCATGGTAGTGATTTGTGTCCTTTATATAGGTGGAGTTGTGGGTGTGTCTTTGTTCTCTGTCCCCACCCCCCAGTATTTATTGGCTTGGTAATTGCTTGTTTGGCCTTTTTTTGGTTGATTTTTCCTTTGTGCTGTTTGTGTATGTTGGAAACGTTCTTGTGACCGAGTCGGACCCTGCATTGGTCTCGTACGGTGTTTTCCGTTTCGTTCACGCTGTGTTTGTGCAGTTTTGTATGCTGCGTACGCGTCGGTCGCGGTGTATTGTGTTGCTTCGGCTCGGTTTTGTATGCGTGTCGGTCGTACGGCTTGTCCTCCGTCCGACTCGGTCGTGTTTTCGCGCCTTGCATCGTACTTTGCGGGTTGGAGTTGGCGGGTACGATTCGGTCGGATTTGTTCCGGGTGCGTGTCGGTCGGTTGGATTCGCGTGTTTTTCCGGCCGGATTGCTATTTTCCGAGCGGCTCGGTCGGTCGGCTTGGTTTCCTAACGTGTCGGTCGGATTTATCGCGGCTTGCATCGTACTTGGCGTGTCGGGCGCCACTGGTACGTGTCGGTCGGTATTTTTTCCGGATCCGAGTCGGTCGGTGCTTTTTCCGGCCCGAATCGGAATCGACCCCTTAGTGTCTACTTGAAATTGGAAGTGCAGTCGGTGAAGTTTTAAGGTTTGCATGGTCTTGTCACTGAGGTATGTCTGTACTTGCACATCTATTCTGGTACGTCTTATCTATATGAAGATGATAGATGTGTAAAAAACAGGTATACATGTATTTGTATGTTTCTTTTATATATGGAGTCACTAGCAAAAGGTACAGAGTAGACACATGCATGCATGCTTTTAGGAATATGGTGAGACTTACAACAGAGACATGTGAAGGGTTGCTTCTTTGTATTTGGGTACGACCAATACCCTGAGTATTACTAGAATGGTGAAGCAGCAGCAGAAAAGTGAGGTTTAAGATGTGTTGGCTGAGGAATTAATGATTGGGCTACTTTGTATGAGACTGTGGAAAAGTACACTTCAAATATACTGCATAATTATCGGTGTCTGCTTGAAATGAGAAGTGTAGGCTTTGAAGTTTTAAGGTCTGCATGGTCTTGTGACTGAGATATGTCTCTACTTACACATGTATTCTGATACATGTTATCCATCTGAAGATGCTAGACGTGTAAAACATAGGTATACATCTATTTGTATGTTTGTTTTATATATGGTGTCACTAGCAAAACGTACATACACATGAATCCATGCTTTCAGGAATATGGTGAGACTTACAGCAGAGACATGTGGAGGGTTTGTGCTTTGTATTTGGCTAGCCTCAACACCCTGAGTAGTAGTAGAATGGTGAAGCACCAGTACAAAAGTGAGGTTTAAGATGTGTTGGCTGAGGAAATAATGATTAGGCTACTTTGTATGAGTCTGTGGAAAGGTACCCTTCAAATATACCACATACTTATCGGTGTCTGCTTGAAATGGGAAGTGTAGTCTTTGAAGTTTTAAGGTCTGCATGGTCTTGTGACTGAGGTATGTCTCTACTTACACATGTATTCTGATATGTGTTATCCTTCTAAAGATGCTAGACGTGTAAAACACAGGTATACATCTATTTGTATGTTTTTATATATGGTGCCACTAGCAAAAGGTGCAGATACCTGCATGCACGCTTTCAGGAATATGTTGAGACTTACAACAGAGACATATGAAGTGTTGTGGCTTTGTATTTGGCGAGGCCCAACACTCTGAGTAGTAGTAGAATGGTGAAGCAGCAGCAGAAAAGTGAGTTTTAAGATATGTTGGCAGAGGGTTTAGTCATTAGGCTACTTTGCATGAGTCTGTGGAAAGGTATACTTCAAATTTACCGCATAATTTTTGTTGTATGCTTGAAATGGGAAGTGCAGTCTCTGAAGTTTTAAGGCCTGCATGGTCTTGTGACTGAGGTATGTCTCTACTTATACATGTATTCTGATACATGTTATCCATCTGAAGATGCTAGAGGTGTAAAACACAGGTATACATCTATTTGTATGTTTCTTTTATATAAGGTGTCACTAGCAAAACGTACAGACACATGCATCCATGCTTTCAGGAATATGGTGAGACTTACAGCAGAGACATGTGAAGGGTTGCTGGTTTGTTTTTGGCTAGGCTCAACACCGTAACTAGTAGTAGAATGGTGAAGCAGCAGCAGAAAAGTGTGCTTTAAGATATGTTGGTAGAGGGATTAGTGATGAGGCTACTTTGTATGAGTATGTGGAAAGGTACACTTCAAATATACCACATCATTTTCGGTGTCTGCTTGAAATGGGAAGTGCAGTTTCTGAAGTTTAAGATAGCATGTGCTCTGAGATGTTACTGTTTAAATGCTTATCATGGGTTTGATAATATGTAAAGTGTAATATTCTAAATATTTATGTGTTATGGAGCCATACAATACAATTGAAAGTATTTATTTATAGATGAGAATATTTATATATAATTATTTTAATAATATAAAATAGTTTTTAGAAACTATTTAAACTTTTCTTTTTTTTCAGATATTTACAATTATTAGTAAGAAAGATTGAGTATGGCAAGAAAAGATCAAAAAAGAAAACAAGAAAAAGAACAGTACTATTTAAAGGAAAGAGAAAAGCAAAAATTAGATGAAGTGCAAAGTGTTACACTGAAGAAAAAGACTTCTGGTAAGAGAACTAAAGAGTTTGTTAAAAGACTTTTAAAGAATGTAAAGAATTTAAAAAATGTGGAAAAGAGAAAGGAAATTTGTACAACCAATCGTAAGGAAACGAAAAAAGGACATATTAATAGAAAATCATGTTATGGGAAAACAATCCATGTTGAAAGAAGGCTGAAAGAATATAAAGTCATAAGAAAGAGAATGTATAGAAGTAGAGTACTACAAAAGTTATTGAAAGATTGTAAAAAAATATAAAAAAAAGATCAGCAGCTTATAAGAAAAAGCAACAGATTGAAAGTGTAGTAGAAAAAGCTTTTGAATTGAAACGAAAATTATTTATATTGGTATTGAAGAGAATGAAAACATTGAATAAAATAATGAACTTTATGAAGGAGAAAACCAAAAGAAAAAGACTTGTTAATAGAAGTAACTTTTGCAAAACTTTTTCTTTTTTTTTTTTTTAAATAAGCTTTATTGTGCATTTTTTAACCTTTTCTACAGGACCCAAACACCCAACCCGCCCACCCACCCCCCGGTCAGGGAAAAACAGGTCAACAAACCATACAAAATCATCTTTACGAATATCATTTGGTAGGCAAATAGAGTAAAACCAGCAGTAATACAACACAGATGTAAACAATGGACCAATATTTAAAGTGCTTTCAGCTTTCAGCTTTTACGCATTGTTTAAAGTGCGACGTGCAGAATAAATATAACGACAGGGCTAACAGTAATACATATTTACCAGGCTTCCCATCTTTAAACATACAATTCCCTTCAGCACAATATTGTCACAATAAAAACTAGCTCTCGGGCGCATTCAAAAATCACCATCGGGCTGTAAATTTAAAGTACGGAGTGCAGATTTTAAAAAAAGACAAACGCCTAGGTGCTCCCTCCTATATGCTCTAACCCCTTCAATTTTGTAGTCTAGATAAGGGGGCCCATATAGCTGACCTTTTTCCTTTGTTTTAACTCCCTTCCTGGCATAAATTGCTTTCTCCAAACTGGAGATAGCTAATAAGCGGGCCAGCCAATGTTGAAATTGAGGAGGTTGTGGGTCTAACCATGCTGTGGCAATTATCAATCTAAAAGTCGTCATAGCACCAACCAAAAAATAGTCTATCTCAGGAGATGACCTCTCGCTAATAACCCCTAGTAGAATTGCCTTTGGGCACAATATGACTTTAATATCTAATTTAGTTAGAAAAAAGTTTTGAATTTCAATCTTAAGCTGATTCAGTGATGGACATGTTGCAAACATATGAATAATGTCGGCACCAAACGTGGAGCAGAGCGGGCACGTAGTACCTTGCCCCGAGCTCCACTTAGCAATTCTCTCAGGTGTGTAATAAAGTATTAAACAAGTTTTAAAAAACTGCACTTGCAAATTGGCTGACATTAACACCGTTTGGGATAGGCTGAGAGCTTTTGCCAATTAATTTTCACTAATCATCAGCTTACCCTGCCATTTTTCACACTGTTTATCAAGATCGTCTTTCATTTCACAATTCAGCAACTGATAGATTGACCCGATACGAATTGAATTCTCTGTTATTAACCTATCCACCAACACATTCTTATCAAAGCCACTCGGGCCCCCCACTTTTCACTGAAGATAGTCTCTTATTTGCAAGTATTTCAAGAACTCTTTGTTGTTAATGCCGAATTTTGCCTTTAGCTCGTCGAACGAGACAAGACCCACCGAAGAAAAAAAAGTACCCAGTTTCTCTATGCCAGCGAGATACCATGCATGCATATAACCGTCATTAAAAATTCCAGGTAAATTTGGGTTATTCATAGTTGGAGTATAAAAGTTCAATCTCCCTAGCCCAAGGAGCTTCTGATTTGCAATCCAAGCCTTTCCAGTGCCCAAAAGGCACTTTAACCTAACTTTTTTATAGTAACTATACTCCACTTGCCTTATCAAGCACCCCCAGGCCTCTCTCCCCAACAACAAAACATATATGGAAGGTATAATGTTCAGTGAAACCTCTTGTGGAGGTTCCATCAATAGAGTCCGCCTATATTGCAAAACTGAAGCCCAATAATACAGCCTGAGATTGGGGCGGGCCCATTCCCCCCTTTCTCTTGGGAGTGAGAGATACCTCAATGCTCTTCTTGGCTTGGAATAGGCCCATAAAATCTAGTAAATATTGCCTCAAAAAGTTTAAAACACTCACTAGGGAATTCTAATGGTATTGCTCGAAAACAAAATAGAATTTTTGGAAAATAAATCATCTTTATCAGATTGCAGTGGCCCATCATAGTGAGGTGCAGATTGTTTAACCTTGCCAACCCTTTCTTAGTTCTATCTGCCAAGGGATCTAAATTTATGTTCACAATAGATTCCACTTTCGAAGAAATGTAAACACCTAAATCTAATGCCTTTTTGACTACTCTTGCATCCACCAAGGCGATCTTCTCATTAACAAAAAACTGCATTTTATACTTATTTAGCGAGAAACCAGACATATCCCCAAACTCATCCGCTTCTGCCTCAATTGCCTTGATAGCACTTGCAGGATTGGGTGTCACAACTGCCACGTCATCTGCATAAGCCAACATCTTTGTTTCATGGCCATGCGTGATTATTGCTGGAATAGCAGTGCTTTGCGCTATTTTTCTTAGAAAGTGATCGATGTACAGCGCAAACAGGAGTGGGGAGCAAGGACACCCCTGTCGCATTCCCCTAGTGATCGTTACTACTCCTGTCATACTTCCCGACATACATACTCTTGCTGTAGGGTTATAATATAGGGCCTTAACTCCCTGCACAAAACCAGGACCAAAGTCACTCGCATACATAGCCTGCCATAGGAACTGCCAGGAGACCCTATCAAATGCTTTCTCGGCATCAAGCAAAATCAAAGCCATAGGGTCTCCTGACACTTCCGCTGCATCAAAGAGAGAAATCACCCACCAAATATGATCAGTGGTGTTCCTGCCACTAATAAAGCCATGTTGTTGCTGAATTACCAATCTTTTAACGACCTGAGCTAATCGAGCTGCTAAAACCTTAGAGTAAATTTAGGAATCACCATTTATTAGCATGATTGGCCTATATGAGCCGAGCTCGGTCGGTGGCTTATCCTTCGTAAAAAAAAACACTATTTTAGCTAGTGACCAGGAATCAGGTGGCGTGAAGCCATGAAATATATCATTAAACAGTATCTGCATCTGAACTTTCACCTGGGGGGCAAAGATTTTATAAAATTCGGTGGGAATTGCATCTACACCAGCAGCTTTTCCCAGGGGGAGGCTGGAAATTGCTAAAAATATCTCCTCCCATGTTAGCTCTTCTTCTAGGGTTTCTCGCTCTTCTACGGATAATTTACTTGAAGGCACAGCTTCCAAAAACTCATTGATTTGCCTGGGGCAGACCCGCTTACCCTCAGTATACAAGTTCTGGTAAAACACTTGAAAGGCCTCTCTGACTTTGTTCTCATCGGTGACGACCCCAAGAACAGGATCACATATTTCCCTGATCTCACTATTAGTACACCTCTGCCTTGCTCTTACTGCCAGGTGGTGCCCTACCTGATCGCTACACTCATAAGAGCTTTCTTTCCAAGCTATATACTTTGCTGCTGCCCTATTTGCAAATATCGACTCTAAGTCTGCCCTTGCAAGTGTAACCTTAATTTGTGCTTCCTTTACGTCCCCTGCTTGCTGAATAGTCTTCACTAGATTTTCCTCAGCTATTACTAAATTGTCTTGCTTAGCTTGCAGCATCTGCCTATCTTGTTTTCCTTTGTTCAGTGAGAATTGTAATGTCTCTCCCCTTATGCAGGCCTTGAACGTATCCCACACCGTACTTACGGAGGCGCTTCCAATATTCTCTTCAAAGAAGATCGGGATCCACCTGCTGATGTGCTTGCAATACTCCTCATTGGTGAGGAGTGCACGTTCGAAGCTCCATGCACTTACTGGCTTCCCCCCTATTCCCTGTAGCTCTAACACAAAAGGATTGTGGTCCGAAAGGAACCGGGGGTATCGCTCTATTTGACAAGTCGTGGTGAGCTTGTTGGACGCAAAAAAGTAATCAAGGCGGGCATGTGTACCATGTGGGGCCGAATAATATGTGTACCTATCCGCCATCCTACCGTTCTTTTTATGCCACACATCGACCAAGCCATGATCTTTGCATATCCCTTTGAGGGTTTGATATACCTTAGGCTTCCTCCCGGAGTACGGTGCCTGTCCGCATATATCAAAGCTTCCTGGGAGATTAAGATAAAAATCCCCACACAGAACTAGAGGTAGAGACTTAACACAGTGGGATCATCGAGTACACTACCATAAACTGAGCACAGCGTGAATTTTCCCCCACAAGATGAATGACAGACTACTGCTACCCATCTCCCCCTAGGATCTATCCCTATTTGTGAAAATTTTAGCAGGCTTCCTCGTGCCAAGATCGCCACACCCACGGTGCGCACACCTTGTAAAGTATCAGCTATGGGTCTATAGCCAAGCGAATTAAGTGTATCCCTCTGTGAGGCTTCAATGTGTGTCTCCTGAAGGCAGACAATATCCGCTCTCAGGAGTCTAAAACCTAAGGACGTTCAAGCTCGTTTCTTAGAGTCATTAAGATCACATATATTAATGGATGCAATACAGATCAGTTGCTTGTCATTCATTGACTCCTTTTACCCTGCAGCCTACACACCATCTCTTCATAATTGTGTTATCACCGAGTGCACCCCTATTGACAGTCACTCCACCTCTAGACCTCTTTCTGCCCTCACTTTAATCGATTTGATTACGAACCTCTTCCCCGACCTGCTCCCCCTGACCAGCCCTCCCTTACCCCCACCGCCCCACCCAACCCAAACCACTGAGCAACCAGGCCTAGCCTGAGTGACGCCATCTGACACACCAACCCCACTCCCCGGGCTCCCTCCCTCTCCCCCTTGAAGACAACATCATGTTCTTATTCTAATGACTTTTTTCCCCTCCCCCACCTTTTCACTCACATTCCGTAATTCAAAAAGAAAATATTCTCTTATTTTTTTGACCCAACGATGAGACACATGCTTAACCTAACACTCGCTAGATCAAACCCCGCCCTCTTGTTCTGTCAGAAATTCTTGTGCCTGAACCTCTAAAAAAAAGGTACGGGTATGACCCTTCCAAACTACCTTCAATTTCGCAGGAGTTTGTAGGTACACTTTGGCACTTAATTTCTGGAGGGGGGCAAACATCTGCCTAAGCCGCCATCTTCGCTCTACCGTTGCGTGGGCGAAGTCTGGCTGTGCAAAGAAGGTAACTCCCTCAAATTCTCTTCTAGCGTTAGGGTGAGCCAAGTCAAAAATACTCTGTCTCAAAAGAAAGTTTTCAAAATAAACCAGAATAGCCCTAGGGTATGCGTTACTGCCTGCCTGCTGTTTTTTGGGAGTAAGGGGTAATCAATGTGCCCTCTGGATTTCCCTTTCCCAATCCCATCCCGTAAGATCTGGGAATGCACCCTTTAAGAGTTTAATAACACAACCTCTAGAATCCCCTCCCTCCTTTCCTTCTGGGATATCCAATAGTCTCAAATTGTTCCTTCTTTGCCCGTTCTCATAGTCCTCCAACTTCCACATCATCTCTGTGAGCTTGGGGTCTTGTAAGGAACTTGTTGCCTTTAACTCAGCGACCTCCTGTTCTAGAGTATCGGTTTGAGCCTCTAAGTTGGACATCCGGTCGGAGATTTCGGTACAGGTTCTGCTTATTTTCCTGACTGCTCCTTGTATTTTCTTAGAGGACTGCCACGCCCGTCGGTTATCTGACCACATTTCTGCTTGCATCTGCTTGATCGTAGCCAAGATTAGAGAAGATGGTGGTTCCTGAGCTGTTGTGGTTCCAGTAGTGGTATCCTCCAAGTTCTGAGACAGATTGTCCAAACGTTGGTCTGCGGAATGATCCCAACTGAGCCTGGGGGTCCTTCTACTCGAGGATTCTTTCTGGGCATAACCAGCCTTGATCTCACCTGCTAACTGTCTGTTATCTGAGCTGGAGGCCTTTTGTTTGCCTTTTGATCCCCCTGATCTCTTTTTCCGCCCTGCAGAAACAACGGATCCATCCTGTGAACTGCTACTAGCTGACATGGAGAACGACGAGGTTGATGAGCCTAAATCCAGCATTGAAGAGTCCGAGTCCTCATTTAGGGAGAAGAATTTCTCCCCCCACCTCCCGTCCTGTCGGGAGAGGCCATCAAACCAGGGACCCACAAGGAGTCCAAACCAGAAGAGGTGGGATCAGCTTCAATTAATTGTGAGAGAGGAATGATCAGGGGCCCCCCACAATCGCCAGAGCCGTCCTCCCTAATGTCCTCAGGGGTATGCTCCCTGCTACGAGTCAGCTCAGTCTGCCCTTTCCCCCCTGCATCCTCCTTGGGGGTGGCTGCACGACTCTCCTCTTCGCCTGTGTTTTTTTTTCCAATAGCATCCGCATCTAAGACAGACTCAGGCAACAACTCCTGCTCTTGAATAGCAGCGGATGCAGAAGCAGAAGGGAGCGCTGAGGTTAGAGACCCGGTAGCAGGATGTGTCACGGGGAAAAGATCCGAAATTGCGGGTTGATTTTCCACTGCCACCAGCAAATTATGCCCACGGGTGGTTCTCTTGCTTGCACATCCCCTTTTTTTTGTTCTTGGATTCTGCTCCAGACTCTCTGAGACTCCCGTGGTGCATGCTGGGCTTTGAAGTTCCCCCTGGGATCGAGCCAGAAGGAGCAGCTGCCAAACTTGTCATTCTTTTGGAGGTCTTAGAGGATCTTCCAGCCATCAGAAATACACGGTTGGCCTGGCCGGCAGCAATAACGGGACACACCTGTCTCAGAGCACCACCAAGGGCTATGTGCTGAATCGTCATGGGAGCTGCCGTACAGTGTCTCCTGACGGAGCCCCTCTTCGAGGCCGAGCAGCTGTTCCGAGTTACGGAGGTCCAGGCGATCCCAAACAGCAGCAGACCCTCCAACATTACTTCGTCCACTTTGCAGCTTTAATTCCTGTCACCACGCCACTCGGGGGATGCCTCGAACAAACCATCGGTAAGAGGAGGGGAGGGAGCCCACCGGTTACCGAGCTGTTAGCCAGATGCCATCTTGCTCCCTCAATTTAAGGACTGTTTCAATGCGTTCATGGGACTCGCTTGATTCCCTTCTTGATCTGATGTCCCCTGCAAAACTTTTTCTGGTGAATGGAAGCACACTTCTAGTACTGATCCTCTCTTTAATGAAGAAAGCTATTTTCAACAAAACACATTAGTTCATGGAGTTGATACCAGTGGTCGATGTTATGAGATGAAAGATGGTTGTCCAATTGAATAAAGAAAAGATGGTTCCTAGGAATGCGGAAGAAGTAATAGCTGAAGAAGTTCAAGGGAGACGTACACAAGCTCCAGTGTATAAGTGGGATTGTAGTAGTATTTGTAATATTCGACAGGAATCTATTGACATATTATGAGTTTTCTTACGAAAATATGCCAAAAAAAGTCTTAAGCAGAAGATTAAGATGTTGCAAGGACTATGTAAAGTAAGAAAATATACTAAGTTGCAGGGTCATTCTCTGGCTTGTCTTTCTAGAAAAGTGTGTAAAAGTTTATTTCATCATTTAAGAATGTTAGCAGTACACCACTCAGAAATGCGGAAGTTAGTAAGGAGATTGTACTACATAAAAAGTCCTGCATTATCTTTAAGTGAAATGAACACAGCTCTTTTGCATGGTTCAGTATCGGATAGAAAAAAAAGTTTGTGATGATATACAGTTTCATTTCTTTGATTCACAGGAGGAGTGTAGAGAAAGTGACAGCTTGATAAGTGTAGGTGTTGAAGAACAGGTGGAAGATATTAGTACTAAAAAGTTTGCAGAAGAAATTACAAAGTTTAAGATACTTTCATGTGAAAAACCAAACAATGTTTGTATTTGTTGTCGACGTACTCACTGTAGAAGTCAAACTAGGAATGTTGGTGTGTATTTAAAAAGTGAAAAGGAAAACAATGATGAGTGGGACAAATTTAGTGCTTATTTGTTGGTGGAGGGTCGCTTTGAGTTGGGTACTGATCAACGTATTTGTAAATATTGTTACAACAAATTAGAAGAGAACAAAATGCCAGCTAGAGCAGTACATAACAAGCTAGAGTTGGTAGCTATTTCGTCGGAACTGGTAGATTTAAATGCATATGAGTCCATTCTTATTCAATCTGTGCACCCATTTCAGACTATAGTTCGTATGGAGCCTAAAATAGGTAAGCTGCCTCGAACAGATTTACAAAGAGGTCTGAAAAGAAGAGTTGTGTACTTACCTTTAGATTTAAAGAAAAAATATTGAAACTGTTGGTATAGAGAGAGAGGAAAGTGAGCCTGTAGGTATTCTAGTTAATGGTGTACCAACAAAGAGTCGAAAAATATATCAAGAGTTAGTAGATGTTACCAAACTTCAAAAGGCTACATTATATCTTGTACAGAACAATCTTTATTATAAAACTGTAAATGTGGAAGAACAGGAAATATGTTTAGAAGATGAAACAGAAATTTCAAGTGGCCAAATAGAAAAAGTGGACAAGTCCAGGAGTGAAGAGATTTACGAGCATTACAGTATACATCCTCTACATTCAAAAGAAGTGATAGGAAACAGTATTGAATTATTTCAAATGAAGAAAGCAAAGAGAACTCCCATGAGTGTATGAGAAAAAAGTTTAGAAGCTCGTTGTTTTCCACAACTGTTCCCCACTGGATAAGCTGGACGATATGATGAACAAGCAAGACAGATTCCAGCTTCAGAATACCTCTCAACAAGATTGTACTCAGAAGATCCAAGATTTCGACAGTGCATTCCATATATATTTCATCTTCTGTTTGAAAGTGACTTGTCTGCACTTTCATATGCAGTGAACCACATATTAAAAACAGGAGTTCATCTTACACATGTTTCTGCAAAGTAATTCATGGACAAAGTTCAACAAAGAGATGATCATTTAGAATCTCAATTAATTTGATGGCGTGTCAACGTGGTACCAATGAGTATTGGTATCGTCGTCACGGAGAACTTAAATGTATGTTAGGAAACTTAGGTACCCCTACGTGGTTTGTAACACTTAGCTGTGCTGAATATGCATGGGACGATTTATTTGAATTTCTACGAGAAGCAAACTCAAATGTAAAAAATATTGAATTGAAGACAGCTGGAGAACTCTGTACCTTGGATCCTGTAAATGGGTGCAGATATTTTAATCATAGGTTTCAAGCTATGATGTCTTTTATCTGCAATAAAAATAATCCACCTCTTGGAGAAGTTACTGATTTCTTTTAGAGAAAGGAGTACCAAGCCAGAGGTGCTTCTCATATACACATGCTATTATGTATCAAGAATGCACCAAAATTTGGAACTGATACTGATGAAAGTGTTTTGTCTTTCATCGAAGAGTATGTTACATGTGCAATTCCAAAAGAAGGAGGAGAAAACAGCTTGAGACAACAGGTTTTACGGTTTCAAAGTCATCGATGTGAAAAATATTGTCGACAAAAATACAAGTCAAAGGGAAAATTTTATACAAAATGTCGTTTTGGATTTCCACGTCCAATAATTTCAAAAGGAAGAGTAAATAGTTTTATGTCAGCAGTAAAGCATAATTCTAAAGTATAAATTCCTGTTTATAAATTGTTTTGTAAACTATATTAGTGAAAGTCTTTAAGCAAAACTGATATTTAAAGTTTCCATAGTGATATTTCATTCTTTTGAAATTACACTGAAGTCGCGTCTCCTACGCGAACCCGGAAATACGTGCCGGCAGGGTTCGCACACCCATCACGTAGAACCGCGTCCTGTGCGCGATAGCATCGCGTCCACAAAAATCTGTCAGTAACATTTGAAAACAAATTTAAAACACCTTTATTACTGATTTTATGTACTCAGTAATAAACCTCTACGTCCAAAACATATATTATTTCGTTCTAAATGTGTTTTTGAGATTGAGATTCATATACCGGATCCGCGCATCCATCGTGTAGGTTCGTGTAGGGTGCGCGACCCTTTATTTTAATTTTTTTAAAAAGGTAAAAAAGGATAGTTATCATAAGAATACAACAAAACAACTTTCATAGTATTCAAAGCAATTTTACAAATTTTTACTTAGCAAAAGATACTTGAATAAAATACTATACATTCTAAAAATATATATATTTTTCAATTGAAAATTCTGTTATATTATATCACACTGATCAAAATTACAAATAATAAAACAGTGTTAATTTAAGTAGATAATACTATGAATCATTCATCAGCTATGTTTTTTATTTTTTTAAAACAGTTTATAATTATTTTAAAACATAATAAAAATACTTACAAAGACAGACAGAAAATTTAAAAATAGTTACAAACATCTTCTAAAAAAAAAACATGTACAAAAACTTAGAAATTCACTGAAAAAACCACAGGTTTCAGGGACGTTATAGTTAGGAATTAGCTTTTAAAAAAACATAGAAATTCACTGAAAAAACCAGAGGTATCAGGGACGATGTAGTTAGGAATTAGTATTTAAAAAACCTTAGATATTCACTGAAAAAAACAGAGGTTTCAGGGACGTTATAGTTAGGCTGAAATTTCACTGATACAAAAGCAGAGAAATTCAGCCGTATAGTTAGCTGGACTAACTATAACTCGCGCCCCCGCAATGCACTGCTGATGATGTCACATTTTACATCACTCATTACATGGTCAGTTACATCACTGATGACATCACTGATGACATCTCAAATGACATCCCTGAAGACATCACTGAGGACATCATCCAGTGACTGTGTTTCTGAAAATTTTAAGAATGTTGTATATACATATATGCTAAGCTGTATTTGAAGAATAAGTGGGTGTATGAGTGCTGGTATGGATGATTTGTTGGATGATTTGTTGAGTGCGTGACTGACTGTATGACTCAGTGAATAAATGTGTCTTAGTGAATGTATGAGTGAGTAACTACTCTGTGTGAATGTCTGTATCAGTCTGTCAGCTGATGTAAAAGTGGTTGCATGGGTTGGTTAGTAGGTACGCCAATGTATGCCATGAGTGATGTAGTATTTGAGGTAATTAGCAGTGCATAGCGAGTTGTAGTTACATTTGTTGCATTAGGGCTTGAGTCATAGTTACTTGAGATAACTATAACTGATAACTTTCAGTGGATCTGTTCATTTAAAATGACATGTTTTAATTGATATTCTCACCTAACTATAACCTGCCTTAAACAATTGTTTTTTAGATGTCAGGTTGAGGGTGCAGGTTAAAAAGCAGGCCTATAGGCTTTATCAAGGGGTCAGCACATCAACAGATATAAAGGATACCTTTTGTCTTTGTCAAAAGTCACTAAAGGCTGTAATCAAATGTATATATGTTATAAATTCACACATTGTAATTTTTAATCAAAAGTGATTGCCAGAAAACATTTTTAATAAAGCTTTATTAAATAAATTAACATTTCTTTAATTCTTTAAAAATATTTTTCAGGTCATAAAATGCAGCCCTAGAACCCACCACAAGGGGTCCCTGCACTCCAGCTTAAGAGCTTACACCTCTAGCTCGGAGTGTTTTAAAAATAGGTACGCTCTCCTGGGTTCATGGCTTCAATGACCCCAGAGTCTTACTATGTTTTTATTTAATGTTGCTGGGGGCTGTTGCACTCCCTGCAGTCCCCCACAACATTTAACAAATGGTTGTTGGTGCCCCTGCCCCTTTTAGAGGCACCTCCAGGAATAACAAATCTAATTGAAAAAAGCCCTAGGACATTATGGGATGCTCCTTGCATGGAGCAGTGAATAATAAATGATTGGCTCCTTCCATTCATTTATTATTATTTTTTTGTAGGTGCCAGTTGCCCACCCGGGAAACCCACAACATATTCCACTGTTGGGAGCTGTGGGGGAGCCCCAACGCCCCGAAAGCCCCTGCCCGCTTCCCAGCCAGGACCCATGCCGGGTGCCGGTGGGAGCAGGCATTTGTTTTTTAAAAAGTGGGTGCCTTGTGTCCACCTGGAACATCCAAAATATCTGAATCATTGGGAGGTCACGATAGAGCCCCAAGGACCCTTGCGCCTCTCCCGCTTCCCAGCCAGCACCCTTCTTAGTGCTAGTGTGATCTGACTTTCTAACTTTGCTCCCACCTGGGCGGGAGCAGTTTCTTTCTCTGCTCCTTCCCGAACAGGAGAAAAGTTGTATTCTCTGCCCAGGGGAGTATGGTCAGGGAATAACATTTATATTCCCTGCCCGTACTCTCCTGTACAGGGAATCCAGTATTGCCCTGGGGGATGGAGTTTGGGGTCAATGCACACTCATGGGACCCCAGGGGATCGGGTCCCCTGGGCCCATGCATGGCTCGAGGAGAAGGGTCACACGCCCCCAGCCCCAAAATGTAAAACTTGGCCCCAGGGATGGGATCACAGAACCTCTGAGAGTCTAGAAGAGAGAGCTGCATGCCCCCTCACCTAAATACACAATGGATCCCAGGGGATGGGGTCCCTGGTGTCTTAAAAAGGCTCATCGAGCGGGCCATTGCAACCCTCCCAATTTACTGCAAAGCAGGCCAGAGGGATGGGGCACCCAGGGTCTAAAAATAGTCCAGGGAGGGGGCCGCATGCCCCATCCCCTAAAAAAGAATGTGCCTGACCCCAGGGCCATGGCCCACCCCGGAGGGCACATTTTTTTAAATGGCGGAAGCCCGCATTTTTTTAAATCGGATTTACTGTGCTGATTGAAACCTTTTCGCCTTTGGCCCCATTTCTGGGACCCCTTCCACAGGCCTGGGGTGTACCCACACCCTGCCCCTATATGTTTTTTATGACTGTTTTGTAGGCCAAGGAGTCCTCAAATATCAAAATGACTGCAACCACATCTTTGTTAATATTAATGTTAATATAGTGGCAGCCAATCAGATAATTTATTTTGATCTGTCAGATCATCTGATCCTCTGCAGCATGGAATATACAATTATTTTGAACCTTAATTTCTCAAAACCTTCTAAACAGATTTACACAAAATCACAAAAAGCACAGTTTCTGGACCAAGATCTAGCTATCTGCCAAATTTGGTGTAATTCAGTTCAGCAATTTTTGCGTATTACTGTTCAATTTTCCTAGCGAAAAATTCATGCAAAAAACTTGTTTTGGGACCCCCTTTATTCACAGCCCCGTTTGAAGGATCACCCTGAAAACTTCCAGGAAATAGTGGAGGTAGATGAGGCTTTTTTTGGAACATTTTGTGAAGAGTCATCCAACTGCACCAAAAGTTATTAGCAAAGCAATAAACACATTACCTATAGAAATGTGGTCCTAACTATATTGACCCAACCGCCACTTTGTAAGATAGATACTGGGTAAGATAGATAGACAGATAGATAGATAGATAGATAGATAGATAGATAGATAGATAGATAGATAGATAGATAGATAGATGTGGAAATCTCAAATAGATGCACTATCCTCAATATTTGTTGGACTGGAGGTATAGTAATTAATTTTAAATATTCTTAATTTAAAACGTTTTTATAATACATTTTAGATTGCTGTTCGATTAATAAAGTATTTAAGTTTGGCAGATTGTTTAACATATTTTCACCATGTTAAAATTAAATATATATTTTTATATATTATTTTGAACATTCTCTTGTTTTTTCTTTGTTAAACATATTCGTTATTTTTTAAAATCTTTTAAGGATTTTATATTTATTTATTTTTAATAATAATTTGTTTATATTTTTAATAAAATTATTAATAATAATTATAAGGAATTGGGTTGTTGGTTGACTGGGGTGTGAGCCCTTGTCAGAGTGAGGCACAAGCCAACCCTAAATTAACCTGTGCTCAACCCACTAGCAGCTTGACACAAAGCAGTCAGACTCAACTTAGAGGCAATGTGTAAAGTATTTTTGAAACACTTCAAACAGTAATAAAGTAAGGAACAAAACACAAAAAAGATCCCACACCAGGTTAGAAACATTTATTGAAATATAATAAATATACAAGAGCAAAATGACAAAAATCGAATCAGTAGAACCGGAGTTATCAATTTTTAAAGATTTTAGAGAAAATAGCAGCAAAAAGCACAAAGCGCCAACTAGGGAAATCTGGTTAGACCGAGTCAAAGTCAAACTTTCAGGATGACCGCAATGGAGCGCAGGTTATAGTCGCCAGGTTATACCAACTGAAGTTTAACTTCTCAAATCTGTGCCGAGAGTCCTGTTCGTGGTGGAGGGGGCCGCAAGGAGCAGGGAGAGCATCACAGGGGGCTGCCAGCATAGCGCGAAGATCCTTATGTTGTCGCAGACGGGCATAACTGAAGTTTTACATTCGCGGGCTGCTCTAGCAGTCAATGCTGTAGTACGAAGAGGTCGCTGCCAGCGCTTCGCATTGAATCTCGAAGCGAGCAGTGAGGTCTTGCTGTGAACAGGTCAATTTAAAGTCGCAAAGAGACCAAAAACTTAAATACACAGCTCTCTGAGCCACACCAAGGGTCCAGGACCTAAGGGGCACCACTTGAGGGTCAGGAATTCATTTCATCTGGGTGCAGGGCCTAGGGCAGGATGTTGGGGAGCCTTTTGTGCCCCTAAGGTTTAGATCAGCAGGTCAGTAGACTAACCCTTGAAGTCATTCTGGGGTTCTGGGTGCGAGGGTGAAGTTTCAGGTCCAGTTCCAGGCACAGCTAAGCTCTCTATTGTGTGTGGAAGTCTAGGAGGAATACACAGAGCTCAGCTGTCAGCTACACCCAGTCATGCGACCCAGAGACAGGCTGCAAGCACTTAATGGCTTAGCAGGAAAATGCCAACTTTCTAAAAGTGGCATTTTTTAAATTGTAATCTAAAATCCAACTTCACAATGAGTTAGGATTTCTCATTACAATTTCAAAGACATGAAACATGAATGGTTTACCTGTTCATACTTGGAGATTATTGCTTATTTAGTGCAATAAGGTAACTCCAATGTTATCCTGTGGGAGAGGTATGCCTTGCAGTAGCGAAAAACAAATTGTATCGTTTTTCACTATTAGGACATGTAAAACTTAAAAGCACATGTCCAACTTTTTAAATACACTGCACCCTGCTCTCTGGGCTATCCAGGGCCTACCATAAAGGTGACTTAATTGTATTTGAAAAGAAGATCTACGCCTGGCAAAAGGTTTACTTTGCCAGGTCGAAATGGCAGTTTAAAACTGCACAAAAAGGCTGCATTGGCAGGCCTGAGACATGTTGGAAGGGCTGCTTAAGTGGGTGGCACAAACAGTGCTGCAGGTCCACTAATAGCATTTATTTTACAGGCCCTGCCACTTTACTAAGGATCTACAAGTAAATTAAATATGCCAATTGGGTATAAGCCAATTAATTATTCCATGTTTTAAGACGAGAGCACAAACACTGGTTAGCAGTGGTAAAGTGCACAGAGTCCGAAGGCTAGCAAAAACAAATTCAGCAAAAAAAATAGGAGGAAGGCAAAAGGTCTGGGGAGGACCCTGCAGAAGGGGCCAAGTAGAACAATAACATATGTTTATATTGTTGTTGTTTTTTTAATCTATTAATAATGTTACATGTATTTTAATGTAAAACATTTGTATTTGTATAAAAGGTTTTATGTAAGTTATGCTTTAAGTTTAATAATATATCTTTTATTAAATGTTAAGAAATGTTATTTCTATTCCTAATGATAATGATTTATTATTTCTTACATTTTTAAATTAATGTACATAAATATTTTAGATGTAAACATTTTTTAAATACATTACATTTACAAAAATAATATATTAACTTATTTTTACATTCTATTTACAAATAAATATAGTTATTATTATAACTATATGTTGGACTACAATAATTTTTGTAGTCTCTATTTTTGTACTTCACATTATAGGGGCTTATTACAATGACGGGCAGATTTGCGTTATGGGTCCAACCGACCTCCAGTAGGCGGTCTCGACCGCTTAATTTTGATGCGACCACACATGGTGCAGGGATCAAAGTCAGTCCCAAACCAGAGGCCGCTGGCTGAAGGGGGCCCTGCTAGGGGCCCCCAAATCACTTTCCGACAGGGTTTCCATGTAAAAATAACCCAGCATGGCATCCCTGCCGGAAACCGACATCGTAACCTGGATGGCGTAAAACGCCGTCCATGTGTATTACGTGCCAGTTCTGACTGGCAGACGGGCTCCTTGAGTCCCTCGGAAGTCAGCCAGAATGTCCGGCCGGTTTCAAAACTGTCAGCCTCCATTGTAATGAGGCAGTCGGTTTTGAAAGCGATGATCTCAGTCGGAAAGCCTCCGGCCTAAGGTCGTAATCGGCCCCTTAGAATGCAAAGTCGATATTTTTTATGTTGATATTTTGACATTAATATTTTGATACCACAATATTCTTGTGGTTGATATTATGACATACAACCCCAGGTTAAAACTGCTCCCACGTATATTTAGCTAAACAAGCTCTTTATCAGGGTAGTAGATCAGTAGAAAATGGTATTGCCTTCTTGATTTATCCTTTTAAAACTTTGTTTATGAACTTTCTGGCCTAGTATTAAGACTTCCACCATCCATAACTTTTTAATCAGTATCTAGATACTTTTGTCTTTGTTTATATCGATGATTGTTACTTTGGAGTGGAGATGGAGCTTATACGACTCATCACCATAATCAGGGTTGGATGACTGGGATTTATTCTGACTCCTTCAGTAATATGGATGAATCCCAGAAAAGTAAGTGCAGTTGGTGAGTTCCAGCACCACAATCTGTCACCAATATCCAGTTTTCTAAGTTTGTGTAGATTACAGCTAAGGTTTAATAAGGACTTCTCTATAGAAGTAACACTCATCACCAAATTAGTATTGAAAGATTCTTTCAGTAGACATGCAAAGCAGATCATGCATTTAAGACCCTGAAAACAACTTTTGTGACTGCTCCCATCTTTTATTGCCTGTAGGTTGAGCAGCTCTTTCTGATTAAAGTGCATGCTTCAAATTCTGATGTTTGTTTAGGTTTCATAGAGTGCTTTGTGTTCCTATTGGTTACTTCATAGGTCTTTATCGTTATTGTAAGTTCTAAGTGACGGTAAAAATAGGAAAGTTAGAGTACATTTGCAGAAGGAGGGTCCCAGTTGGATATTCTTTAATTACTATACTGGTGCTCTCCAGTTTGTTGAAATAGAGCTGCAACTGTTTTAATTCACAGTCCATACCTGTACCAGATGAAATCCGATTTTATTCTGATGCTTGGGTTAATGAGTTCCAAAGTCCTGGTTCCAAGACTCTCATAGATCTGCTGTAATACCTGTTTCATTTGAAGGATCATTGAAAGAGGTGGTTTGCAATCACACACCTTGGATTCCTGTTGTGAATGTAATGGGCAGTCAGTCTCCATAGGTATCATACTCCTCCCCTTGAAAGCATGGTACAAAGAGCTTTAAACCTTATTCTTGCATTTACTTGGAGCCGGTGGAGCGCTTTCAATTGTGTGGCTGCTCTAATGACAAACTCGTCTAAAATGAGCAATCACAGTGCTCTCGTCAACTCCACCCATTGATCAGTCTGGAAAAGTGGAAGGATTTTGTAGAGTAGAACAAGTTGCAAAGTTGATGCCCTTGGCCACCAGCTTGACCTGAGGAACGAAGGAGAAGTCATGGTTAGCTATGACTCTTCCTTGGTCACAAGGAGCACCAGTAATTACCAAATTGACTCCTATGTCATATCAGGTGAACTGTCAAACCGCATCCAGTGCCAAACCCCTCATGCAAATTTGTACATGGTGGAGAATTTATCTAAGAAAATTGGCCATGCAATTTCAGGTGCAAACGAGCGTTTTTCACTTTTTATTCTTCAACAGAAGTTAGTCTTGACTAGGTCAGGGGTGGACTGGTAGCATCACTGATCTCTGAAAAATGACCATTACTATATTGAACCGCAGGAGTGCATATGGCCTTTCCAATGGTTTTGGTGAAGGGGTAGGGCTGGTTCTCCTACCAATAATTTTATTTTTTTAACAAAAGAAGTCAAATTATCCTTTTTACAGCATGTTTTAACCTGTATCGTTAAAAAGTCTTGTGTTTTACAGACTGTGCTAAAAATAATCTCATGAAATAGTCTTGCATTTCAGGATCTGGCACAATATAAAAAAATATTATTTCCCAGCAGCAGTGAATCATGTATGTATGTGCCTGAAAGAAAATTCTTTGAAAAGACTACTCAGCACATAGCAGCAACGAACACAACAATTATTTTTAGTAAAAAGAAAACACTTCAAATAACATTATGTCCCTGTAACACCCGCAGTCCAGTCTGAGGGAGGGATGGCTACTGATCCCCAGCCTAATCAGAATACAGTCAATACTCCAGAGCTGTCATTTTCTGGATGCCGCAAAAGGGGCGTTCGGTGAAGTCCCCAGAGTGAGGGGTTCCTGGCTTCTGCCGGGCGTCGTTTTGTCTGGAATATGGCTGACAGATGTTTAAATAGAGGTTTTTTGCAGGAAAGTAGTATACCAAAAATTTTGTGATAAAGGGTTTCTGAAACTATTTTCCTAGTGTGATGCTTGCCTCTTTAAATGTGCAGACATTAACTATGCTGCCTGTTTGGTATTCCAATTTTTGATTTTCCTCCTCATTAGGCTTCTCAGTTGTTAGTTTGCTGATCTTTCAGCCATGGAGTAGAACAAAATGTCAGGTGAGCCACTTGCTATTTTTAGAAGGCATGGGGTAGATTTTGTTAAATTGTTGCCAGATGGGAAGATATTGTGGGGAAGCAGAGTTACAAGGAAAAGATGAGATTTCATCTTGGTCCTCAATAGGTCAGTTGGTCCATTCTGCCCTCAATATGGCCTTCTCAATGGCACAATTTGGAATCATACTATAATATAATTTGCCAATCTCATGGCTGTTCTCTCCCTAGAACAACAGGCCTAATACTTCATAAAAATTGTATTCTGCAAAATATTTAGAACGTGATTCACATTAGAGGTATAAGAGGCAAAAAGGTTAAAAAAAAAGCGTAGATATTTGGATGCTGTCATGTATTTAATGTTTCAAGGTTGGTGAATCAGAGGGCTCTAATTCTTACAGGTCAAGAAGCGAAAGGCCAGGGATTGATAGCTGTTAACTATTATCCTCTCAAGTGTAGGAAGCTAGTTATGTCTGCAACTTCAGAATTGCTTTAATCCAGTCGATACCACTGATTCTGATGATTGTCTTTTAGTAGCGGAACAGGGTTGTTCTTAGATTTATTCTGAATTCAACGGGAAGATTATTGAGGAGGCCTTAGGGGATCTCAACTTCAAGTCAAATGCTATCCAAACATCATCAAAGTAGGGAGTTTTTATGTTTCAGGGTGCATACCACATCAACATGGTTGCCTTCTCTTGTTCCTCACCATCATACACCTCAGAAAATTCTTTAGATGGCTCCTGCTCAACACCCGTTGAAGCATCACACAGGCCCTGGTCTCCTGCAAGCTCGCCTACAGGAACTCAATCCATGTCAACATCACCACACATCTCACCCAAAGACTCCAGGACATTCAAAATAATGCAGTCAGACTCACAGTCAAACTCCGACCCCCACTCACATCTCCACACACCTCTACTGTTTACAAATGCGCACTGTTCAAGCTACTCACACACACATGCAAAGCTCTAAATAATATAGGCCCCATCTACCTGAACAGCCGCATCAAATTCCACACTCCAACCAGAAACCTTTGTTCAGCCAGCCTTCTACTGGCCCATGTCCCCAGCATCCAAAGAACCAGATCCAGCAAGCACACTTTCTTGCTCCCAAATCCTGGAATGACCTCCCCCTGCAAATGAGAGCTGCTAGCTCAGTCCTTGAATTTCACAAGAAACTGAAAACCTGGCTATTTGAACAGGCGCCAGCCAGGATCGCACCGTCCTTCTTTAGGCACCAGCATACCCTCCCGTTTGAGATGTGCTCCAAACAAATACACATACCATAACCTTATGAACAAATCCAAAAGGAATAACCCGATGCCCATTTTTTGCTGCAATTCTGTGGTATTGTGGAAAAAAAACAAAATGGGGGCAGCCTTTTATTTTTTATTAATATGATCCCCTGATTGGGGCAGGGTTGCGGTCATTATATATTATAATTGGGGGAGGGGATGTGAGTGGGGGGCCCACTCCCTGAGCATATCATGGCCCCAGGGACCCATCCCCTGGGGCCTAAAATGAAATACAAAGGGAAGGTGTGCACAGCTCCCTCCTTGACACTTTTTACAGACCCCTGGGGGCACCACCCCCCAGGTCTGAATCAATAATTTGGGGTGGTGTGCCACCCCTTCCCAAGCCTAGTTGAGGACATGTGGATTCGTGCCACAGGGGCAATATACAATTGAAGAGGAGGGGCTTGTGCTCCCTGAGAATCTAGAGGCCCCAGCGGACCCCATCCCCTAGGGCCTAATTATAATATAAGGGGGGGGAGGGCATGCAACATCACTCCTCGAGCCAGCGCTGGCCCTCGGGACCTCATTCCTCAGGGCCTGATACTATACAGTGTCCCGGGGAGCCCACCCCTGGAACACAGTTAGTCCCTGCCAGGGAGGGTGCAAGCATACCCTACCCACACCCGGGCACAAAACACAACTTTGTTCCCACCTGGCGGGAGCAGTTAAAAAATGCTGCTCCTGCCTGGGTGGGGGCAATGGGAAGGTGCAGGCTCATGCCAGCAGCCAGTAAAGTGGTAGTATAGGGGAGCCAGCTAGGGCCATGGGAGCCCTAAGGCTCCCCTATGGCCTGCAACTGGCCAGTATTATGGGTGGCCGAGTGAGATGAGTACACTGTGTACAGAGGTGCGTGACTTATAGTAATTTAAAGGTGGTGTGTTAAGTTAAAATGAAAGTTATATGTAACACTGTTTATGTAGGTGAGCAACTTATAGTAATTTGAAGGAGGTGTGTAAATTCTAAATGTAAGTTATAAGTATAACTTCAGAATTTCTAATGTTTGTGTAGGTTAAGTATGCTTTGTATGGAAAGAATACATAAAGTTTTCCTACTATAACATATCCCTAATCTTCTGTTTTTTTCATGGAATTTAAATGTTTTTTATGTTTTTAATGAAAATCTGCTTCAAATCATAGTATTGAGTGTAATTAATTAAGGTCTTGTTAATTGGAGTGTCGTACAGTAAAATGAAGGAGAGTGTCATACAGTTGAGTGTCGTAGTGTGGAGTATTGTATAGTGGAATAGAGTGTAGTGTAGTAGAATGTAGTGGGGATAGAGTGGGAACAGTGTAGCAAAGTGTTTGTTGTAGAGTGGAGTTGCATAGAGTACAGTAGTGTGTTGTACAGTGGAGCTGTGAAATGTAATGTAATTGTATTTGTATAGCACTTACTACCCCTGACAAGGCGTAAAGCACATTTCGGGGAGTAGCATGCTACTCCAGAACCCAAAGTATTAGTGGTGGATTCGTGTATGGAAATAGAAGTTGTTCATTTGAGCGGTGGACATGTGAGTCTGTTAGTTTGATTGAATAGGATAAAGGAGGGACAGAGGAGGTGAGAGTCTAAATAGTGTTATTTGGGAGATCGTATTTGTTAGATTAGGTTTTGGATGAGGCAAAGGAGGGATAGAGGAGAGGAGAGTCTACAAGAGTCTAGAAAAGGATTATTAGGGAGGTCATAGAATTAAAATTAGGTTTGGGATGGGTCATAGAGGGATAGAGGAGTGAAGAGCATAGAAAGGAGTTTAGAGAGATCATGGTGGTAGAATGTGGTTTTGGATGAGTCAGAGAGTGGAGGTAGAAGATATATTGAGAGAGGTATAGGATAAGACATAGAGTAGTACATTGGAGGGAGATTAAGCTTTTCTTTCTTTCTTTCCTTCTTTCTTTCTTTCTTTCTTTCCTTCTTCAGTAGGAGTAAAGAGATACAATATATGGATACCTCCTTACACAGAATAAAGGAAAATAATAAAGAGATGTAAAATTGTATTGCCTGAAGTTTCATATGTGTAAGTAAGGATTGATAGTTAGAAACTCAGACTTTAAGGTGTTACTGTATGTAAAAGCCAAGTTATTCATGTTTTAATTTCTTTTTTTATATAAAAAGTTTTATTTTATTTCCCTCAATATTTCAAGAGTGAAGCACTATATAAGGTGCCTACTAAAGGGAAAAAACCTAAGAGAGGGCTGCGGTGCAGAGTGTCAGATGCAGCCACAAAGACAGATATTCAGGCAGATAATTCTACAGTGTTGTTTCGAGGGAACCCCGCAGTCCAGTCTTTCTCAGCACCGGAGACAGATATAATTGCATCCTTATTTGACTCCAGCAGGAGAGAGCTTTCTATTGATGACTGTTTTACAAAATGTAAGGCTTTGGTGCAGACTGAGCTCTCTCTAATTTTAGCCCACTTTGGAGTTATTGAAACCCAGCTCACGTCCCTCGTGGCACAGCAATCCCTGCTTCCGCGAAACCGCTCAGAGGTTATCACACCATGCTTTACCATTTCTATCCGGCAGTAAAATGCCCTCAATGAGCAGCCTTTAATGCCAGTAGGGATGGCTTCTTCGATCAGTAGTCTTGCTCACTCCATCTATCTAACTCCACTGGCTGTTGTCTGTTGCCTCTGAGCATTTCCATGGCTGGGGGGTTCTGCGACAAAGGCATCTAACCCTGATTTGCTCCCTAATCGGACTATTTTAACTTCCCTCTGCTATGTGGCCCCTTGTCATGTTTTGAATGGTGAATCCTCCCCTACGGAAACATTGTGAAGAGTCATATGGAGAGCTGCACAGCAAGGTGTTGGACTGGCTAGTGCACCATAGGGGCTTTCCTTTTGCCCTTAGTAACGAGATTTTATCCAGCCGAACGTTTGGTTGGGTTGGTCCGGGCCCTAATACTTTTCAAGGGGACTGTGTTATCATTAATGTTAGATCCACCCTTTTGGCATGGGCTATGCTGGGCGGGAACCCGAGCAGATCTATTCCCGTGAGCTCCATAGTTCTTGTCCCTCTTGGGTTTTTCTTCAAATTGCACATTGTGCGTGCACGCTTTCAGAAATTTTAGTTCTTGGCAATGTTGGAGGGAAGGGATAAGGATTCCTCAGAGATGAGACCAGTCCTTATACCGCCTAGTTCCCCTGTCACCTTCTCTGTTGCCCTAATGTTTGTTTTCGTGTTCCAGTTGGGAATCAGTTTGATAGTCTTTCAGAAGTTGATTGACTGTCACAACTTCCCTCCAGAAGACGGAATACTGATGCACCCAGAGGTGACATAACCACAGAGAAGGGGCTTGACGTAGGGGCAGCAAGGTCGGGTTCTTTCTTTTCACTTGTGAGTTTGAACGTGGCAGAGTTAAAGGGTAAGATCCTAAACCCGATTTTGTTTCATGCAGGAAAGTTGGGGTATTTAGTCGATTTAATGTAGGGGATTTTCTTGTTACTTTTGCCTTGCTATGCCCTCTTCTCACAGGAGAGCCAGGGGTGGTCTCTCAATATGGGTCAAACTGAATCTTTGGGTGGAAGTATTAGTCATTGCCTCAGATAGCCCTGCCTACAAGGCTCTGCTTATGAAGGATAGCAGGGGCACTTTTTATTTTTATTTGGTAAATTATTTATACTACCACTTTTACTAGCTTTTTAGCTCTTAATTTGAGGAGATGTTCCGTTTCATTATGAGCCTGAAACCTATTTGGTCGGGTACCAAACTCCAACCTCGATTTTTCTATGAGGTGATTTTAATGCTAAAGTTGGGGATTTGCCCAAAGAGTTGGGTTTTACAGGTTCTGTAGCGGAAGCAGTACCACTGGACATTAAAGTGAGAGAGCTGAGGAAATTTGTAGTCTCATACGATCTTGTTGAACTAATCAACTTCTTTCAGGGTGAAGGACCAAGCAAAACCACCTATTGGGTGGGGAGCGGGCGTCTGTTATGGGTTACATATTTGTTCGCAGGCACTTAATGCACGTGAACAAGCTGTGTAATGATAGGTTACTTACGCATTTGGATAATTACCTTCCTCTCCAAATTTCACTTCTGGAAGCTCAGGTGTTGAAGCCCAGATGTCTGACAGGATCCCCATGGACTTACTTATGTGTAATTTAGACGTCTGGGGGCCTCTGCTCACGTTCACAAGGGAAAACATTCCAAGACCCTAGTAACAGTGGGATCAAGGCAAGCCATTGGTTCACATGTTCAGTAAATGCTTGCAAGCTCAGACGTAATGGAATCAGGGGGATTGGAAAAAGCTTAGGCATGACATCATTGTGCGCCATAAGGCGCCACAAGGTCAACACAACAGGAGTCAAGGGGGAAGGGCACCGGTGGTTTGGGGAATGACAGTACACTGGAACAAGGGTAATGGAATCAATAGTCTAGGGGAAACTCAGGCAAGTTATCATAGTGCCTTGTAAAGCGCCACAGGAGTAACGCAACATGATACTTGCACTCTAGGACCATTACAAAGAGGGTGCATGAGGGAGTCATGACACCCCAAATGTTACAGGCCGATATCCCTTATTGATAGCTCAGTAAAGATCTTAGGGAGAGTAACTTTTCATCATCTTTCGATTTGGGCCAGTGACAATAACATCTTGCCTCCATGTCAGTATGACTTTCACCCAGGCAAGGTACAGTGTAGCAGTGCCTGAACTTGCACTTGATTGTGAATAAATATACCATCACCAGGTGCTGCCTGTTGTGCCTGGCCTTTATAGATTTATCTTCCACATTTTATTATGTGAATAGGGCCAAGCTATGGATGATCTTTGGGGTGGAAGATCCCTTTTTAAATGTTTTGCACTCTTTACATGAGAATCCAGGGGCTAGGGTGCGATATGGCCAAGCTGGAGAAGCCTCTAATGTTTTCCCTCTAGCTAATGCGGTGCATCAGGGGTGTGTTTTGGCACCTCTGTTTTTCATTATCTATATTAATGGATTAAGTACCCACCTATCTATTTCCACCAGTGACGTACCAAAAATAGCTAAATTATTCGTTCCAGCATTATTGTACGCTGATGATGCCATTTGAATGGTTAGGACGCCCTGTGTCTTGTGTATTCTGGACTTTTGTTTCATTTATGATCAATTTAGATATGTTAACCAACTATGGGAAATCACACATAATGGCCTGCGGGCCAGAGAGGAGAAATCTGTCATCCCTAAAGTTGCTAGATCATTCCCTGAGCTCTGTGCAGAATTTTAGATACCTGGGTGTTACCTTTGATTCTTTAAATTCTTGGCAACCCCAGGTTAACGCAATGTGTATGAAACTAGGTAGGGAGGCCTGGTCCCTAGTCAATCTCATTCAGAAGGAAGGTAGGGGCCTTATCGCCCCCTACATTAAGTTTTATAATCTGCAGTGCATTCCCATAGCCACATACAGAGCAGGGGTATGGGGGTACTAGAATATTTCCCCCATTCAGGTGGAAGAAAATAGGATCTGTAAGCAGCTTTTGAATCTTCCGCCAACTAGTACCATTTTATCCTACACTTTGAACCTTATTTGTAATGTGCCTCAGATAGAGTTAAAGTGGCCACACTTCTGCTTTGGGTGAGTGTGTGGTCCAATATTAAAGAAAGTTTTAATAGAAAAGTTATTTTAGACAACGTTAGTTTAAACAAGGGTCTCTCAATCCCCTGTTTGAAACACGTTAGTAAGTCTTGACATTGGTCTCCTCAAAATGTTTACCACCCCAGCCACTATAAGTGATCAAGATAAGAGGCTGATAAAGTCCCGCCATGAAGAGTTCAGTTTTTCCCAAAAAACGGAGGAGGCTTTTAGTAAGCACTCCCTGCATAACTATTTTATTTTATTTTAACAGCAACAGGAGAGCTGGCATTTTACCTAACTCTGGAGTTCTCTGTGTGGGAGAGGTCTCTTCTTTTTAGATTTATGGCAGGCACTGTGTCGTATCTTTTGTGTTTTTGTCATGGGGCGAAGGCTTGGGACAGCAGTATAGCGTCATGTCCTTGTGACGGTTTGGCTGAGCAATCACTGTTGCAGTTTATGTTTTTTTGTAAATTTTATTGTTGCGAAATTTTCAAAACTAATACGCGTCACTTCAGCTGCTGTCTTGACAAAGGGGAGTCCCAAAATGCTTTTTCTCCATGTTAATTTCCTTAGGAAACTTTAGACATGGCTACAGCCCAAACTGCTGAATGTAAGTACACCAAATTTGGCAAAAATGTACCTCTTGGTCCAGAAAGCACTCTTTTTGTTAAATGGTGTAAATTCGTTCAGTAGTTTCTGAGAAATGTAACGAATTCTCAGATATACAACTGTGGCCGCGGTGGATATGTGAACCCTCCCGATCTCGTGCCTGAGATCTGATTGGCTGCCAACACTTCATGCCAGGAAGTGTTAGTAGCCATCATGTGACTCGGTTCAAACGAGTCACAAGAAAAAACGTTTAAAGAAAAGGGGGCAGGGTAGAATCCCCCTGACCCCCTAGGCCTGGTCAGTGCATTTTTTTAACATTTTCGGCGGGAGTTGCTTTGGATCCGCGAATCCCTCCAAACTTTTTTTTTTTAAGATGAAGCGCAGGCTTCCGTGCTTCATTTAATTTAGGCCCCTGGGTGGGCCAGGTCCTGGGCCAATAAAATAAAATAATTGTGCTAATCCTAGTCTTAAAGACTTTGATAGAAAAGCAGACATTTGAAGTGAGCAGAACTAGAGTGTTGCTGGTGTTGAGTGTGCTCTATATAGGAGCTGCTTTCCACCTAAACTTGAGAACTACCCAGAGTTCTCTGCTATATATATACCACAAATAGTATATACATTTTGCACAAAGAAATGCACATATCTAAGTATATACATCATCAAATTATTCATATTTATTTACATGTACAGGCATATGTTGTTCATTTGTGTTTAAGTGTGTTGGTCATGTAGAAAAGAGACAGCTCGAGTAGTCGTCTGAAGATATGATAGTTATCCATAGCTCTTATGTTTGGGGGTAATGAACTCCATAGTTTGGCTGCTTGAACAGAAAAAGATGTACCATCCATGTTTTTTTTTCTTGTATGCTGAGGTTTTGAGGCGAGTTGCCAATCTTGAGCAGAGGTTTCTTTGTTGTATGTATTTGGCGATTTTATTCCTGAGAAAAAGTGGTCCTGTTCTATGTACTGCTTTGTTGGTGATACAAAGCATCTTGAAGGAGGATTTTCTGGCAACCGGTAACCAATGTAGAGCCCTCAAGGCAGGGGAGATGTGGACTTTAGCTTTATATGTAGGAGTAGTCTAGCAGCAGAGTTCTAAAATTGTTGTAGTTTTTTCATTGTTGATAAAGATGATCCGTGCTAGAGGCCATTGGCGTAATCAAGTTTAGACAGTAAAAGAAAGATATTAGCCTGGACCTTGTATGGAAATGCTAGTTGTGGGAAGATGTGTCACAGAGTTTTCATGGTAATGAAGCAAGCTCTTGCTAACTGTACACTTGGGCATTCATTGATAATTTGGAGTCCATGGTAATTACAAGGTTTTTTTACTTCCTTAGATACTTTAGGAGGTAGTCACAGATTGTCAGGCCAGGTGCAGATCGCCACATGTGAATATTTGCATTTGGAAGCATTCAATTTGAGGTGGCTCCATGTCATCCACCTGTCAACGGGACTGAGACAGCTGAAGATTTTTGAGTTTCCAATGTCGTTCAAGTTCAAGAAGTATTTGTGTGTCATCTGCAAAAAACTTGTCAAAGGAACTTTTTTCGACGGTTAAACGATTAGCCAATTGCTCTGTGGCAGCAGATTCACCTAAAACTCAGGCATTCTGCGACAGGGTGGCTACGTTTTTCCAGGATAAAGTCAAGGCGGTCTATAATGGACTCATCAAGTCCACGGATCAAGGAATGGTTCCTTCCTTAGAGGCTGCTGCTAGACCTGGGATTACCGGTATTATCCCCAGAACCCACGCTGAATACAGGGACCATCCTGAACTATCTGCCTTTCCAATACTGACAATGGAAGCAACAATTAACTTGTTGAGATCCACTAAATCAGGCTCTCCACTGGACCTATGCCCTCCAAAGATCTTTCATCTTCTACCAGAGATCTTCGCCTCTCATCTGACGCCTATATTTAATCAAATGTTCTCCTCTGGTTTATTCCCCAGTAGCTGGAAGTTGGCATCCGTGCTTCCCCTTCTGAAGAAGCCAAATCTTGATGAGACTGACCCCAATAATTACCGCCCAATCTCCAGACTTCCGCTGCCAGCAAAGATGGTGGAGAAGGCCATGAATAATACTCTATCAGATTATATTGAAAGGCATGGCCTTCTCGATGACACTCAGTTCGGGTTTCGAAAACATCATAGTACCGAACTGGCGTTGATCACATCATCTGAACTGATTAGGCAGACAGTCGACTCGGGGGGCAGTGCAGCACTTGTGCTGCTTGACCTCTCCGCCGCATTTGACACGGTGAACCATCAGAAACTTTTGGAAGTTCTGAGGGGAATTGGGGTCAAAGGGAATGCACTTTCCCTTCTTGAATCATTCCTGTCTGGCAGGGAACAATTTGTGGCCCTAGAAAATTTTAAATCGCCCAAATTTTATACTTCCATGTGGTGTGCCACAGGGATCGTCCTTGAGCCCGACTCTTTTTAATATTTATGTTGCACCACTGGCGAAGTTAATCCGGTCCCTAGGCTTTTCGGCTATATCCTATGCCGACGATACGCAGATCATCGTCTCAGTGTCAGGATCCCCCACTAACACTATGAAACAGTTCCATACCTGCCTTCGTCAGGTTGGGGACTGGATGGCTGCCAATTGTCTAAAACTTAACTCTGGTAAGACGGAGGTTTTACTTTTTGGTGCTCACACTGATATCTGGTCACCTGATCTCTGGCCCTTGGAGCTTGGGCCATTTCCCACGCCAGTGATCAAGGTTAAGAATTTGGGAGTCATTTTCAATTCCAAACTCTCATTTGAAAACCATGTCAACCAGGTTACCTCTCTTTCTTTCTACACGCTAAAGCTTTTGAGAAAGATCCTCCCATTTATTCCAGCTGAGCTACGTAAACTGGTGGTCTCTGCACTTGTTCTGTCAAGAGCCGACTACTGTAACGGGCTTTTTATCAATCTTCGGAAAAAGTGCCTGTTTAAGCTGCAGGTTGTGCAGAATGCAGCGGCTCGGCTCCTGCTGAACATTCCAAGATACAAATCTGTGTCAAAGGTGCTCAAGGATTTACATTGGCTGCCAATAAAAAGACGTATAGAGTTTAAGGCTCTATGCATTGTTTTTAAGGCCACACAGGACATAGGACCAGGTTTTTTAAAGAGGAACTTGTTACCCTATATTCCAGTCCGTTGTCTCCGCTCATCCTCTGCCCATGATTTGATTGTTCCCAGGGTAAAAAATGCTCCTGGGGGGAAGAAGCTTTCTGGTTGGCGCAACTAGGTTATGGAATTCTCTCCCAATAAGATTGAAACAAGAAACACATCTGTTAGCTTTTAGGAAAGCACTAAAGACATGGTTGTTCAATCTTTAAAATGTCTGCGAACCTCCTAGCTTAAATCCTGTCTCTGATGAGCAAGCGCCTTGACACCCTTGGGTGATTGTTTCGCGCTCTACAAATCTCCATTTCATTTCATTTCATTTCATTCATTTCATTTCATTTCATCTGCATAGTTATAGCATGTGAGCTGAAATTCATTCATCATTGCCAGTAATGGCTTCATGTAGATGTTGAAAAGCATGGATGAGATGATACGGTCGTGAGGGACCCCTGCTTTTGTGAAGTACGGTTTGGATGAGAAAGGGGGAGTATGGATGACATTTGTCCTGTTTTGAAGGTAGGATGTGATCCAGTGGAGAGTAGTCCCTTCTATGCCGGCTTCGTTGAGTCTTTGGATTTCAATGTCATGCTCAACTGTGTCGAAGGCAGCTGAAAGGTCCAAGAGAAGTAGTGCAGCGACCCCATTCTGGTCTACTGTGTTTTTAAGGTCATCCCAGATGGCGATGAGGGCAGATTTTGTGCATCTTACTGGATGGAATCCTGTTTGAAAGTCAGAAATTATGGAGTTATCTTCAATGAATGGTGACAATTGTGTGAATGCTGCTCTTTCTATCAGTTTGCCCAGAAAAGGTCCATTTGTAATCGGTCTGTGGCTGTCTGGGTCATGTGGGTCCAGGTTTGTTTTCTTTAATAATAGGCGTATGTATGCTTTTTTTTCAGTCTTCTGGAAACATTCCTGTACGTAATGAATTATTGATGATTTTCCTTACTGGTGTGGCAACAGAGGTAGTTAGAAGAAAGTTCTTAAAGATTTGTGGTGGACTAGGGTCAGAAGGGCAGCTGGCTGGCCTGCTTACTTTGACCAGATCCATAAATTCACTTTTTGATAGTTGTTTGAAGGAATGCATAGAGTGGATGGTAGGACAGTGGCATACAGCAAGGTAAAGTTTCATACAGTGGAGTAGAGTGTAGTAGAGTTCAGTGGAGTTGCCTAACATAGTATGAAGTAAAGTATAATACAGTGAATTAGCGTGTCATAGTGTAGAGTGGCGTGGAGTGGATTACAGTGTGGTCGCGTAAAGTTGAGTAAACTCTTAGAAATTGTAGTGACGTCTCGTAAAGTAGAGTGGATTGCTGTATCGCAAAGTATTGAAGTGTTGTTTAGTGGAATAGAGTGTTGTACAATTGAGTGTATGGGCATAGATTGGTCTGTAGAGTTAGACAGTGGAGTGTACATGGATACAGTGAAGTAGAGTCTTGTAGAGTGCCATAAAGTGTAGTATAGTTTTATAGAGTGCAGTTCTAGAGCTTGGAGGAAAGTGTTGTAGAGTGGAGGTGCATACAGTGTAGTGGCATACACTGTGGTGGCGTGAAGTGGAGTAGCGTACAATGGGGTTGCCCATAGTGGGATAGCGCACAGTGGAATACCGTATAGTCTAATGGCGTACAGTCAAGTGTAAAAGAGTAGATTGCCATAAATTGGAATAGCGTACACTGGAGCATCATAGAATGGAGCATCATAGAATGGAGTGTCATAAACTGGAATAGAGTGCAGTGTAGTGGAGGGGGCGTGGCCGAACCGAGGACCAAGATAGCTGCTTGGCTCTGAAGCTCTGGCAGAACTGATGCATCAATGACGCCTGTCGGCCTATGCTGATGCCTTCCTTGCCCCACGGCCATATGATACTGCCAGTTTGAGTGCAGGGATCCTACTGTGCCCATTGGATGATGCCTGGACTGTCGGTGAAGTTAAACGCCACATGACCGACGGTTGCGCCCTGACGCAGCCCTCATAGGCCCCGCAGCGACAGGAGTTGCGGGTGAGCCTGAGGGCAGGGTAATGCTTCTGTCTGGTGTGTCAGCTCCATGCTGTTGGGAGCTTTGCGTGATGTCTCCGACCTACATTGCAGTGGGACTTGACTCTGCCCGACTCCCTGCCTGTATCGATGGGATACTCTGGTCCGGGAGTGAGGTGCGGCGGTCACTGAGTGAGGTGAGCATATTATTAACTTCACGCGCACTGACGCACTGCCTGGCAGCTACCTAGGACATCTGGGTGCTGCTTTGCCACAGGCTCTCCTGGTCTCTCCCTTTTTCTGCCCTGAAGAGGAACCATAGGGCACTTGGCCTGTTTTCAGACATTACCTTGGGAGTCTAATCCTGCTGGCTCAACTGGAGGCATGCGTTGGAGTGCCTTAACTCCATCCTTCGCCTCACGAGCCCCACATGCAGCGATGCTGACTCATGTAGGAAGCGCTTGGATAGCCCCATGATGATGGCTTAGTTTTCATTCTGGCAATTTATTGCCCATGTTTCACTGCAAGCTGTGTCTGACATCTATGCTCTGGTGGGGCTAGTCCCTGGCTGGATCTGAGTTTTCCCACACAAGGTCATTCACATGCGGCCTGTTTTTCTTATTACACTTACATCTTATGTGCGTGGTTGGTAGTTAACTTCTTCCTCTACTCCCTACCACTGCACCAGAGCCATTGCATTGTGCACAACCTTGAGTGCATAAGATTTTGGCTTCTTCTCAGCTGTTTTCAGAGTGGTACAATAGGGCGCAGCGACCCTAAGCAGCGGCAGCTCAGCTTTGACTCAACCAGGGCACCCCGGCATCAGAGTTCAGAAGACCCCCTAAGGAAGACCCTGGTTCGTCCCTGTCCAGTGCTCACCCCCTGGAAGGGGCTGCTGCCATAACGGCTGAGCAGAAATCAGGTTTTAAGGCCATAGACTCTTGTTTCGACGCCTACTTTAAGCGGCTAGATGGTATGCATGAGCACTTTTAGAGACATGAAGCTAGATTAGACGCTGCCGAGCAACAAATCTCCGACATTAAAGATGGCGGCACTGTAGTGAATAAACATCTCGAAAAGATGGAGCAGACCCTTAAGATGATGGCTGCAAAGAACGAGGATTTGGAGGTGCGATCCCGCCAGAACAACATTCGCATTGAAGGGGTGGCTGAGACCACCAATACCGGATGTATGGATACTTTAGTTGAGAATCTATTAAAGGAGCTCTTTGGCAGGGATTTGTTCACACCTACATTCACGGTTGAGAGGGCACATAGGTATCTCGGTCCCCGGCTGGTACCGGGAGCAACACCTCTTCTCATTATCGCTAGGCTCTTTCATTACCGGGACCGTGATATTGCCCTTCACCTTGCCCGTGAGAAAGGACCAGTGCACTTTCAAGGTATGACTGTGTTGTTATACCCTGACTTTACACCACTCGTGCAGGAGAGGCACCATAAATATATCAATGTCAAACACATGCTCCCGAAATGCAATGTACGTTATGGAATGTATTATCCTGCCCGCATGCGGATTCAGCTTGAGGGTCACCAACATATTTTTGATTTGCCGGCGGACGTCACTCTTTTCTGCAAACAGCAGGGATTTGGGACCAAGGCGACGGATGACTGTCCCTCCGCTCCTTCGCTGGACCCACAGTCCAGGGATCTGCTATCCACCTCATCATCCTGAAAGCCTATTCACTCTATAAAATTGCTGGTTACAAATCCTTCCCCCTCTTGACATACAGTGTGTAATAATGAGGCACTATATACCAACTTTTCAGTTTCTGTACTTTTTTCTCTCTTGACAGGCTGATATAATCTTTGTTTCTTATTATTATTCTATCACGGCATTCCTCCCCAAGAGCATTGCCATACCCTAAGGAGTACTGCGCCTGTTTTGCATTGTTGTTCCCCATTTTTCTGGGCATTAATGGGTTCCACCAGGGTTTCTTATTTTTACCTTCTGTGTGGGTGGGGTGTTGTTTCACAGTTAAGCTGTATCATTCTTTATTTTCTCCTACAGAGGTTCTGTTATCATGTGTGCCATGGCATGGGATATTTTCTGCAGATGTACACAGTCCTATGCCCACTATATCATGCATGGGACCGCCGTTAAATCAATTTTGACGATACAAGGAATGTTTTATATATATATATATATATGTGAATGTCGGATGTTACAGTTTGATTTTTCAACACTGTTAGCTCATCTATTTACATGCTCTATGTTTATTCATTTCTTATAATAGATTTTGATTGGGAAAATTGGGCTTGTCTACTATCCCTTGTTCTTCACTCGAATACTTTTTAATTTTGCATAACAATAGTATTCCTATGGTAACTATTTCTTTTTCTGAATATTTCTTTCCTTACAAGTTGGTTGCATATTTTGAGAATAGATTTTAAATATAACTGGCTTTTGACTTAGGAATTCGTAACAAGCTTTTCATGAATACGGTGACTTTTTATTTTAATGGTTACTTAACCTAATTCGGAATTTTGTTAACTTACTAGTATTAGAGGTTCTTCTTTGCAACACTTGAATATAGACTATATTTGCATTTTCACTGGTGACTACAGATGAGCGCTTATTTAGGCTTATGGTACTGGGTACGACACACAGAACCTAGATGCAAGATGGCGCCTAACTTGTAGATCGTAGCTTTTTTCGATCATTACTTAATTTGGAGATTATTTGTATTAAGTAACTCTGTATTACGGATATATAGATACGTTAATACATGTATCGGCTTATGTTGCTTTATACATTGATTTGTTATGATTATTAGTGCATTGTAAGAAAACTTAACAAACTAAAAAAAAACATTTCTGGAATATTGCATTATCAAAATAGAGGTTTTTCCTTGGGACTGACTTTGACAGGATACTGAGACTGGTGTACTATTTTAAGCTGATACATACGGATTTGTGTTAAGGATAGAGATTATTTTTGGGTACGACTGGTTCTCGTTCGTCTAAATGATACGGGTAACGTATTAGTAGTAATTTACTGCTCCAAGATGGCGCTTACTTTTTTCACGCCATAGAGATAGAAGACCTCTAAGGTAGAGAGTGTATTTAAGTAGTAGCAAGATGGCGCCCATGGTGTATGCCGCCGGGAGCACGGGATTACCGGGACACGGTAACTCGGACAGGTAAGGTGGGGGGGACTGCCCGTGTTTACTTTTGGGAAATGTAGATTAAGAGTGCGCTTTACGAATAGGCCCGTTTCCACATTTGAATTTCTGGGCATCGTTAGTAGGGGTGTATTTTATTTAGTATACCACTCGTGAACCGGGTTATTTTTTGATTTAGCATTAAATTAGAGGGCCGGCTTACTACTTATGCCGGCTTTATTTTTACTACTTGAGGTGATTTTTGAGTGTTTGCACACAGGAGTGCGTTATATTTATTACGCTACTCGGGAACCGGGTTACTTTTTGACGTAGTGTTTAATTAGTAGATGTGACGTTTGAGCGTCTGTATACTTTGTGATATTAAGTTTAACCAATTGGGTGATTTAGAGTATGAGTGACTGGATATTAAGTCACGATAGTGAGACTTGTTGTATTTTACGTTTTCCTGTGTTTTCCCTAGGTCACGAACTCGTGATTTCTTCACTGCGAATTTTATACTTTCATTCATCTTTTCTGAGACGTTCTGTTATGGATTACCACATTTAACTACAGATTTACTATACTATAGGTGAGACGTCGTAACTTTTCATTTGGACTTGGACATGAGATAACTGAGTTTTGGGTGGTCCGATTATTTCTCATACACATTTTTTCATTTTTCAGTTTGGTTCTCCTTTCTTTATCTTAGATACAGGATACTAGATTAAGAAAGAAGAGGTTTACTTAAGATACATTTTATCAGGAGTCCATGTACTTGCAAAGAAGGATTTAGCAAGTTACAGGTGAATTTAATTTCTTAAGTTATGATTATGTAGAGATTTCAATTGAGATTGGAATTGTTATTATAACTTGGTTTGTTTGCATATATAGGACTTTGGAGAGTGTGTTTTCTTTAACCTGAGAATTGGAGCTTATGGATTTTATCAACGAACATCAAGCAGGCGATATTGGATTATTGGGTGATTATACTATTCTTTTGGAGAATTGTCCAGATACTTGGCTTTGTAATATATAGGGCTATTGCTTCTGCTCTTGTCTAAGCACATACTCGGTGACATTCTATATCTTTCTCACTAGACATCATTTTAATCACAATTTGGTGATGGTGGAGGCCTTCCTTCTTATCACTTGGAGAGCTAAAATAAAATTCTTATCTTTACATTTGTATTTTGCGAACACTTTAGTAATTGTACTTTTTTTGGGATTGCTTCCCTGAAGAAGTCTATTGTGCATTACATTGCACGACGAAACACGTGTTGGCTGGTTTTCTGCAACTAGAGCTTAAGATCAAGCTGTGTCTTGAAATTATTACCTGGCTACAGTGGAGAAGTGATAAACTTGAATAAATAATTGAAATTTGAACTTGGATCAAGAGGTTTTGGATAATTGGACAAAACAAAGGACAAATTGTGTGCTCAGGGTGATTTTCATTTAAGTTGGTGGTAATTTGCGATTTTCTTTAAAAAAGCACTTTTTAGATTTTTTAAAAGTGCCATATGTTGCACATACATGCCCTTAGGGCATGTATGTGTGCAAAATGTGCACACATGCATATTTCAGGGGTGCAACAGGGTGTCCTTTTAGCACCCTTGCAACCTTGAAATTGCATTCTCAATTTGCGATTCTCCAATTGGTAATCGCAAATTGAGAATGTCTTCCCATTCATTCCTATGGGCCTCCTAGCCCATAGGAATGAATGGGAAGGTATTCCTTATTTGCGAATCTCAATTTGCGATTCGCAAATAAGGAATATGTAGGATTCGCAAAATTTTTAACAAATCCTACATACATTGCATTTTGCGATTCTCTAATTGCGATTCGCTAAAAATCACAATTAGAGAATCGCAAAACTCTTTTTTGATACATATGGCCCTATGTCCCTTGTATGTATGAAATGGAAAGGGAGGCATATTCTCTCCTATTTGACCAGACATGGTGTTCAACTGGCCTTTCTCTAAGAGACACATTGTACACCAAGTCCAACAAATCCCTATGCTTCTTCTTGGGGAACTAATAGTGTCTTTGCTAGTTATAGCTCCTATTCTAGGGAGTTTGTTTCTTAGTCCATAAAAGTATTCCCTTTGTTGTGCGGTAGACAGTCACTGACACCAAGGGCCATTATCTCTTAGTTTCCGGTATACTTGCAGCTAGATCTTTTTTGTTGGTCAATGTCTATGCCCCAAACGTGGATTCTTTGGATTTTTTTCACAAGCTTTCTACTCACATGACCCGTCTGCATGGGGGCCAATCCTCCTGGGTGGCGATTTTAATTTAGTTCCTCTTCCTCTGCTTGATGCCACTAGCTCCAGCCACGTCGCCTAGCAACGGGCTCTGCATGGTCTCACCAATCTCCTGGGTTGTTTCCATTTGGCAGATGCCTGGAGATCCCGACACCCACACGGTAGAGATTATACCTTTTATTCTGCACCATACAGTGTCTGGACACACATAGATCATTGGTATTTTATCCCTGAGGTTCTGTTATTGCTTGCGGATGTTACCCATTGCCCCCGTACACTGCCTGACAACTCCCCAGTGATGGTTTCTCTACAGATGCCCTGTTCTGTTTCACCTTCAATGTCATGGCGATTTCCAACTAACACATTACATGATGAAGCATTTTCACACAGAGCTCCGCGATGTAATTATTGAATATTTTGCGCTTAATACAGGGTCCGTTTGGAAACATTCAATGCTATGGGAGGCTTTTAACGTGTATATCAGGGGAGTCTGCATAGCTAAACATGTGAGTGTCCTCCGCTCCCTTAGACAGGAGTTGGCGGAAGTTGAGGGGAGGCTGCAGGATATTGATCTGCAGGCTATGTCGTCCAAGTCCCCCATGCCCCTTCATACATGATCTCTCCTTTTGCAGGAACTTTGTGATTTGGCTGCTCGTAAAGTGCTGGGTAAATATGCTAGGGCACCTGTCTATGGAAAAGGAGAGAGGCCTGGGTGCACATTGGCCAGACTACTCCACTCTACATTTTGCTCTACAACTTGACGATGGCTCCATTGTCACCGATAATGCTACCATTCTCTCTGAATTTACTTCATATTACAAATGCTTATACACATCTCGTGGCACTGTTACGGACGATGCAATAGCAGAATATCTGTCTGATGTGGCAATGGTATGGCTAGAGAAGAGTCACTAACCTGTAGTGTTGATGAACAAGAAGAGCAAAAGGATTTGAGCATTTCATGTAGTTTTGTTAACTAAACTGACTGCTCTCTGAAGATCCTAAAAACAAGAAGTACAGGAAAAGAATGGACCATGTAAGTAAAATTATAGTGAAGTGTGAAAGAAAGACAATCATTCAGGCAGAATCATCCATGGGGCCCCAAACATTACAAATCAAGTTTAAAATTAGTTGAACAACACCCACCCAGTCACCACACGAATCATCATTCACTCAATATATCACTCATTGGTGCAATAGGTACCTGTTCCAAGCATGGTGAAAATTTGTATAGAATATCTTCTCTTTTCCCATAAAAGCAACAAACAATGCCAGTCTTGGATAATGAATGCTCTTTACTGGCAGCCCAGCTAGGAAATGAAAAAAAGGATAGGGTTGGGAGGCATTGTCTTCATCTCCTTTAGGCAATTGGAGAGGGTTGTTCTGTGCACACTGTTCCAACTTCACTCCATACACGTGAATAAATGGTGGGGCTGCATAAGTCAGACACCAAATATATACATTTTCTTCTATTTTCTTTTTTTCATTTTTGTTTTTTTGCAAAGCAGTGTGCAATTATGTATGAAAGTTCTGTTGTGTCTTAGGGAAATACAGTGCGTCCTCAGGGGGTTAACCCAGAAGGTGATCGGCTAACACACTTGAGTATGACCAACGATGACCCTCATCTTCCTCCAGTGCTGTGTCAGGAATTGTGTAATCTTATAGTATAAAGTATTGGTTTATTTTTTTATGGTCAATCTCTCCATGTTTGGAGGGGTAGAGACTGGTCCTTCTGAATATGACAACTGTACCAGCTGCACTGAACATGCCGCAGAAGACACACTGGCTACCAGACAAGCCAGATACTTAGTTATCAACCTGCTTAGCTCTGGCCATTGTCGCATCTTCCCATAGCAATAGACCAATCGGTTTTGATCAAGGTAGGCCTCTTTTAGGTCATCCAGATAGTCTTGTACCATTCTCTTAATGGTCATTGGTGCTGCCACTTGCTCAACCTATGGTGCCTTCGCCTCTGCATTTGACTTAAGCCCGGTAACTTGAAACCAAGCCATTGCAGAGGTTGGGTCTGATTCTTCTGTTGCTAATGTTGCTGGTGAAGATGGTGATAGCTGTGAGACAACAGCACTGCCCTCACTGGAGGTTGAAGACTTTGCTTCAGAACTTCTGCCTGGGCCTCTAACTTCTTGCTTGATCAACATCCAAGTCTTGTAAAGTGAAACATGTCTTTCTGAAAAATGATTTAAATAGCCAATATTTATTTGTACCGTGGATCAAGTATTGTGCAACATATGTACTCTTTTGAGGACACAATCTCTCTTTGTAGCCTTCTATTAACAGCCAAGTGAAGGATTAAGCTCTAAACCAACTCATATGCTTCTTTGTTCACCCTTGCGAACTTTTGTGACACCTTTTTCAACTGGTCCTGCAGCAGATGCAGCAATGGGATTGCTTGGTTCATTGTACTGTCCTCCTTGCTGACTTCCCATGCAAAAACCTCAAAAGGAAGTAGCATTTGACTATCCCCCATTTGTCCATCACCATTATCATCCTTTTTCCAGTTGTATCCCCTCCTCTGTATATTGCTCACACAGATGTTACAGCATGTAGTAGATCGAGTTCCAATGTGTTGCCACCTCCTGTATCAGGGTTTTAACCGGTGCTCTATTAGCATGATGAATGATCCTCAACTGCTTCTGGGTTTGAAAAGAATGACTGAAATGAGTGCAGATTCTTCGTCAGGTGGCCAGTATGTTGTTGACTCTGTCTTCTTTTTGGGGAAAGTCCTGCATACTCAGGTTGATGCAATGCACCAAACACAGGACCCTGAAATATCCACCATCTACCATAGCCTTGACTGTATTACTGCCATTGTCAGTGGCAACAAATTCAATTCTGACACCTCTGGGTCAAAGCCATTAAAACACCTTGCTGCCAAACTGTTCCAAGATGTTTGCATCTGTATGTGGTTTCTCCATAGCAAATGTCACTACTGTTGCATGCCGCTGAACGCCCTTAAAACTGTCTTTAGCACTGAGATCTGCAGATAGCTGCTACCTAACCCCCATAAAAGAGATCCAGTGTGCAGTGATATGCATGGAATCAGTTGTTTGACAAATGGTCCACATGCATGTCATCAGATGGATAGCATGAACAGCACTCTGCTGCATAGCTTGGCCAACCAAATGCAGCACATCATGATGGAGCACTGGAACAGCAACTCTGGCAAAATAGGCCCACTGGGAACCTTCCATTTCAAATTCTAAAAATCCCACTCTTTCAACAAAACAAAAAGGGAGGAGGTCCAGCGCTAACATTTCATCCAGCTTCCCATTGTACAAAAGTGCTGCTGGGTGGTTGCGTTTGAAGGTCCCCTCCTCCCTAAACATGCCCGTAATAGTAGCTTGTATTTTTTTCTTTTGTGGTGTCACTGACAGAGGCAACTTCGAGAGAGAACCAGGAGGTGATAGAATCAATGGGCATCTTGGGGGACTCACTGTATGCAGAGGTGTTTGCATCAGAGTCTTGTGCCATTTGGAAGTTGCTGATGCAGGTGATGCTGGCAAAAAAGATTGCTGGTGCGCGCCTATGGCCTATGGCAGGCGCCGGGTGCAAGGGGTAGATGGAATAATCCTTAAAAAAATTATTGCTGGTGTACACCTATGGCAGGCGACGGGTGCAGGGTAAAAATGGATTGATGCTTAAAACAATTATTGCTGGTTTGTGTCTATGGCTTAAGGCAAGTGGTGGATGCAGGGAAAAAATATAATAATGATTAAAAAGGGTATTGCTGGTGTGTACTTTGGCCTACGGCCGGCGGCAGCGGGAAAATTGAATAATTCTTTAAAAAAATATTGCTGGTGTGCGCTTATGGCAGGCTGGGGATTTAGGTAAAATCAAATAATTGCAGAAAATTATTGCTGGTGTCTCCCTAGAGACTATGAGAAATCCTATGGGTGGGCAAGGAGGTGCAGGGGAAAATGGAAGAAATGCATAAAAATCACTGTACATACATACTACGATCATCATCAAGCACATTGAGCTCATATCTGGGAAAGAAGAAAAAATTAAGAAAAAACAAAAAGACATAGGCCTTTTCTATCAATGTCCCTAGAAAATGGCTTTGAAAAGTGGAAAAAGGAACACACAAAATGGCTGCACTGGCACATGGCCACCAAGGGCAAAGACATGGACAACAAAGAAAGAACACATGCAGATCTATGGGAAAAGCAGAGCACACTGGCTAAACAATGGCGACCGGCCACATGGCCCCCAAGGGCAAAGGCATGGATAACAAAGAACACGCAGGCCTATGGCAAAAGCAAAGCACACTGACTACAAAAAAGCCACCGGCCACATAGTCACCAAGCACAAAGGCATGGACAACAAAGAACACATGCAGGCCTATGGCAAAAACACACTGACTACAAAATGGCAACCGGTCACATGGCCACCAAGGGCAAAGGCATTGATACCAAAGAGCATATGCAGGCCTATGGCAAAACAAAGCAAACTGACTAAAAAATGTCCACCGGCCACATGGCCACCAAGAAAAAAGGCATGGACAACAAAGAACAAATGAAGGCCTATGGCAAAAAGCACACTGACTACACAAAACAAAATGGCCACCCTGCCAAATGGCATGGAGAACACAGACACAATGGTGGACTATGGCAAACACACACGCACACTGTCCACACAAAAAAGAAGCCCTCTTGACCAGAAAAGAAAGGTGGTGTGGTAAACAAAGAGGAAAACACTACCATTAATTCAGCAATGGCAAAAATAAAAATAGTCTGTCAACTTTAAAAAAAATCACCAACCACAAACATCTCAAGGCATTAAAAATGACCCCACCAAAACACTTTAACACTCTGCAGAAAAACGTAACATACAAAAAAAACAGATTTTGCATTTAATCCAAGGCCATCCCTACATCAATAGATATTTAAAAAAGAATACCACATAAGCAGTTGTTTAATGTATACCCAGTGCCTAGTAATAATAGCTGGCTAGCCGTGGCTCATGACATGGGCAGACTAAGCCCCACAGTAAAATAAACAAAATAATTGTGCAAAATTCCCAAACAACACACAAGAAAGTGGAGATAAAGTACTTTAAAAGTATTAAAACCACACCCCCAGTCCTCCCAAACCTGTGTAAACTAATTAAGTTATTGCAAAATATGCCCCTTTTGCAACTTCAGGCCACCCACAATTGAATTTAAAAATGGAAGAAAAAACAAAAAAAGGTTAAAAAAAATATAGACTGGTGCATGACCTCCATCAAACAACAAACTTATCAAATAGTTCTTTACCTTACCTAATTCCTCACAAATAAATCCTCAAAATCCAATGGTTTATGCATCAGGGATTGCAGAGAAAGAAGACAGTGATCCTTCCCTTGAAAATCCAAATAAAAAGTGACCAAGGTATGGACGAAGCACAGGGAGGAGCCTTCTGGACAGGAAGAGGAAGTTGGAGCCTCTGTGGCACTTCCTTCCTGTTGAAAAAAAAAGTAAAAACAAAAAATATGTTTCACACTAAAAAAGTAGCTGAACTATCCTTTTGGGTATAATAGTTACTCAAAAATCCAGTTTTGAGTTGAATTTTCTGCTTCTCGAGTCGAAAATACACTCGAGAAGCAACCCTCTGAACGCGACCGCTCGCGATTGCCCACATTAGAAAATGCCACTGGAAGGCTTCCTAGTGACTGAAAATCGTGCTAGGGGGTGCCAAATCTTGCTTGCGCTCACCAGCTCACTTACTGGAGCCTTATGTTGTTCCTGTTGTCATTGGGTTGCTCGAACAGGAGCAAAATTCTACCACGCGACGGTTGGTGAAATTTGGTCAGAATTCCGAGTTTCAAGTGTAACTCGGAGTGACCAAATTCCACAGAATCAAATTTTCCAATCACCCTTAGCCGAAACCTCACTTTTTAATACATATAGGTCACCTCTATAGTAGGGCCTAAAGAGCCCTTAGGGAACGGTACAGTGTATTTAAAAAGTTGGCCATATACTTTGAAGTTTTACAGATCCTGGTAGTGAACAACTCCCAAATTCATTTTTCACTGCTGTGATGCCTATCTCACCCATAGGATAACATTGGGTTACCTTATATAGGAGATAACTTGTGTCTGGGAGCAGTTAGAAATGTCGTGTTTGGTGTCTAAGGAATTGTACTTTTAAATCCTCTCTAATGGTAAAGTTGTATTTTAAGTCGTAATTCTGAAAATGGCATTTTTAAAAAGTGGCATTTTCTTGTCATAACCACTTAGAGCCTGCAGCAGTTTTTCTGGGTTGCATGACTAGTTGTAGTTGGCAGTTGGTCTTTGTGTATTCCTTTCAGACAACCACACAATAGAGGGACTGGAAAATCCAGACACATTTGTGGAGGGAAAACTCCAGAAGTTTCTTCCCCTTCAAAGCTGGCATTAGGTATACAAATGGGACCCCCAAACCCATACTTCAGTACACTACTGGGCCTGTAGATATTACAAAAGAAGTACTCCTCTGCTGTGAGAGGACTGCCATGCTGCTTGAGGCCTGCCCTGCTGTCTGAGAATTAAGGCTGGACCTGCACTCTTTATCCAAGGCATCCTGAGTGACTCCAAGGGCAAGTTAGCTGGCCTCCTGTTCTGACCTACAGAGACACAACAAGCGATAGAAGCCTCTGTAACTGCCAACCTGATCTGCTGCACTGGACCTGTCAGTGGACCTGTCTAAGCCTTTCTGTCTTCTTCTAAAGCGAGTTCCTGATCCCCAATAGTTGACTACCAGAGCATGGACCCTTGGTGGGGCATCAGTTGAGCTCATCCTGGAAGAAAAAGAGAAACACTGAATTTTTGGGCTCTTCGCAACTGCAAACAGGCCCATTCACGCCAAGATCTTGCCGTCAGCATCGACCGACAGCACAAAGCTCTGGTGAACCTGACTATTTGCGCTACAGTGACCACCAGCAATGACTGGCAATAAGAGATCTGCACTTCGTGCTACAGCATCAACAGCCCACAGTGACCGCCAACGCAAACCTCCAGCAATAACCATCAGCGACGCTTGACAGGATCTTCACGCTACAGTGACAACCGTCCACAACACCTGGGCCGTTCGTGCTACAGCGATGACCATCCACAATGCTTTTCCTGCGCCTTGTGGCCTCCTCCACCATGAACTGGAAACTTCACACTGAATTTTGAGAAGGTAACTTTTTAGCCTGACTAACCTGGTTCCTGTATCTGGCCTGTGCTCCATTGCTATCAGTCTAAACTTGTGACTTTCACACAGTCTTCCACAACCGGATAACCTTGAGTATATGAAAAAATAATGGATGGAATGCTTGAATTAATTGCAGCCACTGGTAATAACTCGGGCCGCATCTCAATCAATCGTTATTTTGCATAGGGGAAGGCATAATGCATGGTCTTTGAGTCCACAGAATCACACGGAATTAAATTAAAATTCCACCAGATTTTTGGGAATTCTGCGACGGGTGGAGTGGGAATTTTGTGCTATTTTCTTAGCCAAATTGTACCCCTACATCCAAAACTTTAGAAATTACTGCATATCACTCTGCGCCCATACCTAACATGCAGTGATTAAAGGTTTCTATCTTTGCAGAGTATGTAAAGGCACCAAGTGGTATGCAGTGGTTTCTAAACTTTAGAAACCACTGTATATCCCTCAGCATCGCCCCTTACATACTCAGCAGTATTTAAAACTTTTAATCACTGCGGAGTATGCAAAGGTGTCGAGTGAAATGCAGTGACTTCTAACTTTAGAAACTATTGCATGATTTTTAATTCCACCCCCGGAGTGGCAAACTTTTAATGTATCAGTAAATCCACATTACAAGAGAAATGTGGAATTACCGAAACTCCTCTGATTCCGCAGGCGGAATTGAAAATTCCTCCCAGGCCTAATTTGGCACACCATGCCATCTCAGTTTGGACCCAGCCATATGCAAATCAACCCTGCTCCAATTATAACAGTCTAGCCCGAACTGCCAAGCCAGGTCCTCCCCGCCCTCCTACGGGCTCATCAGCCAGGTATAACTTGGTTCCTGTGACAAGGGGTGCACGGGAACGACTTCAGGGCATACCTATCCCACTTAGGGCAACACACCAATGTATAAAAATAAGTAATGGATGAAATGCTTGAATTAATCTCAGCCATTGGTAATTACTCAGGGCGCATCCCAATTCATCATTATTTTGCACACCGTGCCACTTTAGATAACCACGAGTAGCGCTTTATGCTTTTAAGTGCTATACTTACCCTAAATATTTGAAAATGCATATCCAGTTCTACTGTTACTGTTTGAGTTTTGCATAAATACTTCATACATTGCTTCTAAGTTAAGCCTGACTGTTTTTATGCCCAATTACCAGAGGGTTAAGCACAGGTTAATTTTGTGACTTATTGTGATTCAACCTGTCAAAGGTTTGTGTCAGCGTAGACAGCTGAGGCTCTGCTGACATAAACCTGGTGATTTCCCCACCTCTAAATGGGACAGGAAGCACAATCTTGATGGGGCTGATGAAGGTAGTGTTGCGATGTTTAGAGGAAACATCATGTGACACGCCGTGTGAGGGGAAAACATGCGCAAACCCCCTCAGGCATAGATAAAGTGGTACTGTCTGACGTATGTGTCAGAAAGGACATAAAGAGCCCATGGGACTCAGCGTGGTTAAAGTGAAGACCACCACCTTTACACCTGTGTGCATGTGTCCTTTATGCAGTGTACCAGGCCCACCATGTGCACGCTACATTGGCGACGAGAGGGCCCATTTCCCCTGCATGTGCCTCGTTCAGGTTCACCGCCTATGGCAGTCTGTAGCACCCCTTTGCCAGTGTTGGAAGCCTGCCTCCTACAGCGGCCCGCACTGCCTGCAGCGGCCTGCTATTTCCGCCATTCTAGCACCTGTATCCTCAACACATAACTGCCCGCTCTGCCACTGGCAGCTGCTGCACTATTTCAGTCTGTTCCAGTGTGCCACTCCCAGCTCCTCCCAGCAGAGTGTTGATCTTGTGGTGCATGCCCAGCCTGCCAATCGGCCGTGCCTTCACTGCTCCGTGACCCAAGCACGCTTGAGTCCTGCACAGAGTGCCTCGTTTCCTGGTCAGTGGCCCCTACTCACCCTGTGGCGACCCCAGCACATGTCTCATTGCCTTGGGACCACCTCCTGTGATGGCCTAGTTATCCTCCCCTGCCTGAGGCACTAGACTTGACTGCTAAGAGGCTTCCGTGATCCAGCTGCTCTCCTCACCAGCTCAGTGCCACCACCCTACCTATGGCCCTTAGCTTTGTTACCTGAAGACCCCGAGAGGCCCTGTTGCTGCCTTCATCACTGCACTGTGCCCCCCCTTATGGCTCATATAGACAGTCCTCGCCTCCACAGCTGGTACCTGCCTCCTCACTCAAACGTTACCTTGCAGCCCTTTCAGCCCATGCTGCCTCCTAGTGCTTTGTGGCCCTCCACACCCACACCCCTGGCATGGGCGCTCTGCTCTCCAGCTACCACTTCTGCCACCACTCCTGGCCCCAGCGCAGGCCCATTCAGTGGACATTTGTGCCAGACTACTCTTCTGGCGGCTCAATGGCCTCCATCCCTGCTTTGGAGCTCTTCACAGTCACAGGACCCCCACCCTACCAGGCTGCACAATGGAAGTTGTGGGTGAAACATTTAGAGAACTATTTCGAGGCTGTTGAGATGGCCGCAGACCACAAACGCACCATGCTCTTTCATCTTGAAGGTGCTGGCATCCACAAAATCTCAAAGACAGCCGTTTAGGCGGGTCCCTCGATCAACTACACCACCCTGAAGAATGCCATCACTGGTCACTTCAAGCCATATGCCAACCCCGACTATGAGAGATTCCTTCTCCGCCAGGCTCAGCAGCACCCCGATGCCTCCGTCAATGTGTTCCACAGCCATTTGAAGCAACTAACTAGCACGTGTATTCTCCCTGCTGAGGACAACAAAGTACGAGCCCAGTTCATTCAGGGGTGTACCTCTTTCAAATTTCGAGAGCGGATCCTCCTAGAGCCCAGCATGTCTATAAGAGATATCCTGATGCTGGGGCGCTCCAAAGAACTCTCCAAGGCCTGCAATGCCTATATGAACCCCAACCAATCGACTCCCATTAAAAAAGAACCTGTCAATGCTGTCCGCAAGGAGACATGAGAGCCTAACAAGCCAAACCTAAATCGACAACCTGCACATGTGGTTGGTGTGGTGGCCTGTACCCTATCTCTGGCACCTGCCCCCACTGTGGGAAGTCCTGCAGTGCATGCTGCACGCCAAAGCACTTCTCCAAAGTGTGCCGCTAGTCCCAGAATCAATGGCCCATACCCTCATGGAAAGTGGTCAGTGATGTAGAACAACATCCAGATGAACAGACAGACAGCAACATGGATGATGACGACTCTGCAGTTGTCCACGTCATAAGAGAAATTGATCCGCTCCAGATTACCCACCAGGTGGCTCCCATGTGCCTCGTGGAGGTTCAAGGCCACCCAGTCTCGGCCCTCATAGACACCGGCGCCTCCATCAACCTGATGGCTGCGGAAGTCTATCACAGCCTTTATAACCCACCTTGCCTCTGTCACACCAGAGTACAGGTGTATGCTTTTGGCAACCGCTCACCGCTATGACTCCAGGGCATATTCCAGGCCGACCTCTCTCATGACTCTACTCACCGGAAGGCGAAGGTGTACGTGTCACAGGAGGGATCAGGGTTCCTCCTCAGCTGCTAGACGGCCCAAGAACTTAACTTAGTACAGTTTGTTTGCAGCATGCATGCCTGTGATGTGGACTGCCTCCTGAAAGACTTCACCTCTCTCTTTGATGGCATTGGTTGCCTGGTAGGCCCAGTCATACACCTGCACATTGACGAGTCCGTCGCTCCGGTGGCACTTCAACATCGAAGAATTTCTTTTCACCCCTGCCCAAAGGTGTGGACAGAACTGAAGCTTTTGGACAGAGAAGGTATCATCGAGCCGGTGAGAGGCCCCACTCCGTGGGTCTCTCTCAATGTAGTAGCAAAAAAACCAAGCAACTAAATGCCATCCGAATTTGTGTGGACATGAGGATATCTAACCTGGCAATCAAGCAAGAAAGTCATCTTACACCAACTATTGATGACATCATTGGAGAGTTGTCAGGATGGTAAACAGACATAATATCGAAACAAAAATATCGAATGGACACAATATCGAGTCTAAAATATAGAATGGACATAATATCGAATGGACATAATATAGTCGTTAAAAATATCGAAAGTAAGGTAAGTAATATCGATAGTCAAAATATCGAAGTACATAATATAGGCATTAAAAAATATCGACATTTTTAATAATATCGAATTTTTTCTAAGTGTATTGTATGTTAGTATATGTGTTAAAAGTGTATATTAGTTGTTGTAATGTATGTTTAATTTTTTAAAAGCAATGAATTTTATGTTATTTAATTTTTGCGTAATTTAATTCCGTAGCGGGTAGTGGGTTTATAGGGGAATAGGGTGGGAAGTAATTTAATTAAAATTAAGTACATATTAATAAATATTAATTGGTATTGATAATTAATTTATTGTTAATTAATTATTAATTGGTAATTAAATTTTATTAATTGGAAATTTTTTTAATTGATTAAATGGTAATTATCTTAATTCAATTAATTAAATAGTTGTAGCGGGATGTGGGTTTATAGAGGAATAGGGTGGGAAGTAATTTAATTAAAATTAAGTACATATTAATAAATATTAATTGGTATTGATAATTAATTTATTGTTAATTAATTATTAATTGGTAATTAAATTTTATTAATTGGTAAAAAAATTTAATTGATTAAATGGTAATTATGTTAATTGTATTAATTAAATAGTTGTAGCGGGATGTGGGTTTATAGGGTAATAAGGTGGGAAGTAATTTAATTGAAATTAAGTACATATTAATAAATATTAATTGGTATTGATAATTAATTTATTGTTAATTAATTATTAATTGGTAATTAATTTTTATTAATTGGTAATTTTTTAATTGATTAAATGGTAATTATGTTAATTGTATTAATTAAATAGTTGTAGCGGGATGTGGGTTTATAGGGTAATAAGGTGGGAAGTAATTTAATTGAAATTAAGTACATATTAATAAATATTAATTGGTATTGATAATTAATTTATTGTTAATTAATTATTAATTGGTAATTACATTTTATTAATTGGTATAAAAATTTATTGATTAAATGGTAATTATGTTAATTCTATTAATTAAATAGTTGTAGCGGGATGTGGGTTTATAGGGGAATAGGGTGGGAAGTAATTTAATTGAAATTAAGTACATATTAATAAATATTAATTGGTATTGATAATTAATTTATTGTTAATTAATTATTAATTGGTAATTACATTTTGATAAATGGTAATTATTATTTTTTAATTCATTAATTGGTAATTAGTGTTATTAATAATATTTATTAGTATTGATAATTAATTATTTTTTAGTAAAATATTAAAATATTACTTTCCCTACTGTTGCACTCTCTGGAGTGGGAATAGTAATTATTACCCCTACGCTATCCAACGCTTTCCCTACTGTTGCACTCACTGGAGTGGGAATAGTAATTTTTACCCCTACGCTATCCAACTCTTTCCCTACTGTTGCACTCTCTGGAGTGGGAATAGTAATTATTACCCCTACGCTATCCAACGCTTTCCCTACTGTTGCACTCTCTGGAGTTGGAATAGTAATTATTACCCCTACGCTATCCAACGCTTTCCCTACTGTTGCACTCACTGGAGTGGGAATAGTAATGTTTACCCCTACGCTATCCAACTCTTTCCCTACTGTTGCACTCTCTGGAGTGGGAATAGTAATTATTACCCCTACGCTATCCAACGCTTTCCCTACTGTTGCACTCACTGGAGTGGGAATAGTAATTTTTACCCCTACGCTATCCAACTCTTTCCCTACTGTTGCACTCTCTGGAGTGGGAATAGTAATTATTACCACTACGCTATCCAACGCTTTCCCTACTGTTGCACTCTCTGGAGTGGGAATAGTAATTTTTACTCCTACGCTATCCAATGCTTTCCCTACTGTTGCACTGTCTGGAGTGGGAATAGTAATTTTTACCCTCCCGCTATCCAACGCTTTCCCTACTGTTGCACTGACTGAAGTGGTAATAGTAAATGTTACCGTCCCGCTATCCTACGCTAAAAATATTGAATATTTTTTATAAATATTACGTTAATATATTTATGTATTAAAAAATTTAAATGTATGTTTATTTTTTTAAGTTACATTAATTATTTATTAATTTTAAAGTTATTTAAGTATTTTTAAGTATGTTTTAGTTAATTATATATATTATTTCATTAATTTTACATTACTTTTCATACATTTAAAAAATTCGATATTTTGACTGACTATATTTTTTACAACTATATTTTGGAGTCGATATTTTTGTACTTACCTGTTTGTAGATAGGGAGTCGATATTTTGGTATTCGATATTTTTACTTCGATATTGTTGTAGGTCGATATTCTTGTTATCGATATTCTGTCAGTGATCCGTCAGGATCCAAGTGGCTCCCTAAAATGACCTCTGTTCTGGCTACCACCAGATAACGCTACATCCTGATTCCTGCCCAATTATCACATTCTCCACGTACGCTGGTCTCTAGAGGTACACCCGACTGAACTCGAGCATTTCCTGTGCAGCCAATGTCTTCCAAAACATTGTGAAGAACGTTCTGCACTGCCTCCCCAGTGTGCTGAATGTGAGTAATGATATCTTGGTCCACACTTCTATGCTGGAAAAACACCTAACTCGTCTAAAAAGCGGTTTTCACTCGACTCAAGGAGCATGTGTTGACGCTCCATCGAGAAAGATTTGACTTTTGACAACATTACATCAGCTTCTTTGGTTACCAGTTCTCAGACAAAGACATCGGCCTCGATCCAGAGAAGGTGAAAGACATAAAGGATGCCCCAGCTCCCTCTTCAGTGCCCAAAGTCCGTAGTTTCCTTGGGACACTGAGGTACTGCGGATGATCCATGCAGAGTCTGACGGACATCACTGGTCCTCTCAGAGAGCTCACCAAGTCCTCCAGTCCCTAGGTGTGGGAAGAAGATCAGGAGGATGCCTTCAAGCAGACCAAGGCCGCGCTGTTGACCGATACTACTCCCGTATTCTTTGACTCTAAGCTTGTGGTAGATGCCAGCCCCAATGGGACTGGGAGCTGTCTTGGTCCAGCAACAGGAGTGCGATGAAGGGGTCCCAGTAGCCTATGCCAGCCACACGCTCACACCAACCAAGCAGCGCTATTCTCAGATTGAGCATGAAGTGATTGCCATACTGTGGGGCTGCAGGCATTTCTACATATATCTATACCGCCATCCCTTCACCATCTTCATGGATCACAAGCTGCTGATCCCTCTGTTCCGGGGGTCCTGATTCAAATCCTCCCCCTGAGGATAGAGAAGTGGATACTGCAATCGCAAGAGTTCAATTTCACAGTAGAGAACCGGCCAGGCACCCGCAAACCTGCTGACTTCCTGTCCCGCCACGCCTAACCAGCCACCCTGCCCGAGACAGCAGAGGCCCAGGAGACCGAGGACTACGTCTGTGTGATTGTAGACCTTTCCAAACCTTTCCCGATGTCCTTAGTGGAAGTAGTGGTAGCCACCAAGCATGACGACTGCCTGCAGATCGCCATCAAGGCAGCCTCTTCAGAACCCAGCCCCCTTCCTCACCACGGAAGCCAAATCAACACTCAGAGTGCTGCGCAACATCCACCAAGAACTTTCGGACACCAGGGAGGGCTGACTACTGAGAGGTCTGCGCCTAGTGCTGCCGGAATGCCTAACACAGAAAGATGCCCTCCAAGCACATGGAGCGAATCAAGGCATTGTGAAATTTAAAACCAGACTCAGGAGTAAGGTCTGGTTCCCGGAGCTAGACCAGAAGGTGGAGGCTGCTGTGCAGAAATGTCCCGTTTGTCTTTGCTACCAGTCTGCCCAACTGCCCAGCACCCGTCATCACCGAAGACCGCCCTAGTGCCCCATTGCAAAGGGACAGCATGGATTTCAGCAGCCTTCCCAACGGCGCCCACATACTAGTCATGGTGGGTGATTTCTCCCATTACCCGGAGGTCATCCCAAAGCTGGAGAAGCTCATGGCCACCCATGGCCTGTTCAAAGAAATCCGCTCAGATAATGGGCCCCCTTTTGGTGGCCATGAGTGGGCTGACTACCTGCGCTCCAGGAACACCTCGCTGGCCCCAAGCTATTGGAAAGACAGAGCGCCTGATGTGGACCCTCATGAAAGTAATCCAAATTGCAGTGGCAGAGTACACCAACAATGAGTGTGCCATATTCAGCTTCCTGTGTGTATACAGGCTCATGCCCCACTCCACAATAGCCATTCCCCCAAGCAAACTGTGTTTCGGAAAGACAATGATGGATACCATTCCCCATCATCTAGTATGGGCAGACATGGCAAATCCACTGAACCACTCTGATTCTAGAAGAGCCTGTAACAACAACTACACCTCCCCGAAACAGCGAGCTAAAGTAAGCCCTATCAAGGTAGGAGATAGAGTTCTAGTGAGAGACCGCCATCCAGGGGGCAAGTTCCGGCTACGTCAAGCTAAAGTGAGCCCTATCAAGGTATGAGATAGGGTTCTGGTGAGAGACCGCCATCCCTGTGGTAAGTTCTGGCTATCATTTGAGATTACCCCTTGGATTGTCACAGATGGTGACTGCTACACAGGGGAGCGGAGTGTGTCACCAGGAACATTTCCCAATTCAAGAGAGCCCCCCCAATTTTTCATGACTGATGCTACAGATGCTGACCCAACGGTAGACACCCTGGTGAATGGCAGATCGGACAGCAGGGATGACAGTGACAAGGACCCTGATGGCGAAGCCTGCCCAGGGAAGTGTTCCTAACTCAACTACCTGCCCAGTCACAGAACTCTTCCAGCCCACCTCTTGTGTCCAGGGACCTGAGTCAAGCTGCGGCTGGCGTGCTGGGCCTGGAAAAGTCCTTGCCTGAACACTCTGCCAGGAGTGGCCATGAGCAATAGCATCTGCGGCCCAATCCAGTGCCCTCCCAGCGGTATAATGACTTTGTGTGTGACTGAACCAGAACCATCCTGGTGGCAGTGTTCGTGAGTAATCTTGAACGTTCCACTGATAATGTAAGTTTGGGCTTTTGTTCGATTTGTTTGAAATAGCAAGCTGTTTCTGTTTTCTTTTATATTTTTTATTCCCCTGGTAAAGGAGAAATGTAGTGTTGCTATGTTTAGGGGCAACACCGTGATGTGGCACGCCGTGCAAGGGAAAAACATGCACAAATACCCACAAGCGTAGATAAAGTGGTACTGTGTGACATACGCGTCAGAAAGGAAATAAAGAGCCCGTGGGACTCGGGCATGGTTAAAGGGAAGACCACCACCTTTACACCCGTGTGCGTGTGTCATTTATTCAGTGCACTAGGCCCACGGCATGTACGTACGCTACAGTGAACAGATGGTTTATGGTGGTTCAACAGCCCCCCAAAGTCTAAATTATGACCTCAGCTATGATTTTTTTTATCCATGATTTCTCCATAATTATCAACATTCTGCGGGAAATGCTTGAAATAAAAAGAACTTAAGGCGATTAGTTTTAGACCACATTTAGAACTTTTTAACACAGTTTGGTTTATGTAGTACACAATTTAATTGATGTGGTTTGAACTTGTCTTATTGATCCTTCGGTCTCGCAAAAAATTCTTGTTTGGAGTATTTTGCTGATGCTTAATGGACAATTTCCTTTTTTTCTGCTGCAGTTTATGGTGTTCCTGAGACTTATAGACCAGGAGCTAATGGTGCAAGGAAGGAGCTCTGGTCTACGAACTGCATGCTGATTGGACGAGGGATCACTGCTTCTAAACCATTTCACACCACAGGGCTTATTTACAAGCCCCTTGCACCTTCAAGTACGTCACTTTTAATATCTTTGCTGTTATGCGTTGAGTAGTAAAGAAGTAAACCATAATATTTACCTCTACGTCTTTAACTGAATGTAAACCCTCCTCATGCTAGTTAGAGGAATTCAACATTGTATTTTGCTGCCTCTGGGATGCTTTCGGGGTTGTGAAGGGTGCGATCCCTCAGCAGAGCCAGCAATGGAATCAGCCCAGGTCCACCATTCTACCACAGTGAGGAGGAGGGGCAGGCCTGGAGTAGGCTGGTTAGTTTCCTTAGCTATGATTTGTATGACTAAGAAATGCAGATTCTAAGAGGTTTCCATTTATAAGAAAGCCTCAAACCTATGAGACACCAAAGAGGAGCTATTGCATTTATATCAAAGTAATGCAAAATCAGAACTGTGCAAAGGCTCAGTTGTTGCAGAACACGGTCCAGAGTTAGGCATCCCCCCCCCCAGTATCCGGTTATCTCCTGCTTACACAAACATCCTCGCATGGGCTACGAACCCACCACTCAGCCCAGGTTTAACACATGAATCGTAACCATTGCAGGAACTATTCAGAAATGATGTTTTCATGAGAATAATTCTTCCTGCGCAGCGGAGCCCTAGGAGATCCCTCTGTTGTACAGCATGTCAATTTAATAGCACACAAATATGCACTAGGTGATGAAGAAAGTGCTACATTCGATTAACGCTGTTATGTTTATTTCGGAAGTGGTTATGTGTCAACGACGTTGGTAGCGTTGCCTAACTTGTGTATTGCAAGAATAATAATAATAATAAACCGAGTAATTTATCTTTGCAGAAAGAGTGCCGGTCCACCTGGGGTCACGGTACGTTGAATTCATTTAATTTGAAAAGGTAAAGCCTTTTTAACTTATATTAAAAACTCAGAAGGGTTCACAACCGAGTAATGAATCCACTGCCATTCGAGGCTTTTCAAACAGAACAAAGATTGCTATCGCAGAAAAGTGTAACATTCAGCTTGTAGAGCAGCGCTGGGGTATTTAATTTTTAATTCCGCGTGACCTACATTTAGAAAACATGGCGGGCATCAAATGTAGCCGCGCAGAAGGAATCTTCGCCAGTCGATTCTCTGCAGTAGGAACAGGGAGAGTGTATGCAGCTCTGTAAGAATATGTATTTGCTGCTTCATTTGTCTGAACACTAATTTGTATTCCAGTAAATTACATTTCAACGTGTTTTTGTTACTTGAAGCGTGCTTCAGGCACAAAGTTGTAATGCTATTAAACAAAATGATAATTGGAGGGCAACATGCTAAGTTTAACATGTAAATCTGAAATCATAAATACGTTTCATCATAAACAGGAAAAAAACACTAAAAATGGGGTATTTCTTTTTAGGTTTCTTTAGATACAGCATCGGTTATTAGTTGCCAATAATTAATTACCACTGCTCTAAAAGCATAAAATATAAATAATCTCATACCTGAACTGCTATGTAGAGGTACAAGTCTGCGGATTGGGACAGTAGGTTGCTGCTTGCAGTCCTTGTGAATTACTGAGCAATCTCTATGATTCAACTAATCAGTCCACTGATTTATTAAGTATGCTTTTAGCTTTTACTAGCATGGATTGTTGTTGTCCTTTCAATGAAGATTCGCAAAATTAGACATAATTTGTGTCAAAGTGTGTGTAAAGTCACTTCTATTTATGACATTAGCTGGTCAATGATGGGGTTGTGACTTCATCTGCTCTTATAACTTAGTGCAAAGGTGCTTATCTGTAGTTTTTCTGGCTCCATGCATCTCTTAGTAGAGTGCATTGGCTATCTAGCTACCTACCTACCTACCTACCCACCTACCCACCTACCTACCTACCTACCTACCTACCTATCTATCTATCTATCTATCTATCTTGATAGATAGATAGATAGATAGATAGAGATAGATAGATAGATAGATAGATAGATAGATAGATAGATAGATAGATAGATAGATAGATAGACGGGCAGACGGACAGACGGACAGACAGACCACCCAGTGACAGCCGCCACTTTGTAGTTATAGTTAGAATCTCATTTCCATAGGAAATGCATTTTTTGTGTTGCTAACAACTTTGGCGCTGTTTGACTCTCCATGAAACATTTTTTGAAAAGTGCTCTTTTTTGCCTAGTTTGCCCATACATACAAGGTGATCCGTCAAGAGAAAAACGGGGGTCTCACAACACATTTTCCCCATTCATTTCCCTATAGAAACTTTAGACACAGCCTAAGCCGCTGAATGGATTTACAACAAATTTGGTAGAAAGCTAGATCTAGGTCCAGAAATAATGCTTTTTGTGTTTTGGTGTAAATCCGTTCAGCAGTTTTTGAGCAATTAATGCACAAAAAACGATGTATATCTAGAGACATGGAGGCTTTGCGGATCCCAACACATCTCACACTAAAATCTGATTGGCTGCCACCACCTCAATCTGTAAGTGTTGACAGCCATCTTAGGCCTTGGGACTCAGTCCGAGTCCTAAAAAAACAACAAAAAAGACACAAGGTGGATGGGTAGGAATACACTGACCCCCTAGATCCAGTGGTGGGTTCCCAGAGGGAGTCTCCCGCACTTATTTGCTTTCAAGCTCCCTGGCTGGGCCAGGTCTCAGGGGGGATCAAATATTTATTTATATTTTAGGGGGGCTTGCGTGGACCTCTCCCCAGGCTGATTATGTCCCTGGGGACCCCATCCCCCAGGGCTATTTTCTGGTGGGGGCACGTGGCCCCCCGGGGCCTGGCCATTTGTAAAGGGGGAGGGGGACACAACCCCCCACTGTCAGGACCGGCCCGTTTAGCGTTAGGAAACGTTTAGGGGATCGCATGGCAGGGTGTAAGATCCCCTGTTGCCTGTATTCTCGATTGCGCAGAGCAATTCCTGTGAGGCAGGTGGCTGTTCTGCTTCGTTCGCTAGCCTCGTTCAGGATGCGGAATTCCAAGATGGCCGCTCGAGAGGTTGAGCGGTTGCCGGTCTAGTGTATCGGCAAGTTTATTCTCCACAGCTGCTTGGCGCGCGCTATCTAATAGTGCTGCGCACTTCAGCTGTAGTTTCAGTTGGAAAAGGCAGCATTTCTAGATTTCGCTGCTTTCTTTGGATTCTTGAACACTAAGGCGACATTCTCTGGAGGTCTCGACTGACGCTCCAGCCCCGGACAAGCCTCGAGGAAGGAGACGCTAGAAGTATAAAGTGAACCTCCGAATTTCCCACATCTATTTCGTGAGTACAGACAGTGGTGGTTCAGGGAGAGAAGTTCGTTTCTGGAGAATAGCAAGTAAGTTCTCTCAGGACTTTACATAACTTGCTATTAGCTCGCTATTTATAACCTACAAGGACAGTATATTCAACCTATGCCTCTAGTACAAGGTATATAAGAACTCTCAGAGAATACCAACTATTAGAGCTTACAGAGTACTTAGAGAAAAGACTGGAAGAGAGGCAACTCTCAGTATCAGGCTGCTTAGGCGTGAAAGTCTAGTGCACGACAAGTTTGCAAGAGCGAGACATAGCTACTGGAGATTCCATATATACATTTCATCTTAATAAGAATACATGCATGTAGGTATGGTTATATTATATATATATAGATATACTTATAATAGTACTTACCATCTGGAGAAACGCTCTGTATTCTGAAAGACAAGAAGAAGAAGAACATTAAGATTCAATTCAAAGGACGTGAAGAGTTTAATTATAAGACAGACATAAGCTCGCGTTTTTTGAAATACAGGTAACAGGACTTTAGTAAGAGAGGTAGTTTAATTTGGGTTAGTTTTAGAATTACATGTGTGCTTTTCGTTACAGGAGAATACAGTAAATGCGCAACCGTAAGGAAGGTGCAGAACAAGATCCTTATTTTCAAATAAACACACATAGAAAGCAGCAAACCACTGTAGACGGACAGGTAATTAAGAAAGGTGCTAGAAGTGGGTTGTCAGAGAGCATTTGTAGGTGTTACATGTTGTCTTTGTTTGCAGGATATCTTGAGGAGCACGACTCGAGACCAGTCCAGAAGAAGTGAAGCAGTGGCAGTCTCTCTTTTCTTCCAACTCCCCTTTCCCCCTCTTCGCTGCTCGTGAGCTTAGAATCTCGCGGTAGTGGAGTAGGGGATTGAGGAATTACCTTCTGCTCCCGTGGAAAATCAAGGTTCAGGTTTTGGTACTTGACAGATTGAAGTGCCAGCGCCCTAACTTCCACCTGAGCAGAATGGCCGAGGGAATAGATATAAAGGCATTAGCATCAGTGTTAGATAGCATACAAAGACAGTTGAGTGAAACTATGGAAGAGAATAAATCTCTTAGAGAAGAGGTTAGGAAGTCTAACCAAGAAGCCCTCAATCTACGCCAAAGATTTGAAGAAATTTCTGTTGGCCCGAACCCAGTGAATAAAGAGAATAAATCATCATCCTTTACTCCTGCCCCATCGGCGGCGGAGTTAACAACTCAGGTCATCCATGCCATTTCACCCACAATTCCATTAGCAGCTCCCGAAAGATTTAGTGGGGATCCACATAAGGCCCAGATTTTTCTTACTCAGTGCTCTTTACATTTTTTATGTAGGCCTATAATTTTTAAGGAAGATCAGTCCAAGGTGGCCTTCGGATTGTCCTATCTGAGCGGTGATGCTGCAGCCTGGTCTATGCCTCTGGTGAATAATAATGATCACATTTTGTATGAGTTTGAAGAATTTAAAAAATAATTTTTGCGAATCTTTGACAGATGATCCATCTCTCAAACAACTGACAATGAACTTCTAGATTTGAAGCAAGGAAATTGGGAACTGGTAGCTTATTTAGCTCAGTTTAATAAGCTCATTGTAGAAACCAATTGGCCAGAAGCTAAGAGAGCCGCCATCTTCTATAGAGGATTGAAGGACGAGTTAAAGGATGGGTTGGCCCAAATTCCCCGTAGACCTACAGAAATTTCTGAGTTGATTGATTTAGTTCTTCAGATAGACCAACGTCAAGCTGAAAGAAGAGGTGAACGTCGCAGGGAAGTGAGAAACTTTCCACCTCGATTCGACAGGATGAAGTCTGATAACCCTAGATTTAAGGAGACTGTTCCCGAAGAAGAGCCTATGCAAATTGGGTCAATTCGAGGTCCTTTGTCCAAAGAAGAGCGAGAAAAGAGACGGGCAGGCAAGCTTTGTATGTATTGTGGTGCCTCTGGACACTTCGTTAAGGAATGTCCTAAGAAACCCAAGAACAATTCTTGGGTAAAAGACAGGCTCCACCAGTAGAAAGAGTTGCCCTGGTGGAAGCGAATAAGAAGTCAACTTCAGAGGCTCAACTTCTCGCAAATACCTTGCAATCATCTGCCCCTCATTTAATCATTTCTGGTTTGATAAAATTCGGAAACTCAATGGTGGATAAGATTTCTGTAATGATTGATTCTGGGGCAACAGGGAATTTTTGCGACATTGGATTTGCCAAATCATTAGGAATCGAATTTCTCAAGAAAGAAAGACCAGAGTCTGTGCGAGCAGTTGATGGAACCAATCTTTCTTCAGGTCCCATAGTACATGACACAGAAGAAATTTCCTTGAAAGGGCCTGGTCTTCATGTAAGTGTCTTGAAGTTTAGTCTTATTGACGCTCTTCAGTTCCAGCTCATTTTGGGATTACCTTGGCTCACCGAACATAATCCTAAAATTGATTGGGCCAAAAGGTCGATTGTAATGGATTCTGATTATTGTAAGAAGCACTGTCATGACTGGTGCAGTAGGGAGCATTACACCTCTCAGCCAATGCTTTTGGCTAGTCAGACTGGGTCCATTTGTACTTTGGAGGTTCAAGAAATTCCAAGTGAATATTTGGATTTGGCCTCAGTCTTTGATGAAAGAGAAGCCAAGAAATTACCCCCGCATCGGGATTACGATTGCAAGATTGAATTGGAGCCAGGTGCTTCATTGCCTTGCATTCGGATTTACGCCCTCTCTGAAGTGGAAAATCAACATTTAAAGGAATATGTGGAGCAATACTTAGCCAACGGATTTATCCGTCCGTCTCAGTCACCAGTCTCCTCTCCACTCTTTTTTATTCCTAAGAAGGATGGCAAATTGAGAACGTGTATAGACTATAGAGCCCTTAACCTAGTCACTAAAAAGAATCGATACCCTCTGCCCTTAATATCAGAGTTGTTGGATCAGGTAAAGGGAGCAAGAGTGTACACCAAATTGGATTTACGAGGAGCATACCATTTGGTGCGTATGGCCGAAGGCGACGAGTGGAAAACAGCTTTTCGTACGCGACTGGGGTTGTTCGAATATCAAGTCATGCCATTCGGTTTGTGCAACGCCCCGACTGCATTCCAACACTTCGTCAATAATGTGTTGAAGGAATTTTTGGATCGTTTCGCTGTGGTGTACATAGATGACATTCTCATCTTTTCGGCCAACACAAAGGAACACATTCAGCAAGTGCGAGCAATCCTCAGCAAGTTGTTGGAAAACCTGTCAAATTGGAGAAATGTGTTTTTCACTCTACTCAGGTGGAGTTTTTGGGGTTTGTGCTGACCCCTGAAGGTGTCTCCATGGATGATGCAAAGGTGAAGGCAATTCAAGAATGGCCGTCTCTGGGAAGTGTGAAGGAGATCCAAAGTTTCATCGGTTTTGCCAATTTTTACAGGCGCTTCATTCTCAACTTCTCGGAAAAGGGGAGCCCGCTCACTCGGTTGTTAAAGAAAAAGGCAAAATTTGAGTGGAATGATGAGACGGAGGAAGCCTTTCAAGGATTAAAGAAGATCTTTATCTCTGCTCCTGTGCTTCTACATCCAAATCCTGAAGAACCTTTTTTTGTGGAAGCTGATGCATCCAATTTAGCGATTGGAGGAATCCTCTCGCAGAGACACAGTAGCACCGGTCAACTTCATCCAGTGGCCTTCCGGTCTCGAAAACTGACTGCTGCCGAGATTAACTACTCCATTGCACATAAGGAGCTGTTGGCTGTCAAAGATGCCTTTCTAGAGTGGCAGCGTTATTTGTTGGGGGGCAAAACATGAAGTAACTGTGTTTACAGATCATCGAAATCTTCAATTTTTAAAATCTGCTCGCACACTTACCCCCAGACAATTGAGATGGTCTTTATTTTTCGCAGACTACAATTTTGTCTTGACATACAAGCCTGGATCTGCAAATGGTAAGGGTGACGCCTTATCTCGATTAGGCATTGGAGAAGAAGAAAGAGTGGTTGAGAAGGGTTTGATAATTCCATCAGAAAAGATAATTGGAACCATTCTGTATCCAGAATTTGAGAACAAATTGATGAATTCTCTTTCCAGGGAAGAGCTGAGTGAATGGGTCAAAGAAGGAAATGAAAGAGAAATAAGGAATGGGAAACCGTATTTCAAAGGACTTCTTTTTGTTCCAAATGATGAACTTCGGAAGTTGGTAATTCGACATTTTCATGATGGGTTGTTGGCAGGCCACAAGGGAGTCAAGAAGACGTTGGAATTGATTCAGCGAGAATTTTGGTGGCCGGCAATGGAGGCTCAGGTGGGACAATATGTGGCTTCCTGTGAGTTGTGCATTAAAGGAAAACCTTCTAGAAGAGCTCCACAGGGGTTGTTGCTTCCTTTGCCCCCAGCTCCTTATCCGTGGCATACAGTTTCCATGGATTTTATTGTAGACCTTCCTTCTAGTCAAGGGTTCACCACCATTTGGGTGGTGGTTGATCATTTCACTAAGATGAGCCACTTTGTTCCTTTGAAATCAATTCCCAATGCTACACAGTTATCCATTCTGTTCACCCAGCATGTAGTTAAGGCTCATGGAATTCCCAAGATTGTTATCTCTGATCGGGGTCCTCAGTTCGTGACACACTTCTGGAGATCTTTTTTAAAGAGATTGGATGTTGACTCTCGTTTGTCTACTAGTTTCCATCCGGAGACTGATGGGCAAACGGAGAGAGTTAATCAAGAACTGGAGCAATATTTGCAATTGTTCTTGATGGATCATGAGGGGGAATGGCCTAGTTTAATTTGGGCAGCTGAATTTGCTTATAATAATGCTGAGCATTCCTCTACTGGTTTCTCTCCCTTTTATTTGAATTCAGGCAGACACCCAAACACGTTGGTAGGGAAGCAAGAGAGTGATTCCCCAGCAGTAGAATCAGTGGTTCAGGGTCTACAAAGGGCTTATCAGGTAGCTACCAACAATTTGATTGCAGCTAAGATTTCCTACAAGAAGCAGGCAGACAAGAAGAGGCGTCCTAACTCAATATATGAACAGGGAGACTTGGTTTGGATTTCTACTTGTAATATGCGCTTGAAGGGAAATCGAAAATTCGAGCCTCGATTTGTGGGTCCCTTTCGAGTAGAGAAAATGGTGAATCCAGTGAGTGTCAAGATTCGACTCCCTCCTAAGTTAAAGATACATCCAGTTTTTCATGTTTCTCTGCTCAAAAGAAATCCATCCAATTTGAGATCCAAGGGGCCGCCTACTTCCATTAAAGTTCAGTCAGAAGAAGAGTTTGAGGTAAAACGAATTCTAAATTCCAAGATTAAGAAAGGAGAATTGTATTATTTAGTGGACTGGAAAGGTTATGGCCCAGAGGAGAGATCATGGGAACCTAAGACAAATGTTCATGCACCTAGATTGGTCAGAGAGTTTCACAGAACTTACCCACATAAACCCAAGGGAGATGAGAGGGGGGTTTTGGTGGGAGGTACTGTCAGGACCGGCCCGTTTAGCGTTAGGAAACATTTAGGGGATCGCATGGCAGGGTGTAAGTGTCATGGGCGCTGTCTCGAGCGTGCTTATCCAGTCAGCCGCTATGCGTCGGGATTCTAACTCTGTCCTCGGCGACAGACAACGAAAGCACAGCGGTGAACTACAGTTCCCAGAGAGCTCAGCGACCTGACGCATGACGCAGCGCGTAACCGCCCATATAGGAAGTGGCGGCACCCGCGAGAGCGTCGGAAATTCTTCGTCCTTCTGTATCGGCGTTTCCAGGAATCGTAGCGGTAAGGGTGCTATGCACCAAATGCCCTTAGTTTTCTGCCTGTATCCTCAATCCAGAATTAGGTTGTGCCTTACTCTGTTGGGGAGCCTCTCCTGGCTCATGCAGAGTGAAGGCTCTCTGTTGTTGAACTAACTTCAACCTGCCTGCCTTGCCGACAGGTTACCGGCGTTCTGCAACTTGGCAGTGACTTCCTTACAGTCACGCAGGGACTCAAGGCTCTTGCTCAGAAACCTTCACGCTTGGCTCATTTACTTTTCCTTTTGCTCCTTACTCAAAAGAAGCAGGAGTGATTACTGCATTACTGAATAATATTCTAATTTATGTTTATCTGGACTCGGATATGTTGGTGACGTAACCTTCCTATGGCTGAATCAAGAACCTATTTGATAATCACACAAATATATCTATATATCTATAGTATCAGTATGTTCTGCTGAAGTAGACTTTATTTTCTGCTTGTTTTTCTGGCTCTATTTAACAGGGTTACACTGAGTGGTATGGGACTACGCTCTATCCCGGTGAAGTATAGTGGAGTCTAGAAAGGGTAGGTTCAGAATACATACTTCTTTGTGTATTGTCAAAAGGTGGTACACACCTTCCGTTGCTTTTTGTGTACTTGTGGCATGTGTGCAAAGCTTGGTTTTGTTCTATGTTTCCCTCACTACAGCCTTAAGCGGAGCAACTGGTACTACTACCGCACAACACGTACTTGACAGAAGGTTCTCATATCAAACGTGTCCTTTTTATTTGTTACAGGTATTTGGAATGTGCATGGTTTTGTCTGCTCTGTATTGTTTTGTTAGGAAGAGAGCACGAGACGGTATTTACTATTGTTGTTATCATTTCAGGTCTCCCTCCCTGCCATTCCCTTCCTTTCCTTCCCTCACTTGATCCTCCCTTTGACCTTGGCCATTAAGGCTATCAAGGCTGGGGTATATCAAGGGGTGGACCCTTCTGAGCATCAAACCGATCCTGAGGACAGTCAAATCTGACAGAATTTCCGACCCAAGAATAATTGTCCTCCCGGTCGGGTTGTGCTGGAATGGCCACTCTTGATGATATACTGGCCGTTCTCGCAACAGTGCAGGCTGAGTTGGTTGCATCCCGTCAGGAAACAGCGGACCTAACAGCCAGGGTAGAAGGGATGCAAAGAAACCCTTTTAACGTGGGGGTGCAGGCGACAGTACCTACTAACGCCATAGTAGTAGAAATACCTGTCTCAATACCGCTAGCCACACCAGAGCGGTTTTACGGAGAATCAAGTAAGGTCCAAGTATTCCTAACTCAAGTTATGCTCCATTTTTCGTGTAAGCAGAAATCATTCCCCACCAATCAGGCGAGAGTAGCCTTTCTTATTTCGTATTTGGCTGGTGATGCAGCACAATGGGCAGTGCCCTTAGTAAGCAGAAATGATCCCCTTCTCCATGATTGGGAGGCATTCAAAGTAGAGTTTCTGAAGGTATTCGATAGACGAGCTGAATCCTTTACCGCCGACAGGGAATTACTGGAACTGAGACAAGGCAATAAAGACCTGTTAGTATACCTGAATGCATTTAGGAGACTAGTTGCAGAAACTAAGTGGCCAGAGGCCAAACAAGCCTCACTCTTCCACCAGGGGTTAAGAGAAGAGCTTAAAGATGTGATTGCCCAAATAGACCCACAACCCACTACCTGTGAGGATCTGATAAATCTGGTGCTACGACTTGATCACAGATTAAGTGAGCGAAAAGGGGATCACAAAAGGAAGGAAAGAGGCATACCTACAGTCGAAAGACAAAGAACCACAGAGACAAACAGTGCTTTCGGGGTAGAACCCATGGATATAAGTACCATACGAGCCGCATTAACTCCAGCGGAAAAAGAAGTCCGGCGTAAACAAGGCCTTTGTTTATACTGCGGCAAAAAAGGCCATTTTGTCCAAGAATGCCCGGTGAAACCCAAGACCAATCGCTTCCGTAGTAACCGAAAAGCCACCGCTGCGGTGGATTTGGTATCGGAAAACTAGACGACTCAAAGAAAGAAGAAGGGGTTTCTTGGAGTCGGATACACCTCCCTTCCTTACGGAATAACGAACCAGGGGCGCAGGGGCATTTATTTATCAATGTACAACTGTTTCTTCAAACAGAGTGGACACCGGCTTCTGCCATGATTGATTCCGGTGCCACAGGCATATTCATGGATATAGACGAAGCCAAACGCAGGGGTATACGCTTAGTACCTAAAGACACGCCAGAAGAAGTATATGCAGTAGATGGGAGGAGACTAGAGACTGGACCCATAGGGTATAATTCCGAAGACTTGGAGGTTCAATACGGAGACACTCACAGAGAGCGCATAACTTTCAACATCATACGTGCTCCCCAGTATGGGATTATACTGGGTTTACCATGGTTGCGCAAACACAACCCGGACATCAACTGGATAGCCAAGACGGTACAAATGAACTCACCTTATTGTTCAGAACATTGTCAAGCGGTATCAGAAGGACCCGCTACCGCCTTGGCCTTGGGGATGAGCATAGCCACTGCAGCTGAAAAAGACATTCAGCTACCGTCAACGTACCGGGACTATGCTGAGGTCTTCAACGACGTTCAAGCAGAAGTATTACCTCCCCATAGACAGTATGACTGTCAAATCGATCTCGTTCCAGGGGCAGTTGTACCAAGCGGGCGACTATATGCATTGACGGAGCCTGAAAATCTCCACCTTAGAACATATTTAGACAAATACCTGGAATTGGGGTTCATTCGTCCATCAAAGTCACCTGCGGCTTCCCCGCTTTTCTTTATACCAAAGGCTAATGGCGAGCTCCGCGCCTGCCTAGACTTCAGAGCGTTGAACGCAATAACAGTGAAGAACCGCTACCCCTTACCCCTAATTCCGGTATTACTTGAACAAATAAAAAAGGCAAAGATATATACAAAGTTGGACCTCAAGGGAGCCTACCATTTGGTTCGAATGAGAAAGGGCGACGAGTGGAAGACGGCGTTCAAAACCAGGTACGGGTTGTATGAATACTTAGTCATGCCTTTTGGATTGTGTAACGCCCCAGCGGCGTTCCAATATTTTTTGAACGACGTCCTGCGAGAAATCCTAGACCATTATGTTGTGGTCTACATAGATGATATCCTCATCTATTCTGAGAATGAGCACATTCATATACAACATGTTAAGTCCGTGCTACGGATCCTACAGAAACACCACCTGTTCTGCAAATTAAGCAAATGTGAGTTTCACGTCACAACAGTGGAATTCCTCGGAGTAATGCTCACTCCATCGGGACAAGAAATGGCTGAAAGAAAGATCACTGCCGTAAAAGATTGGCCTCTTCCCCAGAATGTGCGAGATGTGCAGTGTTTCATCGGTTTCGCGAATTTCTACCGGCGGTTCATACACCAGTTTTCAAATCTGGTTGCACCCATAACCAAGTTGTTGAGAAAAGCACAGAAATTCGAGTGGAACCAAGAAGCTCAGGAGGCTTTTCTCGCCCTGAAAACAGCCTTTGTAACTGCTCCCATCTTAACTCATCCAGATCCAGACAAACCATACATTGTGGAGGCAGATGCCTCAGATGCGGCTTTGGGAGCCGTTTTATCACAGCGACACTCGTCTACTGGACAAATCCATCCGGTGGCTTATATGTCGAAAACACTAAACGAGGCTGAGAGGAACTACAACATCGCCAAAAAAGAGCTCTTGGCCATCAAGAATGCCTTTATGGAGTGGAGACACTTTTTAATGGGAGCCAAGCATGTGGTCACAGTGTATACTGACCACAGAAACCTGCAATTCATGACAGCCGCTAGGCATCTTACCCCTGTCAGCTCAGATGGATGTTATTCTTTTCCGAATATCAGTTCATAATCACATACAGACCTGGATCAGAGAACAGAAAAGCAGACGCACTCACCAGACAGACGACAACCAAGGAACCGGAAAACTTAACGGAACAATCCATTATAGACCCCACTAAGGTACTTTGTGCAATACAACCCGATACCTTTCTAAAGGAACTCCTCAAGGGTCTTAACACCTTTTCGTGGAGAACATGGCTAAGGAGCCACACCGAATGGCCAGTAAGGAATGGGTACCCGATGAATCGAAATCGCCTTCTAGTACCTACAGTGAAATTGAGGAAACAAGTGTTCCACTGGTGTCACGAACTACCTAGTGCAGGACATAATGGGGTGGAAAAAACAGTGGATCGCATAAACAGACAATTTTGGTGGCCCTCAAGGATTGGGTTAAATCCTGCGAAATCTGTGCAAAGATGAAATCCGATCACCTACGACCACAAGGATTATTACAGCCTCTCCCTACTCCCAGCGGACCTTGGGAGAGCATCTCATTGGATTTCATTGTCGGATTACCACCAGATAAAGGAAACACCGCTATTCTAGTAGTCATAGACTATTTAACAAAGATGGGTCACTTTGTGGCTTGTCCACAGGTACCTTCAGCAGGCCAACTTGCAACGATACTCATGAAACAAGTCGTCCGGTTACATGGGTTGCCAAAGACCATTGTATCTGATAGGGGTTCCCAGTTCACGGCTCAGTTCTGGAAGAAGTGGTGTTCCTCACTACACATAACCACGGCCTTGTCCACAAGTTTCCACCCACAAACCGATGGACAAACCGAGTGCCTAAATCAGACGCTCAAACAATATTTGCGTTGTTACGTAGACAATAGCACAGAGGAATGGGTGGATTATCTTTGGCTCGCTGAAATCGCATATAACAGTGCCACCCACAGTTCCACGCACACCTCTCCATTCTATTGTACCTATGGATACCACCCAAGGTTTCTTCCCTTCATCCATCCTACGGAAAATACCAAGCTCCCAGAAGTATCCAAGAGAGTGGCTTACATCCAAAAAACACTGGTAAACACACAGGAATACTTGAAGGCAGCAAAAGCCAAGTACAAAAGCACAGCTGATAAACACAGAAGACCTGGACCCTTGTACAAAAAAGGAGACCAGGTGTGGTTGTCTACCAAGAATATACGCTTTAAGAAACACAGTGTGTTTAACCCCAGATATATCTTACCTTACAGGATCAATAGATGCATTAATCCAGTGACAATGAAACTGAATTTACCTTCACATCTACGAATCCACCCAGTGTTTCATGTATCCTTATTGAAACCATCCAATACACATGTGAGGAAGCTGCCACCTCCTCTGTTGGTCAATGATGATACAGAGTATGAAGTAAAGGGTATACTCGATTCGAGATGGCGTGGTCGCAAACTTTGGTACCTGGTAGCCTGGAAAGGTTACGGCCCAGAGGAGAATTCCTGGGAATCAACAACCGGGGTACACGCACCCAGACTAGTGTCTTCCTTTCACAGGAAATACCCACAGAAACCAGCCCCACTAGCGCGCTCTCGTTAAAGAGGGGATGTACTGTCATGGGCGCTGTCTCGAGCGCGCTTATCCAGTCAGCCGCTATGCGTCGGGATTCTAACTCTGTCCTCGGCGACAGACTACGGAAGCACAGCGGTGAACTACAGTTCCCAGAGAGCTCAGCGACCTGACGCATGACGCAGCGCGGAACCGCCCATATAGGAAGTGGCGGCACCCGCGAGAGCGTCGGAAATTCTTCGTCCTTCTGTATCGGCGTTTCCAGGAATCGTAGCGGTATCGGTAAGGGTGCTATGCACCAAATGCCCTTAGTTTTCTGCCTGTATCCTCAATCCAGAATTAGGTTGTGCCTTACTCTGTTGGGGAGCCTCTCCTGGCTCATGCAGAGTGAAGGCTCTCTGTTGTTGAACTAACTTCAACCTGCCTGCCTTGCCGGCAGGTTACCGGCGTTCTGCAACTTGGCAGTGACTTCCTTACAGTCACGCAGGGACTCAAGGCTCTTGCTCAGAAACCTTCACGCTTGGCTCATTTACTCTTCCTTTTGCTCCTTACTCAAAAGAAGCAGGAGTGATTACTGCATTACTGAATAGTATTCTAATTTATGTTTATCTGGACTCGGATATGTTGGTGACGTAACCTTCCTATGGCTGAATCAAGAACCTATTTGATAATCACACAAATATATCTATATATCTATAGTATCAGTATGTTCTGCTGAAGTAGACTTTATTTTCTGCTTGTTTTTTCTGGCTCTATTTAACAGGGTTACACTGAGTGGTATGGGACTACGCTCTATCCCTGTGAAGTATAGTGGAGTCTAGAAAGGGTAGGTTCAGAATACATACTTCTTTGTGTATTGTCAAAAGGTGGTACACACCTTCCGTTGCTTTTTGTGTACTTGTGGCATGTGTGCAAAGATTGGTTTTGTTCTATGTTTCCCTCACTACAGCCTTAAGCGGAGCAACTGGTACTACTACCGCACAACACGTACTTGACAGAAGGTTCTCATATCAAACGTGACCTTTTTATTTGTTACAGGTATTTGGAATGTGCATTGGTTTCGTCTGCTCTGTATTGTTTTGTTAGGAAGAGAGCACGAGACGGTATTTACTATTGTTGTTATTATTTCAGGTCTCCCTCCCTGCCGTTCCCTTCCTTTCCTTCCCTCACTTGATCCTCCCTTTGACCTTGGCCATTAAGGCTATCAAGGCTGGGGTATATCAAGGGGTGGACCCTTCTGAGCATCAAACCGATCCTGAGGACAGTCAAATCTGACAGTAAGATCCCCTGTTGACTGTATTCTCGATTGCACAGAGCAATTCCTGTGAGGCAGGTGGCTGTTCTGCTTCGTTCGCTAGCCTCGTACAGGATGCGGAATTCCAAGATGGCCGCTCGAGAGGTTGAGCGGTTGCCGGTCTAGTGTATCGGCAAGTTTATTCTCCACAGCTGCTTGGCGTGCGCTATCTAATAGTGCTGCGCACTTCAACTGTAGTTTCAGTTGGAAAAGGCAGCATTTCTAGATTTCGCTGCTTTCTTTGGATTCTTGAACACTAAGGCGACATTCTCTGGAGGTCTCGACTGATGCTCCAGCCCCGGAGAAGCCTCGAGGAAGGAGACGCTAGAAGTATAAAGTGAACCTCCGAATTTCCCACATCTATTTCGTGAGTACAGACAGTGGTGGTTCAGAGAGAGAAGTTCGTTTCTGGAGAATAGCAAGTAAGTTCTCTCAGGACTTTACATAACTTGCTATTAGCTCGCTATTTATAACCTACAAGGACAGTATATTCAACTTATGCCTCTAGTACAAGGTATATAAGAACTCTCAGAGGATACCAACTATTAGAGCTTACAGAGTACTTAGAGAAAAGACTGGAAGAGAGGCAACTCTCAGTATCAGGCTGCTTAGGCGTGAAAGTCTAGTGCACGACAAATTTGCAAGAGCGAGACATAGCTACTGGAGATTCCATATATACATTTCATCTTAATAAGAATACATGCATGTAGGTATGGTTATATTATATATATATATATACTTATAATAGTACTTACCATCTGGAGAAACGCTCTGTATTCTGAAAGACAAGAAGAAGAAGAACATTAAGATTCAATTCAAAGGACGTGAAGAGTTTAATTATAAGACAGACATAAGCTCGCGTTTTTTGAAATACAGGTAACAGGACTTTAGTAAGAGAAGTAGTTTAATTTGGGTTAGTTTTAGAATTACATGTGTGCTTTTCGTTACAGGAGAATACAGTAAATGCGCAACCATAAGGAAGGTGCAGAACAAGATCCTTATTTTCAAATAAACACACATAGAGAGCAGCAAACCACTGTAGACGGACAGGTAATTAAGAAAGGTGCTAGAAGTGGGTTGTCAGAGAGCATTTGTAGGTGTTACATGTTGTCTTTGTTTGCATGATATCTTGAGGAGCACGACTCGAGATCAGTCCAGAAGAAGTGAAGCAGTGGCAGTCTCTCTTTTCTTCCAACTCCCCTTTCCCCCTCTTCGCTGCTCGTGAGCTTAGAATCTCGCGGTAGTGGAGTAGGGGATTGAGGAATTACCTTCTGCTCCCATGGAAAATCAAGGTTCAGGTTTTGGTACTTGACACCCTCTCCAGGTCATTTTCTGGGGCCCAACTACATTGCAATGGAGAGGTAGGGCACGCGGCCACCTCTCCAGGCGAATTTCAGCCCCAGGGACAACATTTCCCAGGGCCTGGCCGTACTTGAAAAGGGGGAAGGGGCACGCATTCCCCCCTCCTGGGCTGATTTCAGCCCCAGGGACGCCATCCACTGGGGCCGGCCGAATGTCTAATGGGGGAGTGGGCTCTCGGCTCGCACCTCACCTCCCTGAACCATTAATGGCTCCGGAGACCCTATCCCCCAGGGATGGCTCATAAACTATGTCCCAGGGTGGCACACTCGAGACATAGCTATTTCCCTGCCTGTACTGGCAGGGAAACCTGTGTTTGCTCTGCTTGGTGGGAGGAAATTCAAATCTCCGGGAGAGCAAACACCAGTCTGCTTCCTGGGGGAAAAAGGCTCCTGCCCGCTGGGTGTGGACTTTCATCTGTTTCCCTGCCCACACTGTAGTGGGCAGGGAAACAGTTGAAAAGATTGCTCCCGCACGCAGGGACCAGAATTATTAGTTGATCCCTGCATGCGGGAGCAATGTCGGCTCCCATTACAAGTGGGTAGCCAGCTGGGGCTGTGGGAGCCTTGGGGCTCCTCCCGCAGCCCCGTTAGTGTGGTGAATGCCCTATGTGGGCACCAGGGCACCCCTCTTTGTTTGGTAGGCCCAGGTGAATAGGGTCACTGGGGCCGCAATTGGCCCAAGGAGTGGGGCCACATGCCCCCTCCATCCTGCATATGATGCTGGGCTGCAGGGGATGGGGTCTCTGTGGCTGAAATTGGCCCAGGGAGGTTGACAGTATGCCCCCTCCCCCTTAAATATGTTGCTGGGGATGGGGTCCCCAGGGCCAAAAGTGGCCCAAGTAGGGGTGCCTCATGTCCCCTCCCCCTAAATCATTGCGCCAGGCCCCAGGACGTGGGATTACTGGGGCCAAAATCAGCCTGGGAGAGGGGCTGCATGCCCCCATCCCCTTAATTTTAATTAGTTGTCCTGGGTGATGTGGTCCCCAGGGCCTTTTTAAGGCTCGGTGAGGGGGGCAGCACAACCCCTCCCCTTTAATTTTAATAGTGGCCCTGGGGTATGGGGTCCCCAGGGCCGAACAAAGCTTGGGTAGGGGGCAATGTGGGCCAAGCAGCCCCCTACCCTTTAATTTTAATAGTGGCCCTGGGGGATGGGGTCCCCAGGGCCTAATAAGGCTCAGGGAGGGTGGCTACATGGCCTCCCACCCTTAAAAAAAAATAAGGCCCTGGGGGATAGGAACTCCGGGGTCCAGGGAGGCTTGTGGAGGGGGCCATGTGGCTCCCCTCTCCTTTAAAAAAAAGTCCCTGGGGCCCTGTGGCCAAGCACCCACCGCACATTTCCGAAGGCCATGTGCAATGTGGGTTTGGCTACCTTTAAGGGGTTTGGGCACAGGGTGTGGCTGCAGTCCAGGTCTTGTGGCCAAACCCCATTGCACATGGCCAAAGGTCATGTGCAGTGGGGGCTTAGCTGCGTGGAGGGATTGGTCGCAGCCAGACCCTGTGGCCAGCCCCACACAATGCACAAATGAACACCCTGCGTAGCGAGGGTTTGGCTGCATGTGGGGGGTTGGTATCAGGACCTGGTTTCCAGTCATGCGTGGCGGGGGTTGAATTAATGCAGGTTATTTAAATATTACTTTACATTTTTTTAAAAACTAGAAATTCACTGAAAAAAACAAAGCATACAGTAATGTTATAGTTAGGTGAAATGTCCAGTGACAATGTCGAATTTAAACTCTAAAAAACACTGAAATTCACCAGATAGAGTTATAGTTATCTCAAGTAACTATAACTCGTGCCCTAAGGTAACTATACCTCGTGCCCTCGCCATGCACTGCAAATTACCCTACATATTACATCACTGTGTGTGTATGTATATGTATATTCACTGAAAAAACAAAGGTTACAGGGATGTTATAGGCTCATATTTCACTCGTACAAAACCAGAGAAAATCAGCAATTATTGTTACCTCAGCTACCTATAACATATGCCCCCACAATGCACTGCTTAGGACCTCACATATTACATCACTCATGACATGGTCAGTGATATCACTGATGACATCTCAAATGACTTCACCGATGACATAACTGATGGCATCATCCAGTGATTGTGAATGTTTTAAAAAGTTTATGAGTGTGAAACATATACAGCCCGGACCCCCTAGGATGTCCCCCGCCCCACCCTCATGCAATCCCACAATCAATACTTGCCACTTCAAGAGTGTGGGTATAAAAGGCCATGTTTAAATACAATCAACACATATAAACATGACAAAAAGCAGTTATATATTTCAAATTTACAAAATCAACGTTTGCACTTTTAATATCTACAATCATAATCATTTATCACTTGCTCCAGCACCAAGGGGCCCTCTGGCTCGCATCTCCTAATCTGAGAACCACGCAAGGCGCAACCTACCTGCGTCCTAAGCGGTGAGCCCCAGCCCTCTGGTCCTTGTCCGCCATTTATGGGGCCCACCCCTCTACCACCAGGCTGCCCAGGAGGCTCATAGGGAATTACCAGGGGCCGCTGCCCCATGCCCTAGTTCATGACCTGGCGCCCTTGCCTCGCCAGCCGGTGTCCCCATTCTCCCTGCGTAGAGCTTACCGTCTCTCCCCTCAGTGCTGGCCTAGGGAGTATGTAAGGAGGACTCCCGTTAACCCTGCGAGTCAATGTTCTGTGGCCTCTTTTCCGCCACTCTCTCCTCTTATCCTCCCAAAACCTCCTATCTCAGGGACGGGTGGGTGGGAGATTGGTAAACCACGATTAATCCTGGGGCCTGGCGCGGGAAAAAGAGGACAATCCTGGTGGCCCCAAGGCATAAATAGCCCCCTGGCTCCACCCCTCCCCGTGCCAGTTCCCCGCCGGAAACGCGTCACAGCTGACCCGGAAGTGTTTGGTAGGGCCGGTAGCCAATCGGGCTACCCGGCCGGACTATGGGGGCGGGCGTGGGTCCAGGAGGCCGGGCCCTAAGTGCGCGCTTGTTAAATCTCGTGCTTTCCATAGAGCCCAGACCCCCTAAGATGTCCCCCGCCCCACCCTCATGCAATCCCACAATCAATACTTGCCACTTCAAGAGTGTGGGTATAAACGGCCATGTTTAATTACAATCAACACATATAAACATGATAAAAAGCAGTTATATATTTCAAATTTACAAAATAAACGTTTGCACTTTTAATATCTACAATCATAATCATTTATCACTTGCTCCAGCACCAAGGGGCCCTCTGGCTCGCATCTCCTAATCTGAGAACCACGCAAGGTGCAACCCACCTGCGTCCTTGAGCGGTGAGCCCCAGCCCTCTGGTCCTTGTCCGCCATTTATGGGGCCCAACCCTCTACCACCAGCCTGCCCAGGAGGCTCGTAGGGAATTACCAGGGGCCGCTGCCCCATGCCCTAGTTCGTGACCTGGCGCCCTTGCCTCCCCTGCCGGTGTCCCCATTCTCCCTGCGGAGAGCTTACCGTCTCTCCCCTCAGTGCTGGCCTAGGGAGTATGTAAGGAGGACTCCCGTTAACCCTGCGAGTCAATGTTCTGTGGCCTCTTTTCTGCCACTAGGGTGACCAGGGCCCACAGGTCCTTCACCCTCCCCACCACCGAACAAGTTCTGCACAAATGACCAGATTCCTTTTATCCATACGTCCATTCCAATGTCTGACAAATGTAGTACGCCGTCATGGTGAAACATCAGGTCCCCTGTGATGAGTCTGTGTGGTATATGACACAAGCAGCCCTGTCTTGAGCACAGCTTGGCCAATTCCCCATTGAGTCGCCTCACTGACACATTCAAGGCTCGAGATCGTACCCCGGTGCCCCATGTTCGGCGTGGTATCATACAAGACCAGGCAATCCGTGCACGAGGAAAGGCTCTCCCTAGCCAGGCGAACTCGGTCAATAACGCTTCTCTGACCGCCTGAAGTCCTCGGTCCACCATGTCGTTGCCGCTTAAATGCAAGATGACCAAATCCGGGGACTGCTGTCCCTCGTGCGCTCTTGTCTCCTCCACCAGCCGTCGTAGCTGCCGGATTCGCAGGCCCCCAACGCCTCGCCATAGGAACAACATCCCCTTCAAACCCGGCGGTTTTGACACTCGCTTCTGCTGCAACCGGACCGTGGCACGCCGTACGAACGAGTGTACCACACCCATACCACTTTTGAGGACATACTAATGGCGGGAATAGAAATGGAAAAGTCAGAATGATCAAGCCAACCTATCTGTCCGTTATCCTACAGGTATTTGGGCCGCACGTAGCGTTTGAAACAAGCTGATGACCAACGCCCAACCCCCTTCACTGCCTCAGCCGGTAGGCCGGCACCTGCTGCCAGAGTCGCCGCCCCAATTCTGAATGAGTGAGAAGAATAACCCGATGGATCCAAACCCAGACTCGCCAATGCCCGCCCAAAAATGGCCCTGAATTGGTATTGTGACAGGCAATCCCCCTGCTCATGTACGAACAGGGCCTGCCCACTCCCTAATGGACGGATCGCCAAGTATGCTTCCATCCTGGCTACTGGGCATATAGAAGCCCCAGGTGCAGGGCTCAGCCGAATCGTGGTCCCCCTCCCCAATGGGTCTGTCTTAGATTTTTCTCAAGGCCACCACCAGCCCACCCTGGACTATTTTTGTGTCTTGCCACTGAAGCCCTCCTGAATGGTCCAACTTGGAGGCCCTAACCAATTCCCCTAATCGAAAAGCCCCATAAAAGGCCAGGGAAAATGCAACCCCAAATAAGATGCTCTCATAATATGAGGAGCATACAGCCTGCAGAGACCCAATAATGTCACCCAGTGTCTTCACATCCAGTGGCCTTCTACCATCCCTCTTGACCCCTTCCAACCTGGCCCACCCTGACAGCGCTTTCCTGACTACAAACGCTGCCCCGGGGTCGCGCTCGCCTGCTAATTTTGCAAAGAATCCTACCACTGACACGTGCGCCCTAGCATAAGAAGCTGGCCTGCCCTGATCTTTTAAAGCTTGCAGAAAACCGCATAGAACACCTGTAGAAAAGAGGGCCACTCGGCCTGTGCACTTAGCAAACATCCTGTATGACTTGAACTGTTGCTGGTAAGTTCTTCTGGTGCGTTCGCTCAATGAAGCACCCAGAAGCCCCGCTAAAGCGGGGCTCCAATCTTCCACAGAGATGTCAGGAACACTGTCATCTGATCCTCTGCCTGTGGGTGATACCTCCGGAAATCCTGCAACTTGGAGCGAGACAAAGCATCAGCAGCCTGATTCTCTACACCTGGAATATGTGCCGCCTTGAACAGCAGATTCAGCTTTAAGCAGGCCAGAACTAAGTGTTTTAACAGCCTCAAAACATGCTTATATGTAGCTCCCTGCCTATTGATAGCCTCCACTACTGCCATGTTGTCAGACCAGAAAATCACTGATTTGTTCTCAAAGAATTCAGCCCAAATTGTTACTGCTACCACAATTGGAAACAACTCCAAAAAGGCTATGTTCCTGGTCAGCCCGTTCTCATGCCACGCTGTCGGCCAATCTCCCCTACACCAGCGTGTCCCCAACACTGCTCCAAAACCTACGATACCCGCTGAGTCTGTGAGTAAGCCCAAGCCCGTGCTGGATATTGTCAGTGCTGGCCATATTACCTTACCATTGAAATCGATCAAGAAACTGCGCCACACCCTCAGGTCCTCCCTCACATCTGACTGCAGTCGCACGTGATGGTGCTTTTTAGTCAACCCCACCATCGCCCGTGCAATTGACCTTGAGAAGGGGCGTCCCATCGGAATGATCCTTAAGGCAAAGTTCAACTGGCCCACTAGCACCTGGAGTTGATGCAGCGTGACTTTAGCTCCTGCCAATGCAGAATCTATTGCCTGTGAGAAAGCCTGTACTTTGTCCATTGGCAACCTACATTCCCCCAACACCGTGTCTATCTCAATTCCTAGAAAAGACATGCATGTCGCCGGCCCCACCATCTTACCAGGAGCCAGTGGTGCTCCAAATTCTTCAAACATGGCAACTAGTTCACCCAAAGCCTGGCCACACTCTCCTGATGCAGGGGGGCCCATGACCATAAAGTCATCCAAGTAGTGTACAATGTATTTGTGCCCTGTTCTGAAGACAAACAGCCACTGCAGCATAGAACTAAACATCTCAAAGTACTTGCATGACACCGCACAACCCATTGGCATACATCTGTCATAGTAAAATTGGTGATTCAGCTGGAAACCTAACAGATGATAATCTTCGGGGTGCACAGGCATGAGCCGGAAAGCTGACTCAATGTCTGTTTTTGCCATGAAGGCGGTGGGCCCTAAATCGCGCAGCTTCTGTAATGCCTTGTCAAAGGAAGCATATGTCACCGAGCACAAGGACGGGTCTATGGCATCATTCACCGATGCTCCCCTTGGCGCCGATAAGTTATGTATCATCCTGTACTGGCCTGGCTCCTTCTTAGGTACCACTCCCAGTGGTGAACACACATATCCTGGCAACGGGGGAGCAGAGAATGGGCCAGCCACCCGCCCCAGCGCCCTTTCTTTACCGACCTTCTGCGACACTACTGTGGGGTGCATGCGTGCTGACAATAGATTATTGCAATGCTCAACAGGAGGCACCCCTTGTGCTGGAATGCGGAAGCCTGTGGAAAACCCCTGATACAATGTCCTGGCTGCCATCCTGTCAGGGTACTGATTCAGCCAAAAAATCAGTCTCCCTATCTCAACTGGTGTGGGTAACTTACTGCTGGGATGGCTTGGGCTCCCTCTCTCTCTCTTTAGATTTTTTAATACACTTAAACTCGGGGTGGGAAGGGTGACCGCAGAACGCACAGGCGTGTTTAAACTTACATGTCCCGGTTGGCCAAGTACACGTCTTTCTGTTAAAAGCCCAGCATGTCCCTTTTTTCTCACCCGCTCCCCCCTGTGAGGTCCGAAAGGGCTGTTTCATGGGTACTTTGTTATTGACTCTTTCTAACCATACATTCACCTCTGTTTGGTCCCACCCCATGTCAGGGTCTTCAACTTTGGCCCATCTGTAGTCCCTATCATAGTCTAGCCAGGCTATACCCCCGTACATTGTCTGCACCTTCATAATCTTATTCGCATTGCATATCAAAGGTATTGCCGGTTCAGGCTTCTTTTCTAACATTACTGTTGCAAAAACGTTGAAACCAAACAACCAGTTAGTAATTGATTCTTCTACTCTTGGTTTCCTATCTTTGAAAGAACCTTCTTTCCCGTCTTTCTCTTTAGACTCCATTTCCCTCCTCTTTGGCCTGATTAAGGAGAATATATCGATGAATTCCCCTTTCCAAATCTTCTCTTTTGTGTCCAGAGGAACATGCGCTGCCAATTTACTACGCTTAGATAATACGGCATCGTGGCCCCCAATTGCCTTAGACCCGCTGTCTACACCTTTGTTTGAGCTCTCAACCGCTTTACCTGTAGCGGTCCCTGTTGTCTCCGGTTGGGCGGGGGCCGCTTGACCCGCCGCCTGAGAGGCACCTTTGTCCTGCGCTTTGCCCAAGAGGGCCACCTGCTTACTAATCTCGGTGAGCACATTCCCTGTGCCCGTCAGTGGTGACCATGGCGCTATAGCCACCCCACCGGTCTGATTCCCTACTGCCGGCGCTGCCAACTGCGCCAAAAGGGTTGCCACTGAAGCCAGTATACTAGCTGTGGGCGCTTGTCCCCCGCCCGCTGCTACCTCCAGTTGGACTGGGGTGGGGGGGACTACACCACCTAGTACCCCCGCCTGTGTGGGTAAACCCCCTCCTTGCCCGCTCTGTAGGGCTGGCGCTATTGGTGGCGCTACTTCAGGCACTGTGGGATTAGGGGGATTGGGCGCGGGCGTCAAGGCCTTCAAGGCACCCCTGATCTCGGCCAATATTGTCCCCACATCATCCCGTCCCTCAACAGCTACTGGTGGTACTGGCTCTGGCTGTGGGAGTACATTAGGTGTTTATTGCGGAGGGACGTTGGGCACTGGCTGTGCGGGTACCCTAGGTACTGGGAGCACTGGTTCTGGCTGTGGGGGTAGTATGGGGCAGCTGGCGCGGGGGGCTGCTCTACTGGTTCCTTGTTCCCTTGGCCCCTCTTATTCACCCTGGGCCTCTTCACTAGGGGGGGAATGCCGATTTAGGAGGGACCATGGTCCTGCGAGGGCGGACCCTATCCACCGGCTCAGGGACCTGATCACTGTCTGGCACTGGAGCCTCACCCCCTTGATCTTCATCGCTCTCCTCGTCCCTGCTCAGTTTAGCCAACACTAGTTTTAAAAGCTGTGCTAGGTCAGGGTCGCTATCCTTCCTTTTCTGGTTGCGCCCCCTTGCTGGCATTCTGTGATTTTAACTAAATGAGCCCTGCACTTTGAATCGCAATCTCCCCCCAATCGCGCGCTGCTATGTGTTCAGGATACTTGCTATCCTAGTACACATGCTGACTCACACCTTTAGGGCGAGACCTACCCCACACAGTGCCCACGTTGCTGAGCGCTCAACCCACGAACAGAATGCACCTCTTACCCCCAGCGCGTGCAGCCCCTCGCCTAATTATACAGGGTGCCTTAATTTTGCATGCAGATTCGCATCCCCTTAAGCGCAGCCTGTACTATGCTGTGCTCGCGTACGCTGTAATCTGCCGATCGCTCCTTAACCTGACTGTGTGTGCAGTCAATCCCTTCCTTTAATGGAGCTGTCTGCCATGCACTTTCGAAATCCCCGCCGTATTCCCTGCACCCAACCCCGGATCACGAGAGGAAGGCGTCGCCTACTGCAAGCGCTTCGATCGAAGCGCGCTAAAGTGCCGTGGGGAACTCCCGGGCAGCCGCAGGTGTCCGATGGGGGCCAAACACTCAATCTAGCAGCGTAACCCTATTTACCACACACCGGCCACCCACGGCTGCCCAAAACCCCCCCAAGACTCTGACACCTTACCTCCGGATCCGCGACGCCCGCCCGATACCGCGCTAGCTTCCGATATTCTGCCGACTGTAAAATTGAATAGCCTTGTCGGTCCGCTCCTCAACCCGGCAGAAAAACCTGCTCCCTGCCCGCTGAGGCCACCACGAACAGCTGCTGGAGATGGTGTAATCCAAGATTGGTAAACCAGGAGATTGGTAAACCACGATTAATCCTGGGGCCTGGCGTGGGTAAAAGAGGACGATCCTGGTGGCCCCAAGGCATAAATAGCCCCCTGGCTCCACCCCTCCCCACGCCAGTTCCCCGCCGGAAACGCATCACAGCTGACCCGGAAGTGTTTGGTAGGGCCGGTAGCCAATCGGGCTACCTGGCTGGACTATGGGGGCGGGGCGTGGGTCCAGGAGGCCGGGCCCTAAGTGCGTGCTTGTTAATTCTCACGCTTTCCATATACTAAGCTACTGCAAAAGTTAAATCAGTATAATTTATGGATGACTAATGAGTGATACTATTTCTAACATATATTATATGAATGGCTGTGTGACTGTGTGTATCCATATGTGAGTGGGTGTATTAGTGGCTGCATAGGGGTGTGAGTGGCTGTGTGAGTGGCTGTATGCGGGAATAAGTGGGTGTGTGAGTAGCTGTACAGGTAAATGAGTGGTTATGTGAGTAGCTGTATGGGTGAGTGATCGGCTGTGTGAGTGGCTGTATTGATGAGTTAGTGGGTGCATGAGTTGCTGTATGGGTGAGTGAGTGACTGAGTGGCTGTATTGGTGGGTGAGTGAGTGTGTGAGTAGCTGTATGGGCAAGTGAGTGGCTGTGTGAGTGGCTGTATTGGAGCGTTAGTGGGTGTGTCAGTGGCTGTATGGGTGGGTGAGTGGCTGTGTAAGTGACTGTATGGGCCAATAAGTGGGTGTGTGAGTGGTTGAATGAGTGTCTGAATGGCAGTGTGAGTGCCTCTATGGCTGGGTGAGTGGGTGTACGAGTGGCTGTATGGGTGAGGGTTTAGCTGTTTGGGTGGTGTTTGGTTAAGTGGGTTGGTGTGTGAGTGGCTGTATTGGAGAGTGATGTATGTGTGAATGTATGGGTGAGTGAGTGGGTGTGTAAGTGGTTGTATGGATGTGTGAATGGGTATGTAAGTGGTTGTGTGAGTGGGTGTGGCAGTAATTGTATGTGGGAGTGTATGGCTGTGTTCAGAGGTTGTATGGGCGAGTGAATAACTGTGTGAGTGGTTGTATGGTTGAATAAGTGGGTGTGTGAGTAGCTGTATGGGTGTGTCTTTGGCTGTGTGAGTTATATGGGTGAGTGAGTGGTTGTGTGAATATCTGTATGGGTGAGTGAGTGGCTGTATAAGTGCCTATATCAGTGAGTGAGTGGGTGTGTGATTGGCTCTAACATTGAGTGAGTAGGTTTGTAAGTGGTTGCATGGTTCATTGAATGGATCATTGAATGGGTATGTGAGTGGGTGTGTGAGTGGGTGTATGAGAGGTTGTATAGGGGTGTGAGTGGGTGTGTTAGTGGTTCTGTGGATGATGTCATCAGTGATATCATTCGAGATGTCATCAGTAATGTCATCAGTGCTGTCACTGACCATGTCATGAGTGAGGTAATATGCGAGGCCATAAGCAGTGCATTGTGGGGGCATAAGTTATAGTTAGCTCAGCTAACTATAACTGCTGAATTTCTCTGGTTTTATACTAGTAAAATGTGAGCCTTACTATAGCGTCCCTGTAACCTTTGTTTTTTTCAGTGAATTGCCAAGGTTTTTTAAAGTCTAATTTCTAATTATAACGTCCCAGTAACCTTTGTTTTTTTCAGGGAAATTCTAAGGTTTTTTTTAATTCTATTTCCAAATTATAACATACCTCTAACCTTTGTTTTTTAATTGAATTTCTAAGGTTTTTTAAATTCTATTTCCTAACTATAATGTCTCCCTGACCTTTGTTTTTTTTCAGTGAATTTTGACAGTTTTTTAATGTTTTATTTTCTCACTGTTGCATTTCTTATGTTTTTTAACAAATATTTTCAAATTATTTGTGATTTTTTTAATTTTATGTACTATTTCAGTAGCAGTTTTTTCAAGAATAATTCAGTGTTTTAAAGGTGTTTTTTCACAACTGTCTTTTCTTTGATACTTCTATTGTTTATGGCTTATTTGTAAAAATATATAATATTATCATTAACCCTGGGCGTAGTTCGCGTAGTCGCGCTACGGGAAGCTACGCGAAGCTACGCGAAGATGTTAAAGCGCTATGCGAGCTACGCGTAGCTACGCGAGCGGACGTAGTTGCTTGTCGCGCCCATTCGCGATGCGTTTTTCTTGTTCGGGAACGCGTTGTGCGTGTTCGGGACGCTGTTTGCGTGCTCGGGGGATAGTATCTCACGAACTTGCCCATGCGGTCGCCTATGGGCGCGGCCATCTTGTTTTTCACTTGTCCCGCCCGTTCGCGATGCCTTATTTCCTGTTCCGGGTCGCGTATAGCGTGCTCGCGATGCGCATTTCATGTTCGGGAACGCGTCTTACGTGTTCGCAACGCTTTTTGCGTGCTCGGGGGGAAATATCGCGCAAACTTACCCACGCGGTCGCGATGGGCGCGGCCATCGTGTTTTTCACTCTATGCTATGGTTCTGGGCCTGTTTTTCTATCCTCCCTCAATCTTTGCAATCTTTAGTTTTTTACACTGTTTTTCTGATTTTTTTAATTTATTATCTATCTCTCTCTGTCCCTAAGTCTATATTTTGCATTTATTTCTACTTTTACTGTTTTTTTTACTTTTTTACTGTTTTATATTACTTCCTTCTTTAAGCTCCTACTTCTTCCCCTAACTTTATTTTTTCCTTCTAACTTTTCTTTTCCGCCTCCCACACACCCCAGAACCATGGCGAAGGGTATCACTACCGGCTCCAAGGGCAAGGCGCCTGCGCCCAAGAGCCGCCTGCCTTGCGGCAGACTGCGCCCTGCAGGTGTGCAAGCCCGGCAGCTTTTTTGCGAGGCGGAGGTGGTCGCCCTTGTTTTTTTTGTGCAGCGCCACTTCCCCTTGACCTTGGCAGCAGGCGGCAGGCCAGGCTCCGGGTACCCTACCCAGGAGCGTCACCGCCGGTGGGCGAAGGTGCGCCGGGCAGTGTTTTGCTGCTCAGGGGTCTGGCGCACCCATAACCAGCTGGTCCACCGGTGGTCAGACATCCTGGACCGGGAGCAGGACCTGTTGGACCTGCTAGGTGTCGAGGTCGTGGGGCTTGGTGAGTAGCTAATATAAAGTAGTATAAGTATTGTGTATAATTTTTTTACGAATAACAAGATGACTGCTGCTTACATTGCAGGTAAATTACGTTTCAAAATCTTCTGTGATTGTAGGACACAGGTGCTTGGCGCTACTCTTACTTGTTTGCAACTTTGCGCTCGCTTGGGCTGATTATTATGTAAGAGTTTACTTTAGAGAACTTAAGTTAGGTAATGCTATTGCTAGAGAGACTCTAGTCCTTCCTTTGTCCTCCTGTCAAATAGTGGTAGATGGATTGATACTAGGTTTAGTTAGTATTAGTTGATAATTTTTTAGCGGTCTGCGTGACGCATCCTCTGTCACTGAGTGCTGCTTACCCCAGTCCTTAGTAGAACCTTTTGTAGTTTGTTTAGTGAGTGATAGGCTTAGCAGTGTCAGTCAGTAGCAGAACATCAGACGCAACCAACCAACAATTTGGTGTATGCACAAATTTATGCATGTGTCCTCCATCTCATCTATGCATTTTTGAGGGCTAAAAAAAATGGAAATGCAGACTTAGTGAACAATTAGCCCGTCTGGAATAGGTGGGCTAGGTCAGGTGGTACTTAGGCTTAGTTAGTATTCAGGATTCGAATCAATCAGAATGGAACACTGGATTCGTTTTCATAAATAAGTAGACGGTCCGTGAATCCCGCAAGCCAGTAGTCGATCTGATTAGATAGGTCAATTTTATTGCAATTGTTGTTTCCTAAAATGTTTTTTGAGCGTTTTTTAAAATAATTTATTTGTTTCACAGCAATCATTAATGTTTGTCTCTTTCTTTATTATATCTTACCTGATCACTGATCAGCAGCACCTAGGGGCAAGAAGACGGGGTCCGAGTCGGCGGGACAACCAGAGGACCGCTCCTCTACCGAGGGCCCTGCTGCTGGCCCCAGTAAGTCCTCCAGTGGTTAATATTAACAATTATATTTCCCTAACTTTTACTGCACCTTATTTTTTCCGAACTATTAATTCTGGTTCCACTTCCTAATTCTATTTTTTACAAAAGCTTCTTTGATCTTGACTATCTGTTTCTAAATTCTGGTTATCCCTGCCTCTAAGTTCTAACTGCCACTGCTATGACTCTCTGTACTACTACTATTAGTCTGTCTGTAGCTAAGCTTGCCCAGTTTGCCACTCTTTATTTTACGGTTTTGAATAAAACTCAGATTGACCAATAGCTCTAGCCACTGAGTCCAGTCCTTTGGGTTGTCCTCTTCTAGTCTTCTTAATCTTGAGGCTTTGACAATTCCCACCAACAAAATGCCCAACCAGATATTTGACTATTTTTGATAGGATATAGTACATACTACTACTGTTGTGGGGATTCTGCACAGCCACATACAGAACTATGCACAAGAAAATAGGATGTTGGTGATGGGAGGTTGGACCTTCCTCAAACCTCAGTCAGAAGTGAACCCACAATCCCCTGACCGACTAGCTATAGTGTCTCATTAGGTCCCCGAACCCCCACCCGAAGATACCCAATGATTACACAACCCAGAACATAACACCCTTTCGCTCACTCACTCGTGTAAGTCCAGGACCACACCAAATACCACAGAGTTTATGTGTAAGTTCAAAAGGTTTATTTTCAACTAACAAGCTCTGTACGCTGTTCTATAAAATTCAGTGTACTACAGCCAGCTCCAATAGCAAAATGCATAAGATTAAAACAATAAACATTGTTACAAGTGCATGATAGAAGACAAAAGATCTGTGCAAATTCTGGGAGACCCCTCACCGTAGAACGTAGAAGTACTGGTTACATGCATCATAAGCTCTGCAAATCTCTGGTTCATAGAAGGGAATCTTCCGCCTGTTATGAGAAAAATGGTACGCGTTAGATAGTATAATGCAAGCATTTCTCAGTTATGCCAAAAAGTGTAACATGTTATGGCTAAGCAATACGGACTAACCGAACTCCATAACAAAGTGGCTTGTTTTTCGACCTCTTGTACGCAACGCTCAGACAGTAGCTGTATGAGCTCATGTGGGCTCAAAGGCGTCTTACTGCACAACAAGCTGCGAGGTAACATGCGCAAAAGACATGGAGCTAAAATGGTTGCATGGCTCAGGCTAACTTTGCAAAGAGTAGAGTAGACTATAATATTGACCCTAGGGACCATAACACTACTAGTGTCTACTGACTCTACTCTAGTACCCGATTTGGACTAGTGATGTATGTTGTATATGTATGTATTAACTTTTTTTCAATCTTGCTAGTGAAAACGAATAAATAGGCGGAGGTGTACAGGCATCCAAAAATGTGTAATGTTTTTTCTAGGCGTACTACCGACCACCAGTGCCGGCGGGGCCAGCGGCGATGGCGATGGGGCCATTCCGAGGGGGCAGGAGATGCGGCACCTGCAGGAGATACAGGGGGTGAGCCAGCAGCAGTGGCGGGCAGTGGTAATTTATATTCATTACTTATTGACATTACACTAGCTGGAAGGGTGTTCACTTCACTCACTGTACTGTTGAGACTTATTAAGTATGAAGTTGTAGTGAACATTATACAACGGTTGAAGAAGACAACCTTTACTTAGCATTAGCAATAGCAATGCATTAGCAATAGCATTAGCAGCGTGAGTTGAGTAACCAACTCCAACTCAGCTGTGAAAGTTTTATGGAGAAGACTAAAAGTCAGATCAGATGACCTTGATGGATGTGTTGAACAAAAAGGGAAAGAAGGGTGGAAGGACGGGCGAGATGTAATATGACTGGCAGAGAAGGATACGTTGGAAGCATGCATAGGTGGCTGATAAGAATCAGATGCATAGGTTGTTGAAGGATGGGTGGAAGGTGAAAGAAGATGCCTGCCTGGGTGGGCGACACAGTATGGGTGGATACTGGGGATAGCAAGAATCATCAGCGGTGTTTGGGTCAAACTCAAAGCCAAGGCAAGCAAGGAAGGAGTGGACGCATGGGTGGTTGTTGGTGAAACAAACTAAGGTTTGTGGAGTTTGTGAATGGATGGATGCCTGGATGTATTCATCATAGACAGCATAGGTGGAGACTGTCACTGGATGCAGAGTCTTAGTTTGAAGAGAATGTAAAAGAAACCGCGCCAGAGTAACAAAGCCGAGGGGAATATAAGTTGTATTTTCAGAATACAGTTGACTCACAGTAGTTTGCAAGCACATCATATATATATATTGTGTATAGTTAGTTATCAAGCGCCTTCCTCCGACTCCGAGGACCACTCCCTACCTATGTTAATTTATTTTCGACTGTGTCAGCCAGCCTGCAAAGAGTGGCCTATCTGTTGGTTACACAATCAATCAAAACAAAGTACCTTATGCAGTAGCGGTCGGTGGTGGGAGTGCTGCCGGGCGGTAATGTGGGAGGGGAGGGGCAGGGTGGGGGGTAGTAAACTATGAATTACGGCCAAATACAGATAAGTAAACATAAGAATAAATAAAGCGAATTTCATTGTGCGCACTGCACCGCCAAATGCGATGCAGTGCGCGCAACGAAATTAGTTTTATTTATTTATGTTTATTTACCTGTAATTGGCCATAATCCATAGTTTACTACCCCCACCCTGCCCCTCCCCTCCCCACGTCACCGCCCGGCAGCACTCCCACCACCGACCGCTACTGACCTTATGTCGTCGTCCCATATATAAGCAATGATCATTGGATCAGATATATAATCTGCCTTTTTGTAGTAGCCAGGGCAGGGTGAAAGTGAAATTGAGCAATTGCCCTTCATGTAACAGAGAGAGTATGGCCAGTGCCACCCGTAATAGAAAAATACGAGCTTCCCCACCTGCAGACAGTAGTAAATAAAACTAACGTGAGTCTGCGTCATGACTCGTATGTTTGTCTTGGGTGCAAGCTTAGCTGACTGAGCTGGCTACAACAAGGTTATGTAATTTCGCTAAACTAGAGATAAGAAGAAGACTGGTGTACTGTGTACTGGAGTCCATAGTGCTAGTATAATGCCTCAAACTCCCACAAATGTTAGAGGCCAAGGAAGTGGGAGGATAGATTATTACCACAAATGTTATGTACTGTGCTTGCTAGTGCTACTGTGCCACTATGTGTTGAATTAATTTTGTGTTACTGTTTTGCTAAGAGTATTGGTTACAACAATATTCTTTTTCTTTCTTGATATAGATCCTCCTTCCCAAGAAAAACCAACAGGGAAGGAGTTGGTAGCCAGGGCCTGGCGCCAGAAACTGGAGGCCATCTGCCAACAGTACCGGCGGCTGGTGGCTCAGGCGGAGGAGGAGGAGGCGGCAGCAGCTGCAGCCTCCTCCAATGCCCCGGGCCCCAGCCAGGCCCCGCCTCCAGTGGTACGGCGCCGCGGTCAGGCAGCCGCCCGCCGCCACAATTCTTTAACATCCTGCACTGCTGCCCCCCACCCTGGATGCCACTGCAGGGCATTTCGCCGCCAGATGCTCCTCCGGATGGCACGCCTAGAGGAGCACCTAGTGGAGCGGGTCAAGATCCTCATGGACAAACACCTTAAAGCCTAATCTAAGAACTATCTAGGACCCCGTTGGATTGCCCCTTTCTTATTCCTTTTGTTGGTGGGTGGGAATTGGGCGTTGGGGTTTATGGACAATGTTTGGACTTTTTCGTTTTGGACATTGGTTGGGGTTAGGGAGAGGGGTGGGTCAGGTGTGGGATAGTTTATTTTTGTTAGGGTAATAAATTATATTTATACTTAAACATACGATGTTAATGTTTTGTGGGGGGTTACTGTTTTACGAATTTACGTCACATGGTTTCCTTGCTGCTGCAGGGCCGCAGCCAGTGTTTGATTTAAATAATCTGCCGATTATGTAACATACAAACAGATAGATGCGATACCCCTCACTGAGTTATTTGTCCTACTAGTACTGTCAGTCTCTCCTCCTAGTCCATTATACCTCCCACCAAACTTATCTTACCTGTGATTGATGATGATTAAGTTCGACACAGCGATGGCTGCATGGTTTCCCAAGAGAATGGAGAAGATGCCATGGTTGTGGTGGTAGTAGTAGACACTGGCAGTAGCATTTGCAAAAAAAAAAAAGAAAGGAGACAGTCACTTGCCTGAGAGAGACTGTGGGAGGAGTAGTAGAATGAAGTAAAGTAGAGTACAGAAGAAGACTGCCAAACAAACAATATTGCAACTGCTAAAGTAAAATAAAACATAATGGTGGCGGGGACAGCCTAGTACAAGAAGTTATAAACTGTAGTTGTGTCGAGTGAGTCACTTAACACAATCGTAATTCGTAACCTTTACTGCTGTGTGGTAGGATGTTGATGATGAATCCAATCAATGCCGGCAATTAATTATGATGTATTAGGTCCATTTGGAAAAAAAATTGGCTTGCACATAGACTGAGCATGGGTGGGCAAGCAGAAGAAGATCCTCGCCCTGCCTTGAAATTGAATAAGTGTTGCTTTCGGCACATCTGCCCCAGCAAGCGTGTGATCAATTGTTGGTGTACATTTAATGTAGTCACATCACACCTCAATATAAATCACACAGCCCGGGGGAAGAGGGTTAGGGTTTGATGAATGGATGGGAAGGGGGGTTTGGGGAAAGGTTTGACAAAGAAAAACAGTTCGCATGGACACAACAAAAGCAAAACACAATCTTGGCAGACGACCATGATCTTATCCAATAAATCTATAAAGGGAGAAAAAGGAAATGCATGCATGATGATGACGATAACTTGATGGTTAATGAGTAGTACTTACTAACTACTACTAGACAATTAGACAGTACAGGGCAGCAGTATATTCAATGCAATTTGCCTTGCCTGTATGCCCTCAGAGAGACCCAAATTACATGTTGTACCGGGCTTACTTTTAAAGATAGCAAAGAAAATTAAAAAATAGTTGTAGGGATCAATTAGCAAACAAACAACAACACAACACACAGTCGTAATGATTGAAGAGAAAAAGGAATCAAATTAATTAAAAGACGAATGATGAATGATACTAAAGTTACTGTATTATCCTGGTCAAATTGTGGAGTTGAATCTCGTCATTCCTCTTGGTCCTATCTTCCATGGACGCTCCGCACATCAATCTTGGGTGCCACTGCCTGCCATATGCGTATTGGTAAGGTAAGTGTGAGTTGTTTCTCCCAGTATAGCACAGGGTAAAGGCCGGCCTGTAAGTGTAGATGGAAAAACAAAAGGGGTATTGAAAAATCAAAGAATTAAAAAAAAGCAGCAATTACGGTGGAGTGCAAGAAGAGAAGAGAGAACACTTTCAGACTGAGGCGGCTTGGATACATCGTGTCTACTCTGTTTACAGCATTAAGCTATAACAACAACAGGACAGAACAGGCCCACGGCACCAGGCCGTGACCCAACCTCCATTTACCTTAAATTTTGACAGAGCCAGACAAAAGGCATATACAGCAACCTAGCATTTTCAAAATTAAGTGACTAAATCAATGCGCCGCTGTCAGTCATACCACTACACTCGACTCCACCACTACAGGGACATGTAGGTCTGCTGTGGTTCTTGTTGAATTGTTGTGTTTACCTTTTATGCCACTTCATGAAACGCAGTTATTCCATCAATCATCTCCGATCCAACTGACTGACTGCGTGCAAAGATAGTATGGTCATCATCATGGTGTGGTACGTGTTGTCCAACTCCAACTCAGTCTGTAGTGACTCCAATTAAGTCCATATTCCATATTAAAAAATTGCAACGGATATTGGCCTGCACCTGCAGTAGTAGGAGTACAATTTGGTTATTAAACAACAAGAAGGGAAACATTGACTGTCACTTGAGTCGCTTTCACTTTATAGATTAACTAGTAGAGTTCGACTTCATGCACAACATCAACACAATAAACAACAGCAATCGCTCAGAGTCAGCCAGCATCCAATGCATGCCATCATTACCTGTCTTGCTCTTCTCTTTGGCTGTCAGATCATCAGATGCCTAGTTCTGACAGGTGTGTGTTTTTTTTTAACGAGGCAGTGGCCTCATTATTACTCCACATTCATTTTGAGTGTTGTTAGTCGCTGTTTCGGTTTTCGTCTTATTCATCTGTGGCACTTTGTCGCAGTTTAAGTTGGTTCACATGGTCAGCGCTGTGATTGGCTGTGGCCTGGGTAGCGGTCATTGGTCAATTGAGTTTGCAGAAATGTCAGCAAGTTTCTTCGAAGAGTCTTGTCTTTCTCTGCCAAGTACCTTCTGTCCTGACAGTGATGAGCTTTGGATGCCTGCCGAGGCTGTAGCCTTCTGACAGTGATGAGTTTACTTTTGGATGCCTGCCCAAGTTCTGACAGTGAAGAGTTGTGGATGCCTGCAGAGGCGGTAGCCTTCGGACAGTGATGAGTTTCGGCTCGGAAACAAAATGGAGGATAGCTATAGTCATGTTTCACTTCTTATGGAGGGACTGTTAGAGGCAACATTTCTTGTACTCCAATGTCTGGCTTGATGGAAATGTAATTAGGGTGAGTCAGGAAGATGGAGCAGGACTCTGAGGAGGGACAGTTAAATGCACAGACATGCAACTCCAATAGGGAAATAAAAAGAGAAGACGGTGGTGATGGATTTGTTGTGATTTGATTTGAACCAGAAAGACAGATACACACACAAATAAAGGAAGGAAGAAAGTAATCATTTGAAAGCCTAGTTGTCAGGGAAGAGGAGCTCGTCCTCAAACTCTGGTGGTTCGGACAGAAGTAGGTCATGTAACCCACTACTTACGTCATCGAAGTCGCTCTCCTCTTCCTGCTGTGATTCACGTATTTTGTACTCCGGTGGTATAAAGTGCTGATTCATTTTGATCATGGTTAACCTCTCCACGCTTTTGGGCGAGAGACTAGTCCTTTTTAAAGTTACAATGGCACCAGCAGCACTGAAAACACGCTCAGAAGAGACACTTGCGACAGGGGAAGCCAGATACTTTATCGCCAGCCTGCTGAGCACTGTCCATTGGCTTCTTTTCCCATACCAATATACCAATGGGTTTCGATCCATGAAGACCTCTGTTGGGTCATCCAGATAGGTCTGGACCGTCCGCTCAATGCTCAGGGGTGCTCCGATGTGCTCGGCCTCTTTTGCCTTTGCATCAGCACTGGACTTACCATACCCCTGCCGTAGAAACCAATCAGTTGCCGATTGTACTGTGCATGATCCTGTTCTTGCTGTTGTTGATGTTATTGGTAGTGTTGGTGTCGGTGACTGCTGGGAGGCAAACGCACTGCCCTCAGGCTCCGAAGTAGAACTTGACTCTGGATGCCCTGTAGTACTTGTTATGGCCTGGGGCGGGGGCCTGTAATTACCAGACGTTCGTTTTCAAAGTCAATGGCTTGCTCAGCTATCAAAGTTTTGTACTTGGCAACATCCACTTCTGAAAAAGGAATTACTGCCTTACTGTTCAGAAATACTTTGTACCATGGATCCAAAATTGTGGCAGTAATGTAATGGATGTGACACAATGTTATTTTGAATCCTTGTATTTTCAGATAAGCGAACTGCTAAGGAGTATGCCAAATGATATGCGTCTTGTTTGTCATCCACACCTGCATACGTTTCAGACACCTCCTTCAGCTGTTGCTCTAGCATGTGCAACAAGGGATAGCTTGGCCCATAGTACAGTCCTCCCTGCTGACTTCACGTGTGAAGATCTCAAAAGGAAGTAGCATCTCTGTCAGGCATTTAATGAGGTCCCATTGACCCATCTCAACGGTCATGCCTCTCACAGTAGGATCCCCTAATCTTTGCATGACATAAGCATTGAGTGGTATGTACTGCTCAAACAGACGATCAAGCATATAATAAGTTGAGTTCCAACGTGTTGGCACCTCCTGGATGAGTGCTTTGACTGGCATTTTATGCTCACGTTGAATGACCCTCAGCTGCTTCCGGGCTTTAAAAGAATGGCTGAAATGTGTGCATATTCTTCTGCAGGTGGCCAGTAAGTTGCTGACTTTGTATTCATTTTTCAGAAAGTCTTGAACAACAATGTTAATGCAGTGTGCCAAACACGGGACCCTGAAATAGCCACCATCTTTCATGGCCCTAACTACATTACTGCCATTGTCCGTGGCAACAAAACCAATGTTAAGCCCTCTTGGGCGCAGCCACTCAAAGACCTTGCTGTTAAACTCATCCAAAATGTTTGCAGCAGTATGAGATTTCTCCATGGCAAACATGGCTACAGTTGCATGTTTGCGAGTGGCATGAAAAATCTCAGCAGCGTCAACACCAGCAGATATCTGTTCTCTAACCCCCACAAAAGAGATCCAGTGTGCAGTGATGCACATGTAATCAGTGGCTTGGCAACTGGTCCACATGTCTGTTGTCAGGTGGATACTCTGAACAGCACTCTGCTTCAAGGGTTTTCCAAGCAATTCCAGCACGTCGTGATGTAGTGCTGGAACAGCAACTCTGGCAAAATAGTAGCGGCTGGGAACCTGCCATTTTGGGCAGATGGCTGTCACAAATTCCAGAAAACCCACCCCTTCAACAAAAGAAAAAGGGAGAAGGTCCAGTGCTAACATTTTAACCAGCTTCGCATTGTACAAATGTGCTATTGGGTGGTTGAGTTCGTACTGCCCCTCCCCCCTAAACATGCTGATAATGGTAGGCTGCATGGTTTTCCTTTCTCTTAGGCTCAACGACGCACTTTTTTTAATTGCGGTACTCCTTGCTGTCTCAGGCTGACTCTTACTCTTGTGCCACTGAGATGTTGCTGAAGATGTGGGCGACGATAACACTGCACTGCTGGGGACAGGGCTACTTTGTGTACCACTACCAGAGAGAATGTCTCCCTGTCCTTCCTCTTCCACCGTGATCGGATCTTCTACTCGTTTATCCCCACCAACACCAATGGTTGCAGTATTTATGCCGCGAAGGTGGTCCTCTCAGTCGATCAAGTGGTGTTTTTTCAGATGGGTTATTTGGCCTCCGGTACCATAGTTTGTACCAAGCTTACCCCGACTAAAAGAGGTATTACAAATGGAGCATATAGCAATGTTCTCCTCCTTTTCGCTAACCATAAAGAAGTCCCAAACTGGGGAGCTTAACTTTTGCCTCCTGCTGGAGGTGCCACTTCCAATGCCGGATGAACTGGAGGGTGTGGGTTGAATTTGACTCTGTGCTGTCCCACTACCTACTTCTACTGAGGTGGTGGTTGTGCTGGATGTAGGTCGCTGCCGGGCCTTTGGTAATGCAAATATGGAAGCTGTAGGTCGTGTTGGTGTTACCTGTGTTGGAGGTATGCGTGCTACATCCCTCGCAGCGATTTTGGATAGGGTAATAATGTTGGTCTCCATCTCCTCGGGAGTGATGTTCGTGATGACTGGCTCATCATCATCATCCTGCTGTTCTACATCGACCTCCATAAGTGTAAGGCTTTCTGGAACCTTCCTTTTCCTTAGCCTGGTCTTGGGAAGTGTCTCCCTCTCAGACTCAGTTTGTGGCTTCCAAGTGGCATCTAGATCATCAGAAGGGGGGCTTGGCGAAGAACTTGATGGACTAACCCTCCTTTTCCTTGCTGGGGATTTGGAAGAAAATGGATCTTCTGAATGAGTGGCTTCCTCTTCTTCTACCTCTGCATGAGGCTCAATTTCCTGAACTGCCCCTACTTCGGGAGGAACAACAACTACTATTGCGGGCGGTGGTTGCGGCTGTTGTTGTTGACCACTTATCTGCTGTGTTTCCTCCTGCGTTGATTGGGTACTACTTTGAGATAGCGATAAGTTTATCTCAGGCTCAGCATCACTGGTTTCCACCATTAGGCTGGCTACCTCTTCCACACTCATGTGCTTGGGCATGGGTTGGTGGGTTAGGCCCACTGATGCGGAGGTGCTGCCCCCCGCTTGCCCCCCGGACACCGCTGCTGCAGGCGTCATTTTTGGTTTCCCAAAAAAGGTTTTGGGCGGCACACCAGACTTAAGTGTCACTTCCTTCTTCTGTTCCTTCTTCTCAATAGCAACTTTCTTGGTACTGGAGGACCTGGTACCTGCTTTCTTTGGGGGCATCTTCTTCAGATGTCAGCAGCACTCAGTTGCACAAGTTGCAGAGATGTCTGGTCAGGTCACTCACACGTCACGTCGTGTGACTCGTGTACAGCAGCAGGACGTCTGTCTGGCAGCACAACGGGCGATGATGACACACCTCCTCCTCCGTCTTTTGTGCACCTAAAAGCAAAAAAGCCAGAAGAACATCAGTCAAACGATAGTCAAATCAAACTAATATAATATATAACTTAGTGTGTGGTTGTCTCAATTATTAAATTTTAGTAACTCAGTGAACAACAACAGTGTAGCCATTTATGAGACTTTGACAACAAGGCCAGGGCTTTCCTGGTGTACTCTGTACACTCAGGAAGAATAAGAATAGCAAAGAACAAAAACAAAAATGTAGTGGAGCCTGTTTGGCCTAAATTTGTGCATCACGTGGGATGGATGCAGCATCAGAGAGCTGCAGCTGGCAATGGGGATGGATTTGGAAGCAGTAAGACAAGAGGAACAATGGAAAGACACGCAGGCCTATGTGGCAAAAACAGCACACTACTAACTACCACCACAAAATGGCCCCCAGCCACATGGTCACTCACAGGCACAAGGCACGGCAAACAATGAACTCAAGCAGGCCTATATGGCCAGACAAAGGATGCCTGATAAACAACACACACAGCTTTAATGCAATAACGAAAATCCACATGGCTAAAAACAGGTTGGAAAGTTACACAACAACCACAACAACAACACATACACATGCAAAAAAGGCATTTATTTAACACACCCAAAAAGTGAAATAGACCCCCCAAAAAAACCCACATTTTGCAATTCAATCCAATGCCATCCATCCGTGCCCTAAATGAAATTCAACAGACACCACAGAAACATTTGTTTCATGCACCCATGAGTACCTCTGGGCCTACTGGCTGAAAAGGCCTAACACACACCCAAAAAGTGAACCCCCCCAAAAAAACACATTTTACAATTCAATCCAATGCCATCCATGCCCTAAATGATGTTTAAATTCAACAGACAACACAGAAACAGTTTTTATGCACCCATGATGACTACCTCTGGGCCTACTGGCAGACTAGGCCACAAGCTTGGAGGCCAATGGCAAAAGCACAGTGGCTGGTCCCACAAAATGGCCGCCACCACATGGCCAGGCCACCCACAACAACAAGAAAAGGAAGACAAGACAGACAATGCAGGCCTATGGCAAAAGCACAATGCCTGGCTTCACAAAATGTCCGCCACCCACATGGCCAGGCCACCCACAATAACAAGAAAGTGAAGACAAAGGACAGGACCAGGAAGTTGGAGACTCTGGGGAACTTCCTTCCTCTTTAAAAAATTGTAAAAAAGAAAATGACTCCTTGCTCAAAAACTGCAGCCAAATGACAACCTGAGGAGTTTTTTTAGCAAAATGAACAAAATCATCATTTTAGAGAAGGTTTTATGCTGCTCAAGAGATATTCTTCGCCAGATCGTAAATTCTGCGTGTTCGGCATCGCGATCTTCACAAAAAGTCGTTATCGCGCGCGCGAAAACGCATATTGAGCACGCGAAGAAGAAAAAAAGTGTAAGTCTGCGTTGTCGCGCAGTGCGGAGTTGCCAAAAGTCAGCGAGCTGAACGCCCAGGGTTACCTACTAGCTGAAAAGGCCTATTTATTTAACACGCACCAAAAAACTGAAATACCACCCCAAAAACCACATTTTGCAATTCAATCCAATGCCATCCATGCCATAAATGATGTTAAAATTCAACAGACAACACAGAAACAGTTTTTATGCACCCATGATGACTACCTCTGGGCCTACTGGCAGACTAGGCCACAAGCTTGGAAGCCTATGGCAAAATCAAGCACACTGCCTTGCGCCACAAAATGGCCACCACCCACATGGCCAGGCCACCCACAATAACAAGAAAGTGAAGACAGACAATGAATGCAGGCCTATGGCAAAAGCACACTGCCTGGATGGCTCCACAAAATGGCCGCTAGCCACCCACAACAAAAAGAAATGGAAGACAGACAATGCAAGCCTATGGCAAAAGCACACTGCCTGCCTTCACAAAATGGCCGCCACCCACATGGCCAGGCCACAACAACAACAAGCATAAGCCAAGGGGAACAAAGAAAAGACATGCAGGCCTATATGGAAAAAGCAGCACACTACTAAACTACCACCACAAAATGGCCCCAAGCCACATGGTCACTCACAGTCACAACAGGCCATGGAAAACAATGAACTCAAGCAGGCCTACATATGACCAGACAAAGGAGGCCTGCTAAACAACACAGCTTTAATACAAAAATGCAAAAACGAAAATCCACAGGGCTACGAAAGGTTGGAAAGTTACACAACAAGCACACACACACATCCAACAAAGGTATTTATTTATTAACACACACCCAAAAAGTGAAATACACCCCAAAAACCACATTTAGCAATTCAATCCAATGCCATCCATGCCCTAAATGATGTTTAAATTCAACAGACACCACAGAAACATGCACCCAAGGGTACCTCTGGGCCTACTGGCTAAAATTTCAATCAAAGAAAAACAACTAGGCCCCTACTGAAACTACAGGCCACCCACAACAATAAATTTTAAAAACGATGAAAATCCCCAAAAAATGTAGGTACAAACAAGTCCCAATCAAACAAACAAGTACACCAATTCTCCAACTTACTTGTAAAATCTCAAATCCAAAAGTCCTCAAATCCAATCCAATGATATGATGCAGCAGACAGACACAAAAAGTGTTCCTTCCAGCTCCAAATCCAAATGAAAGTGAACAGCACATGGACAAAGCACTGGGAGGAGCCTGCTGGACAGGAACAGGAAGTTGGAGACTTTGGGGCACTTCCTTCCTCTTGAAAAAAAAAGTAAAAAAAGAAAAAGGACTCCTTGCACAAAAAACTACAGCCAAATCACAATCTGAGGAGTTTTTGGGAGAAAAATAATCCTTTTCGAGAAGGTTTTATGATGCCCGAGAGATATTCTTCGCCAGATTGTAGTTTCTGCGTGTTCGGGGTCGCGATCTTACCAACACTGCTGCCAGAAGTCAGATCGCGCGTACGAATGATGTGTGCGCGTTCGCACTCTCTCACAGGATCGTGCGGCCGGATTCCAAATCTCGTGGCGCACGCGAACGGATAGGAAATCGCATCGGCGAACGCAGAATCACGGTAAGTCATTACCGCGCGCGCGAGAACGCATATTGAGCGCGCGAAGAAGAAAAACAGCTACGCTACGTTGCAAATTGCGTAGTATTCGGTAACTTTGCGTTCTACGCGATTCGCGAAGTTACCAAAACTACGCAAACTCCGCGAGCGTAGCGTAGTTCACCGCCCAGGGTTAATTATCATTTCATAGTTTTTTTAATAAATTTAAACAACAGTTTCTTTCTTCTTTGATCTTTTTGTACATATATTTTTTTAATTGAAAGATTTTTATTATTATTTATAATACATTATCAACTGTTTTTTCAAATAAAAAGTATTGGTAATTTTTTTTTGTAATTGAAAATATGGTGCTCTCTTTTTTTTTTGTTCTGCGGTACTTCCACAGTTCCTGCGAGACACACTAGTCAGCCACAACTCTATGGTTTTCTTCTCATATCACATGATGACAACAGAACAGCGGTGCCGCAACTGCAGAATCTCTGAAAACGTCTAAATTAAATTCTTCCTATACAAAACACTATTTCAGATTTAGTCAATAGGGTAGACATATTAGAGGTGTACAATGCATGATATCATATTTATTTTTAAGTATAACTCCCTTAAATTGCTGTTTTACGGCACTGCGAATCTGCCGATCGGCACTGCGGATTTACACGGGAAACCTCGCAAAATCTCCTCATTTCATTGGACACATAGGGATCACACCTTTTTTTCCACCAAACCCCGCCCAAAACTTCAAACTTCATTAGAAAAGAGAGAAAGGAGGATATAACTTGGAGATTCTGCTTTTTTCACTGTTGTAATAGTCAACAACTATTTACAATCAACTTGATGGCCAAATCAGCCAGATTCCACCTGAGCTACCTAAGGAAACTTAAACCCTTCCTTGATACTCTCGACCTAAAAATGGCAGTCCAGTCACTTGTCATCTCTAGACTCGAATATGGCTGCTCTTCCCTATCGGGTTTACCCAAGATCTCCCTGGCACCGTTAAAAGCCTGCCTTAACGCGGCCGCTAGACTATTAACTGGCTCTAGGAAATTTGACCACATCTCACCACATCTGAAAGCTCTGAACTGGCTTCCTCTACAGGCCAGAATCCAACTCAAACTGGCTTGTATCACGCACAAGGCACTATACTCAAACTCCCCTGCATATCTTGCCCAGAAACTTGTGCTATCTGGAGGAAACAGAAACTCCCGGTCAACCAGAGACCTCTTGCTCCAACCTGCACGTTTTCGGAAAAAGAAAACCTATAATCGGGCTTTCTCCGGAGCCGCACCAAGAATATGGAACTCTCTCCCGCCCGCCATTAGACGAATCCCTTCTCTGGCTCGCTTCAAAAAAGATGCCAAAACCTTCCTAATGGGCAAATTCCTTGCCTAAACATTACTTTCTAATCATCCAGAGTCCTTGCTCCACATCAGTCTAAGGCATCCCCCTGGAATACCCACACATCATCCACCCGGCTCCTCCGTGCTCCCCTCCATGGTCTCCGGTACCTGCTTCTTGTATATTGTAAATGTAAAATGTAACTATTTCTCATCTTACCCCTATGTTGCCAGCACCCCCCTCCCTCCACCCACCCCAAGTCTTTTGTCTATTACTGCAGATTCCTGTAAAGCGCTCTGATACCCTAACGGGTCAAGTTCGCGCTCTATAAAAACTCTAAATAAAATAAAATAAAATAAAAACAATGGCTGCAGCATCAACACCTGATCCTGCTCAAGATCCTGCTCTGCTTGAAAATGAGGAGATGAAGAACATGCAGCACCATCGAGGAAGGAAAGTGACGTCAGGCGTTACTTCAGTATACCATCCGGTGAAAAGAAAGTTTCTGCAAGGAACAGCGGAAAAGTACAGTCACGGCACCTTTTCCATGTGGAAGCATATTAAAACAGAACATGAGAAAATGTACCGGATGCTACATGAGAAAGAAGCTGCTTTCCATCCTTCTGTTTCATCTCCGACTGTTGCAGCACCATCCACCTCAGCAACCATAACTGTGGCAGCTGTGGCCCCCAATTTGGCATAAGTGACAACCCATTGTTTACAGTGTCATATGGACTAAATACATATTGTTGGATTAAATACAATGTCTGTCGCTGAGTATTTACATGCTGTTAATACTCTTCCTTGCTAACTATTTTTTTATTATTACCATCTACATTTGATGCCTCTATTTTTGACCTTGATATCATATCTGTTGACATGGAGCTGGTTTTGGAATGGTTCAGTACCAGTTTTTTTTGGGTACATTAATCCTTTAAATAAATAAATAAATAATAAAAAACAGTTTTAAAAAATGGTCTCTTTTAGAACCTAACCAATTAATCGAAAAAGAGCTGTGTTTTTCCTATTATTTATTTATTGAATATATGGTGGATAAGTGTGTGTATGAATGTGTTAGCATATTGTTGGGGTGTGTTTGTGTGTGTATGAGTAAGTGTCTTAGTAACACGGTACGTGTATTAGTATGTCAAAGTGAGTGTCAGTGTATGTATTAATGATTTCTAGGTTATCTCAGGGTGTGTATATGTAAGTTTGTGAGTGTGTTAGTGAATGCATTAATGTATGGATGGTTGTGTCAGTGCATGCATCAGTTTGTCCTATGATGTGTCAGAATGTGTACGAGAGAGTGTGTGAGTATCTTAGTTAATGTGTTGCTGTGTTCATGGGGGTGTCAGTGTATGCATTAGGGAGTTATCGGTTGTCTCAGGGTGTGTAGAAGTAAGTGTGTGAGCGTGTTAATGAATGCATTACTCAATCCATGGGTATTTCAGTGTATGTATCATTTAGTCCTAGAGTGTGACAGGATGTGTATTAGTTACTGTTAAAATATATTAGTGAATGGATTGCTGTGTCCATGGGTGTGTCAGTGTATGTATCAGTTAGTCCTAGAGTGTCTAAGTGTATATGAGTGAGTCTGTGATTTTGTCAGAGACTGTATCAGTGTGTCTAAGGGTGTGTTATTGTATGTATTAGTGAGACCTAGGGTGTGTCATAGTGTGTAGGACTGAGGGAGTGAGTATGTCAGTTAATACATCAGTGTGTCCGTGGGTGTGTCAGTGGGTGCATTAGTAAGTTGTAGAGTGTGTCACTGTGTGTCTGACTGAGTAAGTGAATGTCAGTTAATGCATCAGTACATTCATGAGTGTGTCAGCGTATGTATTAGTGAGACCTAGGGTGTGTCAGTGTGTTTATAACTGAGTTAATTAGTATGTTACTTAATACATCAGTGTGTTTATGTGTGTGCCAGTGTACATATTAGTGAGTTGTACAGTGTGTCAGTGTGAGTATGACTGGGGTGAGTATGTCAGTTCATGCATCAGTGTGTTCATGGGTCGGTCAGTGTATGTATTAGGGAGTCCTAGGTTGTGTAGAAATAAGTGTGAGACTGTGTTAGTGAAATCCTTAGTGAATCAATGGGTGTGTCAGTGTATGTATCAGTTCGTCCCTGAGAGTGCCAGGGTGTGTATGAGTAACAGTTTGAATGTGTTAGTGAATGGAATGGTGTGTCCATGGGTGTGTCAGTGTATGTATCAGTTAGTCCCAGAGTGTCTCCATGTGTATATGAGTGAGTTGGAGTTTTTGTCAGAGAATGTATCCGTGTGTCCATGGGTGTGTTAGTGTATGTATTAGTGAGACCTAAGGTGTGTCAGTGTGTGTCACTGAGTGAGTGAGTATGTCAGTTAATGCATCAGTGTGTCAATGGGTGTGTCTGTGTATGTATTAGTGAGTCCCAGAGTGTGTCAGTGTGTGTATAAGTGAATATGTCAGTGGATGCATTAGTGTTTCCTAGGGTAGGTTACTGTATGCATCAGTGAGTCCTAGGGTGTCTGTTACTCTATCAATTTATATATTTTATAACAATTATATACAGAATAAATTGCCAAAATATCTCCAAAAATGTAATCCATTGATCTGTTAAAAAAGAGAGAAAACAGAAATATATGTTGTTGTGACATACTTAAAAGTTTCAGAGTAAAGTTCAAATTTCAGAAAAATAAATATTTATGTTAATATAAAAGCAGTGCACAACTGTAACACTGTAAAATACTTACATATTTCTTTAAACATATCATTTTCTGTTATTTACTGTTCCCAGCTTTTATACTTGTACATCGTACACAATTTACTGTATAAATAATCATTGGGGAAAAACAATTACATAAAAAACAGAACTGCACGGTATTACACTACAAATTAGTCACACTCACTACAAACACTTATTAAATTATTCTAGCTAAAGGTACTCAACTAATATAAATGAATATATCCAAAATAAAATGATATGATACTGAAATAGTCCATTACTCAAAATAGATGTAAGGTGTATTCAAATTTCGGACTCCATTTTGGAGACATCACCCCTGCTAGGCCGAAATATGTCTTACACACTGATCATCCATAAAAAAAACAAGCACCGTATACCACTCTTTAAATGCTGGTCTTCCTTAAAACTTTGCTTCAAGAAAGAAGAGCTATGAATTTGGAAGTTTGAAAGGTAGTTTTTGCTTGAAAGTGACCTTGCTGTTGTCGTATTCTGTCCATCCAGTTGAATTTTTTAACCCGTTGCGTGCGCCCGTCGGCCAACGGCCGTCGCGAGCACTACCTCTGTAGTGCTGCGAACGTCCGTTGGCCGTCGCGGCCCCGCCCACTCCGCTAAACCGCCGCACCGCGGCGGAATTGCCGCTGCGGTTAAGCGGTTAGATACACAGTGTCGTATCCTAAGGTTATACGGAGTCTTTCATGAAAGATAATAGCCAGTTTTGTGCAAGTTCTTCCAGAAATTGAAATTTGTTCTGCTTTGAAGTTTGTAATTTCAGTTTCTATTTTTGATCCATCAACTCTGCATCATTGTATAATGTATTATCCACTTCTCTGTATCTGCAAGGGAGACATACAATCTGATCTACAATTTGAGCTGGTCATATTTTGGTTTGCATTTTTTATTAGCCTGTCAAAAGACACAGTTTTACAATCTGGTAATATTAAATAAATCTTTCCAAATTGATTTGAGTAGTAGTTGCAAAGGAGCAATCTTCAGAATCATGGTTCAATGTGTAACTCAGCCCAAATAATTCATCGATTTTAACTTCTTCTTCCAAAGATCCAAGAATCACCATAATAAATTCCTGAGCGTCATGTTGACTGTTGAGAGAAACTACTACAGATCCACTATGCATGTCTACCACATCTCGAATGCCTGAAGTAGAATGTACTACAGTCCTATCACTACATAAACATTCCAGCAAAGTACACAGATGAGAGCAGATTCTGTTGTCTCTTTTATGATGAATTTCATTTACAAAATCTGGTAAATGGAAGTGTACATTGAGAACCACTCATACCAGTCGACACCATTACTGTTTTCTAGCTGAAAACCTACAATATTACCCTCAATTTTCAATGTTTTCATCTTAACACCTTTTTCCTTACCTTTTTTGTGCTTCTTTTGAGGATCATCCATTGATTGCTAACTAAACTTCTGCTTAGGACAGATTTTGTGTTTCTCATGAATAGGATACTGCCCTAACTGAGGAGCATATACACTTTTTAACCAATTGTATTTTCTAACACAACTAGTATCAGCATTAACTTTCTTTTCATCAAATCCACCCAACACAAACTGGACAATGTTCTAACTCGAGCCAATGCCACATATGACATACCTTCTTTAACGACAGTACTTCCAATATTAATAAAAGCTGCATCTACACTTAAACCTTGTGATTTATGGATAGTTACAGCATTCACTAGAAAGAGCGGGAACTGCTGGCACCGTACATATAAGTCTTTCACTAGCAGTGGCGGCCGGCTCAGGTAAGCACAGTGGGGCAGTGGGGTGGGGCAGGGCGCAGCAGAGGGAGAAGCCGACGGAATAGGTATTATTTATTTATTTTATTATACCTATTCTGTCGGCTCCCCCCCGCCGTGCCGTGCCCTGCCCCTCCCCACCACGCTTACCTGAGCCGGCCGCCGCTGCTGCTTCATGGATTACACTTGTCCCATGCTGTATTACAATTCTTCTGGTAAGTACATTGCAGGACACATTTCACGCTGCAACTCTCACATCTATTCACGCAAATCTATGAAAAGTACTCCATTTACTGAAGCTTTTAGATTAGAATTTTCAGCACAGGAGCTCCTGATTTAAGAAAATGTTTTCACAGAATAGATACATAGTTTGACAGCAATAAATAAAAGTCAACACAGTCATTTGTGTATTTTTGTTATTCTCCACTGTGGTTATTAAAGTTTCCATGTTATTGAAATAGTCCCCGTTTTAAATATAATTGAATGTACAGCTTTAGCAAAATTCAATGTGGAAAAGTTAGTACTTAATCTGGGAGAATTAGACCAAACTGCATTAATTTAAATACCATAGCTTAGCACACTCTTCATTTTCATTTTGAAACAAGCGTTTTTGTAGAAGTAGTTTTTCATGTTTAATTATTTAAGAGTTTTATATAGCGATAGCAAGACCCAAGGGTATCACAGCGCTTTACAGCTCACGTCTATGTCTATGAATAGCTCACGAGCAACATGGTTATATCTTCACTCTTATTCCTACTAGAATTCTCGAAGGCTTTCATTCATTCAGTATATATATTGAACATCATTGTAGTTGGAGTAGTAGATCTTTAGTGAAATGTAGTAAACACATCTTTAATGCAAAGTCTAAAATAAAATACCAGTAAGGAGCGTAGTTAGAGCCAAATCTCACGGGGCCTGATGCACACAATATTTTGTGCATACTAGGTGCACAAGGACATTAAATGTTTGAGTGTAAATTACATATCAATCTTCAGGGGACATGGATTTGCTGATTTTTCCGCCCACAATGTTCGACTGCTGCTGAGTAAAATCTGAAAATGGTGTGCATTGTCTGCATTTGTATTTTTAGGGGCATGGCTTGAAATGCAGAAGTTAGCGAACACCAAGAAAGTCAGAACATTGTGAGTATTTACAAACCATTTGAATAGTTTTTCAAACCCAATTTTCAGAACAGCACTTGATGCCTAGAAACTGAGGTGAGTGTGCAAAGTGAAAAACATCTAGGCATTTCGCTTTTTCTTGGGGTCTAAGGAAAAGTCAGGTGTAGGGAAAAAGTTGCATCCAATGATGAAGATAGTCTGTGTGCATCCAAATCTTGGATTCCTGTACTGGGGGTTTTACAACCCTCCGCCCCCCCAAATGTGTGGAAATGTATGCAGGTGATATTCTTTCTACATATGTTTTTTGAATCAGACACACAGAAACAAAAAATATTCTTAAGCAGCCACGTATTCCAGTTTAAAACAAAAAAACAAACTGCAATCTACTTCCTTCTCAAACGTTATTTAGTGAGAAGTGTTCATTAAATAATTTAATTAAATCCTTATTAGGGGCAGTCCATTAATTGAACACCATACCTTTTTTCCAGACAGGACAATCTTTCACGGACACAGTCTGTTATGAGTTTCACCACAACGATCTTCTTTAAAATGTGGAATTTCCTCTTGCCACTTTCAGAAAGTTAAAGTGAAACAGTCGATAACTTTGGATCTCAAAACTGTGTTTTTTGGAAAAAAATAAAGCAAGTTCTATTACATCCTATGAACATTTATTTAATTTTACTTCTGTCAAGATGATAAACCTTGCCACTATAAGCCAATTTTTAATGTTCTCATTATGGTAACAGATCTTTCCCCCATGAAACCTTGGTCTACGGAGAGCCTTTCTTTTTGGGTAGGAGCCCTCAGCAAAGCACAATATTTCCTGATTGCAGATCACAACACAAATGCATTTTGTGCGTCAGGTAAGTTGCAAAATAAATGTGTGTATTTAGAATGCTTTGTGTGCTCAATTGCTTTGCACAAATGCATTTGCTCCTAGAAATCTATGATGGCAAATGGGGTTAGGTGGTGTGTCAGGCACAGATCTAAGCGCATCGCCCAGTCAGAGAGGATGCGCCTAGATTTGCACCTGGCTGCTGGGATTTGCTCCAAGCTGCACCTCCCATTCCCTTACAACAGTAATGATGAACTGTGAGCCAAAAGCAGCAGTGAAAAAGTGTTCCTGCCAGTGGCGGCTGGCTCAGGTAAGCGTGGTGAGGCAAGGCGCGGTGGGGGGGAAGCGATGGACGACGGAATAGTTTTTATTTATTTATTTAATTATACCTGTTTTGTCATCTGTCGGCTTCCCCCCCTTCCGCGCCCTACACCGCCGCACCATGCTAACCTGAGCTGGCCGCCGCTGTTCACTAGCAAAAAACATACAACGTATCGACCAATCTGTTTGATGCCATCAATCTGATCAAATTTCATGGCCCAAGTATTCAACCTCATTCATATTTGGAAAATTAATGAAATCAAGAACTTTACCTTTCGCACCATTTACTAATCCTTCCTCAATGTTTAAATTATACCGCAAAATTACTCTACAGTTTTTACACAAATGTAAACACTTCTCTAATCCAGGAGTATTAGATACAGATTTCTCTATTGAATCCAGCTTTCCTTGAAGTTTTTCATTTAGCACTATTCTTACTCCCTGGTGTTCTATTTTGTCAATAGCTGTAACTTCCAAAATTTCTTTCAGTTCCAGTTTCCGCAATTCTTCATTACAATTGGCGCACTCTTGAAGTGTAGGCATTAAACAAACAATTGATTTTCCTTCTTTAAATCGAACATTAGCTGTACTGCTGTTTTCTTACATGTAAATAGATTTTTTGATCAGTCGAGTTTCTACGGTACTCTTACCTTCCTTTGTCAGAAGTCCAACTCTAATATCCTTCAGAATATTACCATATATCTCATCAGACGCTTGACGCATATTCTTTAGAAGTTCCTTGTAATGAAAATTCAGTCAAATATTTACATTTCCAATACTCCCTAATGAATTACAAATTTGTTTGTGCAGAAGTGTCTTGAAAACAGGCTCTCCTCTCCTTTCACAGGGGTTAGTTGCAATAAGTCACCAAACAGAATTAAATGCTTTCCTCCGAAGAGACTATCGTACTTTGTTCCTAAAATCTGTTGCATTCTTACAAAGGCAAGCATTAAATTCGAAACCATGCTTACCTCATCGATGATTAAAAGCTTCATTTTCTTCAAAACTCTTGCTACATCATGACATGCTTCACCAGATAACTTCCAGAATTCCAGTTTATTATCATGTATTACAGGTAGCATTAACCGCTTCACCGCGATCGGAATTCCGCCCAGGTGCTGGACATTCCGATCGTGGGTGTGGTCGTGACGAGCTCAGCTCGTCATGCGCACACCGCGACCGCGCAGCATGACGAGCTGAGCTCGTCATGAGCATCGAAGGGGTTAATAGTGAATGTGGAGTAAGTCCTTTAATAAATACTGTGTGCAGCTAATCCAGTTGGTGCTGTTACTACACAGGACAAATTTGATTGTGTTGTCCTCTGTAGGTAAGCAGTGATAATTTTAATTAAAAAGCTTTTCCCTGTGTCAGCTTGACAACTGATATATAATAGAATTGGTTTAAATGATGTGCAATTGCATTTTGTCTTCTCATGTTGAAATTCATGCTCTATTTTCTCTTTTACTTCCATATAAATGTCCTTCTGTTCATTGTTGAGTTGTGCAACTAACTGCTCCAGGTGTGTAGATTCTTGTCTAGCTTGTTCCATTACAATTTTCACCTCATTCATAGCTATTGCAGCTTAAGTTTCAATAATAGGTGTTCCAAGAGGATCTTGACTGCTTTGTGAACTGTCCTTAGCTACCTCTGCAGCAATTGTTTCTTCTTGCTGAATATCATCAGTTAACATTTGTATAAATGAAAGGCTAAACACTCAATGCTGTCTTTCACAGCATCAAAATAATCTTCATAGCAGTAATAGCCTCCAAGTAATTTCAATTCAGCACACCAAAGCTTGAACAGTTGAAGAAGTGCCACATAGAAAAGTTCTCTTTTCTCTGACGTTTGGCAACTAACTTGTCTGTGGTTTATTAAGTTTCCTTTTGCATGTTTCACTAAACAACCATCACATCCAAGTACTGCAAATTTACTGCAAATTTGCCTTCTTCTATGGTTTTCGTTACATTCCTTTAGTACCTGTAGTGTTGAAGAACTTCATATAAGCACCTATTTTATAGATGTCCACTTCGTTTTGGGTTGCATGTATCCAACATGTTGGATTTTACAATGTCAGTACTTTCCGGGTTGAACTCCGCTAGATACTGGATTTCTGGGAAAGACTTTAACTCTCTATTTCACATACTTGCTAGGCCTAGGCTTACCCAAACAACCCCCATAGACTTTGAGAATAAACTGGTTGAGTGCAACCTGTCGCAACATTCATAAGAACTCATCTCCCTATAAGAAAGCATTTTTAAATTAAAGGTGTACAACTTTTCTGTTAAACTTTTTTCTGCAGAAATCTCCTGCCACATTTGTTTCATCTCTTTCATTTCAGTCTTTTCTGATTTTGTAATGTAGGAAGTCACACAATGTGCAACAGCAATGAAGTTGTCTGCAACAAATTTAATGTCCTTATTTACATTCTACATTTTGAGAATTTCAGCGTTATACTCATTAATGAACTTGGAAGCCTCTGTTCTTCTTAGGTTGTTCATATTTTTCTGTGATTTTCTTGTTACTGTATGTCTCATGCTGACAAAAAGCTGTTGACACTTCTTTGTAAAATAACCAGTCATGGCAAGGCCAAAACGACATCTTGTATAAAATCTTTGTTTGCTCTGTATTTTTGATGACAGTACCTTCCACATCTATGTGTTTGGAAACGCAGAACTTGTTCTCGCAGACCTTTGTCAGTAGTATCTTTTGGGATGGCGCATGTCACATACTGTTCTATGAAAGACAGCGCACAGTCATTACAGTCTGTTCTAAATTTTAGTGCATCTTTTATCTATAACACCATGTGAATATGAGGAGCACCTCTTGCTTGGCACGGCAGAATAAATCAATTACTTTGCCAAGTGGAAGATTCGTTTTGTTGCAGATAAAAGATAACATGGCTTAGAACTGTGGTTAAAATATCTGCAAATATTAGCAGAATCTAAAGAGCAAAGTTCTCCTGCTGTCTTTACGTTGATGTCCTCAATGTTTGAGTTTGACTCTCTTAAAAATTCAAGCAGGTCATCCCCTAGGTTTTTCAGCATGCATTTCAGTTCTCCATGATGACAATACCAATACTCGGTGCCACGTTGGCACGCCATCAAATTAATTAAGTTATATTCTAGGTTTTCTTTCAACTTTATCAACAAATTATCCTGCAGAGAAAGTTTGAAGATTAGCACCTGTTTTCATTGTATGATTCACAGCATATGCAAGTCAAAACAAGTCGCTCTCAAACAGAAGAGGGAATATATTCAGAATGCACTGACGAAATCTTGGATCCTCTGAATATAGTCGTGCTGAGCGGAATTCACCTGCTGCTATCTGTACAGGACGGTCATCATGGCGGGATCCTGCTCCAGTGGGAAACAGTTAGGGAAAACAGAGAGCCTCTAAACGTTTCCCCATATACTCAAGGGAGCTACTTATGCATGTTTCATTTGAAACAGCTCAATAGCATCACCAATGATTTCTTTAGAATGCAGGGGATTGATGCTGTAGTGTTCATAAATTTGTTCTGACCTGGATCGATCCACTTTTTCAATCTGTCCGCTTGATACTAATCTCTCACCCTCTATACAAGTTATATTTTCAGCAACATCAACATTTGTCTAGTAAACAATATTTTTTGCTAGGTATATTGTTGCTTTTTTGACTTTATTAACATCTACTAACTCTTGCCATATTTTCTACTCTTTCTTGGAACACCATCTACTAAAATAATAAGTGGTTCTTCAATATCTTTATCTACCTCTATAGTTTCAATATTCTGTTTAAAATCTAAAAGTAAATAGACAGCTCTTCCATTTAGTCCTTTCTGGAGCTCAGTTGGAGGTAATTTGCCTTTTTGTGGCTCCATATGAACTGTTGCCTGGACTGGATGTATACACTGTATTAGAATTGATTCAAAAGCATTTAATACTTTAAGATCTTCTGGAACAGACACCAATTCTAACTTATTATATATGGCTCTAGCTGGCATTTTAATATTCTCTAACTTATCAAAGCAGTACTTATATATAATCTGCTGTGTGGACAAATCAAATCTTTCCTCAACAAATATATATACACCAAATTCTTGCCACTTATCATTGTTCTCTATTTCAGCTTTAGAGTGCACAACTACATTGCTAGTTTGCGTTTTGTAGCGAGTGCGTCAAAGACAAATACAAACACAGTTTGGTTTCTCAGAACAAACTGTGTTAAACTTTGCAATCTGTTGTGCAAACCTTTCAGTAGTAATTTCTGTATCCAGCTCTTCTACACCTCCAGTAACCAACTTTTCATTTTCCCTAAACTCCTCTCCTGGACCAAACAACCACAACTGAATAGCTTCACAAACGTTTTCTACCTCTCCTAGTGTGCCATACAATAAAACTCTATTCATCTCTCCTAAACATAAGGCAGGAGTTTTTACATAGTTAAGTCTTCTAACCAAAGTTTGTATTCTGGAGTTGTGGCCAGCTAACATCCTGAAATGATGAAAGGTGCTTCTGAAAAATTCCTTAAAAAAAGACATGCCCTGTAGATTACTATATTTTCTCACTTTGCATGGATCTAATCCTTGCATAATTGCAATTTTCAGTTTGAGACTTCTGGATGGAAAGTCATGTATAAAAGTATAAAAAATGTTAATAAATGAATTGACTCCTGACGAATACTGGAAATAGTATCACAGCTCCATTTGTATATTGGGGCCTGTGTACGCCTTCCTTGCACTTCTTCAGTTACCACTTCATCTACATTCCTAGGAACCATATCCACTTTGGCAACAGGAGTACTATCTTTAACTTCATAACAATGAACAGTTCAATCAACTGCGTGCACTGTGTTCTCTTTCAAATCCCTGTCTTCATTAAAATAAGTTTCTGTACTAGAGTTATGCTTCCATTCACCTTTAAAAAAATTGCAAACATTTGTTCTAATAAGCTGTTTTCTAAAAGTTATTTTCTTCAAACACAACACTGTTTTGTCTAGTGTTCTCATTCTATTTAATATTGACATAAATACTTTCCTCTTCAGAGCAAATGCTTTCTCAACAACACTCTCAATGTGTTCCTTTTGCTTAAATGCAGCACCTCTCCTCTTATACTTCTTTTCACCAAATTTTGTCTTACTGTGGTCCGAAACATTTGAGCTCTTTACTCCTTAAACTGTTTCTGTATCCATGACAATGTCCTTGATTTCTTAGAGCATTTCCTATTTTCAGAAATAAGTACTCCTTACTTTTTCCCACTTGATTTTAGATAAGACTGTAGTCACATTTTGCATTTTATGACATATGTTTTTGAGAAACTGCTTTGTACTCTTACCAGCTTCTCTTTTTTTCCTCTGGATATTCTCCTCCATATTTTGTTTGTTTTGCTCAGTTTGAAGTTTATAATACTGTTTTCTCTGTTTCTTTCATCTTTCTCTCTTGTCAGGCAATGTAAATCTTGTTTCTCAAATAAAATCAGATGTCTGTAAAAAAATAAACAATAAATTAACATCTACAACAAATAACTGTATTACAAATTTACTGACTAACTGGTTAGTCTTTCGTCTAATGTTTATAATCAGTTATACAAGACATACTTTCCTTTTATTTTTTGCTCTGCTTTCAACAGTACACAGATATCCATCTACCTTTCTATATATGTATTATAGATACGCTAAGTATAACTGAGTGTGTCAGTGATTCAGTGACTGCATTAATGTGTGATTGGGTTTGTTAATGTATGTATTACTCTCTCCCAGAATGTCTAACTGTATTTATCAGAGAGTATGTGACTAAGTCAATGACTACATAAGTGTATCAAAAGATGTCTCAGTGTATGTATCAGTGTGTCACAGAGTATCTCACTATCTGTATAAATGAGTGTGTCAGTGTCTCACTGTATTTATCCCTCTCTCATGGTGTCTGAGTATGTGTATAAGTGAGTGTGTCACTATGTCAGTCAATGCATCATTGTGTTTATGAGTGTATCACTGTATGTATTAGTGTCTACAATAGTGTATGAGTGTATGTATCAGTGAGTACATGAGTAACTTAGTAAGTGCATCAGGGTATGCATGGGTGTCTTAGTGTATATATCAAAATACCCAGGGTATGTAACTGTGTGTATAAGTGACTGTGTGAGTGTAACAGTGAATGCATCATTGCATGCATGGCTGTGTCAGTGTATGTATCAATTTGCCCTAGAGTGTGTAATTATATGTATAGGTTGGTGTATAAATGAGTCAGTGAGTGCATTACTGTGTACTTGGGTGCCTCAGTGTATTTATTAATGTATCCCTGGGTCTTTTAGTGTCTGTATAAGAAAGTGTCTGAGTCAGTCACTGAGTGTATCAATGTGTCCACAAGTGTGAAACTGTGTGCATCAATGTCTCCCAGGGTGTCTAACTGTATGTATAAGTGAGCATGTTAGTGAATGCATCACTATGTCATAGCTTCTTTATAGTTGTACTCTACAGTTTCTAAATAGTTATGCTAAAAATACTGGCCTTTTATTCTTTCCTCTGCATTGTACAGTACACACATATACCTGTCTGTCCATCTACCTCTCTTATAGATAGGTATTACAGAGGCACTGAATGTATTGTTCTAGGTGTTCATGTGTGCAATTGTGTATAACTATATACATTACTGTTCCACTTAGTCTATCTTTGAATGTCTCACTGTATATCTGGTCCCATAAATATCACTCTTATTCTTTTGCTGGCTATCTTTCTAGAAATGCTACTATCTACTTTATAATGCTTGTCCCTGCATTACAGTGTCTGCTTAGGGTCTCTCAGTACATATCTGTATTTCATACCTGTATTAATGTCCAATTAATTTGTGCCTCTGGCTATATAGTGTGTTACTGTATATATAATTCTGTACTTTAATTTCACACTATATCTTCTAGTATCTGTACATGTCCTGCTATATAGTTCAATTTCTCTCTGGGTACCTCAGCTTACATTTGACTATTTAGCTAGTTATCTAACTACATACATCAATTCTCTCTGACTGACTTTGTGCACACATCAGCTTCCTTCTGACTCTGGAAATGTATGCATCACTGTTTCCTTTGCTATGTTACTGTATGTATAGCTGTATCACTATGTGTGAAAAGTAAATATATTTGACTATACCTTGCTGTCTTAGTGAAAGCATCAGTGAGAACCAGGTAATCTTAATCAATATATCTGTGTATATGTCATAGCACAATTGTTTACACAATAGAATACCTCAATATCTCACTGCATACATTAGCATTTCACTTGCGTCACTCCCTGAATTGGTGTATATCTGTGTTTTGTTTTTCTTCACAACTTTTAACTCATACTTTCTGGGGTGGAAAGCATTTCCAGGATGCGGTTTTCAAAAAAGGCTTGTAGTACATGAATCACAGTCCCTGCCAAGGGAGTCTCAGCTCCCAGCGCCGAAATTCACCAGTGATGGGAGATGGAACTTTTTTGAATTAATGAACTTCTGGATGGGCGTTCAGGGACACTGGTCGGGTATAATCTGAAACTACTAATTTTATGAGTTGCATGACTAATAACACTGAGACGCCAATGTTCTGCATTATAAATATAAACTTTAATGCTTGGCATCTCCCAATGTACTCCACCAGTTGGTGTTTGACTACTGTTGCTGCAATAGGGAAGTGTATCTTTTATGTCTATGATGTTTTAAATTTAAATAGAGCACCAGTATGGCATAAGTCAGATTGATAAAGGCAGTTGTACTACGGAAACGCGTCTCTGATGTATCCTTGTGCCTGGGGAGACCTGATCAAGTAAACAAGGCTATTTTTCCCCTGACTTTGAGTGCCGCTTCTCTTTTCCTTTAATGGAGTTGAGGGACATATTTTGATAATGTAGTCCCAGCGGTAGCACTGCTTTTTTGCACCACCACCAGCGATTTGGAAGCACGCCAGCATCACCGCAACTTTACCATATATATATATATATATGTATATCAACAAATCGATCACTCCTTTCAAGTAACCAGAGGACACAGCCGGGATACGTTTGGGAGTTCCTTTAATGACAATTGCTCGGCATAATGCATTTCGGCTTGTGTGTGCCTTCCTCAGATGCCGCTTGCAGTCAAAAGTTCCATTTTGTCTCCTCCCTTGAAATACTATGGCCCTCCCTTTTGTAGGAGGTCTGCTGGCTCCACTTGATCGGATGCTGCTGCAGTCTGGTGTTGGGGACTGCAACTACCATAATTCCATGTTCCGGTAAGTACCGCTAGTGGAGTCAGGAGTCCGCTCGCATGAGCGCTGCTGTGCCTGGCAAGGGGGGGGGCTTTAATGCTTGGCATCTCCCAATGTACTCCACCAGTTGGTGTTTGACTACTGTTGCTGCAATAGGGAAGTGTATCTTTTATGTCTATGATGTTTTAAATTTAAATAGAGCACCAGTATGGCATAAGTCAGATTGATAAAGGCAGTTGTACTGCGGAAACGCGTCTCTGATGTATCCTTGTGCCTGGGGAGACCTGATCAAGTAAACAAGGCTATCTTTCCCCTGACTTTGAGTGCCGCTTCTCTTTTCCTTTAATGGAGTTGAGGGACATATTTTGATAATGTAGTCCCAGCAGTAGCACTGCTTTTGTGCACCACCAGCGATTTGGAAACACGCCAGCATCACCGCAACTTTACCATATATATATATATATTTCCAACAAATTGCCCTGAAGCTTTCCAGGACGCACTCGGCTGCAGGCCAACCCTACGGCTTTCAGTGATTTCACTCGCCTTTGCATCACGGTGGGTATTCGGTGCCTGACGCGTTTCAGGGCTTGACGCCCCTTAATCATAGGCTGTTTCTCACAAGTGATTACGAAGTGCTCCTTTATTTCAATTACCGCATGCTGCTATTGGTTTTCAGCCCTTAGTGGGCTGCACTCAATTCGTGCTAAAACGTTTACTGCATGCTGGGAGTTGTATTCCCTTAGAGCCAAATTTCTGATCCCCTCAGTGGGTTCCGTATTTCACTTGACTATTTAAAACATATTGTTAGTCCTATAGTAGGATCCACGATGCGCAGGTGAATGTATTATATCAGGCTTTCAGCGCTGTAACGGTTTCCAAATTGTTTGGCTCCCCAGCCTCTTCATTTCTTTATGGCGAAGATGGTGCAGTCCTGACGCGGCCGGACCACCGCGTTAAACAGATTTCCAACAAATTGCCCTGAAGCTTTCCAGGACGCACTCGGCTGCAGGCCAACCCTACGGCTTTCAGTGATTTCACTCGCCTTTGCATCACGGTGGGTATTCGGTGCCTGACGCGTTTCAGGGCTTGACGCCCCTTAATCATAGGCTGTTTCTCACAAGTGATTACGAAGTGCTCCTTTATTTCAATTACCGCATGATGCTATTGGTTTTCAGCCCTTAGTGGGCTGCACTCAATTCGTGCAAAAAGTTTACTGCATGCTGGGAGTTGTATTCCCTTAGAGCCAAATTTCTGATCCCCTCAGTGGGTTCCGTATTTCCCTTGACTATTTAAAACATATTGTTAGTCCTATAGTAGGATCCACGATGCGCAGGTGAATGTATTATATCAGGCTTGCAGCGCTGGAACGGTTTCCAAATTGTTTGGCTCCCCAGCCTCTTCATTTCTTTATGGCGAAGATGGTGCAGTCCTGACGCGCCGGACCACCGCGTTAAACAGATTTCCAACAAATTGCCCTGAAGCTTTCCAGGACGCACTCGGCTGCAGGCCAACCCTACGGCTTTCAGTGATTTCACTCACCTTTGCATCACGGTGGGTATTCAGTGCCTGATGCGTTTCAGGGCTTGACGCCCCTTAATCATAGGCTGTTTCTCACAAGTGATTACGAAGTGCTCCTTTATTTCAATTACCGCATGCTGCTATTGGTTTTCAGCCCTTAGTGGGCTGCACTCAATTCGTGCTAAAAAGTTTACTGCATGCTGGGAGTTGTATTCCCTTAGAGCCAAATTTCTGATCCCCTCAGTGGGTTCCGTATTTCACTTGACTATTTAAAACATATTGTTAGTCCTATAGTAGGATCCACGATGCGCAAGTGAATGTATTATATCAGGCTTGCAGCGCTGGAACAGTTTCCAAATTGTTGTATATATATATATATGTATATATATATATTATCTACTGGCGGTCGCCAGTAGATAGTTATAGTTAGGACCTATTTTCCATAGGAAATCCGCGACATTCTATTTGAAATAACTCTTAGCGTCGGTTGACGAATCTTCGCGAATTTTTCAAACTTTATGGCCCGCTCCGGTCCGCTCCTACCCTGAAAGTCTCAGGGTGATTCGTCAAGCGGGGGCCGAGAAAAAGGGGGTCCCAAAACGTGTTTTCCCCATTCATTTTCCCATAGGAAACTTTAGACACGGCTACAGCCCGAACTGCTGAACGGAATTACACCAAATTTGGCAAAGAGGTAGTTCTTGGTTCAGAAAGAACCCTTTTGTTAAATGGTGTAAATCCGTTCAGTAGTTGCGGAGAAATTAAAAAATAAGAGTCAAAAATCAATTTCCCATAGGAAACTTTATGCAAGGCTACAGCCCGAACTGCTGAACGGAATTACACCAAATTTGGCAAAGAGGTAGTTCTTGGTTCAAAAAGAACCCTTTTTGTTAAATGGTGTAAATCCGTTCAGTAGTTGCTGAGAAAATCAAAAGTAAAAACACATATATATCTGGGCGGAGCCTAACCACACATGTCATTGTGAGATCTGATTGGCTGTCAGCACTTCATCCTGGAATTGCTGGCAGCCATCTTGGGACCAATATAAATGATAGTACCCCATTGAAATGCATTGTAGTGAATCGAAGATTTTGAGGGTTACCAAAAGGAGAACTTTAAAGGGTGATAACAGACTTTAGTTACATTAGAATTCATTTGTTGATGGTACCATACTAATTTCAGGAATTGTGGTGTGTTCTAAGGTGATTTTACCCTGTGAAAAACCTTCTGCTGGGATATCATGAATCATGTTTGAGAGAAAACTATTTTCACATGCTTGTCCCATACAGTTTTGGAAGGTGCCCCAGAAGCTAAAATGAGAGCATATTTTCTGTAAATTCACATTATCTTTCTCAGTCATATGAGAATGAAGTCTGACATTCTCAGTAAAACATGTACATCCAACAAGGGCAGAGACTGTCAGTTGATTCCTTTGTGTTCTACTGCAGCTTCCCAGAGTGTTCTAAAGAACAACTAGAGTGCTAACAGCCTTACTTATGACAAAAGTATGGCACACCTGAAGCCATCTTGATTGGAATAAACTGGTAACACTTAAAACATTTAATTTAAAAAGGAACAAAATGATGGGGTTCATCTTGTCATAGAAATTATGGTTAGTGCTCTGGAAAGAAAAATTAGGACATGTTTCAAGTGTGATCTCAAATATCTTCCTGTTATATTTCAACAGGAGCAGCCTGTCAGTTGATGCCTTTGTGTTCTACTGCAGCTTCCCAGAGTGTTCTAAAGAACAACTAGAGCGCTAACAGTCTTACTTATGACAAAAGTATGGCACACCTGAAGCCATCTTGATTGGAATAAACTGGTAACACTTAAAACATTTAATTTAAAAAGGAACAAAATGATGGGGTTCATTTTGTCATAGAAATTATGGTTAGTGCTGTAGAAAGAAAAATTAGGACATGTTTCAAGTGTGATCTCAAATATCTTCCTGTTATATTTCAACAGGAGCAGCCTGTCAGTTGATGCCTTTGTGTTCTACTGCAGCTTCCCAGAGTGTTCTAAAGAACAACTAGAGCGCTAACAGTCTTACTTATGACAAAAGTATGGCACACCTGAAGCCATCTTGATTGGAATAAACTGGTAACACTTAAAACATTTAATTTAAAAAGGAACAAAATGAGGGGGTTCATTTTGCCATAGAAATTATGGTTAGTGCTGTAGAAAGAAAAATTAGGACATGTTTTAAGTGAGATCTCAAATATCTTCCTGTTATATTTCAACAGGAGCAGCCTGTCAGTTGATGCCTTTGTGTTCTACTGCAGCTTCCCAGAGTGTTCTAAAGAACAACTAGAGTGCTAACAGCCTTACTTATGACAAAAGTATGGCACACCTGAAGCCATCTTGATTGGAATAAACTGGTAACACTTAAAACATTTAATTTAAAAAGGAACAAAATGAGGGGGTTCATTTTGCCATAGAAATTATGGTTAGTGCTGCAAAAAGAAAATGTAGTGCATGTTTTAAGTGAGATCTCAAATCCTCTTCTATTTCATTAGAAAATTCTGACATGCAGACTGAAACAATCACTTTCAATACCAGCAGTAGACTTCCAGTTAACTCCTTGGTGAGCAGTAGCTTTACTACAGTGATCTAATGAACAACTAGAGTAATAACATTCTGAATTTATGGCAAATGTGTGACACATCTAAATGCCTTCTTGATGGAATCAAAGTAAAAGACTGAAAGCATTTCCTACTGAGGAGACTGCAGTAAATGAGGAAATTAGGAAACTTCATAACAAAGAAGTCTTCCAAGATGGCCACCAGTGAAAAAAGAGCCCAAATGTAGCACAAATATTACCCAGATGTAGCCCACATATAGCCCAATGACAAAAGTGTGCAAAACACTTTTTATTTTTAGTTTTTTTGCAGTTTTATGTAGTGCAGACTGGTCAGGTATTGGAGCATTGCATCTTAAAACATGACCCCCCTACACTACAAAAACACCACTGCACTACCCTAAACCCTAAAACACTACCCCAGCATGACCCCCTACACTACACAAACACCACTGCACTACCCTAAACCCTAAAACACTACCCCAACACCACTGCACTAACCTAAATCCTAAAACACTACCCCCAGCACGACCCCCTACACTACCCAAACACCACTGCACTACCCTAAAACATGACCCCCTACACTACACAAACACCACTGCACTACCCTAAACCCTAAAACACTACCCCCAGCACGACCCCTACACTACACAAGCACCACTGCACTACCCTAAACCCTAAAACACTGCCCCCAGCACGACCCCTACACTACACAAACACCACTGCACTACCTTAAACCCTAAAACACTACCCCCAGCACGACCCCCTACACTGCCCGAACACCACTGCACTGCCCTAAACCCTGAAACACATACCCTAGCACGACCCCCTACACTGCCCGAACACCACTGCACTGCCCTAAACCCTGAAACACCACCCCTTCACGACCCCCTACACTGCCCGAACACCACTGCACTGCCCTAAACCCTGAAACACTACCCCCAGCAAGACCTCCTACACTGCCCGAACACCACTGCACTGCCCTAAACCCTGAAACACCACCCCCAGCATGACCCCTACACTGCCCGAACACCACTGCACTGCCCTAAACCCTGAAACACTACCCCCAGCAAGACCTCCTACACTGCCCGAACACCACTGCACTGCCCTAAACCCTGAAACATCACCCCCAGCAAGACCCCTACACTGCCCGAACACCACTGCCCTAAACCCTGAAACACCACCCCCAGCACGACCCCCTACACTGCCCGAACATCACTGCACTGCCCTAAACCCTGAAACACCACCCCCAGCATGACCCCCTACACTGCCCGAACACCACTGCACTGCCCTAAACCCTGAAACACCACCCCCTGCACGACCCCTACACTGCCCGAACACTACTGCACTGCCCTAAACCCTGAAACACCATCCCCAGCACGACTCCCTACACTGCACGAACACCACTGCACTGCCCTAAACCCTGAAACACTACCCCCAGCAAGACCCCTACACTGCCCGAACACCACTGCACTGCCCTAAACCCTGAAACACCACCCCCAGCAAGACCCCCTACACTGCCCGAACACCACTGCCCTAAACTCTGAAACACCACCCCAGCAAGACCCCCTACACTGCCCGAACACCACTGCACTGCCCTAAACCCTGAAACACCAGCCCCAGCACGACCCCTACACTGCCCGAACACCACTGCACTGCCCTAAACCCTGAAACACCCCCCTGCACGACACCCTACACTGCCCGAACACCACTGCACTGCCCTAAACCCTGAAACACCACCCCCAGCACAACCCCTACACTGCCCGAACACCACTGCACTGCCCTAAACCCTGAAACACCACCCCCTGCACGATCCCCTACACTGCCCGAACACTACTGCACTGCCCTAAACCCTGAAACACCACCCCCAGCATGACCCCCTATACTGCACGAACACCACTGCACTGCCCTAAACCCCGAAACACTACCCCCAGCAAGACCCCCTACACTGCCCGAACACCACTGCCCTAAACCCTGAAACACCACCCCCAGCAAGACCCCTACATTGCCCGTACACCACTGCACTGCCCTAAACCCTGAAACACCACCCCCAGCATGACCCCCTACACTGCCCGAACACCACTGCACTGCCCTAAACCCTGAAACACCACCCCCAGCACGACCCCCTACACTGCCCAAACACCACTGCACTGCCCTAAACCATGAAACACCAGCCCCAGCACGACCCCCTACACTGCCCGAACACCACTGCACTGCCCTAAACCCTGAAACACCAGCCCCAGCACAACCCCGTACACTGCCCGAACACCACTGCACTGCCCTAAACCCTGAAACACCAGCCCCAGCACGACCGCCTACACTGCCCGAAAACCACTGCACTGCCCTAAACCCTGAAACACCAGCCCCAGCAAGACCCCCTACACTGCCCGAACACCACTGCACTGCCCTAAACCCTGAAACACCACCCCCAGCAAGACCCCCTACACTGCCCGAACACCACTGCACTAAAGCCTGAAACACCACCCCCAGCAAGACCACCTACACTGGCCGAACACCACTGCACTGCCCTAAACCCTGAAACACCACCCCTGCACGACCCCCTACACTGCCCGAACACCACTGCACTGCCCTAAACCCTGAAACACCACCCCTGCACGACCTCCTACACTGCCGGAACACCACTGCACTGCCCTAAACCCTGAAACACCACCCCCAGCATGACCCCCTACACTGCCCGAACACCACTGCACTGCCCTAAACCCTGAAACATCAACCCCAGCAAGACCCCCTACACTGCCTGAACACCACTGCCCTAAACCCTGAAACACCACCCCTACACTGCACGAACACCACTGCACTGCCCTAAACCCTGAAACACCACCTCCAGCAAAACCCCTACACTGCCTGAACACCATTGCTCTGCCCTAAATCCTGAAACACTAACCCCAGCATGACCCCCTACACTGCCCAAACACCAATGCGCTGCCTAAACCCTGAAATACCACCCCCAGCATGACCCCCTACACTGCCCGAACACCACTGCACTGCCCTAAACCCTGAAACACCAGCCCCAGCAAGACCCCCTACACTGCCCGAACACCACTGCACTCCCTAGACTCTGAAACACCAGCCCCAGCAAGACCCCCTACACTGCCCGAACACCACTGCACTGCCCTAAACCCTGAAACACCAGCCCCAGCATGACCCCCTACACTGCCCGAACACCACTGCACTGCCCTAAACCCTGAAACACCAGCCACAGCACAACCCCCTACACTGCCCGAACACCACTGCACTGCCCTAAACCCTGAAACACCAGCCCCAGCACGACCCCCTACACTGCCCGAACACCACTGTACTGCCCTAAACCCTGAAACACCAGCCCCAGCACGACCCCCTACACTGCCCGAACACCACTGCACTAAACCCTGAAACACCACCCCTGCATGACCCCCTACACTGCCCGAACACCACTGCACTGCCCTAAACCCTGAAACACCACCCCTGCAGCACCCCCTACACTGCCCGAACACCACTGCACTGCCCTAAACCCTGAAACACCACCCCCTGCACCGCCCCCTACACTGCCCGAACACCACTGCACTGCCCTAAACCCTGAAACACCACCCCCAGCATGACCCCCTTTACTGCTCGAACACCACTGCACTGCCCCAAACCCTGAAACACCACCCCCAGCACGACCCCCTACACTGCCCGAACACCACTGCCCTAAACCCTGAAACACCACTTCCTGCACGACCCCTACACTGCCCGAACACCACAGCACTGCCCTAAACCCTGAAACACCACCCCCTACACTGCCCGAACACCATTGCACTGCCCTAAACCCTGAAACACCACCCCCAGCACGACCCCCTACACTGCCCGAACACCACTGCACTGCCCTAAACCCTAAAACACCACCCCCAGCATTACCCCCTACACTGCCCAAACACCACTGTACTGCCCTAAACCCTAGAACACTACCCCAGCATGACCCCCTACACTACCCGAACACCACTGCACTACCCTAAACCCTAAAATACTACCCCCAGCATAACCCCCTACACTACCCGAACACGACTGCACTGCCCTAAACCCTCAAACACTCCCCCCAGCACGACCCCCTACACTACCGAACACCACTGCACTGCCCTAAACCCTAAAACACTCCCCCAGCACGACCCCCTACACTACCCAAACACCACTGCACTGCCCTAAACCCTAAAACACTCCCCCAGCACGACCCCTACACTACCCAAACACCACTGCACTGCCCTAAACCCTAAAACACTACCCCCGCATGACCCCCTACACTACCCAAACACCAATGCACTACCCTAATCCCTAAAACACTACCCCCGCATGACCCCTACACTACCCTAAACCCTAAATCACTACCCCCGCATGACTCCCTACACTACCCAAAGACCACTGCACTACCCTAAACCCTAAAACACTACCCCCTACACTACACAAACACCACTGCACTACCCTAAACCCTAAAACACTACCCCCAGCAGTACCCCTACACTACCCAAACACCACTGCACTAACCTAAACCCTAAAACACTACCCCCAGCAGTACCCCTACACTACCCAAACACCACTGCACTACCCTAAATCACTACCCCCAGCGCGACCCCCTACACTACCCAAACACCACTGCACTACCCTAAACCCTAAAACACTACCCCCAGCACGACCCCCTACACTACCCAAACACCACTGCACTACCCTAAACCCTAAAACACTCCCCCAGCACGACTCCCTACACTACCCAAACACCACTGCACTACCCTAAACCCTAAATCTACCCCCAGCATGACCCCCTACACTACACAAACACCACTGCACTACCCTAAAACCTAAAACACTACCCCCAGCACGACCCTCTTCACTACCTAAACACAACTGCACAATTTGTTACAGGCGTTGCAACGCAGGCCTGTGGTGCTTACTGGAAGTACCTAGTGGGCTAGTTGGGCCCTAGGGACCCTCAGGATTCAAGGTGACCTAATCCCCCAACTTAAAACGCACCACGGGGCGCGTTTGCACAGTGGTGAAGGGAGGGGGTGGGGCCTCAGGTGACATGTGCGCAAACACGCCCTGTGGTGCGTTTTAAGTTGGGGAATTAATTCCCTTTGAATCCTGAGGGACCCTGGGGGCCAACTAGCCCACCAGGTACCTTCAGTAAGCACAACAGAGTTGCATTGCAGAGAGGTGAAAAAGGTGCGTGGCCTCGGAACGCCTCTCTGCAACTCAGCTCTGTGGTCCTAACTGTAGGTACCTGGGGGCTAGTTGGGCCCCAGGGACCCTCAGAATTCAAGGGGACTTAATCCTGCAACTTAAAACGCGCCACGGGGTGCGTTTGCACACATGTCACCTCAGGCCCCCTCACCACTGTGCAAACGCGCCCTGTAGCGCGTTTTAAGAGGTAGTTTTAATCCCCTGCCCTATTATGTACTATGGACTTGCAGAGGAGGTCATGCTAATCACAGGGGTACCCCAACGCATAGTGTTCCCTAGTGTATGTAGGTGTTTTCACTGTATTCTAAGTGTCTTTTAGCATAGCACTGGCTCTGGTTAGTCAGAGTCAGTTACCACCAGTACCCGTCTGAAAAAGTTGTGGGCACAGGATGATTTTGCAACAAGGCCTCTTTCTGCTCCTCTGTTGGTTCTTTCTGCACATCTTTTGCTTCTTTCTGTGCGTTTTTCTTCTTTCTTCACATGTCCTACCTCTGTAGGCATAGTTAGAAATTAGCATTTAAAAAACCTTTGAAATTCACTTAAAAAATCATAGGTTTCAGGCACGTTATAGTTAGAAATTAGCATTTAAAAAGCCTTTGAAATTCACTGAAAAAACCATAGGTTTCAGACACGTTATAGTTAGAAATTAGCATTTAAAAAGCTTTGAAATTCACTGAAAAAACCATAGGTTTTAGGGACAGTTATAGTTAGTTGGACATTTCACTTGTACAAAACCATAGAAATTCCCCGTTATAGTTAGTTCAGCTAACTATAACTCGCGCCCCGCAATGCACTGCTGATGACGTCACATATTACATCACTCATGACATGGTCAGTGACATCACTGATGACATCACTGATGACATCTCAAATGACATCACTGATGACATCATCCATGTGATAATTTCATGCATCTTCCACACCCTAATATAACTTTTGATACACCCACTCTAAATTACAGACTGCCATTCTCAAAACCATAGACACTCCAACACCAAAAACTACATACCCACTCACTGATTCTTAGGTCTACACACACATCCACTCACTCACCCGTACAGTCACTCATACTTAGTCACTCAGTACAGGACTATCATATGCACTCATACACCTATATAAACACTCACACACCGCCACTCATCCATAGAGGTACTCACACACCTAGTCAGTCATGCAAAAACTTAATCACACACCCATTTACTCACCTATACAGTTATACACACACCAGCTCACTTACTCATACAAATACTAGCTCATTCTTACACTCTTATACAATCACTGATACAAGTACACACTCATCCATACAGCCACTCTCACAATCACACACTCTCACTTATAGCCATTTATATACTCCAACACACATATATACTGCCTTTCACATATGTAGTTACTCACACATGTACCACTGAGATATACATTCAATCACTAACACACCCATACACACACTCACCCACCCATACAGTCCATCACAGATGCACTCTTGAAACCATGCACCCAGTGAATCACCAACTCACACATCTATGCACAGAGTCACACACACCCCACCCACACAAACACTCAGGCACCCATACAGATACTCAGACAATCAATCAATAACCCATGTAGACACTCATGTAGCTATTCAGAAAGCCATGCAGCCGCTTACAAACCAACAGACAGACGGATACAGACATTCACACAGTTTAGTGACTAACCCATGCATTCAGTAAGATACATTTAATCACTCACTTGTAGAGTCAGTGACTCACGTACTAAATCATCCATTCAGACACTTATACACCCACTCATTCTTCAATACGCCTTTCCCTATATATATTAAACATATTTAAACTTTACAGAAACACACAGTCACTGGATGATGTCATCAGTGATGTCATTTGAGATGTCATCAGTGATGTCATGAGTGATGTCACTGACCATGTCATGAGTGATGTAATATGTGACGTCATCAGCAGTGCATTGCGGGGCGCGAGTTATAGTTAGCTGAACTAACTATAATGGGGGAATTTCTATGGTTTTGTACGAGTGAAATGTCCAACTAACTATAACTGTCCCTAAAACCTATGGTTTTTTCAGTGAATATATATATGTGTATATATATATATAATCACTGAAAAACTATATGTTTCAGGCACGTTATAGTTAGAAATTAGCATTTAAAAACCTTAGAAATTCACTGAAAAAACACAGGTTTCAGGGACGTTATAGTTAGTTGGACATTTCACTCGTACAAAACCAGAGAAATTCGGCCGTTATAGTTAGTTCAGCTAACTATAACTCGCGCCCCCGCAATGCACTGCTGATGATGTCACATATTACATCATTCACGACATGGTAAGTGACATCACTGATGACATCACTGATGACATCATCCAGTGACTGTGTGTTTCTGTAAAGTTTAAATATGTTTTATATATATATGCCAAGGTGTATTGAAGAATGAGTGGGTGTATAAGTGTGTGGATGGAGGATTTAGTAGGTGCGTGACTGACTGTATAAGTGAGTGATTAAACATGTCTTACTGAATGTCTATCAGTCTGTCTGTTGTTGTGTAAGCTGCTGCATGGATTGGTGAGTAGCTACATGAGTGTCTATATGGGTTATTGATTGGTTGCCTGAGTATTTGTATGGGTGCCTGAGTGTCTGTATGGGTGGGTGGGAGGTGTGCGACTGTGCATAGATGTGTGAGTGGTTGATTCACTCGGTGTATGGGTTAAAGAGTGCATGTGGAAACAGCTGTATGGGTGGGTGAGTGTGTGTATGGGTGTGTTGGTGAGTGAATGGATGTCTCAGTGGTACATGTCCAAGTAACTACATATGTAAAAGGCAGTGTATGTGAGAGTTGGAGTATATAAATGACTATACATGAGAGTCAGTGATTGTGAGAGTAGCTGTATGGATGAGTGTGTTCTTGTATCAGTGATTGAATAAGAGAGTAAGTATGCGTTAGTATCTTTATGAATAAGTGAGGTGGTGTGTGTATAACTGTATAGGTGAGTAAATGGAAGTGTGATTGATTCTTTGCATGACTGACTACGTGTGTGAGTAACTCTGGATGAGTGGCGGTGTGTGAGTGTCTGTATAGGTGTATGAGAGCATATGATAGTGTTGTATTGATGAGTGACTGCATGTATGAGTGACTGTATGGGTGAATGAGTGGATGTGTGTGTAGACCTAGGAATCAGTGAGTGCGTATGTAGTAATTGGTATTGGTGTGTCTATGGTTTCGAAAATGGTAGTCTGTATTTTAGAGTGGGTGTATCAAAGGTTATATTAGGGTGTGAGGAGGCGCATCAGATTTTCACGTGGATGATGTCATCAGTGATGTCATTTGAGATGTCATCAGTGATGTCACTGACCATGTCATGAATGATGTAATATGTGACGTCATCAGCAGTGCATTGCGGGGGCGCGATTTATAGTTAGCTGAACTGACTATAACGGCCGAATTTCTCTGGTTTTGCACGAGTGAAATGTCCAACTAACTATAACGTCCCTGAAACCTGTGGTATTTTCAGTGAATTTCAAAGGTTTTTTTAATGCTAATTTCTAACTATAACATCCCTGAAACCTATGGTTTTTTCAGTGAATTTCAAAGGGTTTTTTAAATGCTAATTTGTAAGTATAATATTTATAAAACCTATCTTTTTTATGTAAATTGCAAGGTTTTTTTTAATGATATTTTGTAACTGTAATATCCTATAATTATTTTCTCTTATTTTTTCCTTTTACTTTAAATACGTAATGTCTTATGTCTTTTAAAATATATATATATTTATTTTTTTGCATAAATAGTGGAGTCGGGTACCCATCGTGTACCTATCACAGTGGGTGCGCGGATTCAAGCCGCCATATTGCTAAAGTCGAGAAGGATGCACGTTTGGTATGCGACATGTGCACGGTGCCGAGCTGCGCGTAGCGTCATATGCGTATGGGGTCGCGCCAGGTGCGCGACTTTTGTAATTTTTGTTACGTTTTAAACTATGTGTATATAATTGTAATATGTATATCAGAGTAAATCATTATATAAACTTATTATCAAAATTAAATATTTTTGTTGAAGTTATATTATTGTTAGATACATTTTGCGGAAGTCGCGTCGTGTGCGCGTTTGGTATGCGACAGGTGCGCGGTGCCTGGCCCCGCGTAACGTCATATACGTATAGGATCGCGTCATGTGCGCGTTTGGTATGCGACGAGTGCGCGGTGCTGGGACCCGAGTAACGTCATATACGTACTGGGTCGCGCCGGGTGCGCGACTCCCGTAATTTTTTTTTTATGTTTCAAAACTATATGTATATAACTTTAATGTATATATGAGGGCAAGAGATTATCTAAACTATTTGTAAAAATAATATATTTGTACTTATAATAAACTTATATTATTGTTAAATATATTTTCGTGAAGTCGCGTCGGTTGCGCGCTGGTTGCGCGCCGGGTGCGCGACTCCCATGTGACTTTAAAAGAAAGCATTTGATTGGTTCATAAGGTTTCCCATTCTAACAGTTGAATGACCCCACCCATTTTAGTCATTCTCTCTGCAGCATCACAGGAGAGACACCTGTTGTGTTTTTTGGAGCTAGATTGTGAATTTTTTTGGTGTTTGGTGGAAAAGTTTGGCAATGGCTTCCTCAAATCCAGATATAGACCTTCCTTCTGATGATGAAGACTTGGAACCACATCCCAAGAAAAGACCGGAGTCTATTGTGTGGAAGTTTTTCCCAGATGGTGAAAAGAAGGTAAATGCTCAAAAGGTGAGCTGCACACTTTGTCTCAGGATTCTTTCGAGAGGCAGTGATAAGAAGTATTCGTGTGGGACTTCAAGCATGTATAAACATTTACAAACTATCCACCCAAAACATCTTGCACGGGAACAGCTGCGACGTGCTCAAGAAGCCACACAGCAAAGTGACCAGGGAGCTGGTCCCAGCACTTCTGGAGCCTCAAGCTCCGCATCTCGCGGTCCGGACATTCGTGTAGAGTTTGCGACCCTAGAACAGCATTGCATGACATGCAAGGCGATTTTATGTTGTGGGGAGCAGTCAATTGACGCTGTTTGCTCTGCAGCAAGAAACAATCGCTGCTAACTTTTTTTTTTTCTGTTGGACTGACTATATAATTCCAAAAGTTAAAAGTTTTGTCTGTTGTTTTTTTCCTTTTTCAAAAAACACCAAAAAAATTCACAAAATAGTTAAAAAAAAAAAAAATGAGAAAAAAGAGTTCTTTTCAGAACTACCTTATTTGGTTAAAAAAGAGAAATAACTGCATGCTAATGTCTGGGTGATTGCTTGAGTACATGTGTAGAGCATGATTGATTGAAAGAGTGCATGGGTAGTGACAGGGAGATGGCTGGACTGCCTGGGTAATGCACAGGTGATTGTAGCAGTGCATGTGTTAGTGCCTGGGTCATTGCATGAGTACATGGGTACTGACTGGATGATTAGAGTACTGCAAGGAGAGTGCATGGCAAATTTATAAGTGCTTGGGTATTGGCGGAGTGATTGGATAAGTACATGGTGCTGGCTGGGTCATTGGAAGAGTGCACGGGGAGTGACAGGGGTATTGGTGGACTGCATGGAAACTACATGGGTAATTGAACGTGTGAATGAGCAGTATCTAGGCGGAAAGAGGATTGTATGGCAAGTGCACATGTGATTGTAGCAGTGCATGTGTTAGTGCCTGGGTCATTGCATGAGTACATGGGTAGTGACTGGATGATTAGAGTACTGCAAGGAGAGTGCATGGAGAATTTTTAAGTGCTTGGGTTTTGGCGGAGTGATTGGATAAGTACATAGTGTTGGCTGGGTAATTGGAGAAGTGCATGGGTAGTGAGAGGGTGATTGCTGAACTGCATGGGTACTATCTGAGTAAATGAATGTACAAATGAGCAACGTCTAAGTGGTTAGAGGACTGCATGAGTAGTGCACAGGTGATTGTAGCAGTGCATGGTTACTGCCTGGGTCATTGCATGAGTACATAGGTACTGACTGGATGATTAGAGTACTGCAAGGAGAGTGCATGGTAAATTTATAAGTGCTTGGGTATTGGCAGAGTGATTGGATAAGTACATGGTACTGGCTGGGTGATTGGAGGAGTGCATGGATGGTGAGCGGATGATTGCTGGACTGCATAGGTACTACCTTGGTAATTGGAGGAGTGAATCAGTGGTGTGTAGGTGGTTAGAGGTCTGCATGGAAAGTGCACAGGGTATTGTAGCAGTGCATGTGTTAGTGCCTGGGTCATTGCATGAGTACATGGGTGCTGACTGGATCATTAGAGTGCTGCAAGGAGAGTGCATGGTGAATTTGAGAAGGTGGCCTGGTATATGATGTGCACTAGTTATAGTGGGCACCTTGCACCAGTCCAAACAACCCCTTATTGATGATAGGTTTAAGACAACCTTATTTGAAAGCTATCCTAGTGGTAGCTATGGAGAGCAGCCTTCAGGCTAAGTCTTGAAGGAGTGTAAAGCAGCTTGTTTTACCAGTCTATAATCTCTTGAATGGCTAAATGAAAGGAGACCACACCAGGTATATATATAAAATATATGTATTTATTTCTAAACACACCTTACTAGTCTCTTTATGAGGCTAGAGGTCAAAGCACATGTGTTACACTACAAATATCACAGTAAATTAGCACAATATACGATAGGCCCTATAGGCGAACCAAACCATATATTAAGAAAGTGTTATAAGAACCACGACTTGACTAGACACAAGGCCTAGAGCCTGTAGAATCGCTGGGACCCCAAGGAACCACCCAAGGTAGTGACACAGGGGACCCACGGGGGACGTGTGCAGTGTGTGAACACAGCCACGAACTCCGTTAGCATCTATTGGGAAAGTCGCGGTTAGAGTTTTAAAGTTTAGGGACACTTAGGAGTGGACTAGGAACAAACCCTTTTGGACTTAGATGGTTCTAGGGCCAACACCCATGGGAGCACCAGAGTACTCGTGTTACCTCACCCAGGGAAGCCGGGTGCATAGGTGTCAAATGGTGTCGGGTCGCGTCGTCGTTTTCAATGGCAGCTTGCTGAAAAGTGCTGCTGCCGGGAAGAGGAGAAGTGTCCGAAGAGATCCAAGCCTGGATCGAAGATGTGAAGAACCTGAAAGCAGAGGGGACAGAGTCTGGGTCACTTGCCAGTGACCAGGGGCACGATAGTCGAATGCCCACTGATGTCGGGTGCTTCAGGTGCTAGGAGGGGAAGCTTGACTCTTCAGCCACGAGGACCAGGAGGCGTCAAAGACAACCAAGAGCTGGATTCGAGCTGTCCCATAAAGGATGTCGAGTGCTGCAGCATCAGTGCCCGGATTGGACACAACAAGCCTTGGCAACAGCAACCCATGCAGGAAGAGGAAAGATGCTTCGGTGTGGACCAGCAAGGTTCTGGGGACTCCCCAAGCAACAGAGAGTCAGGGCACGTCTGGAGCAACCAGGAAAGCCCAATTGGAGTACAGTTGTCTTTCTCAGGGACCCACAAGTTGATGGAGAAGGGATCGCAAAGGGACCTCAAGAGGAATCACAAAATGGCAGCCCACGGGTCACTAGGAGTGGGTAGGCCAGCAATCTTCAGTGGATTTACTGCTCGGGGTCACGGCTACAAGTAACCCAAAGCACAGTCTCTAGGATCGACAAGAAGCATATGCACTTGCAAATGTGCATGGTGTCCAGGGGTTCAAGTTCCACGGTACCCACGAGGGCTATGGGTCTCAGCTTTGCTGGGGACTCGGATCAGCCTCTGGGAAGTCTGGAAACCTACCTCCTGGGTTGCAAAGTTGTCGGCGTCCGGCGGGAGCTTCGGAGATGCAGACAGGCAGATGCGTCTTTGGTGCCTGCCAAGCAGGGGAGTAACTCCTTTACCCCAAGGGAGATTCTTCAGTCATCTAGTCGTGTAGATCATCGAAGTTCCAGGATTTCTGTATCAGAGTTTCGTCCAGGTGTAATCTAAAGTCCTGTAGTCAGGGGTTCCTTCTTTATACCCAAGGAAGGGGTTGGACTAACTCTGGGGACCCACCTATGGGAGGGTTTGGAAAGAGGGGTGGCTACACCCATTTCCTTTGTCCAGTTTCGCACCAGAGCAGGGGCTGGTAGCCCCTGCAACTGGTTTGAACTGGACTATGCACAGGGACACCAAATGTGCCCCCAGTGCAGGACTTCAAAGCACTCTTGGAGTGCACCCACCCAGCCCCAATCCACTAAGGCCTGCCTGGGAGGTGGTAACACCTCCCTGTGACATGAAACCTATTGTACAGACCTCCCCTGCCGGAATTTCGGTCAGCAGCAGGAGGCCAGACTTGTGTCTGTGGCTGGCAGCATCCATTTTGTGATGCCAGGGCTCTGTTAGCTGGTACCGGGTATACCGGTGCTGTCATGTCTCTCCCTCTAGAAGGGTGGGATCATACTCCCACACCAGTTACTGGTGTGGGGGTATGATTCCAAGGTGTTTGACACCAAACACAACATGTTTCCATACAGCCATCCCAAAGTTAGCATTTACTGCGAGGTTATAATGCACTTAAGAGTATATAGTCAGGCTGCCTCACAGACAACCCCGGAGGATAGATTCCGAAGGCTGCAGAGGGGCTCTGCTCATGCATGGGCACCCTCTCACACAAAACCAAGCACCCTGCCTACAGGATTGATATGGCCTGCCATAGGGGTGACTGATAGGTTTATATGTGCAGTGATAGGGTGAGATATAGTGAACCTATATCTCAGTAAGGGGTGCATGCACCACCTCACTCAGGCTGCAGTAGCAGTCCTGTGGTGTCATTTTGGAAGGCTTCCCAGGGGTGGCATAATACATGCTGCAGCCCCTGGTAGGCCTCTGGGGTACCTATTGCCCTGGGTACATAGTATACTGTTGGACTTGGCCCTTTTTGCCAGGTTCACCCCTAAACTTTTTGCGTTTATGTGTTAGTTGTTTAAATCTCTGGGCACTTTCGCACTGTGGTCCAGTGGAAAGTGCGTGCGCACTCTGCGCACATTTAGTGAGATTGCCTGCCTCCCATAGGAATGCATTGGGGATCTGTGTGCCAGTGGTGATTCCTGTTATGTGAGGAGCAGTGTGGTCAAGTTTAGTATGTGTGAATTCGTGAGAATGAATGCTGCGCAATGGTGTGCGCAGATTTATTATGGCTGGTGTAGAAGTGCCACTTTTAGAAGTTGGCATGTATGTGTGCCTGCCTGCCTGATGTGAATTGCATATCTGGCTTTGTGAGTGGCAGGTGCTGGATGGTGTGGGGAATTCCAGGAGCCAGGGTGAGTCAGCCCAGTGGTGAATAGAGAGATCTCCATGCAGATGGGTGGGAGGAGTGCACCTGGGACCTGAATAGGGCTGGGCCTTCCCTCCACAATGCTGGCTCCACCCTCTGTGGTGCATCTGATGTCCCTAGCCTGTCCTGTGAAAGGAGAGAGGAGCTGAGCAAAACAAAGTGCTCCAAAGCTCCCCCAAACCAGTTGCATCTGGTTTTCCCCCAGCCCTGTGCTGGGTGACAAAGGAAAAACTGTGTATAAAAGAAGGGGCTGTGACCCCATGAAATTGTTCAGTTCCTGGTCTGTTCCTGACGGAGGGGGGGCTTGCTGCTGGTGGGGCCCAGGAGGGACCGCCATGGGGGCTGCCTCCCTGCTGGAGGGCCCTGTGTGCTGGCCCCTGGGCCCTGCATTGCCCCTTCCTTCCTAAAAGACCTCTTTGCTGGGAGCTTCCTTTGCTCCATCTCTTTGCCCCAGGACTTCTTGTGCTCTGTTGCGCCCTGGGAGCGCTATCTGTGGATTTTCCCCCAGGAGAGGGAGAGCCTTGGGCTGCGCCGCGCTGCAGCTCCCTTCAGAGGGAATCCCCAGCGTAGGGATTCCCCCGTGACACCTGCAATACGGGTGCCCACCCCGCATGGCCGCCGTGCTTATTTTTATTTAAACTGCGCAGGTGCCTACCCCGCGACTTTGCCCTTAATTACCGCGGGTGCCCACCCCGCTGGATATTCTCAATCTCGAGGGAGCCTACCCCTCGTTTGCCCCAAAGAGAAGAATCACCGCCGCGGCCCGTGCTGCCAAACCGGAAGTCAGGCACCTCTTGCCCGTGACGTGGGTGGGGCCTGAAATCCGGCCGGAAGAGAAGGAGGCAGCCTGGAGCCTTGCTGGCTCCATACTGAAGTCCCGGTCCCGAGATGGGGGACCGGGTGAAGTGTGGCGCCTGGTGACGAGGGGCTCTCATGAATGGAGAGAGCCCCGCAAGCGCCGCAGCCTGTTTCCCGCGGAGGGGGGCGCGAGGCACATTGCCGGTGCCTGCCCCGCCGCGTTCAACAAGAGGAGCCCCCCCTGCATAGCCCGGTGAGTAAGGGCTGAGGGGGGAACCTGGCCGCATTTTCGCTCCCGCACCACGAGGGAGCATAGCTTGCTTTTCGGTGCCAGTGCGAGGCCCGAGTCAGAGCGGCCCCGTCTAGCAGCGGGCCGCTCCAACGATGTGGCCATGGTTGTTTAAAGGGCCAGAGAGGCCCGTGAGCATTTTGTTAGTGCCCCTAGTGTGTGGCTGATCTTCACAGCGGCGCCGCAGTTGCGGGCCGCTGCAACGAGGGGGCATCATTATTCCAGAGCCTAGATGGCTCCAGCGTTTGGGGGCATATCTATTTCCTGATCCCCAGCTGCGCCGCACCAGCACGGGCAGCTGCAACGTTTTGCGCAATTCTTGAGGAAGTCCCTGAGAGGGACAGAAGTGGCACAGAGGTGCCAGGCCTTCCCCATTGTTCCCAGCTGCGCAGCAAGTAGTGCCAGCTGCACCGTTTAGGCGCACAGTTCTTTTGGGATCTTGTGAAGTCAGGAGTGAGATGCACTCCTTTGCCCTGTACTTTCCCAGCTGCCCAGCAAGTAGTGGGCAGCTGCCATGTTTAGGTTGGCGCAGTGGCGCACCCTTGACTTTCGCTGCATTGGCAGCAGCCCTGACTCTTTGGACATAGGGCATTTGAGCCCCTTGTGAGATGGCCAGTTGGCCAAGGGGACTGCTAGGTTTATAGGGCGCCAGGCCCTAATGTGATTTGTGTGTTAGTGAGCTTCTTTCCTAGGATTTATAGGCTAATGTGATTTATACCTCTGCTATGGTTCTTTCTACTATGAGGTTATGTGCTACTGTGAGTATGTGGTGCTAGGAAATGTAATGCATGTAGTATGTTTTACGCACCCTGTTTTGGTTACCTCTAAAATGTGGTTTTTATGCTTGTGAGGTTATTACTTCCTAATGCGTTTAGGTTGTGAGTTATTTTTCCCTGAGATTATTTCCTAATGTGATTTATACTTAGGAGGTTATTGTCTAATGCGTTTAGACTGGAGAGATAATTGCATAATGTGTTTATGCTGGTGAGGTTGGCGCATAAGGTTTTGCGCCTAATGTGATGCTGTGCATAATGTGGTTTATGTTACAGGCTGATGCTAAGTACAGTGATTACCAGTGTTTACTGGTTGTACGGTTATGATCTGTTTTACTTTTACTAAGTTCACTTTGTGATGGTTCTGACAGTGGTCCAAGTGACCCTGTCATGTGTAAATAATTCCCTTGTAAATATGACCTAGTGCCAGATGGCACCATGTATATTGTGTGAGTACTATTCTAATGTGTTATGAGAATACAAAGGCTATTTTTGATATAACCTTGTGTGGAGTTCCTTTTGTAGTGTGCCTGGTATGTTGTTGCTGTGCGCGTGCACAAACGCTTTACACATTGCCTCCGGGATAAGCCTGACTGCTCGTGCCAAGCTACCAAGGGGGTGAGCAGGGGTTATCTTTGGCATGTAACTCCCTCGCCCTGACTAGAGTGGTGGTCTCTGCCTGGCTTTGGCACAAGCCTTAGCCAACCAGAGATCCCATTTCTAACATATACCATATACTAGGGACTTATAAGGGCACCCCAGAATCCAATCTGAAGTGTACCTAAGGTACAGGGAATCCATTTTAAAGAGAAAGCAGCTAAACCTGAATAGCAGGGTCCCAGTCCAACTAAGTCGAAAACCAGCAAAACACCAGGAACAAAAGTGGGTGCAACCATGCAGTCAGATTCCACCTTCCTACATAACCCCCCCCCCCCAAATGAAAGGAGATAAGGCTAACCTTGCCCAGTTGAGCCTTTATTTACTAAGTGGCCATATAAGGAAGTACCTGCACTAGCATGGTTACCCCCTGTCTTATGGTCCACAAAGCAATCCCTAACCCCAAGGGGATGGGATGATCTCCACCATTTGGAGTCACTACCTGTGGTGTGTTTTGGCAAAGTAAAAGGCTGGTGGGGTGTCTGAGTAGAGAAATGAGGCCCTAATAAAGTTGGCCTCAGCTCCCTCAGATCACTAGCCACCATGGAGGCCTTACTTTCCATGACTAAGTTGGGTCTAGCTCTAAGGGTCAACCTTTGGCTGCCTACAGCTGGGGGTTGGGTCCCTTGGGTTGGAACACTAGAGGGACATGGTAGATTTGGAACCTTTTGGTCCCAGGTTTGCCTTTGCCCAGCAGAGTCCATCTGGGGGAGGTCCCTACACAAGGGTAAGGGGGATCCCTCAGTGGGTTGAGGAATTTTCACCTGTCTAGGGCTACTAGACTGGGTGCCCCTAATCTGCTGATGGGGGGGTTCCTCTGGACAGGGGGCCCTGTGGGGTCCACTGACCTCCGTGACCTCTGCAGCCCTGGGCTGACTGAGGCCGGGTAGAGAGGGGCAGGTTACCTGCTCCAGACTGGGTACCACCTTGGAAGGGTCCCCTGCCATCAGGGGTGTTGCCAGGACAGGCCTGACCACCTCTGGGGCAGTTCCTTCACTAGGGGTAGGATCAGTTCCCTGAGGAAGCTGACCCTTACCTATAGTCTGGGGGGAAGAAGACTTTTCTTCAACCCTTGTGCTCTCTTGTGGAGGAGAGTGGGCCATTTTTTCAGGCTCCATCACTCCAAAATTTCCCTGGGGTTGGGCTGTGGCCCTCACAGCACCACTAACTCTCTCAGGGACGCCCAGCATTCTCAGATGGGCTTGGTGTTCAACTTCAGCCCAGGCGGACATTTCCAGATCATTGCCCATCAGGCAATCTACAGGCAAGTTTGGGGACACTGCCACTCTTTTTGGGCCTGTGACCCCTCCCCAGCTGAGATTGACTTTGGCCATGGGGTGATCTGTTCTGACACCATCAATGTTGGTCACCTGGTATTTAAACTCAGGTAAAAGCTGGTGAGGGGGGACTAGTTTCCCTGCCACCATGGTGACACTAGCCCCTGTGTCCCTGAATGCCACAGCTTTCTGACCATTAATCAGTGGCTCCAGTCTGTACCTGCCCAATGCATTGGGACCCATGGTAAAAGTGGCAAATCCCATGCCACCATCACAGACTAAGGAGGCTTGTGAGGGGGACCTGTCTAAACTAGGGCCCACCTCTGTTCCCCATGAGAATGCACCTAACTTTTTGGGTGCAACACTACCGCCTTGGGGATTACTACTAGTAGTACCAGGAGGGGTGGTAGTATTAGTTGGAGGAACATTTTCATTATTGCCAATCCTAGGGCAACTGGGATCAGTTTTCCAGTGTCCAGGCTTTTTACAGACATGGCAATATGGTTTCTTTTCAGGAGAGGAAGGAGTTTGGGACCCCCCCCCCCCAGAAGAGGACTTTTGGGGCCCTGTAGTGGACTTATCTTTAGATTTATCCCCACCTTTCTCTTGGGACTTGATAGAATCTTTCTTCTGGTCACCACCCTGATTCTTAGGCCTTACCCTGGTTCTGACCCATTTGTCTGCCTTCTTTCCCAATTCTTGGGGAGAGGTCAGATCAGAAGAATCCACCAGGTACTGGTGTAAAAGCTGGTTTTGACAATTATTAAGGATCTGCTCCCTCATAATCAAATTGTACAATCCTACAAAGTCATGCGCCTTGCTGCCATGTATCCAACCTTCCAGAGACTTAGTAGCACAATCTACAAAGTCAACCCAGTCTTGAGTCTGAGCCTTTTGGGTGTCTCTGAACTTCAACCTGTACTGTTCAGTGGTTAGGCCAAACCCATCAATCAGAGCACTCTTCAAGACTTTGTAATTGTCAGCATCCTCTTCTCTAACAGTGAGGAGCTTGTCTCTACCTTTGTCTGCAAAGGAGAGCCACAAGATTGCTGCCCACTGCTCCTGGGGGACCCTCTGAACTTTACAGGCCCTTTCCAGTGCAGTAACCCATTTGTGGATGTCATCCCCACTCTGGTAGGGAGGGACAATCTGGCTTAGGTTTCTATGGTCATAAGACCTTTCCCTAGCACTAGGGAAGTTGCTGCCACCATGGGACTCTAGTCCCAATTTTCTTCTAGTTTTCTGAAGCTCTAGGGTCTCCCTTTCTAAAGCCAACTGTTCTCTTCAGATTCTAAGCTGAGCTTCTTCATACTTGAGCAGTCTCTCTTTCCTCTCATGAGAGGATTCCCTCCTATGAGAGGAAACAGAGGTCCCTATTGAGGTGTCAGAATGGTTAGACTCCTGAGAAGGAGATCTTGACCTTCTAGGCACACTCTCAACTCTCCCTGGTGGGATAAAGAGGGGGCCATTGTGGCCATCCTCCTCCTCTGCAGGGGGAGCTGGATTTCCCAGGTTAGGATCAATGTCATCTTCCTGGTCAGCTTCAGAGGTCAGGTCATGGTTATCTTCACCCCTTGGCCCTTCCTCGTCTGCTGCCCCACCCACTCTGCCTACCCCTTCAGACCCTGAGGGCCTTCTGAGATCATCCAACAGCAGTACCTCTATGAGACGTTGGGTGTTTGCACTTTTTCCTGTCTTCAATCTCCTAGTACTACACAATGCTCTCAATTCCAAGAATGGGAGGTTGTCATACATGGATGGTAGAAGCCCATTGGCTTCTGGCAGGGACCCACTGGTTCCTGGCCTTGAAGACATCACTAGTGAGATGTGGTGTATGCACTACCTACTCTAGTGTGGCCTACTAAACTCTCTTGAGTTGTAGAAAGGGTGTGCTAAGCCCTTGACACACAACTCTAAGTTCAGTAGAACTTACTGTAATTTTAAGCTTGAATTATATGTACCTCAGGTACATTTAGTGGTTTTCAGTTAGTCACTCACTTGAGATTATCTGGTAAAACAAAGGCAAGCTTGAATCCAACCGCTGCACACCAATGTGAGAAGGTGGCCTGGTATATGCTGTCCACTAGTTATAGTGGGCACCTTGCACCAGTCCAAACAACCCCTTATTGATGATAGGTTTAAGACAACCTTATTTGAAAGCTATCCTAGTGGTAGCTATGGAGAGCAGCCTTCAGGCTAAGTCTTGAAGGAGTGTAAAGCAGCTTGTTTTACCAGTCTATAATCTCTTGAATGGCTAAATGAAAGGAGACCACACCAGGTATATATATAAAATATATGTATTTATTTCTAAACACACCTTAGAGAGGTCGGCGGAGCGGAGCTGGCGGTTGGGGACGTAGAAGAAGAGCCGTCTGTTGAGGTAGGCTGGGCCAGTTTTGTGGAGTGCCTTGTGTGCGTGGGTTAGGAGTTTGAAGGTGATCCTCCTGTCGACGGGGAGCCAGTGCAGGTTCCTCAAGTGGGGGGTGATGTGGCTGTGGCGTGGTACGTCGAGGATCAGTCGTGCAGAGGCGTTTTGTATGCGTTGCAGTCGCTTGATGAGCTTGGCCGGGGCTCCCGCGTAGAGGGCGTTCCCATAGTCCAGTCTGCTACTGACGAGGGCCTGGGTGACTGTTCTTCTTGTGTCTGTCGGGATCCACCTGTAGATCTTGCGAAGCATGCGGAGGGTGTTGAAGCAGGAGGAGGAGACTGCGTTGACTTGCTTGGTCATGGAGAGCGTTGAGTCGAGGATGACTCCCAGGTTGCGTGCGTGGTCGGTGGGTGTCGGGGCTGCTCCCAGCGTCGTTGGCCACCAGGAGTCGTCCCAGGCTGAGGTGTTGGAGCCGAGGATGAGGACCTCCGTTTTGTCCGTGTTCAGCTTTAGTCGGCTGATCTTCATCCAATCGGCGACGGCCTTCATTCCTTCATGGAGTTTGGCTTTGGCGGTGAGGGGGTCCTTGGTGAGGGAGAGGATCAGTTGAGTGTCGTCGGCGTAGGAGATAATGTTGAGGTCGTGTTGTCTGGCGATGCGTGCGAGCGGGGCCATGTAGATGTTGAACAGTGTTGGGCTGAGGGACGATCCCTGGGGTACGCCGCAGATGATCTCGGAGGCTTCGGATCGGAAGGGTGGGAGGCGGACTCTCTGGGTTCTGCCGTCGAGGAAGGAGATGGTCCATTCCAGGGCCTTGTCTCGGATCCCTGCGTCGTGGAGGCGTGCGCGTAGAGTGCGATGGCAGACAGTGTCGAAGGCGGCGGAGAGGTCCAGCAGGATGAGGGCTGCGGTCTCACCATTGTCCAGCAGGATCATGATGTCGTCGGTGGCGGCGATGAGGGCAGTCTCAGTGCTGTGGTTGCTGCGGAACCCTGATTGGGATGGGTCCAGGATGCTGTTTTCTTCGAGGTATCGGGTTAGCTGTTTGTTGACGATCTTCTCGATGACCTTGGCTGGGAACGGAAGCAGAGAGATGGGCCGGAAGTTCTTGAGGTCTCTCGGGTCCGCCTTGGGTTTTTGAGTAGGGCGTTGATCTCTGCGTGTTTCCAGCTCTCTGGGAAGGTCGCGGTCTCGAAGGAGAGGTTGATGATGTTGCACAGGTGGGGTGCGATGGAGCTGCTGGCTTTGTTGAAGATGTGGTGCGGGAAAGGGTCTGACGGGGAGCCGGAGTGTATTGTGCTCATGGTCTTGATGGTGTCCTCGATGTTCACGCTGGCCCAGGCTGGCAGGGGGTCGTGGTCGATGGTGTGTGGCGGGTCGATCTTAGTTGGGGTTGTCTGGGTGTCGAAGCTGTCGTGGATGTCGGCGATCTTGCGGTGAAAGAAGGTGGCGAGGGAATCGCACAGGGGTTGCGACGGTGGGATGTCGTTGGTGTTGGAGCTGGGGTTGGAGAGTTCCTTCACGATGTTGAAAAGCTCCTTGCTGTTGTGTGCGTTGTTGTCGAGGCGGTCTTTGAAGGAGATTCTCTTGGCGGACCTGATGAGGTGGTGGTGGTTACGGATGGCGTCTTTGTGGGCTGTGTGGCTGTCCGGTGTCTTATCGCTGTGCCATTTCTTCTCTAGTTTCCGGCAGGTGCGCTTGGAAGCTAGGAGTTCCGAGGTGAACCAGCTGGCTCTTTTGGTGGTGTCGCTGTAGGTGAGCTTTTTCAGCGGGGCGAGGGTGTTGGCACAGTCGTCCATCCATCGTCTGAGGTTGCAGGCAGCGTCGTCGGTGTTGGATGGGTCGGAGGGAGGGCTGAGAGCGAGGGTTGCCTGGAGTTGGTCTTCGGTGACTTTGCTCCAGCAGCGGCGTGGGATCTGTTGGGTGCGGTGGTGTGTGGTGGGTTTCTGGAAGGTGAAATGGATGCAGCGGTGGTCGGTCCAGAGGAGTTCCGTGGTGTGGCTGAAGGAGACGTGGGAGCTTGAGGAGAAGATGGGGTCAAGCGTGTGGCCGGCGCAGTGGGTCGGTGTTGTGACGAGCTGGCTCAGGCCGAGGTTGGCGAGGCTGTCGATCAGGGTGGTGGAGTTGCTGTCGTTGTTGTTCTCCAGGTGAAAGTTCAGGTCTCCGAGGAGGATGTAGTCGGTAGAGGTCAGGGCGTGCGTGCTGATGAAGTCGGCGATGGAGTCGCTGAACTGGGGTCGGGGCCCAGGGGGTCTGTAGACAAGGGTGCCTCTAAGGGTGGTGTTGGGGTCCGTGTGGATCTGGAAGTGCATGTGTTCGGCGGTGCTGAGAGTGTCGTCGGTGCTGGTCGAGACCCTGATGGTGTTCTTGTGGACGATGGCGATTCCTCCTCCTACTGCGTTGACGCGGTCTCTGCGGGTGATCTTATAGCCGTCTGGGATGGCTATGGCGATGTCGGGTGTGGAGGAGTCGTTCATCCAGGTCTCTGTCAGGAAGGCGACGTCTGGTGATGATGTGTCGAGCAGGTCCCAGAGCTCGACGGCGTGTTTGCGGGCGGAGCGGGTGTTCAGCAGGAAGCACCGGAGGTGGTTGAGGTCCTTCTTGGTGGGCGCCTCGGTGGCTCTGAGGCTGGTGTAGCTGCAATTCCGGCAGGTGAAGGGACCATGGGTGCATTTCGGAGCGGCCTTGAAGCAGTTGTGCGTCCGTCCGGGGTTGAGAGCGTGGAGTGTGGTGGCATCGTATCGGCGTCGGTCCTCGAGGCTGGAGCGGGGAGCGCGCGGTCCAGGGGTTCTGGCGCTGGGCGCGGTCCAGACGCGGACGGGCGCAGACGGGCTTTCCAGCGGCTGCCATTTATGGGGAGGTGGGAGGGAGGAGCAGCTGGGAGGCGGGAGGCCGGGGCAGCGAATGGGCAGTCAGGGGGGTGGGGCCGCAGGGGACGCAGCGGCGGGAATGGCGAGAGGCAGCGGGGGCACAGAAGGAAAAAAGGGGAGAAAAAACAGACAGAAATACGGGCACAGTACAAATGGGGCAGCGAGGGGCACAGAAGGGAAAATGGGGAGAGAAAACAGACACAAATACGGGCACAGTACAAATGGGGCAGCGAGGGGCACAGAAGGGAAAAAGGGGAGAGACAACAGACACAAATACGGCCACAGTACAAATGGGGCAGCGAGGGGCACAGAAGGGAAAATGGGGAGAGAAAGCAGACACAAATACGGGCACAGTACAAATGGGGCAGCGAGGGGCACAGAAGGGAAAAAGGGGAGAGAAAACAGACACAAATACGGGCACAGTACAAATGGGGCAGCGAGGGGCACAGAAGGGAAAATGGGGAGAGAAAGCAGACACAAATACGGGCACAGTACAAGTGGGGCAGCGAGGGGCACAGAAGGGAAAAGGGGAGAGAAAACAGACACAAATACGGGCACAGTACAAATGGGGCAGCGAGGGGCACAGAAGGGAAAATGGGGAGAGAAAACAGACACAAATACGGGCACAGTACAAATGGGGCAGCGAGGGGCACAGAAGGGAAAAAGGGAGAGAAAACAGACACAAATACGGGCACAGTACAAATGGGGCAGCGACGGGCACAGAAGGGAAAATGGGGAGAGAAAGCAGACACAAATACGGGCACAGTACAAGTGGGGCAGCGAGGGGCACAGAAGGGAAAAAGGGAGAGAAAACAGACACAAATACGGGCACAGTACAAATGGGGCAGCGAGGGGCACAGAAGGGAAAAAGGGAGACAAGCAAAGAAATACGGGCACCGAGGCCACAAGCGGAAGGGCGATCTTACCAGCAGCAGCAGCGGGCGGACAACACAGGCGGAGCTGTGTGGTGGGGGAGCGACCTACCTGGCAAGGTCAAGGGTCGCTCTCCTCACCGTGCAGCGGCCGCCATTTATGGGGAGGTGGGAGGGAGGAGCAGCTGGGAGGCGGGAGGCAGGGGCAGCGAATGGGCAGTCAGGGGGGCGGGGCCGCAGGGACGCAGCGGCGGGAATGGCGAGAGGCAGCGGGGGCACAGAAGGAAAAAGGGGAGAAAAAACAGACAGAAATACGGGCACAGTACAAATGGGGCAGCGAGGGGCACAGAAGGGAAAATGGGGAGAGAAAACAGACACAAATACGGGCACAGTACAAATGGGGCAGCGAGGGGCACAGAAGGGAAAAAGGGGAGAGAAAACAGACACAAATACGGGCACAGTACAAATGGGGCAGCGAGGGGCACAGAAGGGAAAATGGGGAGAGAAAGCAGACACAAATACGGGCACAGTACAAATGGGGCAGCGAGGGGCACAGAAGGGAAAAAGGGAGAGAAAACAGACACAAATACGGGCACAGTACAAATGGGGCAGCGAGGGGCACAGAAGGGAAAATGGGGAGAGAAAGCAGACACAAATACGAGCACAGTACAAGTGGGGCAGCGAGGGGCACAGAAGGGAAAAAGGGGAGAGAAAACAGACACAAATACGGGCACAGTACAAATGGGGCAGCGAGGGGCACAGAAGGGAAAATGGGGAGAGAAAACAGACACAAATACGGGCACAGTACAAATGGGGCAGCGAGGGGCACAGAAGGGAAAAAGGGGAGAGAAAACAGACACAAATACGGGCACAGTACAAATGGGGCAGCGAGGGGCACAGAAGGGAAAATGGGGAGAGAAAGCAGACACAAATACGGGCACAGTACAAGTGGGGCAGCGAGGGGCACAGAAGGGAAAAAGGGGAGAGAAAACAGACACAAATACGGGCACAGTACAAATGGGGCAGCGAGGGGCACAGAAGGGAAAAAGGGGAGACAAGCAAAGAAATACGGGCACCGAGGCCACAAGCGGAAGGGCGATCTTACCAGCAGCAGCAGCGGGCGGACAACACAGGCGGAGCTGTGTGGTGGGGGAGCGACCTACCTGGTATCTTTATGAGGCTAGAGGTCAAAGCACATGTGTTACACTTCAAATATCACAGTAAATTAGCACAATATACGATAGGCCCTATAGGCGAACCAAACCATATATTAAGAAAGTGGTATAAGAACCACGACTTGACTAGACACAAGGCCTAGAGCCTGTAGAATCGCTGGGAACCCAAGGAACCACCCAAGGTAGTGACACAGGGGACCCACGGGGGAAGTGTGCAGTGTGTGAACACAGCCGCGAACTCCATTAGCTTCTATGGGGAAAGTCGCGGTTAGAGTTTTAAAGTTTAGGGACACTTAGGAGTGGACTAGGAACAAACCCTTTTGGACTTAGATGGTTCCAGGGCCAACACTCATGGGAGCACTGGAGTACTCATGTTACCTCACCCAGGGAAGCCGGGTGCATAGGTGTCAAATGGTGTCGGGTCGCGTCGTCGTTTTCAATGGCAGCTTTGCTGAAAAGTGCTGCTGCCGGGAAGAGGAGAAGTGTCCGAAGAGATCCAAGTCTGGATTGAAGATGTGAAGAACCTGAAAGCAGAGGGGACAGAGTCTGGGTCACTTGCCAGTGACCAGGGGCACGATAGTTGAATGCCCACTGATGTCGGGTGCTTCAGGTGCTAGGAGGGGAAGCTTGACTCTTCAGCCACGAGGACCAGGAGGCGTCGAAGACAACCATGAGCTGGATTCAAGCTGTCCCACAAAGGATGTCGAGTACTGCAGTGTCGGTGCCCGGATTGGACACAACAAGCCTTGGCAACAGCAATGCACGCAGGAAGAGGAAAGATGCTTCGGTGCAGACCAGCAAGGTCCTGGGGACTCCCCAAGCAATGCAAAGTCAGGGCACGTCTGGAGCAACCAGGAAAGCCCAATTGCAGTACAGTTGTCCTTCTCAGGGACCCACAAGTTGGCGGACAAGGGATCGCAAAGGGACCTCAAGAGGAATCACAAAATGGCAGCCCACGGGTCACTCGGAGTGGGTAGGCCAGCAATCTTCAGTGGATTCACTGCTCGGGGTAAGGGCTACAAGTAACCCAAAGCACAGCCTCTAGGATTGACAAGAAGCATATGCACTTGCAAATGTGCACAGTGTCCAGGGGTTCCGGTTCCACGGTACCCACGAGGCTTCTGGGAAGTCTGGAAACCCACCTCCTGGGTTGCAAAGTCATCGGCGTCTAGCGGGAGCTTCAGAGATGCAGACCAGGCAGATGCGTCTTTGGTGCCTGCCAAGCAGGGGAGTAACTCCTTTACTCCAAGGGAGATTCTTCAGTCATCTAGTCGTGTAGATCGTCAAAGTTCCAGGATTTCTCTATCAGAGTTTCGTCCAGGTGTAATCTAAAGTCCTGTAGTCAGGGGTTCCTTCTTTATACCCAAGGAAGGGGTTGGACTAACTCTGGGGACACACCTATGGGAGGGTTTGGAAAGAGGGGTGGCTACACCCATTTCCTTTGTCCAGTTTCGTGCCAGAGCAGGGGTTGGTAGCCCCTGCAACCGGTTTGAACTGGACTATGCACAGGGACACCAAATGTGCCCCCAGTGCAGGACTTTAAAGCACTCTTGGAGTGCACCCACCCAGCCCCAATCCACTAAGGCCTGTCTGGGAGGTGGTAACACCTCCCTGTGACAGGAAACCTATTGTCCAGGCCTCCCCTGCCGGAGTTTCGGTCAGCAGCAGGAGGCCAGACTTGTGTCTGTGGCTGGCAGCATCCATTTTGTGATGCCAGGGCTCTGTTAGCTGGTATCAGGTATACCGGTGCTGTCATGTCTCTCCCTCTAGAAGGGTGGGATCATACTCCCACACCAGTTACTGGTGTGGGGGTATGATTCCAAGGTGTTTGACACCAAACACGACATGTTTCCGTGCAGCCATCCCAAAGTTAGCATTTACCGCGAGGTTATAATGCACTTAAGAGTATATGGTCAGGCTGCCTCACAGACAACCCCGGAGGATAGATTCCGCAGGCTGCAGAGGGGCTCTGCTCATGCATGGGCACCCTCTCACACAAAACCAAGCACCCTGCCTTCAGGATTGATAAGGCCTGCCATAGGGGTGACTGATAGGTTTATATGTGCAGTGATAGGGTGAGATATAGTGAACCTATATCTCAGTAAGGGGTGCATGCACCACCTCACTCAGGCTGCAGTAGCAGTCCTGTGGTGTCATTTTGGAACGCTTCCCAGGGGTGGCATAATACATGCTGCAGCCCCTGGTAGGCCTCTGGGGTACCTATGCCCTGGGTACATAGTATACCATATACTAGGGACTTATAAGGGCACCGCAGAATCCAATCTGAGGTGTACCTAAGGTACAGGGAATCCATTTGAAAGAGAAAGCAGATAAACTGGGGCCCTGAATAGCAGGGTCCCAGTCCAACTAAGTCGAAAACCAGCAAAACACCAGGAAAAAAAGTGGGGGCAACCATGCAGTCAGATTCCACCTTCCTACAGTGAATTTATAAGTGCTTGGGTTTGGCGGAGTGATTGGATAAGGACATGGGGCTGGCTGGGTGATTGGAGGAGTGCATAGGTAGTGACAGGGAGATTACTGGGCTGCGTAGGTAGTGCTCAGCAGGATTGTAGCAGTGCATGTGTTAGTGCCTGGCTCATTGCATGAGTACATGGGTATTGACTGGATGATTAGAGTGCTGCAAGGAGAGGCATGGTGAATTTATACGTGCTTGGGTTTTGGCGGAGTGATTGGATAAGTACATGGTGCCGGCTGGGTGATTGGAAGAGTGCACAGGGAGTGACGGGGATTGCTGGACTGCATGGGTAGTGCTCTGGGGATTATAGCACTGCATGAGTTAGTGCCTGGGTCATTGCATGAGTACATGGGTAGTGGCTGGATGATTAGAGTACTGCAAAGAGAGTGCATGGTGAATTTATAAGTGCTTGGGTATTGGCGCAGTGATTGGATAAGTACATGATGCTGGCTGGGTGATTACAGCAGTGCATGGGTAGTGACAGGGTGATTGTTGGACTGCATGGGTACTACCTGGGTAATTGAAGGAGTGAATCAGTAGTGTGTAGGTGTTTACAGGTCTGCATGGAAAGTGCACAGGGTATTGTAGCAGTGCATGTGTTAGTGCCTGGGTCATTGCATGAGTACATGGGTACTGACTGGATCATTGGAGTGCTGCAAGGAGAGTGCATGGTGAATTTATAAGTGCTTGGGTTTTGGCGGAGTGATTGGATAAGCTCATGGGGCTGGCTGGGTGATTGGAGGAGTGCATAGATAGTGACAGGGAGATTACTGGACTGCATAGGTAGTGGTCAGGGGATTGTAGCAGTGCATGTGTTAGTGCCTGGCTCATTGCATGAGTACATGGGTAGTGACTGGATGATTAGAGTGCTACAAGGAGAGGCATGGTGAATTAATAAGTGCTTGGGTTTTGGCGGAGTGATTGGATAAGTACATGGTGCTGGCTGGGTGATTGGAAGAGTGCACAGGGAGTGACAGGGATTGCTGGACTGCATGGGTAGTGCTCTGGGGATTGTAGCACTGCATGAGTTAGTCCCTGGGTCATTGCATGAGTACATGGGCAGTGACTGGATGATTAGAGTACTGTAAGGAGAGTGCATGGTGAATTTATAAGTGCTTGGGTATTGGCGCAGTGATTGGTTAAGTACATGATGCTGGCTGGGTGATTACAGCAGTGCATGGGTAGTGACAGGGTGATTGTTGGACTGCATGGGTACTACCTGGGTAATTGAAGGAGTGAATCAGTAGTGTGTAGGTGGTTAGAGGACTGCATGGGTAGTGCTCAGGGGATTGTAGCAGTGCATGTGTTAGTGCCTGGGTTATTGCATGAGTACATGGGTAGTGACTGGATGATTAGACTACTGCAAGGAGAGTGCATGGTGAATTTATAAGTGCTTGGGTTTTGGCAGAGTGATTGGATAAGGACATGGGGCTGGCTGGGTGATTGGAAGAGTGCACAGGGAGTGACGGGGATTGCTGGACTGCATGGGTAGTGCTCTGGGGATTGTAGCACTGCATGAGTTAGTGCCTGGGTCATTGCATGAGTACATTGGTAGTGGCTAGATGATTAGAGTACTGCAAAGAGAGTGCATGGTGAATTTATAAGTGCTTGGTTATTGGCGCAGTGATTGGATAAGTACATGATGCTGGCTGGGTGATTACAGCAGTGCATGGGTAGTGACAGGGTGATTGTTGGACTGCATGGGTACTACCTGGGTAATTGAAGGAGTGAATCAGTAGTGTGTAGGTGGTTAGAGGTCTGCATGGAAGTGCACAGGGTATTGTAGAAGTGCATGTGTTAGTGCCTGGGTCATTGCAAGAGTACATGGGTACTGACTGGATCATTGGAGTGCTGCAAGGAGAGTGCATGGTGAATTTATAAGTGCTTCGGTTTTGGCAGAGTGATTGGATAAGGACATGGGGCTGGCTGTGTGATTGGAGGAGTGCATAGGTAGTGACAGGGAGATTACTGGACTGCATAGGTAGTGCTCAAGGGATTGTAGCAGTGCATGTGTTAGTGCCTGGCTCATTGCATGAGTACATGGGTAGTGACTGGATGATTAGAGTGCTACAAGGAGAGGCATGGTGAATTTATAAGTGCTTGGGTTTTGGCGGAGTGATTGGATAAGTACATGGTGCTGGCTGGGTGATTGGAAGAGTGCACAGGGAGTGACGGGGATTGCTGGACTGCATGGGCAGTGCTCTGGGGATTGTAGCACTGCATGAGTTAGTGCCTGGGTCATTGCATGAGTACATGGGTAGTGACTGGATGATTAGAGTACTGCAAGGAGAGTGCATGGTGAATTTATAAGTGGTTGGGTTTTGGCGGAGGGATTGGATAAGTACATGGTCTTGAATGGGTGATTGGGTGAGTGCATGGGTAGTGACAGGGCGATGGCTGGACTGCATGGGTAGTGCTCAGGGGATTGTAGCACTGCATGTCTTATTGCCTGGGTTAATGCATGAGTACATGGGTAGTGACTGGATCATTAGAGTGCTGCAAGGAGAGTGCATGGTAAATTTATAAGTGCTTGGGGTTTGGCGGAGTGATTGGACAAGGTCATGGGGCTGGGTGATTGGAGGAGTGCATAGGCAGTGACAGGGAGATTACTTGACTGCATAGGTAGTGCTCAGGGGATTGTAGCAGTGCATGTATTAGTGCCTGGGTCATTCCATGAGTACATGGGTAGTGACTGGATGATTAGACTGCTGCAAGGAGAGGCATGGTGAATTTATAAGTGCTTGGGTTTTGGCGGAGTGATTGGATAAGTACATGGTGCTGGCTGGGTGATTGGAGGAGTGCATAGGTAGTGACAGTTAGATTACTGGACTGCATAGATAGTGCTCAGGGGATTGCAGCAGTGCATGTGTTAGTGCCTGGGTCATTGCATGAGTACATGGGTAGTGACTGGATGATTAGAGTGCTGCAAGGAGAGTGCATGGTGAATTTATAAGTGCTTGGGTTTTGGCGTAGTGGTTGGATAAGTACATGGTGCTGGCTGGGTGATTGGAAGAGTGCACAGGGAGTGACAGGGGGATTGCTGGAGTGCATAGGTAGTGCTCTGGGGATTATAGCACTGCATGAGTTAGTCCCTGGGTCATTGCATGAGTACATGGGCAGTGACTGGATGATTAGAGTACTGTAAGGAGAGTGCATGGTGAATTTATAAGTGCTTGGGTATTGGTGCAGTGATTGGATAAGTACATGATGCTGGCTGGGTGATTACAGCAGTGCATGGGTAGTGACAGGGTGATTGTTGGACTGCATGGGTACTACCTGGGTAATTGAAGGAGTGAATCAGTAGTGTGTAGGTGGTTAGAGGACTGCATGGGTAGTGCTCAGGGGATTGTAGCAGTGCATGTGTTAGTGCCTGGGTTATTGCATGAGTACATGGGTAGTGACTGGATGATTAGACTACTGCAAGGAGAGTGCATGGTGAATGTGAGAAGTTGGCCTGGTATATGCTGTCCACTAATTATAGTGGGCACCTTGCACCAGTCCAAACAACCCCTTATTGGAGATAGGTTAAAGACAACCTGTATTGAAAGCTATCCTAGTGGTAGCTATGGAGAGCAGCCTTCAGGCTAAGTCTTGAAGGAATGTAAAGCAGCTTGTTTTACCAGTCTATAATCTCTTGAGTGACCAAATGAAAGAGGAACACACCAGGTATATATTTAAATATATGTATTTAGTCTTAAACACACCCCTCTAGTCTCTTTATGAGGCTAGAGTTCGAAGTACATAAGTTACAAGTCGAATATCAACAGTAATAGCACAAATACACGTTTGAGCCCTAGGGGCGTACCAAACCATATTCCAATAAAGTGGTATAAGAACCACGACTGAGCTAGACACAAGGCCTAGAGCCTGTAGAAGTGCTTGGCCCTCAAGGAACCACCCAAGGTAGTGACACAGGGGAGCCACGGGGGACGCGTGCAGTGTGAGAACACAGCCGCGAGCCGCCGTTGACTTCTATGGGGAATATCGCGGTTGGAGTTTTAAAGAAAAAGGACACTTAGAGGAGGACTTGGAGCAAACCCCTTTAGAACGAGGCTGTTCTTAAGGGGACAATACCCACGGGAGCACCGGAGTACTCGTGTTACCTCACCCAGGGAAGCCGGGTGCATAGGTGCCTTTCGGGGTCGGGTTTCGTCGTCGTTTTCAATGGCGATCTGCTGCAAAGTGCTGCTGGCGACCAAGTCGAAAGTGTTCGGGTGGATCCAAAGGTGGATCGAAGATCTGAAGAACCTGAAAGCAGAGGGGACAGAGTCTGGGTCACTAGCCAGTGACCAGGAAGGCGATGAGCAGATGCCCACCGATGTCGGGTGCTTCAGGTAGGTTGACGGTCGTCTTGACTCTTCAGCCACGAGGTCCAGGAGGCGTCGACGATGACCATGAGCTGGATTCGAGCTGTCCCACGACGTCTGTCGATTGCTGGGGTGTCGGCGACCGGATTGGACCCAACAAGCCTTGGCAAGGCAAGTCACGTGCAAATAGAAGAAGGACGGTGGTACAGACCAGCAAGGTCTGAGGGACTCACCCAGCAAGGGTAAGTCAGGGCACGTCTGGAGCAACCAGGGAAGCCCAAGCAGAAGAAGAGTAGCCTTCAGGAGGGCCCACTTGCCAACGGACTAGCGACCGCGAAGGAGCCTCGAGTGGACGCACTTGGAGCTGGCTCACAGGACACTCGTGGAGTGGAGGCCAGTGATCTTCGGTGCAGTCGGTGCTGGAGGCGGGAGCTACTTGGAGCCCAAAGCACAACTTTGTGGGAGACCAGGAAGAGGATGCACTTGCAAATGTGCTTGGTGTCCAGGGGTCACGGTTCCACGTTACCCATGACAGCTACGGGCCTCAGCATTTCTGGGGACTCAGGGCAGCCTCGGGGAAGTCTGGAAATCCACCTCTGGTGATGCAAAGACTTCGGCGTCTGGCGGGAGCTTCGGCGATGCAGACCGGACAATTGCTTCTTTGGTGCCTGCCAAGCAGGGGAGTCACTCCTTGACCCCAAGGGAGATTCTTCAGTCCTCTAGTCTTGAGTAGAGCGTCGAAGTTCCAGGATTCAGTTACAGAGTTTCGTCCAGGGATATCTAAAGTCCTAAGGACTGGGGTCCCATACTTATACAAAGTTAGGGGTTGGACATACTCTGGGGACCCACCTATGGGAGGGTCAGGGAAGAGGGGTGGTTACACCCATTTCCCTTTGTCCAGTTTCGTGCCAGAGCAGGGGCAGGTAGCCCCTGCAACCGGTTTGAACTGGCATATGCACAGGGACACCAAATGTGCCCCCCGTGCAGGACTTCAAAGCACCAGAGGGTGCTCCCGCCCAGCCCCAATACACACTATCCTGTCTGGGGAGGTGGTTACACCTCCCTTCGACAGGAAACCTATTGTCCAGGCCTTCCCTGCCGGAGTTTCAGTCAGCAGCAGGAGGCCAGACCCGTGTCTGTGGCAGCGGCATCCATTTTGTGATGCCAGGGCTCTGGAAAGAAGTTACCGGGTAGCCCGGTGTGTACATGTCTCTCCCTCTAGAAGGGTGGAATGCTACCCCCGCTGCCAGGATTGGCGGGGGGTAGTATTCCAAGATGTTTGACACCAAAGACGACATGTTTTGGTGCAGCCAGTCCAAAGTTAGCATTGTACCGCAAGGATATAATGCACTTAAGAGTATATGGTCAGGCTGTACCCCAAACAGCATCAGAGGAGGGACTCCGAACACTGCAGAGGGGCTCTGCTCATGCAGGGGCACCCTCTCACACAAAAACCAAGCACTCTGCCTTCAGGATTGGTAAGGCCTGCCATAGGAGTTACTTATAGGTTTATATGTGTGTGCAATTGTAGTGATATAGGTTGCCTATATCACAGTAAGGGGTGCATGCACCACCTTACCCAGGCTGCAGTAGCAGACCTGTGGTGTCATTTTGGCTGGCCTTCCAGGGGTGGCATAATACATGCTTCAGCTCCTGGCAGGCCTCTGGGGTACCTATGCCCTGGGTACATAGTATACCATATACTAGGGACTTATAAGGGCACTCCAGATTCCAATCAAAGATGTACCTAAGGTACATGGAAACCATTTTAGAGAGGAAGCAGCTAGGCTGGGGTTCTGATTAGCAGGGCCCCAGCCAGACTAAAGTCGAAAAACAGTGAAGCATCAGCAAAAAGTGGGGGTACCCATGTGAAGCAGATCCTACTCTCCTACACAACCCCCCCCCAAACGCAGGGACATTAAACTAACCTTGACCAGTTGAGTCTTCATGTTCTAAGTGGAAATACCTAGAGAGTCCATCTGCATTGGCATGGTTACTCCCAGGTCTATGTTCCACTGTAAAGTCCATCCCCTGTAGGGAAATGGACCACCTAAGCAGTTTGGGGTTTTCACCCTTCATTTGTTTTAGCCATAGGAAGGGCTTGTGGTCTGTTTGAACAAGGAAGTGAGTACCAAAAAAATATGGCCTCAACTTCTTCAGAGCCCAAACCACAGCAAAGGCCTCCCTCTCTATGGCTGACCAACGCTTTTCTCTAGGGGTCAGCCTTCTGCTAATAAAAGCTACTGGCTGATCCTGACCTTCATCATTCAATTGTGACAATACAGCCCCTACCCCCAATTCAGATGCATCTGTTTGGACAATGAACTCCTTGGAGTAATCAGGACTCTGGAGAATGGGAGCAGTGCACATGGCCTGCTTCAGGTCATCAAATGCCTTTTGACAGCTAGCTGTCCACTGAACCTTTTTGGGCATTTTCTTGGAAGTTAAGTCATTCAGGGGTGTCACTATTGATCCATACCCCTTGACAAATCTCCTATAGTACCCAGTCAGGCCTAAGAAGGCTCTCACCTGAGTCTGGGTGATTGGATCAACCCAGTCCATGATGGTCTGGATTTTGCTCTGCAGTGGTTGAACCTGGCCTCCACCCACAAGGTGGCCCAGGTACACAACCTGACTCTGCCCTATCTGGCACTTGGTGGCCTTGATAGTGAGGCCTGCCTTTTGCAGGGCCTCCAAAACATTTCTGAGGTGGACCAGGTGATCCTCCCAGGTGGAGCTAAAGACAGCAATATCATCTAGATATGCTGCACTGTAGGCCTCCAGACCCGTAAGGACTGTATTTACCAACCTCTGAAAAGTGGCAGGTGCATTCTTCAGACCAAAGGGCATTACCACAAATTGATAATGTCCACTAGGGGTTGAGAATGCTGTTTTTGGCTTTGCATCATCAGCTAGTCTGATCTGCCAGTAGCCAGCTGTCAGGTCAAATGTGCTTAGATACTTGGCTGAGGCCAAAGTGTCTATTAGCTCATCTGCCCTAGGTATTGGATGGGCATCAGTCCTAGTGACTGCATTGAGACCCCTGTAGTCCACACAAAACCTCATCTCTCTTTTCCCACCATTGGTGTGAGGTTTTGGCACAAGGACCACTGGACTAGCCCAAGGGCTATCTGAGGGTTCAATAACTCCCAGATCCAACATTTTCTGGACTTCTGTCCTGATACAGTCCCTGACATGGTCAGGTTGCCTATAAATCTTATTTTTAATAGGCAGACTGTCCCCAGTGTCCACTTCATGAGTGCACCAGGTGGTCTGACTTGGAGTCAGAGAGAACATATGTCTGTACTGATTGAGCACCTGTCTGCAATCAGTTTGCTGCTGAGCAGTGAGGCTGCCTGCCAAGGCTACACCATCCACTGACCCATCATCAGGGTTCTGTGAGAGCAGGTCAGGGAGTGGGTCACTCTCTTCCTCCTGTCCCTCATCAGTAGCCATGAGCAAGCCCATGTCTGCCCTGTCCACATATGGTTTCAATCTGTTGACATGGAGAACCCTGTGGGGACTCCTGGGTGTTCCTAGGTCTACTAAATAGGTAACCTCACCCTTCTGTTCAACAATGGTATGGGGTCCACTCCACTTGTCTTGTGGAGCCGCTGGGGCCACTGGCTCCAGCACCCATACCTTCTGTCCTGGCTGGTAAACAGTCAGTACAGCATTTTGGTCATGCCAGGCTTTTTGCAGTTCCTGGTTAGCCTCAAGGTTTTTAGTTGCCTTTTTCATGTACTCAGCCATCCGGGAGCGGAGACCAAGTACATAGTCCACTATGTCTTGCTTTGGGGGCTTGAGAGGTAACTCCCATCCTTCCTTCACCAAGCACAATGGACCCATGACAGGGTGACCAAACAAAAGTTCAAAAGGGCTGTAGCCAACCCCTTTTGAGGCACCTCCCTGTATGCAAACAAAAGGCAGGGCAAGAGTATGTCCCATCTTCGCCTGAGCTTTTCTGGGAGCCCTTTAATCATGCCCTTTAAGGTTTTGTTGAATCTCTCAACTAAACCATTGCATTGTGGGTGATAGGGTGTGGTGAACTTGTAAGTCACTCCACACTCCTTCCACATTGCCTTTAAGTATCCAGACATAAAGTTTGCACCCCTGTCTGATACAACCTCCTTAGGGAAGCCCACTCTTGAGAAAATTCCCAGGAGGGCTCTTGCCACTACAGGTGCTGTAGTGGTCCTAAGGGGAATAGCCTCTGGGTACCTAGTGGCATGGTCCACCACCACTAGGATAAACCTGTGCCCAGATGCTGTTTGGGGATCCATGGGACCAACAATATCAATCCCCACTCTTTCAAAGGGCACCCCACCACAGGTAGTGGTATCAGGGGGCCTTTGTGGTGCCACCTGCCTTCCCACTGGCTTGGCAGGTTACACAGGAGCGACAAAACTCCTTGGTGTCTTCAGACATGTGGGGCCAGTGAAAGTGAGGGACAAGTCTGTCGCAAGTCTTGTTCTGGCCCAGGTGACCTGCTAGAGGAATGTCATGGGCTAGGGTCAATAGGAAGCCCCTGAACTTCAGAGGTATAACCAACCTCCTGGTGGCACCAGGCTTGGGGTCTCTACACTCTGAGTACAAGAGTCCATCATCCCAATACACTTTATGGGGACCACTAGCATTCCCAGCAGCCTCAGCAGCAGCTTGCTGTCTGAGGGGTCCAAGAGAAGGTCAGCTCTGCTGCTCCTTGCTCAGATCTGCCCTGGAAGGGCCCCCTGTCCCCAAGAACTCAACCTGGTCAGGTTCAAGCTCCTCTGGGACAGTTCCTTCTTCAGGACTGAGATCATCCCCCTCAAGAGACTGATCTTCCTTCTGAGCCAAGGGGGAAGGCACTGCCTTAACCCTACTACTCCTCCTCTTGGATGGCACTTGGTCCATTTTTCCAGGATCCAAGGCCTGTTCAGTGTTAGACATTTTGCTCTGTGATCTGGTCACAGCAAACACATCTGCAGGGATCCCCAGCATTTCTGCATGGGCCCTGAGCTCCACTTCTGCCCAAGCTGAAGTTTCAAGATCATTGCCAAGCAAGCATTCTACTGGTAGGTTTGCACTCACCACAACCTTCTTAAGGCCAGTTACCCCTCCCCAGGAGAAGTTAACAACTGCCAGAGTATGGTCTATTCTGACATTGCTAGCATTGGTCCCTTGGTACATCTCACCGAGTATAATCTGCCCAGGATCCACAAGGTCTTGTGTCACCATGGTGACACTCGCCCCCGTGTCCCTAAATGCCAAAGCCTCTTTTCCATTGATTAATGGCTGTTGCCTGTACTTGCCCAGATTACTGGGACTCATAGAGGAGGTCACATCCATGCCTCCATCACAGACTAGGACAGCCTGAGTGAGTTCTCTGACTAGGCCAGAGCTCACCTCATTACCCAGGGTCAACCCTACTAAACCCTTGGCCTGTGTACTCCCACCACCAATTGTAACTGCACTAGGGGGAACAGGTGCCTTAGGGGCATTGGTGGGGGCTGGAATAGAGTCTTTGGACTTGGTGCAATCACTGGTCCAGTGTGTCTTTTGCTTACAGACTTTGCACCATGGTTTCTTTTGGCCTTTTCCCTTGTTAGACTGTGAATTCCCACCTGAAGAAGATTTTTGGGGGCCTTGTGAAGACTGCTGGTCTTTACCCTTATCCCCACCCTTATCAGAGTTTTTAGAATCTTGCTTCTTAGGGTCACCACCTTGGTTCTGTACCTTCTGCCTCACCCTGGTTCTGACCCATTTGTCTGCCTTCTTTCCCAATTCTTGGGGAGAGGTCAGATCAGAGTCCACCAGGTACTGATGCAACAGCTGATTTTGACAGTTATTAAGAATCTGCTCCCTCATGATAAGATTGTACAATCCTGTGAAGTCACATACCTAACTGCCCATCAACCAACCTTCCAGAGCCTTAGCAGAACAATCCACATAGTCCACCCAGTCTTGAGTCTGTGCTTTTTGGGTATCTCTGAACTTTAACCTGTATTGTTCAGTTGTTAGGCCAAACCCATCAATCAGAGCACTCTTCAAGACTTTGTAATTGTCAGCATCCTCCTCTCTAACAGTGAGGAGCTTATCTCTACCTTTGTCTGCAAAGGAGAGCCACAAGATTGCTGCCCACTGCTCCTGAGGGTCCCTCTGTACTTTACAGGCCCTCTCCAGTGCAGTTATCCATTTGTGGATGTCATCCCCACTCTGGTAGGGAGGGACAATCTTGCTCAGGTTTCTATGGTCATAAGACCTTTCCCTACCTCTGGGGAAATTGCTGCCACCATGGGACTCTAGTCCCATCTTTTTTCTCTGCCTATAGAGATCTAGGGACTACCTGTCTATAGCCAACTGCTGTTTTCTGAGCTCAAGCTAGGCTTACTCATACTGAATCAGTCTTTTTCTCCTCTCATGAGAGGATTCCCTCCCATGGGAGGAGACAGAGGTCCCTACTGAGGTGTCAGAGTGGTTAGACTCCTGAGAAGGAGATCTAGTTCTTCTGGGCACACTCTCAACTCTTCCTGGGGGGACAAAGGGGAGGTCCTTCTGGGCCTCCTCCTCTTCCTCAGGAGTAGCTGCACTTTCCAGGTCAGGATCATTGTCATCCCCCTGGACAGTTTCAGAGGTCAGGTCCTGGGCATTTTCATCCCTGGCCCCTCCCTCATCTTCTGCCCCACCCTCTCTGCCTACCCTTTCAGACCTTATGGGTCTTCTAAAATCATCCAGCAGAGCATCTCCAGGAGAAGTTGGGTGTTGGCACTTTTGCCTGTCTTCAACTTCCTAACTTTGCGCAACTCTCTCAATTCCAAGAATGTGAGGTTGTCATATCTGGATGGCAGGAGCTCCCTGGTTCCTGGCAGTGAAGACATTACTAGTGTGGTGTGGTGTGGTGTATGCACTACCTACTCTAGTGTGGCCTACTAAACTCTCTTGAGTTGTAGAAAGGGTGTGCTATCCCTTAACACACAACTCTAAGTTCAGTAGAACTTACTGTATCCTAAGCTTGATTTATATGTACCTAAGGTACCCTTAGTGGTTTTCAGTTGATCAATTCAATTGAGATTATCTGGTAAAACAATAGCAAGCTGGAATCCCACACGCTGCACACCAATGTGAGAAGTTGGCCTGGTATATGCTGTCCACTAATTATAGTGGGCACCTTGCACCAGTCCAAACAACCCCTTATTGGAGATAGGTTAAAGACAACCTTTATTGAAAGCTATCCTAGTGGTAGCTATGGAGAGCAGCCTTCAGGCTAAGTCTTGAAGGAATGTAAAGCAGCTTGTTTTACCAGTCTATAATCTCTTGAGTGACCAAATGAAAGAGGACCACACCAGGTATATATTTAAATATATGTATTTAGTCTTAAACACACCCCTCTAGTCTCTTTATGAGGCTAGAGTTCGAAGTACATAAGTTACAAGTCGAATATCAACAGTAATAGCACAAATACACGTTTGAGCCCTAGGGGCGTACCAAACCATATACCAATAAAGTGGTATAAGAACCACGATTGAGCTAGACACAAGGCCTAGAGCCTGTAGAAGTGCTTGACCCTCAAGGAACCACCCAAGGTAGTGACACAGGGGACCCACGGGGGACGCGTGCAGTGTGAGAACACAGCCGCGAGCCGCCGTTGACTTCTATGGGGAATATCGCGGTTGGAGTTTTAAAGAAAAAGGACACTTAGAGGAGGACTTGGAGCAAACCCCTTTAGAACTAGGCTGTTCTAGAGTCAATACCCACGGGAGCACCAGAGTACTCATGTTACCTCACCCAGGGAAGCCGGGTGCATAGGTGCCTTTCGGGGTCGGGTTTCGTCGTTGTTTTCAATGGCGATCTGCTACAAAGTGCTGCTGGCGACCAAGTCAAAAGTGTTCGGGTGGATCCAAAGGTGGATCGAAGATCTGAAGAACCTGAAAGCAGAGGGGACAGAGTCTGGGTCACTAGCCAGTGACCAGGAAGGCGATGAGCAGATGCCCACCGATGTCGGGTGCTTCAGGTAGGTTGACGGTCGTCTTGACTCTTCAGCCACGAGGTCCAGGAGGCGTCGACGACAACCAGGAGCTGGAATCGAGCTGTCCCATGACGTCTGTCGATTGCTGGGGTGTCGGCAACCGGATTGGACCCAACAAACCTTGGCAACGGCAAGTCACGTGGAAATAGAAGAAGGACGGTGGTACAGACCAGCAAGGTCTGAGGGACTCACCCAGCAAGGGTAAGTCAGGGCACGTCTGGAGCAACCAGGGAAGCCCAAGCAGAAGAAGAGTAGCCTTCAGGAGGGCTCACTAGCCAACGGACTAAAGACCGCGAAGGAGCCTCGAGTGGACACACTTGGAGCTGGCTCACAGGACACTCGTGGAGTGGAGGCCAGTGATCTTCGGCGCAGTCAGTGCTGGAGGCGGGAGCTACTTGGAGCCCAAAGCACAACTTTGTGGGAGACCAGAAAGAGGATGCACTTGCAAATGTGCTCGGTGTCCAGGGGTCACGGTTCCACATTACCCACGACAGCTACGGGCCTCAGCTTTGCTGGGGACTCAGGGCAGCCTCGGGAAGTCTGGAAATCCACCTCTGGCGATGCAAAGACTTCGGCGTCTGGCGGGAGCTTCGGCGATGCAGACCGGACAATTGCTTCTTTGGTGCCTGCCAAGCAGGGGAGTCACTCCTTGACCCCAAGGGAGATTCTTCAGTCCTCTAGTCTTGAGTAGAGCGTCGAAGTTCCAGGATTCAGTTACAGAGTTTCGTCCAGGGATATCTAAAGTCTTAAGGACTGGGGTCCCATACTTATACAAAGTTAGGGGGTTGGACATACTCTGGAAACCCACCTATGGGAGGGTCAGGGAAGAGGGGTGGTTACACCCATTTCCCTTTGTCCAGTTTTGTGCCAGAGCAGGGGCAGGTAGCCCCTGCAACCGGTTTGAACTGGCATATGCACAGGGACACCAAATGGGCCCCCCGTGCAGGACTTCAAAGCACCAGAGGGTGCTCCCACCCAGCCCCAATACACACTATCCTGTCTGGGGAGGTGGTTACACCTCCCTTCGACAGGAAACCTATTGTCCAGGCCTCCCCTGCCGGAGTTTCAGTCAGCAGCAGGAGGCCAGACCCGTGTCTGTGGCAGCTGCATCCATTTTGTGATGCCAGGGCTCTGGAAAGAAGTTACCGGGTAGCCCGGTGTGTACATGTCTCTCCCTCTAGAAGGGTGGAATGCTACCCCCGCCGCCAGGATTGGCAGGGGGTAGTATTCCAAGATGTTTGACACCAAACACGACATGTTTTGGTGTAGCCAGTCCAAAGTTAGCATTGTACCGCGAGGATATAATGCACTTAAGAGTATATGGTCAGGCTGTACCACAAACAGCATCAGAGGAGGGACTCCGAACGCTGCAGAGGGGCTCTGCTCATGCAGGGGCACCCTCTCACACAAAAACCAAGCACTCTGCCTTCAGGATTGTTAAGGCCTGCCATAGGAGTGACTTATAGGTTTATATGTGTGTGCAATTGTAGTGATATAGGTAGCCTATATCACAGTAAGGGGTGCATGCACCACCTTACCCAGGCTGTAGTAGCAGACCTGTGGTGTCATTTTGGCTGGCCTTCCAGGGGTGGCATAATACATGCTTCAGCCCCTGGCAGGCCTCTGAGGTACCTATGCCCTGGGTACATAGTATACCATATACTAGGGACTTATAAGGGCACTCCAGATTCCAATCAAAGATGTACCTAAGGTACATGGAAACCATTTTAGAGAGGAAGCAGCTAGGCTGGGGTTCTGATTAGCAGGGCCCCAGCCAGACTAAAGTCGAAAAACAGTGAAGCATCAGCAAAAAGTGGGGGTACGCATGTGAAGCAGATCCTACTCTCCTACAGTGAATTTATAAGTGCTTGGGTTTTGGCAGAGTGATTGGATAAGGACATGGGGCTGGCTGGGTGATTGGAGGAGTGCATAGGTAGTGACAGGGAGATTACTGGACTGCATAGGTAGTGCTCAGGGGATTGTAGCAGTGCATTTGTTAGTGCCTGGGTCATTGCATGAGTACATGGGTTGTGACTGGATGATTAGACTGCTGCAAGGAGAGGCATGGTGAATTTATGAGTGCTTGGGTTTTGGCAGAGTGATTGGATAAGTACATGGTGCTGGCTGGGTGATTGAAAGAGTGCACAGGGAGTGACAGGGGAATTACTGGACTGCATGGGTAGTGCTCTGGGGATTGTAGCACTGCATGAGTTAGTGCCTGGGTCATTGCATGAGTACATGAGTAGTGACTGGATGATTAGAGTACTGCAAAGAGAGTGCATGGTGAATTTATAAGTGCTTGGGTATTGGCGCAGTGATTGGATAAGTACATGATGCTGGCTGGGTGATTACAGCAGTGCATGGGTAGTGACAGGGGATTGCTGGACTGCATAGGTACTACCTGGGTAATTAAAGGAGTGAATCAGTACTGTGTAGGTGGTTAGAGGTCTGCATGGGTAGTGCACAGGGGATTGTAGCAGTGCATGTGTTAGTGCCTGGGTTATTGCATGAGTACATGGGTAGTGACTGGATGATTAGACTACTGCAAGGAGAGTGCATGGTGAATGTGAGAAGTTGGCCTGGTATATGCTGTCCACTAATTATAGTGGGCACCTTGCACCAGTCCAAACAACCCCTTATTGGAGATAGGTTAAAGACAACCTGTATTGAAAGCTATCCTAGTGGTAGCTATGGAGAGCAGCATTCAGGCTAAGTCTTGAAGGAATGTAAAGCAGCTTGTTTTACCAGTCTATAATCTCTTGAGTGACCAAATGAAAGAGGAACACACCAGGTATATATTTAAATATATGTATTTAGTCTTAAACACACCCCTCTAGTCTCTTTATGAGGCTAGAGTTCGAAGTACATAAGTTACAAGTCGAATATCAACAGTAATAGCACAAATACACGTTTGAGCCCTAGGGGCGTACCAAACCATATTCCAATAAAGTGGTATAAGAACCACGACTGAGCTAGACACAAGGCCTAGAGCCTGTAGAAGTGCTTGGCCCTCAAGGAACCACCCAAGGTAGTGACACAGGGGAGCCACGGGGGACGCGTGCAGTGTGAGAACACAGCCGCGAGCCGCCGTTGACTTCTATGGGGAATATCGCGGTTGGAGTTTTAAAGAAAAAGGACACTTAGAGGAGGACTTGGAGCAAACCCCTTTAGAACGAGGCTGTTCTTAAGGGGACAATACCCACGGGAGCACCGGAGTACTCGTGTTACCTCACCCAGGAAGCCGGGTGCATAGGTGCCTTTCGGGGTCGGGTTTCGTCGTCGTTTTCAATGGCGATCTGCTGCAAAGTGCTGCTGGCGACCAAGTCGAAAGTGTTCGGGTGGATCCAAAGGTGGATCGAAGATCTGAAGAACCTGAAAGCAGAGGGGACAGAGTCTGGGTCACTAGCCAGTGACCAGGAAGGCGATGAGCAGATGCCCACCGATGTCGGGTGCTTCAGGTAGGTTGACGGTCGTCTTGACTCTTCAGCCACGAGGTCCAGGAGGCGTCGACGATGACCATGAGCTGGATTCGAGCTGTCCCACGACGTCTGTCGATTGCTGGGGTGTCGGCGACCGGATTGGACCCAACAAGCCTTGGCAAGGCAAGTCACGTGCAAATAGAAGAAGGACGGTGGTACAGACCAGCAAGGTCTGAGGGACTCACCCAGCAAGGGTAAGTCAGGGCACGTCTGGAGCAACCAGGGAAGCCCAAGCAGAAGAAGAGTAGCCTTCAGGAGGGCCCACTTGCCAACGGACTAGCGACCGCGAAGGAGCCTCGAGTGGACGCACTTGGAGCTGGCTCACAGGACACTCGTGGAGTGGAGGCCAGTGATCTTCGGTGCAGTCGGTGCTGGAGGCGGGAGCTACTTGGAGCCCAAAGCACAACTTTGTGGGAGACCAGGAAGAGGATGCACTTGCAAATGTGCTTGGTGTCCAGGGGTCACGGTTCCACGTTACCCATGACAGCTACGGGCCTCAGCATTTCTGGGGACTCAGGGCAGCCTCGGGGAAGTCTGGAAATCCACCTCTGGTGATGCAAAGACTTCAGCGTCTGGCGGGAGCTTCGGCGATGCAGACCGGACAATTGCTTCTTTGGTGCCTGCCAAGCAGGGGAGTCACTCCTTGACCCCAAGGGAGATTCTTCAGTCCTCTAGTCTTGAGTAGAGCGTCGAAGTTCCAGGATTCAGTTACAGAGTTTCATCCAGGGATATCTAAAGTCCTAAGGACCGGGGTCCCATACTTATACAAAGTTAGGGGGTTGGACATACTCTGGGGACCCACCTATGGGAGGGTCAGGGAAGAGGGGTGGTTACACCCATTTCCCTTTGTCCAGTTTCGTGCCAGAGCAGGGGCAGGTAGCCCCTGCAACCGGTTTGAACTGGCATATGCACAGGGACACCAAATGTGCCCCCAGTGCAGGACTTCGAAGCACCAGAGGGTGCTCCCGCCCAGCCCCAATACACACTATCCTGTCTGGGGAGGTGGTTACACCTCCCTTCGACAGGAAACCTATTGTCCAGGCCTCCCCTGCCGGAGTTTCAGTCAGCAGCAGGAGGCCAGACCCGTGTCTGTGGCAGCGGCATCCATTTTGTGATGCCAGGGCTCTGGAAAGAAGATACCGGGTAGCCCGGTGTGTACATGTCTCTCCCTCTAGAAGGGTGGAATGCTACCCCACTGCCAGGATTGGCGGGGGTAGTATTCCAAGATGTTTGACACCAAAGACGACATGTTTTGGTGCAGCCAGTCCAAAGTTAGCATTGTACCGCAAGGATATAATGCACTTAAGAGTATATGGTCAGGCTGTACCCCAAACAGCATCAGAGGAGGGACTCCGAACACTGCAGAGGGGCTCTGCTCATGCAGGGGCACCCTCTCACACAAAAACCAAGCACTCTGCCTTCAGGATTGGTAAGGCCTGCCATAGGAGTTACTTATAGGTTTATATGTGTGTGCAATTGTAGTGATATAGGTTGCCTATATCACAGTAAGGGGTGCATGCACCACCTTACCCAGGCTGCAGTAGCAGACCTGTGGTGTCATTTTGGCTGGCCTTCCAGGGTGGCATAATACATGCTTCAGCTCCTGGCAGGCCTCTGGGGTACCTATGCCCTGGGTACATAGTATACCATATACTAGGGACTTATAAGGGCACTCCAGATTCCAATCAAAGATGTACCTAAGGTACATGGAAACCATTTTAGAGAGGAAGCAGCTAGGCTGGGGTTCTGATTAGCAGGGCCCCAGCCAGACTAAAGTCGAAAAACAGTGAAGCATCAGCAAAAAGTGGGGGTACCCATGTGAAGCAGATCCTACTCTCCTACACAACCCCCCAAACGCAGGGACATTAAACTAACCTTGACCAGTTGAGTCTTCATGTTCTAAGTGGAAATACCTAGAGAGTCCATCTGCATTGGCATGGTTACTCCCAGGTCTATGTTCCACTGTAAAGTCCATCCCCTGTAGGGAAATGGACCACCTAAGCAGTTTGGGGTTTTCACCCTTCATTTGTTTTAGCCATAGGAAGGGCTTGTGGTCTGTTTGAACAAGGAAGTGAGTACCAAACAATATGGCCTCAACTTCTTCAGAGCCCAAACCACAGCAAAGGCCTCCCTCTCTATGGCTGACCAACGCTTTTCTCTAGGGGTCAGCCTTCTGCTAATAAAAGCTACTGGCTGATCCTGACCTTCATCATTCAATTGTGACAATACAGCCCCTACCCCCAATTCAGATGCATCTGTTTGGACAATGAACTCCTTGGAGTAATCAGGACTCTGGAGAATGGGAGCAGTGCACATGGCCTGCTTCAGGTCATCAAATGCCTTTTGACAGCTAGCTGTCCACTGAACCTTTTTGGGCATTTTCTTGGAAGTTAAGTCATTCAGGGGTGTCACTATTGATCCATACCCCTTGACAAATCTCCTATAGTACCCAGTCAGGCCTAAGAAGGCTCTCACCTGAGTCTGGGTGATTGGATCAACCCAGTCCATGATGGTCTGGATTTTGCTCTGCAGTGGTTGAACCTGGCCTCCACCCACAAGGTGGCCCAGGTACACAACCTGACTCTGCCCTATCTGGCACTTGGTGGCCTTGATAGTGAGGCCTGCCTTTGCAGGGCCTCCAAAACATTTCTGAGGTGGACCAGGTGATCCTCCCAGGTGGAGCTAAAGACAGCAATATCATCTAGATATGCTGCACTGTAGGCCTCCAGACCCGTAAGGACTGTATTTACCAACCTCTGAAAAGTGGCAGGTGCATTCTTCAGACCAAAGGGCATTACCACAAATTGATAATGTCCACTAGGGGTTGAGAATGCTGTTTTTGGCTTTGCATCATCAGCTAGTCTGATCTGCCAGTAGCCAGCTGTCAGGTCAAATGTGCTTAGATACTTGGCTGAGGCCAAAGTGTCTATTAGCTCATCTGCCCTAGGTATTGGATGGGCATCAGTCCTAGTGACTGCATTGAGACCCCTGTAGTCCACACAAAACCTCATCTCTCTTTTCCCACCATTGGTGTGAGGTTTTGGCACAAGGACCACTGGACTAGCCCAAGGGCTATCTGAGGGTTCAATAACTCCCAGATCCAACATTTTCTGGACTTCTGTCCTGATACAGTCCCTGACATGGTCAGGTTGCCTATAAATCTTATTTTTAATAGGCAGACTGTCCCCAGTGTCCACTTCATGAGTGCACCAGGTGGTCTGACTTGGAGTCAGAGAGAACATATGTCTGTACTGATTGAGCACCTGTCTGCAATCAGTTTGCTGCTGAGCAGTGAGGCTGCCTGCCAAGGCTACACCATCCACTGACCCATCATCAGGGTTCTGTGAGAGCAGGTCAGGAGTGGGTCACTCTCTTCCTCCTGTCCCTCATCAGTAGCCATGAGCAAGCCCATGTCTGCCCTGTCCACATATGGTTTCAATCTGTTGACATGGAGAACCCTGTGGGGACTCCTGGGTGTTCCTAGGTCTACTAAATAGGTAACCTCACCCTTCTGTTCAACAATGGTATGGGGTCCACTCCACTTGTCTTGTGGAGCCGCTGGGGCCACTGGCTCCAGCACCCATACCTTCTGTCCTGGCTGGTAAACAGTCAGTACAGCATTTTGGTCATGCCAGGCTTTTTGCAGTTCCTGGTTAGCCTCAAGGTTTTTAGTTGCCTTTTTCATGTACTCAGCCATCCGGGAGCGGAGACCAAGTACATAGTCCACTATGTCTTGCTTTGGGGGCTTGAGAGGTAACTCCCATCCTTCCTTCACCAAGCACAATGGACCCATGACAGGGTGACCAAACAAAAGTTCAAAAGGGCTGTAGCCAACCCCTTTTGAGGCACCTCCTGTATGCAAACAAAAGGCAGGGCAAGAGTATGTCCCATCTTCGCCTGAGCTTTTCTGGGAGCCCTTTAATCATGCCCTTTAAGGTTTTGTTGAATCTCTCAACTAAACCATTGCATTGTGGGTGATAGGGTGTGGTGAACTTGTAAGTCACTCCACACTCCTTCCACATTGCCTTTAAGTATCCAGACATAAAGTTTGCACCCCTGTCTGATACAACCTCCTTAGGGAAGCCCACTCTTGAGAAAATTCCCAGGAGGGCTCTTGCCACTACAGGTGCTGTAGTGGTCCTAAGGGGAATAGCCTCTGGGTACCTAGTGGCATGGTCCACCACCACTAGGATAAACCTGTGCCCAGATGCTGTTTGGGGATCCATGGGACCAACAATATCAATCCCCACTCTTTCAAAGGGCACCCCACCACAGGTAGTGGTATCAGGGGGCCTTTGTGGTGCCACCTGCCTTCCCACTGGCTTGGCAGGTTACACAGGAGCGACAAAACTCCTTGGTGTCTTCAGACATGTGGGGCCAGTGAAAGTGAGGGACAAGTCTGTCGCAAGTCTTGTTCTGGCCCAGGTGACCTGCTAGAGGAATGTCATGGGCTAGGGTCAATAGGAAGCCCCTGAACTTCAGAGGTATAACCAACCTCCTGGTGGCACCAGGCTTGGGGTCTCTACACTCTGAGTACAAGAGTCCATCATCCCAATACACTTTATGGGGACCACTAGCATTCCCAGCAGCCTCAGCAGCAGCTTGCTGTCTGAGGGGTCCAAGAGAGGGTCAGCTCTGCTGCTCCTGGCTCAGATCTGCCCTGGAAGGGCCCCCTGTCCCCAAGAACTCAACCTGGTCAGGTTCAAGCTCCTCTGGGACAGTTCCTTCTTCAGGACTGAGATCATCCCCCTCAAGAGACTGATCTTCCTTCTGAGCCAAGGGGAAGGCACTGCCTTAACCCTACTACTCCTCCTCTTGGATGGCACTTGGTCCATTTTTCCAGGATCCAAGGCCTGTTCAGTGTTAGACATTTTGCTCTGTGATCTGGTCACAGCAAACACATCTGCAGGGATCCCCAGCATTTCTGCATGGGCCCTGAGCTCCACTTCTGCCCAAGCTGAAGTTTCAAGATCATTGCCAAGCAAGCATTCTACTGGTAGGTTTGCACTCACCACAACCTTCTTAAGGCCAGTTACCCCTCCCCAGGAGAAGTTAACAACTGCCAGAGTATGGTCTATTCTGACATTGCTAGCATTGGTCACTTGGTACATCTCACCGAGTATAATCTGCCCAGGATCCACAAGGTCTTGTGTCACCATGGTGACACTCGCCCCTGTGTCCCTAAATGCCAAAGCCTCTTTTCCATTGATTAATGGCTGTTGCCTGTACTCGCCCAGATTACTGGGACTCATAGAGGAGGTCACATCCATGCCTCCATCACAGACTAGGACAGCCTGAGTGAGTTCTCTGACTAGGCCAGAGCTCACCTCATTACCCAGGGTCAACCCTACTAAACCCTTGGCCTGTGTACTCCCACCACCAATTGTAACTGCACTAGGGGGAACAGGTGCCTTAGGGGCATTGGTGGGGGCTGGAATAGAGTCTTTGGACTTGGTGCAATCACTGGTCCAGTGTGTCTTTTGCTTACAGACTTTGCACCATGGTTTCTTTTGGCCTTTTCCCTTGTTAGACTGTGAATTCCCACCTGAAGAAGATTTTTGGGGGCCTTGTGAAGACTGCTGGTCTTTACCCTTCTCCCCACCCTTATCAGAGTTTTTAGAATCTTGCTTCTTAGGGTCACCACCTTGGTTCTGTACCTTCTGCCTCACCCTGGTTCTGACCCATTTGTCTGCCTTCTTTCCCAATTCTTGGGGAGAGGTCAGATCAGAGTCCACCAGGTACTGATGCAACAGCTGATTTTGACAGTTATTAAGAATCTGCTCCCTCATGATAAGATTGTACAATCCTGTGAAGTCACATACCTTACTGCCCATCAACCAACCTTCCAGAGCCTTAGCAGAACAATCCACATAGTCCACCCAGTCTTGAGTCTGTGCTTTTGGGTATCTCTGAACTTTAACCTGTATTGTTCAGTTGTTAGGCCAAACCCATCAATCAGAGCACTCTTCAAGACTTTGTAATTGTCAGCATCCTCCTCTCTAACAGTGAGGAGCTTATCTCTACCTTTGTCTGCAAAGGAGAGCCACAAGATTGCTGCCCACTGCTCCTGAGGGTCCCTCTGTACTTTACAGGCCCTCTCCAGTGCAGTTATCCATTTGTGGATGTCATCCCCACTCTGGTAGGGAGGGACAATCTTGCTCAGGTTTCTATGGTCATAAGACCTTTCCCTATCTCTGGGGAAATTGCTGCCACCATGGGACTCTAGTCCCATCTTTTTCTCTGCCTATAGAGATCTAGGGACTACCTGTCTATAGCCAACTGCTGTTTTCTGAGCTCAAGCTAGGCTTACTCATACTGAATCAGTCTTTTTCTCCTCTCATGAGAGGATTCCCTCCCATGGGAGGAGACAGAGGTCCCTACTGAGGTGTCAGAGTGGTTAGACTCCTGAGAAGGAGATCTAGTTCTTCTGGGCACACTCTCAACTCTTCCTGGGGGACAAAGGGAGGTCCTTCTGGGCCTCCTCCTCTTCCTCAGGAGTAGCTGCACTTTCCAGGTCAGGATCATTGTCATCCCCCTGGACAGTTTCAGAGGTCAGGTCCTGGGCATTTTCATCCCTGGCCCCTCCCTCATCTTCTGCCCCACCCTCTCTGCCTACCCTTTCAGACCTTATGGGTCTTCTAAAATCATCCAGCAGAAGCATCTCCAGGAGAAGTTGGGTGTTGGCACTTTTGCCTGTCTTCAACTTCCTAACTTTGCGCAACTCTCTCAATTCCAAGAATGTGAGGTTGTCATATCTGGATGGCAGGAGCTCCCTGGTTCCTGGCAGTGAAGACATTACTAGTGTGGTGTGGTGTGGTGTATGCACTACCTACTCTAGTGTGGCCTACTAAACTCTCTTGAGTTGTAGAAAGGGTGTGCTATCCCTTAACACACAACTCTAAGTTCAGTAGAACTTACTGTATCCTAAGCTTGATTTATATGTACCTAAGGTACCCTTAGTGGTTTTCAGTTGATCAATTCAATTGAGATTATCTGGTAAAACAATAGCAAGCTGGAATCCCACACGCTGCACACCAATGTGAGAAGTTGGCCTGGTATATGCTGTCCACTAATTATAGTGGGCACCTTGCACCAGTCCAAACAACCCCTTATTGGAGATAGGTTAAAGACAACCTTTATTGAAAGCTATCCTAGTGGTAGCTATGGAGAGCAGCCTTCAGGCTAAGTCTTGAAGGAATGTAAAGCAGCTTGTTTTACCAGTCTATAATCTCTTGAGTGACCAAATGAAAGAGGACCACACCAGGTATATATTTAAATATATGTATTTAGTCTTAAACACACCCCTCTAGTCTCTTTATGAGGCTAGAGTTCGAAGTACATAAGTTACAAGTCGAATATCAACAGTAATAGCACAAATACACGTTTGAGCCCTAGGGGCGTACCAAACCATATACCAATAAAGTGGTATAAGAACCACGATTGAGCTAGACACAAGGCCTAGAGCCTGTAGAAGTGCTTGACCCTCAAGGAACCACCCAAGGTAGTGACACAGGGGACCCACGGGGGACGCGTGCAGTGTGAGAACACAGCCGCGAGCCGCCGTTGACTTCTATGGGGAATATCGCGGTTGGAGTTTTAAAGAAAAAGGACACTTAGAGGAGGACTTGGAGCAAACCCCTTTAGAACTAGGCTGTTCTAGAGTCAATACCCACGGGAGCACCAGAGTACTCATGTTACCTCACCCAGGGAAGTCGGGTGCATAGGTGCCTTTCGGGGTCGGGTTTCGTCGTCGTTTTCAATGGCGATCTGCTACAAAGTGCTGCTGGCGACCAAGTCAAAAGTGTTCGGGTGGATCCAAAGGTGGATCGAAGATCTGAAGAACCTGAAAGCAGAGGGGACAGAGTCTGGGTCACTAGCCAGTGACCAGGAAGGCGATGAGCAGATGCCCACCGATGTCGGGTGCTTCAGGTAGGTTGACGGTCGTCTTGACTCTTCAGCCACGAGGTCCAGGAGGCGTCGACGACAACCAGGAGCTGGATGCGAGCTGTCCCATAACGTCTGTCGATTGCTGGGGTGTCGGCGACCGGATTGGACCCAACAAACCTTGGCAACGGCAAGTCACGTGGAAATAGAAGAAGGACGGTGGTACAGACCAGCAAGGTCTGAGGGACTCACCCAGCAAGGGTAAGTCAGGGCACGTCTGGAGCAACCAGGGAAGCCCAAGCAGAAGAAGAGTAGCCTTCAGGAGGGCTCACTAGCCAACGGACTAAAGACCGCGAAGGAGCCTCGAGTGGACACACTTGGAGCTGGCTCACAGGACACTCGTGGAGTGGAGGCCAGTGATCTTCGGTGCAGTCGGTGCTGGAGGCGGGAGCTACTTGGAGCCCAAAGCACAACTTTGTGGGAGACCAGAAAGAGGATGCACTTGCAAATGTGCTCGGTGTCCAGGGGTCACGGTTCCACATTACCCACGACAGCTACGGGCCTCAGCTTTGCTGGGGACTCAGGGCAGCCTCGGGGAAGTCTGGAAATCCACCTCTGGCGATGCAAAGACTTCGGCGTCTGGCGGGAGCTTCGGCGATGCAGACCGGACAATTGCTTCTTTGGTGCCTGCCAAGCAGGGGAGTCACTCCTTGACCCCAAGGGAGATTCTTCAGTCCTCTAGTCTTGAGTAGAGCGTCGAAGTTCCAGGATTCAGTTACAGAGTTTCATCCAGGGATATCTAAAGTCTTAAGGACTGGGGTCCCATACTTATACAAAGTTAGGGGGTTGGACATACTCTGGAAACCCACCTATGGGAGGGTCAGGGAAGAGGGGTGGTTACACCCATTTCCCTTTGTCCAGTTTTGTGCCAGAGCAGGGGCAGGTAGCCCCTGCAACCGGTTTGAACTGGCATATGCACAGGGACACCAAATGGGCCCCCGTGCAGGACTTCAAAGCACCAGAGGGTGCTCCCACCCAGCCCCAATACACACTATCCTGTCTGGGGAGGTGGTTACACCTCCCTTCGACAGGAAACCTATTGTCCAGGCCTCCCCTGCCGGAGTTTCAGTCAGCAGCAGGAGGCCAGACCCGTGTCTGTGGCAGCTGCATCCATTTTGTGATGCCAAGGCTCTGGAAAGAAGTTACCGGGTAGCCCGGTGTGTACATGTCTCTCCCTCTAGAAGGGTGGAATGCTACCCCCGCCGCCAGGATTGGCGGGGGGTAGTATTCCAAGATGTTTGACACCAAACACGACATGTTTTGGTGTAGCCAGTCCAAAGTTAGCATTGTACCGCGAGGATATAATGCACTTAAGAGTATATGGTCAGGCTGTACCACAAACAGCATCAGAGGAGGGACTCCGAACGCTGCAGAGGGGCTCTGCTCATGCAGGGGCACCCTCTCACACAAAAACCAAGCACTCTGCCTTCAGGATTGTTAAGGCCTGCCATAGGAGTGACTTATAGGTTTATATGTGTGTGCAATTGTAGTGATATAGGTAGCCTATATCACAGTAAGGAGTGCATGCACCACCTTACCCAGGCTGTAGTAGCAGACCTGTGGTGTCATTTTGGCTGGCCTTCCAGGGGTGGCATAATACATGCTTCAGCCCCTGGCAGGCCTCTGGGGTACCTATGCCCTGGGTACATAGTATACCATATACTAGGGACTTATAAGGGCACTCCAGATTCCAATCAAAGATGTACCTAAGGTACATGGAAACCATTTTAGAGAGGAAGCAGCTAGGCTGGGGTTCTGATTAGCAGGGCCCCAGCCAGACTAAAGTCGAAAAACAGTGAAGCATCAGCAAAAAGTGGGGGTACGCATGTGAAGCAGATCCTACTCTCCTACAGTGAATTTATAAGTGCTTGGGTTTTGGCAGAGTGATTGGATAAGGACATGGGGCTGGCTGGGTGATTGGAGGAGTGCATAGGTAGTGACAGGGAGATTACTGGACTGCATAGGTAGTGCTCAGGGGATTGTAGCAGTGCATTTGTTAGTGCCTGGGTCATTGCATGAGTACATGGGTTGTGACTGGATGATTAGACTGCTGCAAGGAGAGGCATGGTGAATTTATGAGTGCTTGGGTTTTGGCAGAGTGATTGGATAAGTACATGGTGCTGGCTGGGTGATTGAAAGAGTGCACAGGGAGTGACAGGGGAATTACTGGACTGCATGGGTAGTGCTCTGGGGATTGTAGCACTGCATGAGTTAGTGCCTGGGTCATTGCATGAGTACATGAGTAGTGACTGGATGATTAGAGTACTGCAAAGAGAGTGCATGGTGAATTTATAAGTGCTTGGGTATTGGCGCAGTGATTGGATAAGTACATGATGCTGGCTGGGTGATTACAGCAGTGCATGGGTAGTGACAGGGGATTGCTGGACTGCATAGGTACTACCTGGGTAATTAAAGGAGTGAATCAGTACTGTGTAGGTGGTTAGAGGTCTGCATGGGTAGTGCACAGGGGATTGTAGCAGTGCATGTGTTAGTGCCTGGGTTATTGCATGAGTACATGGGTAGTGACTGGATGATTAGAGTGCTGCAAGGAGAGTGCATGGTGAATTTCTAAGTGCTTGTGTTTTGGCGGAGTGATTGGACAAGGACATGGGGCTGGCTGGGTGATTGGAGGAGTGCATAGGTAGTGACAGGGAGATTACTTGACTGCATAGGTAGTGCTCAGGGGATTGTAGCAGTGCATGTGTTAGTGCCTGGGTCATTGCATGAGTACATGGGTAGTGACTGGATGATTAGACTGCTGCAAGGAGAGGCATGGTGAATTTATAAGTGCTTGGGTTTTGGCGGAGTGATTGGATAAGTACATGGTGCTGGCTGGGTGATTGGAGGAGTGCATAGGTAGTGACAGGGAGATTACTGGACTGCATAGATAGTGCTCAGGGGATTGTAGCAGTGCATGTGTTCGTGCCTGGGTCATTGCATGAGTACATGGGTAGTGACTGGATGATTAGAGTGCTGCAAGGAGAGTGCATGGTGAATTTATAAGTGCTTGGGTTTTGGCGGAGTGATTGGATAAGTACATGGTGCTGGCTGGGTGATTGGAAGAGTGCACAGGGAGTGACAGGGGGATTGCTGGAGTGCATAGGTAGTGCTCTGGGTATTGTAGCACTGCATGAGTTAGTGCCTGGATCATTGCATGAGTACATGGGTAGTGACTGGATGATTAGAGTACTGCAAGGAGAGGCATGGTGAATTTATAAGTGCTTGGGTTTTGGCAGAGTGATTGGATAAGTACATGGTGCTGGCTGGGTGATTGGAAGAGTGCACAGGGAGTGACAGGGGAATTACTGGACTGCATGGGTAGTGCTCTGGGGATTGTAGCACTGCATGAGTTAGTGCCTGGGTCATTGCATGAGTACATGAGTAGTGACTGGATGATTAGAGTACTGCAAAGAGAGTGCATGGTGAATTTATAAGTGCTTGGGTATTGGCGCAGTGATTGGATAAGTACATGATGCTGGCTGGGTGATTACAGCAGTGCATGGGTAGTGACAGGGGGATTGCTGAACTGCATATGTACTACCTGGGTAATTAAAGGAGTGAATCAGTACTGTGTAGGTGGTTAGAGGTCTGCATGGGTAGTGCACAGGGGATTGTAGCAGTGCATGTGTTAGTGCCTGGGTTATTGCATGAGTACATGGGTAGTGACTGGATGATTCGAGTACTGCAAGGAGAGTGCATGGTGAATTTATAAGTGCTTGGGTTTTGGCAGAGTGATTGGATAAGTACATGGTGTTGGATGGGTGATTGGAGGAGTGCATGGGTGGTGACAGGGCGATGGCTGGTCTGCATGGGTAGTGCTCAGGGGATTGTAGCACTGCATGTCTTACTGCCTGGGTTAATGCATGAGTACATGGGTAGTGAGTGGATCATTAGAGTGCTGCAAGGAGAGTGCATGGTGAATTTCTAAGTGCTTGGGTTTTGGCGGAGTGATTGGATAAGGACATGGGGCTGGCTGGGTGATTGGAGGAGTGCATAGGTAGTGACAGGGAGATTACTTGACTGCATGGGTAGTGCTCAGGGGATTGTAGCAGTGCATGTGTTAGTGCCTGGGTCATTGCATGAGTACATGGGTAGTGACTGGATGATTAGACTGCTGCAAGGAGAGGCATGGTGAATTTATAAGTGCTTGGGTTTTGGAGGAGTGATTGGATAAGTACATGGTGCTGGCTGGGTGATTGGAGGAGTGCATAGGTAGTGACAGGGAGAATACTGTAATGCATAGATAGTGCTCTGGGGATTGTAGCAGTGCATGTGTTCGTGCCTGGGTCATTGCATGAGTACATGGGTAGTGACTGGATGACTAGAGTGCTGCAAGGAGAGTGCATAGTGAATTTAAAAGTGCTTGGGTTTTGGCGGAGAGATTGGATAAGGACATGGGGCTGGCTGGGTGATTGGAGGAGTGCATAGGTAGTGACAGGGAGATTACTGGACTACATAGGTAGTGCTCAGGGTATTGTAGCAGTGCATGTGTTAGTGCCTGGGTCATTGCATGAGTACATGGGTAGTGACTGGATGATTAGAGTACTGCAAAGAGAGTGCATGGTGAATTTAGAAGTGCTTGGGTATTGGTGCAGTGATTGGATAAGTACATGGTGCTGGCTGGGTGATTGGAAGAGTGCACAGGGAGTGACAGGGGGATTACTGGACTGCATAGGTAGTTCTCAGGGGATTGTAGCACTGCATCTGTTAGTACCTGGGTCATTGCATGAGTACATGGGTAGTGACTGGATTATTAGAGTGCTGCAAGGAGAGGCATGGTGAATTTATAAGTACTTGGGTTTTGGCAGAGTGATTGGATAAGTACATGGTGCTGGCTTGGTGATTGGAAGAGTGCACAGGGAGTGACAGGGGGATTACTGGACTGCATGGGTAGTGCTCTGGGGATTGTAGCACTGCATGAGTTAGTGCCTGGGTCATTGCATGAGGACATGAGTAGTGACTGGATGATTAGAGTACTGCAAAGAGAGTGCATGGTGAATTTATAAGTGCTTGGGTATTGGCTCAGTGATTGTATAAGTACATGATGCTGGCTGGGTGATTACAGCAGTGCATGGGTAGTGACAGGGGGATTGCTGGACTGCATAGGTACTACCTGGGTAATTAAAGGAGTGAATCAGTACTGTGTAGGTGGTTAGAGGTCTGCATGGGTAGTGCACAGGGGATGGTAGCAGTGCATGTGTTAGTGCCTGGGTTATTGCATGAGTACATGGGTAGTGACTGGATGATTAGAGTACTGCAAGGAGAGTGCATGGTGAATTTATAAGTGCTTGGGTTTTGGCGGAGTGATTGGATAAGTACATGGTGTTGGATGGGTGATTGGAGGAGTGCATGGGTGGTGACAGGGCGATGGCTGGACTGCATGGGTAGTGCTCAGGGGATTGTAGCACTGCATGTCTTATTGCCTGGGTTAATGAATGAGTACATGGGTAGTGAATGGATTATTAGAGTGCTGCAAGGAGAGTGCATGGTGAATTTCTAAGTGCTTGTGTTTTGGCGGAGTGATTGGACAAGGACATGGGGCTGGCTGGGTGATTGGAGGAGTGCATAGGTAGTGACAGGGAGATTACTTGACTGCATGGGTAGTGCTCAGGGGATTGTAGCACTGCATGAGTTAGTGCCTGGATCATTGCATGAGTACATGGGTAGTGACTGGATGATTAGAGTACTGCAAAGAGAGTGCATGGTGAATTTATAAGTGCTTGGGTTTTGGTGGAGTGATTGGATAAGGACATGGGGCTGGCTGGGTGATTGGAGGAGTGCATAGGTAGTGACAGGGAGATTACTGGACTGCATAGGTAGTGCTCAGGGGATTGTAGCAGTGCATGTGTTAGTGCCTGGGTCATTGCATGAGTACATGGGTAGTGACTGGATGATTAGAGTGCTGCAAGGAGAGCCATGGTGAATTTATAAGTGCTTTGGTTTTGGCAGAGTGATTGGATAAGTGTATATTGCTGGCTGGGTGATTGGAAGAGTGCACAGGGAGTGACAGGGGGATTGCTGGACTGCATGGGTAGTGCTCTGGGGATTGTAGCACTGCATGAGTTAGTGCCTGGGTCATTGCATGAGTACATGGGTAGTGACTGGATGATTAGAGTGCTGCAAGGAGAGGCATGGTGAATTTATAAGTGCTTGGGTTTTGGCGGAGTGATTGGATAAGTACATGGTGCTGACTGGGTGATTGGAAGAGTGAACAGGGAGTGACAGGGGGATTGCTGGACTACATGGGTAGTGCTCCGGGGATTGTAGGAGTGCATGTGTTAGTGCCTGGGTATTTGCATGTGTACATGGGTAGTGATTGGCTCATTAGAGTGCTGCAAGGAGAGTGCATGGTGAATTTATAAGTGCTTGGGTTTTGGTGGAGTGATTGGATAAGGACATGGTGCTGGCTGGGTGATTGGAGGACTGCATGGATAGTGACAGAGCGATGGCTGGACTGCATGGGTAGTGCTCAGGGGATTGTAGCACTGCATGTGTTATTGCCTGGGTTAATTCATGAGTACATGGGTACTGACTGGATAATTAGAGTACTGTAAAGAGAGTGCATGGTGAATTTATAAGTGCTTGGGTTTTGGCGGAGTGATTGGATAAGGACATGGGGCTGGCTGGGTGATTGGAGGAGTGCATAGGTAGTGACAGGGAGATTACTGGACTGCATAGATAGTGCTCAGGGGATTGTAGCAGTGCATGTGTTCGTGCCTGGGTCATTGCATGAGTACATGGGTAGTGACTGGATGATTAGAGTGCTGCAAGGAGAGTGCATGGTGAATTTATAAGTGCTTGGGTTTTGGCGGAGTGATTGGATAAGTACATGGTGCTGGCTGGGTGATTGGAAGAGTGCACAGGGAGTGACAGGGGGATTGCTGGAGTGCATAGGTAGTGCTCTGGGTATTGCAGCACTGCATGAGTTAGTGCCTGGATCATTGCATGAGTACATGGGTAGTGACTGGATGATTAGAGTACTGCAAGGAGAGGCATGGTGAATTTATAAGTGCTTGGGTTTTGGCAGAGTGATTGGATAAGTACATGGTGCTCGCTGGGTGATTGGAAGAGTGCACAGGGAGTGACAGGGGAATTACTGGACTGCATGGGTAGTGCTCTGGGGATTGTAGCACTGCATGAGTTAGTGCCTGGGTCATTGCATGAGTACATGAGTAGTGACTGGATGATTAGAGTACTGCAAAGAGAGTGCATGGTGAATTTATAAGTGCTTGGGTATTGGCGCAGTGATTGGATAAGTACATGATGCTGGCTGGGTGATTACAGCAGTGCATGGGTAGTGACAGGGGGATTGCTGGACTGCATATGTACTACCTGGGTAATTAAAGGAGTGAATCAGTACTGTGTAGGTGGTTAGAGGTCTGCATGGGTAGTGCACAGGGGATTGTAGCAGTGCATGTGTTAGTGCCTGGGTTATTGCATGAGTACATGGGTAGTGACTGGATGATTTGAGTACTGCAAGGAGAGTGCATGGTGAATTTATAAGTGCTTGGGTTTTGGCGGAGTGATTGGATAAGTACATGGTGTTGGATGGGTGATTGGAGGAGTGTGTGGGTAGTGACAGGGCGATGGCTGGTCTGCATGGGTAGTGCTCAGGGGATTGTAGCACTGCATGTCTTACTGCCTGGGTTAATGCATGAGTACATGGGTAGTGAGTGGATCATTAGAGTGCTGCAAGGAGAGTGCATGGTGAATTTCTAAGTGCTTGGGTTTTGGCGGAGTGATTGGATAAGGACATGGGGCTGGCTGGGTCATTGGAGGAGTGCATAGGTAGTGACAGGGAGATTACTTGACTGCATGGGTAGTGCTCAGGGGATTGTAGCAGTGCATGTGTTAGTGCCTGGGTCATTGCATGAGTACATGGGTAGTGACTGGATGATTAGACTGCTGCAAGGAGAGGCATGGTGAATTTATAAGTGCTTGGGTTTTGGAGGAGTGATTGGATAAGTACATGGTGCTGGCTGGGTGATTGGAGGAGTGCATAGGTAGTGACAGGGAGATTACTGGACTGCATAGATAGTGCTCTGGGGATTGTAGCAGTGCATGTGTTCGTGCCTGGGTCATTGCATGAGTACATGGGTAGTGACTGGATGATTAGAGTGGTGCAAGGAGAGTGCATAGTGAATTTAAAAGTGCTTGGGTTTTGGCAGAGAGATTGGATAAGGACATGGGGCTGGCTGGGTGATTGGAGGAGTGCATAGGTAGTGACAGGGAGATTACTGGACTACATAGGTAGTGCTCAGGGTATTGTAGCAGTGCATGTGTTAGTGCCTGGGTCATTGCATGAGTACATGGGTAGTGACTGGATGATTAGAGTACTGCAAAGAGAGTGCATGGTGAATTTATAAGTGCTTGGGTATTGGTGCAGTGATTGGATAAGTACATGGTGCTGGCTGGGTGATTGGAAGAGTGCACAGGGAGTGACAGGGGGATTACTGGACTGCATAGGTAGTTCTCAGGGGATTGTAGCACTGCATCTGTTAGTACCTGGGTCATTGCATGAGTACATGGGTAGTGACTGGTTGATTAGAGTGCTGCAAGGAGAGGCATGGTGAATTTATAAGTACTTGGGTTTTGGCAGAGTGATTGGATAAGTACATGGTGCTGGCTTGGTGATTGGAAGAGTGCACAGGGAGTGACAGGAGGATTGCTGGAGTGCATAGGTAGTGCTCTGGGGATTGTAGCACTGCATGAGTTAGTGCCTGGATCATTGCATGAGTACATGGGTAGTGACTGGATGATTAGAGTACTGCAAAGAGAGTGCATGGTGAATTTATAAGTGCTTGGGTTTTGGTGGAGTGATTGGATAAGGACATGGGGCTGGCTGGGTGATTGGAGGAGTGCATAGGTAGTGACAGGGAGATTACTGGACTGCATAGGTAGTGCTCAGGGGATTGTAGCAGTGCATGTGTTAGTGCCTGGGTCATTGCATGAGTACATGGGTAGTGACTGGATGATTAGAGTGCTGCAAGGAGAGCCATGGTGAATTTATAAGTGCTTTGGTTTTGGCAGAGTGATTGGATAAGTGTATATTGCTGGCTGGGTGATTGGAAGAGTGCACAGGGAGTGACAGGGGGATTGCTGGACTGCATGGGTAGTGCTCTGGGGATTGTAGCACTGCATGAGTTAGTGCCTGGGTCATTGCATGAGTACATGGGTAGTGACTGGATGATTAGAGTGCTGCAAGGAGAGGCATGGTGAATTTATAAGTGCTTGGGTTTTGGCGGAGTGATTGGATAAGTACATGGTGCTGACTGGGTGATTGGAAGAGTGAACAGGGAGTGACAGGGGGATTGCTGGACTACATGGGTAGTGCTCCGGGGATTGTAGGAGTGCATGTGTTAGTGCCTGGGTCATTGCATGTGTACATGGGTAGTGATTGGCTCATTAGAGTGCTGCAAGGAGAGTGCATGGTGAATTTATAAGTGCTTGGGTTTTGGTGGAGTGATTGGATAAGGACATGGTGCTGGCTGGGTGATTGGAGGACTGCATGGATAGTGACAGAGCGATGGCTGGACTGCATGGGTAGTGCTCAGGGGATTGTAGCACTGCATGTGTTATTGCCTGGGTTAATGCATGAGTACATGGGTACTGACTGGATAATTAGAGTACTGCAAAGAGAGTGCATGGTGAATTTATAAGTGCTTGGGTTTTGGCGGAGTGATTGGATAAGGACATGGGGCTGGCTGGGTGATTGGAGGAGTGCATAGGTAGTGACACGGAGATTACTGGACTGCATAGGTATTGCTCAGGGGATTGTAGCAGTGCATGAGTTAGTGCATGGGTCATTGCATGAGTACATGGGTGGTGACTGGATCATTAGAGTGCTGCAAGGAGAGTGCATGGTGAATTTATAAGTGCTTGGGTTTTGGTGGACTGATTGGATAAGCACATGGTAGTGGCTGGGTGATTGGAGGACTGCATGGATAGTGACAGAGCGATGGCTGGACTGCATGGGTAGTGCTCAGGGGATTGTAGCACTGCATGTCTTATTGCCTGGGTTAATGCATGAGTACATGGGTAGTGACTGGATCATTAGAGTGCTGCAAGGAGAGTGCATGGTGAATCTATAAGTGCTTGGGTTTTGGCGGAGTGATTGGATAAGGACATGGGGCTGGCTGGGTGATTGGAGGAGTGCATAGGTAGTGACACGGAGATTACTGGACTGCATAGGTATTGCTCAGGGGATTGTAGCAGTGCATGAGTTAGTGCCTGGGTCATTGCATGAGTGCATGGGTAGTGCTTGGATACTAACTGGGTGATTGCAGAATATGGAATCAGTCAATAATTACTCATGTCGTTTTAAAGTCACATATTCACTACCTTTGCACTCTTGTAATCGGTCAGGCACCTCTCAATAGTTCACTAAGCATACATACAACTTTATAAATAGAATCTGAACACATAGATGAGTCATTACATACTATCTAGTTAAGTAGATAAGTACAACATGGCTGCAAGGGTAATATGTGGTGGTGTACTTTTGAGCTACATCTTGACCATTCAATCTACAAATATGCGACATCATTAAACTATACCTCTCAACAGACTTAAGAAAGAAGGCTAATTAACAACACCTTTTATGAGCATTTTTAAAACCACACTTTTATTGTACATCTTCACCTTTGTATCTAAAATTATGTGGCATCATTCAACTATACCTTTGCTCAGACTACAAATAGAATCCTAATTAACAGCACCTTATTTCACCATTCTATCTTAAAATATATGGCATCATTTAACTTTACCTTTTGTACAAACTAATAAAAGAAACCTAATTATTAACACCTTATATGATCATCTTTCAAACTGCACAGTTGTGCTGCATCTTTACCAAAGTATCTATAATTATGCAGTATCATTCAACTATACCTTTGTAGAGAGAACAAAAAATGAAGGCTAATAAACTACACCTTATATGAACATCTTTCAAACTACACATTTGTACTGCATCTTCAACCAACTATCTAAAAATATGCGGCATCATTCAACTATACCTTTGTACAGACTTAAAAAACAAGCTTAATTAATAACATCAGTAATCATCTTAAAAAAATACACATATTACTGTACAGACTCTTTTTTAAACAACATTCAAGTACAATAAAACTAATTCCAAAATACATCTCTACATTTAATAATATATTTCAAACAACACAGTTTTAGAATAATGTCAATTTTTTTTTAAATAAACCTCACACATTTATAACTCACCTTGCAAATAAATGTGTTGAATAAAAATCTCACACACTCAGACAGGATTTTCTTTTACACACAATCAATGTAATGCACCAGACTCGGCAAGGTAAAACCAGTAATGGCAAGGTTTCCCTCTCTTTCTCCATACAAATACACATAAGCAACAAATAACATTACTTCCCAGAGATTTTCAAATTGTAAAACACATTTCCATTGGTTACACATAATAACCCTTAGCAACTGACTTCTTCACCCTTTCTGCTTAATGCCAGTTTCCATAGTAACAGTTCATGGAACATTCAACTTAACTGACAGGTCACAAGTTCACCATATTTTCAAGTTCACCACTCAATGTTGCAAATGCAAACATCAGGTGTGGTTGGCTTTGCAAAACATGACCTTATCCTTTCTACTGTACCTTTCAAACATTTTTTACTGACCAATAACAAACATGCTTTTTAAAGAAAGTACCATGCACCCTATTTTTCAGTGTACAATGTTCATAAACAACCAATCAATTCTCTCCTTTTTTTAAAACAGCATCTTGTCCACCATTTTAGATACCTCTCATTCTACCAACTGACTACCTCAGCTACAGACATGTTTTGATTACTTACAGACAACCCTTCAAGATGCTTTCTGTGTGGATTATTGGGCACAGCTATGTTTTCTGGTGCAAAAGGTATGCTGAACGCAGAGGTATTGACAAAGACCTAGCTTTGCAAAATGTAGACATTAAATGGATTGGACAGAGAGGATTAAAGTGGCATCAATTAATGCCTTTGGTTACAACCTTTTTGCACCTCCAACCCCCTGACCTCATGATTGTGCACTGTGGTGGCAATGACCTAGGCACATTGACTGGGGTAGGTCTGGAAATGCTAATGAAGGACACCTTTGCAGAATTGATGTTGCTTTTCCCCAAAACTGTCTTTGTATACTCGAACATATGCCAAAGACAGAAATGAAAGTGGTCCAATCAATTTTGTCCTCAGATTGAGAAAGCTAGAAAAAATGTCAATAAAGCTGTTTCTGCTTACCTTAGAGACCATAGGATGGGCTCAATCTATAACAACAATCTTCATTTCAATATGGATGGTATCTACAGAAGTGATGGAGTACACTTCACTGATCAAGGCAACAGAGTGTTTCTCAACAACCTGAAGCTCTGCATCCGCACTTACATGTAGCTACAACAATCTCCCAATGAAAACAAGGGCTCTTTTTAGAGCCACCCAATAACCCAACATATAACCTAGGTTTATATAAAAAAATCTTAATTGTTTTTGCTTGAAGTTGCGCACCCAGTGCGACTACAAGAGCCGCGCACCCCTCGCGTTCACACCAGGGGGCCGCGCTGAGCGCCGCAACAGGGTTTCAACTCCAAACTTTGGTGGAAAAAAAAACGTCCACTTCCATTAATTTATATTCGCCCCGGGGACCCCATCCCCCGGGGCATGCCCAAATCTAATTATTTATTTTGTTTTAAAAAGAGGGGGGGACCGCACAACCCCCCCTCCTGGGCCATTTTGGGCCCCGGGGACCCCATCCCCTGGGGCCTGGCCTCATGGTTGGGGACCGTGGGGGGAGCCCCAATGCCCCCATGGTCCCGCCGGCTCCACACCTCCTGCGGGAGCCGGCATTGCTTTTGAGCAAGGGGAGCTGCTGACATGCAGCTCCCTTGCCCAAAGCAATCCTGCTTAGCTTCATTGAAGCAAGAGCAGGTTTCCTGCTCTCGCTTCAATCAAACAAAGCAGAGTTTGCTATGACAGGGCGGAAGCCATGCTCCCGCCCTGTCATAGCAAACAGCAAACCCCGGGACATTGCAGGAGCCGGTCCTGGGGGGTGGCGGTCCCCAGGGCCACGGTGGGCTCCTGGAGGGGGGGCCGCGCAGTCCCCCTTCCTTCATTTCTTAAGCCCCGGGAGGTGGTGGTCCCCGGGGCTTGGGGGTGCGTAACGGACCCCCGAATTTCCATTTTTAGTGCCCCGGGGAGGTGGTAGTCCCCGGGGCTTGGGGGAGCCCCTGAGCCCCCCAACCCTTATTTAATAACCCCACACTCCGTTTTTTGGGGGGGGTTTTCATCCAGAGTCGCGCACCCTGCGCGACTTCTATTTTTATTTAAAAAATTGGGGCCCTGGGGGTCCTTGTGGGACTCCCAGAGCAGGCCTAGGGGGGTCAGGGTGTTCCTACCCTGCCCCCTTTTCTTGTTTTTCATCCTTTTTTCCACAGTTATCTTCTGACTCGGTATCCGAGTCACAAAATGTCTGCCAACAGTTCCCGGTTTGGAGTGTTGGCAGCCAATGAGAAGGAAGCTCGTGCTCGGGAGGGGTCGCAAATCCACCGCCTCCCTAGATATCAAAACTTTTTCTTTTTCTAATTTCTCAGGAACTACTGAACGGATTTACACCATTTAACAAAAAGGGATCTTTCTGAACCAAGACCTACTTTTTTGCCAAATTTGGTGTAATTTCGTTCAGCAGTTCGGGCTGTAGCTTTGTCTAAAGTTTCCTATGGAAAATAACATGGGGAAAACGTGTTTTGGGACCACCCTTTTTTCTCGGCCCCCGCTTGACGAATCACCCCGAAACTTTCACGACAGGAGCTGACCGGAGCGCCCCACTAGTTTTGAAAATTTCGTGAAGATTCGTCAAACAGCGCCAAAGTTATTGGCAAATCAAAAAATGCTTTTCCTATGGAAACTAGGTCCTAACAATAACTACCTACTGGCGACCGCCAGTAGGTAATATATATATATATATATATATATATATATATATATATATATATATATATATATATATATATATATATTTATATATATATTTTCCCAACTTTCCACCAGGGCTGCCAAACTCCTGATGGGTGAATCCATATGTGCGGGGGTGGTACCTGCTTGATACACAACAACTGCAAAAACTTTCGGTGCGCTCACTGGGTGTCAAAATAGCTTCATTGATCACAGACGCATTTCAGCGTAATGCCTTCTTCAGTGTGATAAAACCATTAACAAAAGGTGCACAGTGTTAGGCTTATTTAAATGATTCAGCATTGTCATTGGGAGGACAGCAATCACCCCGGGCCTGGTAATGGAGCGCCGACATAGCTGGTGTAATGGATTGACTTATGGGCCTTCATGTCCAATTACCACATCTTGTCCAATGCGCAACTGGATGTCAGGCCCTATCACCCACACCAGTCCTGCCACAACTCAAAGTTGCCCATATGGGCTGCCACTTGTGTTGGTAAGTTTGTCAATCAAACCACGGTGCCTTAAGCGCCCCTCGCCTACCGCTGGATGTCACACACAGGCTTTCTGCGGGTGCCCGTCGAATGGCTACGCATCCCTGGATTTCCATAATCCATGACCTACATATATATATATATATCAATATATAGGCCAGGCCCTGCGCACCCAACCCCATGCCAGTGTGGAATTGCCTGCCCCTGGGGGGGTTGTGTGCAGGGCTTGGCTAAAATCCTAAGGTTCCTTGTGCGGTTGGTATATAACTCACATCATGAGGTAACTATAACTCATGCTCCCATCATGCACAGTGTTTTCATCAATGATATAATTTCAGATGTCATCAGTGATGTTATCAATGATGTCATAGAACATGTCATGAGTGATGTACTATGTGGAGTCATAAGCTCTGCATGGCAATGGTGCAAGCTAGTTACTTCAGGTAACTGATGAATTTCAGTGTTTCTTTTAAGTTTAAAATGGTATGTTTTTACTGACATTTTCACCTAACGATAATGTCCCTATCACCACTGATTTTGTCTGTGAATTTCTGAGTTTTTAAAAATGTAAAGTTAGATAATATTACCATACCAACTATAACATCACTTCAACCTTTGTTTTTTCTGTGGATTTCAGAGGTTTTTTTAACATAAAGTATAAAAGGTATGGCAGTCATAGTGGATGAGGAGGCCCCACCCACATCTTGTGGCATGCTTTATTGTTGGTAACCTCACCCTGGTAAGATAATACAACCATGGGGGACTTAACCTCAATAAGAGGAGGTTCTTTATAAGAAGTGTGCAGGATAAATGAGGCATCCAGGTCAAATAAAAATACCTGGAGATAAGCCCAAGAGGATACCATTTTACCATCGGTACCTCAGGTATATTTAAAAACCGGAGAGTGTGGAGGATGATTAGATTCAATCCAGTATGACTGACATACTGTCATGACTATGAGTGTTTGAATGCCCAAACCCGACACTAGTCGAGGCCAGACGCCGGTATTTAAAACCTATTCGAATCAGATATAACATTATTTCAGTCCAAGGCCTTATTTTGCTTCTGAAATCGCCGCCTGATGAATTTGTATGTCATAATTTGTTCAAATTTTTAAAGAGCTTTTTTAAAACTGTTCTGAAATGACTACCTTATTAATGTTTTATAACAAATGAATTTTTTAAAATGTGTTTTTCTCAGTAGAGAACTAAATCAAATAAAAACTTGAAACTTAAAAACTAGTAAGACAAGGTATGAGAAGGGGTGGTGGTTCTAAGAAAAGCAAAGTGTGTTTCAGATATCCAGTGATCAATCATTGGGAAACAATAGCCAGTGTAAGGGTAGGATAGTTAGTTCAAGAAGGCCGTTGTTTTAGTTCACAATTATGAGCCATCTTGTGTTCTTAGAATTTCTTTGTTCAGCCTTGTTAAAATTCTAAGCTGCGCACTTCAATTTGATTCTGAAGGGATTTAAAGGTTTCAACTGACATCTCCTCAGTTTTCGCATTGTTAAATGAAAGGAAAGGCTTTTCCTTTCTATTTTCGCTTGTAAATAATTCCTGGAAATAGAAGAAGAGATCATGATCGGAGCACTTCCAGGATAGTCTTCCTGGTAGGCGGAGAAGTGGTTGAGTATGGCGCATCTGCAGTATTAACTTCCTGGTAGGCGGGGCAGTAACTGTGATCTGCGCATCTGCCGTGGGAAGCTTCGGAGGCATCTCACTGAAGATGGCAGGTTAGAGAAGAGTCTGCGCAGCCGCATCTCAACTGCCCAGTCTTCAGCGGAGGCACCTGTGAAGACGGAACAAGGTATTGTATGGCGACTGTGGCTCAGGCTCTTCCATGCAGTTGACTCTGCTTTGGAAAGGTTATATGAGTCTAGCTTTCCTTTCATCAATTCTTGTGATAAATTGCAGACATTGTTCTGGATACTGTTGATGCCTGATTATCTCAAGAGTCACAGGAAACCAGCAGATTCAAAGACTCTCTGAGATTGAAATCAGACTATCGACTTAGTATTTCTTTGCTACGTGCCGACGGTTTCACTAATTTAGTTACCTTTGGGGCGTCTTTCCCCATGTTTCCCTTCCCTATCTTTCCTTCCGAGTTCCTTTATTCGTTATTGGATAAAACTTGTTCTGGAAAAGATATATGACACGTGCAGAGGGTCTAACTTCAATTGCTACACACCAAGTTAAACTTTGTCAAGACTTCAAGTAAGAGACTAAGGTTGCTAAGAAGATCTAAGGTGACCAAGTTGGTCACAGATCAGGAATCTGTAATAAAGATGCAAGGAACAGATCAAATTACAAAGAAAGACTGAAATAACGCTGCAGTTATTTGAACCCTTGTTGAGTCTATCAACAGCAAAAGTAAAGACTAAATAGTAAAACTGAAATAGTAATTAATCAGAAGAGAGGCAATAACTCCAATAAGCTAGGTATGATGATATCTGTGAAATATTGAATTAGAAATGAATCAATCTTAGTTTAGAAGATCAATTATAATGTTTTATCATTTATAATCCAGGTATTCCCTCACGTGGAAGACAACAGAACTACACTGAAGATACAGTGCCAGTGAGAGGGAGTCCAGCTGTCAGACAGGAGTTGTCTCGTCTCTGTCCCATTCCCCTTTCCTTCTTGCTGGTGACATTAGACCGAGTTTAGGTGGGCATTAGGAGGATACATCCATTCTGTTCCTGTGGAGAATCGAGGGTTTTGACACATACCTAGGTCTGGTAACGTCCGTGTATCAGTCTAAGTGGGGCTGAAACAGACAACACCAACATCAACAGGTTGGATTCATGCCTATAAAGTAACATAGTTAGGTGAAAATTTCAGTGACAATGTAACGTTTTAAATGTACAAAACCAATGAAATTCACCAGTTATAGTTAGATCTGGTAATTGTAACTCGTGCTCTAAAGTAACTATAACTCATGCCCCTGCTATGCAAAGTTTTCTCATCAAAAACCTCATGGCAAATGTTACAGCAATAGTATCAATGATGTCATAAAAGACGCCAGGAGTGATGTAATTTGTGAGGTAATTTGCAGTGCGTGGTGAGCCCCAACCCCCCCGGGATGTATGTCATTGTAAAGGGGAAGGGGCTGTACCTTATTAGGCCTGAGGACCCCATGCCCACAGGTCTGCATGGCATTCAAAATTTGCTCCTCACTGAGCCTTATAAAGCCCCAGGGTTCCAATAAACCAGGGATTATTGCAATCAAAAAGTGGAGGGCCCATTACTCCAAGCCTATTATTGCTTGGGGACTCCACCCCCCTGGGTCTGCCTTAATCATAGGTGGTTGTCCCAGTGCCCACCAAGGGCATCTACCAAGCAGCAAGTTGGTGGCTGTGGGAGCAAGCATTGCTCCCTCTGGGCAGGAGCTATATCTGTTCAATAATTTCAGTGTAAATGTTGCAGTGCTATTATCAATGATGTCATAGAAGATGTAATGATTGATGTAATTTGTGGGGTAATTAGCAGTGCATGGCAAAATTATAGTTAACTTAGGGCATGAGTTATAGTTATTTGAGATAACTATAACTGCTTAATTTCTATGGTTTTGTGTGAGTAAAATCTGAACCTAACTATAATGTCCCTGTAAACTTTGTTTTTTCAGTGCATTTCTACTTTTGTAATGCTATTTCCTAACTATAACATCCCTTCAATCTTTGGGTCTTTTTAGGGACTTTCTGTGGTTTTTAATGCTATTTACGAACTATAAGGTCCCTGCAACCTGGGTGTGTGAGCGGTTGTATGGATGTGTAAGTGGGTGTGTGAGCATGTGGAGGGTGTGTCAGTGCATGTGTGAATGGCTGTGTGGGTCTGTGAGTGGGTGTGTGAGTGACTCTGTGGGTCTGTAAGTGAGTGTGTGAGTTGCTGTATGGTGTGTATGTGTTTGTGTGTGTGTGTGTGACTGGGTGTGTGAGTGCCTCTGTGGGTTTGTGAGTGGGTGTGTCAGTGTTTCTCTGGATTTCTGAGTGGGTGTGGGAGTGGCTGTATGATTGTATAAGTGGGTGTGTGAGTTTGTTTTCTGGGTCTCTGAGTGGGTGTCTGAGTGGCTGTATGGGTGTGTGAGTGCTTGTGTGAGTGTATAAATGCATGTGTGAGGGGATGGGTGTGTGAATGCATGTGTGACTGGCCATGTGGGTCTGTGAGTGGGTATGTGAGTGGTTTTGTGAGTCTTTGCCTGGGTGTTTAAGTGGCTGTAGAGGTGTGTGAGTGGGTTTGTGAGTAGAAGCGTGGGTGTGTTCATGTGTATGTGATTGTATGTGTGAGTGCCTGTGTGGGTCTGGAGTGGATGTGTGAGTGGTTCTCTGGGTCTCTGAGTGGGTATGTGAGGGGCTGTATGATTGTGTAAGTGGGTGTGTGAGTGGGTATGTGATGTCATTTGCGATGTCATCAGTGATGTAATCTGTGATGTCACTGACCATGTCATGAGTGATGTAATATGTAACGTCATCAGCAGTGCATTGCGGGGGCGCAAGTCATAGTTAGCTCAACTAACTATAACGGCCGAATTTCTCTGGTTTTGTACGAGTGAAATGTCCAACTAACTATAACGTCCCTGAAACCTGTGGTTTTTTCAGTGAATTTCTAAGGTTTTTTAAATGCTAATTACTAACTATAACATCCCTGAAACCTATGGTTTTTTCAGTGAATTTCTAAGGTTTTTTAAATGCTAATTTATAGCTATAACGTAGTAGTTGCATTTGCAGAGTGGTGCAGAAAGGGGGCTGGACCTCCGATCAGCGCTAAGGAATTCTGGTGCGTAAGACTTACAGGAGGTACCGAGAGGGCTTCTTGGCCCCCAAAGTCCCTCAGGAGTAAAGTGGACTTCATCCCCCAACCCATAGTGTGCCAGGAGGCGCATTTGCAGAGTGGTGGAGAAAGGGGGCGTGGCTCCCAAAGACCTCTTAGCAATACCACTGTGTGGGACTTACTGGAGGTAACAGGAGAGGTAGTTGGCCCCCAAGGACGTCCTTGGGGGCCAACTACCCCCCCTATTACCTCCAGTAAGTCCCACACAGCAGCATTGGTAAGATTTCATAGCAGGCCACGTCCCCTTTGCCCACCATTCTGCAAACGCACTCCCTGGCCCGCTCTGGGGTGGGGTTTAAAGTCCCCTTCGATGCTGGGGGTCCTTAGGGGCCAACTAGCCTACCTGACACCTCCAGTAAGCCCCAGATAGCTGGATTACTGAGAGCTGCACACAGGCCATGCCCCCTTTCTGCACCACTCTGCAAACGCACCTCCTGGCGGGCTCTTGGAATGTATGACGTTACTACGCACACATTTACAACGCAGTATTTTACATCACGTTTGTTACAACGCAAGTCGTTACAACGACTTGCGCTGGAGGGCACTGGACTTAGGAATAGTATGATTTACTATTCCAACTCCAGTCTCCATACAATAGGGAAGGTGTTGGAATAGTAAATCATACTATTCCTTAGGTTAGAGCGCCATCCAGCTCAAGTCGTTGTAACGACTTGCGTTGTAATGACCGCGATGTAAAAGCATCGCGTTGTAAAAGTTGCGTGGTAAAGGATGTCTCCCGGGCTCTTGGTTGGGGGATGAAGTCCCCTTGCCTTCTGAGGGTCCCTGGGGGTCAACTAGCCCTCCTGTTATCTCTAGTAAGCCCCACAAAGCTGGATTGCTGAGAGTGGTCTGAGGTCACGCCCCCTTTTTACACCACTCTGCAAACGCGCCTCCTGGTGGCCACCAGAGGGCTCCGCACACAGGGCGTGTGCTTTTATCCACAGCGAGGACGGGAACTCGCTTGCTACACAGCACCCACCAGGGAAATCTGGAGCACTCACAGGGTTTGTTTTTTTCAAAAAAAGATTTCATAATTATCCACTATTTCCTCCACGACGAGTTTCGGCGAAGTTGCCTTTCTCGAGTGCTGGAAACGCTTCTGTACAAACACGAAGTCCGGGTGGCTGTTAAATAAAGTAACCATCCCTGCCATTGGTATAATGTGCTGTGCTGCCTTTGAGAAAGGGATTTGATAGCGAAACGCGTCAGGCAATGGACTGTTTTTACGTAGCTCACCAGGACCTCCCTCTGAGAATCAAGTACCTGTGAAGGAGTGCACTTTGCCTAGGGAGCAACTCTCTTGATGTTTTTGAACGGCCGGCCCGGCCGTGAAGTGCACCACCGCGGAACCCTTGAGGGCCGCAGCAGCTTTATTGAGGGCAGCGCCAGCGGATTTATGAAGCCACACTCGTTTGGGGGCATGTTTTGGTGTAAGCTGCAAGTACAGAAAAAATTGTTTTAAGCACGCAAGTTGGTGACGAACCCACATGGGTGATATTTGGACTTCCTTTCTCATAAAGCATAGCACTGGCTAATACTCACCTGAGTGTAATTAAGGGGATATGAAGGAAGTGCACGCTGCTCCTGTTGACGTGCTGCTTTTGAGAAAGGGATTTGATCCCGAAACCCATCAGGATATGGACTGTTTTTATGTAGCTCATCAGGACCACCCTCTGAGAATCAAGTACCTGTGAAGGAGTACACTTCGCCTAGGGAGCAACTCTCTTGATGTTTATATATATATATATATATAAATATATATATATATATATATAAATATATATATATTCACTGAAAAAACCATAGGTTTCAGGGACGTTATAGTTACAAATTAGCATTTAAAAAACCTTTGAAATTCACTGAAAAAACCATAGGTTTTAGGGACAGTTATAGTTAGTTGGACATTGCACTCGTACAAAACCCGTGAAATTCCCCCGTTAAAGTTAGTCCAGCTAACTATAACTCGCGCACCCGCAATGCACTGCTGATGACGTCACATATTACATCACTCATGACATGGTCAGTGACATCACTGATGACATCACTGATGACATCTCAAATGACATCACTGATGACATCATCCAGTGACTGTGTGTTTCTGTAAAGTTGAAATATTTTTAATATATATAGGAAAAGACGTATTGAAGAATGAGTGGGTGTGTAAGTGTCTGTATGGATGATTTAGTAGGTGCGTGACTGACTCTATAAGTGAGTGATTTAACGTATCTTACTGAATGCATGGGTTAGTGACTAAACTGGGTGAATGTCTGTATCCGTCTGTCTGTTGCTGTGTAAGTGGCTGCATGGGTTTGTGAATAGCTACATGAGTGTCTATATGAGTTATTGATTGGTTGTCTGAGTATCTGTATGGGTGCCTGAGTGTTTGTGTGGGTGGGGTGTGTGCGACTCTGTGCATAGATGTGTGAGTGGGTGATTCACTGGGTGGATGGTTTCAAGAGTGCATCTGTGATAGACTGTATGGGTGGGTAAGTGTGTGTAAGAGTGTGTTAGTGAGTGAATGTATGTCCCAGTGGTACATGTGTGAGTAACTACATATGTGAAAGCCAGTATATAGGTGTGTTGGAGTATATAAATAGCTATAAGCGAGAGTGAGTGATTGTGATAGTGGCTGTATGGATGAGTGTGTGCTTGTATCAGTGATTGTATAAGAGCGTAACAATGTGCTAGTATTTGTATGATTAAGTGAGCTGGTGTGTGTATAACTGTATAGGTGAGTAAATGGCAGTGTGTTTAATTATTTGCATGACTGACTAGGTGTGTGAGTACCTCTATGGATGAGTGGCGGTGTTTGAGTGTCTATATAGGAGTAAGAGTGCATATGATAGTCCTGTACTGAGTGACCATAAGTATGAGTGACTGTACGGGTGAGTGAGTGGATGTGTGTGTGTAGACCTAAGAATCAGTGAGTGGGTATGTAGTTATTGGTGTTGGAGTGTCTATAGTTTTGCGAATGGCAGTCTGTAATTTAGATTGGGTGTATCAAAGGTTATATTAGGGTGTGAGGTGCTGCATCAGATTATCACGTGGATGATGTCATCAGTGATGTCATTTGAGATGTCATCAGTGATGTCATCAGTGATGTCACTGACCATGTCATGAGTGATGTAATATGTGACGTCATCAGCAGTGCATTGCGGGGCGCGAGTTATAGTTAGCTGGACTAACTATAACGGGGGAATTTCACGGGTTTTGTACGAGTGCAAGGTTCAACTAACTATAACTGTTCCTAAAACCTATGGTTTTTTCAGTGAATTTCAAAGGTTTTTTAAATGCTAATTTGTAACTATAACGTCCCTGAAACCTATGGTTTTTTCAGTGAATTTCAAAGGTTTTTTAAATGCTAATTTGTAACTATAACATGTCTGAAACCTACGGTTTTTTCAGTGAATTTCAAAGGTTTTGTAAATGACAATTTTTAAATGTATTAATTGTTATATAAATTTTTTTCATACTGATTTACTACATTTTTAGAAACAATTTTTTTTACATATTTTATTTTTTAAATTACATTGTAATTACATTATACATTACATTACAAAAAATACTTTCTCAGAATGAATTACTTTAGTTTAAATACTTTGCACATAGGCAATAGACTTTTAAGTACAGTAGTTACAGTTGTTGCAATGGGCAACACATTTTCAAACACAATGCAACATTCAGCTCAATGTGAATTTCTAGTTAAATGCAATTACTTACTTTATGGATTACTTTTCTAACCACAGGACTGGATCCTAGATTCAGTCCTGGGACATCTCCTGTAAACAGTTGAGTAAAAGCGTTTTGGTTACAGTCGTGATTTTTAAGGAATATTATTGTACTTTAAAAGTTGACACTTAGAAACTTTTTCTCATAGAATCACCAATGTTATCCTATGGAAGGAAATTCACTTAGAAGGTAAAAACTGTTATCGTTACTTTTTCTTACTCAGTGTTGGATCCTGGATCCAGCACTGGTGCATCTCCTGTAAACAGTTGAAAGAATGCGTTTAAGTCATACAGGCGATTTTTAGGAATATTTGTAGTTTGTGAAAATCGACACTTTGAAACTTTTCTGCTGAAAACCAGACAATGGATTCCTATGGAAGAAAATATAAGTTACTGGTAAGTACGGTTAAAATTACTTTTCAGGGTCAGTGCTGGGCTAAAAGATGCAGCACTGGGTTCTCTCCTGATAACAGGTGAGTAAATTGGAATTCGTACTTTGGTTGATTTTAGAGGAATATTATAAAGTTCCAAAACTCCACACTTAGAAGAATTTCCAAGTGAAACCAGTCAATGTTAGCCTATGAAGGAAATTCAAGTTACCGGTAAGTACGGTTAAAATTATTTTTCAGGACCAGTACTGGGCTGAAAGATGCAGCACTGAGGTCTCTCCTGATAACAGGTGAGTAAATCAGAATTCGGATTTCGGCTGATTTTAGAGGAATATTTGTATGTTTCAAAAATCAACACTTAGAAACTTTTCAGCAAAAAGCAGGCAATGATATCCTATGGAAGGAAATTCAAGTTACTGGTAAGTACGGTTAAAATTACTTTTGAGAATCAGTACTGGGCTGAAAGATGCAGCACTGAGGTCTCTCCTGATAACAGGTGAGTAAATCGGAATTCGTATTTCGGCTGATTTTAGAGGAATATTTTAAAGTTCCAAAACTCCACACTTAGAAGAATTTCCAAGTGAAACCAGTCAATGTTAGCCTATGGAAGGAAATTCAAGTTACTGGTAAGTACGGTTAAAATTACTTTTCAGGACCAGTACTGGGCTGAAAGATGCAGCACTGAGGTCTCTCCTTATAACAGGTGAGTAAATCGGAATTCGTATTTCGGCTGATTTTAGAGGAATATTTGTATGTTTCAAAAATCAACACTTAGAAACTTTTTCAGCAAAAAGCAGGCAATGATATCCTATGGAAGGAAATTCAAGTTACTGGTAAGTACGGTTAAAATTACTTTTCAGGACCAGTACTGGGCTGAAAGATGCAGCACTGAGGTCTCTCCTTATAACAGGTGAGTAAATCGGAATTCGTATTTCGGATGATTTTAGAAGAATATTTGCACAATGGTGAAGGGAGGGGCGGGGCCTGAGGTGACATCTGTGCAAACGCGCCCCGTGGCGCGTTTTAAGTTGGGGATTAAGTCCCCTTGAATCCTGAGGGTCGCTAGGGGCCAACTAGCCCACCAGGAACCTCCAATATGCGCCAGGAGGCTGAGTTGCAGAGACGTGTAGAGAGGCCACACCCCTTTTACACCTCTCTGCAACGCAGCTCTGTGGCGCTTTCTGGATGTACCTGTTGGGCTAGTTGGCCTCAGGGACCCTCAGGATTGAAGGGATTTAATTCCCCATCTTAAAACGCGCCACGGGGCCTGTTTGCACACATGTCACCTGAAGCCCGCCCCCTCCCTTCACCACTGTGCAAGCGCGCCCGTGGCGCGTTTTAAGTTGAGGGATTAAGTCCCCTTGAATCCTGAGGGTCCCCGGAGTCCAACTAGCCCACCATATACCTCCAAAAGCGCCACAGAGCTGCGTTGCAGAGAGGTGTAAAAGGGGCGTGGCCTCTGTACACCTCTCTGCAAGGCAGCCCCTGGCGCATACTGGAGGTTCCTGGTGGGCTAGTTGTCCCCAGGGACCCCCAGTATTCAAGGGGGTCGTTCCCCTCTGCAAACGCGCCAGGGGCGCGTTTGCAGAGTGGTGAAGGAAGGGGCGGGGCCTGCGGGCCCGATCGGTTTTTTTAATTTTATTTTTTGTCCCCTGAAGGGGGCTGTGTAGCCCCCTTCCTTTTTCCTGTTTATGGGCCCTGGGGACCCCATCCCCCAGGGCCTTACCCCTTTTAAATTAAAAAATAAAAAAAAAACGGGAAGGGGGCCGCGTGGCCCCCTTCCCTGGGCCTGTATTGGCCCCGGGGACCCCATCCCCGGGGCCTGGCCTCTATTTTTATTTTTATTCTTTCGAGGGGGCTGCGTGGCCCCCTCCTCTGGCCATTTAAGGCCCGGGGACCCCATCCCCGGGGCCGGCCCTACCCTTTTTTTTTTTTTTTAAACTTTGGGGAGGGGGCCGTGTGGCCCCCTCCCAGGCCACTACTTGCCCGGGGACCCCATCCCCCGGGGCTGGCCCTCTCCGTTGGGGACTGTGGGGGTCCCCAATCCCCCACAGTCCCGCCGGCTCCCCGCGTCCCTTGGGAGCCGGCATTGCTTTCAACATGGGGAGCTGCTAAGATGCAGCTCCCCATGTGGAAAGCAATGTGCTGGATATTGGAAGAGAGAGCAGGTTTCCCTGCTCTCTCTTCCAATATCCAAAGCAGTTTGTTATGGCAGGACGGGAGCCGCGAGGCTCCCGTCCTGCCATAGCAAGCTACAGTGTCCCGGGGGTAGGCACCCGGGACACTGCAGGAGCCGGCCCTGGGGGTGGTGGTCCCCAGGGCCATCAAGGGCTCCAGGAGGGGGCCACGCGGCCCCCTCCCATTCAGGTCACAGCCCGGGGAGGTGGTGGTCCCCGGGGCTCTGGGAGTCCGTAACGGACCCCCATATTTAAATGTTTAGTGCCCGGGGAGGTGGCGGTCCCGGGCGTGTGGGGGCTGGAGCCCCCCACACAGGTTTCTGAATTATAAAAAAAAAGCCCGGGGAGGTGGTGGTCCCCGGGGCTGCGGGAGGGCTCAGAGCCCTCCCGCACCATTTAAAAAAAGCCCGGGTGGTGGCGGTCCCCGGGGCTTGGGGGCCCTCGAGGCCCCCACACATAAAATTAACCCCCACCATGCCCCCGGGACTTGGGCCACCCGGGGCAAAATACAATCGAAGCGCGGAGACCGCGCTTCGATTTTTCGGCAGGATTCGCGCACCCTGAGCGCATCCTGCCGATTTTATAAAAATGTTTTATTTTTTTGCCCAGGGGGTCCTTGTGGGACCCCTGAGCAAGCCTAGGGGGTCAGGGTGTTTCTACCCTGCCCCCTTTGTGCGCTTTGCGCACTTGTTTCTGTCCCTCGGTTCTACCGAGGACAAAATGGCTGCCAACATTTCCTGAATCGGAATGTTGACAGCCAGCTGACAGCCAATTAACATGCAGCTCGTGATCGGGAGGGTACGCGGACCCTACTCGGCCATAGATATCACTATCTTTTTACTTTTGATTTTCTCAGCAACTACTGAACGGATTTACACCATTTAACAAAAGGGTTCTTTCTGAACCAAGAACTACCTCTTTGCCAAATTTGGTGTAATTCCGTTCAGCAGTTCAGGCTGTAGCCGTGTCTAAAGTTTCCTATGGAAAATTGCATGGGGAAAACGCGTTTTGGGACCCCCTTTTTCTCGGCCCCCGCTGACGAATCCCCGAGACTTTCAGGGTAGGAGCGGACCGGAGCGGGCCACAAAGTTTGAAAATTTTGCGAAGATACGTCAACCGGCAAGAGAGTTATTTCAAATAGAATGTCGCGGATTTCCTATGGATAATAGGTTGTAACTATAACTATCTACTGGCGACCGCCAGTAGATAATATATATATATATATATATATATATATATATATACACAAATGTGTTTCCAGCATCAGCCCCAATCAAATCCAGCTCCACACGAGGCGAGGAAACAGCAGCACAGCCAGGTAACCAGTTCTTTGACCAACGATTTTCATCCGTAGCCTTCAACAGGGTCATAGAGTTATAGTGTACAAACAATCTTTTTAAAGGAACAAGCCCTTCAACTCACCACTATTAAAAACAATACATGGACTGCTACATGTTTAGCTGAATGGCACATTTCCCCCACCATATCGTTTTCCATTTTATACATTCTTGTGTTACATTTTGAAGTTTAAACTTTCACTTCCACAGTTTTTCACACTCCTACGTGTAACACAAGAAGTGACAAGAATCTTTATATTACATATTTTATTTTCAGTCATTTAAAATCATTTCTGATGATTCCTGGTGAAGTACCTTAAATCATTATATCACATATTTCATTTCCAATTATTTTAAATCATGTATTATTAACAAATATCGGTAAAGTACCTAGATTGTCTATTTGCTAATTAATGTCCAAAAAGTGACCACAGGAAACCAAATACTTTCCAAACAGCATATCAAACATAAATATAAATATATATATATATATATATATATATATATATATATATATATATTTATATTTATGTTTGATATATATATATATGATACAAAGAGGATGAAGAGAAATGGAATGAAAATAAAGGGAAACAATAATGGAAGTGGGGACGGAGAGAAGTCAGAAGAAAAAGAAAGAAAGAAATGAAGGGGATATATATATATCTATCTATCTATATATATATATAAATATATATATATATACATATATATATATAGATAGATATATATATGTGTGTGTGTGTAAATGCACATATATATATATATATATATATATATATATATATATATATATATATATATATATATATATACATTTACATACATATGCGCATATTTATAGATTTGCTACCTTTATGTTTTTTTTATCCAGTTATCACGATTATGTTATACTTAGTGGAGAGTATGTGGCATTACGGCATTATGGCTAGAGCTGCAGACTTTAAAAACTGGCGAACCAGTTTCAAGTTTCGGTGTCAGCTTGACATCCTGTGGTTCTGGGCAAATAACTTAATCTCCCCATGCCTAAAACCAAAATGAATGTGTGCTTGGGTAATGTAGCTGATGCTCATATAAAGCACTCCAATACCTTCGATTCAAGTCTGTGATATATAAAATTTCAAAAAAACTGAAAATTCAGTGTTTTGCCCACTTCTGTCTTTTGGCTATACTTGGGTTACATTTGGGTGATATTTGTGCTACATTTGGGCTCTTTTTTCTCTGTTGGCCATCTTGAGAGACTTATTTGTTATGAAGCTCGGTAATTTCCTCATTTACTGCAGTATCCTCAGTGGAAAATGCTTTCAGTTTTCGACTTTGATTCCATCAGGGCGGCTTTCAGATTTGCCACACTTTTGGTATAAATTTACAATGTTAGCACTCTAGTTTCCCATTAGAACACTGTAGTAAAGCTGCTGATCACCAGTGTTGCCAGATTGGGCTATTTCCCGCAAAAATGGGACATACTTATCCCATATGTGCAGAAACAAATTCTCCTTGTGGGCTGCACAAATTTGGACTTTATTTGCCTCTTTGTGTGCAAAATGTTTGGGTGCGGCGGCGCCGCCAGGGAAAATGTCCCTCAGGCCATTGTAGGCTGCTCGGCAGGGCTGTCAATCATTGATATTATGAAAGTGCTACCTATGACGGCTCTGCTTCGTGCTGCTGGCCTGCCTCCAGAATGTCTCGACCAATTTTGTTATAAGGGGCAGCACTGTAATCATTTTTAGGTTGAGCCTGCAGTGTGCATGCTTTTAATGAGGTGACACCGAGACTCTAAGCCAGTTCTGATTAATTTAAATTGATTGTATTTAGTTGCATCTTGAAGGTGGGTAACTGCCATTGTATTTCTTTCTGCTGGATATGTGATGTTCATAAACTTACATGCAACAGCTGCATTTGGAATAATCAATTTGCCACAAGTCAGCTGGAATTCCCAACAGGCCAAAGCTGGTGGGATCTGTACTGCTACAATTTACTTTTACCAGTTGGAAGACATTTTCCTGTGACATAATTTATGAATGAATTAATACAGGATATGTTTGGCCAAATCTGATTAATTAATGCCCTGGAATCAAGATTGGGGTAGCATTCAATATTCGCCTGCAACTTGTAGTGGCATGTTTCATCACATGACAAGATTTTGCCAAGTATTTTATGGTTTGTGTAAAAAGGTTTTCAGTGGAGATTAACACAAGCCATGCAGTGTAACCTTTCGGGTCAGCTCCAGTGACATGCAATGCACAAGAACTGTGTCCATGTTTCTCTGTAACTCGAGTGACAGGCCTATCATATCCCCAGATTAACACAGCGCCTCATAGTTTTACTACTTAAACACTCACCAGCTGCAGTCTTTTAAGTCTGCTACCATTTTGTCAGCATAATGACTAACTCTCCGCAAATGCATGGTGACCTTCCCCCCCCCCCCTTTCACCTGCAGGCAAAGGTTGGCATGCGTGTCACAAGAATGTTGTCCCGGTGGAGTCAGCAATAGTTACACAGAAGTGTATACACCAGAGGGCCCTAGGGACTTTAAGCAGATTATTAGGGGAATATTGGAGGCCTCTGTCTTTTCCCTCCCGCAGCTGGGTTGCTTCTCTCATTGATAGTATTGAAGCAATATGATTTGCAAATTATAAGCCGGTAACAACCGGGGCCCAGTAAGCCAGAAGAAAAAGCAAAACATTGCAGAATAACACATTCAATATCATGTTTTCCTCCTCTTAACACCTCTCGACAAGGCGGGAAAAAAATGAAAGACTTAATTAGGTGAATATCATTTGTTGAAGAAACTTCTAAAGTGAGTAAAACTTGTCACGTTAAATTTTTTTTAGAGTTTCAAAATAATTTTGATGCAAGGAAATTAGGCACTGGCCAGAGCCCAGGGTGGACATATAATTATGCAGAATGGCATGTGTCACAAATTTCAAAACACCCTGCTCAGTTCGTTTACCCGGGATTAGCAAAAATTTATCATTTTAATCAGTGTAAATATGGGCCCTTTTTGGCCTTCCTGACTTCACAGAGGGGAAGAAGTCATGCCTGTGACGTCCTTGGCAGCTCACATCGAGAAAACGAAATATTACTTCAGAGGTCTCCACTTATATATGGTCTAGGGTTTGTGTAATGGTGAAACTCTCCTGGTAATTTTACTTTGGTACTGCTCTTCACACCTTTGCCTCAGAAAGCCTTATGTGCAGTGTAGAAGCTTGCACTGTTCCATAAAACTGTAAACGTAAATGACCACTTACGGAGTATGCGTCTCCATTTTAAAGCCACTTTACTGTAGCATCAGTCCAACTTACAAGGTGAGAAGTGGGTTTTTGCTTGCCTCTCCTTCTCCCCATCCTCATTACTATCTCCTGTTCACCCCCATCTAATGCACCCCTCCCCGTCATTGCTTGCCCCGTACCCCCGTACATCTTCTCTCTGTCGTTGCTTGCCCCATACTCCCAGCCACGTTGTTGCTTGCCCACCCACTCTCCTCATTGTTGCTTGCCCCTTCCCCCACCACCAGAAAAAAAAAAATAACGTTATGACGCACCCACTGCTGGCAGCATCATAGCGCTTTTTCCAAAGCATTGACAAAGCCAATAGATCTCGCCTACCAAGATATTTTGGCTTTGTCAATGCTTGGTTTAGCTAGGTTGTACAGCAGCACGGCTGCTATGTAGCAATTGCATGTAAGTAAAGCAAGCATTTGCAATACAAATTGTCTCGCCTTTGGGACCTTATATGTATTTAGCTATGCAGCACATTAGCCTGGGTGCTGAAACATCTACTGTTCTTTAACATGGAGGGAAAGTAAGCACCAAACTGCGTGACACGCCAGGTATGGGAACACATGGAGAGAAATATTGCCTTTCAGCTGGAAATGGTATAGTCCAAAGATCTGTTTTTAATATAAAATCAGGGCCTTCGGTGGTCATATCACTGAAAATATAAGACTTGAAAAAAATATTATTGTCTACGGGTGCTTGTGGAAGACAATTTCTATGGACTGGAATCTAGAGAATGCTAAAATGACTCTGGTATTTTACTGACCTCTGCTGGTCGTTTTCTATCAAGGCAGTTAAATAGAGGCAGTTGAACAAGCAGAAAGCAATTCTGGAATTTTACTGACCTCTACTGGTTGTTTTCTATCAAGACAGTTAAATAGAGGCAGTTGAACAAGCAGAAAGCAATTCTGGTATTTTACTGGCCTCTACTGGTCGTTTTCTATTAAGACAGTTAAATAGAGTCAGTTGAACAGAAAAAAAGTCCCTAAGCAGAAGCAGACAAGTCCTAGGGCTGATCTCCAGAGCCCACAAAGTACATACACATATAAGTATATACTAAAGTATATACAAGAGGTCTCGAATGCTCAACCTAAAAAATGCCAGACGCGTCATAGCACTTTTTTCACTTTCAGCCAAGCTGCACAGCAGCTGTACATAACATTATGGCTAAAAACATTGACTAGAGTGTTCCGCCATAAGTTCTGGGAAAATGTGTCTTTTTTCCTTTCTTCATTTAGACCCAAAACAACCTGATCTGCTTCTTGCCAAGCCTGGGAGCGTTAGTGTAGTTTTTGCTGCAACATGACGGCCACAACACAGGTCCTGTATAACTTTTATCGCCAGATTATCTGCTCATGTTGAAGGACTTTGGAGTGGAGGGAAGGGAATTAATCAGAATTAGTGACTCTTTTCTGGCCTCTTCTGTACTTTTTAAAAAGTGCAATTTGCATGTGTCCACCATTTTGTATGCTTTGCAGAGAGGGCAAGGATTGAATGTAGTCTAGACCCCTTAATGGCACACTGGCAGGCACTGTGAGAATCTCATACTACTTTCAGCTGTAGTACTAAGTCGTGCCCCATCATTAACACCGACCAACAATTTGAACTCACTTAGACACTTGGAGGTGACTCAGTTCACAATGTGCACTATACAAGAGCCATATGTTGCATGAAAATTAAAATCAGTTCTGACATGGATTACCTTATGGTTTTTACATGAATTACTGAGAAATAAATCAATTCTTTTGCCTTAAAATGTAAGAATATGAAAATAGCCCCCCCCGTAGGGACCCATTTTGAAGTTCGTTGTAGGATCTGCCCACTTAAAGCCCATGGTAGGTGATAGGTGTGAATGAGCTGCATAGGCTAATGAGACTGCACAAGTCAGTGGTAAAAGTGAGTGGGACAGTGCTCATAAGAAACGGGAATGGAAAATGATGGAAGAGTGGATTGATAACAGTGTTGGCAGACTTGAGGGAGCATTAGTTTTGAGATGTTGGGGGAGGGTATCACGAAAGTTGTTGGGGAAGTGGTCTTTTTCCTTTCTGCTTCAAAAGCCTTGATTTCATTAGGTCCCCACACAAACCCACCTGCTTCTCTCCACCACTGGGAGCTTTAGACTACTCTGTGCTGCAACACAGAGGCACCGACAAAGGTCCAGTATAACATTTAGTGCCAGAGTAAATTGTCATGATGGAAAACTGTGGAATTGAGGGCAGGGATCTCATCATAGTAAATGACTATGGGCCAGATGTATGACCATGACAATTTGCGACCCGTAAATTGCACTCGATTGCGAGTCGCAATTTGCGACTCGCAAATTGCCATGTGCAACAGTGTCTGAGACACTGTTTGCGATTCCAAATGGGGTCGCAAATTGCATGCCTCATGAATATTCATGAGGCACTCGCAATTTGCGACCCCATTGGGAATGGCTGGCCCTCCCGGGGATGGTGGCCTGCTGGGATCAGCAGACCTCCATGTCTGGGACTGCTTTTAAAAAAAGCAGTTTTAAAAAAAAAATGCAACCCGTTTTCCTTAAAGAAAAACGGGATGCATTTAAAAAAACAAAAATGAAACGTCCTTGGGACCACTGCCTGCCCCTAAAAAATATTTTCCCCTGCATTCACAAGGAGGAAGGGGTCCCCTGGGGATGCCTTCCCGTTTGCGAATGGGTTGCCACCCTCTTGAAGAGGGCGGTAAATTGTGAGTGTTTTGTGACCGCAATTGTGGTCGCAAAACATTCTTACATAGGGTAGTGAGTCGCTATTAGGAAGGGACGCCCTTGGAACGCCCCTTCCTAATAGCGAGTCGCAAATCCTATTTAGAGAGTCACAAAAAAATTGCAACTCGCTAAATAGGGTTTGTACATGGCCCTATTGTATTTTGCATGAGCAAACGGGTCGCAAACCCGTTTGCGCATGCAAAATAGGGTTGTACATCTGGCCCTATCTCCTTTCTGGCCTTCTTACATTTTAACTACAAGGAGTGGGCCTCTTGTTGTTCTGTGATGACCTTTCCAGCTTGCCAAACCAGTTGTTCGGGAATTGCTTTAACCCCAGGGTGGTTTATTTATATGTGTATCATTGTGTGTTGTTAATCCTGCGAGATCCATTAAATATACTGGTTAAATATACTGTTTTAGGAGTCACTTTACTTAAAGAGTTTCCACATTTCTGGACTTGGGCTTAATTAGGATGGATTATAGTCTGATCTTGTAAACTTCATTCATCAGGGTCAGGTTTAGGTTTGTGGTGATAGAAGTGTCAGTTAGAAGGTCATAGAGGGGACAAATCTTCAAAATGAGTAATTATTATTAGAATTTGGACATGATTGCAGTAGTGCATAGGCACCCATGGAAACTCCTCCCATTAAATGCAGATTGAACTGAAATTAGAATTATGGTAAATATGTTTCCTGAAGGCTGTTTTTGCATACTTTGAAGGTTGCAACTTCGGGCTGGTTTTTGGACTGATACCAGTCTGCATTGGGCTGAATTTGGGCTTGAACCTAGACAGCTTTGGGCTTGGGATGGAGCTCAAAATCTGGCAACACTGCTGATCACTAGGGAGTTAACTGGCAGTCTGTTGCTGTTGTTGAAAGTGCATGTTTCAGTCTGCATGTCAGAATGTTTTCATGAAATAGAAGAGGATATTTGAGAACTCACTTAAAACGTGTCCTAAGTTTTCGCTCTACAGCACAAACTATAATTTCTATTACAAAATGAACCCCCTCACGTTGTTCCTTTTTAAATTAAATGTTTTAAGTTTTACCAGTTTAATTCAAACAAGATGGCTTCAGGTGTGCCATACTTTTGTCATAAGTAAGACTATTAGCGCTCTAGTTGTTCTTTAGAACAGTTTGGCAAGCTTCAGTAAAGCACAAGGGAATCAACTGACAGGCTGCTTCTGTTGGAAGTAAATGTTTTTCTGAGAATATCCGACTTCATTCTCATATGGCTGAGAAAGATAGTGTGAATTTACAGAAAATATGCTCTCATTTTAGCTTCTGGAGCACCTTGCATAACCTCTATGGGAAAATCATGAGAAACAGTTTTCTCTCAAACATGATTCATAAAATCCCAGCAGAAGGCTTTTTAACAGGGTAAAATCACCTTAAAACACAGCACAATTCCTAATATTAGTATGGTACCATCAACAAATTATTTATATTGTAACTAAAATCTATCACCCTTTATATGTTCTCCTTTTCTGACCCTCAAAATCTGCCATTCACTACTATACATTTCAATTGTTGCAATTGTGTATAGTGGTCCCAAGATGGCTGCCAGCACTTCCTGGTTGAAGCGCTGACAGCCAATCAGATCTCCCTATGAAATCCGTGGTTAGGCTGCGCCAAGATATAAAAAAATATTTTTCCTTTAATATTTCCAAAACTAGTAAACGGATTTGCACCAAATCAGAAAAAGCGTTCTTTCTGGACCAAGAGCTACATTTCTGCCAAATTTGGTGTAATTCCGTCCAGCGGTTCAGGCTATAGTCGGGTCTAAAATCTCTATGCAAATTAACATGGGGAACACACTTTGTTTGACCCCCCCCTTTTTCTTGGCCCCCGCTTTACGAATCACCCTGAAACTTTCCATGCACAACTAGAATCATCGGCACACTTTTTGGGGAAACTTTTGTAAGGATTTGTCAAACGGAACCAAAGATATAGGCAAGTCAAAAAACACTTTTCCTATGGAAACTAGGTCCTAACTACATACTATTTATTTTTTATTTATTTTGAAAGTTATAGAGCGCACGGCTACCTCCAACTGAGGTGTCCCAGCACTAAGGTAGCAGATTCACACAGAGGCATAGGAGAAGGACTAAGTACGGTTAAAGAGCCAGGTTTTCAAAGCTCTCTAGAGGCCAATTCTGGTTTCGTCATGCAGAGATGGAGAGGCATATGGCATTCCAGAGCTTCGCAGTTCTGACCGCAAGTGCTCTGCCGCCTATCCTGGCCTTATGGAAGCGGGGAGTAGTGAGCAATTTCATGTGGTTTGATCTCAGGACCCGGTCGTGTTGGTAGCTTTGCAATCTAAGTCTCAGGTATACCGGGCACGACCCCTGGTGGCTCTGTAGGCCAGAGTAAGTGCCTTAAATTCAATTCTCCTACTGACGGGCAGCCAGTGAAGACTCCGCAGATGGGGAGAGATGGAATGGCGGAATGGTGCATTGCAGATCAGTCTGGCCGCAGCATTTTGAACTATTTGCAATCTGCGGATCAAATAGGCTGGAAGTCCTAAGTAGAGACTATTAGAGTAGTCCAGACGAGATGTGACCAAGGCATGGACTACAGTCCTCCTGCAATCCATCGGGAGGAAGTGGAGGAATTTCCTCAAGGCTCGCAATTTCCAGAAGCATGAGGAGGAGACCTGACAAATCTGGGTCTTATAAGAAAGAGCATTATCAAATTTAAACCCTAGATTTCTCACCAAATGCACTGGAACCGGTGGGGGATTCAGCTCTGATGGTCACCAGAGCTTAGAGGGTGGCGGGACTGGTTGGTTGAAAAGAAGCACCTCAGTTTTCTCTGTGTTCAACTTTAAGCAATTTTGAGTCATCCAGGCCGAGATGTTACTCAGGCACTGTCTAAAGTTGACAAAAGCCACCTCTGATTATTCTTTGAAAGAGAACATCAGCTGGGTGTCATCAGCGTAGGAGATCACTTTCACACCGAAAGTCTCAACCAAGGTCGCAAGTGGGGTGAGGTATACATTGAAGAGTAGAGGACTCAATGCCGATCCCTGAGTAACCCCGCATACAAGAGGCTTCTGGGAGGAAATAAAGGGGTGCAGAAAAACTTCTTGTGAGCGGTTCTCCAGGAAAGACTGGAGCCAGGCCAGAGTAGTACCCCGTACTCCCAGATGTTTAAGTCTCTCCAGGAGAATCGGATGGGCCACAGTATCAAATGCTGTGGACAGGTCAAGCAGCACTAGCATTGCTGCGCTGCCCTGGTCTACAGTCTCGCGTACGCTCTCCGCAACTTCCAGAAGTGCGGTCTCCGTGCTATATCCTGCTCTAAAGCCAGATTGGGAGTCATGGACCCGATTGTTTGATTCCAGGAATTCAGAGAGTTTTCTCTGAACTACCTGCTCAAGAATTTTAGCCGGTGCAGGCAGAAGAGAGATGGGTCTAAAGTTTTTATGTTCTGCAGGGTCGGTATCCGGCTTCTTGAGGATTGGCAGAAGGAATGCTTGTTTCCATACCGCTGGGTAGATACTCGAACTCAAAGAAGAGTTCCAAATCTGGTTCAGGGGGCATTAAGACAAGGGGCCAGTAATTTAAAGAACTGAGCCGGGCAGGGATCGCCCGGGGATCCAGATTTACATTTATACAGTTCCTTGAGAGACACATCAAGAGGAAGTGGGTGGAATTCAGACCAAGTCTCAAGGCAATCAGAAATTGGGTTTTGCTCAAGCAAAGGCATGTTGGACGGGAAAGTAGAGTAAATTAATTGGATCTTATCATGAAAGAAGTCTGACAGGCCAGCACAGAGGGTAGGGGAGGGAATCACAGTACTATCAAGAGCCGCGGGTTTGGTAAAACATTGAACAATTTTGAATAGTGCTTTAGCTGAATTGTCTGCGCCAATTTAATTTTGTTAGAAAAGTAGTCTTGCATAGTATTACGCTTAAGTCTATGTAACTTTTTTAGAGCCTTTCTGTAGGAGCTTTTGGCCATGGGGTCGTATGAATGTCTCGAGGAGTGCTCCAGTTTTTTACATAGACTTTTCTCTGCCCGTAGTTCCATAGAGAACCAAGGGGCCGACGGTTTTTTCCTAGAGGATGTCACAGATCTAGGAGGGGCCACTTTATTTAAGGCGTCGGTAACCCAGCTATTGAAGCTGGATATATCTACGTTAGGGTTCCCTGTCAACTGGGGGGGCATTTTGAAGCATAGGTGTCATAGAATCAATGTTGACCTTCCTCCAGTTTCTCCTGTTCTCAGGGATAATCTTGGAACTAACGCCGCAGTGTTCAAGTTTAAAACTGAATGGTATTAGTAGGTGATCCGTCCAAGTCAGTGGTAATGGGGCCTCTACAATAAGGTTGGGGTCATTGGAAAAAATAAGGTCCAGCATGTGGCCCGCTACATGAGTAGGGGCAGTGACTCTTTGCGTCAAGTTAAGGCCATCGAGGGCTTCAGAAGCTGGATCGCTTTAGTGCAGTTTTCACTGTCCATGTGGACATTGAAGTCACCTAGGACAGTGAAACTAGCGTGCTTTAATGAGAGGTCAGCGACTATGTCGCAGAATTCTGATAAATGGCAGACTGGAGTGTTGGGGGGTCTGTATGTCAGAGTCCCGGCCACCGATAGGGAGGATGAGACAATGACGCAAAAAGACAGAGCCTCCATGATCCCTGTATGTTCTACCCTTCTGCAGGAGATTTCCCATCCCTCCCTCAGAATGATAGCCACACCACCTCCAATCTTGTTGCCTCCCCTATTGGCACAAGTCATCCGGTAACCTGCAGGTATCGCCAGCATCAAATTTGGATTAGAGCTCTCCTTAAGTCATGTTTCAGTGAGAAACATTAGGTCCCATGAGTTAGATTCCAGGGCAAGCCAAATGTCCTCTGCATGTTTTGGGAGGGATCTACAATTAATCAAGCAGGCCCTGCTATGGGTGCCCTTAATTTGAGGATGTTTCATGGGGGGCATTTGTGAGGATGGGCTATCATTCGACCTTCCTTCACCAACCACTAGCCTGAAAGGGCAGGAGTTACAACCAAACTCATGGTTGGCCATTCCGGGGGCTTTCTTGGTCTTATTAACACAGACCTTTTTATTCATCATTAATAATTGATCTCTAGACCAAGCAATAATACTCCCAGAGGAGAAACGGGCAGCATGGCTGGCCGCGGTCCGGACGCGGACAGGCACAGACGGGCTTGCCTTTGGCGCGCCTTCGGCTACATACTGGACTCTGTGGGGACATATATATATATATATATATATATATATATAATTTAGAGTCAGGAAATTGTTCACCACACTCATGCATAACATTGTATAAAATTGAGTGAGGAAATTGTTCACCACACTCATGCATACATTGTACATTAATTATTTACAATAAGCATTGGAGCAGCAACACAACATGCATTCATATGATATATGATCAGTGACAGTACTCACACATAAATAGGTTATATATATATATTAAGGTTATCAGGGGTAGGCACTATGAAACGTCAACCGCACTTTGGGCCTGGGAAGCTTGAGGCAATATGGGCATTCATGCCGGTATTACGTAGTAGAATAACAATAATTATCATCAACAATATTGTGATTAAATTAAGATTTGGGTTGCTATGAATATACATTTCAAAATAATTACAGCATTTAAGCAGATAAAGCAACACTTAAATGCAATATGTTTTCTATGTCCATGGTGAAGTTGTTTGCACTAGCACTTTAAAAAGCGGAATCACTGTCTAAGCTATGTCATGTGATCAAGGCCGTCTATCGGCCGAAAAGCGTCATGGCGGACTAATTTGGTGGCAATAAACTAAAACTTTGCACTATTTACCGGGTCCACGCTCGTTTTTCCAGGAGGAGAGTGGGAGCAGCAAACGAGTTACTTCATATATATATATATATATATATATATATATATATATATATATATATATATATATATATATATCACTGCTCCAAGGTTGTCCACCTGTAAGTAGCACTCGAGCAACAGCTTGATTCATGTGTAGGTAAGGACGGGAAACCGCCCGTAGGAGCCGCTCCATAGTGGTATTGCCTGACGCGTTTGAAGCACCAATTGCTTCTCTTCAGAGGCTTTAATGGAACGGTGTGCGCAACCGCTGACCCACTTCTGACACACCCCCAATGGAAGGTTCAAATGAAACTGTGCCTTCTGGGAAGTGTAGTGCGGGTAGCACATAATCAAGTCCTGTATGGACCCCACAGGTGGGCCCGGCCACGATCCTGTATACAGCTGCTGTTCCACTTTCGTGGCCCCCAATCTTACGGGGTGGTGCACACTCCGCGGCTGGACTGCCGCGTTATAATCACTGCTCCAAGGTTGTCCACCTGTAAGTAAGTATATATATAAATACATGTCCCCACAGAGTCCAGTATGTAGTTATACTTATGGCCTAGCTTCCATAGGAAAAGCATTTTTTGACTTGCCTATGTATTTGGAAACTAGGTCCTACCTATAACTACAAACTGGACTCGACTCTGTGGGGATATATATATAGTCACTCGACTGCGCGCATGTGTTCAATACCGCACTATGGCGTTTACATGTACAGCAGAAGTTTCATACATTTCATATATATTGGATGTGTTGATTATTTTACAATAATGTTTTTATAATTATGCATTTGCCAAGTGTTTTTGTATATAATCAATTGAACCAACAGTACAATGATTAACATGAGTATGACCATTACAACATGTCCGCCATTGCCGATATGTTGCTTTGATGTGTGGGATTGTCCCTTGTTGATGTTCATGCCACTCATTACGCTTTATTAGTTACCTGTTTGTATGTGCACATTACACGTGAACAAGGCTTCTGAGGAAGTTGAAACGCGTAGTGTAAATAAACACTTTTGCAGAAATTCTACTGGTGCGAAGTTTGTACGTTCTGAGAGCGCACGGCATTTGTGAGTTTTTGGGATTTGAGAGCCGGTGTGCTCCGCCGGCGTGTGCGCCACTTCTCTTGGGTCCCTGGCGGTTGAGGAGCAAGTGTGACTGGATATATATATATATATATATATATATATATATATCCAAGCTCCTTCTTCCCCACACCAATATACCAAGGAAGAGCACTCACGGGGGTGATGTTAGAGTCTGTTTATTCAAGAGCAAAACAGACGCGTTTCGGCAGTTGCCTTTCTCGATGTTCCGATGAAACTGCTCCCCGTGTGGAAAAGCAATGCCAGCTCCCTTAGGACACGGGAGCCGGCGGGACTGTGGGGTGTTTGGGGACCCCCCACAGTCCCCAACCAGAGCCAGGCCCCGGGGATGGGGTCCCCGGGGCCATAAGTGGCCCGGGAGGGGGCCACGCGGCCCCCTCCCCAGAAATCATTTTTTTAAAAGGCCTGCCCGGGGGATGGGGTCCCCGGGGCAAAAGGAGGCCTGAGGAGGGGGCCACGCAGCCCCCTCCTTAAAAAGGAATGTTAAAGTGTGGCCATGCCCCGGGGGATGGGGTCCCGGGGCAGTTTTCGGCCAGGGGAGGGGGTCCACGCGGCACCCTTCCAGTTTAATTTTTAAAAAAGGGGGTAAGGCCCTGGGGGATGGGGTCCCCAGGGCCCAAAAATAAGAAAAAGGAAGGGGGCCACACAGCCCCCTTCAGGAAAAAAAACGATCGGGCCGCAGGCCCTCCCCCTTCCTTCACCACTCTGCAAACGCGCCCCCTGGCGCGTTTGCAGATGGAGTAATTCCCCTTGAATACTGGGGTCCCTGGGGCCAACTAGCCCACCAGGAACCTCCAGTATGCGCCAGGGGGCTGCGTTGCAGAGGTGTACAGAGGCCACGCCCCTTTATACACCTCTCTGCAACGCAGCTCTGTGGCGCTTTTGGAGGTACATGGTGGGCTAGTTGGCCCCCAGGAACCCTCAGGATTCAAGGGGACTTAATCCCCCAACTTAAAACGCGCCACGGGGCGCGTTTGCACAGTGGTGAAGGGAGGGCGGGGCTTCAGGTGACTTGTGTGCAAACAGGCCCCGTGACGCGTTTTAAGATGGGGAATTAAATCCCTTCAATCCTGAGGGTCCCTGAGGGCCAACTAGCCCAACAGGTACATCCAGAAGCGCCACAGAGCTGCGTTGCAGAGAGGTGTAAAAAGGGTGTGGCCTCTCTACACGTCTCTGCAACGCAGCCCCTGGCGCATACTGGAGGTTCCTGGTGGGCTAGTTGGCCCCTAGGGACCCTCATGATTCAAGGGGACTTAATCCCCAACTTAAAACGCGCCACGGGACGCGTTTGCACAGATGTCACCTCAGGCCCCGCCCCTACCTTCACCATTGTGCAAATATTCCTCTAAAATCTGCCGAACTACGAATTCGGATTTACTCACCTGTTATCAGGAGAGACCTCAGTGCTGCATCTTTCAGCCCAGTACTAATCCTGAAAAGTAATTTTAACCGTACTTACCAGTAACTTGAATTTCCTTCCATAGGATATCATTGCCTGCTTTTTGCTGAAAAAGTTTCTAAGTGTTGATTTTTGAAACATACAAATATTCCTCTAAAATCAGCCGAAATACGAATTCCGATTTACTCACCTGTTATCAGGAGAGACCTCAGTGCTGTATCTTTCAGCCCAGTACTGGTCCTGAAAAGTAATTTTAACCGTACTTACCAGTAACTTGAATTTCCTTCCATAGGCTAACATTTACTGGTTTCACTTGGAAATTCTTCTAAGTGTGGAGTTTCGAAACTTTAAAATATTCCTGTAAAATCAGCCGAAATACGAATTCCGATTTACTCACCTGTTATCAGGAGAGACCTCAGTGCTGCATCTTTCAGCCCAGTACTGATCCTCAAAAGTAATTTTAACCGTACTTACCAGTAACTTGAATTTCCTTCCATAGGATATCATTGTCTGCTTTTTGCTGAAAAAGTTTCTAAGTGTTGATTTTTGAAACATACAAATATTCCTCTAAAATCAGCCGAAATACAAATTCCGATTTACTCACCTGTTATCAGGAGAGACCTCAGTGCTGTATCTTTCAGCCCAGTACTGGTCCTGAAAAGTAATTTTAACCGTACTTAACAGTAACTTGAATTTCCTTCCATAGGCTAACATTGACTGGTTTCACTTGGAAATTCTTCTAAGTGTGGAGTTTGGAACTTTAAAATATTCCTCTAAAATCAGCCGAAATACGAATTCCGATTTACTCACCTGTTATCAGGAGAGACCTCAGTGCTGCATCTTTTAGCCCAGCACTGACCCTGAAAAGTAATTTTAACCGTACTTACCAGTAACTTATATTTTCTTCCATAGGAATCCATTGTCTGGTTTTCAGCTGAAAAGTTTCAAAGTGTCGATTTTCACAAACTAGAAATATTCCTTAAAAATCGCCTGTATGACTTAAACGCATTCTTTCAACTGTTTACAGGAGATGCACCAGTGCTGGATCCAGGATCCAACACTGAGTAAGAAAAAGTAATGATAACAGTTTTTACCTGCTAAGTGAATTTCCTTCCATAGGATAACATTGGTGATTCTATGAGAAAAAGTTTCTAAGTGTCAACTTTTTAAAATACAATAATATTCCTTAAAAATCACTACTGTAACCAAAACGCTTTTACTCAACTGTTTACAGGAGATGTCCCAGGACTGAATCTAGGATCCAGTCCTGTGGTTAGAAAAAGTAATCCATAAAGTAATTAATTGCATTTAACTAGAAATTCACATTGAGCTGAATGTTGCATTGTGTTTGAAAATGTGTTGCCCATTGCAACAACTGTAACTACTATACTTAAAAGTCTATTGCCTATGTGCAAAGTATTTAAACTAAAGTAATTCATTCTGAGAAAGTATTTTTTGTAATGTATAATGTAATTACAATGTAATTTAAAAAATAAAATATGTAAAAAAAAATGTTTCTAAAAATGTAGTAAATCAGTATGAAAAAAATAAATATAACAATTAATACATTTAAAAATTGTCAGTTACAAAACCTTTGAAATTCACTGAAAAAACCGTAGGTTTCAGACATGTTATAGTTAGGAATTAGCATTTAAAAACCTTTGAAATTCACTGAAAAAACCATAGGTTTCAGACACGTTATAGTTAGAAATTAGCATTTAAAAAACCTTTGAAATTCACTGAAAAAACCATAGGTTTCAGGCACGTTATAGTTAGAAATTTGCATTTAAAAACCTTAGAAATTCACTGAAAAAACCATAAGGTTTTAGGGACAGTTATAGTTAGTTGGACATTGCACTCGTACAAAACCCGTGAAATTCCCCCGTTATAGTTAGTTCAGGTAACTATAACTCGCGCCCCACAATGCACTGCTGATGACGTCACATATTACATCACTCATGACATGGTCAGTGACATCACTGATGACATCACTGATGACATCTCAAATGACATCACTGATGATATCATCCATGTGAGAATTTAATGCATCTTCTCACACCCTAATATAAGTTTTGAAACACCCACTCTAAATTACAGACTGCCATTGTCAAAACCATAGACACTCCAACACCAATTACTATATACACACTCACTGATTCTTAGGTCTACACACACACATCTACTCACTCACCCGTACAGTCACTCATACTTACAGTCACTCAGTACAGGACTATCATATGCACTCATACACCTATATAAACACTCACACAACGCAACTCATCCATAGAGGTATTCACACACCTAGTCAGTCATGCAAATAATTAATCACACTCCAATTTACTCACCTATACAGTTATACACACCAGCTCACTTACTCATAAAAATACTAGCACATTCTTACGCTCCTATGCAATCACTGATGCAAGCACACACTCATCCATATAGCCACTCTCACAATCACACACTCTCACTTATAGCCATTTATATACTCCAACACACATATATACTGCCTTTCACATATGTAGTTACTCACACATGTACCACTGAGATATACATTCAATCACTAACACACCCATACACACACTCACCCACCCATACAGTCCATCACAGACGCACTCTTGAAACCATGCACCCAGTGAATCACCCACTCACACATCTATGCACAGAGTCACACACACCCCACCCACACAAACACTGAGGCACCCATACAGATACTCAGAGAACCAATCCATAACCCATATAGACACTCATTTAGCTAGTCAGAAACCCATGCAGTTGCTTACACAACAACAGACAGACGGATAAAGACATTCACACAGTTTAGTCACTCACCCATGCATCCAGTAAGATACGTTTAATCACTCACTTATAGACTCAGTCACGCACCTACTAAATCATCCATTCAGGCGCTTCTACACCCACTCATTCTTCAATACGCCTTTCCCTAAATATATTAAACATATTTAAACTTTACAGAAACACACAGTCACTGGATGATGTCATCAGTGATGTCATCAGTAATGTCATTTGAGATGTCATCAGTGATGTCATCAGTGATGTCACTGACCATGTCATGAGTGATGTAATATGTGACGTCATCAGCAGTGCATTGCGGGGCGCGAGTTATAGTTACCTGAACTAACTATAACGGGGGAATTTCACGGGTTTTGTACGAGTGCAATGTCCAACTAACTATAACTGTCCCTAAAACCTTATGGTTTTTTCAGTGAATTTCTAAGATTTTTTAAATGCAAATTTCTAACTATAACGTGCCTGAAACCTATGGTTTTTTCAGTGAATTTCAAAGGTTTTTTAAATGCTAATTTCTAACTATAACGTGTCTGAAACCTATGGTTTTTTCAGTGAATATATATATATTTATATATGTATTATAATACAACAAAGGACGCGGCACTCTGGAGCTGGATATTGCTCAATTTATTCTTGGCACAACACTCAAACCAACGCGTTTCAGCCCTCCCACGGCTTTTCTCACGGTTAGTGAGTCCTTTCTTTGTTACACTTTTTATACCCACGTTATCCTTAATGGGGCATTGTGGGATTTGTAGTGTATTTAAACAATCAAAAATCTTTATGCACATTATTTACAAAAAGGAATATATGCATTTTGTCAGGTTAATACATTGTGTTATTTGCACTTTCAGTGATCAAGCTTTTTAAGTTTTAGAGCCTTGATCATCGTATTGTTCAGCGCAGTTCTTTTTTTGATTTATAGAGCCTTAATCATCGTGATGTACAGCTCAGCTTGCATTATTATGCCAGATTACATACATTTACATCATGCAAATCATGGGTATAGTACCGTTATCTTATTGTTTATACATTCCTCGCCCAATTAAATTGGCCTGTCATTCACATGCACTACCAGCAAAAAGGAAATTGCCTTTCTAGATACTAAGATCTTTATTGAAAATGATGTCATACACTCCACGTCGTTCCGAAAAAAGACTGTGACCAACAGCATCCTGCATGGGACAAGCTTTCACCCCAAACCATTGATAGAAAGCATCCCCTATGGGGAATTTATGCGCATGAAACAGAACTGTTCTAAAAGGGAGGATGCAGAAGAGAAGATCCAGGAAACAATGGACAGGCTCAGAATAAGAGGGTACAGTGAAAGAACATTGAAGAAATGTAAGAGGAGAATTGATAAAAAACCGAGGGAAGAAACATTGATTCCGAAAACAAAACCAGAGGATATGATTGAACAGGGGGCACCTAGATTTGTTACCACATATAGTAAAGAAAGTGGGATAATAATTAATAAAATCAAGAAATACTGGCATTTGATTGCTGGAGATCCAGACATAGGAAAAGTCTTGGGACCAAAACCTGTGGTTACATACAGGAAAACTAAATCCTTGAAGGATATACTTGTGAAAATATAATTAACAAAAAGGAGAGAAAGGGTTTTATATATAGCAAAGGGAATACTCCTAGTCCCCTTAAGGTATTTGTATCAAACAAAAGAAGGAGTTTACCCTGAAGACATAAAATGTCCACATGGTATAGAGGAGGACACACAAAAGGAAAAAGGAGAAAAGTTTTCCTTTTCTAAGAAGACCCCTCACTCACCAACCTAGTTGGTGACATGCTTCATCATTGGGGTCCCACCCGAATAGCTGAATGCTATCCGGGTGTGCTTCAACACCTGATTACAGTGGATCAGGTTGATCACAACAGTGGTGCAAGTGAGTGAAAAAGAGTGAATTTAAAAATTGTCTTAATTTAACTCCCTAAAATACTTTAATATGGAGCAACAAGACAATATTAACAGCAATGTGAGATACCTAACTCGGCTAGATTGACCTGTGGTATCTTTGTGGTGATAAAAAGTGATCGTGGTCTACATGTTTCAACCTATTGGTGATATTACCAGGTTTTCTTCAGGACCTAACTCTGTGACCCGAGTGGTATACACGCGCTAAGGTGTACCCTGCCCTGGGTCAGTCAAATACCACACCGTTTACTCACAGTATGGCGGCCTCTCATCAATCTGTGAAAGGGAATATTCTGAAAGAGAAATAAACAATCACACGTAGTTCGAATCAATTACGTGTGCCTTGACTTTCGGTCGTTCAATGTGATCCTCTCATGCATGGCTCATAATCGAGTCGTTCAAATAAACGTGGTTCGCACTGTGTTTCAAGCATTCCATGCACGGCATACCATGCGTTTGTGAAACAAAGATAAATGGTGTCTTCCATCCATCATTGATCCGGGGCGAGAAATCACCCCATTTAGGCATTACAACCCACACACAACATTGTGAACGGTGGGTGTCATGTCGCTCAATTCCCAAAATGAGCGTGTATTAAAGTGCGAGCTTTATTAAAATGCATGCATGCATGTTTTGTGTTCAATGACTGCCGGAAAAAAGGGGAGATATTAGGCTTACTAAAGACTGGATTCAGTCGTGCCTCATGGAAGCCAGGGTATGGCGCTGGCTTTAGTCACACTCTATGGAGGTAAGCATAAACTTTTGGTGACTTGCAAGTAAGTCTCAGTGCTCTGCACCAGAGTTTTTAGAAAAAAGTCACAGAAACGTGACAGGGGTTCTAATAGAGACCCTATTCCGGAGACCATGGGTCTGCTGGGTGGAGGATTTTTTTTTCTATGCATCTTTGGCAAAGTGTAAAAGTAAGGGACCTTGCCCTCACTGTTGGTTAGAAAATCGGCCTCATGTTTTGATATATGCCCCCTGGATTCAGCATATTCAACCAGGGATCTGATTTCTTGTCGTAGTTCCAGAGTTGGGTTAGATGTTAAAGGAAGATAGTTCCTCTCGTCGGAGAGTAGTCTGCGGCATTCCGTTTGGTAGGCCGTTTTGTCCTGCACAACAACTTCTCCCCCTTTGTCCTCTTGTTTTATAACTATGTCATCACACCTCTTCAGATTTTCCAGGGCGAGATTTTCTTCCTTACTCATGTTGAAGAAGGGTTGTTTAATTTCCAATTTTTCAATGTCGTTAAAGACGGCTTGTTTGAACGTTAGTACCTCCACGGGGATGGTATGTGGGGGGGGGTATGAATGTCAATTTTAGGCGTAAGCCCGTTTCACATTGATCTTCATTTGATGATCTGTCGCCTTGTTTTTAGAAGAAAGCTTTTAGCTTTAGTTTTCGAAAGAAACCGGATAGCTCGCAATGAAGATTGAATTTGTCTAATTTAGACGTCGGGACAAAACCCAGTCCTTTGTTAAGGACTTTTTCTTCTGCCATAGAAAGGGGTCTAGAGGCTAGGTTGGTGACTAAGCCCTGCTGTTGCTTGTCCCCGCCTGAGGCTCCCTTGTTTTGCTCTGTGTGTTGCTGCCCACGGAGTTCTCCTCCTCCCAATGTACCTGGCTCGTTCCCTTTCTTCTGCCCCTTCCCCTTCTGCCCCTGCCTAAAAAAGGCGGCCTGAATGTGTTTTGTGGGAATAAGGGTTGTGGGAATGGTGGTTGCCATCCATACATTGGGTAATGGTGTTGTGGATTAAAGGGGCCTTGAAATCCCCCCCATCATCTGTGCGTTGTATGTGGGCCAAGTGTTCTGGGGTCTGTTCTTCCCTCTTTGTCTGGACCTTCCACTACCTGTGCTGGAACCACTGCTGGCTGAGGAATCATTGCTGGGCAGGTCTGAATCTCTCTCTGTCCTCACAGGGGGTATGAAATCTGGATCTGAGTACGGATAGGTTTTAACGTATGAAAACCGTTTGAGGTCCTTCTGGAATTTCTGAACCTTCTGTTGGGTTAGGTTGTCCTTGTATTCATTGATCTCTTTGTTGAGCTCATCTAGTTTTTTCTTATAGCCAGTGATGGTGGTCTTAATATGGCTTTCTGTAAGTTGTATTTCAACCAGCATGGTCTCAGAAAGTCTCAATGCTGTTTTGATGATCAACACAATCCAGTCACATGTACATTGCTACGCGATCTGGGCCCAATCTTTTCTAAACACCGGGTCCTCTAAGAAGATCCGTGGTGCATTAGTGACCAATAAACCCTTAGGTGCCATGTTGTTTCTTAGATATTCTTTTAGGATAGTCCCATGAAGTATAGTCCTAATCCTGTTTCTTTTCATTTCAGTAAGCTTGTCCCAATCTGTTATTTGTGATATTGTTTGTGCTATGCTTGCATCCGCGAATAGGGAGGGATCCCCCAAGATTGCATCTACTTCCTCAGTGGAATAGGATATCCCTTGATTTTCCCCCATGGCTGGCAATCAGCTCAAAGCTCAAAAGGTGTATACTCTCACAGCTGTGCGCTGCCTTAACTATAATTAACAACAAGCATTTGCAATGCAATCGGTCTCGCCTTTTGGACCTTATATATACTTACCTATGCAGCACATTATTGTGGGTACAGCAACATTTACTGTTCTAATATGCACGAACCAGGGAAATGGTGCAGTAGCACAGGCACCCCATCTTGTGATTCTGGATAAATCACTTAATCTCCCTGTGCCTACAAAAACAAAATAAAGGTGACCTTGTGTAATGCAACTGGTGCGCATATATAGCGCTCCAAAAACCTTGGGGCAAGTTTGTGCTATATTTTAAAAAACTGCAAAAAAATTTAATGTATGAGGTATTCATACAGATTTCTGCCCACTATCCTTTTGTCTTCATTTAATTTATTCACGTTTACATACTGGGTGTAGAACGGATCACTGACAAAATATCGATCGCACAAATATCGAGCAGACAAAATATGGTGGACAAAATATCGACTGTCAAAATATCGACTCCCTATCTCCAAACAGGTAAGTACAAAAATATCGAATCCAAAATATCGTCGTTAAAATTATAGTTAGTCAAAATATCGAATTTTATAAATCTGTTAAAAGTAATGTAAAATTAATAAAATAATAAATAAAATAAAGGAAAACATACTTAAAATTAGTTAAATTACTTTAAAATTAATAAATAATTATTTTAAGTAAAAAAAAAAATCTACATACATTTTTATTTTTTAATACATACATATATTAACATAATAATATAAAATAATAATCACTACTTTTAGCGTAGGATAGCGGGAGGGTAAAATTTACTAATCCCACTCCAAAGAGTGCGACAGTAGGGAAAGCGTTGGATAGCGTAGAGGTAAAAATTACTATTCCCACTGCAGAGAGTGCAACAGTAGGGAATGCGTTGGATAGCGGGAGGGTAAAATTACTATTCCCACTCCAGTGAGTGCAACAGTAGGGAAAGCGTTGGATAGCATAGGGGTAAAATTTACTATTCCCACTCCAGTGAGTGCAACAGTAGGGAAACCGTTGGATAGCGTAGGGGTAAAAATGACTATTCCCACTCCAGAGAGTGTAACAGTAGGGAAAGCGTTGGATAGCGGGAGGGTAAAAATTACTATTCCCACTCCAGGGAGTGCAACAGTAGGGAAAGCGTTGGATAGCATAGGGGTAAAATTTACTATTCCCACTCCAGTGAGTGCAACAGTAGGAAACCGTTGGATAGCGTAGGGGTAAAAATTACTATTCCCACTCCAGAGAGTGTAACAGTAGGGAAAGCGTTGGATAGGGTAGGGGTAAAAATTACTATTCCCACTCCAGTGAGTGCAACATTAGGGAAAGCGTTGGATAGCGTAGGGGTAAAAATTACTATTCCCACTCCAGAGAGTGCAACAGTAGGGAAAGCGTTGGACCGCATAGGGGTAAAAATTACTATTCCCACTCCAGAGAGTGCAACAGTAGGGAAAGTGTTGGATAGCGGGAGGGTAAAAATTACTATTCCCACTCCAGTTAGTGCAACAGTAGGGAAAGCGTTGGATAGCGTAGGAGTAAAAATTACTATTCCCACTCCAGAGAGTGCAACAGTAGGGACAGGGTAGGATAGCGGGAGGGTTAAAATTACTATTCCCACTCCAGAGAGTGCAACAGTAGGGACAGGGTAGGATAGCGGGAGGGTTAAAATTACTATTCCCACTCCAGTGAGTGCAACAGTAGGGAAAGTAATATTTTAATATTTTACTAAAAAATAATTAATTATCAATACTAATAAATATTATTAATAACACTAATTACCAATTACAAAATCTTTAATAATTAATTTATTTTAAATACAATACATATTATTTATTAAAAATTAATTACCTATTAATAAATCATTAACAACCAATTAATAATCATTACCAGATTTGTATAAATATTTAAATAAATACCAATTAATATTTAATTACCAGTAAATTAAGTATCAATACAAAAAAATATTTTCTATAATTAACTAATTACAATTAAATTACTTCCCCCACATTCCCCTATAAACCCACATCCCGCTACAACTATTTAATTAATAGAAATAACATAATTACCAATAAATCAATTTAAAAAAATTAATTACCAATTAATAAAATGTATTTACCAATTAATAATTAATTAACAATAAATTAATTATCAATACCAATTAATATTAATTAATATGTACTTAATTTCAATTAAATTACTTCCCACCCTATTCCCCTATAAACCCACATCCCGCTACAACTATTTAATTAATAGAATGAACATAATTACCAATTAATCAATTTAAAATGTTTTTTTACCAATTAATAAAATTTAATTACCAATTAATAATTAATTAACAATAAATTAATTATCAATACCAATTAATATTTATTAATATGTACTTAATTTCAATTAAATTACTTCCCACCCTATTCCCCTATAAACCCACTACCCGCTACGGAATTAAATTACACAAAAATTAAATAACATAAAATTCATTGCTTTTAAAAAATTAAACATACATTACAACAACTAATATACACTTTTAACACATATACTAACATACAATACACTTAGAAAAAATTCAATATTATTAAAAATTCAATATTTTTTAATGCCTATATTATGTACTTCGATATTTTAACAATCGATATTACTTACCTTAATTTCGATATTTTTAACAACTATATTGTGTCCATTCGATATTATGTCCATTCTATATTTTGGACTCGATATTTTGTCCATTCGATATTTTTTTTCCGATATTATGTCTATTTACCGTGTAGAACACAACCATTTTGCATTTTACAGTTGTTTACTGTCCACTGACCAGCTGACGAAGTCCATCCAAGCAAGTGGAAGGTGTTTGTGATTGTTAAACCTCTTTGAGAGATGGCTGTCTTAGGCTGACAACAACATAGTAAATAAAAGACACAATGTTATTTCGACTGGAACTGTGTTTTTATGTTTTGCTTGGTACACACTAATCTAAAAAGTGGTAATCCTCGATGTACACCCCAAATCTGAGAACTGAGCCATCTCATACAGACGATGCCAGGACCTAAAGTGCAGGGAAGAGAACCACGATCCATCCAGCGAAAACACAGTTCACTAGAAGCTAAAATCAAATACCCGAGCAGTGCACTCTCTCGTGTGGACACCCTGCAGGCCCCAGAGTGAGGGTAACAGTATAATTCAGCAATAATCACCAAATGGGGGGTGAGCTGCCATTAAAAAATGCCTGGGCTGGGACTAAGTTTAAGACCGTGACACTGCAGAAGGCGTTCTCTTTTATAAGGACATTATGGACTGGTATTGCCCCCGCACCCACCTAGTGGTGATCACTGCCATTAAAAACCAGCAATGTTTGGAGAGAGGACATGGTGTAACATCCAAAGCTGCTGATTTTAGAGCTGGGAAACCGGGTTCAAGTCTCCGAGTCCCTGCCTCAATACAATAAATTAAATACATGATGTTCAAATAAAACAAATTGGAAAATTTCTGCCCACTATCTCTTTTTGTCTTCCTTTAATTTATTCACGTTTTCATTTTGGGTGTTGATAGAACACAATCCTTTGGCATTTTACAATTGTTTACTGTCCCCTGATCAGCTGATCAGGGCAGCGCTGGGGGTTACTAGGAGAATGATCTCACATGGACTAGTTCAACAGAGGCTTGTCTGAGCAACAGCACCGGAAGAGGTGCAGAGGTCACTTTAATTATCAGTCGGGGTTATTATGGCAGCGGCAGAACACATTTTAAAGCGTTTTCCTCTTACATTTGCTGTTTTAAGTCTGTAGCAATAGAGGGAAAAATATCGGCAAGGGTATCTCTCTTAATTGTTGCACCCGCAGGGTACGAGTGAAGCAAAAAAAAACAAAAGAAGCCTTCAGCCTCAGGCCCTTTCTGGGGGGAGAAGCAGGATCGGGCTGACAAGCCGAGCATGCACATCTGCTTATCTAGACAAGCATTGGCATAGCCAATAGGTCTCGCTTTTGGGACCTTATAAGTATTTAGTTATGCAGCACAATATCCTTGGTGCAACAACATCGACCGTTGCATGGCTAAACACTTATAAGGTCCCCAAGGCGAGACCTATTGGCTATGCCAATGCTTGTTTTACACTTGCGCTACGCTAAAATGGCAGCTCACAGCAACCAAAAAAGGGACCAAATGGCAGACATTTAGGGGCCGATTCCGATCTCGGTCGGAGGCGCACCCAATACCATTCGGTCGGGAAAAAAGCCATGCGAATGCCTGTTTCCCGACCGATCCGTACATCATACCGAACGAGTAAGTACGATGCGCACAACAGCACAGAATCCGGCCGAGTTGTACTCACCCAATCCAGGTCCTGTTCTCCGACCGAGGCAAATCCGGAAACGCAGAATCGAGTCGCACGGAAGGGAAAATGCAGCCCCGTCCGGCCGAACAAGTACGATGCGCTTTCCGTACGCGCCGAACCCGTCGCTACGCACGGCACGTCAAAGCATCCGGGAGAGGCGCACATAAGCTCCGATTCGCGCCACAACACGATCCACGGCTACGAGGCGAACACGCCAGCGACGAGGATGACGCGAAGCAACGAGAAAGACGAACGACACGAACCAACCATGAATCCCTTCGTCCCAATCCTACCAATATTCTACATTTACTACCGGAACAGGCACGGACGCGTACGGCGCAGAAGGTAAGTCAGACACCAACCACAAAACACATACAACACGTACACGACACATCACACACACACAGAGGGATGCAGAATTTACTTACACCAGCAACAGCAGCACCATAGGGGCGGGATGCCCATCACCAATGCCACATATGCACACAGGGGCCTGGATGCGCACCACCACCACCACCCCTACCCAGGGGGGGCTGGATGCCAACCACTACTACCACCCTTAGCCAGGGGGTGCCAGATGCCCACCACCACTACCACCCTTACCCAGGGGGCTGGATGCCTACCACTACTACCACCCTTAGCCAGGGGGTGCCAGATGCCCACCACCACTACCACCCTTACCCAGGGGTGCTGGATGCCTACCACAACTACCACCCTTACCCAGGGGGCTGGATGCCCACCACTACTACCACCCTTACCCAGGGGGCTGGATGCCTGCCACCACTACCACCCTTAGCCAGGGGGGCTGGATGCCTACCACTACTACCACCCTTACCCAGGGGGGCTGGATGCCTACCACTACTATCACCCTAAGCCAGGGGCTGGATGCCCACCACTACTACCACCCTCACCCAGGGGGGCTTGATGCCTACCACAACTACCACCCTTACCCAGGGGGGGGCTGGATGCCTACCACTACTACCACCCTTAGCCAGGGGGGTGCCAGATGCGCACCACCACTACCACCCTTACCCAGGGGGGCTGGATGCCTACCACTACTACTACCCTTACCCAGGGGGGGCTGGATGCCTACCACTACTATCACCCTAAGCCAGGGGGGCTGGATGCCTACCACTACTACCACCCTTAGCCATGGGGGTGCCAGATGCCCACCACTACTACCACCCTTACCCAGGGGGCTGGATGCCTACCACTACTACCACCCTTAGCCATGGGGGTGCCAGATGCCCACCACTACTACCACCCTTACCCAGGGGGCTGGATGCCTACCACTACTATCACCCTAAGCCAGGGGGCTGGATGCCTACCACTACTACCACCCTTAGCCATGGGGGTGCCAGATGCCTACCACTACTACCACCCTTACCCAGGGGGCTGGATGCCTACCACTACTATCACCCTAAGCCAGGGGCTGGATGCCTACCACTACTACCACCCTTAGCCATGGGGTGCCAGATGCCTACCACTACTACCACCCTTACCCAGGGGGGGCTGGATGCCTACCACTACTACCACCCTTAGCCATGGGGGTGCCAGATGCCCACCACTACTACCACCCTTAGCCAGGGTGGGCTGGATGCCTACCACTACTACCACCCTAAGCCAGGGGGGCTGGATGCCTACCACTACTACCACCCTTAGCCATGGGGGTGCCAGATGCCCACCACCACTACCACCCTTACCCAGGGGGGGCTGGTTGCCTATCACTACTATCACCCTAAGCCAGGGGGGCTGGATGCCTACCACTACTACCACCCTTAGCCATGGGGGTGCCAGATGCCCACCACCACTACCACCCTTACCCAGGGGGTGCCGGATGCCTACCACTACTATCACCCTAAGCCAGGGGGGCTGGATGCCTACCACTACTACCACCCTTAGCCATGGGGGTGCCAGATGCCCACAACCACTACCACCCTTACCCAGGGGTGCTGGATGCCTACCACAACTACCACCCTTACCCAGGGGGGCTGGATGCCTACCACTACTACCACCCTTAGCCATGGGGGTGCCAGATGCCCACCACTACTACCACCCTTAGCCAGGGGGGCTGGATGCCTACCACTACTACCACCCTTACCCAGGGGGGGCTGGATGCCTACCACTACTATCACCCTAAGCCAGGGGCTGGATGCCCACCACTACTACCACCCTTACCCAGGGGGCTGGATGCCTACCACAACTACCACCCTTACCAAGGGGGCTGGATGCCTACCACTACTACCACCCTTAGCCAGGGGGTGCCAGATGCCCACCACCACTACCACCCTTACCCAGGGGGCTGGATGCCTACCACTACTACCACCCTTAGCCAGGGGGGCTGGATGCCTACCACTACTATCACCCTAAGCCAGGGGGGCTGGATGCCTACCACTACTACCACCCTTAGCCATAGGGGTGCCAGATGCCCACCACCACCCTTAGCCAGGGGGCTGGATGCCTACCACTACTACCACCCTTACCCAGGGGGGCTGGATGCCTACCACTACTATCACCCTAAGCCAGGGGGCTGGATGCCCACCACTACTACCACCCTTACCCAGGGGGCTGGATGCCTACCACTACTTCCACCCTTACCCAGGGGGGGCTGGATGCCTGTCACTACTACCACCTCTACCCATGGGGGGCAGGATGCCTACCACCAACACCACCCCCACTCATAGGATGGACAATGCATGACACAACCAGCACACCACAACCTAGGGAATGCAAGAAAAAGACATCCCCCAACATCATGACAAGCGTGTGTAGACTGTGTCAAATGCCTACAACACTGAACATGACTTTGAACATACAATGTGACCCCCTATCACATGTGCCACACATATATGTGTGTGGCCCCCACAATGCAAGCAGGCCATGACCATTGTGGCAATGGGGTCCAAACCCCCATCATCACAGTGACCAAAATGTAAGTGTGGGGTCCATAGCTGAAGCACATTTTGAACATTGTGGCAATGGGGTCCAAACCCCCATCATCACAGTGACCAAAAGGTAAGTGTGGGGTCCATAGCTGAAGCACATTTTGAACAGTGTGGCAATGGGGTCCAAACCCCCATCATCACAGTGACCAAAAGGTAAGTGTGGGGTCCATAGCTGAAGCACATTTTGAACAGTGTGGCAATGGGGTCCAAACCCCCATCATCGCAGTGACCAAAATGTAAGTGTGGGGTCCATATCTGAAGCACATTTTGAACATTGTGGCAATGGGGTCCAAACCCCCATCATCACATTGACCAAAAGGTAAGTGTGGGGTCCATAGCTGAAGCACATTTTGAACAGTGTGGCAATGGGGTCCAAACCCCCATCATCACAGTGACCAAAAGGTAAGTGTGGGGTCCATAGCTGAAGCACATTTTGAACAGTGTGGCAATGGGGTCCAAACCCCCATCATCACAGTGACCAAAAGGTAAGTGTGGGGTCCATAGCTGAAGCACATTTTGAACAGTGTGGCAATGGGGTCCAAACCCCCATCATCACAGTGACCAAAATGTAAGTGTGGGGTCCATATCTGAAGCACATTTTGAACATTGTGGCAATGGGGTCCAAACCCCCATCATCACAGTGACCAAAATGTAAGTGTTGACAAAGAAAAAGCTGCAACTGCCAAACTGCATGGATGATTCCTGGTCACAGAACATAAAACACATCAGTGGCAAAGTAGTGCATGTGTCCCATTGCAACATAGATTGGGGGAGGCAAATACTGCAGTGCAAATAAGACATACCTTTGGCCATGTGTAGACAAACAACACCCATGGGGGCTGACACTGTCAACATTCATCAATGACACAATGACAGAAGTGACCATCAGAATGCAGACCCACATATTTGCACCAATGGGCACACAAATGCAGATACCCTGTGGAGACTGTAGATGTGAGGTGAACAGATACCATACCATGGCAGCAATGGGACACACAAACCATGATCATTGTGCTGACTGATGACCTAGGAGTCCCAGGGACAGCAGGGGAAACCCACCAAACTACATACAGCCAATGGCACACCTAAGATATGCCAATGCAGTGGTGCAGATGCACAAACACAAACAGGCAGACCCACACTGCACATCAAACACAACAGGTGGGGGGGGTGCCAGTGTCCCCAGGCAACCACACAACACATGAGGAGGCCTGAATACCAATTATAAAGATGTGCATACAGTGCCACACAAAGGTAACTCATGGATCCAAATCCCCTATGTGGGCAATCAGGCATTGTCAGATGAGAGGGAGCACAAATCACACATGTCACACAGGCACGTAGGAACAGCAACTGACACAGCAAGACACAGACACACCACAGCACTACCCCCAGGGCCCCCACAATGTGGTGACCCTGGGCTGCATTATAATCCCACTGTGATGACAAAGCTAAATGTCGTTCACACTGTGAACCACAGTCATGTGTCCTGAGCAACAAACTACCATCACACCTACACAAGCACAAATCAATCAGCACGGCCAGTAAGCCAAGGCCAACATGGAGGCAGGGGTCTAGCCGGGCAACAACTCTCATCTGCACACACTCAACACCACACACCTCGACCTCCAACAATGTGCAGCAGTGAAGCACACATGCACTGGTGACATTGCACATGCACCCATGACAATTCCAGGGTGGTGGGTGGGAACCAAGGTGCAGAAACACATCACACATGGCCACTCAACAAGACTCCTGAATGTCTGACACACTGCACACTACGCTGTACATGGACATGACGGCAATACCACACCAACCAATGGGATCCCAGCCACAGTCACACACCAATGAAGAAGCCAAGGTCACCCACAAAGAACACACATAGACAACAACCAACATTGCAGCCCGGACCCTGAGGAGTGCCAGCAGTCACACACACAACGTGTCACAATCACTGAAAGATAACACAAACTGGAAATCACATGACAGGTGCAAACAACAAGTGCCAAGGGGAAACCTGACTGTGACCCATCTGCGTCTGCACACAAACTCAGCCCTGACAGCAAACACACCTATGGGTGACACCCTGATGACCAGTAATGTGCCATGCACCCACATCACAGAGAACCCAGGGAGAAGACTTTGGGGAACATAGGTCAACTCAGCAAGCATCACAAACAGGTACAACACTAGGGATCACAGCATGCACAGCTAAACGGAAGTGAACACACAGACATGCTCATACAACACACACCTTGGGCGCAGGCAATGTCACAGGAGTACACACTGCCATGAGGGGACTCCACTCCTGTGTGAGGAAAGCTGTGCCATATGTTGCCTCAGTAGGGCCCCATCATGTCAGCTGAGCACTTGGTCACACAATCAACAATTAGCACCAAATGAAGGCTCCCGTCACATCAGCCTGGTCATGGAAGTGCCAACGAAATCATCAGCACAGATCCAACACACTTGTATAGCAATGTTGCACTGACAACACAGATGAGTCCTTCCCCATTGATGCCCAAACCTGCATGTCCAGTGGAGATGGCCACACGGTCAGGGAAGTAGACGAATTGAACAATGGCAGGCACAACAGATGTGCAGGGGTGGAAGCCACAGATGTGAAATTGCTAATGTAAGTAGGAAATCCCATTGCCAAATACTGAACAAATGACACCCTCAGATGCTGCTATGGATGACATGGATACACCACAGGATAGGACACATTCCCCCTGGACCACATGTGTTCCTGCACAGTAACACGTCATTATCATGAGACCAAATATCACCATCACTGCAGCAAGGGCATGGTTAGCATCATCAACAACATGTACATCAGAAGCATAAGCACTAGAGAACAGAAAGTTGCTTTATTCAGCATATGTGTGTTGAAAAGTGAAAGTCCAGAAAAAACACAAAGGCCAATGGCCAGTCCATTGTCAAAGTCCAAACAGGGTGACAGTGGCAGATGTCACCCTACGCATGCCTGCACTGCACAAAACCAGGGACAATCCACTAGGAGGGGCAACCGGGGGCAGGCCAGGCACCACAGGGACAGGATCAGGGCTCACCAGGAGGAGGCAGGGAAGGGGTGGTGGGTGCTGGAGAGCCACTGACAACTGCAGTGGAGGTGTCTGACATGGTGTGTGCCGGCACAACTGGGGGCATGACTCAGATGTTGTGGGTGCCGGCACGACTGCAGTGGACCCTGCAGATGGAGTGGACAGGTCCGCCACTGCAGTGCCCAAGTCAGACAGGGTGGTAGTGGACTCCACTGCAGTGCCTACCACCAGGGGAGGAGAATGGGGAACAGGCAAGGTGGGCTGGACAGAGGGGGAGGACACCCTCACCACATCAGTGGCACAGACAAGCGCAGCGGGGGTGTGGTGCCGGGAGAGCAAGTGGCAGGGGGAGAAGGCCGGATCCTCTTGGGGATGGTATATCTGTGGGTGGGGGAACCTGGGGCAGGGTGTGGTGGGGGCACCTGTGGAGTGGGGGCCTGAGGGATGGAGGAAGGAGACCTGGTGCCTGAGCTGCAGGGCGGCGGCGGGGTCTTGCTCTTACGACTCTGGGGGACTTGCGGGTGGGGGCCTCAGTCTGCTGCACCTGGGGAGGGTGTCCGGGGGCGAGGGGCACTCTGCTCCGTGTGGGTGGGCTTCCTCTTCCCCCTGAATGCTGTATCAGCTGGATCGGAGGGGAAGAGGCCGAGGTCACTGAGGAAGAGCCGCTGGGTCTTTGGGGTTGCAGGTGAGGCAAGGGAGGGTGCTTTGGAGGGAGAGGCAACTGAAGACTGCGCAGTGCTCGTGGATGCGTGTGTGTGTTCCAGGGCCCCATCCCCTGTGAGTCTGGTTTCAGTCCCCTGACTGTGCGTGCGTGTGCGTTTTGTTTGTGGCGTGTGTGTCTGTGTGCTGGACGTGTGTGTGCTGGTGTGTGCCTGTGCCGGTGTGTGTGTGCTTGGGACGGGTAAGGTGCTGGGGAGTGTGGATGGAGCAGAGGCAGGAGGGGTGAGGGACTGTCTGAGGAGGGACACTGCTGCCGTCAGGGAGGAGTCCATGGACCTATTGCCCCTCTGTAGGTCAGACATGCCCGATGAGATGCCCTCCATGAATGACACCAGCTGAGTCAACAGAGCGGTGTGCGCATGGAAGACACTCAGCATGGCTGTCTGCCCTACATGGAGCTGGCGAAGGAGGTACACAGACTCCTCACTCAGGGCAGCAGGGGACACAGGGGCAGGGGGTGGGGTGCCTGGCCCAAAGGAGACACGCTCCCGAACATGGGAGCCTCCACGGACCTGGGAAATGGGAGCCGATGGGAGGGCAGTGGTGGTGCTGGTGGTGGCGGGGACAGCAACACTAGCTGGGGTGTGGTGGCTGCTGACACCCGCCTCCATAAGGGAGTCATCCTCCGAGCCGCTGTGGTCCTCAGCTGAGGTGGATGCTGCTGAGGACTCCTCGGTGTGGCTCCCCTCGCCCTCCGTGCCACTGGGTCCCTCCGACCACTCCTCGGCTGCTGACCCAGTCTGGCTCTCCGGCTCCTCCTGGTCCGTGGAGCTGTCCCCTTCCGTGGCCGTGGATGTATCTGCAAACAATGGGGAAACAGACAGACATCAGTCACCTGCACCAAACGCACACACCACTGTGAGCACAGCACATTACAGAGCAAGCCCTGGCATCATTAGTTGAACATTGCTAAAAGTGCCCTAACTGAACAGGAGAAGCCAATTGTCAGTCTGATGCCAACCATGGCACTCACATCCCACATGGCCTTGCACCCATCTGTCTGGTGTCTGTTGGATAGAAACACCCCAGTGTGGACACATGCACCACCTACACAGTAGTTGGACAGTGCAGAGGACACGGTGTAGCATGTGGACATGCACACATCACAACTCTTGCCACTGAGTCAGTACAGGTTTCCGGATGAAAGGGATGCCCAGAGTCAAATAGGAAATGCATGTGATGCATACCAGCGACAGACACCATGATGCACCCATGTCCTGATAGCCATCGCCACAATGGTATGCATGTAGCACATGTCACTCCCCTGCAGGATCACCAATAAGTAGACACATGCCATGGCGGAGGCATGACTGCTAAGTCATACATCACTGTCTCAGTGATGTATGACTTGGCAGCCAGACAACAACACTCTGCACTGTGTCACAATAGTAGGTCATGGGGAATGCAAGTCCTGGAGCTGCACAAGTGCACATGTACATCCCCCACACAACACATCATCTTAACCCTCATCTGTCCAGGTCATACCGATTGGACATATGGGAGACCTGTGACACTACCCTCTGAACCTGAGCCCCTCACAATCTGCTGTGAATGGGAAACAGCTGCCTGAACTTCACATTCGCATACCCCAGTCTGCACGGGCAGCTGATCAAACACCTATGTGACACACAAGTATCGTCTCCTATGGTCACATCTCCAGTGGCATGCTGAGCCCCAACCGAGAAACACCCCAGCAGTCCTGGCAACAAATCCACAGCACACTGACACAGAGGCAGACACCTGAGGGGTCAAATCACTGCGCACAACGTGTCAGCTGATACACGGGAGTGGGAGTACAGGTGTATTGGATGGGCTGGAGTAGGCATGACTGTCCTGCCCCACATGAATGAGGGATGAGCCCTGGATAGTGGATAGCTGTCTATGTATGTGTGACACACGTAATCTGCACACTCCTGGGGCCCAAACATTGTTCCCACCTGCTGCATGGGTGTGTGCCAGAAACCCCAGGCACATGTGGTGGCTCAGCTCAGCAAGTGGACCGCATATCAAAGCAACACGCAGATTACATGTCCGAACACATGCGTTGTGTGAACAATGGACCCACCCATGATGCCCACAACAGAGTCAGGGAAACAGATGCTGTCCCCCACCTTGAGTGAAGCAAACTGCAAGGACACAGTCCCAAGTGACACAATTCCCTGAATGTAAGGGCCACACCTGGGTATCAGATGAGGAGTGGGCAGTGCACAATAGAGTGACATGGCTCCTGGACAACATGACTGCTGTCCTGTGGCAGTTTAACCAGGCCAGAGGAGGGCACATAGCATGTAATACAGAGTTCACAGTGCAGTCTTTGACTCACCCCCTCCTCGCTGCTGTCTGGCCTTCAGCTGCCCATCCAGGTCTGGAAACACCACCGCCAGGATCTGGAGCATGTGGGGGGTCAGGGTCCGTGTTCCGCCCCTCCTGCGAGGAGGCGACAGCTTCAGCTGGACCCGTGCAATCCTCCGGGTCCAGCCCCGAAGGTCCTGCCACCTCTTCTGGCAGTTGCGGATCCGGTGCTTGTAGACCCCCACGGACCGGACAGCCCGGACGATGTCCTTCCAGATCTCCTGCTTCCGATGGGCATTAACCTGTGAGGATGACAAAGTGAAAAGGCCATAACTACACATGCAACATATCCGTGCATGACACAGTTGTATATACATGTCTCAATCACAGGGGCACATGATGTACACAGGCAGTGCAACGCTGCCCATGGACAGTTTGCCAGAAGTCACTACATGGTATCATTGCATGGGAAGTAAAACCTTGTTCAAATGCACTGTCACTGCACCATACCTGTCCAGTGCATGTCACTACACACTATGGGGGGTGACAACTACTCAGTGAGCCTGCTAGCCAGTGGCGTGCAGACTTTCAGCCTTGCTAGTCAGACAAAATGCACATTCAGAAAGGCAGTGCACAGAACACTCACCTGCTCCCCTGGTGTCCCATACAGCTTGCTGTACTGTGGAAGTAGGCTGTCCAGCAGGGCCTGGTTCTCCTCAAGGCTGAAGGCTGGGGCTCTCTCCACAGTACGTGCCATTGCAGGGTCCAGAGGGGGCAGAGACAGCAGCAGTGCAGTGGCAGATGTCGTCCTGGAGCATGTAGTGCAGGCAAGTGAGCTCTCAGGGGAACAGCCAGCAATATATATGTGCTGCAGAGGCAGATACTGTCCCATGTGTCCAAAGTGATAGGTCCAAGTCGTTTGCATCTTCTGAATCTGGCCAATCCATGGAATAGCAGCACCAATACACGCCCACAGCATCCTTCAAATCTTCAACTTCATGACATACATGATTTTGCAACATTGTTGTGGGTGACCAACTGAATTTCCAGCAACCGACTCGTTCGAATTTCGAAAACGCGTCCGTTGCCAGGCTAGGCCATTGACAATGGGTGCGCACCGATCGGTCCATTGCTGTTCAACGCGTACAGGGGTACAACGCGTACCCGCACACATTGAATGCAATGGGCCGGCCGGGCGCACCGATCGGTCCATTGCGGTACAACGCGTACAGGGGTACAACGTGTACCCGCACACATTGAATGCAATGGGCCAGCCGGGCGCACCGATCGGTCCATTGCTGTTCAACGCGTACAGGGGTACAACGCGTACCCGCACACATTGAATGCAATGGGCCGGCCGGGTGCACCGATCGGTCCATTGCTGTTCAACGCGTACAGGGGTACAAAGCGTACCCGCACACATTGAATGCAATGGGCCGGCCGGGCGCACCGATCGGTCCATTGCTGTTCAACGCGTACAGGGGTACAACGCGTACCCGCACACATTGAATGCAATGGGCCGGCCGGGCGCACCGATCGGTCCATTGCGGTACAACGCGTACAGGGGTACAACGCGTACCCGCACACATTGAATGCAATGGGCCGGCCAGGCGCACCGAACGGTCCATTGCGGTACAACGCGTACAGGGGTACAACGCGTACCCGCACACATTGAATGCAATGGACCGGCCGGGTGCACCGATCGGTCCATTGCGGTACAACGCGTACATGGGTACATCGCGTACCCGCACACATTGAATGCAATGGGCCGGCCGGGTGCACCGATCGGTCCATTGCGGTACTAACGCGTACAGGGTACAACGCGTGCACCGCACACATTGAATGCAATGGGCCGGCCGGGTGCACCGATCGGTCCATTGCGGTACAACGCGTACAGGGGTACAACGCGTACCCGCACACATTGAATGCAATGGGCCGGCCGGGTGCACCGATCGGTCCATTGCTGTTCAATGCGTACAGAGGTACAACGCGTACCGCGCACATTGAATGCAATGGGCCGGCCGGGTGCACCGATCGGTCCATTGCGGTTCAACGCGTACAGGGGTACAACGCGTACCCGCACACATTGAATGCAATGGGCCGGCCGGGTGCACCGATCGGTCCATTGCTGTTCAACGCGTACAGGGGTACAACGCGTACCCGCACACATTGAATGCAATGGGCCGGCCGGGTGCACCGATCGGTCCATTGCTGTTCAACGCGTACAGGGGTACAACGCGTACCCGCACACATTGAATGCAATGGGCCGGCCGGGTGCACCGATCGGTCCATTGCTGTTCAACGCATCCCTGTACAAGTGACTGGCATATGTCACCATGCCTGTCTCAGATGAACATATGCCAGCCACAGATAGCTCCCAGGGAGTGAGGGGCACACCTACAACACGACAGCCTGTCCAAACTGTATCATAAGGCATGTAAGGCTGCATTTCCTATTGTGTGTATGTTGGTGTACATGTTGTCCTGTGGGTGTCACCTGGGGGCAGCCACCCCCAGGCTGTGCACGTGTTCATGGGGACAGGATGCTGGGTGTTACGTGTACATGACCACTGTGATGTGCAACTGTTCATATCTGTGCATGTGCCATGGTCACATTTCACGGTGGTGTATGTGTATGTCATGTCACATACCCCGTGAGTCCCATGTGGGACGGTATGTTTGAGCCAGGGTGTCCCAGTGGCACAATAGTGATGGTCCTCCACAGTCTGTGTGCATGTAGTGTTTGTGACTATCTGTGTGCATGTAGTGTTTACAATGTCTCTGATTTCATGTGCACAATGGGAGACAGTCTCCACATCCACGTTGTGTGTGCATGGACTTTGATGTTGTGCGTGTGTGTGTCACAGACGTCCATGTCTGTCCTGCAGTGGCAAGTGGGACCACTACCTGTGGGGGTCATGGTTGTTTTGCTGTGGTGTATACATGATACTCCATGTAATGCCAGTGTCCATGTGGCAATACAGGGTCCCTGGGAATGTACCTGTCGTTGAGCTGTGATGCCTGGGGCACATCTGTCCTCACATGTCACTGTGGGGGTGATTGTGACATGGCAGCAGGAGATGGGAACTGTGACACGGCCTCATGATATCCAATGGGCCAACCTGGGACTTATTGATGCCACTTGTTGAACCGTGATAACAGATGTTGGCCATGTATGTACCATACATGTCCTTACGGAACTGCACACTTCATGTAGTTGTGCCTCATAATGATGTATGATGTGATATTGAGTGTGTTCAATGCCGCATATGTGGGGTGACTGACAATCTTGCTTTCTTCTCCTCTGCACTGCAGGGCTCCTGCTGTCCATAGACCATTCCCAGACCTGGCAACGATGGTGGAACGGGACAGCATCCGACGGTACCGCTTCACCAGGCAGCTGATTGAGGATTTGGCAGTGCAGTTGGCCCCACATTTGCAGCCTGGCCGGCCGTATCCTACAGCGCTGACCCCCAAGGTGAAGGTGATGGCAGCCCTACACTTCTTTGCCACCGGTACCTTCCAACATACTGTGGCGACTGCTGGTGGGATGTCACAGACCATGTTGAGCCGTGTGCTCCGCGATGTTTTGGAGGCAATGTTGCTATACCTGAACCGGTACATCTATTTCCCTAGACTGCAACGACTCACTGACGTGAAGAGTGACTTCTATGCCCTGGGGAGGATGCCGCATGTCATTGGCTACATTGATGGGACACATGTGGCTTTGGTACCACCACAGGCCCAGGAGCAGGCCTACCGTAACCGCAAGCACTACCACTCGGTCAATGCACTGGTGGTGTGTCTTGCAGATATGACCATCACACACGTGTGTGCCCGTTTCCCTGGTTCAGCACACAATGCCTTTGTGATGAGGAGTAGTCGCATCCCCAGGATGATGGCACAGATACAGAACCAGCGTGCCTGGCTTGTCGGTGTGTACTGACTTTGTGCCATTGTGTGTGATCTGATCTGTAGTATTCCGCCCACTTTTCCAAGTCAGCTAATGTGCACTTGTCTGTCCGTAGGTGACTCGGGATACCCCAACATGCCGTGGTTGCTGACACCCCTCAGGAACCCTGTGACACCAGCCCAGATGCGCTACAATGAGGCACATGTTCGGACCAGGAGAGTGATTGAGCAGACATTTGGTCTCCTGAAGAGCCGCTTCCGCTGCCTCGACAAGACAGGAGGGTCCCTCCCATATGCCCCAGCGAAGGTGTGCAAGATTATCATCGTCTGCTGCATGCTCCACAACCTGGCAGTGCGGAAGGAGTTGCCTCTCATCCAGGATGACAATGACCAACATCCGCCACCTGTGGAGGATCCTGGCCTGGACCACGATGCCAGTGATGATGATGATGATGAGGGTGATGTCCGCACACAGCTCATCACCAACTTCTTTAGCTGAATGTGAGTATCCTGAGGTGTCATGTCAATGATGTGAGTTGGCATGATATGTGTAGGTGGTGCTCTGGTGCTGTTGGAGTGTGTCCATGGGCTACTTGACTGGATGTGTGTAGCGATGTGTGCTTACAGGTGGTCTGTACTCCCCAACAGTGTTGACATGCTAACTTGGTTCTGGGTGGGTATCTTGTAACATGTATTGTGCATGAGTTTTGCTGTTCTGTCCTGTTCTCCATTGCTTTTGACTGTGTGTCATTTCTGTCCTTCACAGGGTACTTTCAGATTCGTTTGGTCAACTGTGTCCACCGACGACGTGATTGTACTTCCAGGGTGGTAGCTGTTGTGTCCCTACAGGTGATGTGCGCCACACCCATGGACTTCCTTCCTTCTACAGTTGTTGACTGTGTGCCCGCTGCCAGGTGGGATTACCTTGCATCTGTAGTGACTACGACATGTTGCAACTGTGTAATAAACCTGTGCTTCACTTTGTGATGTGCGTTGTCTGTGGTCACACATTTGACTGCCATTTGCTTACTGCACCTGTGGGCTACTTGACTACAACTGGGAATAGGTGTGGTGTCTGTGCATTGCACCGTCTTCCCTGGCAACATCAGTGTAGGCAATGAGTCAGATGGCCTAGGTGTGTATGTGTTGTGTAGCCCTGGTGGTGTGTCTCCCTCATATGTGTCACGTTGCCTTTATTCACATGCCTGTGTTGTACTTGCTGTTGCAGTTCGCATACACAGTGTAATTTTGCAGTTCATCATCCCCATGACAGCACCCACGTTGGAATCACAACAGAGGCAAGTATGGTGTATTAGTGTGTTTATTGTGATACATTTGTGTGAATAGTGCATAGGATGTGTTGTGCTGTACATATATATTGCAATCAGAAGTTCCTAGGTGAATTGAAAGTCCTGGTAGACAAAATCCCCAGTATCGGGGCCACAGTTGTCTGAGACATTGGTCCAACTTGTACTCCCCATGTCATGTGTGGGAGTTGTGTTGCCGTCAACAGGGTGAACAGTTTGTGCACAAAGGTGAACATCCAGAACAGGTTCAGGCTTCCTGGGGGTTGCACTTGGCCATCGGCCTCTCACTTGCCCCTCCTCGGACGACCCCTCTTCTTTGGGGTGGGCCCCTCAAGTACAGGTTGCTGCGGTGCAGGGAACTCTCCGCCAGAGTCATCCTCCCTCCCTGTGGCAGTTGCAGTTTGTTCAGCACCAGATGTTGTTGGCACACAGGGAGGTGTGGACTGGTTGCTGTTCATCTGGCGGAGGCATTGTAATATGTCCCTGTGCACCGCCGTAATCTCTTGCAGTGCGTCCCACTTGGACTCCACGCGGGACATGTGTGAGTCCAACCGGGCATGATGGGCAGCCTGCTGCTGTTTCATGTCTCTGAGGAGCCCCACTACCTGGCTGAGATCTCCGGTGCTGGACTGGTACGCATCGGCTATGCGTACCAGTTGTGGGTCATCATGCACACCAGCAACCTCTGCAAGCAGCGACCTCTGTCTCCCACCCCTCCCACCACCCCTGCCGACATGTGCAGTGCGTGCAGTGGCACGCACAGATGACCCTGGTCCCCCTTGGGGGTTGGTGGTGGTGTCCATGGCCTCACGTTGGTCCAGGGTCCCTGTGCTGGTGGTGCTCCTTGTTCTGTCCATGTCGGCAGGGATGGTATTTGTGGTGACAGTCGTTGGAGGGGTGGGTGCAGGGGGTGCAGCTGGTGGTCCTGCTGGTGCTGCAGCTGGTGGTCCTGCTGGTGCTGCATGTTGACTTGCACCGGAGGTGCCAGGTTGGTCTTCTTCGTCCGAGGAGGGCAGAGGCTGTACGACACCAGTGAGCTCCGTATCCTCTTGAGCCTGGGACTGGGACTCCTCAGCGTCTGCTGCTGTGTCCCCATCATCACCTGTTTTTGGGAGACACACACAATGTATGTAATGTTTCTGCAGGCATCAATGGTTGACACACCTGACAGTTGTGACTGTGCCTCTGGGTGCGGGCCTGTACATTGCATTGTCCTAAGTTGTCACAGTCAGGGGTTGATATTGGTGTAGCACATTGTCCTGCATTATTTGGGCATTTCTATGTATTTGTTGGGGTGTGAACATGGTCTGCATTGGTTGTATTTGGTTGACAGCCGGCCCTCCTTCCCACCCAGCCAGTCAGTTATCCCACCATGGACTGTGCTTTCATTGCAGGGAGTGAAAGTTGTCTTTCAGGATGTCATTCAGTGGTGTCCTGCTGTTGGTTGTTGCACAGTTGCCAGCAGGGCCTTGTGCTCCCCAAAGCAGTAGCCAGTGTCAGCCATCTTGTCAGTTGTTTTCCACTCCCTGTGATGTGAGCATGGTTCAGGGTGGTGTTGATGGGACAGTTGTGGGGGTGAGCTATGTCTGTGACTATGACTCCCATCATGCTATTGCCTCCACCCCACTTCCCAGCATTCCCATACTTACTTGCTTTTGTGGGGAGTTCAGTGTGTGTGGGTGTGAGAGCAATGGCAAGATGGCTGACAGTGGTGTCCTGCTGTTGATTGGTGTGCAGTTCCCAGCATGCCCTTGTGCTCCCCACGACACAGCAACAGTGTCAGACATCTTTGATGGGCCTTTCCACTCTCTGTGGGATGTGCATGCGTGAGTGTGAGCTTGCTGGGCCATGTGGTGGGGGATGTAGAGCTGTGACTACGACTCCCATCATGCTATTGCCTCCACCCCCTTCCCAGCATGCCCATCCTTCCTTCCTTTTGACTCTGCTTCCCTGTGGGGTGGGCTGCCTGTGCTGACAGGATGGCTGGGAGTGTTGTCCTGGCAGTTGTTTGGCTAAAAATCCCAAGAGTGTCCCTGTGCTTCACACAACATAACCCAGGGTGGAGGTTCTTTGTGGGATCTTGAGTTAGGATGTGAGGCATTGCATTCTCCCAGGTGGGTTATGTGGAGTATGTGTTGAGGGGGTGTGTGAGGGGAGGTGCTTGTGACTATGGTCAGTGCTGCAAGTACTCCTTCCCACCCAGCCAGATATCACACCATGGAACGTGCTTGCATTGCAGGGAGTGGAAGTTGTCTTTCAGGATGTCAGTCAGTGGTGTCCTGCTGTTTGTTGGTGCACAGTTCCCAGCAGGGCCTTGTGCTCCCCACAGCAGTAGCCAGTGTCAGCCATCTTGTGAGTCCTTTTCCACTCCCTGTGATATGCGCATGGTTCATGGTGGTGTTGATGGGACAGTTGTGGGGGTGAGCAATATCTGTGACTACGACTCCCATGATGCTATTGGCTACACTGACTTGCCCAGCATACTCAGAATTCCTTTCTTTCAGTGGTCTTCACTGTGTGTTGGTGTTGTAGTGGTGGCTACATGTCTGGATGTGTTTGTTAGTTATATTTGTGCCACTGCCTAGCTGTAGTTGTAGTTGTGTTTGTACATGTGATGACACGGTTAAATGTAACTTTGAGATGGCATGTGTTGTGTTTATCTGACTGACATACACATTTTGGGATGATTCTGTTCTGGTTGCTGTGTAATTGCTATGAGTGCATGGTTTGACTCTCCCCTTGACAGTGATGTGTGTGTGTATTGTGGCAGAATATTGTGTACATTTGTTGTGTACTCACCAGGCTCTGGGATGTTCTCTAGTCCATAGATGCTCACTGGCGGAAGGATGGCCCGCACCTTCTCCTCCCAGGGCCTGAGGTATACTGGCTTGGCAGGAGGGCCACTGCCGGTGTATTGGCTCAGGAGGTAGTCCTTCTTGAGCAGCTCCCGTACCCTCCTGCGCACGTCATACCACCTGTTCTGGATGTCAGTCTTTGTACGCAGACATGGTGATTGTGCGTTCACCCTGTTGATGATCCTCTCCCACATCTTGGTTTTCTGGGAGATGGGTGTCTGTTGGACCAGTGTGCCAAACAGCTGTGGCTCTACCCTGAGGATCTCGTCTACCAGGACTTCCAATTCACAATCTAGGAACTTGTGATTCTTCTTTGGGGGCATGGTGATGGGTGGTGATGGTGAGTGATGTGTGTGTTGGTGTGCAGGTGAGGGTGTGTGAGTGTGTGTTTTGCTGGGTGTATGTGAGGTAGCTATTTGTTGGTGTGCTGATGGTGTGTGACTTGTGTGAGGGATGAGCTGTGGGTGTGTGGTTGCTGTCTGTTGAGTGCTGGCAGTAGATTAGCATTTGCAAAGGATCATGGTTGGGATTTGTGTCCTTTATATGGGTGGAGTTGTGGGTGTGTCTTTGTTCTCTGTCCCCACCCCCCCCCAGTATTTATTGGCTTTGTAATTGCTTGTTTGGCCTTTTTTTGTGTATTTTTCCTTACTACTTTCTGTGCATGTTGGAAACGTTCTTGTGACCGAGTCGGACCCTGCAGTTGTCTCGTACGGTCTTCTCCGTTTCGTTCACGCTGTGTTTGTGCAGTTTTCTATGCTGCGTACGCGTCGGTCGCGGTGTTTTGTGTTACTTCGGCTCGCAGTTTTGTATGCGTGTCGGTCATACGGCTTGTCCTCCGTACGACTCGGTCGTGGTTTTCGCGCCTTACATCGTACTTTGCGGTTTGGAGTTCGCGGGTACGTTTCGGTTGGATTTGTTCCGGGTGCGTGTCGGTCGGTTCGATTCGCGTGTTTTTCCGGCCGGATTGCTGTTTTCCGTGCGGCTCGGTCGTTCGGCTTGGGTTCAGTACGTGTCGGTCGGATTTTGCACGCTTTGCATCGTACTTGGCGTGTCGGGCGCCACAGGTACGTGTCGGTCGGAATTAATTCCGGCTCCGAGTCGGTCGGTGCTTTTTCCGGCCCGAATCGGAATCGACCCCTTAGTATTACTGTTTCAGTAGATTCATTTTAGAAAAATGCTGCATACATTGCAGCTTTTTCCAGAACATTTTATGGTAATTATATATCTTATGAACTTTATAGACTGAATACTCAAAACATTTCTCCAGTATAGTTGCCTAAATGTGCTCTGCAGCACCTATCATTGCAACAGTGGAGGCCTCCTACACAAGCTCTAACCTTTATGTTAAAGTATATATTCTGGGAGAGGCCTCATATAGCTGAACTATCCATCAATTTAAATGGATCTTACAGTGTCGGGCTGCATGCAACAAATATATTTCAAAGGGGCGTCATGAAACCCCACTTTAGCAGCTGGAGTGGGGATGAGTGCCACTGGACGGTGTGTGCAACTAAAACTTTTAACATGTTGCTTATGTCGCCTTTAACTTTGGTTCGAGTCACTGGTCTTGAAACAGGTCCGAAAAAAAACTGCAAGAGAATAATATGATAGATGTGTGGGGCGGGTCAGCTGATGAAACAAGGGAGCATGGAAAGAAAGAAGGGACTGGGATTGAGAGAAGGTTTGATGGATGGATAGAGGAAGGATGTATGAATGGATAGAAAGATGGATGGCGCAAAGGGTGGCTTGCCACATGCTTTGAGAACTGAGGTGTGAATGGCTCTATTTGGCCTAATTGTTTTCCGAAATTCTTTGGGGAAACAAATGAGTGCAAGGATCCCTCAACCCAGTCGCTCGTTCAGTAGTGCTTAAAATATACTGGTGGGTATTCTAATATTGACCTGTATGCCGCCTAATACAAGCTCCCTCCAGTATGCTGGGAGTGTCCGATGATGCGTCATCGAAGAGCCGGCCCTTCGTCATTTCACGGTTTCAGTTTGGTTCAGTGCTTTAAATAGAAAAAGAGAAGTGCCAAACTGATTGGGGATGGTCTTGAGGGTCTGGTAGGGGACTGGGTGGGGGTGGGGGCGCGGCTGGTAGGCACATACCTTAAAACGTCCCTGGGTTCACTTGTCCGTATGAAAGGTCCCTGAGCACATCGTCGCCCCCTGCAGGTAGTAACTTCCTTGAGAGGAAACTTGTACTCCTTGAAAACATTCTTTACTGAAGAGTTTAGCCCTGAAATGAAAGGGTGCTTCTCCACTTGATTTTCGTGCACCCTTGCTCCTATGATTGTTAAAAGCATCGAGTCGCCACTGGTATTCACTAACAGAAGAAGTGAAGGAGAGAGAGGGAAGAAAGTCTATTTTCTACTAACCACTGGCTGGGCATGTCAATATTGTGTAAGACAGCAGGAAGCAAAATTACGATGCAGCAAATTTTATATGTACGTTACACCCTCAAGCTGCAAACCAAAAGCTCTTCTACAAGGTCGAAGAACAAACAAGAGACACTGCAACACAATGAAAGGTGAAATGGCCAAAACACATGGCGCGTTCCTTTTGCAAAATCAGGGCAAATGCAGCACCATGAGGAAGGACTGATATGAGTGATGGAGGGGAGGGGTGTACTAAAAACTGACAGAAGTGAGAAGCGGTTCTTCGCAGCTACATTTAGGCGGCCTATGTTGACAAGGCAGTGAGGGCCCCTCGTGAGCCAAGGTTCTGTCTCAGGGAGGTTTTATCTCCTCTCCCTGGAGTACCATCCTGATTAATCGGAGTGGTCCTTGTTTCAGCCCAGCTCAGCTGATGTCTGTGACTGCCAGCGCAGGAGCCGCATTTACCACAGGGCTCAGAGGCTTTCACTTTTCTCTTGTTCCGTCTCGCGAAGCAGGATTTGCCAAATGCTTCCAAGGTCTCTCAGGAAGACGTTGCAATTTACGACCAGAACAAATTAACTTTAAAAAAAAAAAAAAAAAGAGGGGGGTGCTAATTATTTTCAGATTCATTTGTTCTGGTCGTAAATTGCAACGTCTTCCTGAGAGCAGCTATTTTTCCTAGAGGCCTGCCAAACCCAAGACAGTGCGTTTTAATAAAGGTGGAGGGAATTACGTCAGACGCTGGCAGGAGCGTTACCACGGGAGCCTGCTCTTTCTCCGTTTTTGGAATTCCATGGATTTGGACGTCTCCAACGGGAAGATCCGCGGACCCAGGTGTCCTGGCCATACTCCAATAGCGACCATACTCTTGGCTTTGTCCTACCCGCCCGTGTGAGGGAAACGGTAATGCATCCTCAAAGTTGCAATGCGTTGACAATTTGCAGCGCGCGAGCATGTCCCTATCAATCCCAGTACCGTCCGTCCCCAAGGGGGCGCGCGAGCATGTCCCCATCAGTCCCAGTACCGTCCGTCCCCAAGTGTGCGCGCGAGCATGTCCCCATCAGTCCCAGTACCGTCCGTCCCCAAGCGTGCGCGCGAGCATGTCCCCATCAGTCCCAGTACCGTCCGTCCCCATGGGGGCGCGCGAGCATGCCCCCATCAGTCCCAGTACCGTCCGTTCCCAAGCGTGCGCGCGAGCATGTCCCTATCAGTTCAGAGTACCGTCCGTCCCCAAGGGGGCGCACGAGCATGTCCCTAGCTAGCAGTCCCAAGCATGCTTGTCGGACATCAAGGCATCATTCCCGCGTCTCTCATGCTCTTGGGAGGCAGTTGAAAGGGTGTCTCCTCCCCCCCTCCAGCAAGTAAGAAGAGCCAAGCCACAGGAGTGAGTCTCGAAAGGCAGCTGGCCCTCGCACGCACAAAGCAATTGCTTTGCTGCCTATTTATCATTCCCAAGTAGGAAGAGAAAACGTGCACCAGATTTCAAATAAATAGATGGTCGTAGGGAGGGGGTGGAGGTCGTTGACTTTTGCAGAAGGTTCCTTGAAAAGCGCTTCCTAAATTGCACTACCTAATCGAATCAAGATGGATCCAAAGATCAGGCTCCTGATTGCACTGGTAATCCCGAGTTCCGCTGTGAACACTAGCATGGTAACACGAGGGGCTAGTGGGTTAAACACATCTGCCGTTCCCCGTTATTATGACGAAATGCTGGATTTACCAATATCGGGTGGGCCAGCTACGTCACAGGGAGCAGACGTAAAGGCTCACACGCAGGGATCATTCAACACATCCACAGGACATGTGGAAAAACCATCGCTAGGAAATACGAGCGCGGCAGCCTGCAGAGCTGACCAGACGCTCGTGCGTCGTGGCCTTTTGCCTGCGATTACGCGCGCGGCAGACAGGTGTTTCCAATTATCGCGCCCGCGTCTGGGCACGATAATTGGAAATACATGTCTGCGGCGCGCGTAACCGCCAGGTAAAAGGCCACGACGCACGCAGCGTGTGGTCAGCTTTTGAAACCCCTAACATAAAGTCTTCGCCTAGCAGCGCTTGCGCACTACTCGAGGCTCGACCTAAAAAACACCTCAAGCGCAGCTTCCAGACATGCGACTTGACCACATCTGGAGTGACTTTAACCCCACCTCTCACAAAACACGTGCCTTTAATAGGGGCTCTTCATTTTGGGCCCTCTCTTGAGAAGACTGCTGTGGACGTTCTCACCCTGCTGGAACATCTGTTGTGCACACAAGCACTTCTTTTCTGCGTACACAAATGTCCGTTTTTTTTTGTTTGTTTTTACTTCCAGAATGTAGAAGCTCGTGATTTATGGCTCAAATGTCTTGATTTTCTTCGAACTGTCTAAAAGCGGATTCCCACAGGGCTACTCGGTGTTTTTGCTCGCACTTTCATTAACGATGTAACGCCAACGCCACATAACCTACAGATAAACCCAACGCTACCCGACTATAAGGGGGTCCTGGGGGGCAGCCGAGCGCAGCGAGGTCTGCCTCCCGGGATGTTTGGGGAACGGGAGCGGCCAGGCGTCTGCTCCGCCCCTTTTGGGCTTATTGGGCTGTTTGGGCTATTTTATAGCCCAAAGGTTATTTACTTTGCCATTTTGGTGCTACCAGCCACCATTTTGTGGTATTCCCGGTGGCTGGTCGTAGGCAGGACAGATTTTTCTTGGTAGAGGGGTTGAGGATTCGTTATAGTGAGTTGAGATTTCTTTTGTTTCAGGTAAATTGGTTCAGAGGTAGCTAGCGAGTGCTTTATTCCAGCGGCGAGGAGGTGTACATGACTTCCCACTCTGCCGACGAGATCACGGCCGCGCTCCAGACGTTGGGAGCGGCGGGCCGACATGACATCCTGCGACATGGAGTGCTTGACGAAGCATGAGTGGGCATGGCGTGCCCTGCGCACCGGGACGAAAGCGGGGTTGCTGCTGCTGTGGCAGCCGGCCTCCTGGAGGGCAGCGGAGCGAGAAATAAGGTAGGACAGCGCAGGTGGGGGAGGGGCGGTAGACCTGGGGACACCGGCGCAAGCAAGGGAGGCAGGCGCTCTGGCCTCCCAGCCCGCTTATAACATGCTGACCAATCCCCCCCCCCGGCCCCGGTGACTATGAGTCGGAAGCGGGCGGGGCAGGGGCCCGGCAGGTGCGTGACGCAGCAAGTAAGGTGGAAGCCCAACACGTAACGGTAGGAGGCAGGGTGAGCCCCCACGTGGTGCAGGCCCACGGAGAGTAGGAAGAGCGCGATCACCTCCAACCCCAGCACGAAAGGGCTGGGGAACAAGGTCCCCCCCTCAAAAAGATAAGAGGCCTGGGGGTGGGGGGGGACATAACCAGACAGTGTCAGTAGGCCATGGGAGTATGCTGGAACAGGTGGAGCCATCAATGTTCGGGGGACGGAAGGGTAAGCCAATAGATGGGCCCAGGTGGATATCGAGGCACAGTGGGGGGGCAGTGCCGGCTAGTCCAAGAGACAGAGGCGCGCTGATTCGCTATGTGCGAAGCCCGTGAGAAGGCAGGAGCAGCCAGGGCACGGGCGAAACAAATATAGGCAGGGTAGGGTATAGATGTTAGGCGAGATACTGGGACCACAGGCCAGAGAGGGGGCCAGTGGTTGTGTGCCAGCCAGGGGGGGGCTTAGAGATGACATTGGGAAATAGGCGTATAATTTGGGCAAGCTCGCAAGCCCCCCGTTAAGGTATTTAGGGAGGGGGGTATGTTTCTCCACACGGTATGCCGGGAAAGGGACATAGCGGGATACAGGCAGGGACCAGCACACCGGACCATATATTTGCGGCGGGTTCACTTCAGCAGCGTTCCCGACACGGGAGGGCACGGTACGGCTCCATTACCCCGTGGTGAAGAGAAGGCTGGGCCCAGTACGGCCAGGCTGGAGCATCGGGGGCCCACAAGATCACTGCCCCACGTAGGCCCCGTACGGCTTCGGCGGTGCACCAGGCCAAGGGGGACGGTACTCCCCCTGGCGGAAATCGACTTGGAAAGCAGCTTCTATGGTATGCTATGGCTGGAAGGTGATGGACCACAAGATCACTGCCCCACGTAGGCCCCGTACGGCTTCAGCGGTGCACCAGGCCAAGGGGGACGGTACTACCCCTGGCGGAAATCGACTTGGAAAGCAGCTTCTAGGGTATGATATGGCTGGTAGGTGGTGGACCACAAGATCACTGCCCCACATAGGCCCCGTACGGCTTCGGCAGTGCACCAGGCCAAGGGGGACGGTACTCCCCCTGGCGGAAATCAACTTGGAAAGCAGCTTCTAGGGTATGGTATGGCTAGTAGGTGGTGGACCACAAGATCACTGCCCCACGTAGGCCCCGTACGGCTTCGGCGGTGCATCAGGCCAAGGGGGACGGTACTCCTCCTGGCGAAAATCGACTCGGACGGCAGTTTTTAGGGTAGGGTATGGCTGGAAGGTTGTGGACCACAAGATCACTGCCCCACGTAGGCCCCGTACGGCTTCAGCGGTGCACCAGGCCAAGGGGGATAGTACTCCGCCTGGCGGCAATTGTCTCAGAAATACGGATAAAGGTGAAGCGCTTTGGAGGGAGCTCTGGCACAAAGAGTAGGTGTTGTGCCGTTTTTGGGTCACAGGTTCAAAGGATAAGAGTTTGTTTCCTGTTGATGCTGTCGAAGTACTTTGAGGATGTGCAGTTAAGCACGGGGGTAGGCAGAAGAGGTTGCCGGGCATGGGGGCGGACACATGGATTGTCCCGACCCGACCTACGAGGGAGTGTTTAGTAGAGGATAATTAGCAGGAGGTACTGAAGGGGGGTGTGAGGGGTGGGTGATCTAACCAATTGGTTCATGACAATTTTCCAGGTAAATTCAGCAGGCATGTGGACGGGGAGCAATTTCTAATACTCCTAGTAATTTGGTCCTTTAAATAATTTGGAGAGGGGAGGTATACTACCAAAAGCGTCGTCAATGACCAGGGGGTTAAGGGAAACTGCTCACGAGTAGGCGGGGGATTCTCCAGAGTGGAAGAGTCGGAGTTGGTTTTCCAGCCAAGGGTATTCAGCAGGGGGCAGCTCGCTTGGACGTATCGCATTGGAGGAAGAGGCCTGTTTTGCTTAATTTTCAAAGTTGAATGTCATGAAGGACAGGTCATTTGGAGATAAGAGGCCACTGGGGGAAAACTGGTCATTGTGGGGTGGCCTGTTTCCACGGGTGGCTGGATATTTTGGGGCGTTAAGTTGGGTCTTGGGGGGTTTTTCCTTGTGGCGTCTGAGCCATTACGACGGATTCAGTGCCCAGTGAGGCCTAGTTAACATGGTGTTACATCCGACACGATTGGGGTCAGGGGTGATTTGAGTTCAAGGGAGCACAAGAGCAAACAGCTAGACACGTTTTGGGGCTGTAATCTTAGGACATTGAGATCTACCCTGTGGCCACGGAGGCCTGGTTATGGTGGTGATAAAGCTTTGATGTGCATTGGGCACCAGAGCAGACAGCTGGACCCAGGTCGGGGGCTGTCAATACAGGCCGGTGAGATGGAGCCAGAGGCCATGGCGGCCTGGTTACTAATGGTGATACATAAAAGACAAGTGGCCCAGTACGGCACTGTGACATGCCCGATGAGCTCAGAGTTGACCTTTGGGGTACCATTGGCAACGTAAAGATACGTGGCCCAGAACGGCCATAGCACAGGCTTGAGGAGCTTGGAGTTGACCTTTGCGGTAGCATTGGCAACCTAAAAGATACTTGGCCCAGAACCGCCATAGCACGGGCTTGAGTAGCTCGGAGTTGACCTTTGGTGTGCATTGGGCACCAGAGCAGACAGCTGGACCAGGTCGGGGGCTGTCAATACAGGCCGGTGAGATGGAGCCTGAGGCCATGGTGGCCTGGTTACTAATGGTGATAAGAGCGAACAGGTTTAGTTCCATTGGCAACATAAAAGACAAGTGACCCAGTACGGCACTGTCACATGCCCGACGGAGTTGACCTTTGCGGTAGCATTGGCAACCTAAAAGATACGGGGCCCAGAACGGCCATAGCACAGGCTTGAGGAGCTTGGAGTTGACCTTTGCGGTAGCATTGGCAACTTTATAGTTACATGACCCGGAACGGCGTTAGCACTGGTTCCAAGGGCTGCCGGAGGTTGCTGGGCAGGCTCCAGGAGCTCAGAGTGGACCTTTGGGGTACCATTAGCAACACAACAGACAGGTGGCTCAGAACGGCAATAACACATGCTGGAGGAGTTTGTGTTTATGATTTAGGGTACCCCTGGCAACATATAAGTCAAGTAGCCCAGAACGGCACTGGCATTCAGGAGCAGAGCACATGGTATAGTGGTAGATAACAGGGGCTACGTGTACCTTTAATCAAAAAATGATACTGTGGCCATGGAGGCACGGCTGGTTGAGGGTGATTGGAGCTGACAAGTCTGTTACGCGGTGCCAGAGGAGGCTTGACAGTTATGGGAGTCATGGGTGAACCTGGAGAATAGTTCATAGCATGGAAGACAGCCTAAGCAGCACTGCACGGTCATTCTTGGGGTATGACATTGAGGTCTGAGACCATGGAGGTCCTGTGTACGGGTAGGGATTAGAGAGGATAAGCCCGGTTCCACTGTCTGCCAGAGGAGGCTGGACAGTGCGGGGAGCTCAGGGGCACATTCAGAGTACTTTTGGAAACAAGGAAAGCAGCTGGACCCAGTACGGTGTTGCCACTCATGGGCATTGTAATTGATACCGTGGCCAAAGGGGGCATACTTAGCAAGGGGATGGATCTACAGAGCCCAATTCCATGGGCTGCCAGAAGGGGTGGGACAGTGTTTTGGTCAGCTGGGGCCTGGCCCAGGGGCCCGTTACCAAAAGGGCAGACAGTGGGCCCCTGTACGGGGCTGAATTGGTTGCTGGGCTGGTATGCACAGGTCGAAATTCGAGGGCATGTTATCAGCACGTCAGGCGTCGGGGGAGGGCTAGGACATCGCTGATGTTTTTCCCGGCTCACAGTTGGGTGAGTTCCGGTAAGATGTACACGGTTCCCAGGCTTGTGGTGCTGTCCTGCTTAGCAGGGAGCAAGGGAGAAGAAAAGACTAGAGTGAGGATTGAAGTTGGGCACAGGGGATTTGGCATCAGTTGGAACAGGGATAGTCACTAGTACATAGGACAGCGGAAAGGTCCGCAGCCGAGGGTAGTTTTTAGCTAGGGGTACTCCCCGTTGGCAGACAAGTGGGGTACAGGTTTTAAGGGGTTGGGGTGGGGGTTTCTAGGAGTGGGACACTAACCCTTTAATGACGACAGTGACTGGGGCATAGGTACTGAGGTTATTCAATAAGTTACGCGTATGTGGCTCTGGAGACCACTATACCTGTGGTCCTTGTCCCGCCCATCTGGGAGGTTTTGGGGGGATATTTTTAGGATATGAATTGGTATGGTAAAGAGGGTTTAGTTTAGGGGAATGCCGCCCTAGGACAGTATGCATTCAAATTTTATAAGGGTTCGACAGATCGGATAGGCCTTGGCAGGGCTGTAGGGCGTAGGTATCTATTTTTATGTTGCCTGGGGACGTGTGGCACTTCCCTGTGAGAAAGGTGGCACCGGGCAGAGGCTGGTTATGTCACAATGGGGGGCAAAGGGGCGACTTTTCCACTGTTCTCCGAATAGCTGGGTAGCTGCAGCCACACAAAGTCTTGGGAGGCTTGCCATTGGGTCAGTGCATGGCGGGCATGAGGTTTTTGGGAAGTAGGACATGTAATGCGGTTAGCAATGTGTACAGGTGGCGGAGGAAGGGTGCTAAGATATTTCGTTTCGGAAATGTTAATGTTGTTTTCAGGTTCGGCTTTAGAGGAAGGTCTCCGGTGTATCGGTCTCGATACTGGAGGATTCTTTGTTAATATGGGAAGACCGACAAGGGAAAGAGGCAAACTCTGGGTCTCTTGGAATCCGCTCTGTACCATAGCATATGGGGTCATATAGGAGAAGGCGGCCTGGGGGGGTAGCTGCTACCCTCTTAAGATAGGCTGTTTGGGGGGGAGGGGGTTGCGGTTGGAGTTTCGCCAATGGTCAAGTGGTGCTTGGTGGGTTGAGTTCTGGCCACGCGGGGTGTGGCATGGGGGCTGTACGCATGGAGGCAATAGAAAGGCATGGAAAGGGTCTAGGGTGTCAGGGCGTCTTTTCATGAAGTTCATGCAGCTGGCTTTATCTTATGACTCTGAGGTATTTGTGGGGGATTCTCTGGGGTTTCCTTTTTCTCATGGGTTTGTTTTGTCAGGGGCAGTTTTCCCTTGCGGAGGCTCTGTCGGGACCTAGGTTTGGGGGGCAGAAAAAGGGGTAGTGCCCCCCCTTTTTCTGGGTGGCGGTTGGCTGTCAAGTTGGCATGTTTTAGCCAAGTTTATTCGTTATTGACAGAGGCAATCCAGGCTGAAAGGGAACGGGTAGACAAGTTCACGAGGTAGGATCTTTAAGGTGCTTTAGGAAGTTAGGTTAGTGACAGGTTAATAGTCGTAAAGGTTAAGGTTGAAAGGTCAAAGGTGAAATGGTAAAGTTCAAAGGTCAAAGTTCAAAGGCAAAGGTTAAAAGGACACAGTAGGGGTGAAAGGGTAAAGTTCAAAGTTCAAAAGCTAAAAGGTCACAGTAGGGGGTACTGAATTGCAGGTTTTAAATGTTGTGTGGGGGAACCTTAGGGGTGGGGGTAGCGTAACTTAGGTAACAGCTTGTATAGTGAGGTTGTAGTTTTGTAAGGCATCAGGCCAAGGGCCTTTTAATTGTGATGTGCACCTGTTCCAATAAAAGCGGCCTTTTACACACTATTTCGGTGTCAGTGGTCTGTGCGGCTCCCCATATTCCCCAATTCCCTTCCGTATAAATAGTTGTATTAATTTAACAGGGGTTATTTGTCTGAGCAATTCTGTATCAACAATTCCTCAGCAAGCACCGTGGACGGCAGAAGAGGCTGCTGAATCCACCCCCACTGGTGTCAAAGAGGGACGGCGGCGCTTCCCACAGGCAGCGAGGTGGGGGAGAGGAAGGAAGAGGGTGGAGGGTAGAAAGAGGCAGAGCAAGAGCCAGACTGACCGGTGGTTACAGAGGGTGCAGTGCTGCTGGCCACCGAATGCCGTCGGCCTGTGCTTTGTACAGCTCCCTGGTTCGGTTTCACGGTGCCCACGCAGACAGGATGCCAGCCCTACCTCTGGAAAGGGAAAGCAGCAGTAAGAAAGGACAGGCACAATCTCAGTGTTGGAATGAAAACAGATGCATTGAAAATGCACAAATTGCATTTTATATTATTGCCAGGTCGATGTCAGTCTGCGTGCTTGCGTGCTGCGGAGCGGGTTCACCCCTGCCACGCACCGTGTTTTCAGTCATCCAGTAATAATTTCCACCGTTTGACTAATGTTTGAAAATATCCTAGAAATGCCGCATCTGTCGGAACCTGCCACAAACACTGAAATATTTCCATAACGTCAACATAAATAAAAAGACTCCTTGCACATTGAACTCTCCCGACTTCTAAAACCTACTTTCCTGTAAACAAATGATTTGCATTGCGAGCAGCAGTGCAAGTTCAAACTTCACAAAATCCATATATTATTCAGAAGAAAGCGCCTGCGGGCCGTTGGAGGACTGCTGTAAAGCAAGAAGCCTATAACTACGGACTCTGAATGCCTTTGTCTTTCCACAAGTAGCTGAACTTGGCGAATGCTAGACGTGGTTGGGACCAGGTATTGCAGCGGGAGAGCGCATGTCTGATTCAACAGATGGTCACGAGCACCAGCGTCATCGCATTGCCAACCTGATCACTGACCCTACAGAATGGAGTGCAGCCCCTCACCCCTCCTACACTGACCTGGAGCTCCTTCCACCAGGAACGGCGTGCGCTGCCAGTGACAATTAACTTCCAGTCTGAAGTTAAAACAAGAGGCAGAGTTTTGGCGCGCATGCGCACGATGTAAAGCATCGCGCGCATGCGAGAGGGACAGGTCAGGCAAAATAGAGTGCAAATGCAGGCAGCCAATCATAGGGGAAAAAAAGCATTTACAAATGCAATAGGACTCGTATTTATGCGAGTCCTATTGCATTGTAAACAAAAATGCGGGCGTCCAAGAAGGCAGGAACGGGAGTGGGTGGGGGGGTGGTGGTGGGCAGAGAAGTCACGGACTGCGGGAGGGAACGGGGGGAGGCAGGGGAACAAAAGAGTTGTTAAAGTAAAGGGGCTGATAGCCATGGAAGGAGAAAAATGACGACATGGTTGTCAGGAGGCGGGACTAACTTGCCGAAAACCAATTACAATGCAGCATTTAAAATTTTGGCCAATGAAAAAGATAGGTAAAGCTAGGAGGAAAGTGGGCGGAGCTTCCCCCGCTATACTGTATACAGCATCTCTCGACGAGACAGCGCATGCGCTGCCTAGCCGAGACCTAAAAAGGAGAGAAAGGGTTTTTTATATAGCAAAGGGAATACTCCTAGTCCCCTTAAGGTATTTGTATCAAACAAAAGAAGGAGTTTACCCTGAAGACATAAAATGTCCACGTGGTATAGAGGAGGACACACAAAAGGAAAAAGGAGAAAGGTTTTCCTTTTCTAAGAAGACCCCTCACTCACCAACCTAGTTGGTGACATGCTTCATTATTGGGGTCCCACCCGAATAGCCGAATGCTATCCGGGTGTGCTTCAACACCTGATTACAGTGGAGCAGGTTGATCACAACAGTGGTACAGGTGAGTGAAAAAGAGTGAATTTAAAAATTGTCTTAATTTAACTCCCTAAAATACTTTAATATGGAGCAACAAGACAATATTAAAAGCAATGTGAGATACCTAACTCGGCTAGATTGACCTGTGGTATCTTTGTGGTGATAAAAAGTGATCGTGGTCTACATGTTTCAATCTATTGGTGATATTACCAGGTTTTCTTCAGGACCTAACTCTGTGACCCGAGTGGTATACACGCGCTAAGGTGTACCCTGCCCTGGGTCAGTCAAATACCACACCGTTTACTCACAGTATGGCGGCCCTTCATCAATCTGTGAAAGGGAATAATCTGAAAGAGAAATAAACAATCACACATAGTTCGAATCAATTACGTGTGCCTTGACTTTCGGTCGTTCAATGTGATCCTCTCATGCATGGCTCATAATCGAGTCATTCAAATAAACGTGGTTTGCACTGTGTTTCAAGCATTCCATGCACGGCATACCATGCGCTTGTGAAACAAAGATAAATCGTGTCTGCCATCCATCATTGACCCGGGACGAGAAATCACCCCATTTAGGCATTACATATATATATACATATAATGGCAGAAGACTTATGCAATAAATAATTTATGCACTATCGGAGGTCTGCACTCATTTTCTGTTTGGAAGTGGAACGATTTTATGAGGTGCAGTGATATATATATATATATATATATATATATATATATATATATATATATATATATATATATATATATATATAAACTGTTCAAGGCAGTAATGCCGAAACGCGTTACAGCGGAATAAATCCAAGCGCAAATCCAAACAAGTGGTGTGGTGTCTTACCTGGCGTGGGTTCCCGATTCGTACGAGTAATTGGAACTGGCATGGTATATATATTTTATGGCGGAGATGCAGGGCATGGAATAAACTCACCTTTGCACTAGGAACTTTTGGGTCCGCGTTCGTCTTTCCCGATTGGTATTGGAGGTTCTTTGGCGAAGCCAGCAAAATATATATATATATATATATATATATATATATATATATATATATATATATTATCTACTGGCGGTCGCCAGTAGATAGTTATAGTTAGGACCTATTATCCATAGGAAATCCGCGACATTCTATTTGAAATAACGTTGGCACCGGTTGACGAATCTTCGCGAAAGTTTCCAACTTGTTGGGGCGCTCCACTCCGCTCCTACCCTGAAAGTCTCAAGTTGATTCGTCAAGCGGGGGCCGAGAAAAAAGGGGGGTCCCAAAACGCGTTTTCCCCATTCATTTTTCCATAGGAACCTTTAGTCGCAGCTACAGCCCGAACTGCTGAACGGAATTACACCAAATTTGGCAAAGAGGTAGCCCTTGGTTCAGACTGGTGCCTTTTGCTTAAATGGTGTAAATCCGTTCAGTAGTTCCTGAGAAATTCACAAGTAAAGTCACATATATATCTATGGCCGAGTAGGGTCCGCGTACCCTCCCGATCACGAGCTGCATGCTAATTGGCTGTCAGCTGGCTGTCAACATTCCGATTCAGGAAGTGTTGGCAGCCATTTTGTCCCTCGGTAGAACCGTGGGACAGAAACAAGTGCGCAAAGCGCACAAAGGGGGCAGGGTAGAAACACCCTAACCCCCTAGGCCTGCTCAGGGGGGCAAAAAAAAGCATTTTTTTTTTTTTTAAATCGGCAGGTTGCGCTCAGGGTGCGCGGATCCTGCCGAAAAAAAAAAAATCGAAGCGCGGTCTCCCGCACTTCGATGTTAACTTGCCCCCGGGTGGGCCAAGTCCCGGGGGCATGGTGGGGGGGGGTTAAATTTATGTATGGGGGCCTCTAAGGGCCCCCCAAGCCCCAGGGACCACCACCCCCCGGGGCTTTAACAAAAAATGGTGCGGGAGGGCTCTTTGCCCTCCCGCTGCCCCGGGGACCGCCACCTCCCCGGGGCTTCTGTTTTATTTATTTTTAACCTGTGTGGGGGCTCCAGCCCCCACACGCCCCGGGACCGCCACCTCCCGGGGCACTAAAAATTAAAAATGGGGGTCCGTTTTGGACCCCCGAAGCCCGGGGACCACCACCTCCCGGGGCTTTGAAAATGTGGGGAGGGGGGCCGCGCAGCCCCCTCCTGGAGCCAGTGATGGCCCTGGGGACCGCCACCCCCCAGGGCCGGCTCCTGCAATATCCCGGGGTGCCTACATTGCTGTTTGCAATGACAGGACGGGAGCCTCGCGGCTCCCGTCCTGTCATTGCAAACTTGCTTTGGATATTGGAAGAGAGAGCAGGAAACCTGCTCTCGCTTCCAATATCCAAAGCTGATTGCTTTCCACATGGGGAGCAGCATGTTAGCTGCTCCCCATGTGGAAAGCAATGCCGGCTTGCGCAGGAGCGGGGAGCCGGCTGGGACTGTGGGGGATTGGGGACCCCCACAGTCCCCAACCAGAGGCCAGGCCCCGGGGGATGGGGTCCCCGGGGCCATAAGTGGTCAGGAGGGGGGCCACGCAGCCCCCTCCCCAAATTTAAAAAAAAGAAAAAAAGTGCAAGGCCGGCCCCGGGGGATGGGGTCCCTGGGGCCTTAAATGGCCTGAGGAGGGGGGCCACACAGCCCCACTCCAAATAAAAAAATTTAAAAATCGAGGCCATGCCCCGGGGGATTGGGTCCCTGGGGCCAATACAGGCCCAGGGAAGGGGGGCCACGCGGCTCCCTTCCCGTTTTTTTTTTTTTTTAAATTTAAAAAATAAAATAAAATGCTCAGGCCCCGGGGGATGGGGTCCCCGGGGCCAAAAGTGGGCAAGGGAAGGGGGGCCACGCAGCCCCCCTCCCATTAAAAAAAAAATAGAAAAAAAAAAACGACCGGCATCGTGCCGGAGGCCCCGCCCCCTCCCTGCATTACTCTGCAAACGCGCCCCTGGCGCGTTTGCAGAGGGGAACGAATTCCCCTTGAATACTGGGGGTCCCTGGGGGCCAACTAGCCCACCAGGAACCTCCAGTATGCACCAGGGGCTGCGTTGCAGAGACGTGTACAGAGGCCACGCCCCTTTTACACCTCTCTGCAACGCAGCTCTGTGGCGCTTTTTGGAGGTATATGGTGGGCTAGTTGGACTCCAGGGACCCTCAGGATTCAAGGGGACTTAATCCCCCAACTTAAAACGCGCCACGGGGCGTGTTTGCACAGTGGTGAAGGGAGGGGGCGGGGCTTCAGGTGACATGTGTGCAAACAGGCCCTGTGGCACGTTTTAAGATGGGGAATAAATTCCTTTTCAATCCTGAGGGTCCCTAGGGGCCAACTAGCCCACCAGGTACCTCCAGTAAGCGCCATGGAGCTGCGTTGCAGAGTGTTGTAAAAAGGGGCGTGGCCTCTGAACACCTCTCTGCAACGCAGCCCCCTGGCGCATACTGGAGGTACCTGGTGGGCTACTTGGCCCCTAGGGACCCTCGGGATTGAGGAGGAATTAATTTTCCAACTTAAAACGCGCCACAGGGCGTGTTTGCAGACATGTCACCTTAGGCCCCACCCCTTCCTTCACCATTGTGCAAATATTCCTCTAAAATCAGCCGAACTACAAATTCCGATTTACTCACCTGTTATCAGGAGAGACCTCAGTGCTGCATCTTTGAGCCCAGTACTGATCCTGAAAAGTAATTCTAACCGTACATACCAGTAACTTGAATTTCCTTCCATAGGATATCATTGCCTGCATTTTGCTGAAAAAGTTTCTAAGTGTCGATTTTTGAAACATACAAATATTCCTCTAAAATCAGCTGAAATACGAATTTCGATTTACTCACCTGTTATCAGGAGAGACCTCATTGCTGCATCTTTCAGCCCAGTACTGGTCCTGAAAAGTAATTTTAACCGTACTTACCAGTAACTTGAATTTCATTCCATAGGCTAACATTGACTGGTTTCACTTGGAAATTCTTCTAAGTGTGGAGTTTTGGAACTTTATAATATTCCTCTAAAATCAGCCGAAATACGAATTCCGATTTACTTATCTGATATCAGGAGAGACCTCAGTGCTGCATCTTTCAGCCCAGTACTGATCCTGAAAAGTAATTTTAACCGTACTTACCAGTAACTTGAATTTCCTTCCATAGGATATCATTGCCTGCTTTTTGCTGAAAAAGTTTCTAAGTGTCGATTTTTGAAACATACAAATATTGCTCTAAAATCAGACGAAATACGAATTCCGATTTACTCACCTGTTATCAGGAGATAACCCAGTGCTGCATCTTTTAGCCCAGCACTGACCCTGAAAAGTAATTCTAACCGTACTTAACAGTAACTTGAATTTCCTTCCATAGGCTAACATTGACTGGTTTCACTTGGAAATTCTTCTAAGTGTGGAGTTTTGGAACTTTATAATATTTCTCTAAAATCAGCCGAACTATAAATTCCGATTTACTCACCTGTTATCAGGAGAGAACCCAGGGCTGCATCTTTTAGCCCAGCACTGACCCTGAAAAGTAATTCTAACCGTACTTACCAGTAACTTGAATTTCCTTCCATAGGAATCCATTGTCTGGTTTTCAGCAGAAAAGTTTCAGTGTCGATTTTCACAAACTACAAATATTCCTTAAAAATCGCATGTGTGACTTAAACGCATTCTTTCAACTGTTTACAGGAGATGCACCAGTGCTGGTTCCAGGATCCACCACTGAGTAAGAAAAAGTAACGATAACACTACTTACCTGCTAAGTGAATTTCCTCCCATAGGATAACATTGGTGATTCTATATGAAAAAGTTTCTAAGTGTCAACTTTTAAAATACAATAATATTCCTTAAAAATCACTACTGTAACCAAAACGCTTTTACTCAACTGTTTACAGGAGATGTCCCAGGACTGAATCTAGGATCCACTCCTGTGGTTAGAAAAGTAATCCATAAAGTAACTAATTGCATTTAACTAGAAATTCACATTGAGCTCAATGTTGCTTTGTTTTTGAAATTGTGTTGCCCATTGCAACAACTGTAACTACTGTACTTAAAAGTCAATTGCCTATTTGCAAAGTATTTAAACTAAAGTAATTCATTCTGAGAAAGTATATTTTGTAATGTAATGTATAATGTAATTACAATGTAATTTAAAAAATAAAATATCTAAAAATAAATAGTTTAAAAAATGTTGTAAATCAGTATCAAAAAACTAAATATAACAATTAATACATTTAAAAATTGTCATTTACAAAACCTTTGAAATTCACTGAAAAAACCATAGGTTTCAGACACGTTATAGTTAGGAATTAGCATTTAAAAAACCTTTGAAATTCACTGAAAAAACCATAGGTTTCAGACACGTTATAGTTAGGAATTAGCATTTAAAAAACCTTTGAAATTCACTGAAAAAACCATAGGTTTCAGGCACGTTATAGTTAGAAATTAGCATTTAAAAAACCTTAGAAATTCACTGAAAAACCATAAGGTTTTAGGGACAGTTATAGTTAGTTGGACATTGCACTCGTACAAAACCCGTGAAATTCCCCCGTTATAGTTAGTTCAGGTAACTATAACTCGCGCCCCGCAATGCACTGCTGATGACGTCACATATTACATCACTCATGACATGGTCAGTGACATCACTGATGACATCACTGATGACATCTCAAATGACATCACTGATGACATCATCCATGTGAGAATTTAATGCACCTCCTCACACCCTAATATAACCTTTGATACACCCACTCTAAATTACAGACTGCCATTCTCAAAACCATAGACACTCCAACACCAATAACTACATACCCACTCACTGATTCTTAGGTCTACACACACACATCCACTCACTCACCCGTACAGTCACTCATACTTATGGTCACTCAGTACAGGACTATCATATGCACTCATACTCCTATATAGACACTCAAACACCGCCACTCATCCATAGAGGTACTCACACACCTAGTCAGTCATGCAAATAATTAAACACACTGCCATTTACTCACCTATACAGTTATACACACACCAGCTCACTTACTCATACAAATACTAGCACATTCTTACGCTCTTATACAATCACTGATACAAGCACACACTCATCCATACAGTCATTCTCACAATCACACACTCTCGCTTATAGCTATTTATATACTCCAACACACATATATACTGCCTTTCACATATGTAGTTACTCACACATGTACCACTAGGACATTCATTCACTCACTAACACACTCTTACACACACTTACCCACCCATACAGTCTATCACAGATGCACTCTTGAAACCATCCACCCAGTGAATCACCCACTCACACATCTATGCACAGAGTCGCACACACCCCACCCACACAAACACTCAGGCACCCATACAGATACTCAGACAACCAATCAATAACTCATATAGACACTCATGTAGCTATTCACAAACCCATGCACCACTTACACAGCAACAGACAGACGGATACAGACATTCACCCAGTTTAGTCACTAACCCATGCATTCAGTAAGATACGTTTAATCACTCACTTATCGAGTTAGTCACGCACCTACTAAATCATCCATACAGACACTTATACACCCACTCATTCTTCAATACGCCTTTCCCTATATATATTAAAAATATTTAAACTTTACAGAAACACACAGTCACTGGATGATGTCATCAGTGATGTCATTTGAGATGTCATCAGTGATGTCATCAGTGATGTCACTGACCATGTCATGAGTGATGTAATATGTGACGTCATCAGCAGTGCATTGCGGGGGCGCGAGTTATAGTTACCTGAACTAACTATAACGGGGGAATTTCACGGGTTTTGTACGAGTGCAATGTCCAACTAACTATAACTGTTCCTAAAACCTTATGGTTTTTTCAGTGAATATATATATATATATATATATGTATGTCCACACAGAGTCCAGTATGTTGTTATAGTTAGGACCTAGTTTCCATAGGAAAAACGTTTTTCGACTTGCCTATATCTTTGGTGCCATATATAAATATTACCTACCGGCGGTCACCTGTAGGTATTATAGTTAGGACCTAGTTTCCATAGGAAAAGTGTTTTTTGATGTGCTTATATCTTTGGAAACGGTTGACAAATCTTCATAAAAATTTTGAAAAAAGTGTCAAAATAACTTCTGTTGTACATGGGAAGTTTTAGGGTGATTAGTTAAGCGGAGGCTGAGAAAAAGGGGCTGAAAAAAGTGTGTTTAATTCCCATTGTACGCGTAGTCGAACCTACATCTGACTCGCTGGACAGAATTACACCAAATCTGACAGAAAGGTACATGTTGTTAGGCAGATTGTGCTTTTTGTTATTTTGTGCAAATCCATTCAGTAATTTTTGAGAAATTTAAAAAGAAAAAATTAATGATATCTGCGTCCGTGAAGCCTTCACAAGAAAAGACAAGCTCCTGCAGGGAAATGCACAGCTCTGATTGGCTGCCAACACTTCAACCAGAAAGTGCTGGCAGCCATCTTGGTACTCGGCTTCACCAAGTCCCAAATAAAAGGTAAAAATAAAGAAAAGGGGGCAGGGTAGGAATTCCCTGACCCCCAGGTCATGGTCTTGGGGTCCCCAACACGCAATTAAAGCATTTTTAAAAAACAAATATTACGGTAAAGTCATGACGAATAGGCCAGGTCCCTGAGGCATTGTTTTTGTAGTGGAGGGGGGGTGCATGCCCCCCCCCAGGCTGAACATTTCCCCTGGGACAACCACCTCCCCGGGGCTTCTTTTACAATGAATGCAGGAAGGCCCATACCGTCTCCCCCTCTGCCCCGGGGACCACCACCTCCCTGGGGCCTTTTTTTGGGGGGGGTTCTCTAGGGCCCCCTCCAGCCCTGGTGACTGCCACCTCCCTAGGGCTTAATCTGAAAATATTGTAGGGGGGCCGCACGGACCACCCGCACCCCCAGATGCCGCCACCTCCCCAGGGCTTTAACTTTAATGAATGGGGGCGGTGCAGAGCCCCCTGCCCCAGGGACTGCCACCTCCCCAAGGCTTTTGCAAATTTGAATGCAGGGGGCTGCTTGGCCCCATGCAGCCCCGGGGACCACCACCTCCCTGGGGCAATACAAAACAAAGGAAGGGGGCTGCATGGCCCTCCTCCTGGGGCTAATAATGGCCCTGAGGGCCACCACCCCCCAGGGCCAGCTCCTACAGTGTCCCGGGGTGCCCACACCCGGGACATTGCTGTTTGCTATGGCTTTCTCCTGCCAAGCCACAGCAAATGATACTTCAATTCTAGTGAGCGAGAGCAGGAAATGCTCTCGCTTATTAGAAGCGGGGCAGAATTACTTTTTACACACGGAGCTACATGTTAGCAGCTCCCTATGTGTAAAAGCAATGCCGGCTCCCACAGGAGGCAGGAAGCCCACAGGGGGCCTTGAGGCTCTCCCATGGTCCCAAACCTTTAAAAAGTGGATGCCTTGGGTGGGACCAGGGAGCCCACACTACAGGCTGGGACCCAGTGAATGGGGTACTCGGAGTCAAAATTGGCCTGGGGAGGGGGCCACGCAGCCACCCTCCCTTAAAAAAAGAAAAAACCCTCAGCAAGTAGCCAGAGTCCACGCCCCCTACACCACCACTCTGCAAACGTGCCTCCTGGCACACTGCCGGTTGGGGGGAGAAGTCCCCTTGGCTGCTGAGGGTCCTTTCGGGGCGAACAACCCTTCCTGTTACCTCCAGTAAGTCCCACACAGTGGTATTGCTAAGAGGTTTTCAGAGGCCACGCCTCCTTTCTCCATCACTCTACAAACGCGCCTCCTGGTGCACTACTGGTTGGGGAATAAAGTCTTCTTAGATGCCAAGGGACCTTGGGGGCCAAGTAGTCCTCCTGGTACCTCCTGTAAGTCCTACACAGTGGTATTCCTGAGAGCTGGTCGGAGGCCCTGCCCTCTTTCTCCACCACTCTGCAAATGCGATTACTACTTAAAAAACCTTACAAATTCACTGAAAAAAACAAATGTTACAGGGATGTTATAGTTAGGCTCACGTTTCACTCATACAAACCAGTGAAATTCAGCAGTTATAGTTAGCTGAGCTAACTATAATTCATGCCCATCAATGCACTGCTTATGACCTTACATATTACATCACTCATGACATGGTCAGTGACATCACTGATGACAACACTGATGACATTTCAAATGACATCACTGATGACTTCACTGATGATATCATCCACAAAATCACTAACTCACCCACTCACACCCCCATAGAACCATTCATAAACCCACTCCCACACAACTATTCACAAACCCATTCACAGACCCATACCAGTACTTACACACCCACTCACTGTTTCATAGATCTACACACACATCCACTCACTCACCCATACAGCCACTCATACACCCACTCACCCTCTAATATAGTCACTGACATATCGACTCATATTCCCATACAGCCACTCACACACTGAGTCAGTCACTCATAGAGCTACTCACACACTTACTCACCAATACAGTCAATCACACAGCCACTTACTTACCCATACAGCTACACACACACCCACATACTTACTCATACAGATACTAACACGTACTCACTCACCTATACAGTCAGTGACACAAACACACACTCACCCATACAGCCACTCTCACATTCACTCACTCACCCACACAGTCACTCATATACCTTATCACTCACATATACTTATTTTGAAGGTTTTATATAGCGCGAACATGACCCTTGCGGGTAGCAGAGCACTTTACAAGGGAAGAGAGATGAAACAAAAGAACACTGTATGTCATAGTTATGTCCTACTATACAAGCAGCCGTTATGAGAGTTAGATATATTGTTCATGTGAATTTAATCATGAGAAGAGATTTTACTTCTTTCTTGAAAGAGTCAGTAGAGGGATTAAGTCTGGTTTCTGGGGGCAGTGCATTCCATGTCCTCAGAGCGATTCCAGAGAAGGCACGATTGTAAGTTTTCTTTTTGGCAAATCGTTGTGGTTTCAGAAGAAGATGTTAGAGCTCCTGGAGGATCTGTTGCCACATGAGAGCACCAGTTTCTGGGCCAGATACCTCGGAGTATTGTGATGAAGGGCTTTGTGAGTCATGCAAGCAATTTTTAGTTGAATTCTTGCTTCAAATGGTAGCCAGTTTAGAACTCTAAGTTAGGGGGAAATGTGACAGTTTCTTTTGGAGCCCATGATTAGCCTGGCCGCTGGGTTGATTGAGGCTCTTAGAGGGGCTGTTGTAGATCTGGGAAGTCCACAAAGAGTTGCACTCCCATAGTCTAGTCTTGGGATAACTAGTGCTTGAACTGCAAGTTTGAAGTCATTTGCGGGAAGGAAGGGTTTTAATTTTTTCTCAAAGAGTTCATCTGAATGTTTGCTCTTTTGGTTGCGGCACTGATGTGTTTCTGCATGTTTAGATTTCTGTCAAGTGTTAATCCCAGCGATTTCACTGAGTCGATAATATGAGGTTGGCAGTTCAGCGCTGTTAGTGGTTTAAGCCATTCTTGTATGATGGTTGATTGGTTGAGTGGAGCGATTAGGAGGAATTCAGTCTTGAGGGTGTTTAGTTTCAGGTGGTTTTCCGCCAACCAAGTCTGAGTTTTTTGTAGCGTTAGGTTGAGAGATTTGATGTCCTCCAGAGAAGTGATCTTTAAGTATAGTTGTGTATCGTCGTCTGCATAAATGTGATAGTGGATATTTGAGGAGCTGAGAATTTCGGTGAGGGGTTCCATGAGTAGGTTGAAAAGTGTAGGTGAGAGGGATGAGCCCTGCAGGACTCCTAATGTGACTGGGACGGCCATGGACAAGGATTGATTAACCTTGAATCTTTGGAATCTATTTTGGAGGAAAGAGGTAAACCAATTTAGTACTGAGCCTGATAAGCCCATTCTATATTTCAGGAGGTCTAGCAGATTGCCATGTTTGACGGTGTCAAAAGCCGAAGATAAGTCGAGTAGGATAAGCAGACAAGCTTCGTTTTGGTCTAGGATTTTTAGTGCGACATCTACTATGTGGGTCATGGCCGATTCAGTACTGTGCCCTGCACGAAAGCCGGATTGGTATTGGTTAAGCAGGTTGAAATGGTTTATTTATCTATTTATTTTGGGATTTTGTATAGCGCACAGCTACCCCCAACGGGGGTGTCCCGGCACTGAGACAGGCGGCAGAAAGAAGGTACACAGTGGAGGACTAAGGGCAGGTGAAGAGCCAGGTCTTTAAGGCACGTCGAAAGATGAGTTCTGACTCAGAGGACCGAAGGGAAAGTGGAAGTGTGTTCCAAAGTTTGGAGGTGATCACTGCAAAAGCTCTGCCACCCATTCTGAACCTGCGAAAGTGGGGGGTTGCAAGGAGACGGAGATGGTTGGATCTGAGGGTCCAGCTATGTTGATAGTGCTTAAGTCGCACTCTTAAGTAAGCTGGGCCATGTCCTTGGAAAGCCCTGAAAGCCAAGGTGAGAGCCTTGAATGCAATCCGTTTGGTCACCGGAAGCCAGTGGAGCTTACTTAGGTGGGGAGAGATCGGGTGGCGGAAAGGAATTTTACAGAGTATTCTGGCCGCCGCGTTTTGAACAATCTGTAGGTGCATAGTCAAGTAGGCAGGTGCTCCAAGATAAAGACTGTTAGCATAGTCAAGATGGGAGGTAATTAGAGCATGGACAATGGTCCGGCGAGACTCTAAGGGGAGGAAGTGGAGAAATTTACGAAGCATATATGGAGCTTCCCGAAACAGGAGGAGGACACCTGTCTAATTTGGGTTTTACACGACAGCTTGTTGCCGAACCGGAAACCAAGGTTCCTAGCCGAGTCCACAGGTATGGGAAGGGGGTTCATCTCTGGTGGCCACCAGAGTGAGGGGGCAGGGGAGATTTTTTGATTGAAGAAAAGCACCTCGGTTTTATTCGAGTTTAGCTTAAGGGTATTCAGTGCCATCCATGCCGAGATGTTGCTCAGGCAAAGTCTAAAGCTAGAGAATGCCGCCTCAGAGTGGTCATCAAAGGAAAATACCAGATGGGTATCATCGGCGTAGGAGATCACCCTCACCCCGCAAGATTCAACCAATGCCGCAAGGGGGGAGAGGTAGACATTGAAAAGGAGAAGACTCAAGGCAGAGCCTTGGGGGACCCCACATAGCAAGGGTTTTTCGTCGGAGACAAAAGGAGGGAGGGAAACTTGTTGGGTCCGGCTGCTCAAACAGGACCGAATCCAAGACAGGGGTGTGCCTTAAATCCCTAGATGGTTTAGTTTCTCTAGAAGGATAGAGTGGGAGACCGTATCGAATGCAGCGGACAGGTCAAGGAGCACTAGCATGGCTGCCTTGCCTGAATCCATGCATTCGCGGATGGTCTCTGAGACTTCAAGGAGAGCGGTCTCGGTACTGTAGCCGGATCTGAAGCCGGACTGAGAGTCATGGAAAAGGTTATGGGATTCCAAATGGCTGGAGAGTTGTTCCTGAACAAATTTTTCGAGGATTTTAGCTGGTGCGGGTAGAAGAGAAATTGGTCTGTAATGTTTATATACAGTGGGGTCGGCATCCGTTTTTTTTTTTAAATAGGCACTAAAAGGGCCTGTTTCCACAGTGAGGGGAAGGTACCAGAACCGAGGGAAGCATTCCAGATCTGGTTTAATGGAGTATTGATGAGAGGGGCTAAGGTATTGAAGAACTGAGCCGGACAGGGATCTTTAGGGGAGCCGGATTTGCACGTTAACAGTTTGTGGAGTGAGGTATCAAAAGAGATAGGACAGAAGGAGGTCATAACATCATTGCCGGCCAGGTTAGTGGTTAGGGCTATGGGGGATAGTGGAGGGGCAAACGTTGAGTAGATATCACAAATTTTGTCCTGAAAGAAATCTGATAGACTGTTACAGAGGTTCTAGGTAGGGGGGACTGCAATCGTTGTAGCGATAGGGTTGGTAAAATCTTTAACGATTTTGAAAAGAGTTTTAGCCGAATTACCTGCAGAGTGGATTTTATTAGTAAAATATTCTCTCATCGTAGAGCGTTTGAGTTTGTGGAAATTTTTGAGTGCAGCTCTATATATTAATTTAGCTGTGGGGTCATAGGATGACCGCCAGCTGCGTTCCAGTTTCTTACAGTGACTTTTCTCTGCCCGAAGTGCAGAAGTAAACCAAGGGGCTGATGGTTTTTTCCTACAGGAGTTGGTGGGTTTGAGGGGCGCGACCATGTCTAGAGTGGAGGTTAGCCAGCTATTAAAATTTATGGAGTCATGGTCAGGGTCACCTGTCAACTGGAGAGGGCAGGAAGAAAGTGCAGGGGACATGTTGTTAGTAGTGATTTTAAACCACTTCCTTCTGCTCTCCAGGTTATGGGGCAGACAAGAAGTTTGTGAAGGTATTAGCAAGCTGAAAGGGATTAGGAAATGATCAGACCAGGTAAGTGGTAGCGGGGGGCTGAGGTCAGATTGGGATTATTTGTGAAAATCATGTCTAATGTGTGCCCGGCCGAGTGCGTAGGGCCCTTGACCAGCTGGGTCAGATTTAGGCCATCCAAAGTTGCGACCAGTTGACGGGCCTTGGTGCAGTGGATGTCATCAATATGAACGTTGAAATCTCCTAGGATCGTGAAATGTGTATGTTTGAGCGAGAGATCAGCCACCGCATTATAAAGTTCAAGGAAGTGATTAGGAGGGGAGTTGGGGGGTCTGTAGATCAATATACTGGCTATCACAAGGTTCGGGGCCAATGTAATGCAAAAATACATGGCTTCTAAAAGCCCTACGTTAGGGAGTTTCCTGTACGAGATTTCCCAGCTTGAGCGAAAGACCAATGCTATTCCTCCTCCTGGTTTGTCTTTGGCCCTGTTGACCCCCACAATTCGATAGCCAGTTGGAATGGTTAGGGTGAGGTCAGGATTAGAATGGTCTTTGGTCCAGGTTTCGGTAAGGAACATCATGTCCCAGGAGTGAGTTTCCAGGGAAAGCCAGATGTCATTTGAATGACGGGGGAGGGATCTGCAGTTTATCAGGCAAGCTTTTATAGGGGGGGGAGTTGAATTCAGCTTCAGGGAGGTCAGGTGGGAGGGGGTTGCCGGGAGAGGGTGGACGGGATTAGCCATGAAAGTGTATTGACAGGTCCTACATTTGGGCGGGGAAAGGATTCCTTCATGGTCATGAATTGGCAAATACTCACATTTCCCAGTCCTCAGGGATAAGAGTTGAGCCCTGGACCAGAAAATGGTACCATCGGGAGAGCCACGAGCAGCATGGCTGGTGCTGGCTGCGGGAAGGGCGCAGATGGGCTTGCCTAAGGCGCGCCCGCTGCGAGCATCCGCTGCGCGTCAGGAATGGCATGTGGTTTTTATAAGCTGCAGCAGCTAGAATGCTGACCTGCAGGCCCCGCCTTCGTCTCTGGCCGGAAGAGGAACCAAAATGCCACCAGCTCCCTCCACGCAATCGGGCGAACCCATGGTGGACTGGGGAGCGGGCGGAAGGTGCCTGTTAGCTGGGGGAGACTCCTTGGGCAGGTAAGAGGTAAAGGGAGTGGTAAAGGGAATGGTTGATGTGGTTGCTCAGCTGGATGTGTACACATTTTTCTAAGAGTGTAGCCAAAGTTGGGATGTTGGAGATCGGGCGATAATTATTTAAGTCTGTGTGGTCTGCCGTTGGTTTCGTTAGGATGGGGGACACCTGCCTAGATTTAAGGTTTTCTGGAATGATTCCTTGAAGCAGAGAGGTATTGATAATCTTGGTCCATAGTGGCAGTAGCAGCGGTATGAAGTCTTTTAGGTAATTTGCGGGAAGAGGATCGATGAAGTGGTTGGAGGTGTTCAGAGAAGTGAGCGCTTTTAGTATTGCATCTTCACTGTAAGTTTTGAAGGAGGTCCATGCGGCATTATTTTTGAGTGCCAACTTAGGTGTGAATACGTTAGGGGTTGCTAGAGAGGGAGATGAAGTGTCCTTGTGGTTGTCAGTATGAGTTACTAAGGCCTTGAGAAGGTCCATCTTCATGTTTTCTGTCTTCTAGTGAAGAAGGAGGCAAATTCTTCGCAGCTGGGTAGCGTGCTTGGTCCTGCTTGGGGGGGGGTAAGGTAAGCCATTAGATTGTGTTTTGACTAGTTCAAATAGTTTTGGGGTTGATTCTTGGCTTGGTCTAACTGGTTCCTGAAAAGGTTTGCTTTTGATCGTCTGATCTTTCTATAGTAGGAGTTTCTGGTAGCTCTAAGCAGCTTAAGGTAGTCAGGGGTTGGTGATGATCTCCATCGTCGTTCAATACTGTCTTTCACATACCTAGTTACTCACCCATATACTACTGACACATCCACTCACTCACCCACACAGCCATACACACACTCACTCACCCATACAGCCCCTCACACACGCACTCACTAACCCATTCAGCCACTGACTCACCCACTCACTCATCCATACAGGCAGTCACACACCCCATCACCTACCCATACAGACACTGGGACATCCATACAGGTACTCAGACAACCAATCACTCACCCATACAGCCACTCAAGCACCGACTCACACACCCATACAGCCACTTAGACACCTACTGACATACTGATACAGAGATTCACACAACCAGTCACTCACCTATACATTCACTGAGATACCTGATCACTCACTTATACAGTCAGTCAAGCACCAACTGAATCATACATACAGGCACTCATACACCCACTGATTCACCAATACACCTTGGTGTATATATTTAACACTCATAAGCTTTTTTAAAACACTCACATTCACTGGATGATGTCATCAGTGAAGTCATCAGTGTTGTCATTTGAGATGTCATCAGTGATTTCATAAGTGATGTAATCAGTGATGTCACTGACCATGTCATGAGTGATGTAATATGCGAGGTCATAAGCAATCCATTGAGTGGGGCATGAGTTATAGTTAGGTCAGCTAACCATAACTGCTGAATTTCACTGGTTTTGTAAGAGTAAAACTTGAGCCTAACTATAACGTCCCTGTAACCTTTGTTTTTTTCAGTGAAAATATATATATATATGCATATATATATATGTTAGACCTGGCACCATTGGCGTGGGTCTCCCTTCCATTTTTTTGCTGTTCCCTCTTATGTTTTTGCTGGTTTTAGATGCTTTTGGGCACTGTGCCACTGCTGTTCAGTGCCACAGTGCAAGTGCTCCCTATGGTAAATTGATGTATGGATTAGTGACTCCATGATTGGCTTGTTTGGCTTACTGTCAGACCCTAGTACAGTGCACTGCGTGTGCCCAGGGCTTGTAAATCAAATGCTGCTGGTGGGCTTGCCGCACTAGTTGTGCCACCCACCGGAGCAGCTTGTAAAGTGTGTCTCAGGCCTGCCATTGCAGAGCCTGTGGGCAGTCTGGTACTGCCATGTTGACTGTGCAAGTGTACCCACTTGCCAGTCCCTAAACCTTCCCTTTTATACATATTAGTCACCCCTAAGGTAGGCCCAAGGGCAGGGTGCATTGTAGGTAAAAGGTAGGACATGCCCTGGTGTGTGTGGCATGTCCTAATAGTGAATTACAGCCATTTTCGTTTTTCACTATTGCAAGGCTACCTGTTCCCCATAGGCCAGAATGGGCAGTTAGATTATTACATTTTATAATCCTAACTGACTCAGGGAACTAGGTAGAAATTCGAGTTTAGTATGCCTGAACTCAGAATGATAAAATACATCTTTTAGTGAAGTTGGTTTTAACATTCTGTGTTTGAAAATACCATTTTTAGAAAGTAGGTATTTTCTTGCCTAACTATCCAAGCCTGCCTCTGCTAGGTTGTGTATTCCTTGTCTGGAGATTGAGTGACAGGGGCTGGGGGTGGCTACAGGAGACAGGGTGAGTCAGCGCAGGGCTGAATAGAAAGATCTGCATCCAGAGTGGAGGGAGGAGTTGCACCTGGGTCTGAATAGGGCTGTGCCTGCCTTCCACAATGCTGGCTCCACCTCCTGCCGGGCGGCTGAGCACTCTGCCCCACATTCTGAAAGGAAAGAAGGAGTCAGAAAAACAAAGTGCTCCAGGACTGACCAGAACTGGTTTTGGACTAGGCAGAGGCCTCTCTGCCTTCAGAGAACAAAGAGAAACTGTGTATAAAAAGGGGACCCAGACCCCTAGGAAATTAGATCACTTCTGGGAATCAAGACGAACCTTTGCTGAGGAGAAGAACCAGGAAGCTGAAGGAGGAGACTACCCCTGTGCTGTGTGTTTGGGGGTTGGCCTGCAGTGGTTGCTTCATTGCCAAAGAAAGGAGAAAAGGACTGAGTGTACTTTCTATCAACTTGAAGAAGAATCTCCAAGGGCTTGAACTAGAACTTGCCTCCTGCCTGAAGTCTCAGGGATACAAGACTTCACCAACCAGCTCCCCCCTGAATTCCCTTGCTGGGAATTGAAGTGCCTGCTGCTGTGCTGGGCCTTCTGAGAGACTGCGTGTCGCTGGGAGCTGGAAGCGCGACGCAACAACGAGAAGCGTGTCACCGCTGCAGCCGCTGTCATCGCATCGCCGACGAAGCGAGACGCTGCTGCCGCTGTCATCATCGCATCGCCGAAGCGCGGCGCATCGCCGGAGAAGCGGGACGCTGCCACGAAGGACATCGTCGCATCACCGGAGAAGCGCGTCGCAGGGCCTGTCGCGGCTCCCAAGATCATCGAGTCGCCGCACGGCCGTCGGGCGTGCACGCATCGCACCAAAGTTGTCGCATCGCAGCCAAGACGCCATTTTTATCACATTGCACCGGAGAAGAGTATCGCATTGAGGTGCCATCTGTTGCATTGCACCGGAGAGCAGTAAGAAACCGACGCATCAACTCCCCGCACAGTAAGGAAGCGAGCATCAACTCCCCTGCGCAGCAGTAAGGAACCGACGCATCCACTCCCCTGAGTGTATGGAACCGACGCATCACCTTCCCTGCGACCCTTTTGTTTTCTTTGCGTTACGCATTCAAGGTACATTGAGAGTAAAGTGTTGCATCTACAACTTGAGAGAACTGAACTATTTTATAACATTCTAAAGTCTATTTTTGAGTACAGTATTGTGAATTTTTGTCGTTTGGTCTTGTGTTAAGTCTATATAAAAATACTATTTTTATAATACAACCTGTGTGGTGTCCATCTGTAGTGTTGTCACTATATTACTGTATGTGTTCACAAATGCTTTACACACTGCCTCTGAGATAAGCCTGCCTGCCCGTGCCAAGCTACCAAGGGGGTGAGCAGGGGTTATTTTAGGAGTGTAGCCCCTTACCCTGACTAGACGCAAGGGTCCCTATTTGTCACAGGTACCTACCCATGCCAACTAGAGACCCCCAAATCTAACATTGGTGGTCAGCGGTGAGGATTTGGACTTGCATTTGTGATTCATATACAGTGATTGGTGTACACTACTAGTGAGTGCAGACCATAACGCAACCACATACTTTTTGAGAATTTTTCTCCTTGGAACTTCTTTTCTATTTTTGATTCTTGAGAACTGCCAGTCTTTTTGCTACCATGAGCAAGACAGCATCCATAGTATCTGTAGACATTGTTTTGGAAGAAGAGAGAATTGATACTTACACTGTGCCTTATCTCAAAGCTTTGTGCAAGAAATTTAAAATCTCTGTGAAAGGCCTCACCAGGAAAGAGGAATACCAAAAGGTGCTGAGGGCCTTGGTAGAATCTAGGAATGCCAGTGAGCATCCCGAGGAGCCAGTAATGGAGGCAGAGGATTTAAATAAGCACCTTGAGGGGCCAGTGGGCCCAACTGGAGGGAAAGCACCTTCAGGGGTGGGCAGCAGTGTTTCTTCCAAAGGGTTGTCCCCAGGAGAGCTGGAGGACAGAGCAAGGGAGAGGATGCATAAATTGGAGCTAGCTAGGCTCAAAATGGATGGTCAGAAAGACATAGAGAGCAAGAAAATAGAGCTTGGGATGGAGTTAGAAATGAAGAAGTTAGCCTTAGAGGAAAAGAGAATGCATTTGGAGCATGAGAGAGGATTGAGGGAATTGGAACTCAAGGCCAAGAAGTTAGAGGTTCCTCCCTCTGGTGGCAGCACACCGCCAGTGAATGTAGAAGCAAGAACCTACATTCCCAAAGATGTAGTTAAAGATTTCCACAAGAATGAGGATATTGGTCAGTGGTTCAGGGCTTATGAAGCTGCAATGTTGGCCCACCGGGTCCCTGAGAAGGATTGGGGAGCGGGGTTGTGGGGCCGCTTTGTTAGTGATGGGAGGGACACTTTGTTGGATTTGCCTACAGAGGAGCAAATGTCCTATACCCACATGAAGGGAGCCCTAATGTCCAGATTTGGTTTGACCCCAGAGCTATATAGACAAAGGTTTAGAAATTGCAGAAAACTGGAGTCTACCACTTGGGTGGAATATGTGTCTTTCTTTTGCAGAGCATTGGATGGTCGGGTGAAGGGTAGCAAAGTGGATAATTTTGAGGCGCTCTATGATTTGCTTGCATGGGAGCACTTGTCAAATAACTGTTTTCCAGAGCTACGCCAGCATCTTATTGATAGCAAGCTGACTAACCCTAGGAAGCTTGCTGAGGAGGCGGACCGCTGGGTGAGCACCCGGGTCCAGAAGGGTCATGTGGGAGACTTCGCCAAAGGTGGGCAGGGTCCCCAGCAGAAGGGTGGGGGGACAAGGGTAAACAGAGGGAGTTCCAGAAAGGGCCCCAAAGTAATCCCCAAGGGAACCAAGGGAAAGGTTCCCAGCCTCCCCCTGAGAAGAAGGCAGTGGCCCCAACAGATAAGCCTGTTCACAAGGGGCCCAAGACCTGTTTTAAGTGTGGTCTAGTAGGCCACTGTTCTTATGATGCTAGATGTCCCTTGTATGGGAAGACAGCACCCACTGGTGCACCACCCCGGCAGTTGGCTAGTGTAGCCCTGGGGAGGAGATGGGTGCCCAAGGTGGGTTGGGTCCCACAGAGATGTCCCTTGTCTCTTTAGGAGACTGTGAGGTGGTCCCCAGGACCCAACTGCCTGATAACACTAAAAAATACAGGCAGTGGGTGACCATCAATGGCAAGAGGGTGGAAGCTCTTAGAGACACCGGAGCCAGTGTGACAGCTGTCAGTTGTCGGTTGGTGTCTGAAGAGCAGGTAGTCCCAAATGCATTTTTCCCAGTTGTTGCCGCTGACAACACAGAGAGCCACTGCAAGGTGGCACAGGTTCCCTTTGAGTGGGGGGGGTCTCAGGGACTCTTCAAGTAGCTGTGAGGCCAGCCATGCCTGTTGAATGTCTGTTAGGTAACGATTTGGAGAGCTCCCCTTGGGCTAAGGTGGAGCGGAGAGCTCATTTGGAGATGTTGGGTTTGCCTGAGTGGGCCTGCGTGACCACTCGTTCTATGGCAGCCAGTAAGGGTGTTCAAGAGGACCTGGAGCCTGAGAAAATGGCCCAGGTGCCTGCCTTAAAGAGAAGAGGTAGGGGGCCCGGGAAACCGGCCCCTGAGGTTCCCACGGCCCAGGAGGAGGCGGACCCTGAGGGGGATGCCCTGGAGCCTACCGGGGAAGAGATTGCTGAACTGGGAGACCTGCCTGAGCTGACCCATTGGCAGCAGGAAGGAGGTCCCTCCAGGGAAGAGTTCTGTGAGGAGCAGAACAAGTGCCCGTCTCTTGTGGGTTTGCGGCAGCAGGCTGCAAACCAGGCAGCAGGTGATCAGTCTGGATCACATTGGATCTACTGGGAGAATGGTCTCCTGTATAGTGAGCCTAAGGTTGCTGAGCCTGGGTCAGCCCGTGTGCTGGTGGTACCCCAGCGCTTCAGAGCCTTCCTACTGGGGCTGGCTCATGATGTGCCTTTAGCAGGACATTTGGGGCAGGACAAGACCTTTGAAAGGCTTGTCACCCATTTTTATTGGCCCCAAATGCGCAAGAGTTCAGACACTCATTGCAGGACCTGTCAGACTTGCCAGGCAAGTGGAAAGAGTGGGAGGAAGCGCAAGGCTCCTCTCCAGCCATTCCCTGTGGTCAGCACCCCCTTTGAAAGGGTGGGCATTGACATTGTGGGGCCTCTGGATCCCAAGACAGCCATGGGTAACAGGTTCATCCTGGTCTTGGTGGACCATGCCACCCGGTACCCGGAAGCCATCCCTCTCAGGACAGTGACGGCCCCCGTGGTGGGACGTGCACTGATGGGGATTTTCTCCCGCGTGGGGTTTCCCAGAGAGGTGGTGTCAGACCGAGGTACCAACTTCATTTCCAAGTATATGAAGTCCCTGTGGCAGGAGTGTGGTGTAACCTACAAGTTCACCACTCCTTACCACCCCCAAGGTAATGGGCTGGTTGAGAGATTCAACCGGACCCTCAAAGGCATGATTATGGGTCTTGAGGAACCCATGAGGCGTAAGTGGGACGTCCTCTTACCATGCCTTCTCTTTGCTTACCGTGAGGTGCCACAGAAATCTCTAGGGTTCAGTCCCTTTGAGCTTCTCTATGGACACCCAGTGAGAGGACCTTTGAGTTTGGTCAAGGAAGGCTGGGAGCAATCTCCCAGGAAACCTCCCCAGGATGTATATAGCTACATGCTGGCCTTTAGGAACCAAACTAGGCGATTCAGAAAACTCGCTGAGGCGAATCTGGAAGCCAGCCAGGAGGAGATGAAGCGGTGGTACGACCAGAATGCCACTCTGGTTGAGCTTCAGCCTGGTCAGAAAGTGTGGGTCATGGCCCCAGTAGAGCCCTGTGCGCTCCAGGATAAGTGGACCGGACCATTTGAGGTGGTGGAGCGCAAGAGTCCGGTTACCTACTTGGTGGACTTGCGGTCTCCCAGGAACCCCTTGCGGGTCCTGCATGTCAACCGCCTGAAGCCCCACTTAGAGAGGTCCGAAGTGGGCATGCTCCTAGCAACAGATGCTGGAATGGAGGAGGAGACTGAACCTCTTCCTGACCTTCTGTCTGCAACAGAGCAAGATGGGTCAGTGGATGGAGTGAACCTCTCTTCCACCCTGACCCCTGAGCAGCAGAATGACTGTCACCAGTTGCTGGGACAGTTTTCTGACCTGTTCTCCCTGATTCCCAGTGTCACTGATTGGTGCGTCCATGATGTAGACACTGGGGACAGTCCTCCTGTCAAGCACAAAACTTACAGGGTGACTGACAGGGTGAGAGCTTGCATCAAGGAGGAGGTCTCCAAGATGCTTGCGTTGGGGGTGATTGAGTCCTCTAACAGTCCTTGGGCCAGCCCAGTGGTCTTGGTCCCAAAGGCTGCCGCACCGGGTGTCTCACCAGAACTGCGGTTCTGTGTGGACTACCGAGGGCTCAATCCAGTCACCAGGACTGACGCACAACCCATCCACAGAGCTGATGAGCTCATTGATCGGTTAGGGGCTGCCCGGTACCTCAGCACGTTTGACTTAACGTCTGGGTACTGGCAGATCGCCTTGACTGATGGGGCAAGGGAGAGGTCAGCATTCTCCACACCAGATGGGCACTACCAATTCCGGGTTATGCCCTTTGGGATGAAGAATGCCCCTGCCACCTTTCAGAGGTTGGTCAACCAGGTGTTGGCTGGACTGGAAGAGTTCAGTGCCGCCTACCTGGATGACATTGCAGTGTTCAGCGCCAGTTGGGAAGAACATCTGCGCCACCTCTGGGAAGTGTTGATGGCGCTGCGGAGAGCAGGCCTCACGATCAAGGCGAGTAAGTGCCAGATCGGGCAGGGTTCCGTGGTGTACTTGGGACACCAGGTTGGGAGCGGCCAGGTGGCGCCCCTACAGCCCAAGATTGAGACCATCCTGACTTGGGAACCCCCCAAGACCCAGACAGAGGTGAGAGCCTTTTTAGGACTCACCGGGTATTACAGGACGTTTGTCAAGGGGTATGGCAGCATTGTTGCACCCTTGACAGAGCTGACTTCCAGGAAGCAGCCCAAGAGAGTGATTTGGACTGACACCTGTCAGAGAGCTTTTGATGCCCTGAAGACTGCCATGTGCACGGCGCACGTGCTCCTGGCACCCAACTTCTCAAAAGAGTTTATTGTGCAAACAGACGCTTCAGAGCATGGTGTGGGGGCTGTTCTATCACAGATTAATGAGGAGGGCCTAGACCAACCTGTAGCCTTCATCAGTAGGAGGTTACTTCCACGGGAACAGAGGTGGAGTGCAATTGAGCGTGAGGCATTTGCTGTGGTCTGGGCACTGAAGAAGTTGAGACCATACTTGTTTGGGACTCACTTCCGGGTTCAGACAGACCACAGGCCCCTCAGATGGCTGATGCAGATGAGGGGTGAGAATCCAAAGCTGTTGAGGTGGTCCATAGCCCTACAGGGGATGGACTTTACGGTGGAACACCGCCCTGGTACAGAACACGCCAATGCTGATGGTCTGTCCAGATTTTTCCGCCTTAGTGATGAGAACTCCCCGGAGGTAGGGTAGTTCTCCCCACATTTCAGCTGGAGGGAACACGTGTTAGACCTGGCACCATTGGCGTGGGTCTCCCTTCCATTTTTTTGCTGTTGCCTCTTATGTTTTTGCTTGTTTTAGATGCTTTTGGGCACTGTGCCACTGCTGTTCAGTGCCACAGTGCAAGTGCTCCCTATGGTAAATTGATGTATGGATTAGTGACTCCATGATTGGCTTGTTTGGCTTACTGTCAGACCCTAGTACAGTGCACTGCGTGTGCCCAGGGCTTGTAAATCAAATGCTGCTGGTGGGCTTGCCGCACTGGTTGTGCCACCCACCGGAGCAGCTTGTAAAGTGTGTCTCAGGCCTGCCATTGCAGAGCCTGTGGGCAGTCTGGTACTGCCATGTTGACTGGGCAAGTGTACCCACTTGCCAGTCCCTAAACCTTCCCTTTTATACATATTAGTCACCCCTAAGGTAGGCCCAAGGGCAGGGTGCATTGTAGGTAAAAGGTAGGACATGCCCTGGTGTGTGTGGCATGTCCTAATAGTGAATTACAGCCATTTTCGTTTTCACTATTGCAAGGCTACCTGTTCCCCATAGGCCAGAATGGGCAGTTAGATTATTACATCTTATAATCCTAACTGACTCAGGGAACTAGGTAGAAATTCGAGTTTAGTATGCCTGAACTCAGAATGATAAAATACATCTTTTAGTGAAGTTGGTTTTAACATTCTGTGTTTGAAAATACCACTTTTAGAAAGTAGGTATTTTCTTGCCTAACTATCCAAGCGTGCCTCTGATAGGTTGTGTATTCCTTGTCTGGAGATTGAGTGACGGGCTGGGGGTGGCTACAGGAGACAGGGTGAGTCAGCGCAGGGCTGAATAGAAAGATCTGCATCCAGAGTGGAGGGAGAAGTTGCACCTGGGTCTGAATAGGGCTGTGCCTGCCTTCCACAATGCTGGCTCCACCTCCTGCCGGGCGGCTGAGCACTCTGCCCCCCATTCTGAAAGGAAAGAAGGAGTCAGAAAAACAAAGTGCTCCAGGACTGACCAGAACTGGTTTTGGACTAGGCAGAGGCCTCTCTGCCTTCAGAGAACAAAGAGAAACTGTGTATAAAAAGGGGACCCAGACCCCTAGGAAATTAGATCACTTCTGGGAATCAAGACGAACCTTTGCTGAGGAGAAGAACCAGGAAGCTGAAGGAGGAGACTACCCCTGTGCTGTGTGTTTGGGGGTTGGCCTGCAGTGGTTGCTTCATTGCCAAAGAAAGGAGAAAAGGACTGAGTGTACTTTCTATCAACTTGAAGAAGAATCTCCAAGGGCTTGAACTAGAGCTTGCCTCCTGCCTGAAGTCTCAGGGATACAAGACTTCACCAACCAGCTCCCCCCTGAATTCCCTTGCTGGGAATTGAAGTGCCTGCTGCTGTGCTGGGCCTTCTGAGAGACTGCGTGTCGCTGGGAGCTGGAAGCGCGACGCAACAACGAGAAGCGTGTCGCCGCTGCAGCCGCTGTCATCGCATCGCCAAGGAAGCGAGATGCCGCTGCCGCTGTCATCATCGCATCACCGAAGCGCGGCGCATCGCCGGAGAAGCGGGACGCTGCCACGAAGGACATCGTCGCATCACCGGAGAAGCGCGTCGCAGGGCCTGTCGCGGCTCCCAAGTTCAACGAGTCGCCGCACGGCCGTCGGGCGTGCACGCATCGCACCAACGTTGTCGCATCGCAGCCAAGACGCCATTTTTATCGCATCGCACCGGAGAAGAGTATCGCATCGAGGTGCCATCTGTCGCATCGCACCGGAGAGCAGTAAGAAACCGACGCATCAACTCCCCGCACAGTAAGGAAGCGAGCATCAACTCCCCTGCGCAGCAGTAAGGAACCGACGCATCCACTCCCCTGAGTGTACGTAACCGACGCATCACCTTCCCTGCGACCCTTTTGTTTTCTTTGCGTTACGCATTCAAGGTACATTGAGAGTAAAGTGTTGCATCTACAACTTGAGAGAACTGAACTATTTTATAACATTCTAAAGTCTTTTTTTGAGTACAGTATTGTGAATTTTTGTCGTTTGGTCTTGTGTTAAATCTATATAAAAATACTATTTTTATAATACAACCTGTGTGGTGTCCATCTGTAGTGTTGTTACTATATTACTGTATGTGTTCACAAATGCTTTACACACTGCCTCTGAGATAAGCCTGCCTGCTCGTGCCAAGCTACCAAGGGGGTGAGCAGGGGTTATTTTAGGAGTGTAGCCCCTTACTCTGACTAGATGCAAGGGTCCCTATTTGTCACAGGTACCTACCTATGCCAACTAGAGACCCCCAAATCTAACAATATACATATATATATATGTGTTTGTCTATATATATACGCATATATATATATATATATTCACTGGAAAAAAAACAAAGATTACAGGGACATTTCAGTTGGGCTTGGCATCAGTGATATCACTGACCATGTCATGAGTGATGTAATATGTGAGGTCATAAGCAGAGCATTGCAGGAGCGTAAGTTATACTTAGCTCAGGTATCTATAACTGCTGAAGTTCAATGGTTTTGTACGAGTGAACTCTGAGCCTAACTATAATGTCCCTGTAACCTTTGGATTTTTCAGTTAATTTCTAAGGTTTTTAATTCTATTTCTTAGCTATAACGTCCCTGTAATCTCTGTTTTTTTTCAGTGAATGTCTACAGTTTTTAAAATTCTATTTCCTAACTATAACATCCCTGTAACCTTTGTTTTTTTCAGTGAATATATATATATATTTATTTCCTCATTCGCGCTAGCCAAATCCAACACTAGACCACTTCTCAGTGAGATTTCTCAACGCGGGCGGTCGCTGATGGTCATTATGGCTCACGTTGAGAAACCTTCCATTTGCTTGTGTAGAATTCTACTCGAGCGGCAGAAAGAAGCAGTGCCCTCTTGCGATGCGCGTGATACCATTCGTGCTGATTTTACAGCACGGGACAAACACCCAGTGCTAAAAATCAGTGTGAACAGTGTGAGGTAACGCACTCCGCCGCTCCACGTAGCGTGGCAGAGTTTTTTTTGTCACTTCGTGGAGTTCCACGTACTGCACCCTGGCCTAATGTAAACAGACATATTTCAAGGATTGTTTGAAGAAAATCATCTGAAAGTGCATCTATTACGGTACTCTGATATAAAGTGCACAGTGTATACATGTGAACAACCTGTTTCAATGTATATTCACAATGTATATTCCAGTATCCTGGATCTAAAGTGCAAAATATATGCATGTGAACATGTAAACAGATATATTTCACTGGTATTTAAAAAAAAGCAATCTTAAAGTGCAAACGCATATATATATCCATTCCTAATATATATTCACAGTACTGCAGGTCTAAAATGCATAATTCATACATGTAAACAGGTTTATTTCAAGGATTACTTAAAGAAAATCATCTTAAAGTGCAATTATGCATCTATTACAGTACTTCTATATCAAGTGCGCAACGTATACACTTGAGCAACCTATTTCAATGTATATTCAGAGTACCCTGGTCTAAAGTGCAGAATATATGCATGTAAACAGATGTACTTCACTGATATTTAAAAGAAGATCATCAAGTGCAATATATCCTTTCCTAATGCCCCTGATCTACAAAGTGTGTTGCATATGTGCAAGCCAATAGAGATGCCTATGGCTAGTTGTATTCTACTCATTCCATGAGTGTTAAAGGGGCATGTGCTAGTATCCCATGTTCTAAGGGTATGTATTGTCATCATATACTTCTCCAAGAGTCTCAAGTCAAATTGTCATGTACCATCAACTCATCTATTAAGGGTATGTTCTACCATCATATCTCTTAGATAAAAACACAATTAAACCTGATACTTCTCTAAAATACAGGCAATGCAAGTTTCAAAATTTCATTTCATAGATCCTACGCATCCCAGTCTTCACAAATGAACATGTAACTCTGCATCTGAATTATGGTCCCATGGAGTCTCTGTGCCCAGTGTCACTATCAGTCGTGACTCCTCTCTCTGCAGCTCCTTTTCTCTATCTCCGCCTCTCGGGTGGGCCCTGACATGTTTGATCCCATAATATCTAAAGTTTGTATGGTACTGTTTGAAGTGAGAGGTCATGGGGTAACTTGTCACAATTCGGGATCGCCCGCTAATTTTTAGCTTATTGATGGTGCTCCCCACATATAGCTTGTGACATCCACATTTTAGTACACATACTACATATATATATATATATATATATACATATATATGTAGTGTATGTACTGAAATGCGGAAATGTATATATATATTGTTTTATATATTATTATATGAATATGTGTGCTTTCTCACACCCACTAAGCCATGTAACCTATCTGACTCACATATTAAATAACACCATGGAGCTTAGAGATTTTTTCTAATTGATCAGGGGCCATATGTACAGAATTTAGGGATTGCGAATTCCTAATTGCGACTTTTTGCAAATAGCAATTAGGAAATCACAATGTCTAACATACAAAAATGTAAAGTTGGAAACAGCGATTCATGATGGGGATGCAATAGACCTGAGAAGAAAGCGTCACCTGTGTAGGGAACGTCCCCCTGGGCACAGGCTAATAACCACCCGATGTGTGGATGTGAAAAAGCTGTCTGAATATTAGTGTCAAACAATGGATAAATCCAAAATATGAAATTGAAATAAATTCTTTTTAATATGTTTGGGTCATTGATATTTCATGAATCATATCGATCCCATCAATAGTAGAAATATCATCAAAGCTTCTAAATGAACATTTCAAAATCCCGATGCATTTCGGGCTGTCAAAGCCCTTCGTCAGGGGAAAATGATCTAGAAAATAATCAGCAAAGAATACAATAAAAACAGACGGTCCGTCCAGCCAGAATATGCTATGCATGATACATGAGCAAATATCAAACAACAGAATATGATACTAATGTCGGGTGATGCGATTGTGGGTGATAAAGTTATGCGTGATGAAATAATAAGGAGTGAGGTGACGTGAATCAAACCGAGTCTAAGACTGAACCATGTCAAACATCCAAATGTGAAATAACAACGCGTGCGTGCAAAGCGTGTAAGTGAAAAGCGAACCTGAAACATACTGCGAAGATACAAAGTATAAAACGAAAACGTGAAAGATACCCAAGGTGAAGGAGCTTAAGAGAGCGTCTCGTGAGTTAAAAAAAAATATATATAGAGCCCAGTGCATAGAAGTTGCAACCAATGTCGATAACAAAGTAACATCACGAGTGATCGAAAATCGGACAAATAGGGTGCTCACCCGAAACCAGAGTGGAACGGAGAAAACACTCACCGGTGCTCCTAGAAGCTACCGCGTCTGAACGCACTGATCAAAAAATGTGAGAGCGGCCATGCAACGTGTATGTTATATCAATAAAGAACAGACTCACAAACGAACCAGTGTGTGATGAAAGTGTAGCAGCCATCTTGGAACGTCCAAAAGGACGTGTACTACAGTACAGATACTCGGGTCTGTAGAAGTTGTTAACGTACTCATGCAGTGAAAAAAAGAGATTGCATGTGAGACAATCTGACCAAGATGAAAAATAAGATAAGGAATAAGTGCAAGCTAAAAACAGTGATGAAGTGTGGAAGGCAGGGATCAGGATGGAGAGTGGGGCAACCAATGTGAATACAGTATAACCACCATCAACCTAAAATAAATATAGAAACAAAAAAGAAAGTGATATAATGGGTTGAAGAAACTCCAAATGTGCCAAACACATAAACAGAGGGAAAGATGTGAAGAGAAATTAAATGAAGTAACCAGGAGAAATTAGTAAGACAATTAGAATCCAAAGAGACCAGGGAGTTAGAGATAGCACGAAAACTCCATTCTGTCATTTAAACCAAAAGGTTTAGAAGAGTTCAAAGCCTTGATCCAATAGTTCTCTCTCTGTAGTAGGTAGGTATTGTTGTTTCTGCCTTCAACCTTCTCCACGATTTCCAGGATGAGGAATTTTAATTGGTTGATGTTATGATTGTTGTCAGTGAAGTGGGTAGCGACTGTAGACTTGATGTTTTTGGTTCTGATGTTGCTTTTATGCTCATGAAGTCTAGTCTTGATTTTTCTTTCAGTCTTACCCACGTACGGCAACCCGCATGGACATTTGAGCAAATATACCACGTTGGTGGTGTCACATGTGGCTGTGACTTTGAGGTTAATACGTGTACCTTTCATGGGGTGGGTCGTCCATGTGCCTCTAATAACGTTGTTGCAATTGCTACAGTTTAGACAGGGTAAAGTGCCCTTGTAGGTGGGGGTGGAAATATTCTTTGAAGGTTGTGTTAATAGATCCTTCAAGTTTTTTCCTCGAGTATAAGCAAATATTGGTTTGTTACAAAACAAACCCTTGAAGTCAGGTTCCATAGCAAGGATGGGCCAATGTTTGTTGATGACGTTTTTGTAACGTTGACTCATGGTCGAAAATTTGGATACCACTACCATGCGGTTCTGGCTTGGTTTGCTTGTTTTGGCTAACAATTCAAATCGGGTTTTTGATGCACAGCGTGTCTTGGCTTGTGCTAGAATCTTGGGAGGATAACCCCTATCAGAAAATCTATTAAGCATACTATCAATCTGTTTCGAGCATGTTTCAGGTTGTGAAACAATGCGCTTGACTCTCAACAATTGCGAATAGGGTAAATGGTTTTTCAGGGGTTGTTGATGGAAACTGGTGAAATGCAACAGATTATTCCTATCTGTGTTTTTGCGAAATATGTCTGTCTCAAGACTGTTAGCAGTTTTCTTGATGAGCACGTCCAAGAATGCCATGGACTCTTGGTTGATTTCAAAGGTGAACTGAATGCGTTCATTGATGTGATTCAACTCATCTACGGCAATTAACAAATCTTGTTGTGATCCATGCCATAACACAAAAATGTCATCAATATATCGTAAGAAGACTCTCGCATGTTCAATCCATGTGTTCTTGTTCAAGATGTGTTCTTCTTCGAATTGTTGCATGAAGATATTTGCGTACGCCGGAGCGGCGCAATTGCCCATTGAAGTGCCCGATAATTGTAAAAACCATTGCTCATCCCATTTGAAATAGCTTTGATATAGCGTGAAGTTAAGAAGTTCCATCAGGAACAGTTGTAGGTTGAAATCTAAATCTGAATTGAGGAGCGCTTTTTCTATGGCCGCTAAGCCCAAGTCATGTGGTATTGAAGTATACAATGATTTGACATCGATAGTACACAACCAGAGTTCTTCATCCTCTTGAATTTGAATTTGACTCAATCTGGAAATAAAGTCGGTGGTGTCTCTGATATATGTTCGCATGTTGAGAACAAAAGGTTGGAGGTGTCTATCAAGAAACTTGCCTACGGGTTCATGTAAACTGCCTCTGGTTGTCACAATAGGTCTGAAGGGAGGTTGTTGTAAGCTCTTATGTACCTTTGGTAACATATATAAAGTAGGTGATTTAGGATCCAATTGTAAGAGATATCTCTCAACTTTGGCAGTGATGACGCCGTTGTCTACGGCCTGTTGGAGAAGAGCTTTTAGAATTTGTGTGAATTCTTTGGTTGGATTGTAATCCAATAAAGCATAAGTATTTTTATCTAGTACATGATTGAGTACCTGTTGGTTGTAAAAGCTGGTGTCCATTAACACAAGAGCGCCTCCTTTATCTGCATTTTGAAAAGTGATGGTAGTATTTTGAGCTAAGTTTTGTAGTGTTGTCTTTTCTTTCATGGTCATGTTGTGACTCTTGGATTTTCTCTGGAAATTGAAGGACTGTAATTCATGTTTAACTAATGCTTCAAACGTGTCAAAACTTTTGTGGCTAACAGGAGCCATATACGTGCTTTTTGTTCGCAAACCTTTTAGAAGAGAATCCTCTTCCGGAACTTGTTGTGTTAGAATATTGTCAAAAAAGTTCCTTAAACGTAAATTGCGCATCAGGCGGAAGAGACTGATTTCAAGTTCCAGTGCATTAGTATGATTCGTAAGAACAAAGGATGAACCTTTTTGTAAAGTCTTTTCTTCAAATGGACTCAGAGGATATGAGGAAATGTTGATCACAAGGTTGTTAGAATCTAAGTTTTCTTCCCCTTCCCTCTCCTCCCGGTGGTTGGAGGAACTTTCGGGTCTGAGTTGTCTTTTTTTTTTTCTTTGGGACCTCCTGGGTCGTCTTTGTCCTGTGTACCTTCCCCTAAAAAAGGAACATTGGAAACTTGAGGAATATCAGTACTCGTAGAGGTTGACGGGGCGGTTGGACGTGTTGGTCTTGTTCTAGTATCACTATCCGATGAGGAAGTTTCAGTCTCGGTGTTTTGAGTTTGTGGTCGATTTTGTCTGCGTTTCGCATACACTTCTGCCCACGAATAGACTTCTCCAAGTTTGTAATCTATTGTGTCTCTCTTGTATTTGCGTATTTTTCTTTCATTTATTTCCTGAGTATATTTGTTAAGTTGGATGTTGATATCTTCAAGAATTTTGGTGAGATCATGTGATTCCAACATGCTTGTAAGTTCCGTTTTAATCTGGGTGATGTCTTTAGACAGATCTTCAAGAGTTTTGGATAGTTCTTCAATAATCAATAATATTAGATCGAGAGAGCATTTATTTAAAATGGCGTACCATCTTTCAATGAATCTAGGGCTGTTCTTGCACAGAAGGGGTTTCAATGGAATCCGTAGCCCCCGTGGAATTCTCTGGACGCGATGATATTTAATTAGCGTGCTTGCATGCAGTCTTTGATTAATTTCCCGCTTGGTCAAGTATAACAGTTGTCTGATAGTACTTTCTTTGTTTCTAGTGCTGGAAGGTAAGGTTGTTTCTTCTTGTATCAGAGCATAAATTTTGGAAACGTCCTCCTCGGCAAATGCAAAAGTGTCGGCTCTGAGTTCAGTCATGTTGGCAATATCCTCGTATGCCATGTTTACGAAATTGTGATGGGTGCTGCAATTCAGAGAACAGAAAGGGTATGACAAGGAGTAAAGGACTGTGCACACCAAGGTATACTTTTCGACGGTTGTAGCGTGCTCCTGGGGTATCACCCTCTGGTCAAGGGGTGTGAAGACAATGAGAAGAAAGCGTCACCTGTGTAGGGAACGTCCCCCTGGGCACAGGCTAATAACCACACGATGTGTGGATGTGAAAAAGCTGTCTGAATATTAGTGTCAAACAATGGATAAATCCAAAATATGAAATTGAAATAAATTCTTTTTAATATGTTTGGGTCATTGATATTTCATGAATCATATCGATCCCATCAATAGTAGAAATTTCATCAAAGCTTCTAAATGAACATTTCAAAATCCCGATGCATTTTGGGCTGTCAAAGCCCTTCATCAGGGGCAAATGATCTAGAAAATAATCAGCAAAGAATACAATAAAAACAGACGGTCCGTCCAGCCAGAATATGCTATGCATGATACATGAGCAAATATCAAACAACAGAATATGATACTAATGTCGGGTGATGCGATTGTGGGTGATAAAGTTATGCGTGATGAAATAATAAGGAGTGAGGTGACGTAAATCAAACCGAGTCTAAGACTGAACCATGTCAAACATCCAAATGTGAAATAACAACGCGTGCGTGCAAAGCGTGTAAGTGAAAAGCGAACCTGAAACATACTGCGAAGATACAAAGTATAAAACGAAAACGTGAAAGATACCCAAGGTGAAGGAGCTTAAGAGAGCGTCTCGTGAGTTAAAAAAATATATATAGAGCCCAGTGCATAGAAGTTGCAACCAATGTCGATAACAAAGTAACATCACGAGTGATCGAAAATCGGACAAATAGGGTGCTCACCCGAAACCAGAGTGGAACGGAGAAAACACTCACCGGTGCTCCTAGAAGCTACCGCGTCTGAACGCGCTGATCAAAAAATGTGAGAGCGGCCATGCAACGTGTATGTTATATCAATAAAGAACAGACTCACAAACGAGCCAGTGTGTGATGAAAGTGTAGCGGCCATCTTGGAACGTCCAAAAGGACGTGTACTACAGTACAGATACTCGGGTCTGTAGAAGTTGTTAACGTACTCATGCAGTGAAAAAAAGAGATTGCATGTGAGACAATCTGACCAAGATGAAAAATAAGATAAGGAATAAGTGCAAGCTAAAAACAGTGATGAAGTGTGGAAGGCAGGGATCAGGATGGAGAGTGGGGCAACCAATGTGAATACAGTATAACCAACATCAACCTAAAATAAATATAGAAACAAGAAAGAAAGTGATATAATGGGTTGAAGAAACTCCAAATGTGCCAAACACATAAACAGAGGGAAAGATGTGAAGAGAAATTAAATGAAGTAACCAGGTGAAATGAGTAAGACAATTAGAATCCAAAGAGACCAGGGAGTTAGAGATAGCCCGAAAACTCCATTCTGTCATTTAAACCAAAAGGTTTAGAAGAGTTCAAAGCCTTGATCCAATAGTTCTCTCTCTGTAGTAGGTAGGTATTGTTGTTTCTGCCTTCAACCTTCTCCACGATTTCCAGGATGAGGAATTTTAATTGGCTGATGTTATGATTGTTGTCAGTGAAGTGGGTAGCGACTGTAGACTTGATGTTTTTGGTTCTGATGTTGCTTTTATGCTCATGAAGTCTAGTCTTGATTTTTCTTTCAGTCTTACCCACGTACGGCAACCCGCATGGGCATTTGAGCAAATATACCACGTTGGTGGTGTCACATGTGGCTGTGACTTTGAGGTTAATACGTGTACCTTTCATGGGGTGGGTCGTCCATGTGCCTCTAATAACGTTGTTGCAATTGCTACAGTTTAGACAGGGTAAAGTGCCCTTGTAGGTGGGGGTGGAAATATTCTTTGAAGGTTGTGTTAATAGATCCTTCAAGTTTTTTCCTCGAGTATAAGCAAATATTGGTTTGTTACAAAACAAACCCTTGAAGTCAGGTTCCATAGCAAGGATGGGCCAATGTTTGTTGATAACGTTTTTGTAACGTTGACTCATGGTCGAAAATTTGGATACCACTACCATGCGGTTCTGGCTTGGTTTGCTTGTTTTGGCTAACAATTCAAATAGGGTTTTTGATGCACAGCGTGTCTTGGCTTGTGCTAGAATCTTGGGAGGATAACCCCTATCAGAAAATCTGTTAAGCATACTATCAATCTGTTTCGAGCATGTTTCAGGTTGTGAAACAATGCGCTTGACTCTCAACAATTGCGAATAGGGTAAATGGCTTTTCAGGGGTTGTTGATGGAAACTGGTGAAATGCAACAGATTATTCCTATCTGTGTTTTTGCGAAATATGTCTGTCTCAAGACTGTTAGCAGTTTTCTTGATGAGCACGTCCAAGAATGCCATGGACTCTTGGTTGATTTCAAAGGTGAACTGAATGCGTTCATTGATGTGATTCAACTCATCTACGGCAATTAACAAATCTTGTTGTGATCCATGCCATAACACAAAAATGTCATCAATATATCGTAAGAAGACTCTCGCATGTTCAATCCATGTGTTCTTGTTCAAGATGTGTTCTTCTTCGAATTGTTGCATGAAGATATTCGCGTACGCCGGAGCGGCGCAATTGCCCATTGAAGTGCCCGATAACTGTAAAAACCATTGCTCATCCCATTTGAAATAGCTTTGATATAGCGTGAAGTTAAGAAGTTCCATCAGGAACAGTTGTAGGTTGAAATCTAAATCTGAATTGAGGAGCGCTTTTTCTATGGCCGCTAAGCCCAAGTCATGTGGTATTGAAGTATACAATGATTTGACATTGATAGTACACAACCAGAGTTCTTCATCCTCTTGAATTTGAATTTGACTCAATCTAGAAATAAAGTCGGTGGTGTCTCTGATACTGGCTCGTTTGTGAGTCTGTTCTTTATTGATATAACATACACGTTGCATGGCCGCTCTCACATTTTTTGATCAGCGGGTTCAGACGCGGTAGCTTCTAGGAGCACCGGTGAGTGTTTTCTCCGTTCCACTCTGGTTTCGGGTGAGCACCCTATTTGTCCGATTTTCGATCACTCGTGATGTTACTTTGTTATCGACATTGGTTGCAACTTCTATGCACTGGGCTCTATATATATATTTTTTTAACTCACGAGACGCTCTCTTAAGCTCCTTCACCTTGGGTATCTTTCACGTTTTCGTTTTATACTTTGTATCTTCGCAGTATGTTTCAGGTTCGCTTTTCACGTACACGCTTTGCACGCACGCGTTGTTATTTCACATTTGGATGTTTGACATGGTTCAGTCTTAGACTCGGTTTGATTCATGTCACCTCACTCCTTATTATTTCATCACGCATAACTTTATCACCCACAATCGCATCACCCGACATTAGTATCATATTCTGTTGTTTGATATTTGCTCATGTATCATGCATAGCATATTCTGGCTGGACGGACCGTCTGTTTTTATTGTATTCTTTGCTGATTATTTTCTAGATCATTTGCCCCTGACGAAGGGCTTTGACAGCCCGAAATTCATCTGGATTTTGAAATGTTCATTTAGAAGCTTTGATGATATTTCTACTATTGATGGGATCGATATGATTCATGAAATATCAATGACCCAAACATATTAAAAAGAATTTATTTCAATTTCATATTTTGGATTTATCCATTGTTTGACACTAATATTCAGACAGCTTTTTCACATCCACACATCGTGTGGTTATTAGCCTGTGCCCAGGGGACGTTCCCTACACAGGTGACGCTTTCTTCTCATTGTCTTCACACCCCTTGACCAGAGGGTGATACCCCAGGAGCACCCTACAACCGTCGAAAAGTATACCTTGGTGTGCGCAGTCCTTTACTCCTTGTCATACCCTTTCTGTTCTCTGGATTGCAGCACCCATCACAATTTCGTAAACATGGCATACGAGGATATTGCCAACATGACTGAACTCAGAGCCGACACTTTTGCATTTGCCGAGGAGGACGTTTCCAAAATGTATGCTCTGATACAAGAAGAAACAACCTTACCTTCCAGCACTAGAAACAAAGAAAGTACTATCAGACAACTGTTATACTTGACCAAGCGGGAAATTAATCAAAGACTGCATGCAAGCACGCTAATTAAATATCATCGCGTCCAGAGAATTCCACGGGGGCTACGGATTCCATTGAAACCCCTTCTGTGCAAGAACAGCCCTAGATTCATTGAAAGATGGTACGCCATTTTAAATAAATGCTCTCTCGATCTAATATTATTGATTATTGAAGAACTATCCAAAACTCTTGAAGATCTGTCTAAAGACATCACCCAGATTAAAACGGAACTTACAAGCATGTTGGAATCACATGATCTCACCAAAATTCTTGAAGATATCAACATCCAACTTAACAAATATACTCAGGAAATAAATGAAAGAAAAATACGCAAATACAAGAGAGACACAATAGATTACAAACTTGGAGAAGTCTATTCGTGGGCAGAAGTGTATGCGAAACGCAGACAAAATCGACCACAAACTCAAAACACTGAGACTGAAACTTCCTCATCGGATAGTGATACTAGAACAAGACCAACACGTCCAACCGCCCCGTCAACCTCTACGAGTACTGATATTCCTCAAGTTTCCGATGTTCCTTTTTTAGTGGAAGGTACACAGGACAAAGACGACCCAGGAGGTCCCAAAGAAAAAGAAAAAGACAACTCAGATCCGAAAGTTCCTCCAACCACCGGGAGGAGAGGGAAGGGGAAGAAAACTTAGATTCTAACAACCTTGTGATCAACATTTCCTCATATCCTCTGAGTCCATTTGAAGAAAAGACTTTACAAAAAGGTTCATCCTTTGTTCTCACGAATCATACTAATGCACTGGAACTTGAAATCAGTCTCTTCCGCCTGATGCGCAATTTACGTTTAAGGAACTTTTTTGACAATATTCTAACACAACAAGTTCCGGAAGAGGATTCTCTTCTAAAAGGTTTGCGAACAAAAAGCACGTATATGGCTCCTGTTAGCCACAAACGTTTTGACACGTTTGAAGCATTAGTTAAACATGAATTACAGTCCTTCAATTTCCAGAGAAAATCCAAGAGTCACAACATGACCATGAAAGAAAAGACAACACTACAAAACTTAGCTCAAAATACTACCATCACTTTTCAAAATGCAGATAAAGGAAGCGCTCTTGTGTTAATGGACACCAGCTTTTACAACCAACAGGTACTCAATCATGTACTAGATAAAAATACTTATGCTTTATTGGATTACAATCCAACCAAAGAATTCACACAAATTCTAAAAGCTCTTCTCCAACAGGCCGTAGACAACGGCGTCATCACTGCCAAAGTTGAGAGATATCTCTTACAATCACCTACTTTATATATGTTACCAAAGGTACATAAGAGCTTACAACAACCTCCCTTCAGACCTATTGTGACAACCAGAGGCAGTTTACATGAACCCGTAGGCAAGTTTCTTGATAGACACCTCCAACCTTTTGTTCTCAACATGCGAACATATATCAGAGACACCACCGACTTTATTTCCAAATTGAGTCAAATTCAAATTCAAGAGGATGAAGAACTCTGGTTGTGTACTATCGATGTCAAATCATTGTATACTTCAATACCACATGACTTGGGCTTAGCGGCCATAGAAAAAGCGCTCCTCAATTCAGATTTAGATTTCAACCTACAACTGTTCCTGATGGAACTTCTTAACTTCACGCTATATCAAAGCTATTTCAAATGGGATGAGCAATGGTTTTTACAGTTATCGGGCACTTCAATGGGCAATTGCGCCGCTCCGGCGTACGCGAATATCTTCATGCAACAATTCGAAGAAGAACACATCTTGAACAAGAACACATGGATTGAACATGCGAGAGTCTTCTTACGATATATTGATGACATTTTTGTGTTATGGCATGGATCACAACAAGATTTGTTAATTGCCGTAGATGAGTTGAATCACATCAATGAACGCATTCAGTTCACCTTTGAAATCAACCAAGAGTCCATGGCATTCTTGGACGTGCTCATCAAGAAAACTGCTAACAGTCTTGAGACAGACATATTTCGCAAAAACACAGATAGGAATAATCTGTTGCATTTCACCAGTTTCCATCAACAACCCCTGAAAAACCATTTACCCTACTCGCAATTGTTGAGAGTCAAGCGCATTGTTTCACAACCTGAAACATGCTCGAAACAGATTGATAGTATGCTTAACAGATTTTCTGATAGGGGTTATCCTCCCAAGATTCTAGCACAAGCCAAGACACGCTGTGCATCAAAAACCCGATTTGAATTGTTAGCCAAAACAAGCAAACCAAGCCAGAACCGCATGGTAGTGGAATCCAAATTTTCGACCATGAGTCAACGTTACAAAAACGTCATCAACAAACATTGGCCCATCCTTGCTATGGAACCTGACTTCAAGGGTTTGTTTTGTAACAAACCAATATTTGCTTATACTCGAGGAAAAAACTTGAAGGATCTATTAACACAACCTTCAAAGAATATTTCCACCCCCACCTACAAGGGCACTTTACCCTGTCTAAACTGTAGCAATTGCAACAACGTTATTAGAGGCACATGGACGACCCACCCCATGAAAGGTACACGTATTAACCTCAAAGTCACAGCCACATGTGACACCACCAACGTGGTATATTTGCTCAAATGCCCATGCGGGTTGCCGTACGTGGGTAAGACTGAAAGAAAAATCAAGACTAGACTTCATGAGCATAAAAGCAACATCAGAACCAAAAACATCAAGTCTACAGTCGCTACCCACTTCACTGACAACAATCATAACATCAGCCAATTAAAATTCCTCATCCTGGAAATCGTGGAGAAGGTTGAAGGCAGAAACAACAATACCTACCTACTACAGAGAGAGAACTATTGGATCAAGGCTTTGAACTCTTCTAAACCTTTTGGTTTAAATGACAGAATGGAGTTTTCGTGCTATCTCTAACTCCCTGGTCTCTTTGGATTCTAATTGTCTTACTCATTTCACCTGGTTACTTCATTTAATTTCTCTTCACATCTTTCCCTCTGTTTATGTGTTTGGCACATTTGGAGTTTCTTCAACCCATTATATCACTTTCTTTCTTGTTTCTATATTTATTTTAGGTTGATGGTGGTTATACTGTATTCACATTGGTTGCCCCACTCTCCATCCTGATCCCTGCCTTCCACACTTCATCACTGTTTTTAGCTTGCACTTATTCCTTATCTTATTTTTCATCTTGGTCAGATTGTCTCACATGCAATCTCTTTTTTTCACTGCATGAGTACGTTAACAACTGCTACAGACCCGAGTATCTGTACTGTAGTACACGTCCTTTTGGACGTTCCAAGATGGCCGCTACACTTTCATCACACACTGGCTCGTTTGTGAGTCTGTTCTTTATTGATATAACATACACGTTGCATGGCCGCTCTCACATTTTTTGATCAGCGCGTTCAGACGCGGTAGCTTCTAGGAGCACCAGTGAGTGTTTTCTCCGTTCCACTCTGGTTTCGGGTGAGCACCCTATTTGTCCGATTTTTGATCACTCGTGATGTTACTTTGTTATCGACATTGGTTGCAACTTCTATGCACTGGGCTCTATATATTTTTTTTTTTAACTCACGAGATGCTCTCTTAAGCTCCTTCACCTTGGGTATCTTTCACGTTTTCGTTTTATACTTTGTATCTTCGCAGTATGTTTCAGGTTCGCTTTTCACTTACACGCTTTGCACGCACGCGTTGTTATTTCACATTTGGATGTTTGACATGGTTCAGTCTTAGACTCGGTTTGATTCACGTCACCTCACTCCTTATTATTTCATCACGCATAACTTTATCACCCACAATCGCATCACCCGACATTAGTATCATATTCTGTTGTTTGATATTTGCTCATGTATCATGCATAGCATATTCTGGCTGGACGGACCGTCTGTTTTTATTGTATTCTTTGCTGATTATTTTCTAGATCATTTGCCCCTGACGAAGGGCTTTGACAGCCCGAAATGCATCGGGATTTTGAAATGTTCATTTAGAAGCTTTGATGATATTTCTACTATTGATGGGATCGATATGATTCATGAAATATCAATGACCCAAACATATTAAAAAGAATTTATTTCAATTTCATATTTTGGATTTATCCATTGTTTGACACTAATATTCAGACAGCTTTTTCACATCCACACATCGTGTGGTTATTAGCCTGTGCCCAGGGGACGTTCCCTACACAGGTGACGCTTTCTTCTCATTGTCTTCACACCCCTTGACCAGAGGGTGATACCCCAGGAGCACGCTACAACCGTCGAAAAGTATACCTTGGTGTGCGCAGTCCTTTACTCCTTGATGCAATAGACCTACCACATTAATATTAATGAGGTAAGTCGCAATTTGCGACCTATTGGGATTGGGAATTGCAGCCATCTCAGGGATGGTGGCCTGCTGGTGTCAGCAGACCACCCACCATGTCTGTGATTGCTTTTTTATAAATCTTTGTCTTTTTTCAGTAAATTTCAGAGGATTTTTTTACGCAAAGTAGGATGTTATTACCATATCTAACTATAAAGTCATTTCAACCTTTGTTTTTTGCTGTTATTTAGTCAAAGGCCATGGGCAATGGAAGTTTGATCGTAATGCCTGTCCTCCGGCCAGGCCCTGCATACAACCCGCCCTGGACAGACAACCCCCTACGGCTGAGCGTAGCGGGGGGGTTGGCTGCAGGGCCTGGCTTCTAGCCAAGCCCTTCACCCAAACTGCTCATAGGGAGCCATCCCCCCTTATGAAAGCAGCCTTCAGCTGTGCGCAGCAGGTCTTTGGCCACAGGGCCCAGCCTCTGGTCAGGCCAACCACCTACTGCATACAGCCTTTGACCACGCATCAGCGCCTGGCCCAATCTTTCATGGGCAGCCAATCCCTTGCTGTGCATGGCATACATGCTCAGGCTTCTTCCTCACTGTGCTCAAACACCCCACAGTCGGCCAACCCCTGCTATGCACAGCCATAGACTAGGTTCAGCAGCTAACCCCGCTGCATGTGAGATGTCATCAGTGACGTCAACAATGATGTAATTTAACATGCCCCGAGTAAATGTAATATGTGTGGTCATAGGCAGGGCATGAATGGGGCATAAGATATAGTTATTTGACTAAATAGCTGGAGTTTTTCTGTGGTTTTGGGGATTCTGAACATTGGTTCTTGTTTCAATTCATCACCCTATTGATGTTATTTTAACCTTTGTTTTTGCAGTGAATTTCAGTTTTTTCTCATATTCTAAATTTAGTATGTGTAACAAGTTCTTCAGGTGGACAGCCCAACTGCACACAGTCATGCACAGTTGCAGTTGGGCACAAGATCTGGCCTTAGGCCAGGCCTTTCGTTCAATTTTAAAGAAGCATCCAACCTGACCTCCTTTGCACACACCCTCTAGAAGTGTGTGATTAGACACAGGGGTTTGCCTCTTGCCAATCTGATATTTTGTGTGTGTATATTTAAACAGTTTTTTATATTTGTTAAGTTTTTTTGTCGGTTTGAAACGTTTTAATTATTTTTTTAAGGATTATTAATTTTATTTACCTTTATTATATAACATGTTGATTTTTTGGTAATTAAACATTTTTTTTTTATTTCTTATGCTTTTGTAGAAGTAATTGTGTTGATCTTTTTAGAGGTTCTGCACAGCTTTTACAACAATTTTTTAATAGTCTCCCTTGAAGCCATGACTTCTATACACTTTTTATAGTGTGTTCCAAAATTCTGTATATACTCATCATCTTCCTCCTGTTCTTGGCGCTGTACTTCAAGTGATGCAGTTTGGACTCCTTCTGCTCCCTGTTGTCCTCTTTCCCTTTGTGTCCGAGCTATGTGGTTGGGATGCATAGCTTGCAGGTGCTTTCACATGCTGCTTGTTCCCATAGAGTGCTGCCCAGGTTGACCACTGTGCAGCACCTGATTATACAAGGTGAACATTACTTTTTGGGTGTTAATTTGGGGGGTTTTCTCAGCTTGCAATGTAAAGAATTTCCAGACTACCAATTCCCTTTCGGTTGAATCTAGTGGGTTGGGTTGCTGTATGTTGGTGGTGGCAGCACTGTCACATTATCATCCTGCGATATAAGGCCTGTGTATGTTGTTGTGGGTGGTTGCCATGATGGGCTTGGATTCCCTGAACAGCAATCTACCTATGTAAAATAGCAAGATGTAAATGGTGTTCAGGAAAATGCCTTGTGTTTTTTTTTAAGTCTCTGGGCTTGTTTTTTGAATAATGTACTCTGATTGGCTAATCAATTGGCTGCATTCATTTATTTTTATATGTCCTATTGATACCGCAATACTCCTTCTACAACCATAGTGTCAGTGATAGAGTGATGCATTACTCTAGCAAGGCCTTCACTTCATTTTCTGGGTCCTGAGTTAGCAAAAAAACATAGGACCCAATACCTGGACATTTTATCTAAAGTTCAGTTTGGAGGGGTCATTTTTTTAAACTTTGATCTGAGCGACTTCTTGACAGTCCCAAATAAGTAAGAGATTTTGAAGTTTTATATTGAAATTTCTGTGTTTTTAAATGTGCAGTACAGCAAGACCAACATAAAAATTGTAGCTCACTACCAACGACTCCTATTTTCACATCCGTACTCATCCAGCAGTTCAACACGTTCTCCAATTTGCTTTAGGAAACCATATTTTCCAGTTTAGAGTTCTTTTTTGCTTTCTATCCTCAGCACCAATGGTGTCCACCAAGATATTAGTTCCAGTGGTGGTATTTTTACAGTTAGAAGGAATACAAATGATTCATTGTCTTGAGAATTTGTTAATCTCTCTTCCATCTTTTTTTAAAGCAGAATCAGATGCTCTGAAAGTCTGCAAGTGTGTGATTTCTGCTGAATGTGAAATAATCTCAACTACATCCAACTCAGTAACGACATTTATTAGTTGCTATCTTCTGAACTAATGATATTTCTTCCACATAGTGGTCATCAACATCTGCCAGAGATTGGCTAAAATCCAGGGATTCATGCAGTAGTTCCCTGAGTCCATTTACATCTAAAACTCTTGATGGCTCATATTCTAAAACACTGGTCTCCAGAATCCCCAAACCATAATTTTTTGGTTCCAATGACACTTGCTGTTTCCAGAGACTTAGCTTAGTGGCTTGTTTGGGAACATATTCAAATAGGTGTATCTCTAGCTTCTCCAACCCCAGCATTAAGCTTCCCGGATGCAAGCCAGGTCGGGTTTCTTACTCTGGAGGGTCAGGAACTTCAGGAATAATAGTAGCCTCAGTTCAGGTTAAGTATTTGAAGATTCAGTATTTGAACTGGAGAGGGCTTACAGAAGTACTCTGGGATGTTCATCATATAATTCAGAGGAAAGCAGTCCTAAAAAAACAGATGATCATTTGGTGAAAAAGTGTATCAAAAGTATGTCAGTTTTGAGAAGAGCAAAAGACACACAATTGATGGACGGAATGCAGAACAAATCAAAACATTCACCCCTAGTCAAGAGATCTGGGTTAAATCCATCATTCTTTTGCTCACCATGCCACCCCAGTTTAGACCTGGCCATATGCAAATCAGTCTTGACCCTGTGCCTCATGGGAACAGTCCAGCCCGAACTGCCAAGCCAGCTCCTCCCTGGACCGTAAACAAGCATCCTAGGACCGGTTTCAGGGTTTCACCCCTCATCAGCCAGGATAACTTGAATCCAGTGGCACAGTGAGCCTGGGACCCACGTCTGGGCATACCCTGCGCACCTCGGGCAAGAAAGCAAAAGGCACACAATTGATGGACGGAATGCAGAACAAATCAAAACATTCACCCCCAGTCAAGAGATCTGGGTTAAATCCATCATTCTTTTGCTCACCATGCCACCCCAGTTTAGACCTGGCCATATGCAAATCAGTCCTGACCCTGTGCCTCATGGGAACAGTCCAGCCCGAACTGCCAAGCCAGGTCCTCCCTGGACCGGAAACAAGCATCCTAGGACTGGTTTCAGGGTTTCACCCCTCATCAGCCAGGATAACTTGAATCCAGTGGCACAGTGAGCCCGGTACCCACGTCTGGGCATACCCAGCGCACTTAGGGCGAGAAAGCAAAAGACACACACCAGACCTTTTGCTTTTTGGCCTCCTGTTTTTGTTGGTTTTAGGACTCTGGGCACTTTGCCACTGTTATTCAGTGGTAAAGTGCATATGCTCTCCTGCTTAATTGTATTATGGATTGGTGTTTCCATGATTGGCATATCTGTCTTACTGGTAAGTCCCTAGTAAAGTGCACTGGGGTGTGCCAGGCCTGTAAATCAAATGCTGCTAGTGGGCCTGCAGCACTGATTGTGCCACCCAGACGAGCAACTGTTCGAAGGGACCTGCCACTGCAGTGTCTATGCGCAGTTCTTACTGCCATGTCGACTTGGCAAGTGCACCCACTTGCCAAGCCCTAACCTTCCATTTTATTACATGTAAGTCACCCCTACGGAAGGCCCAAGGTATCCCTGTGGGGAGGGTGCAGTGTATGTGAAAGGTAGGACATGTACTGGTGTGTGACAAGTCCTGATAGTCAAATACAGTGTATTTCGTGTTTCAGTATTGAAAGGCTATCTGTCTCATTGGATAAAATAGGAGTTTACTTGTAACATCTTACAAGTATAACTTCCCATTGGGACAAGATAGAGAAATAGAGTTTAGTATGCCTGAACTCAGAAGGTAAAAATGCATCTTTTAATAAAGATGATTTTTATGTTGTGTGTTTGAAAATACCACTTTTAGAAAGTGGATATTTTCTTGCTTAGCCATCCTTTGTGCCTCTGCTGGTTTGTGTATTGACTGTCTGGCTTTGGAGTAATGGGCTGGGGATTTGCATTCACTGTAGGCAGCCACTGGGGGTGTCGAGGTGTGTCCTGCCTTTCCTGGATGAGTTAGGGCTGGGCTGAATAGATCTGGGCTGCATTCAGAGTAATGGGAGGAGTTTCACTAGCACCTGAATAGGCCTGGTCTGCATTTAGAGTGGTGGGAGAAGATTTCCCTTGCACCTGAATGGGCCTGGACTGCCTTGGACAATGCTGTCTCCACTTTCTGCCGGGAAGCTGGACCAGAGAGGACAAAACTGGTTTGGGCTGGGCACAGACACTCCCTGCTCCAGAGAACAAAGACGAATGCAGTATAAATATTGGGGCCCAGACCCTGGAACTTTAGAACTCGTTTGGATCAAGGAACCTGCCAAAAAGAAGAGCTGGAAGAACTGCCAGGAGGAGTACTGCCCCTTTGCTGTGTTGTTGCTTTGCTGGGTTGGCCTACAGTTGCTGCTTCTGCCTTGGGCAGTGAAAGGACTGGACTGAACTTTCTTCACTTATTGCTGAGTATCTTCAAGGGTTTGAAATAGAGCTTGCCTTCTGTTCACAAAGTCTCAGGGTCAGCAAAGACTTCACTTACCTCTGTGTACTGCCTCTGGAACCGTGGGCTTTCAGTTGCCACAGAGGGGGAAAGCAGCCAACACCATCACCGACACCTCTGCTGACTCCGTGTCCTGAAGGCACCGCAGAGGGCATGCCACACTTCTCACCGCAACCCTGGTCTCACCGATGATGACGACCGCCGCCGCCACTGAGCCGTTGCTTGCACCGCGACCTGTGGACCTGTGGACACCGCACTCCTCACCGCCTCGCTTCACTCCACCGCCTTGGTCTCACTACATGCTGACCTCGACACCCGTGACTGTATCATGGTTTGGGGTCACCGCTCCTAAGTTACACAACGCACCACCCCATGCCACACCGCAGTGTGGGCCAACCGACCCCAGCTCCCATCAACCAGCACTGTCGCTTGCACCGTGACCTGTCAGCACCACCACGAGCACTGCCTCACTCTGCCCCGCAGCCCATGTCTCACCTACGCCGTTGGACAACCGTCACCAAGCCTCTGCCTGCACCGCAACTTGAGGGCACCGCACGCCGCAGCGCTATGCTTCACATCACAGCTGCAACGGTTGCCAAGATCGGCTTGCACCGACGCGGTATGCCGGAACCAAAGGTACTGTTTACGAGTCTGCTGACACTAACGCTGGCCCGCACCAACGCAGTCGGCCGGAACTGTTGAAGTCTGTTGTTTTCAGCACCATGGTAGTCCAGGATGTCTTTTATCGTTTTGGCCTTGTTTGCACAGATAAATATTGGTTATTTTTCTAAAACTGGTGTGGTGGCCTTTTGTAGTGTTTTCACTGTGTTACTGTTGGGTATGTGCAAATTATTTATGCACTGCCTCTAAGATAAGCCTGACTGCTCATGCCAAGCTACAAAGGGGGTGAGCAGGGGTTATTTTAGTAGTGTATCCCCCTTAACCTGACTAGAGTGGTGGGTTCTGCCTGGCTTAGGTGCATACCCTGGCCAACCAGAAACCCCATTTATAACACTTGGTATGATTGGTCAACACCTGTTTGGCATATTCAATGTGCATGTAAGTCCCTTGTACAGTTGTATTCTATATACCCAAGGCCTGTAAATTAAATGCTACTAGTGGGCCTGCAGCGCTGCTTGTGCCACCCACAGAAGTAGCCTTTCAAACTTGTCTCAGGCCTCTGCCACTGCAGGGCTTACATGCGCAGTTTACTGCTGCAGTGACATGGCATTTAAAGTGCTTGCAAAGTCTGAAACTCCCCTTTCATTACATATAGGTCACCCCTAAGGTAGGCCCTTGGTCGCCCTATGGTTGCTGTGTAGGTCAAAGGTAGGACATATGCCTTTGTTGTGTGGCATGTCCTGATAGTGACAAACAGCCTATTTGGGTTCTCAATGCTGTGAAGCTGCTCCTCTCGTCATTTGCATGGGGAATTCCCTGATATGTGTGTCAGTGGTAACTTCTAATCTGGAAGGAGTAGCGTTGCCATGTTTGGTATGTTTGGAATAGTGGTGATGAATCCTGCTTATTGGTGAAAGCGGATTTTTTATTACTATTTTAGAAAAGCCACTTTTAGAAGTGGGCATTTCTGTGTGCTTATGACTCTTTGTGCTTTGCAGCCTGACTCCAATGAACATCTGGTTTAGACTGACAGGGGCCTGTTTTGTGATTTCACTCTAGATAGTCACAAAGGGAGCTGAGGTGTGCCCCACATATCCTTATGGGTCTTCCTGAGCTAGAGTGGTGGGAGGAGTTGTCACCTGCACCTGAATAGGGCTGTGCCTGCCTTTCACAATGCTATCTCTGCCCCCCTGTGGTGTGTCTGGAGCCAGGGCTGAGGATTGAATGTGGGTGTTGTGCACTTCTAAAGTTTGTATTGAAGTGACGTCCAGATCAAAGACATTTTGAGTATAAGTACAGGGGCTCTGACCCCATGTTTTCAGACACTGTGTATGACTTGTACCTAGATGCAAGTGGCTCTACATGCTGCACCTTTCCACTGGACTATTGTGCTGCCAGGAAAACCACCACTTGGACTTTGCTTTGTTGTGTTGACCTGCTGAAAGGACTGCCTCTTTGCCTACAAGGTCCTTGTGTGCTGGACTGCTGCCTACACTCCTGCTTTGGGTTCCCACAGCGATCTCCCAGGGCTTGGTGGCCTGCCCTGTGTGATTGAAAACTTAGCGTGTGATGAGCGATTTATAATCACCAGAGAAGAGGGAGCACTGTGCTGAATCTTAGCCCAGTCTCCTCATGTGAGCAATCCTGGCTGCAACTGAGTCAGGAGGCTGGTACTACCCTCCCATTTGTGGAGGTCCGCTTTTGACCAGGAAGAGTCAGTGCGTGCTGGGCGCTGTGTGCCCAAGGAGAAGTGCTTGAGGAGAGGAAGGGGTGCAGTGCTCACTCTTGAGCTAATCCTCCTGTGAGTTGGAGCTTTTCCGCACCGGCACCTGGGGATCTCCCCTATGTAGATTGCCTGGGCCCAGCGTGCCCTGTTCACCCCTTTTCCCATATTAATGCCAATCGACGCAAGTTGAGGAGCCACCTTTGTCTGGGGGAAGAGCACACGATCACCGCAACTGCCTGTTGAGCAGAGGAAACCAGTGCTCTGCTTTCACAGAAACTGTCCTGCGCTCCTCGCGGTGGCCCCGTTGTTTTAGTGGCTCCACTTTGTCTCAATGGTGACAGCACTGGTACAAGAGGGCCCAGAGGGTCCCGGACGCATTGCCACCTTGGCTGGGCAATCCTAAAAGGCTACGTTGAGGCACCAGCTGCCGCGTTTCATTGTGGGCAGCAGCCTTGTTTGTGCCCATCTTTCCGGGGGAGTTAGCCCGTCCGCCTGCACTTCCAATTCCAATTGCACCTGGAGGCTGTGTTAAGCAGATAACTTCAGGGCTCAGGGGGGCCTGCTTGTTGAACCAGGGAGGCTGTGTGGCCAGCAGCTGCACCGCGTGGATGCGGGCAGTTGCCTTTGCTGACCCCATTGCGGGAGAGAACAAAAGAGGCCTCCCCACTTGATTTTTCAGTGTGTGTGCCCCCGCAACCGTTTCTTTGTACATACCGTGGGGGGCATTTGTTTACTGGGTGATTCTTGACCTTGCAAGGTGGATCTTCCATGGAGACCCAGGTTGCCATCAGACAGTGACTTTACCTCACGGAAGGAACTGGCCTGAATTACTGCATTCACTGTTGTAGGTGGGAAGGTGGCCCTGTAGCCTACAATTGGGAGCAACATTACCATATAATGTGCATTAGAAGCACAGAAGCGCTGTGTTCTATGAAGTTAAGATGTTATTGTTTTTTACCTCATAATATTTGGTGATTTATGTACAGTGATGTGTGGCAATTCATCTGTTTTCTCCCTCTAACTTAACTGCTGCATTACAGGCCCTGCTGTGTTCTAATGTATGCTGGTTTTGCCTTGCATGGACAGGATAACGAGCATTAGTTCAGGATTCACCTTGTGTGTGCAGGGATGGTGTTTATTTAATGACGTGTGCAACATATAAGTCTTTATCCAATTGCACTAACTGTGATGTTATGACAATTGCTTAGTTGGCAAAGGGATTATTAGTTTACGTTGTTTTGGTCTATGTGTTATATACAATATATGAGATATTTTAGATAATATTGTGTGGAGTCTCTTTTGTGGTGTATTTATTGTGTCACTGGTGTGTGTGTGTGTGTGTGTGTGTTACGCAAACGCTTTACACATTGCCTCTGGGATAAGTCTGACTGCTCTGCCAAGCTACCAAGGGGGTGAGCAGAGGTTATCTTGGGTGTGTAACTCTCTTACCCTGACTAGAGTGGTGGGTTCTGCATGGCTTAGGTGCATACCCTAGCCAACCAGAAACCCCATTTCTAAGACAGTGTTTATTCAGAGCATGTTTTAGTACAGCTAGCCCGGTTATCACAGCCAGAAGTAGCAAGTCTATTGCCTCAAACTGTGTGGACATTGGTGATGATTAAAATGAACAAACACTTCATTCCAAAGGATTATAATGCTCCTGAAACAACCGAAGATGATGAGGGCAAATGGACTGACATCTCATGTTCGGCCAGCAATTATGCTCCAAATGACTCCCCCCACCGCCCTGAGTTTGAGGACGAATTCTACTTTCCAGACTAATAAATCATAAGATAATTGTAAGATATATATATATAATTATAATTGGTGTGCGACTTATAGCAACTATTGTAAATAACAAACTGAAATATAGTGGACCAGTGTGTAACGTTTAGTGGGACAGTGATTATCCTCCAAATGACCCCCTCACTTTGAGGACGAATTCTACTTTCCAAACTAATACAACAGAAGATACATTAGGATATTTATAATTATAGTAGGTATGCAGCTTACACCACCTATTGAAAATAATAAATTGAAAAATAGTGGACCAGGAGGACACAGCAATTTTTGGCCCAGGCTGGCTGAGCAGTGAGGGCTGGGAAAGATATTTTCAACCTTCGGTTCAACTGTTGACGTTGAAATGAGCAAATGGTGACAGTCAGCTCCAATAGAAGCCTCTGTTTCCTAAAAGGAAGTTAAAGAACAAGAAGATATCTCGCATCTGTATCCTTTGTTTCATTCCCTTGCTGGGCCGTCAGTGAAGATTTAAAAGACTGTCCTATATTGTGTATCACTTCCATTGAGAAGGCATACACATAGAGACACCACACTTGGAACAGGTACCTTACTTGCACCAGTGAGTATTACCAAATGAATGATTCATGGTGTGGTGCATGGGAGATCCGGTAAGGCAGACTTGATAATGTTATGCTTGGAATTGATCATTCTACATCAATGATTGCTTTTCACACTATGGGATATATACTTTCATTTTCCTTTCGTTAACTTAAGTCCACCATCTTAAGGTTCTTCTGAGACCAGTCAATTTATTTGCCAAGACTAAACTAATCCTCAAATTGTTTTCATTTTCTTGTCAATACTGCAGGTCTATCTCTTTTGGGAGAAATAAATCTTAATATACTGTTAACAATGACCACAAGAAAGACCATTGCCTATCTTCTTCAGTGGGAAACAAAAGAACTCAAAGAGACTTGCCCCTGGGACTTGAGAGGGTGTTGATTAGGAAAATGCAGGATAGTGGCTCAAATGGCAAACTCTAAATAAGCGGTAGACTTGTGGTCTGCTTGACTAGCCATGTCAAAATGTTGGTATTGTTATAGTAAAAAGACACAAGTGGTCCAAGCGGAGAACCTATACTTGCAGATCAGCAATCTGTTTTAGAGGGAAGGCAGAGATGGGGGTCAGAGATTAGGACGGGGACTTGACAGAGGACATAGATAGCACAAAAAACCCCATGGGGACCGGCTGACCTGATGAAAATACTAGCAATGAGAGGGCTCATTAGCATAACTAGGAGAGACAGTACTGGGCCTTATGTTCAAAGTTATTTTGCGATCACAAAGGCTCCTATTTTCAGTGGTGCATCTGCATTCTTCTGGAAGCATGAAGGTGCCTGAGGAGCAAGAGGGTAGGCTGGGTTAGAGGTGTGCTACTAGCTAAGAAGTGAGAAGAACCAATTCTGTACCACTAATCCCAGGCAACTAGTTTCGTGTACCGGGCTGATTACTATAACAATTATGCTAGTTATGCTAATGGGCCCTCTCATTGCTAGTATTTTCATCAGGTCAGCTGGTCCCCATGGGGTTTTTTGTGCTATCTATGTCCTCTGTCTTGTCCCCGTCCTAATCTCTGACCCCCATCTCTGCCTTCCCTCTAAAACAGATTGCTGATCTGCAATTATAGGTTCACTACTTGGTCCTACTAAGGGGTCTAGCCTGTCTCCTGATTCAGCTGAGTATTCAGAGAAAGCTACAGACTTTTGTTGTCTATTAAATCTGTCTCAAGGGCGACTGATGCCTGTGTGCGTATTATTTCTTGTTGTATAAAAATCGTTAGTCAAGTATTGATATTTTCTATTTTGTATATCTTTCTTCACCATGTTACTCTTATTCTGTTGTTCTATTCTGTTGAACTCATGTATTTTTTTTCTACTTTTCCCAAAGATGTATTTGCAAAAGAAACTGCATCTGACCCATTGATTTGTCTTTCAAGATCTGAAAATTCTTGCAATAATTGTTTTCAATATTCTAAAGCTGTATCTCTCCGAAGCACCAACCAGTTCCTGGAACAGATTGTTCCTATGGAACTAAAACCCTGTTTAAAGTTTGTATCTTGAACACAATTTCCAGGTACATTTTGACCTGATAACGGAAGATGTCTGCCTTCAGGTATTTTGCTGTCTATTTGCATGCAGTTGTGTGCATATATACTTCTTCTGACATTTTTATAACTGGTCCAGAAGAGTAAAAGGGGTAGAAGTAGTAGGATAAGACTGTCTTTAAACAATGAAGGGCCACTCAAAATATGTTGGACAAATTCGTCTGAAAAAGGAGATGTGAAATTGTTCAACATGTTATCACAAAAAGGAGTGGGCCAAAAAAAACAAGGGGTTCACTAACAACTCATTCAAATATGAGCACCAATGTGTAGTCTGCTTGCAATCAACAGATTGCACATACACATATCAAAAACGGGAATACCCTAGGATAGATAGGGGCTTGTGGTCATTAAGTATTTTTAAGGAACAGGTTTCCCTATCAATTCAGATACAGGGAACTATCAAGTCAAAAATAGGAGAGCAATTAATAAAAAGAGAAAATGTAGAAAAAGAATATCTGACATACATGATGAAATTATATTAAATTTATTTAATCTAAAGTCATGATTATCAATTTTATTTTTCAAATTACTTAAAAGTTGAGGAATGTTTTTTGGGCTATCCCCTCCACATAATACACAAAACCATAACATATATATTTAAAAAAAGGGTTCAATCAAAATATTTTACTTGTTTGGGAACAGCGACAATTATTATTTTTTAAATGTGAATACTAAGAACACTTACTTTTTGTTTTCAACTGTTTTTGCTTAGACTGCGTTCTAAGCTCTCTTACCCGGTGTGGAAGAGATAACTGGGATTTACAACAGGTAAATGTTATTGGATTTGCTTACTGTGTGTGTGCATGATTGCACCAGGAAGGGGGAGGTGTGATAGGACGTACTTGAGTATTTTTGTACATGACAGCAAAAACTCTAAGTAAGGGTAGGATATGCACCATGAAACTTTCATGGGATTAACCAACATAGAAGCGCATGCAAATGAGATTCCAGGGTAGAAAAAGGAACTCTGCACCCGTTTTCTGAGAGTGCTGGGGAAGGTTTCCCCCTTTGGAGAAAACACTTGTTTTAAAAACGCTGAATACATCAAATGGTAGAATGTTATGACTTGCACCTGGATTATTTCTAATTAAGGACATTCATTCCATAAGAAATGGCTGCTGAAGCAGATGTGAGCCTACTCTGTCTTCGATTCTTGGCAACTTTTTTAATCAGTCTGTACTTTTGTAACTGCAAAAAAGCCACTTACTTGGCTTTTTTATCATTAAAGTTATTCAATGTTAAGGTGCCAGCCAGCAAGAATCCACAGCATTTCTTTGATATATGCCCATATTCCACATTTTTGCTAAACTTTAAGACCACTAATTGCCCCCCTTTGCACATTTCACCTTCAATAGATATTGAATAATTTACATTTAGAGACGGTTATTTCTTTATTTTCTTTCTTTACTGATTCATGTAATTGTCTAGAGCACTAAGAAGGCCTCATAAGTGGCAGAGCACTGTATATGGGATTTGGTAGACCTTGTGTGTTTCTGTGAACGGGTTAGAACAAGATGTCATACTAGTCATAAACAAGATAACAAATCTCCTCCCTAAAATATAAACTCTGTATGTCCCTGGTTCATTGATGACCTTCTGAGCAAAAGGAGAAACTGACGTAAAATATAAAGAATGTAGATGGAATCAAATCATCCAAACTCCTATCCATCTAAAAAGGCCACAAGACAAAAATACAAGAATAACATCTCTTATACTAAATCCAACTTTCTACAACCGAAGACACAAATCACCCTGTGAAGCCAAAATAACTCTTTCAAATTGCAAAACCTAACCCCAAACCTCAACCAGTGGTATGTCTCGTTCTTTCCAAAGCAAAATATAAATAAGTCCTAAACTTCTTCAGCAGCAACATTTATTTCTAAAAGGAGTCTATGAAAGTCAATAATATCACAAACTCAAAAAATTACTATTCCTGCCCCCTATACCAACAAAGGTGGGTCAAAGTTCTGCCTCTCTGAGAAATACACTTAACAAATAAAGTTAAAAAGCATAATACTATTATGACAACAGCATGCCAGTGTCAATCATTAAATAAAACTCAACTTCTCTGGAGAGAGTGACCCCAACCCATCAACCAATCGCTTCCAAATGGTATGTTCTGAAACTCGCAAAAAGCAGATGAACTCCTCCCTTGGCTAAATAAGCTCCATAAAGACCTAAACTAACTCAATAGATGTTGGCTTGCCTCTAGCCTCCCAAGGCTAGACATGGTATTAGAAAAATGCTTTGCTGAGCAACTCAGTATATTTATTGAAATTATTATTTCAGCACAAAAACTGCTGCATGAAAAATACTCAAAGGCTTTCACTGTATTAGGTTCCTACCAGGTCTCAGCACCACGGCTCAACCTAGAGGAAGCACATGGCTTGAACCTAACACCAAAACACCACTGAAAATTCCTCCTGAAGAACTTCCCAAATGCCCTCTCCATTTGACCATTTTCACCCCACCCACTTTTTCAAGGTATCAAAATGGCCATTACTTTGTTGACAGTCCCTTGGTAAATCCCCATCAGCTCTGTCAGCATTCTCCATGTCATGACCACGGTCTTCTGCACTTAGAAGATCCTGTTTCCAGTGAGATCTCCAATATTCTGAAATGTCAGTGGCCCTCATGAGTGCAGTTAGCTATATAGGCGGCAACCGAGGGAGACTAATGCTCCACCTTCAGATCATGCTTGTGGTTTCAGGGCACATCCTTGCATATTGTCCTGGTTCCCATCAGTCTTCGCTCTCGCTGTCCGTGGCTGCATCGGTGCTGTAGCATCACACTGTGGCAACTCACCTGAAAGAGAAGCAATTAAAGAACACAGGTTAGTGTTTACCCCAACCCTTGGGAAGCTGCAAAGGTAATAGAAGTACAGGGTGTTCTCAACTGCAGAAATCTTAAGATCTTGGCACAAGAAAAGGCAATGGATTAGATCTGAAGAATAAAAAAACAGACGCTCAAAGGAACTGGAATTAGAGACTCCTTTGGGACAAACAAGCTAGCGAGGATATATTGGGACAAAGTTGAGACCAAGTATCTCTGTGCAAAGGAATAAAGGCCTAGGCATTGTTGGGACAAACCACCCCATGCACATGAACCCAGGGAACTTACACAAATATTGTCATGTCAACTAAACACAGATCCCCACATCCCTCATACCTTATACTCCTAGTATGGTAGATTTATTGTGCTTTCCTATGGTTTGAGATAAAAGATCTTATCTTGTTTAGTACAGTTTCTAACTGTCTGTGCTTCTGTTGACCAAGTATTTAAGTCTAAGTGCAACCCAAGATGCTCATCAACCTCAAATTCCTAAGACAACCACTAGGTGGGTTACAGCCACAGGGATTTCTAAGGGAATAGTAGAGAGAAGCTCCTCACGCACGCCTACAAAACTCTACATGATGCGGGACCTGGGTACCTTAACCACTGCCTAGCATTCCACGCACCCACCAGAGACCTCCAATCCACCCAACTGGCCCTGGCTACCATTCCACGTATCCGCAAGACCACAGCCGGAGGAAGATCCTTCTCCTACCTTGCAGCAAAGACCTGAGGCCTCTCCACCTCAGGCAATCACCGTCACTGCCTCAAATCAGGAAGGACCTTAAGACCTGGCTCTTTGACTGAACCACAGCACCTGTGGCAGACCAGCTGTCCCCCCCCCAGCACCTTGAGACACTTACAGGTAAGTAGTCGTCCTTTACAAGTAACATGATTGGTTGGTTGATTAAGATGAGGTAGGAGTCATGCGCTGAAAGGACTCAAAAGATAATCTTGTTGCTCTTGCAAGAACCCAGTGCAATGATAAAAGGTTAGTGCTTGGACCGTTCTGTATTTTAACACACTGCATTTTGGAAAATAGTGATACCAGTCTCCTCATCCTTCTAAACGTGTTGAAGGCCTTCAATACAACAGGCCATGAGAGACTAAATCACATTCTGCATGTATGCAAGAGGTTTAAGAACAGGATCCTCAGCTGGTCCTCATTATTACTGATCAGTCATGAACAGCTAATGAAGTTGGAGACTGTCTGCTACTTTCCTCCATCCTCATTTGCGGCACTTCATAGGGCTCTACGCAAGCACTTACCCTGTTTAATTTATATGTAGAACCTCTGATTCCCCAATATGAGGATAATACCTAAAATTATCCAAACATATACTTCATTAAAGATGTAGACAATGCTGTCTATCTAATGTTCCCATTTGGATGTCATCAAATGTATGATCCTCAAACAGACAGAATGGATTCCGTCCAGAAAACACACATGGAACTTTAACAAAGCTTGGCCAACAGAACTAAACATAGACAGTTTCATTCCAGATCTGTTATTCGACGTAAAACCCCTCGACAGCTGGACCTACCAACGTCTATGGGTGAATTCAAATATTGCACAGTCAGAAAAATGCCAAAGCTTTAGTGCAGTGAGCCAAAGCGTTAAAATTGTTCCTGACTACAAGAGACATTTGTTTGAAAGTACCAATCTGTAACTGTTCAAATGGAATTTCCACTGAGCGCGCGCGTCGCCAACCAAGATGGCCGCCTCACCTTCGAGCTCCGTACTGCGGCGGGAAATGCTGCGGTGAATTTCGCAGCTCTGGCATGTTCTCTGCTCTGAAACGGAGATATTCACATGTCAGAAGATCCCCTGTGTGGGTCTGTTATGCCGGTATGGTTCCTCTCCACTTCTGCTTAGAGGAATATTAAGAAATTGCACCAGCTACTTTGCGGCCGTCATTTTTGATTTTCATGCGATGGCATTTTTTCCTCAGGCACATTACCTATGAAGGGATTTCTAGCATGACATTATACAAAGCTTATTTTTTCCTGCATAATTAATTATCTACTCCATTTTTCTTTTTATTTTTGACATTTAAAGGCTGTAAAACTTCATTGCAGACACTGCTTTTAATATCCTTGAATAACTTTAATCTGCACTGCAGCTTTCATCTTGCAAAGAATATTATTGGAGTGATTCTAGGGACTTTATTGTGCATGCTTGTGAACCCTCTTGTTCCTGCGGACTTTCTTATGGGTAGGAGTAAGAGATTCTTAATCCTACCCATAAGAAGTCCTGCGGACTTTGACTTATGGGTAGGAGTAAGAAATTACTGCTTACTAACAAGAAATTTCCGCTCACGCTCCTGAATCTGACTCCTCCCATACTGGTTCTTCTATGCACAACAATAGCAGTATGGCGCATTCTAGCTCTTCACAACAGTTGGCTTCGCCAACCTCTTCAACCAAATTGCAAACTCCATCTTCTGCTAATAAGCGTCTTAAACAGGACTCTCCTTCTCCACCGAAGTCTGTTTCTCCTGTATCTTTAGACACTGTTTTAGAGGAAATACGTGCTCTACATCCATTCATAGAGGAAACTAATTCCCGCCTGCAAGTTCTGGATACTAAATGGTTTTCTATGGAAACCCGTCTATCCATAGTGGAACAGCATGTTGGTGAATTACAGGATGTATCCACCAAACTTGTCACCTTAGAGAAGGAGGTCCTACTGTTAAAAAAATCTGCTGAAGACCTTGAAAATAGAAATAGATGCAATAATCTCCGCTTATATAGTTTTCCAGAGGGCTTGGAGTGCGACGACCCTGTTCACTTTTTAACTACTTTTCTTCAAAAGCTTCTTGATCTTCCTACGTCTACAAATCTGAATAGTCAACGTGCTCATAGATTGGGTCCCCGCTTGTCCTCTTCATCTGCTCCCTCGAAGCCACGGGGTGTGATTCATTATTTCTGAAATTTACTGACCTTCTACAAGTCTTAAATGCAGCTAACCTTAAAAAAAAGCTTGTTTGGTCTGGGTCTAAATTATTTATCTCCCAGGATGTCTCTTCAGCAACAGCCAAACGACGGAAGGAATTCCTTGTACTTCGTCCTGCCTTACACACACTAGGTGCACACTATGGGTTATTTCACCCATGTCTGTTTAAGGTTACTTTTCAAAACAGCACCTCTACTTTTGAAGATCCGGTAGACCTGAGGAAATTTATCATTCACACTCCACATCGTCTATGGAAACTGCTGGTCCTTCTTCTGTGACTTCTATACCTTGATTTTTCTTCTTTCTATTGCAGATGTGTTCAGTTTAATTGGACTCATTTACTGTTTCTTCTGCAGGTTGTTCTTTAATAATTGCCTCATAACATGTTATCCTTATTCTTTTCCCCTTCACACCCTTACAGGTTTTCTTTTTGGGAGCTCTTATTTATCCGTTTCCTGCTCATCTTATATGGTTCCCTGCTGTGGTACGTTCTCCCTGGTTGGATGTGTCGTCTTCATTTGTGTGTCGCCACTCCTTGTATCTCTCTTCCTGTTCTCCACTGAAGGTACGTATTACAGTCGTCAGCCCTCTTTTATTCTCATTTGTAGTCATATATTTTTTCAGCTGTTGGCATGTACTGTCTTCTCTTGACATCCCATCTATCACCCTTTCCTTTTTCCTATTTTTCTTCTATATTACCTTTCTTTTCACAGTTCTTTCTCCCTTTTTCACTGTTTCATCTCCTTTTGTTTATTACTGTTGATCGTGTTTCTTCATGTATTGTTCAATTTTTATACATTCAGAGTTATATCTTGGAATGTGAAAGGTTTTATTAACCCCATAAAAAGGCATAGAATACTATCTCATTTAGCCTCATATAACCCTGATTTAGTTCTCTTACAAGAAACTCATTTGATGGAGATGGAGGTTTTGAAGTTCAAACGGAGTTGGGTTGGCTTAGTCCTTGTTTCTCCTACCTCCAATAAGAAAAATGGTGTAATTATCCTATGTCACAAAAAGTTGAATTGTTCTGTTGTTTATCAAGACATAGATTCGGAAGGTAGATGATTATTAGTTAAATTACTTGTTAACAATATATCTTTGACTGTATTTAATGTTCATGGTCCGACTCAACCAGACTACGCTTTTTGCCCTAATATTAAAAAAAAATGTATCCAGTAGAAAGATACATTTTTTATTCTAGGAGGCGACTGAAACCAGACTATAGACCCATTTATTGACCGCCAATCCCAAATTCATTTCATTCCTCATAAAGCTCACAAACAATTTCATAACACAATCTCTCAGACACACCTTGTTGATGCTTGGCGTTTATGTAACCCAGATGTAACAGAATTTTCTTTTTTTCTCCCCCTCATAGCTCTCTCACTCGGTTAGATTACATTTCTCTCTCTAAATATTTATCCCAGAATCTCATCTCCTCTCCAATTGAACCTATTGTAATCTCTGATCATGCCCCAGTTGTTGTGGATTTTGATTTACTCCGACCACAGCCCAGATCTTCTAGATGGAACTTTAATAACTCTCTCTTACAAGATCCCTCTTTCTCCTCTTCCTTCATTTCTTTTACTGAGGAATTTTTCTCCTTAAATGTTGACCCAAATTTTTCCCCCTCATTGATATGGGATACATCCAAGGCCGCTGCCCGTGGTTTCATTATAAATTTTGTTTCCAGGAAAAATAAAAAATCACTTAATCAATATAATAGTTTATTAGCCAACATCAAACGTCTATAGCATCAATTTTACTCTTCCTATTCTGGCTCTACTTTAGAGGAACTTGTTCGTGCAAAGCTAGATTTTAACAAATTAACCACAGACAACGCTTCATCTATTCTTCTACGTAGTAGTGCCCATTATTATGGTGGACGAAATGAAGTAGGCAAACTTTTGGCTAATTATCTCAAAGCTTGAAAAGAACGCGTATTAATAGATTCCATTCAAACATCAGAAGGAAAACATATTTTTAAAGAACAAGATATCTTAGAAAAATTTGTGAAATTTTATAAAACTTTATACACACCGGAATTCCCTGCATCTACCTCTCTAATTGACACCTATCTTGCTAAATCTACCCCCTCTTCACATGGAAATCTGGACTTCAATGCTCTTGTGTCGGATCTATCAATTACAGAAATATCTAAATCCTTGAGCCTTCTTAAAAAAGAGAAAACTCCGGGTCCAGATGGGTTTATGGTAGAATTCTATTTACACTTTTCAAACTTACTACTCCCAAAACCTTTGCAACTTTTCCAACACTTTTATAGTACTGGCAAGGCAGATGATACTTTTTTAGAAGCCACAATATGTTTAATCCATAAGGAAGGTCGCGATCCTAAATTATGTCAGAACTATCGCCCCATATCCCTTATAAAAGTCGATTATAAAATCTTTGCTAAATTACTTGCTCTACGTCTCGAACCTCTGCTGCCTACTCTAATTGGCCCAGAACAATGCGGCTTCGTTAAAGGTAGATTAACCTCTGATAATTCTCCGCTGTTTTTTAACGTCCTAAATAAGGCTTCCACTCTTTCCTATTCTTTAGCTGCAGTCTCTATCGATGCGGAGAAGGCATTTGATAGAGTTGACTGGTCTTTTTTTATTTAAAGCCCTTCACTGGCATGGTTTTGGTCCCAAATTTATCTCTCTTATTTCTTTGCTTCATATGACCCCCAGAGCTTCTGTCTTAATTAATGGTCTTATTTCTCAATTCTTTCCATTACAGCGAGGTGTACGTCAAGGGTGTCCCCTATCCCCTCTCGTATTTGTATTATGTATTGAACCCTTTTTGTCTCGTATTCATCAAAACACTGCTATCTCTGGATTTCTTTATGAAGATTCTCATTTGACATTATCAGCTTATGCAGATGATATTTTGCTTTTCATTTCTAATCCTGAACCCTCTATTCCCTCTTTATTGCAAGAGTTCTCTGATTTTTCTCTGGTTACAAAAGTAATCCTGATTAGACAGAAATGTTGCCCATTACCAAATTTTGTCTTAAACAACATTTTGATTTGACTGGTTTCCGATGGAATGATTCTAAAACTAAATACTTAGGAATTTGGTTCAATATTTCCATATTAGACTCGGTTAAAATCAATATGAAGTAGGGTCTTGATCGTATATCTAAACTTCTCTCCTCCTGGAACCCTCTTTTCCTTTCATGGTGGGGTCATCTTGATTCCATTAAGATGATGATTACTCCTGTTTTGTTGTACATTCTTTCAATGATACCCATTCGCATTCCTTCCATGTATTTTAAAAAATGTGATTCCCTTCGCTCTAAATTTTTATAGCACGATAAGAAGGCTAGAATTTCCCTGAAACATCTCAAGAAACCAAAACCTAACAGGGGAGTAAAATTTCCTGACTTTAGACTTTACCATAAGGCTTTTTGCCTGAAGCGAGCATCTAAATGGCTCTTACAGACATCTCTCCTTTTACACCTTTATAGGTTAGAGTGGAATGATCTTTGCTCGTACCTTTTTCAGTAAAAGAAATTCTTGCTTTTACTGCAAAAGCAAATATCACGTCTCTTCAATTATTTCGTCACACATGCTCTTTATTAAGACCTCATTGTCAACTAAAGATCTCTACTAGAGATTCTTTCCTACAATCTCCTCTTTGGTATAACCACCTTATTTCTATTAATAATAGACCTTTATATTGAAAATCCTGGTGACTCCGGGGAATAGTTTGGGTCCAAGATATGTTTGACGGTATAACCCCTTGCTCTTTCCCTCATTTTCAAGCTACTTTTAAGTGTCCACACTCTTTTTGGCAGAAATTTCCAACTCTTATGGAGTTAATTTTAGAAGTCTTTTATTCCTTCCCTTCTGATGCCTCTACATCCTCAGAAGATCTACTCTTAAAAATGTTGGTGTTGTTTCCAAAAGCTTCCCTGATCTATAAACATCTTTTCACCCCAGACCCTGTCCACTCTAAAACTAATTTGGAATTGGGCTGGGAGGCGGATTTGGGCTGTGAATGGAGCATTGACTTTTGGAACAAGATCTGGGCAAGATCGTTAAAAATCTCTAGATCCACTTCTACCACTCAATCTATGTTTTTTCTATATCATAGGTTGTATCTCACTCCCCTATCAACTGCTAAATGTTCACATACTAGTAACACTTCCTGCTGGTCCTATAAATCTCCTTTAGCTGATTTGTTGCATCTTTTGTTTTCCTGTCCCAATGTAGCCTCCTTCTGGGTGAATATATGGTCTCTTATATCCAAAATCTTTAATTTGCATACTCCTTTATCTAATGTTACTCTTTTTGCAGGGAGTTTGACAGAGCCTTTGGGTTTATCTTTACATGAAAAGGGGTTATTTGACCTTATGTTAGCTTTAACTTTTCAGCAAATTACACTAAACTGGAAACGTTCAACTAAACTCTCAGTTAAGTCTTGCTGGAATAATGTATGTCATTATAATAGACTTGACATTGCTTTTGCTTCCTCTTACAATCTACTTGCTAATAGAGGTCTGTATTGGTTACCATTAACTAATTACTTAAACAAAGTTGCAAAAATGCATTCATCTTTCAAACGTTCTGAAAATTTTAAACCTCCGTAAATTGTTATTTTCTCTGCTTTTTTACTCTACGTTATTTCTCACTAATACATTGTTTTTAGGTATGTTACCAATTTATTTATTTATTATTATTGTGTAATGATACTCGATCTTCAGTTATAGAATTATATTCAATCCTTTCTCCCCTCCCTCCCTATGAAAATGTCAAAATGTAAATAGCTTTCTACTTTGTTTAGTATTTGCCTCTTCATCGTTTGCTACTTTAGTTTTAAGGTAATCCGTATGGCTTACTCTTTGTAATTGTTTTTTATTTCAAATAAAGCTTTTAAACTTAAACGGAATTTCCACTAGTTTAGTATTAACAAACTGTAACCAGAATGTTTTCACCTTGCTAATTATTTCAAATGGCTGCACAAATCTTAATAACATTTAGCATGCACAAATGCTCTGACAGCAAGGGACTGTTTAAAATTCTGACAACGGCTTGTTAGTTTTTAGCTAGCATGACACGTAGCAGATTTACAACTCTTGTTATCAGAACAGTGAACCAGACAATTCCTAAAAGGTGTATTATTTGGTTTTGGGATCTTTCAAAGCGATGCTGTTTTATACACATCTTATATTTTTGGGAGTGAGTGAAAGGGATGTTTGGAATTTACACTGTTTGGAAGGAAATCCTTTGGGAATGCTGATGTGAAATATGAGCCAAAGCATAAAATGCCTGTGGTGATGCCTTCACATCTGCGTGAAATAAAATAAAAATAAAACAATACTAAAACCACTAAACTTCAGGATTATCTAAATAGCCTTATAAAGGTACTGCTAGTGAAACAAATGTTTCTACTGCAAAAGGGGCCAACGAGGTCGAGGAGCACCAGATCCACAACATCATTTCAATAACTCTGCATAAAGTAAATGTACATAAAAATCAACCAGTTCATGTAAACGCGTGAGTGGCCAGTTGCCAGCTGATGCAACCTTTCCTGTGGCAGCAGATACTGATTCTCAAGCGTGACCCGTGTGTAGGTGATAGTCGTGGTGCGAGCACAGCTGGTGCAGTGGCATTCTGTTGCACATCCCATCAGCAGGGAGTCACAAGTGGTCCTATATTCAGGACTCCATAGATGAAGGGACAGGGGCTATTGATGTCTGGAGGCCCTGCCTCTTAACTCACATCACCTTTAGGAGAGGCACGAACATTGGATCGGCTTCAAGGGTTTAACATGTCAAAGAATGTAACTGCATGTTACCCCTACATTAGTTGTAGAAATGTAATGTAAGTACATGGTACCATGGATGCTGGCATGGGACGTTTCTCTCCCTTGACTGATTGGCACTGTTAGCTCAGTACTGCCATTCAAGGCTGGACTGGCCATATGGGACACGGGGAGAACCCCAGGAGAACCAAAGGGAGTGTGTTTATGGGTGGATGAACAGAGGGATCATCAGCTCCCAAGCTTGATAAACATCCTGAGGGAGCACACACAATTTTCTTGTCGACCTTTATAAAAATTGCCCAAAATCATCCTGGAGACGATCGGAATGACTTGCTACACTTGCTCAGTAAAATATGGAGCTGGCAGGAACACTTTTTTCACTGCTGCTTTTGGCTCACAGTCCATCACTACTGCCGTAAGGGAGTGGGAGGTGCAGCTTGGAGCAAATCGCAGCAGCCAGGTGCAGATCTCAGCGCATCCTCTGTGCTCGGCGACGAGCTTAGATCTGTGCCTGACACATCTCCGAACCCCATTTGCCATCATAGATTTCTAGGAACAAATGCATTTGTGCAAAGCAATTGAGCACACAAAGCATTCTATGTGCACACATTTATTTTGTAATTGACCTGACGCACAAAATGCATTTGTGTTGTGATCTGCAATCAGGAAATAGTTTGCTTTACTGAGGGCTCCTGTGTGAATAGAGATGCTCTCTGTACACCAAGGTTTCATGGGGTAAATATTTGTTACCATAATGAGAACATTAAAAAATGGGTTAAGGTGGTCGGGTTTATCATTTTGACAGAAGTAAATTTAAGTAAATGTTCATAGGATATAACAGAACTTGCTTTATAAAAAAGAAAACGCAGTTTTGAGATCCAAAGATATTGACTGTTTCACTTTAATTTTCTGAAAGTGGCAAGAGGAAAATCCACATTTCAAGGAGCATCTTTGTGGCGAGACTCATAACAGACTGGGGATGGAAAGATTGCCCTGTGTGGAAGATAGATATGGTGTCCAATTAATAGACTGACCCTAATGAGGATTTGATTAAATTATTTAATGAACACTTCTCACTAAATAACGTTTGAGAAGGAAATAGAATGCGGTTTGCTTTTTTGTTTTAAACTGGAATAGGTGGCTGCTTAAGAATGTTTTATGTTTCTGTGGGTCTGATTCAGAAAATGTTGAAGGAATATCACGTGCATTCATTTTTACACATTTGGGGGCGTTGTAAAATCCCCAGTAAAGGAATCCAACATTTGGATGCACACAGCTGTCGCACTTGAGTTAATGTTCCTCATTACTGGATGTATCTTTTTACCTACACCTGACTTTTTTCCCTAGACCCCAAAAAATATGGAAGTGCCTAGATGTTTTTCACTTTGCACACTTACCTTAGCTTCTGGTCACCAAGTGCTGTTCTGAAAATTGGGTTTGAAAAACGATTCAAATGGTTTCTAAATGCTCACAATGTTCTGACTTTCTTGGTGTTCGCTAACTTCTGCATTTCAAGCCACGCCCCTAAAAATACGAATGCAGACAATGCACACCATTTTCAGATTTTCCTCAGCAGCAGGCGAGCATTGTGGGCAGAAATATCATCAAACATTTAATGTCCTTGTGCACCTATTATGCACAAAATATTGTGTGCATCAGGCCCTGTGAGATTTGGCTCCAACTACGCTCCTTTCTGGTATTTTATTTTAGACTTTGCATTAAAGATGCGTTTACTACATTTCACTAAAGACCTACTACTCCAACTACAATGATGTTCAGAATATAGACTGAATGAATGAAAGCCTTCGAGAATTCTAGTAGGAATAAGAGGGAAGATATAACCAAGCATGTTGCGGGTGACAGGGCTTTAAGTGGGATGAAAAAACTGGGGGGTCTCTCAAAGGGGCATGGCTAATGTAATTAAGGGCGTGGCTTAAAAGCACGTAGGCTAAAAATCTGTGCTTAGCATAGTGTGCCACGCGACTTGTATTTTGCTGCTTCTGTCATTGCATCCAGTTATACGATACAACAAGTAACATCATACCTACAACAAGTCAGGGCTATTGACTTTGTCAATGGTTGTTAGTTGCATAAGATAAATAAGCAGCAACTATGGCTTGTATATAATATTGAAATGGCTTCTACTTAAAGCCCTGGTGACACCAGGACAATGTTGCTGCTCCTAAGTTTCAAAAAGAGAAGGGAAATCCAGAGAGAAAAGATTTCCAGAGAGAAAATTACTCTTTAAAGGATTTCCCTTCCCCTATTACGCTCAACTGGAATGGCGTCATGCCGTAACTTCTCCACTAGTGAGAAGTGAGCAGTGTGAGCACGTGCACATCGATGTGCCTGCTGCCAGGGCACAAAACAGAGCCCGATAGAGACCCGTTTCGAGGCCTCCTTTAAAAAACTGCCCGTGCTCAGCACCGGTGAGACCCGGCCCACTTAAAGCCCTGGCTGGTGAGCAATTCATAGACATAGACAGGTGAGCTGTAAAGCGCTCTGATACCCTCGGGTCTTGCTAGTGCTATATAAAACTCTTAAATAAATAAACATGAAAAACTGCTTCCTCAGAAGCGCATGTTTCAAAATGAAAATGAAGAGTGTGACAAGCTATGGGATTTAAATGTAAGTAGTTTGGTCTAATTTTCCCAGATTAAATACTAGCTTTTCCACATTGATTTTGCGTAAACTGTACATTCAACTATATTTAAAACGGGGACTATTTCAATAACATGGAAACCTTAACACCCACAGTGGAGAATAACAAAAACACACATACGCCTGTGTTGGCTTTTAGTTATTGCTGTCAAACTATGTATCTATTCTGTGAAAACAATTTTTTAGATCAGAGGCTCCTGGGCTGAGAATTCTAATCTCAAAGCTTCAGTAAATGGAGTACTTTTCATAGATTTGCGTGAATTGATGTGAGGGTTGCAGCGTGAAATGTATCCTGCAATGTACTTACCAGAAGAATTGTAATATAGCATGGGACAAGTGTAATCCATGAAGGGGCAAAAAATGATGCAACTGCAAGGACCATTTCATTTGCCGAGCAGGGCATGTGACGAGATTACATATCACACCTGGAAGGGAAGAAAAACAGGTGCTCCTGCCGATGCAACACTGCCTTAGAAAAAAGTCTATTGTTCTGGACATCGTATAGCACAGGCACACTTACACGAAACGTCCAATAACACTCGCCTAGTGCCCATTTAAAAGAATAATTAATTTTTTTTTTTTTTAAGTGTATTTGATGCAAGTCCCATGTTGAAATAAGAATAAATAATTAATTCATGTTACCAGAAATGTTATTATGTATCAAAAAAATAGCTTTTTAGAAAACGCTCCACTTGGGAAAGCAGTTCTACGAAGCCTACATAACAATTTCTTTCATGTATTGAAAATAGTTTTTTACATAAAAAATATAGAAACCATAATTGCAAATGCGAGTTCGTCTGCTTGTTGCGTGTTTTTCTGTTTTTTAAATGGACAACCAAAGTGAAAATACGGGCCCATTCACTGTATTGAAAAAATATATAAACGAGAGGCTGTGGTTGGCGCGGCACAGGCAGTGCCGCGCGCGCCGGGTCCTGTGAGCGCATCCCCTGCCCGCGTGTTCCTTGGCTGCGCTGCTGTTCCAGCCGGATGACCAAAGGGTGGTGCTGCTGCTCCACTGAGCGGAGGTGAAGGTTCACGACAGCATCTGTGCGTGAGTCCCTCAGCCCTCTGGGAAGAGTTGCTGTGAAAGAGGAAGGAATTCATACCAACCCCCCATCAAATTGCACAGCGGATTGCACCGTGTGGGCAAACTGGGGGACCCTGCACACGTTAAAAAACCCTTCAGGAAAGGCTGTTACCTTTGCTCCCTTTTGTTTGTAACAAGGTAAAAGACGTGACACAGATCAGTTTATTTCACTGTGAATTCCGTGCGGCAACCCTCGTGCGCCCTAAACAATGGATTGCTAAATGCCATAATATATTGATATTTACTTTATTGATTTTGTAGGAAACATGAATTTTTCTGTCATCGTTTTGCTGCAACAAAAATAGAACCCGGTGCCTGTTAAACGTATTTCTGAGTGACATTTTCTAATAGTAGTCCGTGGTCAGTAGGTGTTGCAAAAGAGGGAGCTCGGAAAATGGCAACTCGTGTAGAGGGGCAGAGAGCCCTGCTGTGACTGGAACAGCAAAGCCGCGTCCATCTTCAGAGACAGCAGGAGCGTGGCGAGAAGCGTGACCTCTGGGCCGCGAATCAAACTGTAATGACTCCGATGCTCACAGGGCTACCATGTTTATAAAAGAGTGACCGAGTCCATGCTTTCCGGTTTGTTTCAACAGCAAGAATCTGCTGTGCATTGTCTGTATTTGAGAGCATTCTGGGGTGCCACCCTGCTCCTATTTTGGGGTTTACAGAGAAGTAGGCATTTTTTCCTTTTGGTTTCATGAGGGGAAAATGAATTCTCAAATCGGAGGGTTGCCATCAGACAAGGGGGCATATTAGCAAGACCCACGTTAAAATTATCGCCGTTTTAGCGGCAGGAAACTGCCGCTAAAACGGCGATAATGGGCTTGCTAATATGCGTTATAGAATTCAATAGAAGCCCAGGTTAGATGTCCTGCACATCTAACCTGGGCTTCTATTGGAATTCTATAACGCATATTAGCAAGCCCATTATCGCCGTTTTAGCGGCAGTTTCCTGCCGCTAAAACGGCGATAATTTTAACGTGGGTCTTGCTAATATGCCCCAAGATTTTTACCGACGTGGCTAAAATGTATTTGTCAAGAGACTAAAAAAAAAAACCAAAAAATAGGAATTCAACAGAAGTCGGGATTTTTCCCTTTTTGGAATATAAACTTAAAACATTAAAATTTGAACAAATGGCAGGCATTTTTCTGTGAGAAAGGTGGCAAATCCGTGTCAATAATGTCATGCACTTTCCAAGCATCGAAAACTTAATCATCGGCATAGAAGTGAATTCTAGAATCCGTATATCATTTGCCACAATTATTGCTCACAATAGACCGAGGGAATATTTCATACCAGTGTGAGTTTTTAGCTGCCTCTTTCTCATGCAGGGCATCGGCAGTGAGGGCAGTAAGAAACGAGTCAAGCTGTTCCTTCATTAATGGCTGGGTCTAATTGTTCCAATGATAGCCTCGTTGCTATTTTTACGACACATATTCTCTACTGTGTGTGTTCTCCATTTGCACACATTTAAAAGTGCTGTTAATGCTGGGTCAGGTTTAATAGTGTTTTCTGTTTGAAATTTTTGATACACTGTTGCCCCACTAGACCAGCACCTGGTCTAAATGTTCACCAAGCGTTTAAAAAGCAAAAACAAACAAACAGAAAAGGCACAAGAAATAAGTTAAATAACTCTGTTTAAAGGACATCCTGTTGGTGGCATAAACTGAGTGTAATCCCCACAACTCAGAAATAATAATCACCTTCTTTCAGGATTGTTTGATTTTCTTTTAGGCCAAGGACAGGAGAGAGGAGAGAAGTTGCCTGGGATATAGTTCACAGAATTATTACTGACAACACCAAAGTTGTGGTTGCAAAGGAAACAGGCTTGTGTTCTACTCTTACATTTGTGAAACAGGAAATGTATAATCCCCTTTAAGGAACCTCAGCTGGCTACGCCATGGTGGTCTCCTGTAAACCTCAATCCTTTCGTCCCCAGCCACCTGTAGGACAACTGACATGTTGCCTTGCTCCTGAGCTACCTCAGCAGGCCAAGCATCCCAATAACTCTCGGACCGCCCACAACAGATATGCTGTTTCCCCGCACTGGTCAGATACATGCATCAGGTACTCTTGATCCTACTCAGCAAACAGTGCCTTACCTTGATCATGGAGTTGATCTGAGGCATCACGGTGGAGCTAGATAATCTCAATGACTACTCGTAAACTGCATGCTGGCAAGAACCGAGTGATAGTGGCTAGATCAAGGAGAAAAAATGGTGGTTCCAGTTTTATTCAGAGTTAGATTCAAGTGGTTGTGGCACATCCAGTGGTCTATTGCCAAGAGGCATCTGCCCAAGCACTGGAATTTATCACCTGTAGGTTAATTGGCATTGAATACAATCAAGGTGCCATCAGTGCACTTGTTGGATGTGAGATTAAATGGGCACTTGGACTTTACTAAGGGTTGGTGTGAGGTAGATGTTCAACAGTACTGAGGAAAAGGTGGGCCTGTGAGGAACATAGCAGGAGATGGGATTGATATGTTAGTGGCAAGGGGAAATGGCAAAATTAATATCCTGTTTTAGACTAACGAAAAGAGGGAAGAGGAGTTGGCCTAACGGCTAGGGCGGTCGACCTCGAATCTGGGTAACCGGGTTCGAGTCTCTGCAATGACGCTGAACATCCTGTGATTCTGGGCAAATCACTAAATCTCCCCGTGCCTAACAAAAAAATAAAAAATGAATGTGTCCTCATGTAATGCAACTGGTGCTAAGTAAAGCGCTCTGATGCCAATACCTTCGGGTCAAGTTCGCGCTATATAAAACTCTGTAAAAAAAAAAAAAAAAAAGTTGAGGGTCTTGAAACCTATGGTGCATAGTTGGGTGAGAGGTGTCCTGTGATTGGCTTTATCGAGGAACGCTAACATTTTAAGAGAAATTACTTCCCTCCATCATCATCATTACTTCCTTTTTTGAGGTCTTGCCAGATGGGGCACCAGGGCTTTAAGTGGGGAAAAAAAAACTGGGGGATGCTCTAAAAGGGGCGGGGCAAACCTCTTAAAGGGGTGTGGCCTATCCAAGTAGGGGCGTGGTCTAAATCAAGATAACTAGCATTGTGTGCTTAAGAAAATCCCCTCCAATTATCCTACCTTCGGAAAACACTCTCTTTAAAGGATTTCCCTTCCTCCTACAACGCGGCTCACCTAGCATGACGTCTCCACTTCTCAGTAGTGAGCAAAATGAGCATGCGCACATCAATGTGCATGCTCTCACTGCAGTCCAATTAAAAAAAAAAAGAAAACGGACTCCCTTTGCGAGGCCCAAAAATAGAGCCCAATAGAGACCCGTTTCGAGGCCCCCTGAAAATAACTGCCGGTGCTCAGACCCGGCCCACTTAAAGCCCTGCATCCATCCATCCTAAGCACTGCGCCATCCAACCATCTTTCAATCCATCCTTACGTTCCTACCTACATACATACATACATCTGTCCCTGCACCTATCCTAAGCATCTATCAGCCCACCCGCCTATCCTAAGTACTGGTCCATTCATCCATTCATCCATTCATCCTTCCATCCATCCATCCACCCATCCATTCATCCAGCCAGCAATCCATTCATTCATCCATCCAGCCATCCATCCATACATACATACATACATGTGTCCCTGGACCTATCCTAAGCATCTATCAGCCCACCCGCCTATCCTAAGCACTGTGCCATCCATCCATCCATCCATCCATCCATACGCCCATACATCCATACATACATCTGTCCCAGAACCTATCCTAAGCATCTATCAGCCCACCCGCCTATCCTAAGTACTGGTCCATGCATCCATTCATCCTTCGATCCATCCATACATCTATCCATTCATCCATCTGGCTATCCATCCACTCGCCCTTTATTCACCTATCCGTCCTTCTTTCCGTGCACCCTCCGCCCCCGATCCTAAACACCCCGTATTATACTCATCCACCCAGCCTCTTAATGGGCCGAAAAGGCTGGTGATAACCATTGACAGGCAGATGTTTCTGATAAAGAACAAGAAAGCTTTCAGTTGCTCTTTGTGAACCATAGTTCACCACCCTTCTCTGGTGGTGTTTTAAACAAAGGTTGATCCAGCGAAAGAAATGTAAACCAGCTTTTCAGTGTAAGATGCTAATTCAGAAACATAACCTTTTGTCCATTTCTATATAGGAACACTGCTTTAAATTGGCCGTGACTGACAGATACTGAATACCTGTAGTTCTTACATTTGAGAGAGTATACCAAACAGCTAATTTGGGGTGGTGAGAACCTGCCCTTCTATATTTCCATGTGAAGCAAAGTATAGGAATATAAAGGTAATTCCAATGCTACTATCTTCATATTAAAGAGGGGTGTGAGAACTAAGTGAGCCAGGCAAAGCGTGTGTTTTCGTAGCACTAAAACAAGACACTGTGAAAGGTCAGAGCAGGGTCGTGCTGGAGCAGGCTGCCTGTGGCCGTCTCCAGAGGCGCAACTAGAGCCAAATTTCGGGGGGGGGGGGGCAGGGAGAGGGGAGCTAAGAAAACATTTCGGGGGGCTAATTCTTCCAGCAATAGGCAGAGTGGGGATGCAGGGGCTCTAAAAAGGGGTGAAAAACAACAGAGCCTCATTTACAAGCAAATGGGCTTTTAAAGACCTGTGAAGTACTCGGGTGCGGCTGTGTGTGCGCTCGGGAAGCTGTCTCAGCCCGGGGCAATGGGCGTTGCGCGCCTGGTCGTCTCTCTCCTAATCATCCCACAACGAGGTTGCTCCTGCGCTGCAAAAAGAGAAGGGAAATCCCGAGAGAAAATGGCTCTCTTTAAAGGATTTCCCTTCCCCTACAACGCGGCTCACCTGGCATGACGTCTCCACTTCTCAGTAGTGAGCGATGTGCATGCTCTCACTGCAGTCCAATTAAAAAAAAAGAAAACGGACTACCTTTGCGAGGCCCGAAAATAGAGACCGATAGAGACCCGTTTCAAGGCCCCCTGAAAATAACTGCCGGTGCTCAGACCCGGAGAGACCCGGCCCACTTAAAGCCCTGTGGGGCGCAATATTGATTTTGTCACGTAGAAGGCCATAAACCAGCTTTAGCCTTTTCAGTTAGACTCTTGGCTTCAAAGAAGGTCTCAGGCCAGTCGTAGCTTGTGTCTTCTTGTTGTTCCAATGGGTTTGATAAGTATGGAAAGTTTGAGAGGGATCTGAATTTGAATAGGTTACTCGAGAAGAGAAAGGCAACATTAGGAGGTGTCTAGCATGCGTTTTCTTTGATATGGTGCAGACTTCTAGGTATGAGTTACAAAACCTCGGATCCATGAGCTAACCTAGAACACCATAATGATGTCTGACTTAGCAAAGACGCCCGATCAGTACAGCTGAGCTCAAGCAACCCACCAGCCTAAGCCTCCCAAGTATCCGGGGCCAATGACATGCACCACCGTGCAGTGCAAATGATGAAAAGTGGGAGTTCAGCAGTAGAGAAATGACCAAGTGCTTTTGGAACTGTTTGTGGGTTAGAGAGGTGACTGAGTTAAATCTAAAATGCTGTTTCTGCAGCTTGTGAACAGGTTGGGTGTGATAAGGGGTCTCCAACCTTTTCGGTACTGAGAGCTAGGGGGTTACTGTTATCTGTTGGTGTGTAAGGTCTGTATTGTAGATAAAGTGCAATGTCTGGCTTTTTTTAAGCTGTGTATACGTATAGTGGTGTTGCTTCCTGCTCATGTTTTTTTTAGTTCACCTGTGATTTTGAATAGGTCTTTTTGCAGCCTGTGACAGTGAGTATTCTTTCTGTGAAATGTGATGCTTTTACCTCACACAGAATTATTGTTTGGTTGTGTTTAAGAGCCCATTTTGCATGAGGGTTTGTTCTGGTTATATGTCATATCCTAAACATGGCTATGTTTTTCAGATAAACACAAATTACACCTATGTTCCAGTAGGTCAAGTCACCGCTATAGGCAACAGGTTTGGCAAATTTCTGGTTCTGTCGTGACTCTGTTATAACACAAGGGAGATAAAAAACGAATTCACCGGAGTTGCACTGAAGGGCTTATATGAAACATCTCACTGGAGCATTTCTTCCTCTCCCAAAAGATGTGCCATTAAATTAAATGGAAAAATAAAACCAATTGATGGACAGATTAAAGAACAATGTCATACATTCACCCCAGTACAGATATCTGGGCCTAAACCCATCGTTTTTTTGCTCCCCATGCCATTCCAGTTTGATCCCAGCCATATGCAAATAAGTCTTGACCCTGCGCCCAATGGGAACAGTCCAGCCCGAACTGCCAGGCCAGGTCCTCCCTGGACTGGAAACAAGCATCCTAGGACCGGTTTCAGGGTTTCACCCATCATCAGCCAGGATAGCTTGACTCCAGTGGCATGGAGAGCATGGGACCCATGTCTGGGCATACCCGTCCCACTTGGGGTGACAAATGCAAAAAGAACAATTGATGGACAGAATGCAGAACAATGTCATACATTCACCCCAGTGCAGAGATCTGGGCCTAAATCCATCGTTTTTTTGCTCCCCATGCCATTCCAGTTTTGAACCCAGCCATATGCAAATCAGTCTTGACCATGCGCCCAATGGGAACAGTCTAGCCCGAACTGCCAGGCCAGGTCCTCCTTGGACTGGAAACAAGCACCCTAGGACCGGTTTCGGGGTTTCACTGGCTGATGAGGGGTGAAACTCCGAAACCGGTCCTAGGATGCTTTTTTCCAGTCTAAGAAGGGCCTGGCAGTTCGGGCTAGACTGTTACCATTGGGCGCAGGGTCAAGTGGGTCATGATTTGCATATGGCTGGGTTCAAACTGGAATGGCGTGGGAAGCAACAAAACTATGGATTTAGGCCCAGATCTCTGTACTGGGGTGAATGTATGACATTGTTTTGCATTCTGTCCATCTATTGTTCTTTTTGCATTAAATAAATGAGGCATTCTGCCCTAGTAATTAATTCCAGCATTGTACCTTAGGAAATACCCACCTTGATGCCTCATCTGTAAGCCAGAGGTGGCATGTGAGGGGGTGGTAAGGAGACTGGTCTACGAAAAACACCAGGACCTGTGCACTAAACAAAACTGTTATGTCCCGTATAGAGGCCCTAATGTAGACCCGTTCATACAAGCCCTAAAATGGACGTATTCATATTTGCCCTAATATGGTCATGCTCGTACTTGACCTATTATGGTCATAGCCGCATATGCCCATTATGGTCATAACTGTACATGTCCTATTATAGTCATGATTCCTTATATAGCCATGATCTTTCACCTACATTGGTCCTTACTAGTACACAACGTGCTCTGAGGGCTGAACGTTATCTATCCTGTGGTTTTGAATGCAGCAGGGTTTTTCCTAAACACAGGTCCACACTGTACTCATCAATTATGCATGGCTCTCTAGGAATACACCACCTGCATAATATGTATGTACAAAGTTCACCCCTGACGTCTTCCTCATGTCTAACGACAGACCAATACAATCCATACTGAGGACCGAGACTCTTTAGGGTATAAATACACCACATCTTGCCCCGGTAAGACAGAGGGAACCAAGACTTCCATGCTGACACACTGACCAGAGACGCTGAGGCTCCTGCATGCAGTCGCTCCAGCTGACAGCGGTCTGACACAGCCCTTGCGGGGTGTCCAACTCGAGACCAGGACGGGGTCCCACACTCTCTCTATTCAGGTATGGGGGTTCGACTAAATCCTAGAAGGATTCTTGGCTCTTAGGCTTTTAGACCTATACACATATGCTAGGTACACTCAGGTACATCTAGTTAGGCATCGTAGGAGTACGCGCACTTGCATAATGCTTTTCATAGTCATGTATGTATTCATGATTATTGCAATATGGTAGAACTGTTCTGTCCCTTTGCTTTTATCATACTGCTGATAATATATCTCTGCTATTGTCTGCTGGTTGCCGCAGCACATATATTTTACACTAGAATAACAACTGTTCAATAAATACTTATTGAAACGCCCGACTGTTTATTCTGTGTAACTCTCTGAGACAAACCGAATAAGTAAGCACGAGTGACTCAGCGAAAGGTAGTACATTGTTTCCACGATTCTGAGGAATTTGGGTTGTCATGATCTAAGGTTGCCAGAAACTAATCTCTCCCCGATAAGAGGAGATTCTAGTGGCACTGTGAGCTAGCTAATGCAAACCAGGCTAACATATGCGGTGGGGGTGCACAGAGTCAGTCTAACACCAAGCCCACGGTTTATGTTATCCAAACGCGCAAGTCCTGCAGGGGTACTATAGGAACTACACGACAAAACAATGGGGTTGGTGCCTATTATATGAGCAAGAAGACATATTTCCCATAAGATGATTAAGTGGGCAAGCAAGTTAAGCACTCACTGCTGACATTTGATGTGACCTGCAGGTTAAGAGTGCGAATCTCGAAATGGCAAACCTAGGCTTTCATTCTTCTTAAGTTGATAAATAGCCTGTGATGAAATTGGGCAGAGTAATATTTATTATTTAGAGTTCTGAGATATATAGATATGAAGTATTTTGTAAAACACACGTTATTATACTGGAATGGCACAGTCAACTGTAAAGTAAACCACAGTGAGATATGATCTGGGAGAACCCTAGCATAGGGAGTGCCAATCTATGTATTACATACATCGACACTCCTCATGGTAGGGTTCCCCTGAGGCCTGTTTTTTATAATATTTAAACAGGTATTTAGTTGCAATCAAATATTCGCTCTGTTGATGCAAATACAATGTACAATCAATTAACACTTGATAAAGCGCGCAGCTGCTTCAAGCAGAAGCGTCCCGGCACTCAAGCAGACAATAAGGCCAGTCAGACAACATAGAGGCTAGGCACTGTCAAAAAGCCAGGTCTTAACTTGTTTTTTGAAAGAAGTCAGCGAGTCTACCTCGCCTATGTTGGAGGGAAGACTGTTCCAGAGTTTGGCAGTGAGAACAGTAAAAGAACTGCCCCCACGGCGGGACTTCAAGTATTTAGGGTTCCGTAGGAGGTGGCTGTTGTTGGATCTAAGTACCCTCTCTTGGAAGTAAGGGGCCAGTCTGTTTGTCAAGTAGAGTGGGGCCTCACCATGGAAAACCCTGAAGGCCAGCGTCAGAGCTTTAAATTTAATGAGCTGTTCAACCAGAAGCCAGCGCAAATGTTTCTGATGAGGAGAAATGTGATGGTGACATGGGACTCTCCTAATTAATCTTCCCACTGAATTCTGGATTAACTGGAGTCTGCGTATCAAATATGCAGGGAGACCAAGGTACAAGTCGTTCGACTAGTCCAGATGAGAGGTGACTAAAGCATGGACTACTGTTTTTCTTGTCTCCTCAGGAACCAGATGAAGAAACTTAAAAAAAAATCAGCTTCATGAAACAAACCACTGACATTTGCTTGATTTGAGAGGCAAGGGAGAGCGGGGAATCAAATATGATGTCTCAGGTCTATCATGGAGTGCAACTTGTGTTTCAATAAGGATAGAGGTGAAATTGTGTCTCTCAGTAAAGCCCCTCTGGGGAGCAATCCTTTTCAGGACGAATGCCCTCACCCACCATAGGTGGCATGCTTCATCATATGGGCTTCTCCTCCCAGTGGGAAAACCTAGTCCCACTGAGGGACACAACTCCCTCACTGTGAGGTAGGAGCTCTGGGATGTTTTTTTGTTGAATGTCCTAAGATGTTGAGGATGCTAAAATCCCATCTGTGAGTGCTAGGCGTTGTGAGGGTGGAGCGCTGCATGTGATTGGAAGGATAAATGTGATTCTAAAACTACCTAGTAGGGACAAAACGTTTTTTATTGGCTTGTCCAAACTGGCAGGATTAAAAAGCAGTGCAAAGCAGTGTGAATTAGACTGCTAAGATGTAAAGGTCGGTCGACATGCTTCAGCCTTTCTGGTCTTTACAAGTGTCCAGGCTTTCATCAGGACCAAAAGAAATAAACAATGCTGCTGCATATGTGAAAAAATTAGAAAAGCAATAATAAAGTGATACCAAACCAGTAATCCAATGTTAAGCTCGGTATTACTGGAACTTATCTGTAAAAGTGAGACACAAAAAACAAAGTGCAACTAGTCAAACAACATTGCAATACAATTCTCTTATTGTCAACGTTTAATGGACATGGATCGTTAACATGTCCATAGAGTACCATTATGTTACCCATTGTAACTCTACTCACCCAAATAGATGGATAAGTAGACCCACCTCTACCTGGTAACAACTCAGGGAAGGGGGCCCGCTCTGCAAGAAACAAGATCATGTGTCACTCATTATTCATATGTGGTGTGAACACATGTCTATAGAGAAAAAAGTAAAAAGTGTTGGTGGCGAACCTCTCTGGTAGAGACAATGTGACAGGAGGACTCTAATTAAAATTAAAAGTATGCCTGGCCTTGTTTGCTGGTGGCCAGGACTGATAGTTCTATGTTAATAGTGTTATACTATTTGACTCATATTAAGACAATGTGACAGGAGGACTCTAAGAATTAAAACTATGCCTAGCCTTGTTTATTGGTGGCCAGGACTGATAGTGCTTTATTAATAGTGTTATAGTATTTAACTCATGTTAGGACTGCGGTCAAAACGACTACGAATTGCGTTGGAATAAAATTTCTAGTGGTAAAAATTGCCAGTTCAACAATTGATGGCAAGCTGACACTGGGCACACCATCGCGGTTTCAGTAAGTTGAACACGCCCTCATGTACCACGCTAAAAGACTGTACAATTCAGGCTCAAGATATAACCACGTGGCGCGTTATTCTAACGGTATGTGATGTGCTGTATTTGGAATAAAGAGCTAGGACTACTCGTAAAGCATGGCAGTAAGTACCCCGCTATATTTGGACAAAGTAACTTTAACTGTTCCTAAAGCACGCCTAAATGTACCTCGCTGTAAGACTGAGAAATCAGACCGAGGACGATGCCGTTAGGCGCGCTGCATTTAAACCAAGGCGTGTGGCGCGCAGCATTTCAACTAAAGGCGCTTGGGCTATTCATTAATATTGCTTGACGCCCAAAGCCATTTGTGCACGCTAGCTATGCTCGTCATGAAATAGATTTTAAATGCGTGCTGGGTAAAAGACAATACGGTGTAAATTGTCCGTCATAAAACTGCTCTCTAAAGTCTTCCCAAACATAGCAACCCACAGTTCAATGCCCAGCTTACCTCTCTGTCGGTACCCCGTTGCGGTACAAGAGCTGCAACCAGAGGCACCGACGGGAGGGTTTTCTGGCACTTAAATACGAGCTAGAATGCTCAGTCACGCTGTGGAAGGACCTCAGGGTGCCTAGGATATGTGCCTGATCCTGTTAGCGCGCATGCGCAAGGGATAGTGTCTCTTCCTCTGCATGTGTCCAGATCTGTATCTGGATTTCTGCCCGATCCTGTATGCCCTCAAACATCTCACATGACAGAGGTAGACATAGGCACGGACAAACCTTGGGCCTTGTCCAAACACACTAACTGTAATAGTGACAAGGTGATCTATTTGATAATTTGCCCGTGTGGTTTGCCCTAGGTGGGGATGACCACACGCAAAATAAAAACGAGAATACTGGAACACAAAAGTACGATTCGTTGCAAGAAGAGATCAACAAAGATGACCAATCACTTTCTGGATATGAATCACCAAGCAAACGATTTGCGCTGGACAATCCTAGAACAACCTTATATCCCACCGCACATTACGGATATATCAAAGTTTCTGTTCCGCGAGGAACAGTGCTGGGTCTACAGAATCAAAACTGACACTTCAGGACTGAATGAAGAGATTCCGTGGCTTTCCTTGTAAACATCTGCTGAGGTCCACAATAGACAGGAGAGTTTGAGGTACCCTGTCATTAGTACCATATGCTATGCCTGTCGCTAGCACATCAACAATCAGAATATCGCACACGTCTAGATATAGCCTACTCAAAATGAAAACTGAGTAGACATAGGCCCTACAGCACAGACGTAACAAATATCATTATCAATGGGAAAGGACACATCAGGCACACAGGCTACACATGTACAAACAGAACCATTGATGTGGTGGTTTTGAATAACGAAAGATTTGGTAGCCAGTCAGTATCATAAACATCTTTTTAATCTACATCTATGCACAAGCCATTACATGACACTAGTACATCGTTTGAGACATTAATACATCCTTGGTAATCAAACATGCGACCGCGCAAGCGCCGTGCCAGTGACTGTTTCACTCGCACATGCGCTTGCACACACAAGCTCTGTAAACGTGTTGAGCTGCAGTATCAAGAAGGACACTAATCTGCACATACGATCCGTGATAAACACTACCCATTGCGCATGCGCACATACAGGATCAGGCAGAAATCCAGATACAGATCTAGACACACGCAGAGGAAGAGACACTATCCCTTGCGCATGCGCGCTAACAGGATCAGGCACATACCCTAGGCACCCTGAGGTCCTTCCACAGCGTGACTGAGCATTCTAGCTCGTATTTAAGTGCCAGAAAACCCTCCCGTCGGTGCCTCCGGTTGCAGCTCTTGTACCGCAACGGGGTACCGACGGAGAGGTAAGCTGGGCATTGAACTGTGGGTTACTATGTTTGGGAAGACTTTAGAGAGCAGTTTTATGACGGACAATTTACACCGTATTGTCTTTTACCCAGCACACATTTAAAATCTATTTCATGATGAGCATAGCTAGCGTGCACAAATGGCTTTGGGCGTCAAGCAATATTAAGGAATAGCCCAAACGCCTTTAGTTGAAATGCTGCGCGCCACACGCCTTGGTTTAAATGCAGCGCACCTAACGGCATCGTCCTCCGTCTGATTTCTCAGTCTTACAGCGAGGTACATTTAAGCGTGCTTTAGGAACAGTTAAAGTGACTTTGTCCAAATATAGCGGGGTACTTCCTGCCGTGCTTTACGAGTAGTCATAGCTCTTTATTCCAAATACAGCATGTCACATACCGTTAGAATAGCGCGCCACGTGGTTATATCTTGAGCCTGAATTGTACAGTCTTTTAGCGTGGTACATGAGGGGGTGTGCAACTTACTGAAACCGCGATGGTGTGCCCAGTGTCAGCTTGCCATCAATTGTTGAACTGGCAATTTTTACCACTAGAAATTTTATTCCAACGCAATTCGTAGTCGTTTTGACCGCAGTCCTAACATGAGTTAAATAGTATAACACTATTAATAAAGCACTATCAGTCCTGGCCACCAATAAACAAGGCTAGGCATAGTTTTAATTCTTAGAGTCCTCCTGTCACATTGTCTTAATATGAGTCAAATAGTATAACACTATTAACATAGAACTATCAGTCCTGGCCACCAGCAAACAAGGCCAGGCATACTTTTAATTTTAATTAGAGTCCTCCTGTCACATTGTCTCTACCAGAGAGGTTCGCCACCAACACTTTTTACTTTTTTCTCTATAGACATGTGTTCACACCACATATGAATAATGAGTGACACATGATCTTGTTTCTTGCAGAGCGGGGCCCCCTTCCCTGAGTTGTTGCCAGGTAGAGGTGGGTCTACTTATCCATCGATTTGGGTGAGTAGAGTTACAATGGGTAACATAATGGTACTCTATGGACATGATAACGATCCATGTCCATTAAACGTTGACAATAAGAGAATTGTATTGCAATGTTGTTTGACTAGTTGCACTTTGTTTTTTGTGTCTCACTTTTACAGATAAGTTCCAGTAATACCGAGCTTAACATTGGATTACTGGTCTATAGTTGCTCAAAATACTTGTATCAGCTTTAGGCTTTTTTAGGAGAGGCAAAAGAGCTGCCTGACTCCAGCATGATGGAAAAACTCCAGATGTAAGCGAGGCATTCCTAATTCTGTTGAGCAAAGGATCAAGGTGAGGGTCCATAAGTCTGAAGGTATGTGGGGGCGCATCGTCTGGAGCACCGGACTTCCACTTTATGAGCTTGTTCAGAGAAAATTGCTCTGAAATAGGGGCAAACTCATAGAAGAAAGGTTTGTTACCGGAGATAGCCCCAGTGATGGTTTCTGACTAATACCTGCTGAGTTGGTATCTAAACCCTCTCTGGAAAACTTAGCAAAAGAGGAGTATAACTTATGAAACTTCTCATCGAAGAATACAGAGAGCTTGTCACAGAGTTTAACCACGGGGGTGATAACATTCTTGGTCCTTTGAGGGGAGATAAATGAGTTCACAATTTTGAACATCTCCTTAAAGGAATCTGTCACCTTCTTGACATGAAGAGCAAAATGTTTTTTCATGGCAGTGCATGTTTTTCGCGAAAACTCCTAAGCGCCACTTTGTAGAGATATTTAGCATTATGATCATAAGCTTTCCTCCAGTTACGCTCTAGTTTTTTGCACAGGTGTTTCTCTGTTCTTAAGTTCTGGGAGAACTAGGGTGTGGATGGCCTTGATCTTTTTGGCATAAACTTCTTTAAGGAAGCAAGTTGGCCTAGTGAGCTAGATATCCAGCTGTCAAACAACAACAAGTCTGATGTAACTGCTCCTTGCAAAGAAGGAGAAAAAGAACTGAGGGACTGAGCCAATGATTCCTTGAGCACATCTTGCCACTTACATTTCATTTCAGGGGTAGGGGCATTGCTAATCGGTAAGGGGGGGCCCTGACATGCAAAAGGAATGCTAAAAATGGTCAAACCAAATCATCTGTGCTAGTTCTTTCACCTGCATACTAGGAATATTGGTAAAGATCAGGTCAAGCATATGGCCGGCCCCATGGATAGGGGCATGAACAAGTTGGATTAGGTAAAGACCAGCCAAAGTTTGAATGATTTGGGTGGCTAAGGATAAAGTAGGATCATCAGCATAAACATTGAAATCACCCAAAATGGACAAATTGGTGTAATTGAGCTAGTAATGCGCTATGGTGTCAAATAAAGCAGAGAAACAGCTGCTGGGACAGTTAGGGGGTCTATACACCAATATGCTGTAGAAAGATAAATAAGGGGTAATTTTTAAAACTGAAGACAAGGCCTTCAATGTTACCTCTTTGGCTAAGTGGCATAATAGATGCTTCAATGTAATCCTTGAAAATAATAGCCACCCTGCCTCCGGCCCTGTCCCCTCCTTGGTTTTCCGCCAAGGTAAAGTAGCCAAGTGGGATAGCCAGGGCAAGATCCAAGTTAGAGCAGTCCTTCAGCCATATTTCCATTAAGAAAAAAAAGGCCAGGTGTTAACTGCTAGGAGGGGGAAGATTCCAGACGAATGCTTGGGAAGGGACCTGCAGTTAATAAGGCAGGCCGAGTAGCCCACTAGAGTTTGCACTGGGACAGGGCCTGCTTTAGGTTGGTAAAGGCGTATTCGCCTTACAAGTGATCCGCCCACTATCAGGAGTGACCATCTTATTTAGAGCTAAACTGCACCTCTTACAGGAATAAACATTCTTACCCATTGCCGCAGGAAAGAGGACCTTTTTTAGGACAGCAAGGGTTAGAATTCAAGGCCAGGAGAGTTTTTCTGGTATACCTCCTATACTGATCAAAGGCAATTTGCGCAGCATGGCTGGTGCTGGACACAGACCGGTTGCGGATGGGCGCAGACAGGCTTGCCTTAGGCGCACCAGCGGCACGCCCGCTGCGCATCTACACCATAAGTTCCCTTATATGGGAGAGCGAGGAGTCAACAGCCCGAGCAATTAGAGTGCTGACCCCACCCAGATGGTGGCGCTATGCAGCACCGTGAGAGAGGAGAAAAATGGTCCTCTTCTCTCGTTCGGAGTAAATGAGATGTCTGCCAAATAAATGGAGCCACTCAATGTGCTATCCCTCCCAACATTCCCAAAGGCCCCACAGCGATATTCAGAAGTGCCGCTAACGAGAAAAAAAAAACTCTGTCGAGCAGCAGGCACAAAGTGCAAAACGGTGCAGTGCGAAAAACCAAGATTCCCTCACAGACCAATCAAGTAAAAAGCATCAAATTCACACAAAGTGAAGGTTACTGATTCACGCAAGGTTACTAATATGCAACATGTAAAGTTTTAAAACTTTATATAAACTATGTCGCTCACAAGACACTGATGTACATCAATCGAACCAAGTTTATTTCAAAATTTGCTGTACAGAGCTTTTCATTTTCGGTATGCCTTCATTCATGATTATAGGAGACCAATCAGCTGTAGATCAGGACCTCTGGAGGCAACTGATGTATAACGTCAGCATCCTCTCTAGTCAGGACACTAATATATTACTAACCTCTCCAATAGGTGTCCATCACATATGAGATTACATACAACATACATGTGAACACGTACTCTCTTCAGACCTCAGCCTCTTTTGTTTGCCGGAGGCGCTTACTGTCCCAGACTAGAAGAAGATGCATTGAATTATCTGTTTCCCTCTATTGGGCATTTCATGTCCTTTTTAGGTACAGATAAGGTGCGTGTACCAGTATCATTAATATCAATGTATCAGTGCCCCACAGGCTTGAGCTTTAGTGAGGTCATGTTGCTATAGGAATAGAGCACTGAGAGCTGTTCACCCATACTGGTGGCTCGGGGATACAGCCTCTATGCCAACATAGAGTTATTTTCATCTTTCACATGATCCTCACAGATAATGGATGGGAGAGGCTGAGAACACTTGATATCACCGTCATCCATCCACAAGCCTTTCCATCCCATAAGATGTTTACAGGAGCCAAATCAGGATCCTATTCTCCGGCATTATTCTTCACAGTGGAGTGCACAATCTGAGGAAGCAGTGCCACACAAGTGGTCAGAAAAACACTAGAACAGGGGTCTTCAAAGAGCGGGACAGACACCCCCCCCCCTCCCCACCACCACCACAGCCACACACACTCCTCTTAGGTGCAAGCAGAATGCCACCAACAGCGTTTTCTTTAGAAAATGTGTTTGCATTTTTAAATGGGAACATTTCCCTTAATTACAATGTTCGTTTGCAACATTTGAAATCAATAAATAAGAGTAAAATGGAAGTCACTTTTGGTACAGATTTCTTGTAACATGTCTTGCTTAACCCTGGGCGAAGTTCGCGTAGCCGCGCTACGCGACGATGTACAAAAACTCCGCGACACTCCGCGTAACTACGCGAGCATGTGTACTTGCTTGTCTCTGCATGCTCGCGTTGTCTCGCTTATGCTCGTGAGATGTTTTTGATGTTTGGCAACGCGGATGACGTGTTCGGGGAAAATATCGCGCAAACTTCACCACGCGGTCGCCAATGGGCACGGCCATCTTGTTTTCCTATCTTTTGCATGGTTCTGGGGCCTGTTTTCCAATCTCTCTCCAATCTTTTCAATCCTTTGTATTTTACCCTGTTTTTCTGATCTTTTTTATTTATTATCTATCCCTCTCTGTCCCTAAGTCTATATTTTGCATTTTATTTCTACTTTTACTGTGTTTTTTTTTACTTTTCTACTGTTTTATATTACTTCCTTCTTTACTCTCCTACTTCTTCCCCTAACTTTATTTTTTCCTGCAAAATTTTCTTTTCCGCCCCCCGCCCACCCCAGAACCATGCCTAAGGGAAAGGGTAACAGCTCCAAGGGCAAGGCGCCTGCGCCAAAGAGCCGCCTGCCTTGCGGCAGACTGCGCCCGGCAGGGGTGCAGGCCCGGTCCCTTTTCAGCGAGGCGGAGGTGGCCACCCTTGTTTTTTGTGTGCAGCGCCACCTCCCCTTGACCTTGGCAGCAGGCATGGCTCTGGGTACGCTGCCCAGGAACGTCACCGCCGGTGGGCGAGGGTGCGCCGGGCAGTGTTTCGCTACTCTGGGGTCCGGCGCACCCATAACCAGCTGACCCACCGGTGGTCAGACATATTGGATCGGGTGCAGGACCTGCTGGACCTGCTAGGTTTCGAGGTCATGGGGCTTGGTGAGTAGCTAATACTAGTAGTATTGTGTGTTCTCTAGACTGTGTTACTGTTATTGCGAATATAATTTTTTTCCTAATAGCAAGAATGCTGCTGCTTACATTGCAGGTAAATTAAGTTTAAAAATCCTCTGTGATTGTTATTCTTCTAGACACAGGTGCTCGGCGCTACTAATCTTACTTGTTTGCAACTTTGCGCTCGCTTGGGCTGATTATGTAAGAGTTTACTTTAGAGAACTTAAGTTAGGTAATGCTTGAGAGACTCTAGTCCTTGCTTTGTCCTCCTGTCACTAAGATAGTGGTGGATAGGTAGTTTAGTTACTTAGTATTAGTTGGTAATTTTTAAGCGGTCTGCGTGGCACATCCTCCGTCACGTCACTTGCTGTTGAGTGCTGCTTACTCCAGTCCTTAGTAGAACCTTTTGTAGTTTGTTTAGTGAGGGAGTAATAGGCTTAGCAGAACATCAGCAGCAAGCAACCAACCAACAATTTGGTGTAAGCAAAAATGTATGCATGTGTCCTCCATCTATGCATTTTTGAGGACTAAAATAAATGGAAATGCAGACTTCGTGAACAATTGTTGGCCCGTCTGAATAGGTGGGCTAGGTCAGGTGGTACTTAGGCTTAGTATTCTGGAATCAGAATGGAACACTGGATTACTGTTCATAAATATAATAACTAGACGGTCCGCGAATTCCGCGATACTACCAGTCGATCAGATTAGATAGGTCAATTTTATTGCAATTGTTGTTTTCAAAAATGTTTTTGGAGCGTTTTTTAAAATATTTTATTTGTTTCACACCAATCATCAATGTTTGTCTCTTTCTTTTTTATATCTTACATGATCAGCATCCAGGGGCAAGAAGACGGGGTCGGAGTCGGCGGGAGCAGCTGGAGAACACCAGGACCTCTCCTCTACCGAGGTCTCTGCTGCTGGCCCCAGTAAGTCTTCCTGTTGTTAATATTAATAATTATATTTCCCTAACTTTTACTGCACCTTATTTTTTCCGAACTATCATTTCCGTTTCCTAATTCTATTTTTTACCAAATCTTCTTCGATCTAGACTATCTGTTTCTAAATTCTTGTTATCCCTGCCTCTAACTGCCTCTGATATGACTCTCTGTAAAACTATTATTATTAGTCTGTCTGTAGCTAAGCTTGCCCAGTTGGCCACTCTTTATTTAAAAGGTTTATTAAAACTCAGATTCACCAATAGCTCTAGCACTGAGTCCAGTCCTTTGGGTTGGCCTCTTCTAGTCTTCTTAATCTTGAGAGGCTTTTCGACAATTCCCACCAACAAAATGCCCAACCAGATATTTTACTATTTTTGATAGGATAGGACATACTACTACTAGTAGTGTCTACTCTACTCTAGTACCCGATTTGTAGTGATGTATGTGGTATATGTATGTATTTTTACTTTTTTTTAAATCTTGCTAGTGAAAAATAGGGGGAGGAGTATATGGCATCTAAAAAATGTGTAATGTTTTTTCTAGGCGTACCGACCACGACCACCAGTGCCGGGGCCAGCGGCGGGGCAGGCGACACCAGCCAGGAGGGAGCAGTGGATGCGGCAGCTGCCACAGGGGTGGGTGAGCCAGCAGCAGTGGCGGGCGGTGGTAAGTTATACTTATATTCCTTACTTATTGACAATAGTTACACACTCGCTGCAAGGGTGTTGTGTAAGTTGAGAGAGACTAAGTTGTTGTGAACAACGGTTGAAGAAGACAAGACACCCTTTGCTAAGCATTAGAGCAATAGCATTAGCGGCGGGAGTAGTTGAGTTCTATCTGACTTCAACTCAGCTGTGAAAGTTTTATGGAGAAGACTAAGAGTCAGATCAGATGACCTTGATGGATGGGTTGAACGTAAAGGGAAAGAAGGATGGAAGGTGGAAGGACGGGCGAGATGTAATATATATGACTGGCAGAGAAGGATGCGTGGGATGCATGCATAGGTGGCTGATAGGAATCAGATACATGGGTGGTTGAAGGATGGGTGGAAGGTGAAAGAAAAAGAGGCCTGCCTGGGTGGGTGAAACTGTATGGGTGGATAGCAAGAATCCTCCGGGGTGTTTCATGGGCCAAACTCAAAGGCAAGCAAAGAAGGAAGGACGCATGGGTGGTGGTTTAACAAAAAAAAGAAATGTTTGTTGTTGGTGAAACAAACTAAGGTTTGTTGAGAGATTAAGAAGAATGATAGACATGTTTACTTTGAATGGATGGACGCCTGGGTGGTATTCATCATAGATAGCATAGGTGGAGACTGTCACTGGATGAAGAGTCTTTGAAGAGAATGTAAAAGAAAAAGAAACAGCGCCAGAGTAGCAAAGCCAAGGAGAATAGAAGTTGTATTTTCAGAATACTCCCTTGACTCACAGTAGTTTGCAAGCACAGCATATATATTGTGTATGTATGTTGTTATCAAGCGCCTCCCTCCGACTCCGAGGCCCACTCCCTACCGATGTTAATTTATTTTTGACTGTGTCAGCCTGCCATGGGTGGGCTTAGGCTATCGACTGCATGGTTACACAATCAATTAAAACAAAGTACCTCATGTCGTCCCATATATAAGCAATGATCATTTGGATCAGATATCATCTGCCTTGTTGTAGTATAGTAGTCAGGGCAGGGTGAAAGTGAAATTGAGCAGTTGCTGTTGATGTAACAGAGTATGGCCAGTGCCACCCATAATAGAAAAATAAGATGATTGTGTAGTAGTCAGCTTCCCCACATGCAGACAGTAGTAAATAAAACTAACATGAGTCTGCGTCATGAGACGAGTATGTGTCTTGGGCGCAAGCTGACTGAGCTGGCATGCCGGCTACAACAAGGTTACTTAATTTAGCTAAACAAGAGAGAAGAAGAAGACTGGTGTACTACTCGAGTGAGTCCATAGTGCTAGTATAATGCCTGAAACTCCCACAAATGTTAGAGGCCGAGGAAGTGGGAGGATAGATACCACAAATGTTATGTACTGTGCTTGCTAGTGCTACTGTGCCACTATGTTTAGAATTAATTTGTCTTCCTGTTTTGCTAAGAGTATATTGGTTACAACAATATTCTTTTTTCTTCTTGATATAGCTACTCCTTCCGAACCAACAAAATCAACTAAACCGGACAGGAAGGAGTTGGCAGCCATGGCCCGGCGCCGGAAGCTGGAGGCCATCCGAAATGAATATCGGCGGCTGGTGGCTCTGGCGGAGGAGGAGGAGGAGGCGGCAGCAGCTGCAGCCTCCGCCAATGCCCCGGGCCCCAGCCAGGCCCCTTGAGTGGTACGGCGCCGCGGTCTGGCAGCCGCCCGCCGCACTACATCCAGCACTGTGCTGCCCCCCCATGGATGCAACTGCCGAGCTTTTAAGCGCTGCATGCTCCTCCAAATGGCGCGCCTAGAGGAGCAGGTAAAGGAACTGAAGCAGGAGGTCCTGGCGGTTAACCGGCGACTGCGAGCCCGCCGATAGGGAGATCCCGTTGGATTGCCCCTTTTTATTCCTTTTTTGGTGGGTGGGCATTGGGCGCACGTTGGGGAAAAGTTGGGGTTATAACTTATATGGACAATTTTATTTTTGAACGGACATTGGTTGGACTATTCTTTTTGGACATTGGTTGGGGTTAGGGAGAGGGGTGGATCAGGTGTTGTGGGATTATTTTTTACATAGTTTATTTTTTGGATTAAATTATATTTATACTTAAACTTTACATATGATGTAAATGTTTTGTGGGGGGGGTTTCTCTTTTACGTCACACGGTTTCCTTTGCTGCTGCAGGGCCGCAGCCAGTGTTTGATTTAAATAATCTGCCGATTTTTTGTAACATACGAACAGATAGATGCGGTACCCTCACTGAGTGACTTGTCCTACTAGTACTGTCAGTCTCTCCTCCTAGTCTATGCATTCTGCAACTGGACTCAAGGGTGTGGGTGTGTGAATTTCCATTATTAATTATGCCTCCCCAAACTTCTTCTCTTACCTGTGATTGATGTTTAAACTTAGGCACAGCGATGGCTGCATGGTGATGATGGTTTGGTTTCCCAAGATGCCATGGTTGTGGTGGTAGTAGTAGACACTGGCAGTAGCATTTGCAAAAAAAGAAAATGAGACAGTCAGTTGCCTGAAAGAGACTCTGGAAGGAGTGGTAGAACGAAGTACAGTACAGTACACAAGAATACTGCCAAACAATAAACCATAATAATGCTGATTAGCAATGCTAAAGTAAAATAAAACATAATGGTGGTGGGATAGCCTAGTACAACAGCAAGTTACAAACTGTAGTTGTGTCGAATCACTCGACACAAGCGTAACCTTTAGTGCTGTAAAAGGAGGATGATGAATCCAATCGATGCCGGCAATTAATTATGATGGATTAGGTTCCTTTGGACAAAAAATTGACTTGCAAATATACTGAGCATGGGTGGGCAAGCACAAGAAGATCCTCGCCCTGCCTTGAAATTGAATCAGTGTTGCTTTCACCACATCCGCCCCAGCAAGCGTGTGATCAATTATTGGTGTACATTTAATTTAGTCACACCTCAATATAAATCACACAGCCCGGGGGAAGAGGGTTAGGGTTTGATGAATGGTTGGGAAGGGGGTTTTGGGGAAAGGTTTGACAAAGAAAAACACTACGCATGGACAAACAACAAAACACAAAACACAAAACAGAATCTTGGCAGACGACCGTCATATCCATAAATCTGTTAAGGGAGAAAAAGGAAATGCATGCATGATGATGATGATGACTTGATGGTTAATGATAAGTAGTAACTAGACTAGTAGACAGTACAGGGCAGCAGTATATTATTAATTATTATGCAATTTGCCATGCCTGTCTGCCCTCAGAGAGACCCAAATTACATAAATGTTTACTTCTGTTGTACCGGGCTTACTTTTTAAAGCTAGCAAAGAAAATTAAAAAATAGCTGTAGGGATCAATTATAAGCAGAGAGCAAACAACAACAACACACAGTCTTAACGATTGAAGAGAAAAAATGAATCAAATTATTTAAAAGATGATGAATGTTGATACTAAAGTGTTACTGTATGTTATCCTGGTCAAATTGGGGAGTTGCATCTCAGCATTCCTCTCGGTCCTCCATTCCATGGACTCTGCGTCCATCAATCTTGGGTGCCACTGCCTGCCCGGCGGATGCGGATTGGTAGGTGAGTGTGATTTGTTTTTCTCTGTTTAGCACAGGGTAAAGGCCGGCCTGTAAGTGTAGATGGAAAAACAAAAGGGATATTTAAAAATCATGGAGAAAAAAAACCATAAATTACGGAGGAGTGCAAACACTTTCAGAGCGGCATGGCTAAATCATTTCTACTCTGATGTCTGTTTCCAGCATTAACCTCAACAGCAACAGGACAGAGCAGGCCCACGGCACCCACCCAACCTCCACTTAGCTTAGATTTTTTGACTGAGCCAGACAGAGCACACATGTCACATATACAGCAACATAGCATTTTCCTAAGTAAGTAACTACATCAATGGCATGCACAGCTGTCAGTCATACAACCACTACTACACCACTACACAGACATGCAGGTCTGCTGTGGTTGTTGTTGACATGTTTACCTTTTATGCCACTCATGAAACGCCCTGAGTTATTCCATCAATCATCTCCGATCCTACTGACTGACTGTGAAGATATTATGTCACTGTGGTCATCATCATGGTGTTGTCCAACTCAGTCTGCAGTGTACTGAGTGAGTCCAGATTCCATATTCAAAAATGCAATAGATTGGCCTGCAGTAGAAGTAAAATTTTGTTACTAAACAACAAGAAGGGAAACATTGACTTGAGTCACTTTTAGTGTGTAGATTAAATATTAGTACATAATGAATTCACTTCATGCACAACAAACAACACAAACACCAATCACTCAGAGTCAGCGTCCAATGCATGCCATCATTATTACCTGTTCCTTGTTCTCATCTTAAGTTAAGGGGCAGTCTCTCTCTGCTTTGAAAGGAGGATAGCTATAGCAGTCATCATGTTCCACTTCTTTTGGAAGGACTCGACGAGGCAACATTTTTTTGTACTTTTCTCCATCCAATCATCATCTGGCTTGAGGGAAATGGATTTAGGGCGAGTCAGGAGGATGGAGCAGAACTCGGAGGAGTGGACTTAAGTTAAATGCACAGAGCTGGCACTCCAATATGGAAATAAAAAAGACTAGAAGACTGTGGCACTGGTGATGGATTTGCTGTGATTCGAAGTTTTGAACCAGAAAGACAGAGACACACACAACAAATAAAAGTAAAATAAGGAAGAAAGAAAGTAAGAAGTTCAAAGCCTAGTTGTCAGGGAAGTATAGCTCGTCCTCAAACTCTGGTGGTTCAACCAGAAGTAGGTAATCATCTAAGACACTACTTCCGTCACCGAAGTTGATGACCTCACCTTCCTGCGTTGATTCACGTATTTTGTAATTCGGTGGTATAAAGTGCTGATTCATTTTGATCATGGTTAACCTCTCCACGTTTTTGGGCGAGAGACTGGTCCTTCTCACTGTTACAATGGCACCAGCAGCACTGAAAACACGCTCAGAAGAGACCCTAGCAACAGGGCAAGCCAGATAGTTTATCGCCAGCCTGCTGAGAACTGGCCATTGGCTCCTTTTCCCATACCAATACAGCAATGGGTTTTGATCAATGTAGACGTCTGTTGGGTCATCCAGATAGGCCTGGACCATCCGCTCAATGTTCAGGGGTGCTCCACTTTGCTGGGCCTCTTTTGTCTTTGCATCAGCACTGGACCTAGCAAGCCCTTGCTGTAAATACCAATCCTGTGCCGATTTTACTGGGGCTGATGCTCCAGTTCTTGCTGTTGTCGATAGTGTTGGTGACAGCTCTGAGCCAAATGCACTGTCCTCAGGCTCTGAAGTTGAACTTGACGCCGGATGCCCTGCTGCAGTACTTGTTGTGGGTTTGAATAGCGGGCCTTTAATTACCAGCCGTTCATTTTCCAATTTACTGGCTGCCTCAGCTATCCAAGTTTTGTACTGGGCAACATCCACTTCTGAAAAAGGAATTAATGTCTTACTGTTCAGTGCCGATTTGTACCGTGGATCCAGAATTGTGGCACAAATGTAATGTTTTTCTGAAACAATGCGAGTTTGCACCTTTGTATTTTCAGCTAAGCGACGGGATAAGCTCTCCACCAACTCATATGCTTCATTTTTTTCCTCCACACCTGTGTACGTTTCAGACACCTCCTTCAGCTGTTGCTCTAGCATGTGCAACAATGGGATAGCTTGGCCCATAGTACAGTCCTCCTTGCTGACTTCACGTGTGAAGAGCTCGAAAGGAAGTAGCATCTCTGTCAGGCATTTAACTAGGCCCCATTGGTCCATCTGTAGGGTCATGCCTTTCACAGTCGCATCCCTTATTCTTTGCATGACATACTCATTGATTGGTCTGTACTGATCAAACAGACGATCAAGCATGTAATAAGTTGAGTTCCAACGTGTTGGCACCTCCTGGATGAGTGCTTTGACTGGCATTCTATGCTCACGTTGAATGATCCTCAGCTGCTTCCGGGCTTTAAAAGAATGGCTGAAATGTGTGCATATTCTTCTGCAGGTGGTCAGTAAGTTGCTGACTTGGGCTTCTTTTTTCAGAAAGTCTTGAACAATAATGTTAATGCAGTGCACCAAACACAGGACCCTGAAATAGGCACCATCCTCCATGGCCTTAACTATATTACTGCCATTATCCGTGGCAACAAAACCAATGTTAAGCCCTCTTGAGCACAGCCAAAGACCTTGCTGTTAAACTCTTCCAAAATGTTTGCAGCAGTATGAGATTTCTCCATGGCGAACATGGCTACAGTTGCATGTTTCCGAGTAGCATTAAAAATCTCAGCAGTGTCAACAACACCTGCTTCAGATATCTTTTCTCTAACCCCCACAAAAGAGATCCAGTGTGCAGTGATGCACATGTAATCAGTGGCTTGGCAACTGGTCCACATGTCTGTTGTCAGGTGGATATTGTGAACAGCACTCTGCTGCAAAGCTTGTCCAAGCAATTCCAGCACATCGTGATGTAGTGCTGGACCAGCAACTCTGGTGAAATAGGACCTGCTGGGAACCTTCCATTTTGGGCAGATGGCTGTCACAAATTCAAGGAAACCCACCCCTTCCACAAAAGAAAAAGGGAGAAGGTCCAGCGCTAACATCCTAGCCAGCTTCGCATTGTACAAACGTGCCGTTGGGTGGTTGCTTTCGTACTGCCCCTCCGACCTAAGCATGCTGACAATGGTAGGCTGGATTATTTTCCTTTCTGGTGCAGCTGATGCAGGTGACTTCTTGAACCCAGTTAGGCTCAACGACGCACTTTTTTCCATTGCAGTACTCTGTTGCCTTGGTGTCTCAGCCTGACTCTTACTACGGTGCCACTGAGATGTTGCTGAGGATGTGGGCAGTACCACTACACTGCTGGGGACATGGCTACTTTGTGTACCAGAGAAAATGTCTTCCTCTAGTTCACCTTCCTCCGCGATCATATCTTCTTCTACTTCTTCATCCACACCAACAGCAATGGGTGCAGTTTTACTTTTTAGGCCTTTAAGGTGTTCCTCTCACTGGATCAAGTGGTGTTTTTTCAGATGGGTTGTTTGGCCTCCGGTACCATAGTTTGTACCAAGCTTACCCCGACTAACACTATGTCGACAAATTGAGCATATAGCAACGTTCTCCTCCTTACTGTTAACCGAAAAGAAGTTCCAAACTGGGGAGGTGAACTTTCTTGCGCTGCTGGAGGTGCCACTTGCAATGCCGGATGAACTGGAGGGTATGCCTGCAATTTGACTCTGTGCAGTACCACTACCTACTGAGGTGGTGGTTGTGCTGGATGTAGGTCCCTGCCGGGCCTTTTCAAATGCAAATATGGAAGCTGGAGGTGGTGTTGGTGTTATCTGTCTTGGTGGTATCCCTGCTACATCCCTCACAGCAATTTGGGATAGGGTAATAATGTTGGTCTCCATCTCCACTGGGCCGGGAGTGATGTTCATGATGACTGGCTCATCATCATCCCCCTCTTCTACATCTACCTCCATAACTCTAAGTCTTTCTGGAACCTTCCTTTTCCCTAGCCTTGTCTTGTGGCGTGCCTCACTCTCAGACTGAGCTGGTGGCTTCCAAGTGGCATCTAGATCATCAGAAGGGGGCTTGAACAAGAAGTTGATGGACTAACCCTCCTTTTCCTTGCTGGGGATCTGGAAGACAATGGATCTTCTGAAAGAGTGGCTTGTTCTTCGTCTGCAGGAAGCTCGATTTCCTGAACTGCCCCTACTTCGGGAGGAACAACTACTATTGTGGGCTGTTGTTGCGGCTGTTGTTGCGGCTGTTGTTGCGGCTATTGTTGCGGCTGTTGTTGCGGCTGTTGTTCCAGCTGTTGTTCCGGCTGTTGTGCCGGCTGTTGTTCCGGCTGTTGTTGCCCACTTATCTGCTGAGTTTCCGCCTGCGTTGATTGGGTACTACTTTGCGATAATGACATTTCAACATCACTGCTCGTTGGCGTTTGCGCAAGTAGACTCGCTACCTCTGCGACACTCATGGGCTTGGGCCTAGGTTGGTGGGGTGGGCCCGCTGATGCGTAGGTGCTGCTCCCAGCTTGGTCCCCAGACACCGCTGATGCAGGCGTAATGTTTGGTTTCCCAAAAAACATATTGGCCGGCACACCAGTCTTGGTAAGTGGCAGTGCCACTTCCTTCTTCTGTTCCTTCTTCTCACTGGCAACTTTCTTGGTACTGGAGGACCTGGTACCTTTCTTTGGGGCCATCTTCTTCCTTCCGATGTCAGCAGGACACAGGTGCACAAGTTGCAGAGATGTCTGTGGTCACACGTGGACGTGACGTGGTGCGCAGCAGGACTTCTGTCTGGCAGTACAGCGGGTGATGATGACACCTCCTCCTCTGTCTTTTTGTGCATCTAAAAGCAAAGAAGCCAGGAGAAGAACATCAGTGAAATGTTGCATTTGTTGTTGTGGTTCAATTACTACTAGTACAAACAAACAAATATAATATATAACTTAGTGTGTGGTGGTCACACTTGTTAGTGTTATATTATTACATTTTATTAACTCAGTTTAAGTTATTAAAAAAACATAACAGTGTAGCCATTTGTGAGACTTTGACAACAAGGGCTTTCATGGTATACTGTGTACACTCAGGAAGGATAGGAAAGAAGAAGAACAAAAACAAAAATACAAATGTAATGGAAGTGGAACCTGTTTGGCATTAATTTGCTCATCACGTCATTCAGGGAGCTACAGCTGGCAAAGGGGATGGAAGCAGTAAGCCAAGAGGAACAAAGGAAAGACATGCAGGCCTATATGGCAAAAGCAGCACACTACTAAACTACCACCACAAAATGGCCACCAGCCACATGGTCACTCACAGTCACAACAAGCAGGAGGCCTGGAAAACAATAAACTCAAGCAGGCCTACATGGCCAGACAAAGGAGGCATGCTAAACAACACAGCTTTAATGCAAAAACGAAAATTCACAGGGCTAAAAAAGGTTGGAAAGTTACGCAACAACCACACCACACACACACACACATCCAACAAAGGCATTTATTTAACACACACCAAAAAAGTGAAATAACCCCAAAAAAACCACATTTTGCAATTCAATCCAATGCCATCCATGCCCTAAATGAGGTTTAAATTCAACAGACACCACAGAGACAGTTGTTTCATGCACCCATGAGTAGCAATGGGCATTCTGGATGAAAGGCATATTGGCAGACTAGGCCACAAGCTTGCAGGCCTATGGCAAAAGCACACTGGCTGGCTCCACAAAATGGCCGCCAGCCACATGGCCAGGCCACCCACAACAACAAGAAAGGGAAGACAGACAATGCAGGCCAATGGCAAAAGCACACTGCCTGGCTTCAAAATGGCCACCAGCTACATGGCCAGGCCCACAACAACAAGAAACCTAGGCCAAGAGGAACAAAGGAAAGACATGCAGGCCTATATGGCAAAAGCAGCACACTACTACACTACCATCACAAAATGGCCACCACCCACACGGTCACTCACAGTCACAACAAGCAGGAGGCCTGGAAAACAATGAACTCAAGCAGGCCTATATGGCCAGACAAAGGAGGCATGCTAAACAACACAGCTTTAATGCAAAAACGAAAATCCACAGTGCTAAACAAGGTTTGCAAGTTACACAACAACCACACCAGACACACACATCCAACAAAGGCATTTATTTAACACACACCAAAAAAGTGAAATACCCCAAAAAATACACATTTTGCATTTCAATCCAATGCCATCCATGCCCTAAATGATGTTTAAATTCAACAGACACCATAGAAACAGTTGTTTCATTTCATGCACCCATGACTAGCTCTGGGCCTACTGGATGAAAGGCCTATTGGCAGGCTAGGCCACAAGCTTGCAGGCCTATGGCAAAAGCACACTGGCTGGCTCCACAAAATGGCCGCTAGCCACATGGCCAGGCCACCCACAGCAACAAGAAAGGGAAGACAGACATTGCAGGCCTATGGCAAAAGCACACTGTCTGGCTTCAAAATGGCCGCCAGCCACATGGCCAGGCCCACAACAACAAGAAAGGGAAGATGGACAATGCAGGCCTATGGCAAAAGCACACTGCCTGGCTTCAAAATGGCCACCAGCCACATGGCCAGGCCCACAACAACAAGAAAGGGAAGACGGACAATGCAGGCCTTTGGCAAAAGCACACTGCCTGGCTTCAAAATGGCCGCCAGCCACATGGCCAGGCCCACAACAACAAGAAAGGGAATACAGACAATGCAGGCCAATGGCAAAAGCACACTGCCTGGCTTCAAAATGGCTGCCAGCCACATGGCCAGGCCTACAACAACAAGAAGCCTAAGCCAAAAGGAACAAAGGAAACACATGCAGGCCTATATGGCAAAAGCAGCACACTTCTAAACTACCACCACAAAATGGCCACCAGCCACATGGTCACTCACAGTCACAACAAGCAGGAGGCCTGGAAAACAATGAACTGAAACAGGCCTATAATGGCCAGGCAAAGGAGGCATGCTAAACAACACTGCTTTAATGCAATAAAATGCAAAAACGAAAATCCACAGGGCTAAACAAGGTATGCAAGTTACACAACAACCACACCACACACACACACACACACACACACACACAACAAAGGCATTTATTTAACACACACCAAGAAAGTGAAATACCTCAAAAAATACACATTTTGCAATTCAGTCCAATGCCATCCATGCCCTAAATGATGTTTAAATTCAACAGACACCACAGAAACAGTTGTTTCATGCACCCATGACAAACTCTGGGCCTACTGGCTACCCACAATAAAAATATGATGAAAAGTACAAAAATTGTAGTTGCAGCAACTGCAATGCCCCAATCAAACAAACAACACCAACTTACTTGTAAAATCTCAAATCCTAAAGTCCTCAAATCCAAAAGTCCTCAAATCCAAAAGTCCTCAAATCCAATGATATATGATGCAGCAGACACAAAGGGTGATCCTTCCAGCTCCAAATCCAAATGAAAAGTGAACAGGACATGGACAAAGCACTGGGAGGAGCCTGCTGGACAGGAACAGGAAGTTAGAGACTCTGGGGTACTTCCTTCCTCTCCAAAAAAAAAGTAAAAAAAGAAAAAGGACTCCTTGCACAAAAAAGTACAGCCAAATGTCAATCTGAGGAGTTTTTTTCATCCAAATCATCATTTTCGAGAAAGTTTTATGCTGCTCGAGATATATTCTTCTCCAGATTGCAAATTTTGCGTGTTCGGCATCGCGACCTTCACTAAACTTCCGCCGGATGTCCGATGTCGCGTCCGAATGACGTGTTCGCGATCGCACACTCTCGCGGGATCGCGCGGCTGGCTACCAAAATCTTGTGGCGCACGCGAACGGATTGGGAAAACTCATCAGCGAACGCAGGCATCCCGGTAAGTCGCTACCGCGCACACGAAAACGCATTTTGAAAGCGGGAACAAGGGAGAAACTCCGCTACGCCGCGGATCGCGGAGTTTTCGGTAACTCCGCGTTGTACGCGGAACGCAGAGTTGCCAAAAATCCGCAAACTCTGCAAGCAGAGCGGATTTTACCGCCCAGGCTTAGTCTTGCCCACGCCTTCCGCAATACTACAATCACTCACTTTCTTTCACGATTTTCCATTTTACATATTCGTGCGGGAAATATAATAGATACCACTTAGGGTCACTTTCTGGGCAGAATATCTTAGAAGGCACCCATTTTAAAGCCCCATAAAAACGTTTCGGTTTCTTGTAATCTGTTTAATTTCTCATATTACATGTATCATGAGAAAATAAAACACAATACTTGGCATATTTTGGAACAGCGTTGTGTTAGAGGACCTCATTCCCACGTTGAAATGTGCTGCCTCTCTTGCAATGTTCACATACAATGCTTACCACTTCATACAAGGAGTGAGAGAAAATGTTAACAGTTATGCCATTTGATAGAATGGCCAACATTTTTGTTTGAGTGGGGCACAGTATAAAAAGTTTAGAGCCACTGCAGTATTAAGACTCCATTGTGGACTCCCTCTCTTTGGTTATGTACTACAAGACTTATGATAGCCTCTAAATTCGCAATTGAAATAGAGCTAGCCATTGCGTCTACATCCTTCCTTGTGACCTCAAACTCATGCCCCATGGAAACTGCCTTACATCGCCTCTGTTTCCTGCTGCAGTGTCGCCTTCAAGGAACAGTGTGGGAAATAAGCAGGTTGCAACTTTCATGCACATTTATGAGAAAATGAGGCAGTGCGGCACTGCAAGCCATCTTGCTGCACTGAGGAGTGTCATTATGCTGGGTCTGGTGGCTTAGTGTACTAATGCATCCACAATAGGTGCCTGTGTTTGACCTCACGGTAGCAAGTTCGAATCCCAGCTGTTCCACTCAGCCTTTTGTCCTTCTGAGGTTGATAAAAGGAGTACCATTGAGTTGGATATTAATAAACAACTGTTATTCAACCAACAATATCCTTCTGGGTGAACGTGCACTTTACAAAATAAGTGTTATGTTTTTTAGGAAAGTCTAGCATGTGTCACATTTACAGCAATACGACGCATCCCTGTGCTTTCCTCTGTGCTGGTTCACAATTGCTTACCTAGCGCCAATGCAGTCACCCTTAAACCATGGTGCAAGGGTGCCTGCGTTGCAGGGATGATTGTTTTTGTGCAGGAAGGGACACCTTCCTGCACAAAAACAATAATTGATGGTCTTTTCCTCCTTCTATGTGTGCTGCAGAATGCAGCACACATAGAAAGAGCAAATAGCGAGAAGAAATAAATGTATTTCTCCTCGTTGCGCCACTATAACGCCTCCCCTAGTGAGGTGTAAGAATCTGATGCATTCCCAGGTTTACAAAACCTTGTAAATCTGGGAATGCGTCAGAATCCATGGGTGTTGTATGGGAACACCCACAGCAACACCCATGGAACGTCCCTTTCATGCAGAGTAATGCGTGAAAGGGGGCCATATTTACAAGGTCATGAAAAGCTAAACAGGGTGGCTTGGAGTGGTCTTGTAAATATGGCTCCGCATTGTGCGCCACCGGAGCATCAAAAAAACTGATGCTCCAGTGGTGCAGGGGCCTTGTAAATATGCCCTTTCGTCTCAGTATGAAGCAATGGTTTCTTTCTCCTCGTACCACATACTCAAAATTTGTATTCTCTCATTTCATTCATGCACCTGAATATGGCGAGAGGAAAGGTGGGCAGATACAGACGAAACATGGTTCACTCTTTGCTCTTAGATGCAGATGTTCTGCTTCCATTCTTAGTTCTTTTAGTGCTTTCATCAGGACAGAGGACAAACAAAACTATAATATTTACTAGCTTCGACAAACTGGAAGATGTATGCCCATTCCCTAGTACATCACCCACTGAAGACACAGAAAAAAATTAGAACACTGCCTTGCAATACTGTGGGGAAAAGGTTGCAAGCCTTTTTCTTGGGTAATAAGATGATTTTTAGGCATTGGAGACCTGTCATCCTTGGTGTGGTCTTCCCCCAAACATTTTGACTTCATCCCACCTGTTTTCTGAATTTCGTTTTTGTTGGCATAAGGGCTCTGTGCAGTTTACCACTGCTATCCAGTTCTAAAGTGATAGTGCTCTCTCCTTAAAACATGGTATAATTGGCTTACACCTGATTGGCATAGTTAATTTACTTACAAGTCCCTAGTATATTGTACTACATGCACACAGGGGCTGTTAATTAAATGCTACCAGTAGGCCTGCAGCACTCATTGTGCCACTCACTTAAGTTGAAACATGTCTCAGGCCTGCCACTGCAGCCTGGAGTGAGTTATAAATGGTTAATTCAACCGGGCAAAATAAACCTTTTGCCAGCCCAAAGCCTTCCTTTTTAAAACATGTAAGTCAACCCCTAAGGTAGGCCTAAAAGAGCCCATAGGATAGGGTGCATTTTATTGAAAAAGTAGGACATGTGCTTTTAGGCTCTACATGTCGCTGTAGTGAAAAACTCCTAAATTTGTTTTTTACCACTGTAAGGCCTATCTCTCTCATTGAATAACATTGATTTACCATATTACATTTAGTAAATGCTAACTTTTGATTGGGAGCAGATAGGAAGTACAAATTTGGACTCAAATGAATTTTCATTTAAACTTCTCTTTAATGGTACAGTCAGATTTTAAGTCACAGTTCAGGAATGCCACTTTTAGAAAATTAAAAAAAAACAATGTGATGGATGGAATGCTTGAGTTCATCTTAGCCACTGGCAATTGCTTGGGCCGCATCCCAATTCGGGCTTTACTGGTCCGATTGGAGCAGGGTCAAGACTGATTTGCATATAGCTGGGTCCAAACTGAGGTGATATGGTGTGCAAAATAACATTGGATTGGGATGTGTTCCAGAGTAATTACCAGTGGCTGAGATGAATTCAAGCATTCCATCCATCACTTTTTTTGTATTCTTTTTTGTATACTTCTAGAAAATTGGCATTTTGCTTGTCCTAAACATCTGATGCCTGTTGCCTGTGTCCTAGGTCACATAACTGTGAATAGCTCAGCAGCTATCCTTTTTGTATTCCTTCCAGGCAGTGAGACAAAGGGGAACTAAATGTTGGCAGGATGGGCCATTATGCCAGGATGGGTGGGCTGAAGCTGTTTCCTGCCCTACTTACATTCCAAAAAGCTACCTCCAGCGCACACACAAAGGGACTTGACACCAGTCTTATGTCACCCCAGACTACTTGGAGCCATGGCAGGGGAAGGAAAGAGCTTTCTAGAACCAGATTTGGCGGTAGCCAGGCTGTCACCCCCACTTCAAAGGTTGACACCATATATAAAATTTGGACCTCCTAAACCACCTGTTCAGTACACTCCTGGACCTATGGACACCACATATGAAGGACTGCCTTGTACTTCAGAGGAATGCCCTGCTGCTTGAGGCCTGCCTTGTTCTCCAGAGGACTGCCCTGCTGCTTGAAGCCTGCCCTGCTGTCTGAAAAGGAAGACTGTACCTGCTTCCTTCATTCAATGCTAATCTGTGTGACTCCAAGGGTCAGTTGGCTGACTTCCTTTTCTGAGCTACGGGGACATAACAAGCTCTAGAAGCCTCCCTGCAACTGCCTAGCTGAACTGCCAAAACTGAACGTGCCTGATCCTCGTTAGCCTCTTCTACAGTGATTCCCTAATCCCCAAGAGGTGCCTCCCCGGTTCCTAGGAACCGTGGCTGGCATTAAAGTGCACTCTTCTACAAGAAAAGGAGAAATCCTGAAGTTTTGGACTTTTCACGACTGCGAACAGGCATGTTCACATCAAGACCCTGCCTACCGAAACGACCACCAACATGAAGCACTGGTGAACCTGACTGTTTGTGCTACAGTGACCACTGGCGATGCGAGATCTGCACTTTGTGGTACATCAATGACTGCGGTGATCGCCAACGAAAAGCTCCAGCAATGGTTGTCTGAAATGCTCAACTGGATCTTTGTGCTACAGCGACAACCATCATGAAGCTAGACTTACTCTTCAGGTTACAGTGGCAACAATCTGTGACACTCTCCTACTCCTCGCAGCCTCCTCCATGTGAGCCGAACTCTTTGTGCCAGGCTTCAAGAAGGTAAAAAGTTTTGCAGGACTGTATCTGCCCCATGCTCCATCATGCTCGGCCTGAACTTGTGAATTTTTCCTGGTCTAGCACGACCAGATGACCACAAGAGGCGCTTGGTGCTTTTAGGTGGTATATCTACCTAAATCTTTGAAATTACATATCTCTAGTCCTACTGATTGGATTTTTGTTGTTCTGCTACTACTTTATTTATTAGAACTTACTAGATTGATTTGGGTTTTACTTGTGTTGTGTTTTTACTTTATTACTGTTTGAGTGCTGCATAAATACTTTACAGTTTGCCTCTAAGTTAAGCCTGACTGGTTTGTGCCAAGCTACCAGAGGGTTAAGCACAAGTTAATTTAGTGTATTTTGTGGTTCACTCTGACATGATTTGTGGTTGTTGCCTGAGTGGGGCTTCCACCTCTCTCAACCAAAACCCCGATTTCTGACAGGCAGCAATAAATACCACACTTCTGTTGTTATCTAACCCTTGTAAATAACAAATATAACTTTTTCCCAATTTATGGTACTTAATTTGCCCATCTCTTAAGGATGAAAGGATGAGTCTGCTGTACTGGGATTCAAATTCAGAACTTCCAGGTGACGGTGTTTCAATGACAAAAGTTCTGCCCACTAACCCATCATCCCAGCTGTCACTCTGCAATAAATTACAACACAGAGTTGATTACCAGTAGCTTTCATTTCCAGAGAGCGCCTTATGGATGTCTGGACTACTCTATCTTGATGCTAGCTATCACCATAACTGCAGTGCTAATCGAACACCACATCCAAGGCAAATCCTGATGCATCAGTGACGATCATGGGCCTCGAAATAAGAAAATTTCCCAAGAGAGGACTAACTCTTGTCTCCCAGCTCAGTGCCCCTTCAGTAAACAATTCAATTTCTCAAACATGGATCCGAAACCTCACAGTCCCTTGACATGCATTTGTTGCTGGAGAATTGACTCAACGCAATAACTAATAAACTCAGATCTTGGAAGGCAATTAAGGCGTTTTATGGGTGACTCGTGTGCCCAGGGTAAAGGTGCGAAGGGCTTCATTACAACTGCCCCGTAATGTGCCATGGTTATGCTGCGCCAGGTACCGATGTCACAGGGAGATGTATTTACTGGTGCAGTTTTAAGGCACCATTCCGAGTTCCAAATCTCAAAATTGGCAATAATGCAGTTACACACCTGTTTTCCACCACTCTCAGATATTGAACTTGGAATGGCGTGGTCTGGCCAAAATGTACCTCATGAACATCAGGCGCAGGAAAACCCGTGAGTGAGATAATTACTGTGTTACTAGGAATCGCGATTCAGCCACAAACTCTTATTTTTGCCATAATTGTGATTTACACAGGGCTCTGAATCAGGCCTGTTTCTTCTCAATGCTCAGGTCTGCTTGTCCCTACGAAGCAGATCATTTAATGCTTCTTCTCCTCCTTACCCACTCACAAGAGGAGATGCTCCACTGTAAGAAATGTAAAATGAGGCATGGTCAACCATGTAAGTTAGCTCTATAGGATTCACAGAAACAACACCTTCTCAGTTTTCAAACTGGCTCTGACATGCTAGGCTGCATATGACATAGCATTCACTAACAAGCAGAGCGCTGGTCTATGTTTGGAATCTGAATGTCCTGCTTCACCCCAAATAAACAACATCCTTCCTGGAGTTTATCAAAGAGCTCCTCGCGTTAATACTCCCTCTCTTATTTCCCCAGTGTGCCCTGCAAACGTTAAAGTATGCCTGAAATAATACATCCTAATTTTCATTCGATTTCCATTGGGAAGAGCTGTTTGGTGATATGGTAATGGAATATCAAGTTTTTAAAAATCGCACTAAAAATATCTCGAAGCAAAAATGTCAATGGCCAAAATATGTACTAGGTGATCTCCACAAATATGTACCTTAACAAAAAATCATATTTAAGGCACGTGGATGTGGAGTTAGGAAAAGTAAACCTATACTTACCAATATATACTGCATCCATTATATTTACACTACAACTATGATATTTTGGTCTATGATATTCTTGTGGCATTACACTTATGTACTCAATATTCTGACATACAAGTAGGCATTTCTGCAAAGGTAAACCTACCAACTGTGGGAATCTTTTAAAACTGGAGGCATTGAAGTGTCCACCTTGATGGGGTATGGTCAAGTTTGCAAATATATGATTAGCAAACCATACACTACATGCGACTAAACATTTCCAATTACAAGGCCTTTTAGCACGTGAGCAGCTTAGGGGCCGATTCTGATGTCGGACGGACCGGAGTCCGAACAACATCGGTCAGGAACTGGAACCGAACGAGCTCTTGTCATCGGTTCCAGACCTGCAAGTAGGATGCGACCGAACCCTGTTCGGTCGCGTGCCTATACCTTTCAATGGGAGCATGCATTCCAAACGGAATGCATGCTCTCATTGAAAGAGCAGAAGTGCAGCTCACCCTGCACCCAGTGGCAGGCACCCCAAGGTGCCTGCCAGCAGGTGCAGGGATCAACAGGGGGGCACCATAGGTGCCCCCTAGGCCACCATTCGGCGGCCTTGCACCCATGGGGGCCCTGCTGGGGGCCCCCAAAGACAGATTCCCAATGCCTTTCTGTGTCGGAAAGGCCGGCACAGAAAGGCAATGGGAAACTGCCATCGTGCTCCCTCGGCCGGAAAGAGCCGGCCGGGGGAGTACGGAAGGGATCCGGATGGCGGATGGGCTCTCCAAGCCCGTTGGAAGCCATCTGGAAAACCGAGTCGGATTCCTTTCCAACCGAGCCCACCGGAATGGCTTGGTCGGAAAGGAATCCAAATCGGTGACTCCGATGCGTTTAGGATGGCTCCGACCGAGAGTCGGAGCCATTCCTAACCACATCGGAATCGGCCCCTAAGTGTGAATTTGGCAGGTGGGTTTTACCAAATTTTAGCAAGTACTCTAATGGTACCTTTTTGGCATGGCCGCTGGAATTATGTGGCAGGAGAGGGCCAAATTATGCAGAAAGTTTGAGCAAATTATGCGACAAGAAATGGCAAATTATGTGGCATAATGCGGCACATTTCTTAATAGTATTTCACGATTTTGTACTTTTTACACTTGTTAACCCTGTCTAGGCATTGGGTGTACCTTATCAGTACCAGTTTAATACCCTAATATAGCAATAAGCAACAGAAAGGTGACCAGTCAACCTTTGCAAAAGTCCTTCCACTGCGCGACAACATGTGCCGCTGTGTTTCTAGTAACTTTTGCACCGTTGGAGCTAGAATGTTTTGTTTTTATAATCTGCGGATTATGCAGCAGATGATGAATTATGTGGCAAATCTATAATTATGTGAAAATCTCCACGGCCGCACAATCGCATAATTCCAGTGGCCCTGCTTTATGGGTGATGCCGTTTAGCCCCCTCTTAAAAGAAATGGTGCAGTAGAGATTATGCAAATTTAGTAGCTTTAGAGTGAGCGCAAGCAGCTATTATTACAATACAAAACAATAACCATTGATCACTTGTTCCCCTATATCACTTGATGATCTATTACCACTGCTCTACCTCTTCAAGGCGAGTGTTGATTAAAATAGCATTTATTGGAAAGATGGTGTCAAGTGTCAAGAGTGGTTCTTGATGTACTGTTACCCGAAGATAGGACAATGCTTGTTGCTGGGCATAAAACCGTAATCATACTAGAGGTAAGTGCATTCACCCAGATTGTCCATATATGCCAGTAACAAGTAGTGCCCATGCAGTGTGTGTAGAGCGAATACAATATTCATATAATAATGCAACAAATATTGCCGTCATAGACTCCTACCAGGTCTGCGTGAGAGTATGGATGGATTCACTAAAACGTTATGCTGGGGAGGAAGGGTGTGCAGCCACGATAAGCCGGGGGTGGAGTGTGTGTGTGTGTGGGGGGAGGGGGTGGTAATGATTTCATACCGAGGCACAACCTTTGTGTGTCTTAGTGCAGCTTAAATACCTACTTCCAGCCTCAAATGCACAGGTGACGCCATTAAATCCCAGGCACAGCTGTCAAATGCGAAAGCACATTGTTAGTTCTAGGCACAGCCTCAAATGCACAACTACAGCCTCGCAAGACAAGCTACAACCATTATACGCACTAGTACAATCCTATTCACAGCCGTGGGGCTCTGGTGTGACTTTTCTATACTCTAGCATAGCTTCAAATGGCTAGGTTCATGATCACATCTTCAGATGCAGTCCGAATGTATTGTCAGCCTCCCAAAATGCTGGTTTGGATTCAAAAGTCCTATATGCACCTCTCACCTCCTGTCCCCCTCTAACCCCCTGCAGGACTTTTTTGTAATTACTACACATATTTAGTGCACTGTACCATTTGTCTGATCCCTGGGTGCTGACAACAGGTATTAATTAGCCTCAAATCCCCAGTGTAGCCTCACATTGAGCGGGCATGACCCCAGACACCCTGTGCAGCCTCACATTGAGCAGGCACGACCTCCGACCCCCAGTGCAGCCTCACATTGAGCAGGCATGACCTCAGATCCCCAATGCACTCACATGACCTCATACCCCCAGTGCAGCCTCACATTGAGCAGGCATGACCTCAGATCCCCAATGCATCCTCACATGGCCTCAGATCTCCAGTGCAGCCTCACATTGAGCAGGCATGACCTCAGATCCCCAATGCAGCCTCACATGGCCTGAGATCCCCAGTGCAGCTTCACAATGAGCAGGCATCACCTCAGATCCCCAATGCAGTCTCACATGGCCTCAGATCTCCAGTGCAGCCTCACATTGATTAGACATGACCTCAGATACCCAATGCAGTCTCACATGGCCTCAGATCCCCAGTGCAACCTCACATTGAACAGGCATGGCCTCAGATCCCCAGTGCAGCCTCACATTGAGCAGGCATGGCCTTAGATCCCCAGTGCAGCGTCATTTTGAGCAGGCATGGCCTCAGATCCCCAGTGCAGCCTCACATTGAGCAGGTATGGCCTCAGATCCCCAGTGGAGCCTCACATTGAGCAGGCATGGCCTCAGATCCCCAGTGCAGCCTCATATTGAGCAGACATGGCCTCAGATCCCCAGTGCAGCCTCACATTGAGCAGGCATGGCCTCAGATCTCCAGTGCAGCCTCATATTGAGCAGGCATGGCCTCAGATCCCTAGTGCAGCCTCACATTGAGCAGGCATAGCCTCAGATCCCTGGTGCAGCCTCACATGGCCTCAGATCCCCAGTGCAGCCTCACATTGAGCAGGCATGGCCTCAGATCCCCAGTGCAGCCTCATATTGAGCAGGCATGACCTCAGCTCACCAATGCAGCCTCGATGCATCGGCTCAGCTTTGAAATACCTGCTGCACCTCCCTGCGTGCACGTTTAGCATCAAATGGCCCGTGGAATTTCACTATGCTTAGATGCAGTCTACAATGAGGGTGCACTATTAGCATCCAATGCTAAAAACCTTACAATGCTCCGGTACAGTTTCAGCCGCCCAGCACAGCCACCAGTGCACGGTTTAGCTTCAAATGCCTCATACAGGCCCCCCAAACTGAGGGGCAGATTTACAAGCCCCTTCAGCTGCCAGTACGTCACTTTTTGTGACGCACTGGAAGCGTAATACACTGCCCCATATTTACAAGGACAGGAAAAGCCATGCAGGGTGGCTTTTCCTGTCCTTGTAAATATGGCCCCTTAACACGCAGCACTTTGCGTGAAAAGGGCGTTCCATGGGTGTTGCTGTGGGTGTTCCCAGGCAACACCCATGGAACGAGACACATTTCCAGATTTACGAGGAATCGTAAATCTGGAAATGCGTGTGAATGCTACGCCTCGGCGAAGGGAGGCGCAACGAGGAGAAATGTATTCATTTCTCCTCGTTTTTGTTTCCTGTTTCTATGCATGCTGCATTCTGCAGCACACATTGAAAGAGGAAATCACCTCTCATGATTGTTTTTGTTCAGGAAGGGTTCCCTTCCTGCACATAAACAATCTCCCCAAGACGCAGGCATCCTTGCACCATGGTGCAAGAGTGCCTGCATCGGCGCATGTCAGCAGTTTGTGCGCCAGCGCAGGGGAAGCACAGAGGTGCGACATATTGTTGTAAATATGTTGCATCGCTGAGCTTTCCAAACTAACGCAGCACGGCGCAACAAAATGACTTGCGGCACCGCTCTGCGTTAGTTTATTGTAAATCTGCCCCAAAGAGTCAAATACCACGTGCATCTCCTTGCATGCATGTTTAGCTTCAAATGTCTAGTGCAAGTCCTCGTGCATACGTCATCTCAAATGGCCACTTCAAACCTATCTCTTTTAAAGCTTCTCTATATCCTCTAATACTGTGCTGTCTTGTCACCATGTCCTCTTTCCTTCCTTGCACATTTAATGATAAATTCCCCAGGTGACGCCATCTAATTCCGTGCACGATTATAACTCTGCCTAAGTATATTAGCATTTTGGAACCCCGTTTTTGTGGCTTTTAGGAAGGTGACAGGTTCAGTGCTAGGTGCATCACCTGGGAGGATGCGGTCGTGGAAGGATCCTAAAGCTGGTGTGGGAAGTTCCCACTGCACCGCACCGAACCGCAGGCCTTATGTTATTTTGTGCCTTTAGTTTAAAACTTCGTGATCTTCACAATTCGCGAATTCGGCAAACTTGTGTTTTTGAAAAACTGCACGGAGATGCGAGCTGTCAGGCTATGCACTTCACAGTACTTAGGCTATGAACTTAGATGTGCATGCAATAAATACTGTAGCCTACAGTCCGTAGAAATAGGAAATGCACTGTGCCAACACAACACAAGATCGCCAGGGCAGTGCTTTGCACAGTTACTAATGCCTGATGTAATGCCACGTCAATTTCAAACCTCGGAAAGATGGGCAGCACGAAGTGCCCTTTTATAATCCAAACTTAAGACCTGCAGCCCACTTCATATCTCAGCGGCAGCGTTTAACTCACTGAGCCATCGCATCCACTGAGAGGTCTATAAAGTGGCATAAGGGAAAAAAATATACCATATTAACTGCAGCGAAGGCCTCAGAGCAGCCCGGTTGTCCTACAATCGGGTAAAATGAAGAGGATAAATATTCACATTAAAATGAATCTCGACTTGCAAGAATGGCCTTTTCAGCACGCGCGTTGCTCAGACATTGAGCGAGCTAACCATAATTCACGCGGCCACTGATCTGTAGCTAAGGTAATGAAGTAAAGAGGATTAGCGCCCGCACTGGCTGTTTATTGCTCATTGTGATTCAGCAAACCAGCTTTGCTCTATGGTATTACTGCCCTTTAATTATAACTACAGTATTGCCTGGAATGCTTACTGCTCCGGAAACCTCATTGATTTCAAATCTTCAGTACCTCAAACAAAGACATAAAAGGATTAGAAATGTGCTGCTTGCTCAACTTAAGGCTCAGGCGACAGGGGAGCCCTACCTGCGCTGTGCTGCGCGGCCGCTTTGCCAACGTTCCTCTCTGCCCCCTTGCACATGGAGCGCCTTTGCACCCGTGTCAGGGTCGCCCCATCATTATGGTAATGCGTGTGCTGCCCTAATGTGCAAGGAGACGCTATGCCTATGTCCTATATTTATTAAGGCCTGGCGTAGCTTCTAGTAAAGCATCTCTAAGCAATGTGATTTACTGCGGGAATGTGGACTTTTCACAGTGCAAAAACAGTTTTGCACCAGTTTGTGACATTTTGCGTCAAGGAGTCCTGACTGGGGATGATCAACACAATCACCCATAGATTTTGAGACAAAGCCCAATTTATTAAGGCAGCCAGACTGGGCTTTGCGCATGGATACTGGTTATGCAGCAGGGGAGCACCAAATTATGCGACAGGGTTGACCATATTATGTTGCAAGAAAGACAAATTATGCTGTATACTGCAGCACATTTTTTAATAGTATTACTTCATTATTTTTTATTATTTTTACACATGATAATGCTCTCTGGGCAAAGCTTTCACCTTATTATTACCAGTTTAACAACCAAATACAAAAAAAAGCAACTGAAAGATGACCAGTTAATCTTTGCAAAGGACCTTCAACAGCTCGCGAACATACAACCTCTTTTTAGTAAATTTTGATCTGTTTGAGCTAAAAACAATTTGTTTTTTTTAAATATGCTGTTTTTGCAGCAGATGATGGATTTTATGGCAAGTGCGTTAAATTAAAAATGCTGCAAAAAAATGTTGCAGGTGCATAATTCGATTGGCCCTGGCTTTGTGTCAAAAACACCTATTTGGAGCAGGCACAAACAAGGGCAAATATGATCATTTTTACAAAAATCGATGCACTGCACGTGTGCTGCAGTGGGCAGCCACATCCAAGGTGTAGATACTTTCTGATTTAGTCTATGTATATGAATTTGTACTGGAAGGGTATGTCTCTAATACAAATCCTATAGTAAACAGAGCACACTGCACCTCTGCACCAAGATGCGAGGATGTCGTGCAGGGTAGCATGTTTGCGCTGGAGATAACACTTGCAACAAGCCTATCAATGTAGACATGGCACTGTGCTGTGTTTCCTCCCTCACAAACTTAAATGCTGTCTGCATGAATATCAGTAAATCTGGGCCTGCATATGTGGATACACAAGACCTTTCCTTCAGTGAAAAATAGCCCAATATTTGCTTTATTGTCCACCCCCCCATTTTGATCTTTCTGATTTTGTTGGCTTTAGGAACTTGATGCACTTTTTCCACTGTGTTAGAAATGGGGGTCTCTAGTTGGCAGTGGTATCCACCCTGTCCAACTAGGGACCCTTTGTTCTAGTCAGTCTAAAAGAGTTACACACCCCAGATAACCCCTGCTCACCCCTTTGGTAGCTTGGCACGAGCAGTCAGGCTTAACTCAGAAGCAATTTGTAAAGTGCTTGAACATAACACACACAGCGAAAACACTACAAATGGACACCACACCAGTTTAGAAAAATAGCCAGTCTTTATCTAAACCAAATAAGACAAAAACGACAAAAATCCAACATACAGAACTCAAGATATCACTTTTTAAAGGTTTAAGCAATTCTGTTCTTTACAACTCTATGGATGCTGTGATTTTAGCACAAAGTACCTTTGATGTGGCAAAAACAGCCACAAAGGAAGAAAACGTCAGAAAACACAGTGATGTGTCGGTTTTGGAGTCCTTGGGAAATAGATGCGTCAGTTCTGCAGCGTGCAGAAGTGTTGCGTCGATTCCAGACTGCGAGGAGAAGCGATGCGTCGATTTCCAGAGGCGACTCCTATTGGCGGGATGATGCGTTGGAAACTTGGCGCACAGGTGCGATGGGTGAGAAAATCCAGGTGCTGCGGGTCAATGCAGCAGCGAAATAGGCGCTGCGCTGATTTTCACTCCCGCAGACAGGTAATGTGTTGATTCCTTCAGCCGCACAGCAGGGCCTGTGTCGAAGTCGGTGCTCTGGACTCGGGCTGCACCGGTACTTCAGGCCGCGAATAGGCGATGCAGCGATTTTTCAGCCGCACCGCAGCGATGCGTTGGTTTTTCATCTGCATGGCAAGCTTGCACTGGGAAAAACGGCACTGGAAGGGCAATGCATGGATTTGTAAGTCCAGAAGCAGCAGAACCACCTCCATTGGCCCAGAACTAGAATTGGCACCTCTTGGCAGGTTAGAACTACCTACAGTGGAGTTCAGGGATGCTGCAGGTGAAGTCTTTGATGGATATCTATCAGAAAGGAGGGAATGAACCACATAAGTCTCGAATACCAGAGTCTCAGAACTTTTTCTCTCAGAGACCCTCAACCACACGTTCAACAAATTGCAGTGTATGTAATATCCGCTTAGTATGGTTCGGTGGATAGAGTCATCATTGGGTCTTGTCACTTGAGTGTCCCATTCTACATGTAACATCAAAATCTCCACCAGTAGGGAGACTGTCTGGATGTTGACATAGCTAGCAGGGGTTGAGCAGAGTTTCTCTCAGAAGTGTGTTTTGACCTAACCAGGGCAGATTTATTAAGTTGGAATGCGCATCCTCGTCCCAATTTAATAATCACTATCCCGACACCTTCCTAACTCCCACCCCTTCATACAAGCACATTGCCATTTGTTCCTCGAAAGGCATATCAATTTGTTATGAAAAGAATGATAGCCTACAATGGATTTAAATTTTAAAAGAAGCACAAGGGCTGTCTTTATTCTGAATTTAATCGAAGTATGGTTTTGTCTGTCCTGCATCTTTTTTTCTTCATAAGCAATTGCCAAAGTTTCAAATCAGATGCACTGAAATCAGTTTCTTTTTCTTTCTTTTAAAAAAAAATATTTTTATAATCATTTACCAACTCTGAATACAGAATACAAAAAACAAACAAGATAAGACCACCATTTTCACCCCCAGTAAAACACCCACCCACCCCTTCCCGCTACACGATTAGATACCAGAAAATTTGATCACAGTTGCCATACCATATATAAATCAATCAAAATCATACAAATGATAGTGCAAAGAGATAGAAAAAGAGAAGACAAAGAAAATATAGCCAAACTGCAAACCGCTAGCAAAGTGCCAAGGTGCTTATATAAACGCAAGCTTAAAGTGCATCATGCCTACCCTCAAAAGCTCCTGACGTCCACCCAATCTAATGACGGGCCCCACCTCCTCAGCCCCTTCCTTTTGTAATGAATCCCCCTCCTCAGGAAAATTGCCTTTTCTAAGTTACAAACAGCCAACACCCTTGCTAGCCACTGTTGGAACACTGGTGGATTGCTATCTAGCCAGGCAGAAGCGATACATAAATGAAAAAAAGTCATAACAATAAAGATCAGCTCTCTGCCTCTTGTTGATCTCTCAAATTCAGACACTCTCAAAAGAGGATCACTGCAGGAGATAGATTTACCTGAATATTTAGTTTGTTTGACAAGAAGTCGGTTATCTGGGACTTAATAGTGGATAAGGGCGGACATGTGGCAAATATATGCACAATATCGACACACCTAAGATGACATCTAGGGCAACGGGTGTCTTTGCCATCCCCCCATTTGATAATCCTACCAGGGGTATAATATAAATTAAAACACGTTTTGTAATATTGAACATGTAATTTAGCTGATATAAATGATGTCTGAGCAAGAGCAAAGGATTCCCAGAAGCAAGCGTCTGAGATGATCAATTGTTCTTGCCATCTCTGCGAGTGCTTATCTAAATCATCCCTCATGTATTTATTGAGGATGGAGTAGATAAATCCTACCAAGGCATCCACCAAATTGCACTGTTGAAATCCTATTGCCCAACCAGTTTTGCGAAAAAGAAAATCCCTTACTTATAAAAATTTTAAAAAGTTCTTATGGCTAAGACCAAATTCTTCTCTGATTTCTTGAAATGATTTTATCCCTCTACTGGAGAAAAACACCTTGTTTAAGCCAATATTAACCCACCTTGACATATATTGATCTGAAAAAAATTCCTGGGAGAATTAAATTATCCTTTAGAGGGGTGTAGAAGTTAAGTCAGCCTAAACCCATCAGTTTACGAACTGAAGACCAAATCTCAAACGCGTTCCGCAAGGTCTTAAAACGAACGCGTTTAAAATAGCTCATTTCGATTTGCCTCATTAAATAATTACTGAAAAAGAAACTGATTCTTTTTTTTTTTTCAACAAAACACTGGAAAAAAAGAATCAGTTTCTTTTTCAGTATTTTGTTAGATCTTTTCATGTTGCAACACCTATATGATAAATAATTATTTAGTGGCAGCATTTCATACAGTTGCTGTGCAAATGCTTTTAGAGTTAATCCCTCTGAGAAAATAATTTTCTTTTTTAGTCTGAGTGGATAATGTTTCAATTACTTACCAGTAATTTGATTACTCTGAGTCTTTTCTTCCTCATTCCAGTCGTTGCTTAATTTAGGAGTGTCCACTTCCTCTGATGCACTTTCTAATGACCATTATTTCTCTTATAACTTTAGGTGAAAGTTTCAAACACCCTATGCCTTCCCCTGGGGGATAAAAGTCACAGGACAAAACCATGTGCATTTAATCCTCTTAAAAACAGCAAAGAAAGCACAATTTCCAACCATACTGGGAAGTTGGTACATAATGACTGAAACAAGTTAGAAATCACTCAAAGTAATGAGATTATCTTTGTCCACCTCCTCATTCCAATAATTGCATAACTCAGGAAATTCCTAAGATACAAACAGCAATTCAGATTCAATAAAACACGAATAAAAACCTATCTTAAACCTTCAATGATGCAACACACATGACATTTTTATTTTGTATTGTTCCATTTTCATAACACAGCTAACAGACCCTTGCCCCATACACCCTTTAACCTATACCTGCACATTCTATACTATAATCATTTTGCAAATGACATAATAAGTGCCCATGTTGAAGCTGCACGAATTTCCAGAATCAAAGCAACCCTATCCTCTGCCCTAGATGTAGACATATCTCTGATGACTTCCCATAAATGCAACCTCAAGACATAGGGGCCGATTCCGATCTCGGCCGGTAGGGCACCGAATCGGATTCGGCTGTACCGGATCCAATTCGGACGCCTTGTTTCCGACCGATTCGAACACCCGTCCGCGCGAGCAAGTACGATGCGAGCGTATGCGAAATCGCCGAACGACTCGTTCCCGGGTCCGAACCGCTCCGACCGACTCGTACGGACACGACTCGCACCACGCAATGGAGACGTTCCCCGAACGAGCAAGTACGATGCGCGCCTCGAACAGTCCGACCGACTCGCGCCGCCCGGCTCCAAAGAGCAGTCGGAGCCGGACTTCGGGGGTCCGTGTCGGACCCCCCTGCACGCGTAGCCGTGCGAGTCGCACACAGGGGGAACCCATGGGTCCCCCCTACACATGCATGTACAGCGCGAGTCGCACCGACGCGTACCCACTGTAGGGGGTGCCCTTGTTCGCGACGTACCCATTGAGTCAATGGGAGCTTGTGTACGCGTCGTACGACCGGCTCCCATTGACTTCAATGGGAGTCCGACCGAATCGAGTCCGGCAGCATGCGGCCGCACCGTACTCGTCCGGTCGGACTGCTAGAGTCCGGTTCGGTCGGAAATCTCTCCGGGTCCAGCTCGGTCGGAGTGATTTCCGGCCTGAATCGGAATCGGCCCCATAGTAGTAATATGTTCTCTTCATAAGCAGTAGCAGTTCCTTAATGAACCCAATGACTCAAAAAAGGAGTAGAATATTTAAAACCTCTCCTGACTGAGGTGCAGTTCACAAATAAGAAATCCGCTTTACTGAAGGATGCCCCAGTATCAAGATAAAGCTGCTCTGCTGTCTTAATTTGTAAGCTATGCAAAGCTTCTTGTTCTGGAGAAGTAGGATCAGGAAAATACTTAGGGAAAAATGACCTCTTGATCTAAATGTAAAGACAAATGAACTAAAGTAAAAAAAGGTGGGTTCATTCTTAAAACTGGTTTGTCTGGAAAGATCTTAAGAAAGGACATTTACGTACTAGGGCACCACATTTACCCAGTCATCTGGCTTAGGCAATATCCACCAAGGAGATCACTACTCAAGCCAAAAACTGAACACAAATTGATTACGAAGGCTCAGAAGAATCATTCTGAAGAACTGAAAGCCCTAAAATCAATTTCCACTATGAAATCAAAGTTTAATTACAGGATGAGCCATAAAAAAAACTCCCTCATAATCCCACCACATAAGACGCAAGAGGTTGCCTTGCCTTCCAAGGTTCCCTAAAGATTTTGTAGCTGCTTACTGGAATTTAGGAGTAGCCACTGCTAAACCTAGAGAAACCCCTTCCCATAAAAAAAGGGCCTGATTATGATAGGAAGGCCTTCCTAGAGCCATCCGGAGTCGGACCTTCCGACCGACTCGTATTGAGAGCCGGTTCCTACAAACGACAAAGTACGATGCCCAAATCCCTTTACTTATCGAACGACTCGTCTGCTAGGAATCCGTCCCCATTTTCCAAACAAGACGTGTCCAGAAACGCTGAATGGAGTCGTCCGGAGGCACTTCCAAGTCTGATTCCAAACGCGCAAGTACGATGCGTACTTCCAATGCACCGAATCGGTCGCCAAAACCAACACGTCAGAGCATCTGAAAGGGGAGTATTTCAGCTCTGAATCGTGCCACAATACGATTCCTGCAAACAAGACGGTGTAGCCATGAATCCTATTGTGCATGTCATCCCAATACTCTACCTCTTTGAGCACTAATACAACCGCAACCGACACGGTATCAAAACCAGGTCGTCATCTGTCCACAGGATAAACCGAGTCTGATTCATGGCTGCAATGCTATTTTTGGTGTTTACGTACGAGTCAGTTGCTTCAGGCTTGCTTACAGATGGATTGAACTCCGGACATGCAAAGCATAGTACTCCGTCGTTCGGGCAGCTCGCGGTCGACTTGCTTGGAAAGCATTACGGAACCGAGTCGGTAGGAATGCTTTCTGAACGAGATCGGAATCAGCCCCTAAGTATGTTCACTTCATCAAAAGAAAATACATCAACTTTTTTTTCATATGCAATTTCTGAAAAGTTAGCCAGTCATAAGAATAGGATCTTGTTGGACTTGGCCCTTTTTGCAGGGTCATCCCAGAACTTTTTTGTCCTCCTCCTGTATTTTTTCTGACCTGTTTTTGGTGGTTTTATGACTCTAGGCACTTTACCACTGCTGATCAGTGCTAAAGTGCATGTGCTCTCTCTCGTAAACTTGGTAAGACTGGTCTACACCTGTTTGGCATATTTACTTTACCTATAAGTCTTTTGTACAGTGGTATCCCATATACCCAGGGCCTGTAAATTAAGTGCTACTAGTGGGCCTGCAGCGCTGCTTGTGCCACCCACCGAAGTAGACTTTAAAACCTGTCTCAGGCCTCTGCCGCTGCAGGGCCTGTGCGCACAGTTTACTGCCAAAGTGATGTGGCATGTAAAGTCGTTTCCACATCTGAAACTCCCCTTTTACTACATATAAGTCACCTCTAAGATAGGCCCTAGCTAGCCCCATGGGCAGGGTGCTGTGTAGGTAAAAGGTAGGACATGTGCCTTAACTGTGTGGCAGGTCCTGGGAGTGACAAACAGCCTATTTGGTTTCAAACTGCTGTGAGGCTGCCCTCTCTTAGGTTTGCATTGGGGATTCCCTGATATGGGCTTTAGAGGTAATTTCTGACATGAGAGGGGTAGCGTGACAATGTTTGGTATATTTGGAATAGTTCACTGACAGAAAATCGACACCTAAAATATCCCCATACCACAAAATCGAGTTATAAATATCGATGTCAAAAATATCGACATCCTATATTTATAATGGTAAGTACAAAAATACCGAAAAAATTATCAATGTCAAAAATATAGTTGTACAAAACATCTTTTTATATATATAAAATAAAATAATAAATATTAACTATATTAAATAATAAAAAAAAAAAAAAATTAGATTTAATATACATTTTAACAAATATAACAAATAAACTTAATTAAAAAAGTTAAGCACACATATATAATAACTAATATATATATATATATATATACATATACATACTTTAAAACAATTAATAAACTATTAATTTTAATTAATTTTATAATTTTTAAATTATATAAAAATTTACAAATATATATATATATATACTTATACCAATAACATAAAATCTAATTAAAAAAATTCTATTATAAATTGAAACATTAAACTATTTAAAAATCTTTAAACTTAAATTTACCACTGCAGTCAGTGCAACAGTAGGGAAAGTGTTGGATAGCGGAGGGGTAAAAATTACTTTTCCCACTCCAATGAGTACAACAGTAGGGAAAGTGTTGGATAGCAGAGGGGCAAACATTACTACTCCCACTCCAGCGTGTGCAACAGTAGGGAAAGTGTTGGATAGCAGAGGGGTAAAATTTACTATTCCCACTCCAGTGAGTGCAACAATAGGGAAAGTGTTGGATAGCGGAGGGGTAAAAATTACAATTCCCACTCTAGTGAGTGCAACAATAGGGAAAGTGTTGGATTGCAGAGGGATAAAAATGTATATTCCCACTACAGTCAAATCCCTACAAATATTATTATAAATAAAAGAAAAAATAATTGTCAAACAAATATTTTTTATTAGAAATTATTTAGAAACAAAAACATTAATTATTACATACAGTTTTTTTAAAAATTATTTCCTACCCTATAGCACCACACAATTCACAACTCACATCTAAATTTAAAAATAAAATTACTTCCATAATTAACATAATTTATTATCAATTAAAGAAATATTACTAATTAAAAAACAAAGTAAAACACATAAAAATTAATTAACTTCCCACACTTTAACCCTATAATCCCCACAACCCACAGCTAAATTTAAACTGTAAAAAATTAACTACACAATTAAATTTTATTTTCAATTAAAAACTAGTAGTATTTAACAACAAATTATAAAGTAAGTAAAATTAATTTACTCCCACCCTTTACCCCTATAAAACCAAAACCCACACAAAAACATTACCCTAATTAATTATCAATTAATTAATTAATATTATTTAACAACTAATTATTAATTAATTAAATATAAATTACTTTCCACCCTTTACCCCTATAAGCCCCACAACCCATGCCTAAAATTAATTACACAATTTCCATAATTAATTTTCAATTAATTAATTAATCTCAATTAACAACTAATTATTAATTAATTAGAAATAAATTACTTCACACCCTTTACCCCTATAAACCCCACAACCAGCACCTAAAATGTATTACATAATTTCCATATTTAATGTTAAATTAATTAATTAATATTAATTAACAAATAATTAATAATTAATTAAAAATATATTACCTCCCACCCTTTACTCCTATAAACCCCACAACACGCACCTAAAAACAATTACACAATTAACATAATTAATTACCAATCAATTAATTAATATTAATTAACAAACAATTAATTAATAATAAATTACTTCCCACAATTAACACTTTAAAATCTAAATAAATAAATATGAATAAATAAAAAATAAACATTAATTTATTATAATTAAATAACTTCCCACCCTATTCTCCTATAAACCCACAACCCGCTACGGAACTAAAAAACGCAAAATGTAATTAAAATAAAATTGATAACTACTAAAAATGTAACACATATATTAAAAACATAAACAATACTTCTACAAAAAAATACATCACATACATTTAAAATATATACTAAAAAAGATAACAGTAATTAAAAAATCGATATTTTAAACAACTATATTTTTGCAAACGATATTAATGACTTCTATATATTTAAAAAACGATATTTCTTACCTTAAAATCGATATTCTTGACCACGATATTCTTGGTGTCGATATTTCTGTGTCACGATATTTACGGCTCGATATTTGTGTAAGTCGACATTTCTAACTCGATATTTTGTCTGAATACCGTTTGGAATAGTAGCGATAAATCCTGCTTATTGGTGAAAACGGATTTGGCATTACTATTTTAGAAATGCACTGTTAGAAGTGGGCATTTATGTGTGCTTATGAGTCTTTTGTCCTGCCTGGATGTGTATCCACCGTCTGGTTTAGATTGACAGGAGAGAGGGGATGTGTATTCACTCTATACAGTCACAAGGGGGGTTGAGGTGTGTCCTGCCTTTCCTGGGTGACTCAGCACTAGGCTGAATAGGCCTTGGCTGCATTTAGAGTGGCGGGAGGAGTTTCCCTTGCACCTGAATAGACCTGGTCTGCATTTTGAGTGGTGGGAGAAGTTGCACCTGCACCTAAGTAGGGCTTAGCCTGCCTTTTACAATGCAGTCTCAGACCTGTGTAGTGTGTCTTGAGCCTGGGCTTGAGATGTGAATAGGGGTGTTTGAAGTGCCCCCCAGAACAAACACTTTGGAACTATTAGTACAGGGGCTGTGACCCCATGAAAGCAGACGCTGCGTGGACTCGTAACCAGACGCTGCTGGTTCTGGATGCTGCCCCAGAGGATTGCTGTGCTGCCAAAAAACTGCCATCAGGACTCTGTCTGTGTGCTGGCCTGAGCCTGCTTCCTGCTCTGGCCCCTAGTGATCTCCCAGGGATTTGTTGCTTGCCCTATGGGATTTAAACAGCGCATGGCGAGCGCTGTGTCTTGCAGCCTGTCCTTCTGAAGAACACGAGGAGCGCTTTCCTCTGCCATGCAGCGTGTGCGCGCTGCACTGCCCAAACCGTTCTGGGGTGGACTACCTGAAACTTAAGCAGCCCATGCTGCTGCTAGATCCGGAGTTCTGGGCTGAACCCCACCCGTTGCTGTCCTTGCCGTGAGAAGAGGGGAATCAGAGGCAGCACGGCTACAGCAGGTCGCCGTACTGATGAGGGAACCGCGAAGGAGTCTGACCCCGCCCTCTGGTTGGCAGAGCAACCCCGAGTCGGACGAGTACAGGCGCCAGCAGCAGGAGGGCTGCGCGTCACCGTGAGGAGGCGGCTGCAGAGAGGACACTGCGAGCCAGTGTGGGAGCTGCCGGTGCTTACACCGGAGAGCACCACCGGTAAGAGCATTCCAGGGAAGCCGGCACCCCCGTCAGACGCGACCTATGGGCCGGCCCGGCTCTCACAGGGAACTACATTTCAGCAGCTGCACTGCGCATTCGCGAGCAGCTGCACTCTTGGAAATACTGCCTTGGAGGACCCAGAGAGGCCTCCCCCCATATTGGACTGGGCGGCTGCATTTTGCTCTGCCCTGAAGGTGGACGGCCCAGTCGGCCAGGGAGGGGCTGGGCCTCAGTGTTGGCAGCTGCACTGCGTGCTCACGGGCAGCTGCCTGTGGTTATCCTGAACGCAGCAGCCAGGAGGGACCAAGGGAGGTCTCTCACACCTGCTACAGCTGAAATTCCCATACTTAGGCCTTACCTGAGGAGAGGAACTGGTTGCCTGTGGCAGTACTGGGCGAGACCTTCACAGAGGCTCCCCGCTCTGTAGAAGGAGGAGGATTACCATATTCCCTGTTGTAGGTGGGCCGGTGGCCCAGGAGCCTACTTGGGGGAGACAGAGTTACTGTGTCACCGATAATAGGAGCATAGGTGCCTCTCTTGATGTTTTTTATTGCAACACATGGTAACGTGGACCAGGGGTGAAATTCCTCAGTGTCATGCCTAACCTAACTACTATATTAATCAATAAAGGGTTCTGGCCTGAAATCAGCAAGGCTTGGCCAACTAAATAATCAAAACACAAACAAATGCCAATACTGCTACGACTTATACCTTATCTCTACCAATCACTCGTGCCACTCATAGTGATTGAAAACATTTTGAAAATTAATTATGTTTATTTTATAGTATTATGAATATGCTTTAGAAAATCTTTTCATTTTTTAAAAGAACAATGCAAACAATTTTTGAAGGACCGTACAATAATATTTACAATTCGAAACTGATCAGTTTCGAATTGTAAATATTATTGTACGGTCCTTCAAAAATTGTTTGCATTGTTCTTTTAAAAAATGAAAAGATTTTCTAAAGCATATTCATAATACTATAAAATAAACATAATTAATTTTCAAAAATGTTTTCAATCACTATGAGTGTAATGAGTGATTGGTAGAGTTGAGTGTATAAGTCGTAGCAGTATTGGCATTTGTTTGTGTTTTGATAACCTAACTACTGCCTTTTGTGCCCTGATCTACTATGTATGTCATATATGCCTGATTTGTCAGGATCACAGGCATTATCTCAGAAGTTGCTTATATGTGTAGTGATGGTGGATTTATGATGTGTGCACTCTACAAGTATTTACTTTAGTGCACTACTGTTGTTGTTATGACAATTGTCCGTTTGGCAAAGTGGTTGTGTAATCTATGTGACATCATGACAAGTGCCTAGTGGCACAGGGATTTATGTGATTATGGTTTAAAGTGTTTTATGCACAATACAAAGGATATGTTTATATAACCTTGTGTGGAGTCTTTTTTTGTTGTGTGCCTAGTGTGTCACTGCTGTGTGTGTGTGTTGCGTAAACGCTTTACACATTGCCTCTGGGATAAGCCTGACTGCTCTGCCATGCTACCAAGGGGGTGAGCAGGGGTTATCTTATGTGTGTAACCCTATTTCTAACAGATCTCGATATAGAAGATTTTCTTACCACAGCTAAATTCCTAGACAACCCTTTCCTGTGAAATACTACCCTTTCAACATCCAAGCTGCCAAGTGCAGAAGTGTCAAAACTTCGTGACTCACAAGTAGTGGAATGGGAAAACCCCATTCTTGACACCTCACCATCTGACGAAGGAGAGGAAACCAATATAAGTGGGTCCAAAAAGGAAAAACGATGAAGACCTGAGCATTCTCAGTGACGGAGTAACCCGTTCGCATAGACCTAAATCAAGTTCTATTTGGTCCATTAGAGAATTAGGCAGACTTGAGCTGTTAAGCACCTAGAATGGGCTCCCTCTGTCTTTAAATGTATGACTTGGTGGTCATATTTCACATCTTAATTAGAATGGCTGGGGTGTAAATCCTAGTAGGGCCATTGTGAATGCTTTCTGCTCTTTCTATTTCAAAGAGTGGTGACAGGACTGAGGGTCACCACCTGTCCTGTAAATAAAAAGAGCCCATTGTGGCTTCCCATCCATATCCACTGGCATCTATTATGATTATCTTTGGGATTGGTGGACAAAGGAGAGATCCTGAGCTCAGATTTGCTGGATCCAATAACCAATCCAGCTCCTTCCTGAGCACTCAATCTAACTTGATTCTGACTTCTACTTTTAAGGATGCTGGGTTTCAATAAACTAGAACATAACAAACAAAAGTCTCCAAATGGAATACCGCCCAGGGAATCACCATCAATGTTGCAGCCATGTCTCTGTGAACCTGAAGGCACTCTCTGGCTGTGAGATAATTCTGCTCCAGCTGTTCTGACAACAGGCTTCTGAACTTTCAGAATTCTGGTTTTTGGAAGCCTTTACCACTCCCTGAAATCATTCTCCTATAAACTATATGACCTCCACTGTAGTCAACTTGGATTTCTTCCAATTGATTAGGAAGCCATGAGACTAAAGGAACAAAATCACTTTTTGAAAATGATGCTCTTGTTGGGTAGCTGACGGTGAATAGATTAACCAATCATCCAAGTAAAGATGTATTGAGATTTCTTGATTGTGTAAGAGATATATGTAAAAAAATGTAAATCCGTATTTGTAAAGCGTGAACTACTCACCCTTACGGGTCTCAAGGTGCTGGGGGCCAGGGTGGTCGAACCGTGAGCCCTGTGCTCCGTAGTCAGCTGCCCTGGCTGCTGCACCACACCTCTCCACTACCTCCCCTACCTAGGTAACTAGAGCCTTTGTAAACACACCTCAAGCTGATTACATACCAAGCAAGAAAACACAAAATTGGAAATGTTGATCTAGAACTGCAAAATCATAAATATTTTTGATGTTCCTGACATACTGGCATATTTAGATATGAGACTTGCAGAACCACTGTAATCATGAACTCTCCTGGTTGGAAAAGTTGAATTATCTTCTTATGTGAATCGATCTTGAAATGAATTGTTGACACCCATGAATTTACCTTCTTAAACCCAGGACCGGCCTGAACCGTCATGATGACTTCTCTGCAAAGAACATGATTGAGTAAATTACATACCAAGCAAGGAAAACTCAAAATTGGAAATGTTGATCTAGAACTGCAAAATCATAAATATTTTTGATGTTCCTGACATACTGGCATATGTAGATAGGAGCCTTGCAGAAACACTGTAACCATGACCTCTCCTGGTTGGAAAAATGGAATTATCTTCTCATGTCAATCCATCTTGAAATGAATTGTTGACACCCATGAATTTTTCTTCTTAAAATCCAGAAGCGGCCTGAACCCTCATGATGACTTTTCAGCTGGAGGAAATCCCAAATTTTCCTCAGATGATATACAATTTGATCAACTTCCTCTCTTCACACATGCTTTTTTAGAGGAAGGTCCATCTGCATCTGGTAAAGAGGTGTGAAATGATGACAAATCTCCCCTTATGATGCTGATGTCTTTCTTTTCTTTATGCATTCTACTCACCCAAATCCTTAGCAATTGTCTCATCCACAGTCCTTTGGATATCAGCACTATGCAGCTCTCTTTGTAGCTCAGGAGTCTGCACTGTGATAGAACGGAAATGCTTTCGCACAGATGGAATAGACTGGCTTATATCCCTTGAGAAACACTGAACACACTAAATTAGTCTGATGTAGATAACACTCCCATAGGATGTATCTCAGTTAACAACATCCCTTTGACTCTTAGATGGTTTTATCTTCCCTTTTGACTTTTTAAAAAAATTATACTTGAAGCCCCAGGAGTGGTTTCAAAAACTTTGGCGCTAACCAATATGGCGATAAGTAATGACTTCACTTTTTTCAAATGCTCCTCTTAATACTTTTTAACCCGAAAATACATAAGTTAAATGTTATACTCATCCTCATCAAATTTGTCACTTTAAAGATACCTGAAGGATTTCTATAAACTTGCAGAGTAACACTGCCCGCTGCTTTCTGTATTGAGACATGTGCTCCTTCTGCAACACTTCTCTTCTTCCAACCCTGAAGAAGAAACAAGAAGGATGCAACAGCATCTCCTCTTCCTGAGTCAGTGCTCCGTGAAGCTCACAGCACTCGACTACACACCAGCATGTCCTGCAGTGCCACTGCTGCCCCAACCAGAGTAAGTGAACAAGCACAAGGCTTCAATGCTTAAACTTCAGTCACATGATCTAAGTCTCGAAGAGATCACGATAAATAATAACCAAAATGCATTCTACACTCTGTTTGGTTTTCAAATAAACTATGCCCCACATTGATTCCTCATTATGATTGAACCCTAACCAGTGGTAAAGTGCCTGTGCTCTCCATTACAACATGATGAAATTGGCATACCCCTAATTGACATACTTAACTTACCTCTAAGTCCCTAGTATATGTTGCCTAAAGTGTGCCCAGGGCCTGTACATTAAATGTCACAGGTGGGCTGAGGCACTCATTGTCACACCCACTGCAGTGACAATGCAGACCTTATGCTAGTAGCTTGGCTGCACAGGTTTAAACTGCAAATTCGGCCTGTCACTATAATCATTTTTGTCACCCCTAAGTAATACTTAGTGCCCTTTCAACACTATGAAATTGGCATAGCCCTGATTGGCATATTTAACTTACCTATAAGTCCCTAGTACATAGTACAAAACTGTACCCAGGTCCTGTAAGTTAAACGTCACAAGTGGACTGATGCACCCATTGTGCCATCCATTACAGTGGCAGGGTAAACATGACTGCAGTATTCCCATGTGTAGCCTGGCTATGCAGTTTTAAACCTGCACATTCGACCAGTCAAAATAACCCCTTTTGCCAGGTCTAAACGTTCCTTTTAAGTATTAATAAGTCACATCTAAGTAGGCCTCACTGCTCACAAGGCAGGGTGCATGGTATTTAAAGGTGGGGCATATAAAAGTTTGTGTTAAACATGTGCTTACAGTGAAAATTCCCCAAAAGCTATTTTCACTGTAGCAGAGTTGGTTGTTCCAAAGGAAAGCATTGGGATACAATATTACCTTTAATAATGTTATATCCAGCTAGAAAACAGCTACGAATTCCAATTCACTGCTGTAGTCAGATTTCTAATACATATTTTGGAAAAGGTACTTTTCCCTACCTACAGCGTCAGGAGGTCCATTTACATGAGCTCTAACTGTCACCCAGAAGCTGAAATGCCCTCTTGATGAGCTGTAAACATGCACCCAGAGCTTAGACAAAGGCCTTGGGTGTGGGGAGGTGTTATGTTCCTCTGTCACGATGGCCATCTGGGCTGTGCCCAGGAACTTGATTAACTTCACAGCAGTCTATCTGTCACACGGGAATGTTAGTTGACACCTGGGTAGGGCCCTTCTTTGTTCCCCTAGTCAGGCAGGCAAAAATCCCAATGGGAGAGGAGCTGCCCCCAGAACTCGTGAAGAGTTGCCACAGAGGTGGGTTTGTCCATTTCACTGGCCACAACTCTGGGTGGGTACATAGGCTTTGTACTAAGGGAGAAGCATTTCATCATCCTGGATTTAGGCAGAGGGGGGCACAATGGGATTGTTTGCAGTAGGGCACACAGAAGTGCTGTAAAAGTAGATAGGGGTGCCCCTGGGCTGGGGAAGGGCCAAAGAGACACCCCCACTCATAGTCTGGTGCCAGGCATAAATGCGGCACCCACAGTACCCTCCTCAGATCCCTTTCTGGCCCTGTGGATGAACAGAAGAGGACTGGACCTGCCTAGTGACATTTTAAGGGTCTAGAAGACTGGGCCTGCTCTTAGACTGGGCCTGCTCTCCTTCTTGTACCCAGGACAAAGAAGTGCACTCCAAGGGTCATAAGGCTGACCTCCTGTTCAAGCTACAGGGAAACAACAAGCTACAAAAGACATTTTCCTTGAACTGCGCAGCTGATCAGTTTCAACTGGGCCTGCCCTAGACCCTGCTGCTGGCCTTTGCAGGAGTGAGTCTTGACTCCCAAGTGCTACCCAAAAGGTCCTGAGTCCTTGGCTGGTGCCAAAGTGTACTCTTCTTAACTTTTCCTGAAACCTGGGACTTAGAAACTTTTGCTTCAAAGACCTCCAGAGGCCAATCTAATGAGAGGCATTGCCACTGGGCCAGAGATTCATGTTTCTCCACTCAGAGAATTTCCGCAGCAGCAAGTCCAGTTCAGTGGGACCTTGCAAAGAAGGTATCCAGCCTTGTGGAGCCCTCTTCAGCTACAGTCTACAAAATTCCTGGAAAAATATGAGCTCCAAAAAAGTGTCTAAGTCCAAAGATAGTATCTTAACTAGTTGGAGGTGCCAAAAGTATCCAGCCGATGTGGGACCTTCTCTGGCCCAAAATTGCAATTTCTCCATCCTGGAGCTATCCTGCCAAATGGCAATAGGTTCACTGAGACATTGTCCAGCAGATATCAGATGATGTGGAGCCCTCTTAGGCCTAAGCTTGCTACCTAGCCCCGCTGAGGGTTTTTTAATTTCAAAGACTAAGGGGGTGATTAGGATGGCGGGCGGATCGCCATCGCCAGCCAGGCGGTGGCGATCCGCCCGCCATCTCCACCCGATTTACCCCCCCGCCATATTATAATGGCGGGGGTACCACGGCGGATGCAAAGTGCGCCCGCCGCTTTTCCACCAGTGGGCAATCGTTCCGATTGCCGGCCAGGCAGAATTGGGCCTCAATATGGTGGCGGTGCCTAGCAGGCACCGCCATCCATATTAGGATGGGTGTGAATCAAGGCCTTTCCATGGCGGCGATGCCGCCATGGAAAGGCTGGCGGGGATTCACTTTGGGGGCCCATTGCGGGGAGGAGGGGGGTGGGGGACTGCACTTGGGGGGTACCTATGGTATCCCCCTACATAGCCATGCACAAGGTGGCAGGCACCGCGCGGTGCCTGCCACGTTGTGCATGGCAATGCACAACATTCCTTTTCACAATTGCGGCGGGTGCTGCTTACAGCAGCACCCACCGCAATGTTGGAAATGCGGAATGCAGCCGCCAGGGTGGCGGTCGCATCCTAATTGGCGGTGCGAGACCGCCGCACGTCTGGCGGCCGGTCCCAGCACCGCGAGGATGGCGGGCGGACTAAAGTCCACCCGCCATCCTAATGGGCCCCTAAGTTTGAAGGTAAAACATCTGACCAGGTTGAACCTGGTTTCTATATGCAACCTGCACTCCATGACAATCGGCCTTAACTTGCGCCTAGGTACCGGTCAAGTGCAATCAGATGGCCGTGGTTGGCGTTTAATGGTTTTATGTGCTATACTGATCCTATATTGACCATTAAACTTTAAAATTCATAACTCAAGTTTCCCTTATTGATTTATTTTCACTTTGGTGTCATTTTATTTGTTAAAATGCATTTTATTTTTCCAAATGTATTTCTGAGTTTCCTGATGTTTAGTTTTGACTTTATTACTGTTTTGGTACTGCATAATACATTACATATTCCCTCATATTGCCTCTAATTTAAACCTGTTGGCTCTGTGCCACACCTACTAGGAGGTTGAGCTCAGGATAATTTAGTGACTTTACTGCTTCACACCAACAAGGGTTGTGATTATTACTTGATGTGGGTACTCACCACTCTCAACTAATACCGCAATTTCTTACAACAACAAACTTACTACCTGTCCGACGCACTGCCCAGAAGATAGACAACTTAACAGAATGTTCTCTGGGTGAGATTGTATTTTATTCACGGGGGAAGGTATAAAACATTTTCTTATATGTTTGTAAGAGTGATAAGGGACAACAGAAAGGCTGTAAGAAATGAAATGAAATTTGTACTTGTAAAGCGCACTGTTACCCTAGGGTGTCCTGGCGCTGTACGCATACCGCTGTGGAACCCTTCCTGTCTTTTCCCTGTGAAATGTCCACTCCTGGGCATCTCCAAGGTGAAGCCAGGCATCCCAGCGCTGGTGGGGCCGTTGTGGAGATTAAGCAAGCTATTGCCCAGAGTTGCAGAGTGGGACCCATGATTAGAATAGGCACCGAGGCGAGAATTATCAGGTCCGAGGAAATTGAGCCCAAGACCCGCCGAGGCGGGAATTGAACCCTGGTCCCGGGCCAGATCTTTGCATCAGGGTCTGCCGCTCTAACCATTGAGCCACACTGAAAACTCCTCAGTTGAGGAAAGAGGAACGAGGAAGTGGATGAGGAGGTAACGGAGGTTGTTCTCTCCATTTCATGCCTTTTGACCCACCTGTGGGCTGAGGATCTTAATGACATGTCTGTGATATTTTACAGTCCCTCGCTCATATCATGTAAACAGGCCAGTCACCGAAGATGTACATTCCACCTGCCCCGAATGCAGAGACTATGAGTTAATAGTAAGTTTACGGCTGCGGACACTCCACAGTCCAGCAAGGAACTGCACACATAAAAAGATAGGACAGGCCTATCCTTTTATGTGCAGAGATCTCTACCCTAACTGTCGAAAACTTACTATTAACTCGTAGTTTGTGAATACAAAAAAATTGTAAACTTACACAAACGTGTAGGTTTACCTTTGTGAATCAGGCCCAGTGGCGTAGCTAGGGGGGGTGATGGGGGCGGACCGCCCCAGGCGGCACGAGTTTTCGGGTGGCAGCCGGCCCCCCTTACCCCCCGCTCTTACCTGCGGCCGTTGCGGCCGCAAGAATCGCCCGCTACCCCCCCCCCCCCGCTCTTCTATCGTTTTGCCGAGGGCGGCAAACGCAGGGGCCGCCACGGGCAGCCTAAGGCCTAGCTACGCCCCTGATCAGGCCCTAACTGTGTCCAGGCTATTGTGATGTGGAAATTCATTCCAGAAACTGCTTATGGTGCGGGGATTACTGATTCTGCCATATGATTTCGAACCTTTTTCATTTGCTACTGTATAAGAGCAAGAATAGTTAACATCCGAATCACTTGGAATTCAGAAAGGCAGTAAATACACGACTGTTCCAAACAGATTACACCCTCAACGCAAGCAATGCCAGACCCTGTAGAATTAACTCACACCTGCACAAAGATGGCAGCTATGATCATATATCACTGGTTCCCTCACTGCTCTTTGCACAGCGCCAAATTTTCCCATATAGGCCATGCTATGTACCCACTCGCTTTCAGTGTAGAACAAACCAAGATAGCCATGTTCTCCCTGTTCACTTAAATGTAGCTTTGTTAAATGTGACCCCTGTACAACTGCAGCTACAATTCAACACAAATGCAATCATTTCTTTCTCTGGTTTCAGGACCCGATCAGGCAACCCTAACCTGTATTACTGCTCTCTGGCAGCTGTAATGTTTCCTTTCACTTCTGTTCACTGGTACCGGGTTATATGTCTGATTCGCTGGCTACAGTCAAGTCTTACTTTTAATCATAAAGGGTTAAAGAAACTATATTTAGCAGCCTCAGCTGCCAGCTCTTAGTTCCCAAGCTAAAGATGCAAGCCTCCCGCCCTGTAAATACATTTCTCTGCATATTATTAATTTATGGTTGCACAGAACAAAGTTTGATCGGTTAATATTTTATGGCCTGCCAATTTAATAATGAAAAATTAAGACTGCTTCGCATCATTTTTTAAGTAGGAAGGTTTTATTATTAGGACTGAAGCATGTTATTACAACTTTGACTAAAGTAACATTTTGCCACAGACTGATGCCAATGCGGTGCACAATCCGATTCACACTCGCCCTCCTTGAAAACTGCTGCAGGCTGCACTTGAAAAGACATCTCTTTAAAGAGTTTTTTTAATCAGTTTAATACAGATAGATTCCCAGCTTTAGTCATCCTTAGACAGCATTGTGTAGAGGGAGTAATAGCAATCTTTCACATCCAGCTTCATTTCTTTGTAGGATCCTTTGTAACAATCTCTATTCCACGACAAACCACTCAGCCAGGCTTTCCTTTTCCTAGCATCCGAAAAGCTTTCTCAATATTGCCAACTTGCATATGGAAGGGGACACTTCGTAGCCCTCAGCCCTAAGTGTACCCACAGAGATATCCCCTTGAAAAAGACAGCATGAGACCAAAATTATTTGTTGGAGTAGAGATATCACAGCTTCAGGACGCGTTTATTTTCAAAATGTAACCTTAAAAATCTTCTGCACTAATTTTTTTTTACATCAAACTTATTTACCTGATTGTGCCATAGATCCCCATAATTTACCATAGTCTGCTAAACATTGAGTCACCTATAAGCCACTACCTGCCTCTGCAAAACATGGGCCTAATTCACAAAGGAAAAAATAAACTTTTGTGTAAGTTCACGATTGTTTGCTATTCACAAAGGGTTTACGAGTAGTATCTTTATGAGCGCAGAGTCTCCGCACATAAAAACATAGGTCTTTTATTGTGCGGAGATTCCGCACTTGTAAAGATACTACTCGTAAATCCCTTTGTGAATAGCAAGCATTCATAAACATACACAAAAGTGTAAGTTTAACTTTGTGAATCAGGCCAACAGTGAGCTCATGATTTTCCCTTCCATCTGGTTCATCTGGTCCCCCTGACACCTCTGCTTTTTGGGGTGGGAGGTCCCTCTAAGAGCCCGCCCTCCAGAGCTAAAACCGGACCATGACTCTTATTCGACAATCCTTGCTCTGTAGTCTCTAACAATGGACAATCACTCTTGCACAAAGTCATTGTTCTCTAAAAATCATGTTGGAGGCCTGCTCAAACCAGAGCAATTCTATCTGGGGCACCCCCCACACCACTGGGGAGCCAGTCTGGGCAACTATGCCATGCCTTGGACCCTGAAGCAGACGGCATCCTCCAAACTCCAAAGGGCCAATGTCCCAAAATGTCAATAAACATGCGTGACGGTGGGTAAAAGGCCAGGAAGAGCGACTACCCAACCCCGCTAAATTGCAGCTTCTTTAGAATGCTGCAAGCACCGCCCTCTGAAGTACTCATGACCCTGGTGTTGTATGAACAGAACTCCTGTGAGATGCCAAGGTGGACCTGAAGTGTCCCCACCCCAGCACGGCAAAAGGCACTTGATATACTTGACATCTTCACTAACCAGAAAAGAAAGTTAACAACAACCTTGTGAGCAATACTGTGCACCCCAGAAACACCCCAGACATTAACTTTGTGGTTATACTGCTACATTAGAACAAACCACTGTCTAAAGTAAGGCAAGCAGTCTTGATTGCAGAGGCTCCTGGTTGCTGCTGAGGTACTCAGAGTTGGGAGGCGGAGAAGGTGTCCTTGTGGTGAGGAGGGCACGTAAAAGAGACCAATCCCCAACCTCGCTGCACCTTCTGTTTACACAGCCAGACCATGCCCATCGCCACCTCTGGCCATCGCGAGTTCACCCCCAGGACCAAGGTGAAATGAAATGAAATGAAATGAAATAGGGGTTTTTATAGAGCGCGTATTTGCTGTGGCGTCTTAGCGCTAGCTGTCATCAATCTGTACAGGGACCATCTTGGGAGACAAGGTTTTGCAAAAGGGCGGTCTGTGCCTTACAAAGAGGCATCATTTCAATGGCCCACCACCTTGAACATGCCTGGTCCCGCTGTGCCCTCCATAAATGTCAACTCTCCCCATTTGGGGGTGAATCTTAGGACAAAGGCACTTGCTAACCGTCCTCCACTTGCTAAATCCATTATCCAACTCTTATCATGGTTTGAGGGCGGCCACATGCCTCAGCTCTGTCTCTTAGTATCTTATTAAGGGACATTGGGCCAGATGTAGCAAGCTAAATTGCGATTGCAAATGCTGAAATTCGCAGAATTTCAGCGTTTGCGTTCGCAAAATAGCATTGTGCAATGTAGAGAAGAAAAATCCCAATCGCAAAATAAGGAATAGCAAAATTTGCGATTCCCTATTTTGCGAATGCATTTAAGGATTCACAAATTGCGATGCCTTAAATGCAATGCAGGAAGCACCCAAGTTGTGCAATTTCTGGTTTAAGAAATCAGCAAATTACCACCAACTTCAAGTTGGTGGTAATTTGCAATTTCTTTGAAATAAGCATATTTTGGCATTTTTCAAAGTGCCATGTGGCGCACAGACGTGCCCTTAGGGCATGTATGTGTGCCACATGTGCACACATGCACATTTCAGGGGTGCAACAAGGTGTCCTTTTGACACCCTTGCACCCTTGAAATTCCATGCGCAATTTGCGAGTACCTATTGGGTACTCGCAAATTGCGATGTACTTCCCATTCATTCCTATGGGCCTCCTGGCCCATAGGAATGAATGGGAAGGATTCCTTAATTGCGAATCGCAATTTGCGATACGCAATTAAGGAATGTTTAGGAATCGCAATTATTATTGCTATTCCTACCTACATAGCATTTTGCGAGACCTTAATAGCGATTCTTTAAAAATCGCTATTAAGGACTCGCAAAAATGTTCCTTCATACATCTGGCCCTATAATCTTTAATATAAACTGCAAGAAACCCACAACTCATCCGTTCGCTAAAAAACATGAGAAATGTGAAAGATCTAAAACTTGATTCATGCTGACTTTTTCGAAACGTAGGTTGGTGTAAAACTGTGCAATTAGTGTGACAGTCCTCATTCACTGTAACAGGAGTAGAAGGCTGAACTTCCTTCTGTGGCATTTCAAATGTAAAATCTCATCTCTTCCTAAATTTACATGACAACAGGCTTAATCATATTTACAGCCAAAGGCTGAAGTAAAGTCTTCAACTGAATTAAACATTTCTTCTAAGCAAGTGTAGCATTTTTTGTAAAACTTTACTCTGCAACAAGTGTATGTTATAGAGGGCCTCTGCAATTATGGGATTCTATGGCCACAATGTTTCCGCGAAAAGAGGAGAAACCTTTGCCCAGACAGTTAACATATCTAAAAAAAAGACAAAGCAACACTATCACAAAATGTGCTACACTATGCTGCATAATTTGCCTTCTCTTGCCACATAATTTAGCCAATTTGGTCCTCCCTGCCACATAATTCCAGTGGCCACGATATTGAGTTACGGCTCTCGTTGCAATGTTGGGCAAAATACAAAAATAACTTGAACTGATTAACAACAGCTTAGGTCTTTGCTGGGACAACAACAGTCTTCCAGATATCACCATGTGTAGGGCTATTAGAATTGGAGGCGTGTTCAGTTCTTAAAATAAACATCAATATTTTAAGTTTCCTGATGCCAGAATAATCAAAACAAATCAGTCAGATTGCAAGGATGCTAGATTATTCCCCCCACACTGGAAGGTGAAAGGGAGACCTGTGACCATATATACAAAGTCCCAGATTAACTAAAGGTTTGCGTTGGCGGTCATGTGACGCAGTGATATAAAGTAGCTGAAAGTGGCGAAAACAGCAGCAATGATCAACTTGTGTGCGCAAAAGGAACTTTGCACCCAAGTTCATCCTTATTCAGTGTCAAAACCCCTTTGTGCCAACCCGCTCCTAAGTTATGCAAAGATGGCATTCCTGGGTGGGACACTGACAAAAACATAGGTTTTGGTGCAAACCCAGATCTATTAAAGTAGTGGGTTCTAACGCCAGGAAAAACCAAGCGCAAGCAATGTATCAAGCCGTATATCAGCTGATATTTCTATGTGTAACATGCGCTTTACCTTAAAACATACATCTGACATGCCCAACGGACATGGTGTTGTCCACGAGTAGGAATTTGTACTGGAGGGTGCACCTTGACTACAAATCCTACATTCAGCACTTCTGGCCTACCTTTGTGAAATAGTGAGAGGCCAAGCATTACACAGAACAGCCATTTTTAGACCAAGCGCCGCCAACTACGTCATCAGCAGTGGATGACTCTTGCTGAAGCTGTTGCTGTGCTATTTTGTGTCATTCACACAGTACTCCTTTGCATGAAGGATGTTATACCCGGGCAGTATTGTTTAGCATCACAACTCTACGTCAACAGCAGATTAGCTATGAAATACCACTGGATGGTTGGTGGCCCCATTTTCAGGAATATATTTTACCCTTCCCTGCTCCGAGATAGCCTGGTCCAGTTCAATGAGATTCCTTATTGCTTCCCTTTCAACTCCACCTGAGGTCTAAAGTGCTTATGAATGGGCCAGTCCTGGTGCCCAGAGATTAATTAGTTGGAATTGGGACTCTTCCTTACTGGCTTCACTTTCTAAAAGTTCTTGTCATGGCTACAAGGTCCCAGACTGAGCCCATCCTATTTCTAGTCTGGATTGACAAGAATACTTCACTGGAGTTTGATGTCTCTTTTGTCGAAGGAAAATTACTGCTGGAGACATGATTGACATTGGTTTGCTACAGGCCCATCTGAGTCATGAGGATGAAAGGACTGCAATACCCAGGGCACGAGTCGGGGGTCCACGCGGGAGGACGGCGTCCCCCCACTTCTTTCACAGGGTGGATGCCGTCCACCCTGCCAAGAAGTTGGGCCCCACTAAAAAAAGATGCTGAATTCGTCCCGGTGTAATTTCCAAACACCGGGACACATTCAGCAGGCGGGGACGGGGCTCTCTTATTTCTGACTCCTGCTGGGATACTCGGCCATAACAAAGGCCGAGTCTCAGGGGTCATCATGCCTCCTTTTGTTGGAGTTTCCTGGCTGGCAGCAGTCAGGAGCCTCACACCTGATGCAATGCAGCAGAGGGGAAACAAAGGCTCGCACCTTGTTAGCACTTCACACATACTTAGGAGAGGCAGCTTTTCACTTTGTTCAGGCTCTGTTTAGGAGATATGCATGCACTGTAAGAACGTCAGATGTGTTGATCTTTCCCAGTATTTGCACAAAATAAATTGCAATTATATACGCTTATTACCCTTGAGGAGGCGTTGTAATAATTTAAATATCACTATTTCTTTTAAAGCACTATGGCTATAGAAAGCTTAACGCGGACAAAAGGTAACATTGCTTTATATGTAGCGTACAAAAGTGTGAATCTTCTGCCTAAATCAGGAGGGTTTGCAAGTATACTCGAAATGTGCTCAAATGTACTCATGATACACCTGCTAAACATATATGTGAGGGCTTAAGATCTGATATCACTTCTTGTGATGCCAGTTCCTGTGATGTCACGCGCCATGATGTCATGCGCCGTGATGTCACGCGCTGCGATGCCACGCGCATACTGATTAACTAGGTTAGTCCCCCCACTTCTTTTTTTAGGACTTGTGCCCTGGCAATACCTCAGGTTCCTGGACATCTGTGGAGGACCCTACCTACTCCTCTTTGAAACTCTAATTTCCAGCATATAGAGCTACGCCCTTCAGTCCAAAACACTATTGCTATACCAATTGTTTGCTTGTACTTTTACTTGCCATTGAGAATCTTGAGGAACTTGTATGCCAGTGTCATAAGGATATTGCGAGGCAGAGGAATTCATGAAAACAACTAAGCATTGTCTGCTGCATACAAGCTGGTATGCTTAGCATACGTAGCAAAGTATTTCTCATGATTGTTTCCAAGTGGAAGAATCATCTAAAACGTGAAACCTAAACTCCTTGGAAGGTTCAGATCTTTGCCTAGAGTAGGTCCCAAAGTAGCAACTCACCAGCGATCATAGTCAAAGCAAGATAACAGTGTTGCATATTTATAGAGGACATTCTCTACACCAGTTTCCACCAAGAGTACTTATATTATCCTTATTCAACATGACGTTACCTAAATGTGAGCAACTAGTGAGCTGGACCCCACGTTTATAAATAGTCAGTTCCTAGTCTTGCTCAATTTTATATATATTTTTTTTTAAATCATAGATCAAAATATCTATGCTCAGTGGGCCCAATAGTCATCCATATTCCTTTATTATCTAGCTCAGTGCTGGAGCCTTTTCCCATTCAAGACCGTGGAAGACACTCACCTTTTTAAGACAGTTTGAGATAGTTCAGCACTTGCTTAGGGGTATGCAAGTTTTGAAGACCATCGACTTGCAACTTTATAAAGTTGCACAAAGCGTCAGTAAGGTTTTAAAAAAAATGCTTTTTGTAGCAAAGAAAAACAGTTGTTCTCTGCCTGAGAAAGTTGACTTCAATACCCTGCTATCACTGCCAGAGGTATTGTTTGCATGGCGGGCACAGCCCTGCCTTCCCATATCTGCCTCCAACACTGTCTGTTTCTCCCTGACACAGACTGCAGAAGGGGAGAAGAGTTTCTCCGTCATAACTTTTGTGAGTGAGGGGCACTGTCGGATTGCTTGCAGTAGGCCACACAGGAACTGCTGCAAAAGTGGGTAGTGTTACCCCTCAGAACGTTTATCCTATTGGCTTGGGAGGGGCCAGGAATCACCCCCACCCACAGGCTAGCAGGCTAGTGCCAGGCATAAACTTGGCACCCTTGTGCACCCTCCTCAGAACAGTGCTGGGCCTGTGGAAGCCGGAAAAAGGACTGCTCCTACTCTTGTGACTTGTGAGAAAAACCTTAAGAACAGACTTGCTCCCACTGGTACCTGGGACAAATACATGAACTCCAATTTTCAGAAAAACAGGACCCCTCCCAACATACGAGCCCTTTGTCTCAGTACTGGGAACTAGTTCACACAACTTACCAAAGAGCCATTCATCTCCTGGATGGCAGGTGGGAGCTCAGGCATATGGGCTTCTAGAGGCTTTAGGCAGGCTAAAGGTATCTTTTTAAAAGCACCTTTTGTAAAGAATGTGTTACAAATCCGACTTTGCCAATAAATTGGATTTGTAACAAGCTTTTAAAAAGTCCAAGAATAATTTTTTATCTGCTTCCTACGTGGGGATGTTGGAAAACGAGGAAGTATCTGTGAAGCCTGCACAAATAACAAGACTACATTTGTCCTTCACTGGGAACCAAACACCCCATTGTAGTGCTTGACTCTCAGAGGGTAGCATTGCAGAGCAGTCTAAGGCATACTCAAGGGAGGTAGTGTGGGCTATTTACCAGTATGCAGAAATAACACTCAATAATTGATTGTCCAGTCTGTACTTTGCTTTATAAAAGGAAGAGTACATTTATTAAACACACACACTACTCAATACTATGCAAAAATTTACAAATATACATAAGCTGTTGGAATTACTTTGTGACATTGCATAACATTCCCACCCCTCCCGCAGGGGGGGTGGGGTCTTTTACCACCACTCCCATGTATGCACATCATCTTGCCCCCAATGCAGTAGTTTGACCATAACCTTGAGTGAGGCCTTGCCCCCTGGCACCATCCCAGTGGCGACCCACCCCATTATCTCAACAAGCATTTAAAATGGGCACACCTGCCATGGTGACACATAACCCTGACTGAGCATCTCATACTGATCATACAGTATACACCTCTACTTCTTAGGGGCTAACAGTCTGGGTTGTTCTTCACCTAACGCAGAAGCAAGAATATATGTTTAGGCATCACTTAAAATGACAGTAGTTATCATAGCTGATAACAGTTATAATGCATTGCAATTAAAGCCCCCAAAAAGGCATCACCTTTATAATCACAGGATTAAGCATATACAGCCAGACACCCTAGCAGGAATGACCAGCAACATAACCCCACTTTGCTTATGACTTCACATTACACATGTGACTTTCAGTCCCTCAACAGGAATAACATTAGGTAAAAGCACTTCTCGTGCAACTGCACCTCTTCACCTCCAGGGGATGCCCTTCTCCAGACATCCCCAGCTCAGCCCTTCACACCTTGGTGCAGTCCCAAACACACCCCCAGCTGAAGAACAAAAGTTCCAGCCACAGGATGCTGTTGACACCTGGTTGAGCCCTTGAGGGGTTATTTCCATAGAGTCCCCAGAGACTTTGTTGGGGGAATTTGCATCTTCTGCTGGGGGAGGCTGCATTACTCCTGCTGCTCCCCCTGCACCTTTTCACACACATGATGGTGACCCCGTCCTCCTGGGGCCACCACATGTGAAACACCGGCATGTTTCCATGCAGGCCTGTCCAGGCTCTGCAAAGCATTGTGGGGTGCTCTTCCCTATCTCTTGCATTTTTGATGAGCGGCTCACTCGCTGCTCCGGGGAGAGCCGCGCTGCCAGCGATGGTGGCCCTGCGCTGCATTAACCCCTTGTTGGGGGCCCGGTCCCACCCGGTCCCCTTCTGTGCCCAGGTGAGTCGATTGCAGCTCAAGGAGCCCACCCCCGGCTGCTCCTGCCTCTTTTCGGGGGCCCGGTCCCACCCGGGCACCCCGCTTGTCAGGTACGTTGGAGGGCAGCTCGGGGAGCCCACCCCCGGCTGCCCTTGCCCCTCGCGTGCTGCTGCGGGAGCCGGCTTCTCATTCTGGTCTGCCCGCTCCTGCAGGCAGACACGGAAGCTGTTTCCGGCCCGGCGGGTCCTCGGGGGAGTGTGACGGCACTCCCCCTGCCATCCTGCTGCTGCTGCAGGGGAGTGCGGCGGCACTCCCCCTTCCTCCTCCACCACAAGGGGGCCCGGAGTTGGGGATCCCAGGCCCCCCTTGGGCCATCTTCACAGGGAGCGCGACGGCGCTCCCCGACCTCTGCCTTCTCTTCGGGGCCCGGAGTTGAGGTCCCGGGCCCCTGGGACATGTTTGCGGGGAGCGCAACGGCGCTCCCTGGCTTGGTTTCCTCTGCCAGGGGGGTAGTCCGACAGGACTGCCCCCTCCTCCTCCTCGCAGACACCGGGGCCCGGAGTTGGGGATCCCGGGCCCCCGAGATCTTCACGGGAGCGCGACGGCGCTCCCCGGCTTCCTTTTCGGCGGGGCCCGCAGTTGGTGGTCCCGGGCCCCAGAGACCTCTTCGAGGGGGGCGCGACAACGCTCCCCCTCCTCCGGTGTCTTCGGGGGGCCAGGGTGGGCTCCTGGCTCCCCCTGGCTCCCCGCTGGGGTAGAGTTTCACGGGGAGCGCGAGAGCGCTCCCCGATTTCCTCTTCTTCTGGGGGCAGCCCCGGGGCCTGACCCACCCCGGGGGCTGAGTCAAGACCGGCAGCAGAGCCCCACGCGCTTCATCGGTCCGGCCAGAGGTCAAAGGTCGCCTACCTTCTGGGGGGCATATCTCAGCCCCCAGGGGACCAATTCTCGCAATCTTGGCCTCTTCTTGCTCCTGGTGGCGCGCCCCAGCCACTGGGAGCACTTTCCTTTGCCCTCCTGGTCTCAAGGAGGGTGAACTCAGCAGGGAGCTGTCTTCACTGGCTCCCTGCACCAGCCTTTCTCCTGGCTCTCCTCCTAGGCCTCTCTTCTCCTTGCGCAGAGGCCCAGGCTTCTGCGCACTGGTCCTGGACTCCCCTTTTGGTGCCATTCAGGGTCCTGGGACAGTCAGGGAGTTCTTCCTTCCAACTGCCCATGGCACCAGGCTCCAGCACCAGTCTTCCTCAGCAGACCGCACCCCAGAGAGAGCACCTCTTCCTGTGCAAGACCTTTTAAAAGAATTTGGAGGGGGCTTGCAGGAAGGCTCTGCTGCCCTATCCTGCAGCGTCACGTCACTTCTCGGCCCCTGCTCCCTCCTTCCTGCCCAGGCCTCTGGGATAGTTCAAAATGGCGTTGTCCAGGGGTTTCATGCCACTGGCTGCCTTCTCTCCAGAGCAGCTTGGTGCCTGGCACCAGGTGACAGCTGCTGATGGATAACCTGCAGCTCCACCCACCTTCTCTCCCTCTTGGAGAGGAGACCTTCGCCCTTGGAATGCTTGCAGTGAAGGGCTAGGCCTCTGATGCTACAGCTTGGGAAGGTCACACGCAGCCAGGCTCTGGTTATGAGCTGAGTCAGAGGAATATGACATTTCTGGATGACCCATAAGCAGTACAGATATGGCTTTGGACTCAGCAGAATACTTCCTCTCACACAACTTACAGTGTACTTTGGTGCGTGTCTGGAAATTGTAGGGACCCCATGTGGTCCCCATCTTCATAGGAGAATAATGGAGTGTTCCTTCAGTGAAAACAGTAAAGCACACTGACTTTCCCTTTCATGTGTCTTCCCATAGTATAAAGCCTATTCCATGTCACCATCCAGCTCTGCATAATTCCTGCCACACCATTCTATCTGTACCTGCTCCTGGGCTGCGCACGCCAGGAATCTCCCCCACGCGCAGCCCCTACATGTGTGCACACTCATGTACACACGTCTGCATGTAACCAGCCCGGTGCCCCTTACTCCGGCTGCAGCGCAGCGGCCTACACTCACCAGGGGGACACCGGTAAAATCCACATGCAGTCTCTTTCATCATGAGTTCACTGTGGATGAGTCCCAACTTATGAGGCTCTCCCACAGTAAAAGCTCAACAATTAGGTGTTCAAAATGCGAAAACTCCGGCGGCTCAGATGGTCAGGACAACCTTCTAACAGGATAATATTAATTTTATGATTCCCAAGATGGCCGACAGTGAAGGAGCTCTCCCCGGAGGCTCCCAGGGTAAGGGGTCGCTATCTGCCTAAATCCCAGGGATACCCACCACATCGAACCACTTTTTCACCCTGTCGTGCTACATAATATCCTGCAGAAGATAATCAGCTTACTACAACAGGGATTCAGCATAGACCAGATCCTCAGTCCGGATGCCTCGATCGACGGCACCATAACAGATGATCATGACCGGACATACTGCTAGGGGAACACCCGAAGTCCAATCATCGGTGGATGCCCACTTCCCAGAACGAAGAGGATTGAAGAGACCTCGTCCATAAACTGAGGTGAGGCAGAAAGCGACGCACTGTACAGGGGACTCCGCCACCTCTACCTAAGGCTCTAGTCTTAGCCCACTCAAGTCCCCACTTGGCCGCTCCCGCCGCCCGGAACAAAGAGGATTGAAGAGATCCCGTCCAGAAACTGAGGTGAGGCAGAAAGCGATGCACTGTACAGGGGACTCCGCCACCTCTACCTAAGGCTCCAGACTTAGTCCATCCAAGTCCTCACCTGGCCGCTCCCCTTAACTCGGCTGCAGGGTACTTGCCAGCGTGGGGTCTCCCTGGTGATGTGTTGTCCATGACCGGCCCTCACTCCTGGATCTTGGTCGTTCAGGAGTCTACCAGGCTGATCTTGGTGTCTGGTCGCAGCCTCAGATGTGGTGCAGTGGTTGTGGTGGTTCCTCTGCCTCAGCGCCCCACATAGGTGCTCGGCATGGTGGTGCGGCTCGCCAGAGATCGGGAATCTAGTCACGGCATCAGAGTGGTACAGTGGGTCCGCTGCCTCAGCGCCTTCACATAGGGGCTCGGCATGGTGGTGCAGCTCACCGGAGAGCACGCCCGACCAGGGCACCTCGCTCTGCATCCGGTGCGGTGGATTGCTTGCGCGTACTAGACCCGCCTGATTATACTGCGGCCTGTCCTTGTGGAGTCCGCCGTGCTAGTGCTTAGGATGTGGCCTGCACTCTCGGAGCAAGGCGGCCCGATCAGCGGTACAGAGGTGCCTCACCAACACCCGGCCCACCCCCGTTGCACTGAAGGGATTATTGGGGTCTGCCAAAATAGGCCGGGATCTGGCTCTGCCTGACTGCTGGGGGCCCCATCCAGATCCCCCTCGGATCTCTCATCTCCGTATTTGACCAGCACACAGTAACATCAACTGGGAGGACCTGGCTCCGGTCGGTTCGGCTGGTAGTCGGTCGTGACCTGGAACCCATTTTGCATTTCTTCTCCATTTGTCTTAGAGATACTCTGAATCAAGATGGCGACCTGCGCTTAGAGAATTATTATTATTTTTTTAAATCACAGGAGGATAGGCACAACCTGCCATATAAATCAAAAGAGGACTGCGAACTACTTTAATTAAAGGAAGGTAGGACTATTCTATTCTTTATGCAATCCAACACTTCTATGAGGAAAACTTGTAGAACTTTTCATTAAGCCCATCCATTGCATCAAGCATATGAGAAAGGGGATATCTCTCTACTCTGTATACAATCTAACACGTCTAAGAGGAAAACTTATAGGTCCCAAGGATGGCCCAAATTATAAAGGGGCTCTTTCTGTGCTTCTCGGCCTGGCTGATCCATCTGTCCCCTACAGACTAGTTTTGGCACATAGGTCCATCGATAACTGGTATAATTCTTAAATATAAAAAATAAAATGGATACTAATTTTATCCCCGCAGGTCCCAACTCCTTCATTGTTACCCAAAAACGCAGCCTAAAAAAACAAACACCCTTTACTTAAATCCCGACCCGAAACCTTAATCTCAGATGTTTATTTTTGTATCAATAAGGGTAAACTATCAAATGACCTCATCTTCTACTCAAGAAAATGGGCACGATGGAGGTCGGTCTTCTATTCCATGCTTCGTATATCGGATACCAGAAAATCCTCACATGGCCTCAAACTATCAACCTCGCCCATGCCCTTCTTCAATGCTAATGCCACCATCACCCTCTACAGCAATGGCATTATCCTTATTCAAGCCTCCAATGACAATTTAGCTAAGATGGATAATATCTTCCCTACCCTCAAAAATGCGGCAATCTCCAACCCCAATCACCCCTGCCTTAACCATCCTACTACTCAACACAACACCCTCACTCCCACCACTACACAAAGGATGCCTCCTACCCCTCATAACCCTCTGCACCCACCAAATTCTCAGATACACACAAACCCCTGTGTTTGTCTCACCAGACCCCCGACGCTCCACTCATCCACCAACTCTGATGGCTAGTGGTGTTAAATCGCCTTTTTCTTCCCGGATCTCTAAGCGATTACAACACGATTCCCATGGCAGGTTATCCTCTCACGCTCCACCGCTCTTTCTCTCTCATGGTGAACTCCCGCGCACGGTCTCGCCTAACATGTCACCATCTCAATCGAAGTCCAGGCTCCCGCCCTCCATGGATCCTACCCAACCTATCCCATCCCCTCACCCACTATCCATCAGCTACACCTATGTCTCCACACAACCCCCCATCCGTGGTGCCTAATCCACACAATTTGGTACTACACAAGACAACATTGATTCAAGTACTCCCCCTGAATGCCTCAGTGCCACCTTAAACCCACCAGATTTCCCTAGAGATACCACCTCTCTATCAAAACTTTCCACACAACCACTATCCTTTATCCAACACTCAGACCTGGCTGCCTTCTCTCCAGGATGAGATTTCACTCCACATGCACCTACTCACGGATGAATTTCATGAACTGAAAGCCCTCGCTATCGATCATCTCCCCCTGCTCAGAACGTTATGTGCACTAGGGAACCCGCCCTTGATCCCCACAGGCACAGCCCCTGTCCCAGACAAGCGCTCCTCTCACCCTTCCTCGAAAACCTCACCCCTCCCTATCGCCCCCTTCCACCCCAGAAGAATAAAGACCGAGCTATCGACCACTGATATTGATACTCTTCTCTCTTATGCCCTCCCATTAAATACTGACAAGACCCCTATGGACTCACACAAGGCCCCTACGGGTTTAATCAAAGCCATCCATGCCAACCCGAACAGGGAACCTTCCCACAACATCAGAGCCATAAATAACGACAACCTCAAGCATGTGAATATCATTCAGACCCCGACCGCCCACACACCTCTACAATTTAAATGCGCACTACTCAACTGTAGATCAGCGAGAAAACACGCATCTGATATCTTTGACCTCATTCTAAACAATGAGCTTGATATCATCATCCTCACGGAAACCTGGCTAAATTGCTAGTCCACCCCTATCCTTGACCTTCTAGTCCCGCCTAGCCAGGACATAATTCGTATGGACAGACCTCTAAAACAGGGTGGTGGATTAGCGTGTATACACCGAAATACACTCTCGGTCTCACATTCTGACTCCTCCGCTCTGACCTCCAGTGAGTACCTATGCCTCAACATCTCAAGCAATCACCTACCTGTTTGCAAATTACACACTTTCTATCACCCCCCTGGAGACAATCTCTCCTTCATTGAACAATTAATGGAAATCATCTACTCCAATGATGACACCCTTGTTTCCCAAATCTTCCTGGGAGACTTCAACCTACACTGGTCTAACCCAACAGATCAAGCAGTAAATTGCCTTAAATCCTTCATCATGGAACATGAGCTAACACAATTCTGTGAGAGCCCAACACATAACAGAGGTGAAACTCTGGACCTCATAATTTCCAAAGGAAAAACCATCTCAATTTATTCCATTATCCCTTGCGATTAGTCTGACCATTATTGCATCATCTTCCTAATTAACAAAGAGGTGGCCCCGAAGAGGGTCCAGCCCAAAAAAACGAAGCAATGGAAGAGAAACATTAGGAATATTAACTCTAAGGATTTAGCAATGCTCTGTAGAAAGGCCTTGACTCCCCATCGGACATGTCTGATGTTCATGCCCTCACGGATTTCTATAATTCCACCATCTCGGCATCATGGTTGAAATAGCCCCTCTACAACAGAAAAATGCCTCCTGCAAAATAGCCAAACCCTGGTTCAACGACAACCTAAACTCGGAATGTCACAACCTAAGGATAGCAGAAAAATCCTGGAGAACGGTACCCTCCACTTAACATCTAATTCACCTTAGATCTGTCAGGAACACCTACAACAGAAAACCCAAGAATGCAAAGGCTGACTTCTTCAGATCCCAACTCAATCAAGCCAGAAACCGCTAAAAGAAACTGTTTGAAATAGTTAAACAACAATCGGGCAAGACACCGAACAGCTCGAACCTCAGCGACGGCCATCCTTCATGCAACGACCCGCCAGCCTTCTTCACTGGAAAAACAAAAAGCATCAGTCTCGACCTTGAAGCAAAAAGGGCGCTTCTCCCAGCCCCCGGGAGGGCTGCGCATCCAGCTCACCATGAGCTGCTCATTCCCTCCAGAGTTAGCACAAAGAACAACACCTCCTGGAACTGCTTCACTCCCCTCAGAGATTTTACAACACTCTACTGGTGATCAACCCTTCTAACCATTTCATGGACCCGCTACCTCCGCTCATTTTCAAAGATTTCAAGGAGACCATCATCCCACTATAGACAAGGATCGTCAATGCCTCGCTGTTACAAGGCACGATCCCCGAGTACCTAAAAGTAGCACAGGTCTCCCCCATCCTAAAAAAAACCTAATGCAGACAGGTCTGACCTCAATAACTTTAGGCCAATCTCCACCATCCCCACACTAGCTAAACTGCTTGAAAAATGCGTGCAGACGCAACTCTGTGCATACATGGAGCAGTTCCAACTCCTGGACCAACATCAATCAGGATTTCGGGGAGGTCATAGCACAGAATCTGCTCTCACTCACATTACGGATGACATTCTAAAAATGCTAGACCAAAATGAATCACGCCTCCTGATTCTCCTTGACCTATCCTCGGCTTTTGACACTGTTAACTACTACAATCTCCTATCCATCCTAGAACACAGGATGGGCTTTTCAGGACTGGTACTATAATGGTTTACTTCCTTCCTCCACAATAGATCCCAAAACATCAAGGTGAATCAAGCCCTTTCCCAACCCTCCTCAGTTACTATGGGGGTTCCACAGGGGTCTGCATTATCACCAATACTCTTAAATTTATTCCTGGAACCGTTGGCAAATACTCTGAATGCCGCAAACATTCTCTTCCATATGTACGCAGATGACACTCAACTTTATCTGAAAATCACCTCCCCTGAAGACTTCATCTCACTCAACTCTACCGTTATGACTACTCAAAACTGGCTAACTGATAATTACCTCATGCTCAACACATCCAAAACAGAATTCCTTCTTGTTGCTCCGCCTAATCACACCCCCAAGATCGACCACTGGCTGAAACACATTACAGCCTTCAACTGCACTCCCCACATTTTTGATTCTGCGAAATCCCTCGGAATTACACTAGATAAGCACTTGAACATGCAGATTCAGATCAGCAATGTAAGCAAGGGTGCTACACACCAGATGAACATACTAAGGAGCCTCAAACCATTTCTTTAACAGGAGGATTTCAAGATGGCTGTACAAGCTCTGTTACTGCCCAGGCTAGACTATCATAGCTCCACGCTTTGTGGACTTCCCAAATATAACTTGGCCCCACTAAGAGCCTCCATTAATGCCGCAGCCAGGCTGATCACGGGTAAAAAAAGAGACGACCACATCTCCCCAGCCCTCAAATACCTAAACTGGCTGCCATATGAAGCAAGAATACAGCTAAAGATAGCTTGCATGACACACAAAGCCATACATCTCAAGACTCCTATTTATCTGTCTCAAAAATTAGAACTATCTGGAGCTTGCAGACACTCAAGAAGTGCAAGCTCATTGCTCCTAAAACCACAGATCTTCCACAAAACAAGAACGAGTCACAGAGCCTTCTCAGGCGCTGCACCAAAGATTTGGAACTCTCTTCCACCGGAAGTCCGATGAATTTCTTGCACTGCTTCCCTCAAAAAGGAAGTAAAAAAACTCCTAATGACTAAGTTCTTGCCTTAAACGTACCGGGCCCCATTGCTGATTGACTGCCTACTGATTGACTACCAGATTATTGTGCACCTTTGATTTGCAGCACTCGATGTTTAGGCTTTTCACTGTAAGTACATATTTAACATTAAACCTTTGCATGTCCTACTTTTAAATACCATGCATCCTGCATTATGGGCATTTAAGGCCTACTTAGGGGTGATTTATTAGTATTAAAAAGAAGTGTTTAGGCTTGTCAAAAGGGATTATGTTGACAGGTCGAATTAGCATTTTAAACCTGCACAGCCAAGTTACTAGTGGCGGGCCTGCTGTCATGTATTGCATTGTCACTTTAGGGGTGGCACAACATGCACTGTAGTCCAATAATTACATTTAACTTACAGGCCATTGGTACACTTTGTACTATATCCTAGGGACGTATATGCAAATCAAATGTGCCAATCAGAAGTATGGCCAACTTCAACACATTTTAGGGGTTAGAGCACATGCACTGGCTCCTGGTTAGCAGAGTCCTAGTGCACAGAGTCAACAAACCAGCAGCATCAGCCCAAATATATGGGGTTCCAAAAAGATGCACTTTCTTACAGATGTCATTTATATCTTTCAAAGTGCCACATTCGTTTCTGACATACTTTCGTGAAACGTACACTTATCTTCCAAAATAGTGCTCTCTATGCTCTTTTGGGTGTGTATACTCAGTCCCCCTTTAATTTCTAAGTCCTTTGACACCCTGACGCAAGTGCATCAAACTTGAGATGCACGTCTTTTATCAACATTGATCTCTGATGCTTTTCTTGTTTCCTTCTCGTGGGAGCAAACACTCTCTGCCCGGTGAGTGTCATTTAATGTTCGGTCTCCTATCAGTTATCTTTATATTTGGTAAATGATTTTATAGCACCTTTTTTGGGTTATTTTTATTGACTTTCATTTTTGTGTTCATATTTTGGTCGCGGTCTGCTATACTCTCCCTTGAAAACATTGAAAATCCTCTATCACAACATAACAGAGATCCTTTTTTTGAATTTGTAGCATGATCTAATGACAAAGTCTATTCACACAGAAATCCTACATGGATTTAACTTGGACCCTATTTACTGTCTTTTGTGTTCTTCTGTGATCCATTACCACATTATTTCATATGGTTTGTGTGGCTAATGCCACACGTAACTACTCCAGGTCACAATCATCTCTTATCCCTTCCCTCTTGCAAGGAGGGAGAAGATGTGTGTTTATTTTCTCAATATTTATGTTTAACACTGTTCACCATTTGTTGCGTAACAACTAAAGCACACATTTCATGTATGTTTTTTCACTGTAGATATACCTAGTGAGGAGTAAATTTGCTGCTCGAGGGAGGTAGTGGCTGAGGATCTATGGAATTACAGCCAGACCTAAAACACTAAAGACCTTTTTAAGAGTTTGGCCAATGGAATAGTCTGTCACAAACATGGCGGATGTTTCGGCCACCATTTTACAAGTGCTTTATAACCTGTGGCTCTTGCAATACTGTGAACAGGATATCTGTCATGTCTTGACGGGATATCCTGTTTGTCTAACAATAAATAAGGCCCTAAATAGCAAGTCTTGTTAGCATATGCTACTCGTCATAGCTTTGCAGCCAGCCTAAATTCATCCTATTATTTTATTTATTGTTGGGTGGTTATTCCCCAAAAGTCAAGCTCTGTCGCCCTACTTCTGCTCTTTATTTCTGTGACCTGAGTGCACCTTGCTAAATAGTGAACCAACAGGAATATATTGACCCCTTCCTGGGATTGCAGGTGGCTTCCTAATTGCATTCATGAATCCTAGGAGGATACTGTGTGTATCGGTCGCAGGTTGTGTGATCTTTAAGAGATAGACTCACTCTCCAAAAGACTCGGTACTAGGGGGACTTTCACGTTTGGGGTCTACAATAAGTAATCAGTGGAGTATCCAGTACTTTATTCCCTCTGACAGTGTCATTCTTGAGTACATTCCAGTGACTTCTTAATATCTTTTGAACCCTTCTAGATTGATTAGTGAAAGTGGTATTGAAGCTCATATTTGATTGATCACATGTTTTTGATGTCTTGTACCTAGATGACAGCCTACTCTAAAACCTTGGATGAAAATCTTCTTTCTATGAGGCAACTCAGCATTTCAGTTTTCTCCCTTTCAAAGGCATGTATCTGTTGTACAATTTCTCTGTGCACACAGCAATTGTCCATAGAATTCTCTACTTAAAGGTGGTGCATGCAGAATACTGTTGCTGGCTGTGGGCTTGTGGAACAGGAAAGTTTCTATCGTGCCATCATGTATTTCTAATAAAATATCAAGAAATTCAATTTTCAATTGATTTATATTATTAGTGAATGATGTGTTTGAATCATAGTTGTTCAAACATTTGACAAACTTTTGAGCACACGTTTCCAGATAATGAACAAAGAGTGAACATACCTGAACCATAAGTCTATGTTTTTAGTGTATTCTTACACTCCATTTAGTGTTTTTAATATATTCTTCCATGTTTTCAGTGTGTTATTCCATTTACTGTTTTCAATGTATTCTTTCATGTATTCAATGTATTTTTCCATTCCATTCGGTGTTTTCAAAATATACTTCCATTTTTTCAGTGTTATTCCATGCACTTTTTTTTAATGTATTCTTTCATATATTCAGCATATTTGTTCGTTCAATTCAGTGTTTTCAATGTATTCTTCCATGTTTTCAGTATGTTATTCCAATCAGCGTTTTCAGTTTAGTCTTTCATGTATTCAGTGTTTTTTTCCATTCCATTCAGTGTTTTCAATGTATATTTCCATATTTTCAGTGTGATATACTATGGCAGAACCCACCCTGCACATAGCTCAGGTGATCATCGCCCCGCCCCGCACCTGGAAGCTTGGCCTGGTCCGTTGGGAATTGATGGCGGCGTGAAGGACGGCGTGCAGCTTGGAAAGGACTTGACGGGCGGAGTGAGTGCAGCGGTCGCTGTTTGAATTGCCGGCTGCAGGGAGGTAGCGAGAGCGTTGTTGCGGTCCTGTCTTGGTTTCGGCCCCCGCTCAGGCTGCTTGCCAAGTTGTTGGCGTGGAGAGCGTGGGGAGCGTGGAGAGACCAGGCCAGTGCTGGTTGTGCCAGGAGGCGGCTGTTCTCCCCTGCTCATTCAGGATGGCAGTTTTGACCCAGAATTTTTCCAGAAGGGAAAGTGAGGCTCGGAGTGGGCTAAAGAGGCTGCTGCAGGATTTCCGAAAACAGAAAACAGATGACAGACCAAGGTCCAGCTCAACTAATCCACATGTACAGTCAATTGAAAGATGGTGCATAAACACTTCCTGCACCCGTCATCCAAAGGTGCAAATCGCAGCCAAAGTTTTTCAAGAAAAAGCGGAAGGTGCACTCGCAGGAAAGTCAAACACGTGAGCAGTAATTCCAAAAATATTTCCTTTATTCGTTTAATCTTTAAAACTGGCACACAGCCAACGCGTTTCGTTCCCAAAAGTGCCAAAAGGGAACTTCATCAGGGCTGCAACAATCATAAACAAAACATAACATTATAAAAACATAAACAACGTTTAAAAACTGCATATTTCATATTTCATACAATGACCCACAAACTCATACAAAAATAGATACGTGTCACATTCATATTACAAACATATAAACATAACATTAAACATAACATAATTTACACAGAGCTCTAGATATAACACATTGACACACATAAATTAAGAATACAAAATTCCTACGTATAAAAATAACATAAAAAGGAAGTATGTTTAAGTGAAAGAAAACACTAAATATGGCGTGACAATATCATAGACAATCTTAAAGAGAAGGGAAGAAAGAAAAAGAAAGGCATAAAGAGCATAAATCTTAAATAGATAAATATGTCTTAAAAGAAGAAACAGCACCATAATATAAATGGTGCCATTAAATACAAAGAGATTAGAAAGAACGCAGATATCATCTTAAGTGAGAAATTATCACTATATCTCACCTCTTCAATATCCAATTAATCCTTAATGAATATCCAGAAATATTTTGAAAAATAGTAATACCTCAAAGGGCACGATCCGCCCAGGGCAAAGTGTATAAAACTCTAAAAATAGGAAAAAGGCTACAGTTAACATAATAAGGAGAAACGTATTGCTCTGGACATCTCCTATATTTAGTAGTAGAAGTAAAACTCACCCAGCACAAATCGATAATTTATGTACAAGAATCGGAATAACTCAAAGCCTTAATGATAAAGGACATAATTCAGAAAAGCTGCTCGTTTACAATAAAACTCTTGGCATATCTCCTATGAGAAGGAAAGAATGTAATTATTAAAAGCATCGTAGCCAGTGCTAAAATACAGCACAAACAATTACACCGAAAATAGAGTGTACACTCTCCAACAATATACACAATATCCAAATTAAAAACAGAAAAAATAAATAAAGAAAAAAGAAATTTTCTTTATTATACAATAAAAATACAAATACATCAGGACCCCTATCTAAAATAGCCTATGGCGAACAATGATATTGGATGACCGGTAAACAGAAAAGACCAAAGAACTTTGCCATAGTATATCCTAGCTCTAAACAAACCAATAATTACAAGGCAAGCAGGTCACCTGCTCCTAGTATACTCTACTTCATGAATAAAAACGATATCACCTATTTTCCAAAAAGTCGAAAAAATGGAATACACAAAATTCAAGAAGGTCATCACGTCCTAAGATTTAATAGATGCGCAAAAAACAGGAGTATAATATTCTCCTCCTTATGCGCTCCGATAGTACATAAATAGACAACCAGCCACAAGAAATTGATAATTGTGTGCTGGGAATCATGTCACTAACTACAAAAAGACTGTGTAATCAATCTCTCTACGAAAATTAGAAAAACAAAGGTGTACCCAAATAACCATGATACAATTACATGAACAGCCAATAAATGGCCGAACAATCACAAAACGAGTGCCTAAATACGTATCAATCTCAGCGAGTATTTTTAGTAAATATTCAAAAACGGGCGGTCCGCTTACCTCTGAAACATATAAAAGCCAAGCGGCATGATAACCGGCAGAGTTAATCTGTACGGGAATGGCGCCATTATTTAAAGCCCAAACGGGTTTGTTGCGTCATCCTGTAAATTGCAGTCACGTGGACATACCACATGAGCCAATCAGAAGAACCCGTAAAGAGCAACAAGGGGAAAAAGAACCCCAATCATTAAGTTTAGGAACTATGTGATTGCGGCAGCCATCTCTTAGCGGCTGAAAAGTGCTCAAGGTCTTGTAAGGAAACTCGGAAAATGATCTAAATACAGTCAGTCGCACTAGCACGTGCAACTTAAATTCATATTCGGCTACGGGACACCCATCCTAAAATTTAAAGTTAAAGGTGCCCATGTACGCATCAATCCCAGCAAGTATTTTAAAAATTATTCACAAAGCAGGCGGTCCGCTTACCTCTAAAGCATGTAAAAAACAAAGCGGCATGATAACCAACAGAGTTGATCTGTACGGGAATGGCGCCATTTATTAAAAACTCAAAAGGGTTTACTGCGTCATCCCGTAAGTTGCAGTCACGTAGATATACCATGTAGGCTAAACAAAAAAACCCATAAGAAGCAAAAAATGGAACAAGAAACCCCAGTCATTATATTTAGAAACTATGTAAATGCGGCGGCCATCATATAACGGCTAAAAAGTGCCGATATACTTATAAAGAGGCTCGGAAAAGAATCTAAATACAATAAGTCGCACAGGCACGTGCAGCTTAATTTCGCATTTGGCTAAAGGGAACTTCTCCTAAAATTTTAAAATAGAAAAAATAATAAATGAAAAAATGAAACTACGAATAATTAAAATCCAAAATTAAGAAAAAATAATAATTCAAATTGAAAGAAAAAACAACAAACATATTATATTGATATCAAAGGGCCAAAGATCCATTGCAAAGACAAAAAAGGCCAAGAGAAGGATATTTCTATATATAGAGACATATATAGATGATATAACAAAAGGAACTGCAAAAAAGGGGGAAAGAGACAGATACATGATTAGAAAAGAAAGTGATGTAAATATGATATAAAAAGGGGGGGAACAACAAACTTGTAACCTGAAATTCAAAAAAGGGGATTTGCTCAAAAGTACAGATGAGATATTATTATCATGCATTATTCTAGAAAATAATGCAATTCCCTATCTGTGTTGTGTCCCATTAAAGTAGCTTGAAGGCGACAAATCCATTTTGCTTCCCTCTTTCTGACCATCAGATCCCGATTCCCACCCCTGTTTCCACTAGGGACATGGTCAATACCATGAAACCAAAAGTTATTATTATCAGGATGTATGTCCCTATAATGTTCACTAAGGGGGTAGCGACTATCCTTGTTGATTATTGCCCTTCGGTGTTCCTGTACGCGTGTTTTTAAAGAACGTACCGTGCTACCCACATAAATGATGCCACAGTCACATCCTAAAACATAAATTACATGGGTAGTATTGCAATTTATAAAGTATGCAATATCATAGGATTTAGATTTGTTGTAAGTGAAACTGCTGATTTTATTGCGGCCAAAAGAACAGATATTGCAACAAGCACAAGTATAAAAGCCCAAAGGTTTGGGGGGTAACCAGGTATTTTGACCCTGTTTCTTAAAGACATAACTAGGACAAAGATTATCACGTAGTGTCTTTCCCTTACGGTACGTTACTATAGGGGTATCTGAAATGCTTTTTCTCAGTCCCGGTACATCCATTAACAAACCCCAATTCTTTTTCAAGATATTTCGGACTTTTCCACAATTTAGATTATATTGTGTAACTAGACTAACTTGCCTATCTGGTATAGTGCCTTTTTTCTTCTTTTTGGGAGTCTCACGAAGAGTATCTTCCCTAGTTAAGTTCTTTGCTTTAGTCACTGCTTTGGATAGAATCTCTTTTTTATATCCCCTTTTTAAAAATCTCTGCTCACATTCATGTATATTCGTCAAAAACGTCTCCTCCCTACTGCAGTTCCTACGAATTCTAGTCATCTCTCCAAAGGGAATATTGTCAATTACTGACCTCGAATGGGCACTCCCAGCATGGAGGACCCCATTGCACGCTGTATCCTTCCTAAAAAGTGTACTTTCAACTACCTGATCCTTGACATAGAACTGTATGTCAAGGAAATCAATTCTCTCTTTATCACAGTTCATAGTGAACCTGACGTTGAAAGCATTGGAATTTAGATACAAGAAGTATTGCTGCAAATGCTCTCTAGATCCTGACCAAAGACAAATAATATTGTCTATGTACCTCCCCCAGTACACGATGTATTCCGTCCAGGGGGAGGCACGTCGGCTCCAGGCATACTCCCTCGCAAACCAACCCATAAAAAGGCAGGCATACGAGGGAGCAAACCTGGAGCCCATAGCAATCCCAAGTATCTGCTGATACCAACATTTGTTATGCAAGAAAAAACCATTATCCAAGATCAGGTTAATCATTTCTACCACCATCTCATTGAATTCATACAGATTTGCATTTTCTTTGTCCAGAAAAGTCCTTACTGCGCGCAACCCAAAATCCTTGACTATGCAGGTGTATAAACCCACAACGTCAAAAGTTACAAAAGTAAGATCATCCGACCATTGGAAATCCCTTAATTTCACTAGGATATCCTTGCTATCCTTGATAAATGATGGAAGATTTACAACATATTTCTGGAGCCTGAGGTCCACAAATTCTGAAATCCTTTCTGTGGGTGATCCCACCCCTGAAATAATAGGACGCCCTGGGGAAAGCGACCCCCCTTGTGGACTTTGGGCAACACATAAATACATGGATGCGTTGGACAATATACCCTAAGATAATTAAATTCGTCCTCCGTCAGGAGGCCAATCTCTTTCCATTCACTCAATTTTCCATTAATCAATGATGTCAAATCCTGGATAGGATCCACCAACACCCTTCTATAGCACTGTGCATCATTAAGTTGACGTTCAATTTCCGTCATATAATCACAAAAATTCATTATCACAACATTACCGCCTTTGTCTGCCTCTCTGATTACAATACTATCGTCAGACTTAAGTCTGTTCAAGGCTTCTCTTTCTTTGGCGGTAATGTTGTGATTGACAGATGTAAGAGTCTTCTTTGTCATCTCCATTTTATACAGATCCCTTGTCACTCTGTCATAAAAAGTGTCGATGTTTTGATGATAATTAAAAGTGGGTACAAATTTAGACCTAGGTCTTAAACCACTATCTGTATTTGTCTCTTGTTCAATTTCCAAATCACTAAGCAAAATGGGCATCTCAGGGGCCGAGTTCCCATCTAAACTGAGTAACAATTGAACATTGCGAATTTCTCCAATTGTCTGTCCAGTGGCACATTCATTCCCATTTTGCTCCATATCCTTTTTAGCATGTTGTGAAAAATAATCCCGCAATTTAAGTGCCCTAACAAATTTATACATATCGATATGGACATCAGTTGGATCCCCACTCTGAGATGGACAAAAATTCAAACCTCTACTAAGGATAGACATTTCATCCTTATCAAGTACTTTATTAGATAGATTTACAATTTTCAAATCATTTTCATTAGGTATGTTGTTACATATTGCCACATCACATATTGTATCATTACTCATCATTTGTTCCCTTTGTTCATGGGACCCCGACCTCTGACCATACCTGCCTTTTGCCCTCCTACCTCCCCTACGGGTTTTGGCTGTTCTCTTTTCTGTTGGAGCCTGCTGCTTATTCTTAGCTTTGCGAGCTCCTTCTGGAACGAAGAAGCTCCTTCTGCTAAAGGGAATTCCTGTGTCACATTAGATGATACACTATTTAGTGAAGAGGAAGAAGCACTACCCATGGAACTAGCTTCATCATTTGTCTCTTTTTCCTCCCTGGGTCTCTTTTTCTCCTCGCCCACTTGAACATTGTCAAACTTTTTGGCGAATGTATACACGCGCCCATCCCGGTAGTCCCGGTCATCTCTTCTCACCATCTTAAGTTTTTTATCTTTAAGGTAAAGTTGATAATCGTCCATAACTTGTTTTAAAATCACAAAGTTCTTTGTTATGAGTTCTTTCTCATTCATTGAGTTAATTTCCTTCTCTATACTCTCTATTTCTTCCTGTAGTTTCTCTCCCTTCTCCCTTGCATGACGTATTAAAATTTGCATCATTATTTCTGATGCATTTTCAAGATTACTCTCCCACTCATTAAGGAGATCTTCCTTTAAGTCCTCAAAAGTGGGGAAAATCAAAATTCTTAGTCCCCGTGGGATTTTCTTATTGCTAAGATATTGCTGAAGGGTTATCCCGTCCCACCAACGGGATAATTCTTGTTTTTTAAGTCTCTCTAATCTGAGAAACAGTGTTTTCAGGCTGGAAATAGTTGGAATACTTTGTGCTACAGATATATTAGTGGAACTAACATTAAATAAGTTTAGGGCCATTTCTTCTCTACCATCCTGGAATTTAGACATTTCTGTATATTTTATATAAAACAATAACAGTTCGGACAGGGTGCTAGACAGTCAGAGCAAATAAATTTAGGAAAACAGAAAACAGATGACAGACCAAGGTCCAGCTCAACTAATCCACATGTACAGTCAATTGAAAGATGGTGCATAAACACTTCCTGCACCCGTCATCCAAAGGTGCAAATCGCAGCCAAAGTTTTTCAAGAAAAAGCGGAAGGTGCACTCGCAGGAAAGTCAAACACGTGAGCAGTAATTCCAAAAATATTTCCTTTATTCGTTTAATCTTTAAAACTGGCACACAGCCAACGCGTTTCGTTCCCAAAAATGCCAAAAAGGGAACTTTATCAGGGCTGCAACAATCATAAACAAAACATAACATTATAAAAACATAAACAACGTTTAAAAACTGCATATTTCATATTTCATACAATGACCCACAAACTCATACAAAAATAGATACGTGTCACATTCATATTACAAACATATAAACATAACATTAAACATAACATAATTTACACAGAGCTCTAGATATAACACATTGACACACATAAATTAAGAATACAAAATTCCTACGTATAAAAATAACATAAAAAGGAAGTATGTTTAAGTGAAAGAAAACACTAAATATGGCGTGACAATATCATAGACAATCTTAAAGAGAAGGGAAGAAAGAAAAAGAAAGGCATAAAGAGCATAAGGATTTCCGTTTGCTTTTTTTTAATGGAGGGCTTCTTTTTGGAGGTAACGGGTTGAATAAGGCAGGCTGAATAAGGTGAGGAGTAAAAAGGAGGATGTTCTCTGTTCGTGACTTTTGTGACTTTTTGGTTCCCAGAGGTTTTAAGGGAAAAAATTAATAACATAAAACGAAATTCACCTCAATGGGAAGACACACTAAGAATCCTAACTCACCCATTCAGCCAGACACGAATATGCCCCCCAAAACAAAAATTCGCACTACACAGATGAAGTTAACTTCTGCAATCTCCGCAAAGGCTGAGCGCGAGCGCGTGCAAAAAGCCCACCGAGGCTCCAGAGCGAGTCCCTCATGCTCTGAGGATGAAGTCTTGGTCCAAGGAGAGGTGGGCCAAGTGAGCTCGGGTATTGCATGCCAGAGATTAATAAATCCAACTCCAGAGGAAACTGAAGGAGGCAGCGAACCTCCAGGTTTAGCTTTGGTGGGAGAGAGCCTGGATAATAATCCTCTAGTGGACAATTATGAGAATATACAAGAAAGTCTTTCTAGTTTACCTCTGAGCAAAGCTAAGGAATATCTGATGTTTCAGAAATCTAAGGCCCCTCAATCTCTTCTGCAGCCTCCATCCCCATCTCCGCAGCACCAGGCTTCCAATCAGGCTCCTAAGCAGGATAGTCACGGTGCAACTGACGCTACGGATTGTACAGTCTCAGTCTCAGTCTCAATCTTGTCCTGAAATAATCGCTCTGGAATCCTCTCTGCTTTTTCAACCACTGGTAAATCCTCTGCCTCCAGTACCATCATCATCGGCAATGGCTGAGGTCATCTCGGAAACTACTACGGAACTTGCAATCGGGGCCAGTCCTATTTTTCAGTGCGATATAAAAAGTATGCTCAATCTTATCCTCGATGAGATTAGGGAAACGAAGGCCACACAAGCAATGGAAACTGCAGCACTACATGCTCGTCTTTCCAAAATTGAAGAGCTAGTGGGGGCATTGCCATCCAGGCTGCAGGAGGCCGAATCTAGAATCTCTCAGTTAGAGGATCAGATGACCTCAATTCAGCAGCAGGCCTTAGTGGACAAAAAACAAAAGAATTTGCTGGAGATAAAGCACGAAGAATTAGAGAATCATTCATGGCGGACTAATCTGCGATTGGTTGGGGTTACAGAGGGCTGCAAAGGATCTCAACCAGTACAATGGGTTGAGTCCTTTATAAAGGAGACAGTACTTCCAGAATTTTCAGGGGACCTTACGATCACTCGCACCCATAGAGTCCCAGCACAGCCTTTTTCGAATTCTAAACTGCCCAGAACTATTTTAGTTAATTTTTCAGATTATCGTTTGAAGGAGCAGATTTTGGCTAGGGCAATACAGAAGAAGCAATTCTTATCACGAGAGGTTCCCAACTGCCGCATATTTTTGGATATGAGTGCAGCGGCAGCACGTCGCCGCAAGGAGTTTGTTAAGCTCCTTTATTTGTTTAAAGCACAGGGAGCTCAAGCGGCTATTGCCCAACAGTCGAAACTTCGAGTTTTAGTGCACGGCAAGTTCCACATGTTTACAAGTTTAGATGAAGCTCAGGAACTTTTGCAGCAAATCACGAAGGACAAGTAAAGGGACTTTATCATTTGATATGAAGGACATTTGTGTTTTTGCTATTGGTTTTTTGTTTCTTCTATTGTCTTCTTTTTCAGGTCGGGGGGGCGGTGCATCACACCGGGGTGCAATATCATGGCACCCGATTCCAAGGGTCCAAAGTTTGGGCAGGCAGGGGGTAAGGCGGGCAATTCCCCATCTGCCAGTAGTGGGAAGGGTCACAGGGTTTTGGGGTGGGTTTGGGTGTGGGTCAGGGCACTGAGGGAGGGTGGTGGTGCAGAAAACACAATAGAACGTAATTGAGACTGGCCTTGCTGTAACATCGCCAAATCTTGTTCTAGTATGTCGATAGCAGAGGATACAATGCCATCCAATGAATATATTCTGGAGGACAAAGTTGTTAACCCATTGTCGACCACAGAGAGGGTTTTCTCTAAATTAATACGATCAAGTTCACGTATTCGTTCTGCGGCCTCCATCTGTGACACTTTCCATGCTTCATTATAGGCAGCATAAATGCCGGCATATATGAAACGTTTTTGACGCGGTTTTCTTGGTCCAAGCAAGAATTCCCTAAGGTCTGCGTCTTCTGCAAGTAAGGATAAGTGTTGTTTCACATCCTGTAGTGTAGATTTCTGCAGCCAATCGAGGCATAATTTACCTACACTGTATGTTGTTACTACCCCCGGAGGCTGTCTTTGGACGTATCTTGGGTCTGACCTATGAATAGTAAAGCCCTGAGTTTTATTCAGGAATCTTTCCTGACAGTTGTTCGTGTCTGTGGGCCAGATCAACCATTTTCTCCAATCAGGATTAGATCTGTTGAGTTGTAGTATATTGTCAACTGTCACCACTGCCTGTGTATTGTTATCACTGGCAGGTGTTGGTACAGAAGGTGTTTTCATCTCTTTAATCTTGGCTAGTCCAAGACAAGATGTTTGTTGGACAGTTTCATTCAAAAACATTATTTGTTCAGGGATGATACAGGCTCTAAATAACGCTTCTATCCCCTGCACTTGCCAATCTTTAGTACCCCACACAGTTTTTGTGTCTATTGTGTCTTTCCATAAGTCGAAACCCTGTCTAGACAGTTGGGCAATAAATGCTGCAGAGTAAATCTGTTTTGTATTAGTTAACATAATTTTCAGTCCTGTTTTGTTTGTATTTTTATAGAAAAACGTTTCTGGATCAGATGTATTGTAACCTGAAAAATATGGAAACTTGTTAGCAAATGTTTTTGAACTACCTTTTGGTGGTGTAGGACAATGCTCCCATTGATTAAACATAAACACATTTCTAGGGTATGCAGATTTATGCAAATAATGATGACCATAGTGGTTATAGCAATACAGCTGTTCATAGTCTGATAAACCCTCTAAATATTCATTTTTAGAAAATGCAGCAGATTTTTCTAGGTCAAACATTATGTCGTTTACAGTCTCAAAGTCCCAATCATCAGAATAGGTACTGGACGTAATTAGATCACTTAGTGAAATTTTAAACAAATATGGAATGTTCAATTGTTCTGTCGGGCCGAAGATATCAAAATCTGTTTTGTCCCACACTATACCATCCTGTATAGGAACGGCTGTGATGTTCACTGATGACAAGTCTCTAGCTTCATGATGGGAAGATTTATGAGGTTTCAAAAGTACGTTCACCTCTTTTCCTTCAGTGTTCACATGGATGTATCTGCCACTTATAAGCACGCTCACAGTTGTAACCAAAGCTAGCCAGAGCAGGAAAACAAATAGTCCAGATGTAATCCAGAGTTCAATCCATGGAGAAACCAAATAAGTCTTTTTCAGAAAGTGAAGAAAGTCTTGTATTTGCTGCTTGAGTTTGAATGATGCTGGCGTCGTTTCAGGTTCACTCGGATCTTCTGAGAACGTATCAAAGTTAATGAAATAGCCAGAAGCAGTTCTGTCAATCGTTGGAATTGCATCAGGATTTGTAGAAATCACTGGAACCAGTTGATCACTTGCTACATTGGTGTAGACAGGTGTATTTGGACGAACTGTTACTTGGTTTTGAAGAGGGATGAGTTCCATTGCATTGTTGCTCAGTCCTTCATCTGTTACAGCTGAATTCTCAATAGTTATCAGTCTTTCAGTCTGAATCTCTTGGATAGTAGCGAGAGGAGTGCGTCTGCTACTAGGTCGAAGTCCACGAGGCCTACTATTTAGTATTGGCCACATACTGTGGTTTGATGAGGTCGATGGACACAAATCTTTTCTCCTTTTTTCCAGCAAGGGGCGGCAGAAGTACCGTTCTTGTTCCTTGAACGGCTAGGACAGGTACTGGTTGTCTGTAAGAAGGTCCAAATTCCTTCTTGTCCGCAATTTTTTCTCTGACTAGATCCCCAACTTTGGGAATCCAGACAGGCCTTGCTGGGACCGCCGGTTTTTCCCCAGTGGTGGTTGGCTGTAGGAATACGTTGCTTTGTTTCGTTCTTAACTCATTCAGTTCCTGTAAAACAGCCAAACGATCTTTGATATCAAACGTTTTATTTTCCACCACTGTGCCTACTTGATCGAGATCTGGTACCCACATTCTTGTTCCAAATAGGACCTCATATGGAGTGACCCCCCCTAGAGAACTTCTTGGCAGATTATTCAATGAGCGTTGGACCCCATTAAGATGTTTGACCCACCCATCACCCGAACCTAATACCCTAGCTGTTATAGACTGCTTTATGTCCCGGTTTTTCCTTTCCACAACCAAATTTCCCTCAGGATGGAATGGAGAGGAGTACCGCAATGCAACGCCCAGACTGGCCATGGCTTCTTTGTAAGCCCGAGAGCTAAACGCAGGGCCCTGGTCAGAATGTAGCATGCCTATTGCGTATGTGCCGATAAAGACTCGCAAATCTTTTATAACAGTTCGAGCGTCAGCCGAGCGCTGAGGCCATATCCATAGGAACCTAGAGCATGAATCCACTGCAACCATGATATATTTATAGTTACTGTCCCTTTGCAAGGGACCGCAGTGGTCCAGGTAAACACAAGCTAATGGTTTGTCTGAAATTAACAGGGGTGTCTGCGCAGAACGTTTCACTGTCGAGACTTTCATCTGGTGGCAAATATCACATTCTAAAACATAGTTTTTAGTTTGTTTCCGAATGCCAGGCCACCAATATCTTTGCTTGAGTAAACATACTGTTGCAGAAACACCTGCATGGGCAGAAGCTATCCCTTTGTGTGCTGCTAGGATTAGTCCTAATCTACGTTCCTTGTTTGGAATTACCCTATCCCCCACTCCAGGGATTCGAGCAAAAGGAACGTTGTTCGCATCAATTACATAAGAGTACTTGAGTGGACACTGTTTTGGTAACGCTGCACTGCTGCCCTTGCTTGAAGCATTGACAGCCAACATTATCTCACCGTCTATTTTCGTTTTTGAACGAGTGATCGCAGCTACGGAAGCCATCCGAACAGCCCCCTTTGCGGCTTCGTCAGCCAATGAATTCCCTGCAACGTGAACGCCATCACGTTGATGACTCAGTGTGTGGATCACGTGAGCCTTTGGTAGTTCGTTTTTCAACTGAACTACTTGTTCCCAAAGCATTTTGTGCTTTATTGTGCCACCTTTCATATCTTTGAAACCATTTTCAAGCCAGTTTTGTACATATTCATTATAAGACTGAACACAGTAAAAGGAATCGCACACTATCAGTGTGGGGAATTCTCGATCTGTACTTTCAAGTGCCAGTTTGAATGCTTGTAGTTCAGCTCGCTGAGCTGTACAATCTCCTAGAGATTGAGTTTTTGTGACCATAGGTCTGAAGATGCCATTTCGCATGCGACCTTTAACGATTGCACACGCTGCACTGTAAGCTTGCTTACTCCCTGTTGCGGGCTGTGCGGATCCGTCAGTGTAAATTATGAATTCGTACTGATCGAGAGGCAGAATTTCAGTAGGCAGAGGACATTCTTGTTCATATTGCAGGAATGCTTGTGTTTTTAAATCAGGATCAAAAACATATTCAACATCTGTTGCAGCAAGAGAATTAACCCATTGTATCCATCTTGGATGTAATGCTTTAGCATTTGGAATGCTTGCTTTTGTGACCGCTTCTAATGCTGGTACCGGGGTTACGACAATAATGCGTTTCCCTTGGGCTAAGGCTCTTTCTTTTGCTACAGCGGTTTGAACTGCTGTCAGAATTTTTTAAGTGGAACTGAAGCGCATTTCCGCTTGTGTGTACAAATGTGATTTGTATGCGATTGGTGTTTTCTCACGCTCATTGAAGGTTAAGTAGGTGAATCCGCATTGACCCGAAATTATTCGGATCACCAAATTTCGTTGACTTACACATGTTTGTAAGTGATTTGTTGCTAACATGTTAGCCTGGAGTGAACACAAGATTTCTGTGTGTTCCTGTGTCCAGTTTTTGATTGAAAAATCAGGTTTGATTAATGCGTAGAGAGGTTTAACCCTTTCTGCATAATTTTGTATGTATGTTCTTCCAAAGTTTAGGAAACCCAGGATGGATTGTAAGTTTTTTTGCGTTTTTGGAGGTTGGAGCAGCGCACATTTCTCTAAAAAGTTAGCTGCCAAGCTCTTGCCTTCACTTGAAAGCTCATATCCTAAAAATAGGACATTGAGATGGGCAATTCGGGACTTTTTAAAGTTGAACTTGTAGCCCTCAGAGGCGAAGCCCAGTATAATGGTGCTCACCCTGTTCAAGTGTTTGTCCAGGTCATCGTCTGTCAGATAGATGTCATCGACAAAGGACAATGCCTCATTGTCATAAATTTGTAGTAACTCCGTTACCCTCGCTGAGAATAACCCTGGGCTGTTCTTGAACCCTTGTGGGAGTCGACAAAAGTGACGCTGGGTCCCCATTATGGAGAATGCTGTTAAGTACCTGCTTTCAGGTGCTATGTTTTGACAAAAGAAACCATTTGAGATGTCTAATGTTGTTTTATATTTTTTACGCACAATGTTGTTCATTAATGCTGTGCTATGTGCATTTTGCACTGCAAATGTTTTAGAACAAGTGTTTAAGTGTCTGTAATCCAAAACTAGACAATATGTATTGTCTGGTTTGGAGACAGGAAACAAAGATTGTTCATTGAGGAGGTGCATGTTTCAATCACCCCTTGGTATTCAAGTTGATCTAAGATCTCCCTGACCTGTTTTTTAGCTTCTTGCTTTATTGGATACTGCCTTTGTGCAGTTGGTTCATGTTTTAGATGTATTTTATGGTGAGGTGAGTCCTCATCCCATCCTACATGATTTTTATATAATGCTGGGGCCTGGGCCACTGCCCATTTCCTGGTATATGTATATTTTAGGTGAATTGGAATATGGTTGGAGAAGGCAGGCATAATAATGTCCTCGCCATGTGGGCACTCCCTGACAAATTGTGGTGGCCAGTCTTTTTCTGCTAGAAGTATGTCATAGCCTCTCGATAGTCGTTCCCAAAAAAGTGCTTTCACCTGTCTAGGTATGTCTCCCTCCATCCGGAGTGTTATTTCATATAACTTTTGTGGAGTACTAACCCTGGTGTCTACAGTCTCTACTGTAATGTACTCATTCAAGTCCACTATCTCCAGAAGTTCCTTCAGGTTTTTGGCGAGCTATTGTGACTTCTGCTGCACTGTCCAGCATTGTCTGAGCCCATTCTCCGTTCTTGAGTTGTGTTCTCAGTATTCTCGGCATGTCTGATCTTCAGACCTGCTACTTTCTTTTTGGAGAATTGAGGTTTTGCTTTAGTTTTAGGAGCGTGTTTTTCGTCTTTCGATTTCACGCGTTCTTCTCTATGTTCCGATCGTCCTCTTCTTTCCGAAGTCTGTGATGAGATCTGAAAGGGACGAGAGGAACGTGTATCAGTATCTTGATACCTGTCAGGCTTTCTCAAATTATCCCTATTCCTGAGGTTATACCTCCTTTCAGAGGGCTCCTTTTGAGGAGACCTACCTCAGGATTGAGAACGTTTCTTATTTGAATTTTGTTTATTAGTCTCCCACTTCTTTTTAGAAGATGAAGGAGTTTGTTTAATAGAGTCCTTCTCAAGACTCTCAGATAGTTTCGGCTTCATTGGTCTTCCACCCAAACTATCTCTGCCTAATTCTGCATAAGATTGTTCTATTATTCTGGGTAGCTCTGTCTGATGTTCTGTAACATCAAATTCCCTTAATTTTTGGCGGATCGCCACTGCTGCTGCCTCCCCTTTAATATTAGATAATATTATTGTTGAGACCTGGTCGAAATTCTTCAGTAATTTCATACCTAAATTTAGAGCAGGCTCTGCCCCGTATTCATTTTGAATTTGTTTCAGGACATCTGGTATTACCGCAATTGACGGAATGCCATGTGTTTTAGTATAGATGGCAGCAAAGACTGATCCCCAAGTGGTGCAGTCTTCCAGTTGTGGTGTGATCCCCATTGGTAAACTGATTGTCAGTATTCTGTGTTTCTCATACGGGCTAGTATTTGGAAATACTGCTTCGATTTGAGTAATTTTTTGAGCTATCCAGAATGGAATTTGCTCACGTTTTGTGGGCATTTTACCCATGACTGCGTATAGAGTCTGTGGTGTAATTTTTAGTGTATTCCCCGGTTGAGGAGTTTGATTAGGAAGTGTCAGTGGTTGCTGGACTGTGAAAGTCCGCATGACATATTGGACCAATTGTCTGTAGATTTTTATTAACTCTGTTATTTGAGTAAGTAACTCCTCATCTGACATTATATCCAGTTCAGGATGAGGCTAGAATCGGCCATGTTGCTCCTGGTCTACCTAGTGGACCGAGCCTGGTAATGTTTCTGTGATGTTTTAGGGCGCCTTTAAACCAGAGCTGATGCTCCTGGTATGTTAATGGAATTTCAATATCCTCGAAAGGAATGTATTCCTCTGGTGGATCATCTTCTTTGTAGAAGTGAAACATGTGTGTTACTGCATTGGATTCAGGAAATATTACCCATGAATAGAATACCTCTGTCTGAAAGGATTCATGTGCCTCTATCACGAAAACTGCTCTACCGCCTCTTGGTGGTAGGCCATGTTTTATAAGTTTTAGAGTGATGGCTCTTCTTAAGTTTGGAGGGATGTCTATAACACCCTCCTCGGTTTCATTTAAACCGGTAATGTTAAAAGCTGCTGCTTGGGCTGGATTTGCTGTAGCACCAGTGTCATTGTCGGAGTCAGGCATTTTGTTTTTTGAAAAATGTAGAACAAGTTTCAAGGGAACAAAGATAAGGTGCACACTAGAAACTCCTTGACGACAAGAAGGGAGTAGTTTCTGGCAGCCGCAAAACATGACCACTTTGTTTCCCTTTAGAATCAGAACGTGTCCCTGAGTCGTGGAAACAATAGATAACTATTTCACTCAGCTCAATCGTGCATGCTTAGTTTTCCTCAAAGTTACACAGAAAGAATAGACGGGCGTTTCAATAAAAGATTTATTGAACAGTCTTGTTTCTGGTGTAAGTAAAATGTGCTGTTACGATCACAAGACAGTATGCAAGATAAATAATGTACAGCGTAAGCAGTAGAAATAAATAATACTGCGATAGCATTATCTTTTAGCATATATGCATTTACATAAATGACACAGACTAAAAATGCGAGTACTCATACGATGCGTCTCTAAGCTAGTTCTACCCCAATGTACCTAACCTGACCTAGGTGTAGGGAGAGGTATGAAGTAGGTGAAGTATTCCTTACTATGGTATACTAAGAGTATGTTAAGTCTAGTATGCCTAGTATGCCAAGAGTCCCTCTAGGTTCTAGTCAGCTCCATACCTTAAGAATGAGAGAGGTAGGAATCTCTTGCCAGACTCGAACTCCAACACCCCGCAAGGGAAGTCAGATCACTGGAAGCTGGACTCTCTGCGTGCAGGGATGACAGCGTCTTCTTAGTGCGTCAGGCCGGGAAACGGGCTCCTCTGAAGTCGAGGTCTCCTCTGATTTACAGGGGCTAGGGAAGGTATATTTATGCCTGAGAAGTACCTCAGAATGTTAGCATTGACGTGAATCGGACAGAGGAAGACGTCATGAATGAACCCCTAAGGTATAACGGTTCATGCATAATAGATGAGTCCTTGAAGAAATCAATAGTCCTGTGCTAGGGAAAATCCCGAAGCCTAAGGGTCTGTTCTTCAAGAACTCGTTGTGACGTTAGGGTGGACGGATGTCGGAGACCATGCCTGTATTTGGAGTGCATGGTTTAATGCCTAAATAAGGACTGGGATTTAATGCCTATATAAGGGCAGGGCGAATTGTGCCTATATAAGGACATGATACAGGAAAACCTATATACGGACATCCTAAGAGGAATACAACAGCCCTACATAGCTACTCCCAGCATTATTCTGGGTCTCACATTCCATAGAAGCTATAAAAATCAAAAAGTGATTTCAAGTTCTTAGTAGCACTGAGGTCCTTTATTTTTCTATTGTGTAGATTGCAACATCCCACCACCAAAATTGGTTTGGACATATGTTCTTGGCACATGATAGTACTCCCCACCCCCTTGACATACACCAGCATGGCAAAAACATAGTCACCCTTATTTCATGCAGTCCAAGGTGCATGCAAACCTACTTGCCCTGCTCAGCTCTTCTTACCAGAATCACCTCACACCAGCTTGTGTGATCTTTTGCAAACCCCACGAGACTAACCCGCAAACACACCGAAAAGGAGATGGTGACATTGTTAATATAAAGGTTTAACAGCTCAGCCCAGAGGATTTGATTTCTGTGCAGAAATAAAAGTAATTGCCTCAGAATCAGTCTGTCCTATTACATGGGCGTTCCGGGATATGGTGAGTGAACCATCTTTTTAAATAAATATTGTTCAATGATTTGGAATTTCACTTGCTGAATAAAGGTGGTTAATGCAAAACAAATAATTGTTCTGCTTGTAGATTTTGCAAAGACACAGTTTAATCATGCATTTGAGTCCTTGTGTGTATTTAAAAAAAAAATCCAATAAACCCTTTTTTACATGGCACAAACATATGAATGCAGGCCTTTGAAGTCTTGATCCAAGTTTAGCAGGTACTATCAAATAATTGTTTGAATTCTTTGGAGATCCAGGGCAAGTCATGATCAGGTGAGGTGCACTGGCCCCACAGAGCTGCGAGCAGGGCTTTCTGTTTGCCTCTGAGGCATTTAAAGTTCATACATAGAACTCGGAATTTCTCTGAGTTACTGCATGAACAAGACGGAAAGGGTGAGGAGAGATTGTTGTTTCTCTCTGTGTCCCACTTGTTGTGTCCTAAATTCATGCAGTAACTCGGGGAAATAAAATTCTGGATTAATATGCTGTATACGACTGACGTGCAAATAAACTGGGGCCCCGCCGTGATGCAGCTAGGAAACAGTAGGCAGGGTTCACCTCTTTCCGTTTCTGAGATATGTTGTCTGAAAATAAAGCACTGACTCAAGAATATCGGTTATAGTGCTTCACTGTATGCAATTCAAACACATAAGCCAGGCGCTCGACTTTGCTCTGCACCAGCAAAGCTCAAGGAAGCAGGTTATGACATCACAGGAGTCGGCTCTGGGCTGAGCCAGCAACTCATGATACAGACCCCCACGCCCTCATAGGATGAGCCAAAGTCCGACATAGACTTTACTCCGCGATAGTCAAGCAACTGTTTCCAGCCACAGAAATATTTGTGTTTAAATCAGACAAATAAAGTTGGTAATTTGGATGGGAGGCAAACTGATATCGTTAAGGCAGTTGTGGGGCATCACAAGCCAAGGTTTTTGTCTGCTGTAGATTTACCAGCAAAGAGGCTTTTATTTCTTTATTTTATTGGCCTTCCTTTGCATATGTATAGAAACCAGGAGAAAAACTGTGGTTGCAGCAACTCAGTCTCCATTTTCCCCAAGGCGTTCACAGAAATAAAGTTGGAGCCCAGGGCCAGGGACTCTAACACATTTTGAGATGGAGCACAACGTTGGGCAAGAGGGGTGGTTAGAAAAAGGTCCCCCACCCTCGTCTGCTTGAAAGGTCGGAGGCGGATAACCCAGTCAGGGCAAAGAAAGGGGAGCTGACAGTGGGCCTTGTTTATGGTTGCCTGAATAAATCTGAACCGTGACAAAGAGGCTTTGGAGAGTTTTCCACAAAGCTAATTCGGTTTTACACTTCTGACTTGAAGTGGCAGTTGAATCCAGGCCCTGCTGCAGTTTAACAAATTCAACAAGAAGTCCTTTAAATGTTAGCACTTTGGCTTCTGGTCAAGTGGCGATCCGCACAGATGTTTCTAGGCCCTGATATGTCCCTGAAAGAAGGGGGTCATTGTATACATAACCTGGCAAGGGGCAGAAGACGCCAACTTCTCTGCCAGCTCGAGTACTATCTCGTCCTTTTAGGCTAATTTATTGGGAATAGGATGAATGCAAATGTAATTATTATTGCTGCAGCATTGGCATCTATTTTACTGAAAAGCCACTGAATATTTCACCTTGTCGTTGGAATGGCTTGTATTCGTGGCGTCAGCCATCTGTTACCACCACTAGTAAGGTAAGACCAGCAAAAGTGCAATGTTGAATTTGTAACAATATTCTGTACCAAACAATCACAAGGCTACCTTGCAGCAACCAATCACAAACGACCAGGAAACATGGCTGCCGTTCTCTAGGAAAAAAAAATCTACATGTATTTTTTTTTTTATTTCGTCTGAGTGCCCTGATCCTTAAAATGAAGTAAGAGTGTTTGTGTGTGTATATATATATATATATATATATATACATATATATATATATATATATATATATAGTTATAAGTTAGAACCTAGTTTCCATAGGAAAAGCGTATTTTGATTTGCCAATAACTTTGGCGCCGTTTGACGAATCTTCACGAAATTTTCAAAACGAGTTGCTCACTCAGTTCAGTTCCTGTGCTGAAAGTTTCAGGGTGATTCGTCAAGGGGGGCCGAGAAAAAGGGGGGTCCCAAAACGTGTTTTCTCCATGTTAATTTCCATAGGAAACTTTACACACGGCTACAGCCTGAACTGCTGAACGAAATTACACCAAATTTGGCAGAGAGATAGCTCTTGGTCCAGAAAGCACGCTTTTTTTTAAATGGTGTAAATCTGTTCAGTAGTTTTTGAGATATTTAAAGATTTACAGATATCGATATTTGAGAACTGTGAGATCTGATTGGCTGAGCCCTCCGGAGCACGAGCTTGCCTCTGATTGGCTGCCAACACTTCAAACCAGGAAGCGTTGGCAGCCATCTTGTGCCTCGAACCGAGGGAGAGGGAAGAAGGTGAGTGAAACATTAAAAAACATTTTCGGCCGGGTCGCGATGGGGGCACGAACCCCGTCGAAAATGAAAAAAAAACGAAGCGCGGACTCCTGCGCTATGTTTTTCAAAGCCCCCGGGTGGGCCAGGTCCTGGGGGCAATCCTCAAAATTCTGTAACGGGGGCCCGCGGGGGCACCCGCAGCCCTGGGGACCGCCACCTCCCCGGGGCTTTATCATTTATTTGCGGGGGCACACGGCCCCCCCGCAGCCCAGGGGACTGCCACCTCCCCGGGGCTTTATTATAATAGGGTGGGGGGTGCCTCGCGGGCCCCCCCAAGCCCCGGGGACCGCCACCTCCCCGGGGCTAAAATAAGTAATGTGTGTGGGGGGCTCGAGCCCCCCCCACACTGCCCCGGGGACCACCACCTCCCCGGGGCACTGTTTATTTAAATTCGGGGGTCTGTTACGGGACCCGGGGACCACCACCTCCCCGGGGCTTTACAAATGAAGGGAGGGGGGCCACGCGGCCCTCCTCCAGGAGCCCTTGATGGCCCTGGGTACCGCCACCCCCCAGGGCCGGCTCCTGCAATGTCCCGGGGTGCCCACCCCCGGGACATTGCCGTTTGCTATGTCATAGCAAACTCTGCTTTGCTTCATTGAAGCGAGAGCAGGGAAACTGACGTAACGTCCCTGAAACCTATGGTTTTTTCAGTGAATTTCTAAGGTTTTTTAAATGCTAATTTCTAACTATAACGTCCCTAAAACCTATGGTTTTTTCAGGAATTTCTAAGGTTTTTTAAATGCTAATTTCTAACTATAACGTCCCTAAAACCTATGGTTTTTCAGCGAATATATATACACATATATAGATAGATAGATAGATATAATATATATATGCTATATATATATATATATAGTGTGTATATATATATATATATACATATATACACATGCATATATATATATATATCTGCGAAAAAGAAGAGGTGCCCACTAGGCGAGATGCTCTCACAGGTAGGTTTTATTGGCAAAGCACAAAATTGCTTAGTGAACAAAACAGTCCATCAGTTCTCCGCCGACGCGTTTCAGGCTTTACGCCCTTCTTCATAGGCGAACTGCAGGAGTGACGACAAGCAAGTACTGCCCAGTATATCCCCAAATTCTGCGTGATCACTCTCAGGTGAGTTGCTGTTCACTTTGCATGCTGGGACAGGAAGTCCAAATACACCCCCATGTGGGTCGCTGTCGTCACTGCCAAATAAAACAAACTTTATGTTAGACAATGTTCAAGAAGTCATTATCACATGCTCACTGCACCCCCTGTCCCGCTGTACGCCGCCCAAATAAACAGCAGCGGGCCCGCTGTGATCTTGCGGCGGAGCCATCTCACGGCCGGACCGGCCGTATGTTTGCAAAAAAGAAGAGGTGCCCACTAGGCGAGATGCTCTCACAGGTAGGTTTTATTGGCAAAGCACAGAATTGCTTAGTGAACAAAACAGTCCATCAGTTCTCCGCCGACGCATTTCAGGCTTTATGCCTTTCTTCATAGGCGAACTGCAGGAGTGACGACAAGCAAGTACTGCCCAGTATATCCCCAAATTCTGCGTGATCACTCTCAGGTGAGTTGCTGTTCACTTTGCATGCTGGGACTGGAAGTCCAAATACACCCCCATGTGGGTCGCTGTCGTCACTGCCAAATAAAACAAAAGTTCTTTATGTTAGACAATGTTCAAGAAGTCATTATCACGTGCTCACCGCACCCCCTGTACAGCTGTGCACCGCCCAAATAAACAGCAGCGGGCCCGCTGTGATCTTGCGGCGGAGCCATCTCACGGCCGGACCGGCAAACAACTCTGTGAATGTGTTTGACAGCAGCGACCCACACAGGTTTTACTGACCACACGGGTTTTACTGAACTACCAGTCCCAGAATCCAGTGCTTCAAGTGGCTCACCTGAGCATAATTATCATTATGATGTGGGGATATACTGGCGGTTGCTGCGTGCCGTCATTTCACATAGACTGCCACTGAGGAGGGCGTTGGCCCGAAACGCGTCTGGCAGGTGAAATTAAAGGATTTTGTTCATGACAGTTGCTTTTGTATTGGCAAGATACCTACCTGTGTGTGCATCCCACCGAGGGGCAACTCTTCCTGTTTATATATATATATATCATTATCAAAGTGGAGTTAGAATAGTAATTACGGAGACGCGCGAGCGCGCAAATAAAGATGGCCGCCCCCCGGTGAGCTCTTCCTCACGTCAGCCCGTAATTGACGATTTCTGGACGAATATTGCCTAGAATTTGGTTAAAAACTACTGGCAGCAATGTTCTAAGACATTTACTAACCGCTGTGGTGATTTTCCAGCCTTGCTGAGTGGAGGAAGCTGTTCTTCTCCCTTCCTGCTGCTGCATCGATCTCTTCACTAAGGTACAGCCCAGCATTCCAGTCAGGGGGTGGAGTATTACTCAGGAAAGGGCGAGGCTTCGACCTAGTCACTCCCACAGTTAGTTTTAGCTGCTGCACCAGCCTTTATTGAGAGTTTTTCTCTTCATCTTTAACTCTTTCCCACATATTGTTTCTATCTGGCTGCTAAACTTTATTTTAAGAGAGATGGAGAACAAAAATGTACAACCTCAACATAATAAAAGGAAACAAAATATTTCTCCTCCTCCGGTTAAATCTAAAGTGGTGGAATCTAGTGAACCTTCTTTGGCGTTGTTACTTGATGAGATTCAGGCAATTCGCTCTAGCACTGATACTATTGCGTCAGAGATTAAAAACTTGCGGAAAGATATGGCTAGTATGTCAATGAAAATATCTGACAATGCAATTAAAATTCAAGACAATAAAGTTAAAATTGATGCTTTTTCACCACTTGTGGCAAAAATATCCCCTATGTCTGCTCTTCTTCTTGATTTAGAAAATCGTAACAGACATTATAACCTGCATATTTTTTATTTACCAGAAGACATAGAAGTTAATTATTGCAGGTTATATTTGGAGAATCTCGTACCTGGTCTTTTACGCATAAAATTTCCTTAGAAGTTTGAAATAGATAAAGCTCATAGGATTCCTTCTCATCGTAATCCACACCACACTAAGCCGAGACAAATGATCTTCAAGGTTTTACATCACCATCATTTAGTCTTGATAAGGAAAGCAGCACGAGAAATTCCTTCCTTAATGGTAAATGGTAATAACATTTTTATTCACCAACACTTTGCTAAGGAAACTGTTAAGACTCGCAAGGAATTCACTGACATTCGTCCACAGTTACGAAGTCTTGGATTTAAATATGGTCTTTTTGATCCTTCCACAATGCAAATCTGGAAAGATAGTTTTTTGAAATCCTTCCAGCACCCTGAAGACCTACGACTATTTCTGGATCAGCATTCGCAGCTTTCTATAGATGCACATGAGTCTGCTACTTGAATATTAATACATTATTTCTTCTGGCTAAATTAATTGTCTTTTTTCCTCACAGGGCTCCAATGGTTCGGTCATGCTTGCAAAGCGTTTGTGCGTTTCAAGATTGTTATTAATGTTTAACTGTTGTCGTTTATTTAGGTTTGTATGTCTCTTTATTCTCCCTTTTGTTTCCCTATTGTCCTTCTCTAGAGCTACTATTTTTCTTCTTTGGCTTCAAACATTATCTCTTCTTCTTCGTGGTATTTTTCCTACTGTACTATGGCTAACATTCATAATATTAAAATATTTTCCTTGAATGTCAAAGGTTTACGACATCCTGTAAAACGTACAAACATTTTAGATTATTTAGGTAGTTATAAAGCGGATATTTGCTTCATACAATAAACTCATATTGAAGACAAGGTTTTGGATTCTATTATATCTTCTCCTGCTATGAGTAAAAAAAATGGTGTTGCTATTCTGTTCGCTAAAAGGTTACATTGTCAAATCTTAAGTAAATCTTCGGATGCAAATGGTAGATATGTTATAACAAAAGTTAAAATTCAAGATACAGTTATGTTTTTACTTAATGCATATGGACCAATAGTTGATGATCCTAATTTCTGGTCCATTTTAACCACTGAAGTTCTCAAGTTGGGTAACATCCCACTTATAGTTGGAGGTGATTTCAACCTTGTATATGATCCTTTATTAGATAGATCATCTCACACTAAATTTTGACCACCTAGAGCATTTTTTACTTTAAAATCTTTTTTTAAAACTACTAAATTGGTGGATATCTGGCGATTACATTATCCTACTGAAAAAAATGTCACTTTTTTCTCTAACCCTCACAACTCTTACTCCAGACTTGATTATTTTTTAGTTTCTCAACAATTAATTAATTCAGTTGTTACTCCTAATATCTACAATATTGATATTTCTGAGCATGCCTTGGTTTCTATGGGACTACAACTTAATTCAGATTTTAAAGCTCAATCCAGATGGCGCATGAATACTAACACTGTCCTGAATGAACAAAATAAACCAAAAATTTTGACTGCACTTCAAGAGTACTTCCAACTTAACCCAGAAGGCCCTACATCTATGGTGAATCGATGGGATGCTTTCGAAGCCTATATTAGAGGAACCTCCATTTCTCTTATGGCACATGAAAACAAAACTTTCAATGCTAAAATTAAGGAATTAGACAAACAAATTGCAAAATTCAAGAGACTTTTTATTACTTCTAATGATCCCCAATATAAAATGAAACTACAAAAAGTTTGATATGAGTTTAACTCAATTTTAAGCAAAAGAGTTGGTATACAACTCTCTAACTCTAAGGCCAAATATTGTTTTAATGCTGACAGATCTGGTCGGCTTTTGGCCAACTATTTGCGTATTAAAAAAGATAAAAGACAAATAAATTCAATTCATGGCTCCAATGGAAAAATTGCATTATCGCAAAAAGATATTGTTAATGAATTTCTAAATTATTATGCTACCCTATATAATAAACCAAAATTTGAAGATCCTTCTTTGATTGATTCTTTTTATATAAATGTGACTTACCTAAAGTTCCTCAGTTATTAGATAGATTAGATTTACCTATTACTGAAAAAGAAATTCAGTTAGCTATTAAGTCTCTTAAACAAAATAAATCTCCAGGCCCTGATGGCATTCCAGCAGAATTTTATAAAGAATTTAATTTACAACTTATTCCTTATTTGTTTAAACTTTTTACCTTTTTTAGTGCTGCAGGATCAACTTCAAGTTCTTTTACCGAAGCGTTGATTGTAGTTATACCTAAACCAAACAAAGACCCAACACTTGTGTCGAATTATCGCCCTATTTCCTTAATAAATCAAGATTGTAAACTATATGCCAAAATACTTGCAACCAGACTGACCTCCATATTGGAAGGAAGTGGCCCTCTAGGGCCACTCGGGTTTTCTTACAACCACCTGCTATGCCTTCCCAAGAATGAAGATTCGGTCAGACAGTAGAGAATGCAAACTTACATTTTATTAGCAATGCTCTGCAGAGGAATCCATCATGACCTGCACCCTAAGATGTCTGCCGAGGGACTGACCCCCCAACAGCTCACACTGAGTAATCATTCCTCTCGAGAAGCCCCCAACCACGCCCACAATGGAAAACTACCGGCTTGGGCCGATCATGAACAAAGAGGCACAGTAGGATGAGCAAACACCTGCCAGATGGGTGCATTTTATCAGGAATCCAAGGCCACAGTGCTGGGTCTCAGCATCTCCTAACGTGGGAGCAGAAACTATACATTCGGATAAGTATGCGAGGGCAGAACGGCCTATTCATTAGTAAGTCGAGAAACAGCCTTGAACACAAAGAAAAAATCATTACGAAATACAGTGTTCTGCTGAGGCAAGCAATACGAGCAATGAGGCCTAACTCAGGCACAGTCTAAGCAGCCTAATAAGGATTGCAAAATGCAAAATGCAGTCACACTCGCTAACTGAAGCCTTCGCATTACAGGGATAACTCAGTGGGTTGCATAACGTGAATATAAATGGCATCTATTTAGCCACACATTGCTAACCTAATATAACGTGAGATGAGTGCGTTGCAGGGATTGGAATTTGAAACCTAACAGACCCTCCTTTTAGCATGGGTGGCTTAATGCTTTATTCGCTATCCGGGAGGGTCTTTACAATTCTAAGGGGGAGAGAGAAATTGCATAGTCACTCATGTTACAAGGGAAAAACAAGCAACACGTGAGCATTGAAATCACCTAATACTCAAAGAGGCCCTCATCTATGAGCATCAAAGCCTGAATTTCCTGCATCATCATAACAGTAATCTTATCACGTCTTGGCAATGTAGGGGTAGGGGTAAGTTTACTCATACAATAGGTGCAACAGGCTGGAAGGCAATTAATGCATAAGCAACAGGTAAAGATGACTCCTGCGATGGCTATTAGGACAAGTAATATCTTCCAACCCCATGATGTCATCAGACCCCAGAGCCACCCCGTGAGGGACCATGAACCATTATCGTGATGGATATCTGAAGCAAGTCTGTGTAATTTCTGTATTGCGGAGTACACATTAGGGGCACTATCAGGGATGTACACACAGCAGCTGCTGCCGATGACGCGACAGGCTCCACCCCTATCAGCCAGAATTACGTGTAAAACCATCCTATTTTGAAGAGAAACGAGCCTCGTAGCCTGAAGCTCGACTGTAATATTAGTCAGTATACCGGCGGTAGTATTAATAACTCCCTCAACTACTCTAGCAAGGCGACGAATATTACGACTATTGAACATGGAACCCCAGAACGGCAGAATGCCCTTCATTATGTCAGTAAATTGCTGCAAGGATGTATCTGTCTGATCAATATCGTCTGTATTGACAACTCTCTTAACTCGGGGTGCTGGGGCACTCCTACGCTGCAAGCGATGATTTTTTTGGTAGTTGGGTGGGGCTATATAGACTGGGGGAAGGAGGTAAGAAAAGTAGCATTGCCCAGACCATCCCTCAGGGAGCCACACATAGCCACGAGCACCACAAACAAAATAAACATTAGGTGGAGGGATCAAGGGCGGACTTTTGGGCATTCTCAATATGGAAGTGGTGTTGCATCTACTGTACCCACCTCTATGTCTCCCGCCCCTTGAACACAAAAAGGGACCAGTACGTCTACCACCACCAGGGGTATGGGCTTATCTTCAGTGACATTGCGGGCTTGGAAGGATCGGTAATATTCAGATATATTGAACTGTGAAAACCTATCTCTATCCATCCCTGTTCTGTTTGCCTTTCTACCTCGATCTGCTGCTCTGAGGCAAGAGCTTAAGAACACTCAATCGAACCGTCCATCTCCAGGGGAAACAGCTGGTGGGGACCTATGTTGAGAGTATACGTTCATTGTCAGAGAGCGGGAACTGGTGCCTCTGCGTTCCAAGGAGTCTGGTTGAGAGAATGAGTGAATCAAACTAAGTAAGGTAAACCATCCCTCACAGCTATTAACATGGGATAGAGGCATAGGCAGCAAGTTCTCACTTCGATGCGTGACCGAAGGTAACAAACCACACACCCAACATTTTGTTGTATTATAAACAGCATGCGTTTGATGCAACGTCTGAATAAAAACATTGTCCTTATAGGACTTCCGGTGTTCTTCTTTGTGAGGCGCTAAGGTACCAAAAATATGTTCAGGATGGGCTGGTGTAGTACTTATCCAAGCATGCACAGGGTATTTTTCTTCCAGGAAAAACAGCACCCCAAATGCAAATATCAGATAAAGCAAAATTATTACCACAAACACTATTTTAATCTTGGGGGACCAAGAGGACCAAACAGGACCATCTGGAGTGGGACGCGGAGCCGCAAAGGGCTGCTCCTCATCAGGGATAGGACGACCAAAGGGATACATTTAGAAGACTTCAAGGGCAACTTATAGGTGTCACAAGGGGAAGAAAAATTCAAGGGCTAGAGCCACTATTGCAACAACAGTACCAGAGGGCACAAATCACCCAGCGTCCATCTAGAGCCTCGCTGGCAGGCTCCTATTGTTCATCAATGACGGTGCTATGAAGCACTCCCACGGAGGAGCTGCGCGATCACAGCCCTTGCAGAAAAAACAAATCCTTCTTCTTTCAGGATAGGACAACCTCCCTCCTGGGCGAATGCCATCAACTATCCTGTCCAGTGTCCAGGGCAGTGCACCAGTGTAGTTCACCCTAGTCTAATACAGGCACCTTAGGCACAGCACCTGCGCCCTAAGCTCAAGTTCTTCCCTAACTCCTAGACTGTTCGGCTGGTGCACCGTCCTTCTTTCGGGGCCTCAGATTATATTTTGTTATTCCAGGCACTGTTTCATCAACAAAAAGGGGCAGAAACTCAGGATCAGATGGGCATCGAGACATTCCTGATCACCGATGCCTTGTTGACCCAGCGGTCGTACGGGAGCGGAGAGGTATCCGTTTAACGTGCAAACCGTGGATCCAGTGTTTTCTGTCGTCTACTTTCACCGCTGTATGGGTGGCAAGAAGGACGAGGAGAGACCCCTTCCACCTCGACTCCAAACAGCTTTTCAGTTGAAAATTTCGGATGAGCACAAAATCGCCAGGCTGTATTTGATGCCCGGGCCCCTCTGGTACTGGCTGCAGCGTGGCTTGTATCTGTTGGTGAAGAGAACGAAGATCTTTAGACAATTCATACAGATAGTCTACTAGCAGGGTACTCTATCTCGGAAAAGCGCTTGGGTCTTGGGATGCCCCAAACATTAGCTGGGCGTCCGAAGACCACCTCATACGGGGACAACCCTGTTCTAGAATGCGCTGTCGCTCTGGTAGATAATAAAGCCAAGGGTACCGCATCTGGCCATCGCAGTCCTGTGCTTTCTTGAATCTTTGCTAGCTTCAGTTTGAGAGTACCATTGTACTTCTCAACCAGACCTGCTGACTGGGGGTGATTCGCTGCATGAAACTTCTGCTTAATATGCAAACCTGTGCACACCAATTCAATGACTTTTGCATTGAAGTGACTTCCGTTGTCACTCCAGATCACGCGTGGCAACCCATAGCGCGGGAAGTACTCTTTTAGAAGTGCCTTCGCCGTCGCCATCGCCATAGCGGAATTCTCTTTAGTGGGGTAAGCCTCAATCCATTTACTGAATGCGCAGATCACTACTAGCACATACTTTAGGTTATTAACCCGTTCCATTTTGATGAATTCCATCTGTAGAACCTCGAAAGGGAAGGAAGGCGGTGCAAAGTTACCAGCGGGTGTAGGAGTACCTTTCCCAGGGTTATGCTTCAGACAAATGATGCAATGCTTCACTAGGTGCGTGGCTGCCTTAGCGATATTATCATTCTGCCATACTGGGTCCAGTAACTTGCATATTCCTTTGGCACTAATATGCGCTGGGCCATGGGCCATGGTAACAACAGGGAGCACATATGAATTAGGCAGCAACCATCGCTGCTTCCCTGACAAGTCAGTCCAACACCCATCCTCATCCAAGCGACCTGTTCTCTCCTCCCACATTGCTAATTCATCTAGTCGCCTCACCCTGGATTTCCCTGACGTTCTCCAGTGTGTCCTCGAACATTCCGTTGTCTGGGACTCACCTAGCGGGACCTGCCACCAACATCTTTGTCATCTTTGATCGAGCTGTCTCCTTAGCTGTCTGGTCTGCGAAAGCATTTCCCCTCCCAACATCATCTGTAATAGTCTTATGAGCGCTACATTTCACTATTGCTAACTTACTGGGAAGTGTCAGTGCAGACAGCAATCTATGTATCAATGGCCCGTTCTGAATCCGCAGTCCGTGCAAAGTCAAGAACCCCCCTCTCCGCCCAGAGGCGCCCAAAATTATGGGCCACCCCAAAGGCGTACTGGCTGTCGGTGTAGATATTAACAGCCAGTCCCTCACTCAACTCACAAGCCCTGAGGAGGGCAACCAACTCTGCAGCTTGGGCCGATTGGTGTGGGATACGGGATGTCTCAACTACAGTATGTAACGTTGTGATTGCATAGGATGCAGTGGTGGTGCCATCTGGTAATTTGAAACAAGAGCCATCGACATATAGTTCCCCTTGGGGGTCAGATTAGGGAACGTCAGTCAGGTCTACCCGTCCCTTCGTTTCTTCCTCAGTCCGAAATAAACAATCATGGACATCATTGTCCTTTTCTTCCGATGGGAGGGGTAGTAACATGGCTGGGTTCAGAGTAGCACATCGTTTGATGGTAATGTGCGGAGCAAACAGAGTCAATTCATAGCCAGTTAAACGTGCACTAGTAAGGTGCTGTGTCTTTGTCTTATTCAATAGCGTATCCACAGCATGAGGTACCATGACTGTGAGGTCCGTATCAAGAATGAGCCCTGCCGATTGTCTGATAGAAACTGCCACTGCCGTGGCAGCTCTCAGACAGCTCGGGAGCACTCTGGCGACATTATCAAGCATGGCAGAGAAATAGGCGCAGGGTCTCTGCTTACCACCGAAACCCTGTGTTAGAACAGAAAGCGCACAACCGTCCACCTCATGCACGTAGAGCACAAAAGGCTTCTGGTAATCAGGAGTACCAAGCACAGGAACAGAGCAAAGCGCAACCTTTAATTGTTCAAAAGCATGCTGGCATGCAGGTGTCCAAGGCAGGGGTTCATGCACATCTTTGGTGGTCAGGTAAAGAAGGGGTTTTGTTAGTAGGGAATAGTTAGGGATCCAATGCCGACAATACGATGTTATCTCAATAAACGCGCGTACCTCGCGTTGGGTCTTAGGAACAGACATATTAGTAATAGCAGCTATGCGCTCAGGTGTTAGTCTGCGACCCTCCTTCGACAGTAGGTGACCTAAATAGGTGACCTCCTGTCGACAATATTGAATTTTGGAAAGTGACACCTTGTGTCCATGATGCGCCAGATGCAACAATAATTTAACTGTGGCGTCTTTGCAACCATCCTCATTGTCCGAGGCCACAAGGAGGTTGTCAACATACTGCAACAGCACATTACCAGAGGGAAGCTCCAAAGAATCCAATTGAGCTTTCAAGGCTTGGCTATAAATACTAGGACTTTCAGTATAGCCTTGTGGAGCACAAAAGAATCTAAAACTCCGACCGGCTATTGCAAATCCAAACAGATATCTGCTATCTGTATGGATTGGTATGCTGAAGAAAGTATCTTTTAAGTCAATTACAGAGAAGAATGTTGCTGATGGGGGAATCATTGTCAAGATTGTTGTAATGTCCGGGACCACAGGGTATTGGGGAACTACGATCTTATTTACCTCTCCGAGGTCTATCACAAAACAGTAAACGTCAGGGTGGGCATCAGAAGAATCCAAGGGTGTCTTTTTAAGAATAGGAAGAATAGGGCTATTACACACATTCGCCACAGTCTCTTCAACCACGCCAGACTTAATCAAATCCTGTATTATTTGCAATAGGGCCTTTTCACCTGCCTGGGATATCTTGTACTGCGGAATACGTGGCAATTTAGCATTGTCTCTGATCTGTATAGATACTGGCGGGATCTGGAGTAACCCCACATCCGTGTCTCCTGTAGCCCATAACGTACGTGGCACATCTCTGAACTCAGCTTGAAAGGGGGCATCCTTTGCGAAGCACTGTTTGGCACCAGCTACCTGCGGTCCAATAGTCATGTAAACACCGTCTGGAGAACAAAAAAATGTTGCATGCAACCTTTTTAACAAATCAAGTCCTAACAAATTTTCCCCACAATTTGACATCAGTAAAAATGGTGAATCGACCGTAAAGGGGCCAATAGTCAAAGCAAGAGGCTTGGAAATGGGGCAAATGACCGGCACGCCTGAGAAACCCACCAACACATTGTTTTGGCCAGACAGAGCTGCCCCCGGGACCAGTGAACGGGAAACAGAGCTATTCATAGCCCCTGTATCAACTAAAAAAAATTTAGTAGTACCATGTAAATCGGTAGTGACGTAGGGTCCATGCTGATCTATAGGCACAGGAACTGATCCCTCGCCCTGTCCTCAGCTGTCCTAGCTGTGAGACAACCCTGTCACTTTGTCCATGTCATAGTCGTCATGATAGTACTGTCATCCTCGGGGGTCGTCAAAATAATTCCCGCTCTGCCTATTGTGTGATGTATCCTCTGACTGCATGCCCCCTCTACCTCCTGTTCCTCGTCCGTGACCTCGAAAATCCCGACCCCTCGGGGCCTCACCTATCTGTAGCAACTCCGGACACTCGTTCCGCCAATGTCCCTCCTGCTTTCAGTACGCACATTGATTGAGCCCGAGGGGCGTGTTTGAAGCACCACCCCTGCCAGACCGGGGCGGCCGTTGGGCTGAACCCGAACCTCTACCTCGTCCATTTCCCCTCGCAACTTGCTGCATCAATACCCTCGTCTTCAAATCCTTTGACTTTTTCTCCACCCATTCCTTGTCCTCGTTCTCTCTATGTTCGTAATATTGTACCATACTCAATATCACCTACGGGGATGATGTTGTCCAAGTACTTTCCGAAGCCTGCAACCGTGTTGCAATCTCGGGAAGCAAGTTAGTGACAAATCTGTTGACAAATAAACGAACACCACCCTCCTGTGACAGGTCCTGACCACTAAAATCTAAAAACACCCCTTCAAATCTGGTAAAGAAATCCAACACACTTTCATCCTTCTTCTGGCGACACGCAGTCAACTTATTCCAGTCCACTCTCTTTGGCTGAATAAGTGAGTGCATGTATGTTATAATACGCCCCGGCAAAGCGATGAGCTCCGCTTTCGGCTTGTCACCGGGCTTACGCTCCTTATCCCAAGACCTGATCTCATCCCACGTGCCCCCCAACTCTAGTGCATGATCCTGCGTATGAACCTGCCTCCATATATCCACCGGTACCAACAGACCGAAAAACAACTCTATGTCAGCTAGCGTCATTACTGTGGAGGAGGCCGCCTCCGTCAATTCTTTATAATATGCAGTAGGGTTTTTCCGGGGGTCCGGCAGCTGGCTCTTTAAGGATAGGACCTCACTCCTCTTCCCAGGTGTATAGATCCCCTGTTCCTGAAACCGAGGGTCGACCCGTGGTCTAATCACAGCATCGGTGGGATCGCGCAGTTCTGGAATTTCAGGGTGGTAAATGGGATGAACTTCCCTCATGGGATGCTGTGTCCCCATCGTCGGAACCTTCTGGAGCAATCTACCTCGGTAACCCACTAGTGTCATTATATTGCTAAAAACCTCATTGGGAGCCATACCTGCCGCATATACCCTATCCCATATGTCATATATTATTTGCGGTGCAATACCTTGAAAACACTGTTCCCACAACCCTATCAACGTTGCTGACATGTGCTTAAGGGCGTGCTGCTGTATAAACGGCTCGTAATCTTTCATCACACTCCACACATCCTCCACACTATAGATCGGGTTCCGAGACCACTGAGCTGCTTGATTCGCCACCATTTGCTTTTCCTCATCACCCACTGCAGAACGCACCAACACTTGATCCATTCGATCTCGCGCTGCTGCCCAGTTCACCTCATGTACTCCACGCGCAGGAGTTTCGATATTCAACTGTGCCTGGGGTGTCACACTCACGGGGGAAAGAGCAGACGCAGAGACAGGTACCATCATGTAGGGAGACAGGGTGGTAGGGGTGAAAGGGGGAGTAGCAGTCGATACAGAACTGATAGACTGGGCGGGGCTTAGTTCACAAAACGGTAAACGTCAGGGTGGGCATCAGAAGAATCCAAGGGTGTCTTTTTAAGAATAGGAAGAATAGGGCTATTACACACATTCGCCACAGTCTCTTCAACCACGCCAGACTTAATCAATTCCTGTATTATTTGCAATAGGGCCTTTTCACCTGCCTGGGATATCTTGTACTGCGGAATACGTGGCAATTTAGCATTGTCTCTGATCTGTATAGATACTGGCGGGATCTGGAGTAACCCCACATCCGTGTCTCCTGTAGCCCATAACGTACGTGGCACATCTCTGAACTCAGCTGGAAAGGGGGCATCCTTTGCGAAGCACTGTTTGGCACCAGCTACCTGCGGTCCAATAGTCATGTAAACACCGTCTGGAGAACAAAAAAATGTTGCATGCAACCTTTTTAACAAATCAAGTCCTAACAAATTTTCCCCACAATTTGACATCAGTAAAAATGGTGAATCAACCGTAAAGGGGCCAATAGTCAAAGCAAGAGGCTTGGAAATGGGGCTAATGACCGGCATGCCTAAGAAACCCACCAACACATTGTTTTGGCCAGACAGAGCTGCCCCCGGGACCAGTGAACGGGAAACAGAGCTATTCATAGCCCCTGTATCAACTAAACATTTTTTAGTAGTACCCTGTAAATCGGCAGTGACGTAAGGTCCATGCTGATCTATAGGCACAGGAACTGGTCCCTCGCCCTGTCCTCAGCTGTCCTAGCTGTGAGACAACCCTGTCACTTTGTCCATGTCATAATCGTCATGATAGTACTGTTGTCCTCGGGGGTCGTCAAAATAATTCCCGCTCTGCCTATTGTGTGATGTATCCTCTGACTGCATCCCCCCTCTACCTCCTGTTCCTCGTCCGTGACCTTGAAAATCCCGACCCCTCGGGCCTCACCTATCTGTAGCAACTCTGGACACTCATTCCGCCAATGTTCCTCCTGCTTCCAGTACGCACATTGATTGAGCCCGAGGGGCGTGTTTGAAGCACCACCCCTGCCAGACCGGGGCGGCCGTTGGGCTGAACCCGAACCTCTACCTCGTCCATTTCCCCTCGCAACTTGCTGCATCAATACCCTCGTCTTCAAATCCTTTGACTTTTTCTCCACCCATTCCTTGTCCTCGTTCTCTCTATGTTCGTAATATTGTACCATACTCAATATCACCTACGGGGATGATGTCGTCCAAGTACTTTCCGAAGCCTGCAACCTTGTTGCAATCTCGGGAAGCAAGTTAGTGACAAATCTGTTGACAAATAAACGAACACCACCCTCCTGTGACAGGTCCTGACCACTAAAATCTAAAAACACCCCTTCAAATCTGGTAAAGAAATCCGACACACTTTCATCCTTCTTCTGGCGACACGCAGTCAACTTATTCCAGTCCACTCTCTTTGGCTGAATAAGTGAGTGCATGTATGTTATAATACGCCCCGGCAAAGCGAGGAGCTCCGCTTTCGGCTTGTCACCGGGCTTACGCTCCTTATCCCAAAACCTGATCTCATCCCACGTGCCCCCCAACTCTAGTGCATGATCCTGCGTATGAACCGGCCTCCATATATCCATCGGTACCAACAGACCGAAAAACAACTCTATGTCAGCTAGCGTCATTACTGTGCAGGAGGCCGCCTCCGTCAATTCTTTATAATATGGAGTAGGGTTTTTCCGGGGGTCCGGCAGCTGGCTCTTTAAGGATAGGACCTCACTCCTCTTCCCAGGTGTATAGATCCACTGTTCCTGAAACCGAGGGTCGACCCGTGGTCTAATCACAGCATCGGTGAGATCGCGCAGTTCTGGAATTTCAGGGTGGTAAATGGGATGAACTTCCCTCATGGGATGCTGTGTTCCCATCGTCGGAACCTTCTGGAGCAATCTACCTCGGTAACCCACTAGTGTCATTATATTGCTAAAAACCTCATTGGGAGCCATACCTGCCGCATATACCCTATCCCGTATGTCATATATTATTTGCGGTGCAATACCTTGAAAACACTGTTCCCACAACCCTATCAGCGTTGCTGACATGTGCTTAAGGGCGTGCTGCTGTATAAACGGCTCGTAATCTTTCATCACACTCCACACATCCTCCACACTATAGATCGGGTTCCGAGACCACTGAGCTGCTTGATTCGTCACCATTTGCTTTTCCTCATCACCCACTGCAGAACGCACCAACACTTTATCCATTCGATCTTGCGCTGCTGCCCAGTTCACCTCATGTACTCCACGCGCAGGAGTTTCGATATTCAACTGTGCCTGGGGTGTCACACTCACGGGGGAAAGAGCAGACGCAGAGACAGGTACCATCATGTAGGGAGACAGGGTGGTAGGGGTGAAAGGGGGAGTAGCAGTCGATACAGAACTGATAGACTGGGCGGGGGAGCTAACAGCACCCGTCCCAGTGACTGGTGTGAGTAGAAGAGAAGCAAGAGGGGCCGGGCTGAAGCGGCAGCTCTAGAAACAGGAACCCTAGAAGCGGTGGCACTAGAGGCCAAGGACTGAGAGGTCAGGACTGCCGGGTATATCCGTTCAGGGGCATAAGGAGGAGGAGGACGAGAATACAATAGCTATTCAACTAAATCCTCACCTTCCTCTCTAGTAACATAACATTTATCTATCTGTAACCGAAACTTTCTATCTGCGCATTCTATACCCTTCTCTATCTTTCCTCTTTCATAGGCTACTGCTTTCTGTGTTATAGTTTGCGTCTGCCTCTTCCGGGCCTCTTTCTCTGCTCTCAGTCGTCGCTGCTTTGCTTCTTTCTGCCATACTCTTAGAGAATCAAACATCGACTGCTCCTCCTAGCGAACAACTTGTCCTGCAAGAAATTCAATTTCTGTTCATCAAATGAGCCAGTAAGCGGCCACTGTAGCTCAGCATTGTCCCTCGTATATTAATGCCACAATGTGCTAAACATAACAGGGCCAATACCATGTTTAACGTATACGTCAAAATTTGGAGAACCCTCCGGAGGTGCAGGCTGGCTCTCTTCCAATCGAGCATCAGTAGAACAACATCGACATCCAAAACACCCCAATTTGCTGAAACAAGGCATCCTAATATAAGACACATGCACTGTCCCTAGCGGACAAGTATAACACCAACAATCGGCACACAAAGACAAGATAAGGTAACAAATATTAGACACGAACCAAACCAAAACGGTCCAGGGACCATTCCCTACAGTCCGGGGACTGTATCAAATTCAAGAAGACAGGTTCCAGCCCCAGACCTTTTCAAGCATTAACCAAATTACCAGTTGGTCTGGCAGATTGTTCGCGGGCAGTCCCGGACCTTTTCAAGCATGGGCCAAATTTCCAGGCGGTTCGGTGAACTGCTCGCAAACACTCTGTGCCTTTTTCAAGGGTCCACAAAACCACCAAGTTCAAGACAAGACAGTCCGGAGACCGTACCAAGACACAGCCCGTCGACTCGTGTCGTTCAAGCAAGGCAGTTCGAAAACTGCAGACAAGACAGTCCGGAGACTGTATCAAGACACAGCCCGCAGGCTTGTGCCGTCCAAGAATGGCGCCATTTTTCCAAGAATCAAATCACTCACCTGGTGCACACAGGTCGAGTCAAGTTATTCTCCACTGCCGACTCTTCGGACCAAACGGTCAACTCCAAGGTTTCACCTTCTCAGGACCCCAGCCGGTGACCACTAGACGAGGGGGCGCCCGATCAGCCGGGCGGGGCAGCTGCGAGAACCAAGCTCGGTCTTGTGTGGGGTACTCCGATCTGCCTGACCAACCAAATGCACCCCCGACCCTACAACCCGATTACAGGTGAGTCGGATCACCTTGCAGGGTCCCTGTTCGGGCGCCAACTGAAGGAAGTGGCCCTCTAGGGCCACTCGGGTTTTCTTACAACCACCTGCTATTCCTTCCCAAGAATGACGAGTCGGTCAGATAGTAGAGAATGCAAACTTACATTTTATTAGCAATGCTCTGCAGAGGAGTCCATCATGACCTGCACCCTAAGATGTCTGCCGAGGGACTGACCCCCCAACAGCTCACACTGAGTAATCATTCCTCTCGAGAAGCCCCCAACCACGCCCACAATGGAAAACTACCGGCTTGGGCCGATCATGAACAAAGAGGCACAGTAGGATGAGCTAACACCTGCCAGATGGGTACATTTTATCAGGAATCCAAGGCCACAGTGCTGGGTCTCAGCATCTCCTAACATGGGAGCAGAAACTACACATTCGGATAAGTATGCGAGGGCAGAACGGCCTATTCATTAGTAAGTCGAGAAACAGCCTTGAACAGAAAGAAAAAATAATAACGAAATACAGTGTTCTGCTGAGGCAAAGAATACGAGCAATGAGGCCTAACTCAGGCACAGTCTAAGCAGTCTAATAAGGATTACGAAATGCAAAATGGAGTCACACTCGCTAACTGAAGCCTGCGCATTACGGGGATAACTCAGTGGGTTGCATAATGTGAATACAAATGGCATCTATTGAGCCACACATTGCTAACCTACTATAACGTGAGATGAGTGCGTTGCAGGGATGGGAATTTGAAACCTAACATTTTGGATTCTCTTATCCATCCTGCTCAATCTGGTTTCATGAAAAATAGATATTCTGTCAATAATACAAGAACTTTATTACATGCTATCAAACAGGGTTCTGCTTTATCCTTACCATCTGGAATACTCGCATTGGATGCTGAAAAAGCTTTTGACAAAGTTAATTGGCAATTTCTATTCCATACATTAGCAGCATTTAATTTTAGTGATTTGTTTATTCGTATGATATCTGCTCTCTATTCTACCCCTACCGCTCATTTATTTATTAATGGTCAAATTTCTAATCAATGTTTCCTTTTTAGAGGTCCTAGACAAGGTTGTCCACTGTCCCCGTTACTATTTCTTCTTGTTATTGAACCTTTGCTTGTTTCCATTAGAAAATGTAATGATATCGCTGGTAATAATATTAATGAGGTCATTATTAAAACATTAGCATATGCAGATGCACTTTTATTTATTAGCAATCCTGATTCCTCTATTCCTCCTTTATTTGATATTATCTCATCATATTCTTTAATTTCTGGATATTCGTTAAACACCAATAAAACTGAATTTTTTCCTTTAAATCCTCACTGGACCCCAGATATGTTACCCATTAAAGAAATAATTTGGCAAAGAGATAAGTTCAAAAACCTTGGCAATTTGTTCTCTTCGTCTATGAAAAAAAAATAACATTAAATTGTGAATCTATTTTAAATTACGTTAAAGATAAAGTATCTAAATGGTCTTCGCTTCACCTTTCATGGTGGGGGAGAATGGACTCAATAAAAATGACTATAGCGCCAAAAATCTTTTATTTTCTAGCTATGATTCCTAGTCAATTTCCTATGAAGTTTTATAAAATTGTTGATCAACATCTTTCTAATTTCTTTGGAATAATAAGTCACCTTGTATTGGCTATAAAAAACTAAAAATGGCAAAGTGTAATGGAGGATTTGGTTTACCAGATTTTTTTAATTATCATAAAGCATTTATCTTAAAACAAAGCTCACTTTGGTTTAATCATCCCCACCTGATTAATCCTTATGCACGGCTTCTTATAGAAAGAAGTTTGGTAACTCTATTTTCTTTGTCTGCCTTGTTAACCATGTCTAGCAAGTCATTATTATTTCATAAGTCTATTATTTTGAAATCCACAAAACTATTATTAAATGATTTTGATTCACTTTTTCAAACAACTATTTAAAATACTGTAGATATGTCATTATGGTACAATCCATGACTAAAACTTTCTCGATCTGTTAAATTTTGGCATTCATGGATTAAAGCTGGTATTTTTACCTCAAGGATATTTACCATAATAATACTTTTATATCGTTTGATGTATTACAGGCAAAATTTCACTTACCATCTTCTGATTTTCTCAAATATGAACTTTTATGTAATTCTATATTAGATTCCTTTCCTAATAATGTTCCTTCAAATATAAAGTAAGATTCAACAATTTATATTCAAACGGTATTCTCTTCATCTCATGCTGTTTCATTAATGTACAAGAAGCTGAATGCATTTCAAGGTAACAATATTGATGCGGTTTCAGTGTTTTGGAATATTGAACTCTCGATTTCTTTCTCATATGATACATGGAAAAAAATATGGTTGAATAATATCTCAGGGTGGTTACCTGTATCACTTTATCAAACAAATTCTTATATTCTGTTTAATTGCTTATGGTCCCCCTTAAAGTTATTTCAGGCTAAGCTTCTTCCGAGTTCAAATTGTTGGCATTGTAACTCACATATTGGTTCGTTAAAACATATGCTTTTTGAATGTACATCTGTTTTTACAGTTTGGAATGAAGTTTGGGATGTTAGCTAATAAGTCTCTTAAACAAAATAAATCTCCAGGCCCTGATGGCATTCCAGCAGAATTTTATAAAGAATTTGATTTACAACTTATTTCTTATTTGTTTAAACTTTTTACCTTTTTTAGTGCTACAGGATCAACTTCAGGTTCTTTTACCGAAGCGTTGATTGTAGTTATACCTAAACCAAACAAAGACCCAACACTTGTATCGAATTATCGCCATATTTCCTTAATAAATCAAGATTGTAAACTATATGCCAAAATACTTGCAACCAGACTGACCTCCATATTGGATTCCCTTATCCATCCTGATCAATCTGGTTTCATGAAAAATAGATATTCTATCAATAATACAAGAACGTTATTACATGCTATCGAACAGGGTTCTACTTTATCCTTACCATCTGGAGTACTCGCATTGGATGCTGAAAAAGCTTTTGACAAAGTTAATTGGCAATTTCTATTCAAAATTTTAGCAGCATTTAATTTTGGTGATTTGTTTATTCGTATGATATCTGCTCTCTATTCTACCCCTACCGCTCATTTATTTATTAATGGTCAAATTTCTAATCCATGTTTCCTTTTTAGAGGTCCTAGACAAGGTTGTCCACTATCCCCGTTACTATTTCTTCTTGTTATTGAACCTTTGCTTGTTTCCATTAGAAAATGTAATGATATCGCTGGTAATAACATTAATGAGGTCATTATTAAAACATTAGCATATGCAGATGTACTTTTATTTATTAGCAATCCTGATTCCTCTATTCCTCTTTTATTTGATATTATCTCATCATATTCTTTAATTTCTGGATATTCGTTAAACACCAATAAAACTGAATTTTTTCCTTTAACTTCTCACTGGACCCCAGATATGTTACCCATTAAAGAAATAATTGGGCAAAGAGATAAGTTCAAAAACCTTGGCAATTTGTTCTCTTCGTCTCACGAAAAAAAATATCATTAAATTGTGAATCTATTTTAAATTACGTTAAAGATAAAGTATCTAAATGGTCTTCGCTTCACCTTTCATGGTGTGGGAGAATGGACTCAATAAAAATGACTATAGCGCCAAAAATCTTTTATTTTCTAGCTATGATTCCTAGTCAATTTCCTATGAAGTTTTATAAAATTGTTGATCAACATCTTTCTAATTTCTTTGGAATAATAAGTCACCTTGTATTGGCTATAAAAAACTAAAAATGGCAAAGTGTAATGGAGGATTTGGTTTACCAGATGTATTTAATTATCATAAAGCATTTATCTTAACACAAAGCTCACTTTGGTTTAATCGTCCCCACCTGATTAATCCTTATGCACGGCTTCTTATAGAAAGAAGTTTGGTAACTCTATTTTCTTTGTCTGCCTTGTTAACCATGTCTAGCAAGTCATTATTATTTCATAAGTCTATTATTTTGAAATCCACAAAACTATTATTAAATGATTTTGATTCACTTTTTCAAACAACTATTTAAAATACTGTAGATATGTCATTATGGTACAATCCATGACTAAAACTTTCTCGATCTGTTAAATTTTGGCATTCATGGATTAAAGCTGGTATTTTTTACCTCAAGGATATTTACCATAATAATACTTTTATATCGTTTGATGTATTACAGGCAAAATTTCACTTACCATCTTCTGATTTTCTCAAATATGAACTTTTATGTAATTCTATATTAGATTCCTTTCCTAATAATGTTCCTTCAAATATAAAGTAAGATTCAACAATTTATATTCAAACGGTATTCTCTTCATCTCATGCTGTTTCATTAATGTACAAGAAGCTGAATGCATTTCAAGGTAACAATATTGATGCGGTTTCAATGTTTTGGAATATTGAACTCTCGACTTCTTTCTCATATGATACATGGAAAAAAATATGGTTGAATAATATCTCAGGGTGGTTACCTGTATCACTTTATCAAACAAATTCTTATATTCTGTTTAATTGCTTATGGTCCCCCTTAAAGTTATTTCAGGCTAAGCTTCTTCCGAGTTCAAATTGTTGGCATTGTAACTCACATATTGGTTCGTTAAAACATATGCTTTTTGAATGTACATCTGTTTTTACAGTTTGGAATGAAGTTTGGGATGTTAGCTATTAAGTCTCTTAAACAAAATAAATCTCCAGGCCCTGATGGCATTCCAGCAGAATTTTATAAAGAATTTGATTTACAACTTATTCCTTATTTGTTTAAACTTTTTACCTTTTTTAGTGCTACAGGATCAACTTCAGGTTCTTTTACCGAAGCGTTGATTGTAGTTATACCTAAACCAAACAAAGACCCAACACTTGTATCGAATTATCGCCATATTTCCTTAATAAATCAAGATTGTAAACTATATGCCAAAATACTTGCAACCAGACTGACCTCCATATTGGATTCCCTTATCCATCCTGATCAATCTGGTTTCATGAAAAATAGATATTCTATCAATAATACAAGAACTTTATTACATGCTATCAAACAGGGTTCTACTTTATCCTTACCATCTGGAGTACTCGCATTGGATGCTGAAACAGCTTTTGACAAAGTTAATTGGCAATTTCTATTCAAAACTTTAGCAGCATTTAATTTTGGTGATTTATTTATTCGTATGATATCTGCTCTCTATTCTACCCCTACCGCTCGTTTATTTATTAATGGTCAAATTTCTAATCAATTTTACCTTTTTAGAGGTCCTAGACAAGGTTGTCCACTATCCCCGTTACTATTTCTTCTTGTTATTGAACCTTTGCTTGTTTCCATTAGAAAATGTAATGATATCGCTGATATTAATATTAATGAGGTCATTATTAAAACATTAGCATATGCAGATGATGTACTTTTATTTATTAGCAATCCTGATTCCTCTATTCCTCCTTTATTTGATATTATCTCATCATATTCTTTCATTTCTGGATATTCGTTAAACACCAATAAAACTGAATTTTTCCTTTAAATCCTCACTGGACCCCAGATATGTTACCCATAAAAGAAATAATTTGGCAAAGAGATAAGTTCAAATAGCTTGGCAATTTGTTCTCTTCGTCTATGAAAACAAAATAACATTAAATTGTGAATCTATTTTAAATTACATTAAAGATAAAGTATCTAAATGGTCTTCGCTTCACCTTTCATGGTGGGGAGAATGGACTCAATAAAAATGACTATAGCGCCAAAAATCTTTTATTTTCTAGCTATGATTCCTAGTCAATTTCCTATGACGTTTTATAAAATTGTTGATCAACATCTTTCTAAGTTTCTTTGGAATAATAAGTCACCTTGTATTGGCTATAAAAAACTAAAAATGGCAAAGTGTAATGGAGGATTTGGTTTACCAGATTTCTGTAATTATCATAAAGCATTTATCTTAAAACAAAGCTCACTTTGGTTTAATCATCCCCACCTGATTAATCCTTATGCACGGCTTCTTATAGAAAGAAGTTTGGTAACTCCATTTTCTTTGTCTGCCTTGTTAACCACGTCTAGCAAGTCATTATTATTTAATAAAAGTCTATTATTTTGAAATCCACAAAACTATTATTAAATGATTTTGATTCACTTTTTCAAACAACTATTTCAAATACTGTAGATATATCATTATGGTACAATCCACGACTAAAACTTTCTCAATCTGTTAAATTTTGGCATTCATGAATTAAAGCTGGTATTTTTTACCTCAAGGATATTTACCATAATAATACTTTCATATCGTTTGATGTATTACAGGCAAAATTTCACTTACCATCTTCTGATTTTCTCAAATATGAACTTTTATGTAATTCTATATTAGATTCCTTTCCTAATAATGTTCCTTCAAATATAAAATCAGATTCAACAATTTATATTCAAACGGTATCCTCTTCATCTCATGCTGTTTCATTAATGTACAAGAAGCTGAATGCATTTCAAGGTAACAATATTTATGCGGTTTCAATGTTTTGGAATAATGAACTCTCGACTTCTTTCTGATATGATACATGGAAAAAAATGTGGCTGAATAATATCTCAGGGTGGTTACCTGTATCACTTTATCAAACAAATTCTTATATTCTGTTTAATTGCTTATGGTCCCCCTTAAAGTTATTTCAGGCTAAGCTTCTTCCGAATTCAAATTGTTGGCATTGTAACTCACATATTGGTTTGTTAAAACATATGTTTTTTGAATGTATATCTGTTTTTACATTTTGGAATGAAGTTTGGGATGTTATACAAAAAATATTTAATATTTCTGATGGACTTTCATTTAATTTGTTGATATGCAAATCTGTTGCTCTTCCTAAAGAACTGTCTGATCTAGAATATAAACTTTTTAATTTTCTGTTGTCAGCTGCTCTAAAGTCTATTACAACTTGTTGGAAAGATGTGTCATTATTATCTGTTCATGCTTGGTGGTCATTGATTATTTTCACTAGAAGAGGTATCAATCTATCTCTGAATGGTATATTCACAACTGTAATTCTTATCATTCATTTTGGAAACCAATTGATCATTATTTATCGTCTTAGTTATATTCCCTTTTATTTATTCCCTTACAGTATAAATCACACATGTTTTAACTTATAGTAGCTGTACTCAAATTTCTTCTTACGATATTATATGCTTATTCCTATTCCTTCCTTTTTATTTTTATGATTTTTAAATCTATATTAGATAGTATCTGTTTTATATTCAATTATTGTTCTTCATAGATATGTTTCTTATATGGGTACTCTATACAGTGCTCTTTTTTTGTAATGTCATTGTTTATTATAGGAAAAATGTAATAAAACATTTTGAACACTAGAATAGTAATTACAAACTTCATTATGGTCAATGGCCTGTCCTCATAAGAATAAGTATGTTATGTAAGCCGGAGTTTCACTCCGCGGGACTCCGTGAAATGCCAGAAAAACTCCCCACGCTCCGCTGAGTTTTGCCAGCAGTGAAGTCTGCTAAGTCATGCTGCTCGCACTGGTATTTAGTGCCAGGAGTTTGTCCCGTGCTGTAAAATCAGCGCGAACGGCACTACGCGTGGCGCCAGGGGGCGCTGCTGCTTTCTGCCGCTCGAGTAGACACTCTACTTGAGCGGCAACTTCCTCAATGTGAATGACAGATTTCTCAATGCGAGCAGTTGCGACGGCCCGCGATGAGAAATTTCGACAGGAGGAGGTCTAGCGTGTTATTTTTTCTCGCAAGAGCTTGCCAACTTGCCATTGGCGAGCCGCACAAGAAAAAAAAACTCCACTCCACGTCACTTTGCGGAGTTTTTCGGAACTCCGCACTCCACACAGAGAAAGGAGTGGCCAAAACTCTGCGAACTCCGCCGGCAGAGCGGAATTCTTCACCCACCCCGAATGTTACGTTGTGTGTGTATATAAAAAATACAGTATTGTAGGAACAAAAAATAGATCGGGCTGCAAGCCTTAGGAATTTAAGGCATCTGCATTGTATTGCAACATTTATAAAGCGCTTACTACCCTTATGTGGGGTGCTGAAGGGCTTGCCTACATGGGTTGTACGCTACACTGTGTAGGGTACTTGGTTGGAAGTGCATTATTTCTGCTTAGATCCTATGTAGTAAATGTTTCCCACGTCGTGTGGGGTGACCACCGATGTGTGGTTAATCATGTTATAGGATGCAGAACTTAGCAGTGTGATGGATGGAGAAGTGTAGAGTGGTGCACATGTTTATGCCTTTCAGTAAGCTAGTAGCTTTGAGGAGCTCATCAGATCCCTTTATGCTATTTTTTTATGATCATCATAGTCCATGTATGTGGTTACTTCACAGGGTTAACCAATCTACAATATTTTGATTAATGCTTATGGTCTTGAGCAGGCATGAGTTGGAGTGAGAAATGTTGGTGAGGTCAGCTGGGATAGACTTTGTTATATCATTCTATTTCTGATTGTCATTTTGAGATGTCAAAAAGTGGTCATAGTATGTAGCTTGTTAAGATCTGCAGTGGTGAACTAAATTAAAGTCGTCCGTTGGCCAGCAGCATGTATCAGATCTCTTCAGTTATTCTGTGCCTTTTCAGTTGGCGATGAGTCGTTTATTGCTGTGGACTGGTACATTACTGGGTGATGGACAAGACCCATAGGAATTTTGTCTTATGTGAGTGTAAGAGTGTAAAGCAGTATCAAGGAATTATTGTGCAGCCTGTATGTACTACAATCAATTGCCCGACCACAAAATGTTATGGTATTAATATTAGTCTGGGCTAGGAGGATTATATATTGTACTGTATTGTACTGTAATGTAATTGCTTTTATATAGCACTTACTACCATTGTACTAAAAGTGTGGTAGCAAAAAGCAGTCCCATTTGCGCACCTACTTTTTGCAACCACTAAATGTTTTTGCTACCCGACCTAAGTCCTAATAGATCAGCTTGTAAAATGTCTGCAGGCTCTGCCCCAAATGGGGAGCTGACATTTATAGAGGGCACGGCACATCCGATGCACACTCCAAGATGGCTGGTCACAAACATTGCCCTTGATGTTGGGGCATTACCCGCCATCTGGTCACAGGGCATAGCGCCTTCTGGATTTGGGGAAGTTTTTGCGATGGTGCAAGGTGGCGGTGGGTGTGACCAATGGATGCATTGACATAAACAAACAATTTGTTCCTGCCAACCTTGCCACAGGCACTGCAGCCTTGCTCTGCTGCTAAACCAGAGACCCACAGCTGTGACCAGGAGCGCTGCAGACAGGAAGTGGCTGTTATGCTCCTGACTTGTGCAAGTGTGCACCTGTTACAGCAGCAGCAGCAGCAGCTTGATTGCTCACTTCTACTGCTGGTTGTAGCTGGTTTTTGGAATGCCATCTTTTACTGTTTTTCTCTGGAGTTTAGCTGGTGTTGTGCCTTGATTGATTAGTGCACGGAGTGCTAGCAACCTCAACCCCCTCCTTATTTTCATTCAGTAACAATTTGCTAGTTGCTACCATATACTGTAAGTTCCAACCTCAAGCCCTGGTACGCATCATGGTTTTTGGGGATAACTTGACAAGTTAGGGGAAGTTTGGCGCTAGCGAGCTTTTCTCTATCCATCCCTTGTGTGGGCCTTTTGCTGGGGGCAGCTGTTCAACGCATTGTTTTGGCTTTGTTTGAGCCCATTACTCTCAATTACCTGCCGCTGCAGAACAGCCTGCTCACCCTCAACCAAGCACACAGAGAAGAGGTAAGGAGAAGGATGTTGGGGGAAAGTTTGCTTTTGTCTTTGTGTTCCAGACAGTGTGTGAATTACATTGTTTTACTGCTGGAAATGCTGGTGTAAGCATGTCTCCAAAGTCCACAAGATGGCGGCTAGTACAGACCATGATATGTGGGTAATAATGCGCAGGCTAGACACCATGAATGATTTACTGGCACTGTTGCGCACAGCACTTTTAGCTAGACCTGGGCAGAGTTCGTGGAGTTCTGGTATGCGGAACTCCGCGAAGTGACCAAAAATCTCCGCTGCACTACGCAGAGTTCCACAAGTGGCGGAGTGCGTTACGCCACAGCATTCGTGCTGAATTTTAGTGCCGGGTGTTTGGCGCGTGCTGTGAAATCAGCACGAACGGCACCACGTGCACAACAACAGGGTGCTGCTACTTTCTGCTGCTTGAGTAGATGTTCTACTCGAGCGGCAGCTTCCTCAACGCGAACAGAAGGTTTCTCAATGCGATTGGTAGCAACCATCCACGACCGTCTGCATTGAGAAGTCTCACTGGGAAGTGATCTGGAGTAAGATTTTCCTCGCTTGTGCTTGCCAACTTAACATTGCAGAACGAGGAAAACATTCTGTTGAGTTTTTCAGAACTCTGTGCGCTTTGCAGAGCATGGAGTGGGGAAAACTCTGCGAGCGGAGCGGAACTTCCCACCCACGCCTTCTTTTAGCTATAGAAGTGGTCACAGCTCCTGTGCCTTTGGAGGTGCCAGAAATGAAACAAAGGGCGTGGGGTTTCCCCAAAGGCAGCGGTTCCCCCTGCACCAAAGAGGGCTAAGAAGGGACAGAAGCGAGTGGGGGAGCAGTATGCCTCACCTCTATGGGGGATGCAGAGGGCTCCACGGTCCCAGGTGGGAGTCAGGACCATGCAGTGGAGCAGCTAAAAGTAATGCCCTTGGGTGCATTTACGAATAGTATTGTGCAAAGGGGGAACAACTGCATGGTAGTAAGTGAGGCCACTTCTGCACCACTTCTGCACCAGGAGCTGGGAATAGCACAGAGGGCCAGCAACTTGGTACTCCGGTCGTACCTCAGCCCAACCAAGTAGCTAATTTAAGTAGTGTTCTCCCATGGCTGTCCGAAATTGGCTCTCTGCCAGCAGCTTTAACAGGGAGTTTGTATTCAGCATCAGAAGAAAACTGTGAGAAAGCAAGGTGTTTGGTAGCCCCGTTTGGAGGCGCCGAACTGGCACAGCTGCTAGCTCAAGTGGCACACCAGAGTAGTTCCTCATTGAGGAAGGCACTGTGGGTGGAGTTGCCAGCACTGGCTGGCCAGTCGATGGCAACTGGTGGGAGGAGCAGTGGTGGGGGGCCCAGGGACCACTGCCAGGGAGTCGATTAGCTGGGGTAGTCCCTGCACCACAGACGGGCACATCCAAAGCCAGGTAGGTACAGTTTTGCTATAACCTAGTGTGTGTCTGGGCTCTGTTCTGTCTGAGTGGGATCGCTGGGTAAGCATTTGACACCAGAGATAAAAGAAAATATTTGGAAGGGTACATTTGTGGATATATGTGATGTGATTCTGGAGACCCCAGCAAGGGAGGAATCTAAGCATTGGAAGAAATGTTCTCACTCGAGGGATTGCGCTCACACCTACCACAAACATAAAGTAGAAGGCATTCTAATACTTTGGGTTAAGGGGTTCACAGTCTTCCACGCGGTTATGGTAGAGACATTCCCTGAGCTAGGGCAACAATCATCGTGCTACCAGAACAAAATTGTTTGAAAAGAGGCCAAATTTGGCGGCACCTCGTGCAAAGATTATTAGGAGGAAGAAGGCCACGTGTCAGACCTTGTTCTGGAAACAGACGGATGTGAATGTGGGGCTTGGCCACATGATGCTTAAGGAGCCTGAAGCCCGTGCTCCACAGCCCTTTAACGCTGGGCAAGTGCATCAGGGAGGGGGAGGCATGTTGGGCATACAGCAAAAAGTCCTGTAACAGGCCACCAGGGACATGAATGTTTAGGCACAATTTCTCCTTTTGTGGCATGCCCTCCCCCTCTGATTTCAAATGTTCTACAAGAGGATGAGGGAAGGACCAGCATTCGCTCTTTTTTTTTAAACTATATTATTGGCGTTTTCAAAAAATAACAAATACAGTGCAATTGGGGACAGCGCATACTTATAATCCAAATGAGCTACCACAGCAGTTCAGGGTAGCAGCACAGAATATAGGAATTGAAAACAGTGTAGAAGGACATGAGTTAAGATAATTACTATAAAAAAATATTTCAGTCACACAGCCCAATCAATGAAAGTGAAGGGGAGTTCAGGACCATCTATAGTGATCTTCTCTCCTCGCCATCCAGCCTCTCTCACATATTGTAGCATAGTGAGACCAATCACAAGCCAGTTCACCCCAACAGGGGGTAAACAAAATAGAAAAAGAAAAAAAAACAGCACAACCTCTCCAGCCTTAAGTAAACACAGACACAAGGTGGGAGGCAGACCTCAGGTTTATGGTCCTCAGGAGGTCCGTGTGTGAGAGCTTACTCCCAGATTTCCACTGTACCCACATGGAAGGCAGTCCGAGCCACAAGTGGCATATAGAAATGATGGGGGGAGAAGAGAAGGACGAGTGGGGGGAAGAAGGCAAAGAAAAAAGAGGGGGAGAGGACCGGAGTGGAGAGGGGCAGACACATCATGAGCTGAGAATGGCCAGGCGACCACACTGAGGCCTCGTCGCTAGTCTGCACTTTCCTGTACTGTCACTTAGTCACACTGCTGCCCACATCAGGGGAATCTCCTCCATTTTGTCATTGGGTTTCGCCAAATTTTCCAGAATGTCAGATTGCAGTCCCGCTATTGGGTGTCTGCGCACTTCACAAGCCTACTCCTCCTTCAGTGCTCTCTCCTCCACCACTGCCCATGTGGACACATCTTTGGCCCATACCCCCACTATGGGTCCATCCTTAGACTTCCAAGGCATAGGAATCTGCTACCCACCCTACTTGCTCATGGGTCATGAAAATTTCCCCAACAGGCACATTTCCAGAGAGCATGCCAGAGCATGACCCAGAGAGGTGGTCAACCTCTCCAACACCTCCTCCCAGTACATCTGTAAATGGGAACAGCAATTAAGTCATACACCAAAAGTCAGCATCAGGCTGCGCACACCATGGGCAACCTCGAGGTTCCACATCATAGATGGATTAGAGCCTTCTCGATGTAAGTAGGGCTCGTGAACATAATCAAACTGGATATATTTCAAACGTGTATTACGGACACTTTATGTGTGTATTCCAGTATATGAGACCACTCCACATCCGTGAACTCCCTAATTATCGCCTCCTCCCACCGATCCTTGATTCCAGTCAGTGGGTATTGCATCATCTCGTTAAGAGCGCTATCAAGCCAGGCCTCCAAATGTCAGGCCGACCCTATCGTCACCAGGAGTTGAAGGACAGAATGTGTGAAGGGGCTCATCCTCACCAATGTTCCATAGGTCTTGACACTTTTGAAGTGCACTAATGGTTCACAATGCAGGAGGCCGACCAAAGGGACCACGGAGACACAAAGCGCCCGACCATCAGTGCATCGGACACACCTTCGCCAACAGTGTTGAGCTGAAACCAAGAGTGTCTCCAGCTTCTTGGTCCTAATGGCCGGGTGGAGTAATCGGGCCAGCGGCATGCCTTGGTTGGCCTCTCTTCCAATGCAACTGAGCTCCTCCTGATAGGTGCTATCCAACCAATGAGCCACTCAATGAAGCTTAGCCACCAGAAAGTATAATTCAAAGTCTGGCATCCCTAGCCTGCCGGCACTCGGTGGGAGCCAAAGGGTGAACAAGGCCACTCTATGGCGACCCCCATCCTAAACCAACTCTCGGGGCAGGGATTCTAACTGCCTGAACCAGGCCCCGGCACATTAACCTGCAGGTTCGTAAAAAGATACAGCAGCCTCAGGAGCATCACCATTTTAGAGATGGCAATTCGGGCCATAATTGGAAGCCTTAATAACCCTTGTAATTATGACAGCGTAATCACTCCAGTACTACCTAATAGCACTCTTTCGATGACCTCAGCCACGTGTGTGTATCCGGGTCTGCACTTAATCCCTGGTCAAGAATCTTCAGCTCCTCTTCCAGCTTGCGCAGCTCTTCATTGAGTTCCCGATGCGCACCTACCAATTGACCTAGACTGTGTCTGGGGATGACCACCTTGAAGGCCTCCCACTCCATTAAACAGCTTGAGGTTGTACCCTGGTTGACGTCAAAATAATCCACTAGAGAGCCCTTGAAGGAGTCTCTATAGGGTGCATCCGAAAGGGCGCCGTGTTCAGCCACCACACAGGAATGGCCTGGCAGCCTTCCTGATGTTGGAAACTCAGTAAAAGAGGGCTATGGTCCAAAAAGGTGCGACTTAGATATTCGGTCTGCGTCACGTATCAACTCAGTAAGGACGAACAAATGTAGCAATCCAGGCATGTGTGCAGTTGGTTTATGTGTGAATAATCCGAATAGACCCTCGCTTCCCCATGCTGATTTCTCCAAATGTCCTCAGGCCCCCAAGCCTGCAACCAATTCTGAAACCCTGCTGCCAACCTGTAGGCCGTTGTGTCCGGCAGAGGTGGAGTCAAACGATCCAAATCTGTGTTAAGGACACAATTAAAATCTACCCCCAATAGCAGCACATCCGCATCTAGGTGCCCTAAGGAAGTAGACAGCAAGTCGAGAAGCATGATCTGGTCCTGGTTGGGGACATATACTACAAGCCTGCCCAAGACCAACACAAAGCGCCCCTCCATGTCTTTTATATTGGTCAATGTTTCAAATGGGATCCTAGCCCACACCTACAAGAGGGCCCCTCTAGCATAAGCAGAGTAGTCCGTAGCAAAGACTTGCCCTCACCAACATCACTGCAATCGGCGCACCTCTACCCCCACAAGATGCATTTCCTGCAAGCATGACTATATGGACCCCCAACATCTAATAAAGCTGTGTATGCTGTGTCGCTTAGCTGACGACCCAATTTCTCTAATATTAGTCAGGAGCTTGAGTCCTGGGCGCTTCTTTAGCCATTGGGAACACATCTCAGCAGTCGCTCCAAACCCGCGTCAAGCCTGGAAACCCCCCACCCCTTTCCCCCTCAATAGCACACCAGAAAGCTCGCACGGCAAACCCTGAGACAAGAAAAGCAATCCAGCCATCCCCAAAAAAAACACCCAGTCAGCACAGAGTCTCAGGGGAGGAACCCACCCTCTGGGAACATAACCCTGTAGTCACCAAACTGCACATTCCATCATCTGGCAGAGCCCCAGCATTCAAATAAGTTCCTCAGCAGTCTGCGGTGTCACATCCTGGAGGCTGCCACTGCCCGGCACCAAACCATCTGAATCCGACTATCCGGAGTGGGGGGCAGAGGATTCACTGCTGGCTGTGTCTTCTTTTCTCTGCACAGTGATCTCTGCCACTTCTGGGACTTGTTCGGCTTTTTAAGCATCCATCATCAGAGAGTATTGCAGGTGTGCTTTCTAGCCTCATAGGTAGAGGCAGGGTCCTCGGCCTGGATCTCCGCCAAGCAGCTGCCTGGCTTTTAGGCCTCCAGCCATGCCCAGGTCTCATCAAGGTCATTGCAAAAGTTAGCTTTGCCATCTAATTTGATTTTGAGCCGGGCCGGGAATAGTAATGAATACAGTCGGCCCTCCTCTCACAACACCAGCTTCACTGCCAAGGAAGATCCCTGCAACTGAACCTCAGCAGTAAAGCCTGGGAACCTTACTGTTCCCCACCTGGAGCAGGCTGTCCACCCTCGACTGCTGCAACAGCACATCCCTGTCTTTGTAATGGAGCAGTAAACCCACCACTGGTCGAGGCAGCCGTCCAGGGGTAGGCGGTCAGACTGGCACTCGTTACACCTTCTCCAGTGTGAAGAACGGGGTTAGCTGCATCTGCATCATTCCGGTCCAGGGAAGACATGGCTTGGCAGTTCGGGCTGGACTGTTCCCATGAGGCACAGGGTCAAGACTGATTTGCATATAGCTGTGTCTGAACTGGGGTGGCAAAGTGAGCTAAAGAACGATGATGGATTCAACCCAGATCTGTGACTGGGGGTGAGTTTCTGAAATGTTTCAGCGCTCCGTCCATCATCTCCTTGTCTTTGCTTTGTTCGCCCTAAGTTGGCAGGGTATGCCCAGACCTGGGTCCCTTGCTCACTTTACCACTGGATTCAAGCTAGCCTGGCTGATGAGGGCTGTTAGCCCGAAAACGGTCCCAGGATGCTTGTTTCCTGTCCAGGGAAGACATGGCTTGGCAGTTCGGGCTGGACTGTTCCCATGAGGCACAGGGTCAAGACTGATTTGCATATAGCTCTGTCTGAACTGGGGTGGCAAAGTGAGCTAAAGAACGATGATGGATTCAACCCAGATCTGTGACTGGGGGTGAGTGTCTGAAAAGTTTCAGCGCTCCGTCCATCATCTCCTTGTGTTTGCCCACTTCACAACCAGGCCTCCAGGCAGGTCACCAACCATATCGCTACCCTCCGTGTCCTCAGGAAAGCCCACATTAGGAATGTTTTTGTGTCAACCGCACCCCTAAGCATGCTCAGCATGGCTCTCCAGCACTCTTACCCTCTCCACCAAGCCCGTGAACTGGGCGACCAGTTCTGTCTTGCCCAGCTGAATCTCCCCGATGTGTGTTTCAGCCCCTTTCACTCTATTGGTCAGTTTATGGTGATCTGCATGTAACAGCCCCAATTTTGTGGACACTGTTCCTATTGCACGCTGGAGAGGTGTCTTTTGTGTCCACAATAGCCTCCAAGATCTTGTCCAGCTGAGCCTGAAAAAGAGACGACGGAGAGTCGAGACCCTCCGCAGGCGATTCATCATTCTGGGAATGATCTATAAGAGTCACCGGAGGCCCCTGCCCCCTGGTCTTGTATTTACCCATGGCAGCGTTCACAGGAAAGAGTAGAGGCCAAGTCCCTCAAAGGTTCAACTACGCACCACCGCTCATAGATCACCCTCTCAAGCGTTCGTACACAAGGCTGTTCACCAATGGCCAGCGGGCACCTGGGTGCGTTCACCCACACAGATAGTCTGGGTCTGCCCACTGCCTCATCCTAATCCAGTGTTTCAGCCCCGCAAGCTTGGCACCCCTCCCAGCAAAACAATCCTGGATGTGCCACTCATAGGTGAGCACCGGGTGGTGGCCAAGCAAAAGGGTACGATGGCCCCCACAGAGTAGGTCAGCAGCAGCTCCCTCCGTGAACCAAACTCCTTATTGCACTGGAGGTACCCTGGACCCAGTCCAAACTACTCAGGACCTTCCCCTGCCAGGATACACCAGGACCTCACCCAGCGGCAGCAGTCAATGGGGCGAGACAAGCCCGCGGAGGCCCAAGCCGCCTCTCAACCACCAATGTGCCTCACAACAGGAGGGTGGACCCCCTCACCTTGATCCACCAACCTGATGTCAGGATAGGCTCCTGAGAGCTCCGGCTCACAGCACCTCTCAAGCCAGGCCCCACAGGTGGTCTGGCTGACTGACAGGGCCCAGGAATCCATGCAGCAGGCACCACCCCAGAGGAGCATTAGCCTCAGGCCCCACACAGAGCCTATAGCACAACTGATCACCCTCACCTGCACCCTCTCATTTCTCCGCCGCATCTCCAAGTCTCGGAGTATCAGATACTCCAGGGCCTCCAAAATCAAGTACAGGGGTATTCGCCGCCTCATACAGTCTAGCCACTCAGCTCAGGCAGCACAGGACAGACCCTTGCCGTCATCTTGGGCTTGGCTGGGTGTGGCCCTCGAAGCCCCGTAGGACACATCGCTTCCCTGATTAGGCCTTGCATGGCATCCGGGCCCTCCTTCAGGGCCCCTCTGGCCCGCCACTAGTCCCCACCCCCACAGGGGTCAGGAAACAAGGTCGTTCTCCAGGTGGCAGGCCAGTCGCCTCACCCATGTCGTGTAGTAGGGAACTTCCGTAGGAGCACCCGCCTCTGGTCTTGTCCACCACACACAGGGCTACGGCTCACTGCCTCCAAGCTAATTTCGGAATCAGTCAGTGGTTTTTTGTCGATGTTTTAGACAACATGGTAGTTTTAGAGTAAATTGATGAACAACGGGCAAAATGTAAAATGATGCTCGTATTGCTGAAAGAGATAGTGGTATTGTGCCTGAAGAGCAATGTCCCATTCAGGTCAAAACATGTACCTGGGATGCTAAACAATGCTGCTGATTCTCTAACGCGCTTTATGCTGCAGGAATTCAGGCATTTCCATCCTGACACTGCAGAAATACCTACGACTTTCCCAAATTATCCATGGAAGCTTGGTGCCCCGTCCTTCCAGACCTCTTGCCTATGAGGGAACTTTCCGGTGTTATCTTTCCTTTGTGGGTCAAGGAGCGAAAGGGGAGATTTTTTCTCAGTCTTTATTGATCTCCTTTTGACACTTTTGAGGCAGGAAGGCCTATCTGCAGCCTATGCTAGGTGCCACGTAGCTGTAGCGTCCTTTTGTGCTAACTCGAGTGGGCACAGAGACTTGACCGGTTCCCTTCTTATCAGGAAGGCACTGAAAGGTTGGCAAGGCTGGAAGGGGGCGCACAGTTGATGCACAGAAGCTGGGCATGATTGCTTCAAGGCTCCCAGGGGGTTGTGAGTCCAACTTTGTAGCCTTGCTTTTCAGTGCCACCTTCTGCCTGGCATTTTATGGAGTTTTCAAGGTAGGAGACATTCATGGAGGCCTTTGTTTGGAGGGGTTGAGCTAGACTTGCAGTGCCCTGGCAGTGACCTTTAGCATTTTATGAAACTGAGGAGGGTAGATAGGTGAATACATACAAGATAACTGGGGTCCTGGTTCCCACTACTGCCTCCTCGGGCCCGGGTCTCTGAGGAGTACATTGCGGTCTGCCCACAAGGGCAAGCGCGTGCATTGTTCCTACATGCTGATGGAACACCACTGTCGAAATTCCAGTTTTCTAGAGTTTTAAAAATGGTCTTGGGGTCAGCGGGGATTGAGTCATCCAACTTTAGCTTTCCCTATGTTGGCATGGGAGCAGCCGCAGCAGCTGCTGGGTCAGGATTTGATGGTCAGATGGTGCAGAGGATTGGGAGGTGGAGGTCAGGGTGCTAAAAGCCGTACGTACATCTTCACATGATCTAGTAGCCAGCCCTGAGTAATCCACTGCTCTCCCCCATATCTCTCTTGTGTGTGTGTCAGGTGGTATGGATGATTGTGAAGTATTGGCGCTGGGTCACTCCTACATACGGAGGGCTTGCTGGGTTTACCAGATGTGCAGATTTAAGGAGCTTGCCAGGAGAGCTGGTTTATCAGTGGAAAGAATAGCATCTGCGGGGCTTCCGCCCCCTGTTCCGGTGATCTTACACTTAGGAGGCCATGATTTACCAGACTTAGGCTGCAGAGAGTTATTTGATTAGTTGATTTCAGAAGTAACCTGGATGGCAAAGCCTTTTCCGGAGGCCACGATTGCTTCACCTCACACTGTGCTAAGGCAGGCTTGGCGGTGATGGCTCTCCGTTCGGGGGCTTAACTAGCCCACAAAGCATATTAACAGAAAGGTCTCCAAGCTCCTGAGGCTACCTAGATTAGAGTGCACCCTCATACCTGTATCTGGGGGAAGGTTCTTTCTCCCTCATAGGGTGAATCTGTCAACAAAGGGTGATGGCATTTTTGCCAATAATCTATTTTCCTTTGCCTGCCAGAATATTTCGCAGCTTGGGGGGGGGGAGGTAGGTCCAGATGGTAGGTGAGCCATGATTGGTGGGGACACTTCAGGTCCCCTCGGCATCTCACAGGATCTTTACACACAGAACATCAGTATCATACCAAAATACAATATGTTATCCTATATTTCAAAGATACTCCAATATTTCTCATACCTTCTTAATGTTCCTGATCTTATTGCATATTTCCTTTCCAATTCTTGTACTTTGGTTAATTTTGCCCTCCAAGCATTAAAAGTGGGTATCTTCTCTGTTTTCCAGAGTTGCAAAATTAAAGATCTTGCCAATAATGCTACTATAAACAAGCATTCTTCATATTCGGCAGTATCAGAAGAACATCCCAAAACCGCAATAGATTCATCAAGTGAAATATGGGGATCTATTGTAAATCTAAGATATTTCTCGATCTCCCCCCAAAAACTCTGAATTTTTGGGCACTTCCAAATAATATGCGTCCAAGTGCCTTTCTCTGCACAGCGAAAGCATTTATCTTCAATTTGCGGATATAATTTATGAAGAAAGAAGGGTGTTCTATATATTAACCATTTCGAATAGAATTGCATACGTTTGAAGTTCGCCCTCTAAATATACATGCATTAAACGTATTTAACCTATTCCACGTTGATTGAAGAATCTGTATCTCTTCCACTTTCCTCCATTTATCCCAAACTTTTTCATATAATGAAGAAGACTTATTCTGATCGACTATCTTAACCCAATCACTAATCTTTCTATATATAGGACAGTTAAGGGCTTCACTAATACTAAATTTATAGTCCAAATTTTCTATATTTAATTTTTCCAATATAGGTTTTAATCTAACAAATGACCACTTTAAAATTATATTGGAATGCTGGAGGCCCATTTCAATTTCCATCCAGGTTTTCCAACAATTCCCCTAATAAAATCCTGAATTTGGACGTAACCATTTTCTTCCCATAGCCTTAATATATTATTTGCTAGAATACTTATTTCCCCGTATGTATGTTCGAAAGTCTGGTTGAGTTATTAATTCTTAAAATATCATAATACGCTAAAAGCTGTGTTTTTTGTTTAAATAACCACTGTAAGGTCTTATAACGAACTTTCTTAGGGTACTTCGTAACTCTTGTAGGGTCCCTAATATTATATTCCTTTAGGATCTTTTTCATAAAAAAATTATCTGCCTCTTGAGGATCTGAAAAAAGAATCTAAAACTATGATGTAAAAATGTCGCATAATAATAATTTCTAATATTCGGAAGAGATAAACCTCCTTCTTCCACAGGATAGTTTAAAGTGCTAAGTGCTAACCTTGATACCTTATTTGCCCATAGGAAAGAGGAGAACATACTATCTAACTCTTTAAAAAAAGAGGACTGTATTGCGCAGGGAGCAGCACTAAAAGAAAATTAAACAATGGAAGGATAGACATTCGAATTAACGCAGCTCGTCCTATTATTGACAATGGGAGCTGATTCCAGCGTGTTAACTGAGAGCTCACCTTTTTCAATAATGGGGTATAGTTTAAAGAAAAAAGATCTTCTACTTTCTCTGTAACAAAGATCCCTAAATATCTCTTTGGACGAGTATTGTACGAATGTCTAAATTCTAATAATAAAGTGTTCACACCACAGTTACATAATATAATTTCTGTTTTAGTCTTATTAATTTTATAGCCTCCTATTTCTTGGAAGTCTGCAAAAACTCTCATCACTTCCACCTGAGTGTCTATCTTCGAATTCAAGAAAAGTACAATGTCATCAGCATACAATTTTATATTCGTCATTCCTTGCACCGGAGCTGTATGTGCTCTTTTTCCTTGATTGCAATTGCTAAAGGCTCTATAAAAAGAGCAAATAAAATCGGTGAAAGGGGACAGCCTTGCCTGGTACCTCTATTTATTTGGCACGTCCCTATCTTAACAGAGTTAACTAATATTTGTGCCTGAGAGTTTGTATAAAGTTGTTTTAATAAAATTATAAACTCTTTTGGAAAACCAAACTTTGCTAAAATCGTAAAAAGACAATTCCAAGAAACAAGGTCAAATGCCTTTTCGGCATCTAAAAACCATATCTGTGCCTGAACCTTATTAACATTAAAAAAATCCAAAGCTTCTAATAAAAAATTTGTATTAGTATAGAGCTGTCTCCCTGCTATAAAACCACATTGATCCGTTCCAATAAGTGACCCCACCATCTTATTTAATCTATTGGTAATCAGTTTAGTAAAAATTTTGTAGTCAGTATTCAAAAGGCTTATTGGCCTATAAGAATTCACATTTTCACTGTCTTTATCTTTTTTTAAAATACTGACCACTACTGCAATACGAAAAGATGCTGGCGGATCGCCTCCATGTAATAAAAAGTTTGCGAGTCTTAAAATTTCAGGGCAAAGTATTGTAGCAAATGTTTTAAAAATTCCCCAGGAATGCCATCCTCCCCGGTAGCTTTACAATTAGGTAAAGAGCTGATAACCGCATCTAGTTCTTCCTTCGTAAATTCGGCTAGCAGCAGCTCTTTAAAGTTATTTCCCAAAGTTGGAATAGGCAGTCCCTGCAAGAATTCATCAATTGTTTCTACAGGAATCTGATCAGATGTCTGATATATATCTTTATAATGATTAAGAAAAACCTCTCCTATTAAAGACGTGGTATTTACACGGGTTTTAGTTACTTTATCTTGAATATGCTCAACTCTATTTCGAACTTGCTTCTCCTTTGCTTGCCAAGCTAGCAATCTTCCTGTATATTCACTATCTTCGTAACTAGTCTGGAGGTATAACCTACTTGACATATCCCCTAATTCGTAGTAAAATTCCCTCATTCTCATTATTGCATTCAATACTTTTTGTCTGGTAGCTGGGGTCCTATTTCTGAAATATTCCTGATTTGCATGGGCCAGACTATTTTCTATCACCATTCTCTCCTCCTTCTTAGCCTTCTGCTTTGGAATCTCTTTGGAGGTAATTATGCCTCTCAGAGTGGCTTTAAATGCCTCCCATATTATATTAATTGGTGCGGAATCCTTATTTATATTAAAAAGGAGCTAATCTCCTTTTCTATTTCTACGCACCATTGTTTCTCAGCTAAATTAAGTTTATTAAAATACCATCTCCTTGATGATTCATCCTCTAACTTATCTAACATAATTTCCAACTTAATGAGGGCATGATCTCAGAAGGCATTTACTATATGCTCGTATTTACTAACTTCAAGGTTCTGAGAAGTGAGAAAAAAGTCTAGCCTAGATGCTGAATCATATTTTGCCGAATGACAAGAATATTCGCGTTTAACCGGATTATTATGGCGCCAGCTATCCAGAATGTCTAGATCCGACTTACAACTCGACAAAGCAATAGCAACTTGTGGTTTATTTTGTCTCCGGTCTTTTTTGGTTGAATCAACCACAGGATTTTGTAAAAAATTAAAATCACCACCCCATATAATCTGACCCGGTATACCAAATAAAGCTTGCTTTAACTGTAAAATAGGAGTGGATCATCAGGGACTGGTGCGTAGATTGTAGCTAATATAAGGTTTGTCTGGTCTATTTTCCCTGATACGAATGTCCATCTACCACTCTTATCTGAATGTGAGGCTTCAACCTGAAATTGGACGTGCTTACCTATAAAAATACTCACACCTCTCTGAGCTACCCCGACACCGATGAACAGTAAAATCCTGTCCAATTTTTTAGCATTTTTCCAGCATTTATTAGAGCCCGGAAATGTGTCTCTTGTATAAAGATCACATCTGGGTGATAACCTTTTAGCCAACTCTCTATCGCACAAGTTTTACGTCTATTATTTAAACCATTGGCATTTAGAGACAGAATCAACAATTTCTTCCTGCTCATATAAAAACTATCTTTCCAAAGTGGAAATTATGCGGAGTATACCAAATATGCATATTCTACCCTTTCTAAATCTCTAATAAGAGCATAGCTAACTACTTTACGCACCAAGACGCCCCCAAATATTTTAAGTAAGCTTCACAAATACTAAACCAGTACACCATCATGCATATGATAACATTTGTGCAAAGTATGCAAAAAATATAAAACACATATCTGCTAGCCAACTGCACTATAGTGCCAATTCCACTAAATATATATATAAATATGGTTAAATACAATCACGCACTTGTTGGACCAATATACTTTAAAAATAGATATAAAAAAAAAACCCCTACACTTTCAATAGTGCAAATAGGCATAAAGTGCAAATCACGCAAAAAAAAACAAAAAAATACAATATACAGTACAATTGTAACTATTGTGCAAAATATGCATTAAAGTGCATTACGATGCAGCATTTCATGTGTAACATATTGTTTCTATTGTGCAGTGCCACAACTTACTCCTAATCCTGTAGAATAATTACTGTGCGCATCACTTAATCTCCTCTTGATGGAAATAATCACATACATTTTTTCCCCCTTTATGAACTCTCTTTTTTTTATTGCATCACCCCCACCACCACCCACCCAACCCACCCTCTCCAGAAGAAGGGAAGACCCCTCCTTCCCCACTGACTTCCCCTCCTTCTCCCTTCTCTTAGCGGATGCCATCTTGTTGCATCCTAATGCGACTCCTGACTCACCTTTGCAACCGCCCCGAGATGAACAAAACTCTTAACCCAGACATCTTAAACATTTACTCACATATGACTAATCAAATATTCGAGGAACTTATAAATACAAAATCTCCCTTTCCTTATGTAGTATTAAGGCCCTCCAGAAGGTTCTGGGCTTCTAAAATATCCGTTAGGATAAAAACTTTCCTTTGGCTAGAACTTTTAATTTAGATTGTTGCACAATCATTGCCTGTGCCCCTTTGGCTTTAAACGGATCAATCATTTTAACAAAGTTCTTGCGTCTAAGGGCTGATGCTGCAGACATATCAGAGAAGATTTTAAAATTTTTAATTTCATCAGTTGTAAATGTTCTCCTTGATATAGCTGTACTTAGGATTCGCTCCTTAATTCTATAATCCGAAAAGTTTATCAAGATTGTTCGTGGATACTTGAGATTCACAGGCTTATGTGCAGGTACCCTATGGGCTCTGGTAATCGTGAGGTCCCCTTGTAATTCCGGAATTGCTTTTTCAACAGGGACTCTGTCCATTTTACCATTTCTGCCCCCTCCAGCCCCTCGGATACTCCCACCAAGCGTAAATTTGATCTCCTATTATAATTCTCAAGGTCTTGTAACTTTGAATCCATCTGATACTTATTTTTATTCAACACCTGGAGTTCCTCTTGCATAACAACAATTTTGTCCTCAAGATCTGAAACACGAACCTCCAATTCTGCGATCCTTATAGGTAAATTGCCCAGTTTTTCCTCCATCTTTAATAGTCTATCATGCAGCTGGGATATTTCATATACTTGCGACGCCTTCAGATCTCTTACCTCTTGTAAAATAGTTATAAACATTTCTTGTACTGGGGTATTGTAATCGGCTTTATTTTCCCTCTTTCCTTGTCCCGGGCTTTTGCCAACTCTCACAGAATTGGGGGATATTTCTTTTCCCTTTTTCCCCTTTTTCCGTTTTTCTTTTTCCCCTGCTCTGATTCTGGTTCTGATTCCGATTCTAGTTCTAATTCCGCTTCTGAATCAGATATGGACGTCGAATCCAGCTCATCCGGCTTGTCTGCAAATTTCTGACTCCCATTCTCCTTTTGCGCAGTCTGAGGAGGTACTTGACCCTCCGATAACAGAGGCCGGTTGCTCAGAGATGGTTCCCCATAAATCACAGCATTTATTTCTAAGTTCATTTCTGCCGGATCTGGGATAACGTGTGATTTGAATTGCGACTGTAGGTGTGCTGTACAAACTGAGGAGGTGTGAGCAGGGTAGTCAGGGATATACAGCAATTTCTGACTTTGTATATCCTGCGATTTTTCCCCTGACCTCTTAAATCTTCCACACTACGCTCCTCCCTATTCACAAGAGGAGTACTAGTCGGTAAGTCCCGTACACCTAAGGTACTGCCAAAGAGAGGGTACTGTTTCCTTTTCACCACTTTATCCTCCATCCTCAATATGTCCTCTGCTACTTCATCTGCTCCTTCACCCCCTTTCCTGCCTCCTCTTCACCCCCACAGCCAACATACTCAAATCAGTTGAAAGTCCCGACATACTCTGCTCTTCTTCCAAATTTTTATCAGCAGCGTCCTGAGTATTCTTCTCAGTATTCTTCTCAGCCAGAGCCAGTTTTTTTGCTTTAAAATCTAATCTCTGCTGAGCATTTCTTCTCCCTCTTCTGACTTCCTTGGGTGCTAACACAGGTGTCGGTGGCGATTAGCCAGATTTTAAAAACTCTCTCCCAGCTACTGCTTTAGACTGTTTGTTTCGCATTTTGACCAGCCAATTATGCTCTAGGAAGTCTCCGTGAGGCAACGTAACCGCGTAACACGGTACCTAGATTTAAAGTCCTTTATAGATTTCACTCCAAACGCCAACGCGAAACGCAATGTCCCATATTTCCCGGCAGGCAAACAGACAGACAGACAGGCTGCACTAAGGGCTTACCGCAACATAGCACCAAAGCCTGCCTGAGTTTACATGCTCATGGGTCTTCCGCTTCTCTCCTGCTGCGTAAGGTTATCCAGAGCCAGCTGCAGCTTGAAATAATTACCGCCAATGCCACAGTCCTTCAAAAGAAACGAAGACAGGAACGGCAGCAACGACAACAGGGAATCGGCGGGGATCAGCCGTTACTCCATCAGAGCTCCAAACTCCTCCGTGGGCGGGGCATCGACGAGTCAGGAGACGCTGCGGCAACGTGCGCGGGGTCACGTCCTAGATTAGAGTGCACCCTCATACCTGTATCTGGGGGAAGGTTCTTTCTCCCTCATAGGGTGAATCTGTCAACAAAGGGTGATGGCATTTTTGCCAATAATCTATTTTCCTTTGCCTGCCAGAATATTTCGCAGCTTGGGGGGGGGGAGGTAGGTCCAGATGGTAGGTGAGCCATGATTGGTGGGGACACTTCAGGTCCCCTCGGCATCTCACAGGATCTTTACACACAGAACATCAGTATCATGGGGACTCAAAGGTGGTGCTTGCAGCATTCATTAAATAATCTGCAATTTTGCGGGGGATCGCTGTAGTCACTCTCTGTGGCCCTTAACCCACCTTTCACACATTGACATGATATTTTCATGGCATGGGCCCTTTGGGGTTCGAGGGATGCCGCCTGTGCCCGGAGACCAAGACATGGCAAGATTGCCCAGACTGGCTCTCCGATGGTGTTGGGGGTGCCCAAGGCAGGGTTGCTCTGAAAGTGATTGGGCCTCTTGCATGATATCTTCAGGGGAGCAAGGATTTCACTTACGAGCGATTGTCGGGTTTAAGCTCCGGGGATGGGCAAATAGAGGGCTCTACTAAGGTTGGGGATGCCTGGGGACCAGGTTGAAGGGCTAACCATATGCTCACAAAATGTTTGCTGATGCACTGAGAGGTACTGGGTTCTAGGTGACTCGAGGTCAGCCGTGGTCGCTGCAGGTAAGAGCGGTGGGCGGTGAGGCCGGGTGGGGGGGGGATTTCGAGAGACGACCATGAGGGAAAATTAAATAAATAATTAATTTTCCCTCTTGGTCGTCTCTCGAAATCCCCCCACCACCTGGCCCCACAGCTCTTACCTGCAGCGACCGCGGCTGCTCGAGGTCCAGCATACTCTGTACTACTGCGTAAAAAAATATGTTAATACATTGTAAATAGCCACAGTGTGTTGTTTCAGCGCACATGTATTCCTGAAATGTTTGATTCTTTCTTACTAATAAATAAAATACAGCCTAAGATTATTTTTATCTCTAAACAAAGAAGCTTTCTGTTATTTGGTGTGAGGTGTTTGGCTGGGGACGTCCGGCTTCAAGGAGAAGTTGGGGCTAAGGTCAGTGACATGTCCTCTTCCACATGTCCACAGGCTTGCCCCCAAATGGGGAGGTCCAACATTTTTGGAGGGCACGGCAAGTCCTATACACCCTCCAAGAATTGGAGGCCGACAACGATTGCCCCTGAAGTTGGAGCTTGACCCCCATCTGATTGGGTGACCTTGCCTGCCCAGAAGTGTGGGAATTCTTGCGTCTGTGCGAGGTGGCGGTGGGTATGGCCAATGGCCATATTAACAAAAAGTGCAATGTGGTAGGCTTGAACTCTTTGTTCCTGCCCTCCTCGCCACAAGCACCACAGCCTCGCTCCATAGCCAAACTAGAGACCAGCAGCTGTGACCAGGAGCGCTAATAATAATAATAAGGTGACTTGCAGAGCGCACAGTTACTTCAGCTGAAGTGTCCCAGTGCTAAGGTTTTGTTACCAAGGTTTAGAACAAAGTGCCAGAGGGTTGTAAATTATGTGGAACTGAAGGCTCAGGTTTTTAATTGCTTGCGAAAAGATAGCTCAGATTTTTATAGCCTGAGCAGGAGAGGAAAGGTATTCCACAACTTGGCTGCCAAGAAGCCTAAAGAGGATCCTCCAGTGCGAACTTTTTTGGTGCAGGGGATACAAGCTAGAAAAGCCCCAGCTAATCTCAGATTTCTTCTTTGGGAGTAGGTTGTAACCAGAGGCTGCAGGTAGCTAGTTCCTTTGCTGTTAAGAATTCAGTGACAATAGCCCAAAGCTGTGAAGGAAACCCTTTCCTTCCAAGGAAGCCGCTGCGGGTAGGAATTGGCTGCATTTCCCACCCACCCATCCCATTAGCTTGTGCTTATGTTATGGAAACATGGCTTGTTATGACATAGCTATGTTCAAATGTTTTTGAGGGCATAATGTTTGTTTCATGTGGTGCACCATCTCAAATTTCTTCCTTTTCTTGCAGGAATAATGTTGTGTAATTTTGCCTTTTGTCGTATTGGGGCGAGGTGAACTCATGGTTAACGGGGGGACTTCTGGTCCCCTTGGCATCTCACAGGAACTTTACACACGGAACACCAGTGCCATGGAACCTCAAAAAGGGTGCTTGCAGCACTCGGTAGAAAATCTGGAATTTTGCGGGGGTGTTGGGCGGTCCATCTCCACGGCCCTTTACCCACGTTTCCCCATGCAAATAATAGTTTCATGGCATGGACCCTTAGGGGGTTGGAGAATGCGGCCTGCATCAGGGGACCACGACATAGCCCGTCTGTCCAGACTGACTCTCATATGGGTGTTTGGGGTGACCCAGGCTGAGTTGCCCTGTGGCAAGCAGGCCTCCTGCAAGGATTCCCTTTAAGAGCAAGTGTCCAGTTTAAACTCCAAGGAAGGGCACTCTGGTGGTTCTACTAAGGTCACAGATGCTGCGGGGCACCGAGTTAAATGTCAAACTGTGAGCTCACAGAATGTTTGTTGATGCATACTTTGTACTACTGGGAGAAATTATGTTTATACCCTGTAAATAGGCATGGTGTATTATTTTAGTGTATATAATTTCACAAAATATTTGATTCCTGCTTACTAAAAAATTTAAATATGGCCTGAGATTGTTTTGTCTCTAACCAAACAAGAATTCTGGTCTCAGTCTAACATTTGGATGGGAGGGGGTGAAGTTGACAGACGACAGAATACGTAAAATAAAAAATAATACCTATTCCGTCGTATGTCGACTTCCCCACACCCCCACCACGAATATAGCATGTTACTACGCATGCTATTACATCGTGTTCTATTATAACGCGGTCGTTACAACGACCACGTTGTTAGGACGCGATACCTTTACATCGCAAGTCATTAGATCGGCTTGCTGTAGGGGGCGCGCTGGACTAAGGAATAGTATAATTTACTATTCCAACTCCAGCGTGCGCAACAGTAGGGAAGGTGTTGGAATAGCAAATTATACTATTCCTTAGGTTAGAGCGCCCCCTAAAGCAAGTCGATCTAATGACTTGCGATGTAAAGGTATCGCGTTCTAAGAACGCGGTCATTGTAACGACCGCGTTGTAAAAGGAACGCAATGTAATGGCAGCATTGTAAACGCTGTTTCCCCCACCACGCCCCAAACTGCCACTCCACCCCTCCGCGCTTACCTGTGCCGGCCGCCGCTGGAATTGGGGGAGTCAACCTTATGTATGGCACAGTGGGACCGGAAGGAGCAAGATAGTGTGCAAGCAGGCAATACCCTTATTGATTCTGGCCGCCAACTTGCAGAGTCCTAGCTCTGCAGGGGGGGTCTACAGTGCTTCAAGGTTGCGGGGATGGCGCAATAGGACTCGGACTCTTTGTTCCTGCCCCCCCTAGCCATGACCACCATCTCCAGTCACTGTGTCAACCCACAACGCCTGGAAGCTGCTGGGGAGGGGTTCTTTTCTTTCTGCACCCACCATCCCTTCGTTTAGTCGTGTTCACGGGGTGTAGCATTTTCATGTTATGTTGTATCTCATGATTTTCTGTTTCCGGTAATAAATGCTATGTCATGTTTTATTCCTTTTGCAGTATTCGGGTGGAGTGAATTCATGGTTGGCAGGGACACTTCAGGTCCTCTTGGCATCTCACAGGAATAAGGCACAGAAAACATCAGTTTCATGTGGACCTCAATGGGTGCACTTGCAGCAATTGTTAAAGAATCTGCAATTTGGGTTTGAGTCAGTTGCTTATGCAGTCCTTGCTCTGCTTTCCAGACATGCACATTTGCACTAAGGGCCTGAGGGTGTTAGATGATGCGGCCTGCACCAGGGGACCAAGTTATGGCCCGGTTGCTGGAATTAGCTCTTTGGTGGATATTGGGGGTACCTTGGGTAGATTTGCATAAGAATCTTTTCTTTCTATTTTCTCTCTTGTGCTCTGAGCTGAGCCGAAAAGTCTGAGGTGCCACAGTGATCAGGCGAAAGGCCAATCCATGAGTTTGGGGAGAGGATGTGTCCTAACGGCTAGGGCAGTCGACCTCAAAGCTGGGGAACCAGGTTCGAGTCTCGGCAGGGACGCTCAACATCCTGTGATTTGGGGCAAATCACTTAATCTCCCTGTGCCCAACAAAAATTAACGTGTCCGTCTGTAACGCAACTGGTGCTCGTGTAAAGCACTCTGATACCTTCGGGTCTAGTTCGCACTATATAAATTTCACACAAAAAAAAAATGAGTTCACATGAATGTTTGAGGAATAGGGAGGTATTGGGGTTGTTGGTGACTCGATGTCTAGTGGATTATTTATGCGGGAAACAAATTCTGTTGCAATCTTGTAAACATGAGTGCTGTGTAACGTTATGCATTTTGGTGAGTTATGATTATGTAATAAATATGGCCCGGAATGTGACTCTCTAACCAAACTAAAGGGGTGGGTATCAGGCTGTCATTTGAAGTGGGTTTGAAAAAAGGGGGGAGAGGTTCAGTCTGAGGTCATTTAAGTGTTTTCTCCATAAATCATTTGATTATGCAGCTTGGAGGTACCTTTTCAGGGCCATGCTTTTTTGTGACCATGATGGCATGCCTGGCTTGTTGCTGTTTAAGAAAACAAGCAACAGTTATTTCATGGGGCACCAAGCCAGGGCTGGCATCCACAGCAGCGGTTCATAACCGTTTGTCTTCTGTGGATCCCACTAAATTACTACTGGAAGCCAGGGACACCGACCTAAGCAGTATCTACAATTTGAACCTCAAAGCAAGACACACACACACACAAACAAAACTGCATCAAGCAAATACATTCATTTTGAAATATTTTATTTAATTCACAGACAAAACAAATATACAAAGATCGAAATTTTAATACCAAAGTTGGAACTTTTCTGAATTTTATTTTATTTCTAAAAGACTAAGCAACTATACTAGACTCTAGCATATTGCCCTGTCATTTTTGCTTCTAATGCATACTTTCTTTTGGTTGGCAAACACAGGTGCTTTGGTTAAGGCCACCAATAGTCCATACTGCATCCTGTTTTCTGGAATTGTGCTGCTCTCTCAAATCAAGCTAAGGACACCAACTTAATTTTTAGCCTCCAATTTTAATTCCTTCACATTACAGAATGTTCCAAATGTTAACACGTTGCTTTTTTATTTGTATATGCTATATTAATCTACTAATTTTTACAATTCTAAACAGTGGAGGACCCCTTTGGTAGACCTCATGGACCCAGAAGAGTCTATGGACTCCAGTTTAAAAAACACTGGTCTAGAGTGTAAGAAACCAGGCCTTTTTCAAATGTCCCCCACTTTATGTCCCCATTCGGACTACTAAATTCTTGTTTTCGACTCTGACAGTGTACTGAAGCCTGCTAACCAGCCCTAGTTCTCTCTCCTTAAAACTGATATGCATGAATTGGTAACCAAAATTGGCAAAGGACTTTAACCCCCTTATAAGTCCCTAGCATATGGTACCAGTGCTACCCAGGGCATTGGTGTGAAAGGGGTCACCAGAGCCTGAAGCACTAGTTGTGCGACCCTGAGTGACCAAAGTAAACTACTGAAAGCAGGCCTGTCACTGCAGACTACAGGAGCAGTGTAAACTGCTCAAACTTGACTTTGCCCTCCCTATGTGAGGCAAAGTCAATACATTATTTTTAATATCGGCTAGCCACCCGTAAGAAAGGTCTCCTGGAGCCCAGGAGGCAGGTTGCATAATAATAAAGGTGTGGACATGCAAGTGCAAGATATATGTGCCTATAGTGGCCTTTACCATTCAAGGACACTGTAAGTGATAGACGGTCAATAGGATAACATGGGCTGACACCAGGACAAACACGAGTTTGGCAGCTCCATAATGTACCGCCTAAATTTGTCATGTTTAGTATCAAACAACGTGCCTCATCACCCCTGACGTGAGTCTTGTGTCAAGGACGATGTAGGATGCACCCATGTGGCTACCTTAAAGTTTGTCCAATTGGTTGCCCCAGCCTTTCCTGTGCTCTGGCTGACAGCCCATGCCTACTGCCACCAAGACAGGAATCTGACCCCTGCCAGGAGGTGGGAACTCTCCCAGAAGTCAGAAACAATGGCCTGGATGGGAGGAGATCACACATCCCTCCCTGAGAGGCTGACTAGTGAAGTGGTACATCAAGGTGGTGAGCTTCAAAGGCTGCAATATGCAACCAGGCTGCCTCACAAAGGAGGAAACAGCACTCCCCCTGCCCCCTGGCATATTTACACTTGGGCAGGTGGGAAAGTGAGGTATTCAGAAGGTGTACACCCCCAGAAGGCTAGCCACACCTCTTGGGTGGGCTATCTGGTCTGTACAGCTAAGGAAGACTTCTACCATTTTAAAAAGTGGTATAATAGTGGGTTCTGGGTAGAAAAGGTGACCTACAACCCGGATGTGCTCACTTCAGGGGTGGATTAGCCACTAGGACTAGTAGACCATTGGTCTCTTGCACCCACACCCCTAACATGCCTAAATCTAGGATTGAAGTGCTACCCCTGACACCAGAACCTCAGTTCTGAACCAACCTGAATCAAAGAGGACGAAGAGGAGACCTGAGTCTGTGACAACAGGACTTGCACAAACCAAAAGAGGGATACTCTGCACCTGTGGCAACATTCCTGGAACTGCATGACAGAGACTCGTCCTAGGCTAAAACACAGTTCCCCCAGAGAGAGGGACCCCTGTGAGAGCTAGAAGCAACCTCTGACTCCCCTGGACTGGTGGCACTAGTCCCCTGCAAACTGTAGGTAAAACAATGCTCCGGATACGAAGAAACGCTGGCCATCGGGCCCTCTGAGGGATCGCCCAAATCCAGATGGTCTAGTGCATTGGGAGAACTGTAGTCCTGCCCTCCATGAAGTTTAAGTACCTTTATGCTGTGCTTACCGCTGCCAAGGCTTGTTGGTCGCCAGTCCAGCAACTGACCCTGTCACTCCGCACTGCATCTAGAGGGAACACCATGCAACGTTCGTCTGACATCAACAGCGGCCCTGTTGTTGAGATTTTTCACCCTGTTCCCACACAGCACTGTGAAAGTGGTAAAACCAGCTCCCCCGCGGCTCCCGTTCAGCACCAGGGACAGTCAGGATAACTCTGCACCGCGGCTCACCAGGCAAGGTAAAATTGAACTGACCCGCCGTGGCTTGGTCCTGGGACCCGCATCACCGTTACCCTCCTTGGGTTCAACGCAACTCGACCTGCAAGCAACTGATTTCAGTAACACTTCTTCCCATTGACCACAATGCAAAAGTTCTGCAGTATTAAATTGCTGTGATTTATGTTTTCTTCTAAAATCAATATCTCCGGTTATATGTATCTGATCACGTTAATTTTGGTGTCTAAATTAATACAAAAATCTGCTTTATTTTTATAAATTGGTGTTGGATTTCTTTCAAGTTGTGTCATTTACTTATTGTCCATGTTGGTACTCTGAAATGTTTAATACATGTTCCTCTAGTAAAGATTAACTGCTCTTTGCCACTCTACCAGGACTGAGCTAATGATTTATTATTGTGAATCCAAGGACCATCTTTGAGGGTTGTGAGAGTATTGTATGGTGAATCCTAACCAACATCACCACAAAATACTCCACCTTCCACCTGTGCTCACTTGAATTCAAGTGGAGCTGAAAACTCTTGTTTCAGCAATTCTCAAATGGAAAACAGCAAGTCAGACTTTTGTACTTGTTTTGGAATTCTGGGAAACCTAATATTGTTGCACCAACACCTGTCCACCAATTCCACATTACTCATATGAAGGATCTAGAGCTTTTAAATCAGACGTGTTGTTCAATAGGTCCTCTTCGGATTCTAGATTACTCCTTTTTCTTCTCAAGCTCATGAAATTTACACCAGTTGCAGTTTTAATGATTCTACCCTTCACGGAGCTGATGGACGACTTGATAGAGGCAAGCACACTCATCAGTGTTTCCATGGTCAGACTTGCCTGTAGGGCAATAGGGCAGTGCCCAATGAACTGGTTGGACAGATCAGTTTGTGGGCGTTTTTTTTTATTTGTGTGGGCCTGTTTTATGGCCAGTGGTCCTGTTTTCACTTATGATTTCCCTGATTTTACCAGAAACATTGCCTGCAGCAAGCACAAATGCATGCAGTTGGCCATATCTTGCAAAGTACCCATACAGCATATCTTTACAAGGTCAAAACTGGTCTGATTTTCAAATGTGGGGTCCCTTTTTAGCTATTTGATTTACTAATGGGGGCCCCTTTTATTTTAGTGCCTGGGCTGATTTTTTTTCCTGTCTGCCACTGAGTGTTTCTAATATCCGCTCCCCCATTTGAAATTGGTGAAGACAATAATTGGCCTAGTTTCACTTTGCCTGGCATTACTGAATAGCAGTTGCCTTGGATGTTTATGTTCAGGCAAAGATATTGACAAGGGAATTATTTGGTTGTGGTAAACAAATAGTAAAGTACAGGTTGTCAGCCCACAAGAGGATACACTTTTCCTACGGACAGAGTGCCAAGCCTGTAGGAGGGCACAGCGTTTCGGACCCGAGACAACCATGGCCCAGACCCCTTCCAGCGACGTGCCGGCCTTTGACACAACTTCCTGTCACCTCGCATCGCGAGATGCAGTGAGGGACAGCTGGAGGTGCAGAATTGCGCCCTATACGCATCACTTCCGTCCATCACCGTAATGGGCAGAGGTATATATGATACCTTGCCTCTGGCCTATGCCTTTTAGAGCAGAGCATCACGGCGGTGGGCACACGGGACAGCGGGACACAGGACGACTCTTGGAGTCCAGCTGTGTATCGTTGGGCACGTCAGCAGCTTCTCGGAGCCCGAGGAGCAGGTTTTGGCCTCATTACCTCATCCCCTTGCCTTATTATTACATGGGCCAGGAACGCAGACCAGCTGAACAAGAGGTAAGCAGTGGGGAGAGGGGGGCTCATTGTCCTTTGTTAGTCAATGGCGATTTGCTGGGCATCCTCCTGCCTGTTGTTGTTTCTTTCTATGCCTTTCTGGGTTGTGTGCGCCCCCTTCATTCTTGACTTTCTGTGCGGGTGCTAACCCTGCCAATCTGTTTTTTGCATTGATGCCCTATCTAATTTAATTTTCACCGCCATTACAAATTTTTGATTGTGCTTGCCTGCTCCCTTTGCTATTGTTCTCATGTGGCGTTTGCCTTAGAGCAGCTGTATACTTAATAGCTAGTTGTCTGTCCTCGCCTCCCCTTTTTTAACCTACGGACCCAGTGTATAATTTGACTCCAGTTTTTCCTAATTGTCATTTGCTTTAATGGCTGCTAAGGGAGGCCGGGTTGGGAAAAGAAAGGGGAAGGACCCCAAGTTAGCCAAGTTGCTGAAACTGGTCCTAGCAAAGTTAGGTGATGATGGGGGTTCTCATGTTTCTGGGCCAGAGTCTGAGTGGGATGAAGAAAGGTCAGTGGCTGACTGCCTACGATGGTCCCATCTTCCCCAATGGTCTGCTATACCACCAGTGAAGCGTAGGGCTAAGAAATAAGCACAGACCCCCTCTAATGCATTGGTTGAGGAGGGACCAGCCCCAACAGTAGTGGTACCTGATTTTCCTGCGGCACCCACCCCTATTGCCAAACATAGCCCCCAAATTCAGCGGCCTGTTGCTCACCACCACCTGTGGCTGAAAGTGAAGCTTTCCGATTGTCAAAAAGGAAACTACTGACAACTCATGAGGGGCCCCTGCACCTGAAAAAGAAAACCACAGTGTAGCATCTAAAGCGACCGCTCTCCCTGGGGAATCACTTGCTTGGACTAAAATTGGAGAACTAATTAGATGGCCAAATCCGGTTTTGAAGAGTGAATCCACACTAATCAGATCGCACCATGGCACAGCCCTGAAGAGAGTCCCATGAATCAATCTGGGGCTTGAAACGCGTCGGCACTTCTTCTTTTGCCGTTGAGGAATGAATCGTTATTGAACTAAGACAGTGTTGAAGGATATGTAACGTTGATTCAACCCCAACTCCTCTCAAGTGTATTCCCAATGGATAGTACTTGCGGTTGTATGTAGCAGATGGAAATAACCCTTGAACTCAGCCCGAGTCTCAGGATAGTACTTGCGGTTGTTTGTAGCAGATGGAAATAACCCTTGAACTCAGCCGAGTCTCAGGATTAAGGTGTGGCTTTCCTGATGAAGGAGCATAGAGCTCCGAAACGCGCGTTGAAGATCCATCACATAGCCACAATAATGCCATCCTTTCATAATTAAGATTATAGTATCATGTCTAGATAATTGAATCATAGGCCACTAATCTGATTGATGGTCATGTTTCATATGTTTTGTCATTTATATTTTACCATCATTAGGATGGCTGATGTTTATTGTTCATTGTTTTCACTTTTGACAAAAGAGATATGTTTTTTTTAAAAATGAGAATAAAATCAATGATGTTTTAGCGAACTTTTGCTCTTACACTGAGTTTTTTCATATGATGTTCTGGTTCATTATGAGTCTCTAAATGTTGTTGTGACCACTTGACTGCCTAGGGATTTACCCTTAAATGTATTATTGCCCTGCCCTAGGAATCTAAATTAGTTAGCAGGGGGTCCTAGTTATACGCATTAAGCTCACCACAGCACCCACATTCAGCAGTCTATTGCACCCGCTGGCAAAGTGGAGGGCCAACGCAGCACTCAAATTCAGCAGCCTATTGTCCCTTTATTCTTACAGGCAACAGCTGCTCCCCACCTGCCAAGTTCGACTGAGTTCCAAGGGGTCTATTCTGCCTTGGCAGATATTAGGCAGACTCTCCTGACCCTTTCTTCTGGCCAAAAGGAGCCACCCAGCGAGCAGCCCCAGAACTCCATGGCGACTTCCTCTTTACTTGCCCAACCACAGTCTACTACTCCGCTCCTGACCATGCCACTCCCTCAGATGCAGCAATTCCCCTTACGCAAGGACAGCTAACGGAACAGTAGAACGGTACGTGCAGGGTTTGGGCTCAATTGCCCAATTACATTCAAAGCTAGCCACCCCCATGGATAACGGAGCTACGGCCTCTCTGCCATCTGCCCCTTGGGTCCCATCCAGTGATATTATGTCCACTGTCGTAGATTTTAAGAATTAGGTAGAGGGAATCAGCAGATCACGCACTGGGAAGAATGTGGGTTCTCATTATGGGAAGACCGTCGAACCTCAGGCAACTGTGGTTAAGTCCCCTCAAGCGTGGATTCAGGTAAAAAGGCTGACCAGGGTGGGGATAAAGGGGGTTCTGCATCTACCATGTCAATTGGGGTTCAAGACACTTTGCTATCCCAACCTGGTAAGTTAGTTTCACACGTGCCTGGTGACGTGAAAGAGAAAATCTGGAAAGGTGATTTTGTAGATATATTTTCCTTGATAAGAGCAAAAAGAAGGTATTGTGATCACAAGGATAAAGAGGGTAAAGATATTACAGCTAAGGACAACCCAGAGTGGAAGAGTCAATCACAAATTGGTTATTGGTTTCAGTGTATACATGTCTGTCATGCTTGAGAAGAAGCCAAAGGTCACAACCTCAATGATATTTTATTTAAACAAGATACTGAAAGCACAGCATGAGTGTGGGGGCACGGTATGGTTGGATTATGACCATGATTTTAGGCGGGCTAAGGTGGAAGATCCAGATATAGGCTGGGACCAGACAGAGGTCAACGTGTGGCTGGAGAGCATTAGCAACAAGACCTCGCATAAACCTCTTTTTCACCAGCAGCTCGCTGGAGATAGGAAGGGCTGGTGCTGGGCCTTCAATCAAATGTTATGCACGCGCCCTGCCGTATCGTGTAAATATAACCACATTTGTTCAATTTGCGGCCACTAGTCCCACCCAGAATTTAAATGTAACAAAAAGTCAAATGAAAAGAGAAAGGATGGAGTTAACCCCTCCAGCTAGTTTTGGGTAGCCCACACGGTCCAGATTACAAAGCTGCTTCCATAGCTGGACTTGTATTCCAGCAAAGAGACTGCAAAGTTGTTGTATTTGGGTTTTTCTGCTGGCTTTAGGATTGCTGCACTCAGAGTAGCTCCCATACCTCAGTGTAACAATTTGGTTTCTGTCTGCCTACATAAAGCTGTGGTAGCTAAGAAAATAATGAAAGAGAGCCAGGCCTTTTTTCTCCCCTCCTTTTGAGGACTTTGGGGCATATTATCAAGCCCATTTTCGCCGCTTTTGCGGCCGTTTTCGGCCGAAAAGCGGCGATAATTCCATCACAGTATTAACAAGGACACGCTAGCGCGTGTTTCCTTGTTTTAGCACCCGTTCCAGTTACGCCGTGCCACGCATCGCTGATGAGATGCAAAGAGGGCGTTCCCGGGAAACACAACAGGGAAAAACTCGCAAACCGCACATCGCGGTATTAACAAGCCCATGCCCTGACACCCATAGCGATATTGAAACCCGCACTAACCCCGGTTATCGCTTTAAGCTAACGCCTGATAAATTTCAGACTTAGCTATATGTGTAAAGGGGGGTGGATTGACAGGCTACGACCACCATGGGCTATCAACTAGGAATTCCCTATCGCTGCAGGAATATCGCTGGTTTTCCAGCAATATTCCCGCATTTCGCTGACTATCGCTGGATTTTTATCACCTGGGTGATGAGCGTTGTTAATAACGCGCTAACCGGGCGATAAAAACCGGCGATAATTAAAATCGCGCTGAGCGTGCATAGCGATATTTATCGCATTTTCTTGTTAATATGCCCCTTTGTTTTTCACCTTTAGCTGTGGTACAGAAGAAGGAACCAGGGCAATTTAGGCTGATTCATAACCTCTTGGCTCCCAAGGGCTCTTCGGTTAATGAGGCTATTGACCCACAGTTATGCTTGCTCAGGTATTCATCAGTGAATCAGGCATTGGCTATGATGCGTGAGCTTAATCAAGGGGCCCTGCTGGCTCATGCAGAAACACCACCATACGCGACTTCCTGGTGAGGTAAATAAAGACTTGAAAATATGGTGCAGTTTCCTGCAACAATTTAATGGCTCTGTCATATGGCCTAAGTGTACTATATCTAATTGTGTTCAAGGCCTCTTCACTAACACAGCAGGCAGCGTAGAGTTCAGAGCCATTTTGGGCACGGAATGGTGTAGGGGCGATTGGCCTACAGCCTGGCATGACAGCAAAATTACCAAGAATGTTGCCTTTTTGAAGCAGTTCCCCATTGTTGTGGTAGTAACCATATGGGCCGAGGTTTTCAAAGATAGAAGTGTGGTCTTTAGGTCGGATAGCATGGCAGTAGTGGAAGCCATTAACAGGCAGGGGGCTTCTTGCAAGTTTGCTTTAAGATTGCTAAAACATTTGGTATTGTTGTGCTCAAAGTCTAACATTGTGTTTCAAGCTAAACATGTGCCTGGTATTCATAATAATGCTGTTGATGCCTTATCCCACTCCAAGCTACATGAATTTCTGGATTTTCACCCACAGGCAGCGAGAAGATGATAGAGTTCCCGTCATATCTGTGGTGGATTGGAGTCCCACCTTACTGTATTTAGTGGTGGCCTCACCAGCAAAGCGCATGTGGATGTCATATGAGAAATGTTTTGCATATAATAGGTCCCTTTTGCATGCGCCTAATGTCCCAGACGTGTTTGCTGCGGAGGCCATCTGTCTTTTTCTGGGTGCCCTCAGAGAGCAGGGCAGGCCTGTATCTTATGCGAGGACCCATCACAACTGAAGGGTGCGAAGGATATATGTGGTTCTTATTTGATTTAGAAAGCTTTATCGGGTTGGGCTAGGCTGGACGGCTGTGCAAATTATGGCAGGCATCCCCTCAATATGCACAGCCGTGGTCCGTGCAGGTAACAGCGGTGGGGCGGTGGGGCTGTGTAAGGGGGGATTTCGAGGGACGATGCTGAGGGAAAATTAATTATTTATTTAATTTTCCCTCTGCATCGTTCCTCGAAATCCTCCCTTACATGGCCCCACTGCCCCACCGCTGTTACCTGCACGGACCGCGGCTGAATATGCATGTCCTTGGCCTCCTCTTATCTAACTGGCAGAAGGTGTGTAGTTCTCCATATGAGACAGCATTGTTTGCAGCCGCCTTCACTGTGGCCTTCTTTGGGGCCATTAAGGTCAGCGAAATGGTGTAGTAGTCAAGGACCGACTTCGCCGGGGGCCTACAATGGGGAATGTTCGGGTGGGTGAGGAGAGGCTAATGATTTAGTTGAGGAAGTCTAAGAGTAATCGGAATAGAAAGGGGACAGCAGTTGAACTCAGAGAAGCCAAAGGCACCCCTCTTTGTCCGGAGTCTCTCTTAGGGTCCTACCTGGCTATTTGACCTGATGTTGAGACCTCTGCTTTGTTCGTCCATGCCAACAGGGAATGCCTATCAGTATGTTCCAGTCTTGTCATCTTCCCTAAGGCGGCAGGGGTCAGCCCGAATGGTTACTCCTCACATTGCTTTAGAATAGGTGTGGCAACAGTAGCGGCAGGAGCAGGCATGTCTCCATAGGAAGTTAAGAGAATTGGACGATGGTCTTCGGAGTCTTACAAGCGCTATATTCGCCTTGATTTGCAATGAATATGTGTTGGTACATAATTACTCCTCTTGTTTCTTTATTTATGTTGCTCTTTGCTCTTTGCTCTTTTAGTAGATGCCTTCTAAGGTCGTGTGGGTTGTTGCCCATTCTTTCATCCGGCGAGCGGCGTACAGTTTGCAACTGCTCTGTAAGCCCAAGCCTGAAGCTGTGAGGGATATTTCATTCCAGTGGTGCGAGATTGGAGGTATCCGGATAGCTCAACTGCAAGGGCTGATCAAGGATACCAGGGGTCATGAGGGACTACAGTTCCCGGACCTGATCATTGTTCACCTTGGCGGTAATGACTTAGTGAAAATGGGTCGCAATGGCCTTAGTGAGGCGATTTTAAAGGAATTTGCACACCTGGGCAAGGTTTTCCCAGAGACTGCCATTGCGTGGTCCCATATGGTTCCACACCGTAATTGGGGTAAGGATATTAGGTCCAGGACAATCAATGTTCCGTTTGACGACTGAACTCAGAGATGTCCAAACTATGCCCAGGCCTGGGCCAACTTTGGAACATTCCACATAATTTGCTGAGGGGTGAGGATATGTTTCACAAGGATGGTGTCCACCTCTCAGATGTGGGTATGGACCTGTTCATCGAGGACATTTGGTCTCTTGCCCAGTGGTTGTTTTGTGGTTGGGAGGGCGAAGGATCTCATTGCCCTGGTCGCCATTGTGGTGGGATCTTTAATACCAGATCCTATTGACAATCTTTTTCGCTAACATATAATAATTGTGTCACACAGGGAAGTACAAGAACACTGTTTTACTAGCACCGTTCCTACTAAAATCCAGAGTTAAATAGTGTGTGTATAATATAAAAATGTTGTAGCAGAAAATAAGCCTATAATTATATATAATAATAATATAATTAAAGGAGTGTCTCTTTTATTCTGTATAACTCAGGTCATAGACCTGTTTTTTAGTTTTGGCAAATTTTGGTTCCATGTTCTGGGCCTCTACAATCACCTTTTTCCTTAAGAAACAGCTCTGAAAAGCAGTAATTTGTACTAAAAGGTTCAAGAAACTGGGTCTTAAAATGAGAAGTAAAATGTTTGAGATTTTTCTGTACTGTGAGGACCCTCTTGAAACAAATGTTGATTTTTTAAATAGTGCCTCTGGCGTAACATGAAATTACATGAGTAATGAAGCAAAATATTGCCATGACCTTAAAATATGTCAGAATGCTTTCCATGCTGCAGACTTAAGTATTTCATTGATCCATCAGCGGGGACCATTATTGCTGTCTGTGCAAATGTGTAACCTTATTAATACCTTGGCAACCTCTTTGAATACAACAATCAGCAACTGAAAGGTGACCAGATACCTCTCACAAAGTGGCTTCCACTCAGCTGCAACAGGGGAGGTAAATTCGATATATTAAATCTTGATTTGCTTCAGCTAGAAACAATTTTGTTGAAATCTGCAAATTAGCACCAGATGGAGGACTGAAAACACTGCGACCAGACAGTTTAATAATTTCAGTGTCCCTTTACATGAACAAACTTACCTAGTTTGAGTGCAAGCCATGCTGACAAATTTTGCACACCTTGCAGCTGGGCTAGTTGTGTCCTTGGGAATCTAAATATTAGTGCATTGTCGCAATCCAGTTCAACGTTGATCAGCAACCGTTTTATGCTTTCCCTTCACTCCCTGCATTGACTCTTTTCAGAGCTCTAATTTTTCCAAATACATTGCTCTAGTAGCTCCTCCAGCGTGTGATTTTCTTTGCATTGAAGCACTTGTCTTAAATTTATTATGAGATAAACTATGACTACAAATATCAGAATGCAAAGAACCTGTTTTGGATAAGCTCCTCACTACTGGAATGAGTAACGTTCAGAACTCTGTCTTGTCTTTATAATAACTTGGTCTTACAAGACTGCCCCACTTTTAACCCTCCATTCCTTGAAACCGTGAACCCCACCAACAGGAAAGTTCCAGGTGACCAGTTACACATAGTTTCTACTTAAATGAGTTGTGACATACAAAGTTTTACCAGAGTTCACACTTTTGCAGGCCCTTGCCCGTGTCAAGATTTTTTTTCAGTGCATTCTGGGATTGACTACAAGTCTCAAATGTAAAGACAAAACCTGGAATGGGTAATTTACTCATGGATGGATCTGGGAAATGTGAGAGTTCTTTGTTATGAAGCTCTCAAATTGCTCAATCCCATGTCAGGCATTAGTCAGGCTCAGGGTCGGACTGGGAACCCAAAGCAGCCCTGGCAAATTTTGGCAGACCAGCCCCCATACAGTGCATAGTGAGTGCAGCAACCAAGCCTGACCCATACGAGGTGGGTTTGGTGGGGGTTCTCCCCCAAGAAAATTTGGGGAAAATGGTGCATTCTACAACACATTTTTCATTATATATTCAATAGTATTAGCTTTTAAAGCATAGTAAATGATGAGCTTGTGCACCAGGATTCAATAATCCTTGTTGGGGCTCTTCAATGATTTCCTCACTATCACCCTCCAACAGTGCCCCTCATCTCTCCATAGCCCCTTTCTCACATGTATTTCTTTTGTTTTATAGCGCCTCTCATACCAGAGTAGGTTGTCGGAGCACTTCACATCACACACATATACATAGACAATGAATCGCAAGTGGGGGACCGCAGCGAGATTGGTCATATCTCAAAGCAGACAGACATTTACACACTCAGAAGCATACTGCTGATTCTGCAAAGGATCCAATGCAAGCCATCATTCTTGTGTTAGAGAATATACCAGTCTCTGGCCATATTTATTACACCTCATAAACACAACAAACATTTAGTTTTCATATAAAGTTACAACATGCACAGTATAACATTGTGATTATCACATAGATATAACTAATACACAAACTTTCCTAGCAAATACTCCATAGCTAATACATGAAATTTCCTAGCAAATACTCCAAAGGAGAAATGGTTGACCACCCCTCAGGCCCTTGTGGCATCGACTGATTCAATTGACTTGGACTCAGGACAAAACCCAGCTGGTCCCTCCATAAGTTGTACTTTACAAGTTGGACTCATTTGCCCCCTCAAGACAGAGGGAGCTTGGGCCAGCATAACAGCTGGTCCCACAAATAACCATGCCAGAGCCACCCTCTACAGGGATTCCCCTGGCACCCACTGGGAGATGGGCCTTGGCAACCAAGCCATACCTTAGTCCCCTGGTGCAGCCACCATCCCCCAGTATCCCCAGAGCAATTAAATTGAGTACCTCAGCCGCAGAAGCCCCAACTAGGTTTTGGGAGATGAGAGATGAGGCAATTTGCAATTTTGCCTCGTGGAATATTGCAGGTCTACGTTCCAAGAAAAGCAATCCCATTTGGTGTGATTTTATAAAATCATATGATATTCTATCCCTTCAAGAAACCTGGTTGAAAGACCCAATTCACATTAATGGTTATAAAACTTTCCACACTCCAGCAGTGGAGGGTCTAAGTGGAAGGGCGAAAGGTGGCTTATGTACCTACATTGCAAACACGCTAAATGTAAAAAAGATAGAGAATTAACTTGATGAGACCTATTATCAGCTAATTATAGTGGATCTTGATAAAAGGCAACGCATGCTAATGGTTAATTTTTATAACAATATTCCCACTGGAAATTTGAGATTGACAGTAACAAAATTGACCTTGGATGTGAGGACCATACGCACCAAAAGCACAAAAGACACTATGATTATTATGGTAGGGGATTTTAACTGTCCATTATGCTCTAATGTTGATGGAAAGCAGTGTGGTTTAATTCATGAAGAGGGCACTAGTAACACCCATTTTTGTCACTCTTTATTGGGGGACTTGTTTAATGAAATGATGTTCACTTTAGACTTAGGTTTTGCGAATGAAATCTGTGATCGACCAGCTCCTATGGGCTTTACCTTCAATGGAAGGGGCTTATTCAGCACCATAGACTTTGTATTTCTGACAAATAACCATGCTTCCAAATTTCGTGGTTTCTCTGTTGGAGATATCTCACTTAGTGACCATTTTCTATTATGTTATTCCTTATCACTGTTAGTAAATAAGAAGGTGCGGCATAATAACACTGACCAGGCGTTATCCAATATTACTCTAGATAAGACAAACGGTTATACCTTGCGCTGGTCATTAGTTGATTCTTCCTTGGTCACAAAAAAGTGATTCAGAAGTGTAAAACGGCTGTAGAGACTTGTTTATGTGATTTAGCCATTCCAGCCAATATACTGACCTCCTTTCAGCAAATCTCAGCAGCAGTGAGGGAGGTATTATACGTACAAAATTCAAATAGAAGGAAAACCCAAGGTTGGTTTGATATATATTGCACTCAAGCTTATAAGAACCTAAAAAAAGTATTACACGAGACCCCTAGAAATCCTCACGCTGTGAGACAGGCAAGAGTTGATTATAGATTAGTCCTCAAGAAGAGAAAAATTGAACTACGTAATGAAGCCCGGGAAGCTTTACATAAAGCCTCGTCAATGGGAGACAGTTCGGTTTTTTGGAAAGCTGTTAAAGCTCCTTTTCTGAACCCAAGAGATGGCCCATCCATGGAAATTGCCATCAGTGAGGATCTTTGGGTCGACCATTTCACTAGGGTTTATGAATCTGGTGATAAATCTGAAGCCGTCACTGAGGAAACTTTATTGGACCTTAATATGCAACATTGTAATCTCGAGTTCTCCCTGGATGAAGTAATTCGAGCCATCACTGCAAGCCTTGGGGGTAAAGCACCTGGCCCTGACGGGGTGCCGGCTGACTTGTTTAAAGCTTACTTGGCTTTATGGGGCCCTATCGTCACCCAAGTAATTAATGCCTGTTGCTCTGCTCCCTTTTGGATACTTGGACCGAATCAGTAATTGTGCCCATTTTTAAAAAAGGTAATCGGCAGGACCCGGGCTGTTACAGGCCCATCTCACTCCTGGACTCCCTGGTCAAAGTCGTGGGTCGAATTATTTTAGAATGATTACAGACTTGGCAAGAGGAAAACAAAGTCCTTTCCGATATCCAATATGGTTTTCGGGAGGGCTTGGGAACAACTGAGCAGAGTCTAAATGTAGCCATCCTTATAGGGAAATATACATGGGCGAAAGGGGGTAGGCTGTTCTTAGCCTTTGTAGATCTCACCGCCGCATTTGATTCTGTGCAACACGAGAAGCTCTGGGAGATTTTGGAGGCAATGGGGGTGGAAGATCAATTAATTATTTTTCTCAGGCGCCTATATAATAACGCCCAGGGCCGAGTTAGATTCAGTCTGAGAGGAGAACTTACTGCCCCATTTCCCATCAAGAGGGGGGTCAGACAAGGTTGTGTCCTGGCCCCCTTTCTTTTTAATCTTTACATTAATGGCTTAGAACAAGCATTAATTAAGAATAGTTATGATTTTCCTCAGATAGCCGGATGCCCTATTTCCGCCCTCCTTTATGCGGATGACACGGTTTTAATGTCCCGAACGCAAGTAGGCTTACAAAGGGTGCTTGATAATTTCTCTAACTTTATGAAAGGTCTTGGTCTTAGGGTCAATATTTCCAAAACCTTTGTTATGAGGTGTGGGCGTGGTAGTCAAAGGTGCAAGGACATGTTTGTGGATGGACAATAGATTGAGCCCACAAAGAGATTCTCGTATCTTGGAATACTCTTTGATGAAAAAGACTTATGGACCCAAGCTATATTAGCAAAAAAATTGCTTTTGCAAGAACCACCACGGCCCTTGTACACTTCTCAAGGAAATTGGGTAGGAGACCTCCTGTGGAGCTTATTAAGATATATAAAGCTAAAAGTCTCTCCACAGCAAAGTATGGAGCAGGGTTATGGGGCCTTGCTAATTCCTACCCGCTGCAAACGGTAGAAAATACGTTCTTGAGATATATCTTGTCCGTCCCGTCTAGCACATCCTCCTATGTCTGCCATGCAGAACTGGGCCTGCCTCACATATCAGATCTCACTAAACTTGAGCCCATTCTTCTGTGGCATAGTGTGCGGACAAAAACGGAGGCCCAGTTGAACAGAGATATTCTGCTGGATAGCCTGAAGCTGGAAGGGGCCTTAAGGATACCCTGGCTAAGATATGTTTGTAATTTCATGGAGGACTTCGGACATCCTGAGTATTTTTCTGACCCTAGTAGTCTATATAAGATCAGGAGAAAGGACCTAAAAAAGGAGGCTCTCCAGCACCTGGAAGATATAAGATTGCTGTCTGAGATTTTAAAGCCCAGCGTTCAGCAGAATCAACAGATTTTAACTACTTTTAACATTGAACCGTATTTGAAAATTGTTCCTGGGGGATATGATCGTTTTTTATTAACCAGATTCAGACTGGGGATCTTTCATAAAATTGTGAGTTTACCAAAAATGAACGACTGGACCCGACAATTGCCATTGTGTACATGTGATAATCTTTCAGAGCAATCCACCATACATGTGTTGTTGTTTTGCAAATTCTAAAGTGAACTGAGAAAGGTGTGGATTCTTCCTATTTTAAAATGCTTTGGGATTAGACAATGTAGGCCAGCGTTCATTGCTTTGCAATTCTTAGATAATATACACATTAGTTGGAAAATTGCAATGTTTTTAAAGCATGTAATTAACCTCAGGAAAAGGATGATAACTCAAGTCTAAAGGTCACATGGTAGCAAAAGGTGCCATTGTAGTACTGAATTATTAATGCACTTTATGACCCCAGTTTCTTATTGCTATTTCTTTTAGTATTTTATCTACCTCTTAATGACTTTTTATAATGTACAATCAATTGAACTAGCAATGTATATATAGTACGTTTCATTTTTATTAACTATATATATGTTTTTATATGTGCTTTTATGGTTGTATGAAATAGCAATCGAATAAAGCTGTATTTGACTTGACTTGAGTACCTTGGCCAGCTATGGACAATCGCTGTAGCGGACATCCTCAGCCTTCCAGTAAGGAACGTAGTACCACTGCGCCGGCTTGAGCTAAAGGCTTAAAATCCAATTCCATCTTGAATTTGCCTGCACTTATATTCTTAATGCCCAGGTTGTCTACGTGTTTTGTAGCCACACATGACTCCTCCCCTGTCCCTACCCATCACCAACGATGAACAAAGGCACCCACTAAGTGGATTTAATACAGGGATGGGAGGGTGGGGAAAAGAAGAACTCTGGTGCTTGAAAGTGCAAGGGCCGTGTCGGCTGTCAGCAGGGGCACCCAGGCAGCGGTGTGTACTCAGGTAACCTTGCGCATTATTTAACCTGTCCTGCCTCCCCTGGCAACCGCCCAGGTGACCCGCTGGTCATGTGGCAACCAGTGGTTGATCGCTGTGGCATACTGCGAAATTCAAAACGTGGCCACCGTTGGCCACTGAACCTGACCAATCCGATCTGGTCACACCAGTCTCCGTGCCTGTAATCTAGCGCTTTGGCCCCTTGTCCATACGTGTGTAAATCAGCGTATAGAAAATGCTACATAAGACAAAAGGGACTTCAAGGTGAAGGATTCATGTCATACATACAGGTAGGCATTTTTTAAGAGTGCTTGTTCTGTAGAAGCAAAACCCAGGATTCAGAACGTAACACATTGGTTAGGGTTGGCTTTACTAATAAGAATTTATTTCTACCCAAACAAACCCTTTTTAGCAACATAAGGATAATGAAAGACTCAAAAAAACATAACTTTATAACATGTAGCATGTCATTTGCACGCAGCTCTCTTCATAGCTCACTATGCTAGATTATGGTAGTCAATTATGAACTGCACAGTAACTAAAGGGTCTCTGTGAAGCAGTAACCCACTGAGCTTTGCACATAAAATACTGCTCTGTGATCTGCATGGTACAGTCCTTTTCAGCAGGCATATGAACCTTCTGCGCTACCTTAGATGCATCAAAACTGCCACTAGACAAAACTCCGATCTCTCTCCAGCAGGTACATTAATCACCAGAGTTATTTTTACAATGTTAGTGCTGCCTGAAAACCACTGGATATACAAGGAACTGTGCAGCGGGTGCTGTCAAAACTGCTGCACTGCTACAAAACGGCCCCCAGAACAAAACCAGCTCACCTCCCTTCCAGCCTCCCTGGGAAATGCCCATTGCCCGGGACGGCCAGTCCGGCCTTGGTCAGGTTCATCGGTGCCCTATTTTTTATTCCTGAATCTATCACTTGTAGTTCTGTAATAAAGATGGCGCAGTGCTTTAAATGGGAAAAAATAAGTGCAGGTACTCATTAAAATGAGCTAGAGGTGTGGCAAGTGGGCGGGACTAGGGGCGGGGCTAAGGGCAAGACATAATGATACATAATGACTTCTACACCAGTTGCAGCACATATTAAAACACGAGAAATGTGTTTATGCAAACAAAACAGGTTAACTCATTACACAACCTGAAAGCCAATTATTAAAGTTAACAAGAAATACAAATTTTTAACTTTACACAAATGTGTGTTAAAATGCCATTTCTAAGCCCCGATTTCAGAACTGAACAAATATCTGGTATTTTTAATCTGAAAAAAGTGTCAGTCCTAACTTCACCTGTCACCTCACTTTTATACATTCCTCTCTCCTGCTTCCTTCTATGTTCATCTCGTTTTCCCCCAACCAGACCCATTGCCAGTTGTCAGGGGAGCTCATTCCTGGAGCGCTGCAGCGTTCCCTGCTATTCATTGCTCTTTGGGCAGGGCTGCCTTCACACCCATGGATCCGTCGCTGTTATGTAAATGCAGCCATTAGTGTTGGAGGAGCACACAAAAGCTCCTGTGCTGAAAAAAACAACATGAAAAGAAAACCGGCTTTGCGAAAGGTGTAGGGTTGTGCTGCACTGCCACTCGCTTTAGTAAGGCCAGTGCAATACCCTAAATGGGACTGGATTACTGACCACAGCCCCAGCCCAGGCCATTTCACGCACTTGATGGAGAGGGGGCGGGGGGCTAAAGCACTTTCACCTGAATGGTCGTTGCACGCCTAATTAACAGTGCAGGGTCTGCCTAGACCCTGTCCTGTTAATCACAGCGTGATGCAAGCCCTCTCAAACCCCTGCAGTGTGGGGAAATTCAAAGAGGCGCCTCTGGACTTTAGCAGCGTCCCTGCAAAAGTCTACTTGAGGCTCAGTACGATGGCGAGATCGGGAAGCAGAGCGGCATCTGTCCTGCGTTGGAGGAGATACCGAACCCGAGCCTGCTGTGCCATCAATCAGGGTACCGGTACTCTCCCTGACTAAAGAAAAGTGCCGGTACTGACGGCTAGAAAATTTGGAAGTGCCGGTACTCAGTACCGGTGAGTACCGGCCCATTTAAAGCACTGAAGATGGGGCAACCAAAACTACAAATGCCACAATGCAAAATATAAATCAGGACTGGATGAGTTACGCGAGTGACATAGAATCTTGAGAGCTTGCAGTGTTTGAGGCACACAGATGTTCCAGTCGAGGGTTTTCGTTACACAGTTCATGTGTGCTCGTCCAATAGAACTGAACCAAGAATGCGCTGTTTTTCAACAAAAAAGGCTTCCTATGACATGGGATTTTGATCTCCAGTCTATATAAAACCAGTGATAAAAAATTCCAGGGGGAAATTGAATGCGTAGGTGAAAATTACAACGGAATCCATTAAAGACCATTAAAAGCCAATTGTCAGTTCAAATTTGTAACTGGGACGTTCGTCACTACAGAGTAGTCGAAGTGCCAGTGTTACGTTGTATTGTCTTTTGGTTAGTGCTCTGGCAAGAGGCTTCCTGACGCTAGCAGAGCTGCTTTTAGGCTTAAAGAGCTACATGTGCCTGGAAAATAACAAAAAACATACATGCCAACAACATATATACCAACAACAGCACCCAGTGGAAACTATTTGTAAATGGGCAATGGGAATTTCCACTAGGGCTCTTGCTCCAAAAGATAACAAGATAAGTCAAATGTATACATGGAAAACCAAGCAACAAGCGTCGTGAATAAAGCGCACAGGTCAAAACATGTGCCTCTAAAACCAATATACAAGCACTCTCAAATAAACACCGCATGCAAAGAATAAAGGTAGTGCTTGCTTAATGCAGGGGGCTTTCATGTTTAAATTGCACTAATTACTGCCTCATTGTGTCAGTAATTTGAAATAAAACGCAAAGCTTTCCTTAAGTTGGGAGGCTGTCTCGGTTCACAGGCACGGAGGGGCTTGTGCTGCGGGGTTTTCAGGTGTTGGCCCCCTAGGTGGAATCTGAAGCGCTTTCGCCCTCAGGATAAGTGTTACTGTGGATTGGGTTTTAGGGAGGTGGTGTGGCTTAGCTGATGGAAGGGGCTGCCTTTCTCCGTGGGAAGATAATTACCCCAGTCGGTCCTCTCTAAATTGGGATCGTTTGTTCGCCCTGTTTTTCTCCTCCTGATTCATGTAAGGGGCAGGCGTGCGGATTGCACCTTGCTGCGCCAATTATCTGATAAGCTTCAAGTGTAAACAAAGATGACCTAATTGAAACTATTCACCCATTGTACCTGCCTCTTGTGAACACTTAATGCAAGCTCCACCCACCTGCGACTAGGGAAGCAATGTACCTACGGCCATGTGCTGGTCATCCCACCCAGGCGCTGGTGCCCAGCCTGCCTCATTTAAAACCCTCGGGGCGATGTGTGGCAGATGCACCTACAATCACACTTCAGTGAGAGCTCAAACGCACTGCTTGTGATTCATAACGAAGACGAGTCCACTGACATCTCAGTTTCATCTAGTCCTGTTTTATTCTTTTCATTCTGGCATCCTGACCCTTCATTAATACAATTTAGAGAGTGTGAATGTGTGGGTTAAGAAAATATAAATTGTAGTAGTTTCAGGAGCACATAGTGTTTGTGGGAGTTAGATAATACATCACATAACCTCTTAAATTGACCTGCACCACAACCTTCTCTAACTGCAGATGGAGCAAACCATATCCTAAAATGATTGAAGAAACGCCATCAGAATCAATCACTGTAGTAGAAAGGCCCATAGAGACCACGTTCCAGAGGCTCTTCCACTCGGGAGAGCCGATAATATGGCAGCAAACCAGGGCCCATCACCAGGGTGGGGCGTCTTGCCCCAGGCCTAGGGTCAGGGCCATGGGCGAGGATTGGCCAGATTTGGGCGCTGCACCGGTATCACGCGGGTCAACCCTGCCCATATATAAGGAGCAGCGCTACGGCGAGCTGGTCTCTTTGCTCCTGCTCACCGCTGCATGCGGGTGAATTGTGCCCGCAGCATCGCTAACGCCCCCGCCGCTACTGGAAAACAGCAACCACAGAACTGCTAGTTGCCTCTTGCCATGCTCTGCCCTCCGGGTGCTGCACTGGCTGAGCTCTGTTTTCTCTTGCTCGCCCTACACGAGAGTTTCTTCTACATCCCAATACGGCCAGGTATTGCCGAGTCCCCTAAGATCTTGTTGACCTAACTTCCCTTCCAGAAACCAGGATATTTCAGTTTCCCTCTCCCCCCGAGGCAACAGAAAGTAAATCACATCCAACACAAATTCTTGGACTAGGGGTCGGAATAACCTGGGCCATATTTATTTAAACAAAATTAATAACATTTTAAAGACATTTATAATACGCAGAAAAACCGACACATATTCAGTACTTGGTAAATGTTCATATACAACGTATTTACACATTTTATGGCTAACCTTAACACGTCTCTAATGCATAGCCATACCTAACCTAAAAACTGGAATATGTACAATTTTTATTTTTCTGCGTATCCCGGATGAGCCTACGTGCAAGGTCATGACTGGTCCCAATTACTTGTTAGGTCCTCCTTCTTACTGGATTGACCTTGCGCAAGAGGCCCGGTTGCCCATGAGATTCCTTCCCTGGGGCACCCCCTACGCCCTCGAATACTACCTCCCAGGGACTGCTGTTATGGCTAAACTTGGTGCCCATGCGCCTGTGCGGGGATTGGCCCAAGGGCCTGCCGGACCAGAATTCCCTAACCCCCGGCACCCTTCAGCCTACCAGCGGTAAACGCCCCCTGGAGTGTGATGAGAGACCAGTGTCCCCACCCCAGGCGTCCCCCTTAATAAAGGGATGCCTACTAAGAGATGAAAGAATTTGACCGACCAATCATGACCTTACCGCAGACCAAGGATACTTCAACATAAAATACGGCAAGCAGAAAATACAACAAGCATAAATGTCTCCCTGAAAATAGAAACATTAAAAAATGAAAATTTTTGATCATACATTGCAAATCCTGAAAAAAGAAAAAACATTATACCAGGCCTACAAATTGACATTCCTACACATTGCTGCCTCAGCGGATGGTGGGTGGGAAAAATCAGACAAAAAGGGGTTAAATTCTTTAGGCCTCCGCCGCGTGGACGGAGGCGTGCAGGAGGAATCCAAGGAGCGGAGCGGCGAGGAAGAGACCATGCCGCCGCTCCGCGCTCCTTTTAAAGGGGCAATTGGCAGGGAAACCAGCTGGAACAGGTCCCGGCCGGACCCGGGACCCGTTCAGCCTACGTTGCCCCGGAAGTGCTTAATTCACTTCCGGGGCATGCCACTGGGTAGCCAATCATCGCCTGCGAGGGGCGGGAGCATCCGCGTTATCGGGCGCGAAACCCCGCCCCCCGCAGGAGAGACGCCCAGGGACTGGCACAACCGCCATATTGATGGCATGCCCGAGTTCCCGGTGGCACCTCTGGATATGGCCAGGTATTGCCGAGTCCCCTAAGATCTTGTTGACCTAACCTCCCTTCCAGAAACCAGGATATTTCAGTTTCCTTCTCTCCCCGAGGCAACAGAAAGTAAATCACATCCAAAACAAATTCTTGGATTAGGGGTCGGAATAACCCCGGTCGTATTTATTTAAACAAAATTAATAACATTTTAAAGACATTTATAATACGCAGAAAAATCCACACATATTCAGTACTTGGTAAATGTTCATATACAACGTATTTACACATTTTATGGCTAACCTTAACACGTCTCTAATACATAGCCATACCTAACCTAAAAACTGGAATATGTACAATTTTTATTTTTCTGCGTATCCCGGATGAGCCTACGTGCAAGGTCATGACAGGTCCCAATTACTTGTTAGGTCCCCCTTCTTACTGGATTGGCCTTGCGCAGGAGGCCCGGTTGCCCATGAGATTCCTTCCCGTGGGCACCCCCTACGCCCTCGAATACTACCTCCCAGGGACTGCTGTTATGGCAAAACTTGGCGCCTGTGCCGGTATTGTCGGAAGCGGAACTCCCTAACTCCCGGCACCCTTCAGCCTACCGGCCATAAACGCCCCCTGGAGTGTGATGAGACCAGTGCCCCCCCAGGCCTCCCCCTTAATAAAGGGATGCCTACTAAGAGATGAAAGAACTTGACCGACCAATCATGACCTTACCGCCACAGGCCAGTATAGTTGACCGACTATCTGGCCACCCCCTTCTACCCGCTGACACAAGGTTATGCCTTGCCCCTTGCTGCTAACATCTAAGCTAGCACGTTTTCCATGAAATAATCATTACCCAGCTTAGAGAGGTGGACCCCGTCCTGGAGAAAGAAACGCTCCCCCCGGATGCACCCATGCGCAATCGTCTGCAATCTTGGCGAGCGGAATAGCCTGTCTATTCTGTTATTAATTCTCTTCACAGAGTGATTCAAAGCCCAGACTGACTCCCCCCCCCCCCGCCATTGGGACCTGGGAAGCATGTGAGACCTAACCAACACTGCCTGCGGGCATTGTTTAGCCAACCAACCCATTTCTGTGATCAGTGCTTCCACTACACCCTTCCTGCCCAGGTGCACCAGGTCATTCCCTCCCAAATGCATTATTACCACCGCGGCGCCACCTGAGCCCCAGCTAACAAAGCCCAGAAAACATTATGAAATTGGGACAATCGCAGGCCCCCTTGCCCATGCAGTGCCACTTTGAAACCCGCCTGACGGGCCCTGTCCGCGAAATTCCCTGTGAAGAAATGTTGTTTCAACCTGCTGACATATGAATGGCCTATGATCCAAACTTCTTTCTTGCCCGACCCCCAGGCGGATACCTGGGATGGGTGATGTTCTGATGACGGCAAACGACAGCTAACTCCCCTCCTGCGGCACAGGACGTGGAAACTGCGAGAGATTGAAACAAACCCAACATTAGTCCTCAATACTTAAAGCAGGTGTAAACGCACATAACGTTTGTAACAGTCAGAGGACCAATGCCCTATTCTCTGAACCTCATGTCCCTGTAGACCCCGAGTCGTGGCTTCAGTGGCTGCTCCAATCCTGAAAGAATGGGTACCAAATTTAGCTGCATCTAAACCTGCTGCCTTCAAGGCCAATGTCAATACTCTGCCAAATTGAAATTTCGTGAGGGGGGTCCCATCCTGGTGTATAAGTAAAGGCCCCCCTGCGCTTCGGGGCCTGTCGGCCAGATAAACCTCTAGGTTGCCCACTGGACAGCATGCGCTCCCCGTGGCCCTGTGCAGCATAACATATTCAACTTTTCCGTTCTGATCCATCTTGGACCTGGGGATTGATAAGGAGACAGATCTCCCCAGCATGTGAACGTGGGCAAATTGCATCCCCCCCAGCCAATCTTGCTTGTTACGCGCCACCAATTCCCTTACCCTGAAAGCGCCATAGAAAGCAAGGGAAAAGGCAGACCTGAACAGTTGGACCTCCCCCATGGAGCTACATACCTTCCCTACTGCCTCCAAGAGGGCTGACAGCACCTCTATGCTAATTGGGTGCCTGACATCTGGTTGGGAACCTTGCAGGCGCTGCCACCCCCTCAGTGACCTCTGCACTAGAAAAGAGCCCGTGAGATCCCTCTGCCCCCTTATTTTTTTTAAAAAGGCTATCGCCGCCATGTGGCGTCTTGTGCATGCTACGGAATGCCCTCCGTCCCTTAACTCCTTCAAGAATGATATGACTGACGGTGATTCGTGCCATGTCCCCTCCCAGCCCACCCCCAGAAAATTGCAGTAGATGGAAAAGGCCCCTTCATAGGCCCGCCTAGTCCTAGGTGCTAGGCTAGCTGCCACTAGGTCCGATAAGCTGGGGCACCAAGTTGCCACAGATGCTCTGGAAAAGGCGTGGGACAGTCCGCTGCTTCTGGGTGATGGGACCTGAAAATCTGCATCTTGAAACGAGACAATGCGTCAGCAGCGTGATTTAGTACCCCCGGGACATGCTTGGCCTTAAATATCACATTTAATCTCATGCACTGCAACACTATTTCTTTCAACAAGCGGAGCATCATCTTACACTTAGCAGATTGCTGGTTAATGCATTCAAACACTGCCATGTTATCGGACCTGAAAACAAATCATTGATCATGCAAGTGTAGCGGCCAAACAGTGAGGGCCACCAAAATGTGGAATAGCTCCAGATATGAAATGTTACTCGTTACACCATTGTCAACCCACCAAGTGGGCCAAAGTTGCGCTGCCCATTGTGGACCCAGAATGGCATCGAAACCCTCACTCCCAGCAGCGTCTGTCATGAGGCCGAGGTCCGGGCTGGACCTAGCAGGGCTGGGCCACACTACCGTGCCATTGAAATCACGCAGGAATGCAATTCAAATCTGCATATCCTGCCTAACCTCGCTGGACAACCGAGTGTAGTGATGCTTCTCTTTCAAACCAGACATTGCTTGTGCAATGGAACATGAAAATGGGCGGGCCATTGGCATGATACGCAAAGCAAAATTAAGCATTCCTACTGCCTTCTGTAATTGATGTAGAGTGACCTTTTCCTTGCTCAGGCAATCTTCAAGGGCCAGGGTGAAACCCCTAACTTTGTCCTGTGGTAGACGCGAAACACCCTCCACCGAATCCAGTTCGATGCCCAGAAATTCAATTTGCGTGGCCGGCCCTACTGTCTTGCCTGGCGCCAGGGGGACCCCAAATTCGTGCATGAGTGCGCAAAATGCTTCTAAAGCCCTGCCGCACTCCTGTGACCCTGGCGCCCCTAACAACAGAAAATCATCCAAATAGTACAGCACCCACCTGCCTGAAAACCCACTCCAGGAAGGAGCTGAATTTCTCAAAATATGAGCAAGAGACTGAGCACCCCATAGGCATGCACTTGTCCATGTAGAACTCCCCCTCTAGTTGGAATCCAAACAAGTGAAAGTCTTGGGGATGAACCGGTAACAAACGGAAGGCAGATTCAATGTCTGATTTTGCCAATAACGTGCCTGGGCCAAGCGACTGCAACATTGCAATCGCCTGATCCAATGACGCGTACCTCACGGTGCACAGGGCCCCATCAATAGCATCATTCAATGATTGACCCCTGGGAGCGGGCAAGTTATGTATCAAACAGAACTCACCCGGGTCCTTTTTGGGTACCATCCCCAGCGGTGAGCAAACAAAATCATTAACCGGGATAGTATCAAAAGGACCAGCTATCCTGCCCAAACTCAATTCTTTCCCTACCTTAGCTATTGCCACAGCCTTGTTATCCCTCACTGACTGCTGATTGCGGCAGTAAGAGAACCCAGAATAGCCAGGGGCAGGAATCCTGAAACCATCCCTGAAACATTCCAGCAAAGTCTGGGCTGTGTTAGGGCTGCAGTATTTGTTTAACCAGGGTATCAAAGCCATTGTTTTTATTGGTGAGTGTGCCTTACTAAGTGACAAACCCTCATTCCTGTTTTTTACCTCCCTTGTCTTTTGTTTTCTTAAAACACTTTGATTCTGGGTGGGAGGACAAGCCACAGAAAGAACAGGCATGCTTGAATTTGCATGACCCGTTGGGCCAAGTGCAGGTCTGTCTGTTGAAAGCACCCTTCTTGCCACCCCCTCCCCCACTCTGTGGTGTACCTGACCGAAAGGACTGCCCTTTTGGTGTGTCCTGGCTCGAGCTTTTCATGTGCCTTAACCACAGAATGACAACCATTTGATCCCAGGTTAAGCCAGGATCAGTGGCCTTCGCCGTCCTAAATTCCTTGTCATATTCCTTCCAAAACACTCCCCGTATTCATCATGTGCACATGTAATCCTATTCTGATAGCACACCAACTCAGCGCCCAGCCCAGGGAACTTCTCTATCATTATCGCATGATAGTTGGAGAAAGCCCTTATCCGGTTAATCAAGGTTTCGTCAATCTTTTTCCTGGTGGGCCAATTGCCCCAATCTCTTGGATGAGCCCATTCCCTCATCTTTTTTGCCTCCTCTTTCTCATCTTTATCAATCAGCAAAGAAAACATATTAACATATTCCACCTTCCAGATTTGTTCCTTTACCTCCTTTGAAATGTGCCTCCCAGATGCTCCCGTGATTGTGCGCATCTACCCCAAACCCAAACTTGGCAACACTTGAACTGTACCTGAAGTCGTGCTGGCTTGCGTCTTGGTGGGCTCTATTCCTGTAGATGTGCCAGCTTTGGGAGGCTCAGGGCAATTCTTGTCGCTCCCTACGCTGTTTTGCCCCAATCCGCTGTTAACCCCCACAACTGGCACTGGTATGCCCGGCTAGACAGATAGTGGCACCCCCTGCTTGGCCCCCTCCACTTGAGCTACTAATGTCCTGGCCCTTTCCAATGCATCCCCTTCGGCCAGCAGGACACCACCGCCCGCAGAAGGAATGACTGTCCCCTCCTTCGCTAGCCATGGAAGCACTGCCGCCAAATTGGCCACCAAATCTGGCTGATTAGGTACACAACCTCCCAAAGATAGGGGGGAGGGGGGATGTACTAATGGCTGAGCCGGTGCACCCCCTAAACCGTGACCCCATGGTGCACCTGGCTGACCGGGCCCCCCTGCACCACCTGGCGGGTTCAGTCCTGATGGACCTGTCCCTTCTCCCTCTTCTGATCTGGATCCCCCTGCCGGGACTGAGGGCCCTGGGATCCCTGGGGTTGGCAACCCTGGTGGCACTGCCGTCCCACCCCCACGCTTGGCTCTGGACCTCCGCGGTACCGGAGGGAATGCTGCCCTGGGAGCCACCCCCGAACGTCTAGGCCTAACTTCATCCTCCTCCTGCCCATCCACCTTTCTACGCAATTCCGACATGGACTGCCCTAGCTCAGTCATCGTGCGAGTCATTGCCTCCATCCACTCCTCCATCCTGGATGGGACCTGACCCCTCTTTGCCTTGGGCGCCATCCCTTAATTCCTCCAACAGTATTTAACTGTTATTGTAATAGACACCCAGTATCTCTGCTCGCCCCAATTCAATGTAGATGCCTGCGCTCACAAAAAACGTTCTATGCCCCCTGCCACAGGAATGGCACACAATTATCACTTTTACAGAGCTGAAAACCTAGCCCACATCACCCCTGGGGCCCTCAACCACAAATCAGGCCCGGGCGCAGGCCCACAAAACCCCCTTACCTCCCTTTCGTAATGACCAAAGGACACCCACGAGCACCGGCACAGCCAGAGCTACTCCCACACGTTCAACAGAGTGGGGCAGGTGAGGATTTCCTCCAACCCGCGTGGCTCCTGGCTGCGCCGATGTGCTGGTCACCCCGATGAGGGAGAGGAGAGAAGCTGCCGGTTGCTGCTGCGAGCCTGCCGAAAAACGCCCGAAATTCCCGAAATTCCTGTAAGCCTTGCGAGCCCTGTGAGAAAAACAGACAAAAAGGAGTTCAATTCTTTAGGCCTCCGCCGCGTGGACGGAGGCGTGCAGGAGGAATCCAAGGAGCGGAGCGGCAAGGAAGAGACCGTGCAGCCGCTCCGCGCTCCTTTTAAAGGGAAAATTGGAAGGGAAACCAGCTAGAACAGGTCCCGGCCGGACCCAGGACCCGTTCAGCCTACGTTGCCCTGGAAGTGCTTAATTCACTTCCGGGGCATGCCACTGGGTAGCCAATCATCACCTGCGAGGGGCGGGGGCGTCCGCGTCATCGGGCGTGAAACCTCGCAACCCCGCTCCCCGCAGGAGAGACGGCCCGGGGACCGGCACAACCGCCATATTGGTGGCGTGCCCGAGTTCCCAGTAGCTCCTCTGGACTCTCAGTGGTGACTCTGAAGGGCCTTAAGGGGCATTGGAGGGCCTTTTTTGGGGGCAAAATATTGATTTGTGCCCCTGTTTGTGAGGTGATTTTGGGGCATTTGAGGCTGCTTTGTAAGTGTTGCTTAATTTGTGCCCCTGTTTTGTTGGGCGAATTTTGGGTACAACAAACTGAGGTGCAAAGACGTTGCTTGGTAGAAAAGCACCGTACTGATCACATAAAAGTCTGCGTCCAAGTGTAGTGCTTGGAAATTGAGCGTGGTAGTACTGCATTGTGCAGACCCTTGGCAGTGGCTCATAAGGCTGAGTGTGTGGGACACTTTGGTTGGCTTTGCAATTGAGTAGGCGACTATAGTTTTTTAATTTTCCTGGGAAAGTGGATTTTGCCTGCCAAGTTTTCTAACGCAGTGTCTTGTTGCGGTGTTGTTGGTTGTGGTGAGGCGCTAAGGTTGCTAGGGTTCAAAAGGGTTTTTCATGTGGCTCTGTAAGGATGCCAGGCAGAGCTAGGAGGGGCGCCAAGTTTGCACGGCCTGGTGTTGATATGGAGGCAATAATGCACCGGATGGAGCACCGGATGGATGAGATGGATGCGATTCTTGCACTCTTGAGTCCACAGGGCCCACAAGGGAGGCATCTGGTAGAGCCAGTAGCTCCGGTAGAAAGGCTGAGAAGACCGGGGGTGGCGCCAAGGGTGGCATTCCCCCAAGTAAGAAGCGTGGTAGGGGTCAAGGTCCAAGTAGCGAATGGGGGCAAGGACTGGGTTCACCCCTGAGGTTGTGCCAGTGTTGAAGGTCAAGGAAGTTCTCCTGCAGTCATAGTCCTGGCATCGAACAACAGCATTGCTCAGAACTATAATAGTTGCATGGCATTTGGGCTCACCCCAGCAGGCAGCACAGGGCAGGCGGAGTTGGTAGCAGATTTGGCCAGTGTTTTGCTATGGCTTTCGAAGGTAGGGATGTTGTCTGCACCTTTATTGGGTGGTGACTTGGCAGGTGTAGCGGAGAGTGACAATGTTGAAAGGGCCAGGAGACTTGTGGCCCATCTGGATTGTGTAGGGGGACAAGGTGTGCAGGGGCAGGCGGGAGTAATAGGGGCGCCTGTAGGGGTAGCTGATGGTGCTAGTCTAACTAGTCTGTCAGCTCAGGGGTCAGTAGCAGTGGTGGCTGGTACTTCACAAGCGAGCAGTGTGGCGCAAGCAATGCCGGCGGTGGCCGGGGTTCTGCCCCTCCCCACGGAGTGTACTCCAGCAGGTATGTTGGCACCATTGCCAAGCGTTTGTTTGGGAAATGTAAGTTCTGAGCATGACCAGTTAGGCAGGCATTTGCCTACAGAGGTGAAGAAAAAGACCTGGAAAGGCAAATATGTAGACATGTGTGAGTTAATTGCAGATGTGCCTGAGTGAGAGGAGAGCAAATGGTGCAAGGAATGTTCACATTCTAGGGAATGTGGGGTTTGGCCTTATAAGAAAAGGGTGGCAGAGACAATGATAAATTGGGTCAAAGGTTTCTCAATTTTCCAGGCAATCATGGCAGAGCGATTCCTGACCCTCGGGGCATAATTGGTGTGCTACCAGAGTAAGATAGTTTGTGCACATGATGAATTTGTTGGACTATGACCAAGAATTTAGGTGTACTAAGGCCATTAGACCCGTGTCAGGGTGGGATCAGATCAATGTGATCACATGGCTGCCCTTCATGAAAACAAGAAAGATTGAGGCCGCCCCAAGGCAGCCCTTTTGGGCGGGCTCGGGGAAACCGGAAATTTTGAGATTGGGGCAAAGAAGAGGTCATGCTGGGACTTCAGTAAAAGATCTTGCTCCAGAGCCCCAGGGACATGTAAATTCAAGCACTGTTGTTCTTTCTGCGGCCTACCCTCACACCCCGAGTCCAAGTGCTTTAAAAAGACAAAGGATAGAGGCCCCAAAAAACAGGAATGAGCAAGCAATATTGGTCAAGGCCCCCTCCCCAGTTAACCGGCAGGCAATGGTGTCATGGCTGAATGTTTACAACAACACAACCGCAGCTCAGTCTTTGTATGAGGGTTTTAAGAATGGTTTCAGGTTCGCGGTTGAGGGCTGTGTGGGCGTGACATACTGCAAGAATCAGCAGTCACTAAGGGCTAATCCTAGCATTGCCAGAAATAAGATTTTGAAGGAGCAGACCCGGCAGGTCCATTTAATTCCATCCCTTTGGAGAATTACGTGTGTTCCCTCTTGGGGGTAGTCCCGAAGAAAGACCCAAGGGAGTACCATTTTATCCACATCTTGTTTGCGCCTAAAGGTCAATCTGTCAATGAGGCTATCAATGGGACACTGTGCTCAGTCAAGCTTGCCTCACTAGATCAGGCAATTGTAATGCTCCAGGAGACGGGACCTGGGACACTGTTGGAAAAGGCGGATATAAAATCTGCCTTTAGGCTGCTTCTGCTGCACCCTGATGACTGCCATGTATTGGGTTTCCAATTTGAGGGGGCTTTCTACTTTGATAAATGTATGCCCATGGGCTGTTGAGCGCCTTGTGCTTACTTCGAGAGGTTTAGCTCCTTCTTTGACTTGGGGGCATCAGTGGGCACTACATTAATTGGATTATTACCTGTTTCTAGGCTCACTGGGAACAGCGGAGTGTGGGATGGCTTTGGAATCTTTCCAGGAATTGATGGGAATGTTAAGGGTCCCTTTGGCACAAGCAAAGACCTGTGGGCCAGCCACCACAAATGAATTCCTGGGGATAGAATTGGATTCCGAAGCAGGCATGTCTAGGCTTCCACAGGAGAAGGTCAGGACATTTGCAAAGAAATTGGAGTAATATCTGGGAGCCAAGAAGGTGACACTACATCAGTTGCAGGTGGTAGTATGGCACTTGAATGTTTCGCTTCGCATCATACCCATTCAATGCCCATTTTCAAGGTTAATAGCGCAGGCCATGTCTGGTCTGAAGTTGAGGCACCACCATACTAGGTTGTCAAGTGAGGTACGCCAGGATATGAGAATATGGGAAGCATGTTTTGGGGATTTTAAATGAGACAGTAGTATGACCAAGTCCCACCAAGACAATAAGGAGTTAGGCCTGTATACAGATCCTTCAGGCAATGCAGGCTTTTGCACCATTTTGGGTGTATCTTGGTGTGCACAGCGATGGCCAGGAGACTGGGTGGAATCTGTTTTGGTGGCAAATACTGGCTTCCTGGAGCTCTTCCCCATTTTAGTGGCCCTCACAATATGGCAAGAGCAGTTCCACAATCTATCAGTGGTATTCTGCTCAGCCAACATTACTGTGGTATAATGAATTAATCAGCAAGCGGCCAAGTGTAAAATGATTTTGAGATTATTGAAAGAAATCATACTCCTATGCTTGAGGCTGAATGTCAATTTCAAATCAAAACATGTGCCCGGCGAATTGAACAATGCAGCAGATGCTTTGTTTCGTTTTAAGTTGCAGGCTTTCAGGTATCATCACCCAGAAGCAGCAGGGTTCCCTTCACCATTCCCAGATCAACTCTGGCGGCTTGGTGCCCCAGTCTACCAGACCTCGTGGCTGCCAGTTAAGTACCCAGGATGAGGCGTGCCTCTGAGGGGGCATACTGTACATATCGCAGGTTTCAGGAAGGCAAGGGGTTGGAGAATGGTTTGCGACCGAGTCGGTAATTGTATTCCTGGAGGCCCTGTGTGGGGAGGGGCGACCTGTGTCCTACGCCAAGCGACATACGGGGCTATTTCCTTTTTTGCAAAGATGTTAGGGTACACCAATGGGACAAAAGCTTTCCTGGTTCAAAGGGCACTGATGGACTGACAGCGATTGGAGGGATGTAGGCAGGACTCCAGGCGCCCCAAAGACACATTGAAATGAGCAACTATCATGGCCAGCCTTGACAAGGTGTGCAGGTCTACAGACGAGGTACGCCTTTTCAGGGCAGCTTTCTCCCTAGTGATGGGGCCTTAAGGGTCAGGGAGCTGGTGGTGAAGAACACAAAAGATAAGAGTGGGGGTCTGGAGCTGGCGGATATACAATGGCCAAATGGCTCTTTTGTGGTCACCATTACCCTTTCAAAGACTGACCAAATGGGTAGGGAGGATTATATACTCCTTCATAGGGCCCAAGGGAATGAGTGCTGTCCCTGGGGAACCTGGAAGCCTTTATTGCTCACCGGGTACAAGGGATGATTGGCCCCCTTCTGGTGCATGAGGATGGGATGCCACTCACAAGGTTTCAATTTGCCAGGGTACTCAGTAGGGCCTTTGTACTAGCAGTGTTGCATCCTTCGGACTATAGTTCGCATTCATTTCGGATTGGCGCAGCCACTGCAGCGGCAAACATGGGGCTGGCAGGGCAAGCAGTTCAAAGGCTAGGCAGGATGGAGTTGGACTTCTACAAGCGCTATGTGAGATTAAACATGTTGTGAATGTTTTGTCATTGAAATGTTTTCCCTTCCTTCCTGTATTCTCCTGTCAACACAGGTGGAAGACATGATAAGGTGATTCGGACACTGGATACCTCATTGCCTCCTGTCAACGCAGTAGCAAGAAATGTTACAGACGTGCTGGTGTTGGGCCACTCTTACTTGAGGCATGCAAAGGTCTTTTATTTGCCAGGTGACTACGTGACGTGAGCAAGGAAAGCTGGATATCAGCTGCCTTCCCATGGGCAAAGGGGGGCTACGCTTGGCCCAGTGGAGAACGGTGATGGACAAAATGTTGCCTTAGAGGCTTATGCTTCCAGGGATCATAATCATGAATTTAGGAGGCAATGATTTGACCAAGCTACGGCGGAAAGACTTATTTGAACTGATTGTCATTGAAAGGTGTTGGCTCTCAAAGAAATTTCCCGAGGCCATAATTGCGTGGTCCAACATTGTCCCGAGGATGGATTGGTGAGGTGGTAAGTCGGTTAGAGCCCTCAACAAATCAGTAAAACATTTGAACAGGAAGGTTGGTAAGTTTATCACCCATACCTCACTGGTGCATCAAGGGTGAGCAGTTTTTCTCATAGGATGGGGTGCACCTATCGAAGGAAGGTAAAGAGATGTTACTTGAGAATTTGCTGGCCTGGCTAGGCAAATGAGCCCGGTGCAGGGGGGCAGATAGTAGATGAGGTATGCTGACCTGTGGCGGGTGAGGTCATGATTGGTGGGGACACTTCGGTCCCTTTATGGCATCCTTTTATACCAAACTGACATCGGCATCACTGGGCCCTCCAAGGGGTGCTGGCAGCAAGTGGAAAGGAGGTTGCAGTGGAGCGGGGGGGGGGTTAGAGGCACTCGCTGACACATAGTCCTTACCTATCAACCACCCGTGCGTGTGCAGTTGGTGCGAGATGGCACAGGCCCTTGAGAGAAGAGGAACTTGGGTGTAGGGGTGCCCACAGAAGGTATCCTAAGGGCAGCAGGGCTCCCTGCACAAGAGCATCCGGTACGGGAGAGGGAAGGTGGGGTCCTCCCATAAGGGGTGACCCATTCTTACAACGGGGGAGGTTTTAAGAGTTAGGGTCACAGAAACAGTCATGATCTCACTCTGAACAGTTATGGTTAGGTAGCTCCCATGTACTCGAGGCTATGTTTAGGCTAGGTCTCACTCGTAAACTAGATGTAAAAAAGATAGTTACTGTGCAAATATTTGATATCTAAAAATGTTTTTGTGTGTAAAAATGAATATGGCTGGGGGTCTTACTACCTTTAACTCAAAAAGAGCTGGCCTCAGGCATTGTCCTTGACAAGGGTGTTTTGATGGGGAATGGAAGGTACCCATGGGACATCGGCGACTCCCTGGCCATATTGAAAGCTGAAAACTTGATGAATGAACAGTACTGATGCTAATCTGGCTATGTGCATGGTTAAGAGTTCTCTAAGGGAGCTGACGAGACAGCAAATAGATGGTGGACTGCTTGCAAGGGAATACAGTTGCCCCTACCCAATTTAATTGTCTTAGAATGAGGAAGCCTAATTTGAACCAAGGCCTCACTGATATTGAAGTGGGCCATCTAAACCAGCACCCCTACAAGCTAGCACTTCCAACTAGCTCCCCGTTGCAGAATGCTCCTAGAAGGCCAGCCAATAAACCACCTTGAATAAATAAAACATTCAGTCAAAATGTCTTAGAAGGAAACACGCAGATCAGAGGAAGTTGGCCAACCATAGGTTGTAATTTCAGTACATCAAGTGGCCTACTAGCACCTTTGAAAGTGCCAACCAATCACTCAAACTCTTCTACAGATTCACAAATAAGAAAATTGAAGGAGTGCTCTGCAGTGCCAGACAGCTTTGCTTGTTGCGACATTGCCACCATCTGTGCCCAGATAAAATCTACCAACCTCCCCTGTAAGTGTATGTCAGTTATTAAAGCCACCAAAGAGTCTAAATTGAAAGTGTCCACCCCAGCTGCCTATTCTAGACTGGAGAAAACAAGTCATTACACAGTGCTATTTTGAGGACACTGCCTGTCTTTCACACCAGTGCAGCTTGAGGTGCCTGCCACGGGGTGCAGGGATGAACTGCACCTCAGCTCTTTACTATGAGAGCATGCATTCTGGTCGGGATGCATGCTCCTATTGTAAAGAATAGGATTGCGACCGAACAGTGTTTGGTCGCATCCTAATTGCTGGTTTGGGACCGTCGACAGGAGGTTGGTCGGTCCCAGTTCCAGATCGATGTCAGACGGACTCAGGTCCATCCGACATCAAAATCGGCCCCTAAGTAGTAAACTTACATGAGTGGAGATCTCCCCATAGAAGAGATAGGAGAGGTGGAGGTGGAGATTTCCACATGTAGGTTTGTGAATTGCCTTTTGTAGTACTATTGTAGTGCTACTTTACATACTACAAAATGAAATTTATGAATCAGGGCCATCAACTTGTGCAATATCTAAGCACGTTTTTGGGTAGGATTATGAAAAAGAGCCTATTCAGGAAAACATTGAAACATTTAGAATAGAAGAGCACTTAAATGCCTGCTCAATGTGAGACAATTAGCCAGTGCAATGAAGTGTGTTTCATGTGTAAATAAAAGAAAGTGTGAACAATCACAGTTAACTTCTAAGCATGATGAAACTGGACATTCAAATGTATATAGTGGGTGCAGTGAGTGAGAGATATTTTTTCGCCTCACATATTGTTTGCAGGTGATGCAGCTATATGAGTCATAATACCTGTTTCTGCATGGAAGTTTTAGGAACTGGAAAATGGTTACTTTTTAATTAAAGAACTCTTTTGTTATGAAAGAACAAATTCTGGCATCTTAGAATTGACACTAATTGTCAAGTGACACCAAGCAACCCAGTTTAGAGCCAGACATGTTTACTGTGTGTATCCCGCGTACCACCAACTAATTAGTCTCATGCATTGGGAGGTTATGAGGTGCTTCTTCACTAAAGAGTACACCTTGTCATTTGCAACTCTGTTGCAATTGCCCTCTCTATACAAGGGGCAACATTTTTAAATTCCCTCCCCCGAAACTAGAACTATCCAAAATCACTTGGAAAACAGGAAGGAAGTAAAGCCCTGGTCTTTCCCAAACAGGTGATGTGGGGTTTTACCAACCGATAAACAGCATGTATAGCTCACACAAGTTGACTCAGGGCCATATCCACCTTAGACCTGAAACCTATTGCCCCCTACCCCACCAGGATGGTAGACAGGACACAAGAAAATCACTGCACTACTCATCAGGCGCAAATTTGCATATTCTGCTGGTGTTTAACAGCTACGGACACCTTATTAATCTGTTAGTAGCGTCCATCTTTTGAGGATTTGATGCCTTTAGCTAAGTTCTGTCTGCAGACTACCTAGTACTTTACTTTGGTGATATCCCTTTTATTAGTTGATGCAGTGTGTTTAATCCTTAAGGTGCGGTGTGCGGTAGGCTAAAACTCATTGGACTCCAGGATTCACTCATCTCCTTTGCTCAGCTATAATCACTATGCACACATGATAACTGCTTAGCTTGCGATGCTAGGTACTGCAAGCTATTTCTCTGCTAATGGCGTGTCAACAAATTCTTTTTTATTTTATAAACCATAACACATTTGTTTTGATGTGTTTAAACTCACTGTTTGAAAGTTTGAAAACATGATAAACATGCTGAACTTAAGAAAGGCACCACTTGTCATGGTTTGGTCACATAGCTACAGTTGTGGAGCAGTACTCTCCATTAATAAGGATACTTTCACATAGCTTCCCCGAGGAGTCCCCTATTTGATTGAAACACTGATGGGGTATTTTTCTTCATCAATGCGGATAATACAGTCCCTCCAGTAAAAATTAAACACCTAAAGCTGCCATTTTGAGTTTGTTCGCTGCGTCTGACAACAGTATGTAATATATAATTGTCCAAGCCTAATCGCTGTTAAAATGTAATCCTGAGTGAATTTGTATATATATAACTCTAACCACTAGTATATGTAGTAGACCATTGTACTTACTACCACTCCTATGTGATTTTAGAGTTTTTCTGTTTGTATCTCTTCCTTGAGTGACTTTACAACTTGTACATTTGCAATTTTTTTCTGTTTGTATCTCTTATGTAACTCTTGTAATCCAAAGTCCTTATGTAACGCAACTGGTTCTTTTGTAAAGCGCTCTGACACCTTCGGGTAATGTTCGCGCTATATAAAATCGCATTAAATAAAATAAAAAATAAAATTATGTAAAGCAAATATTGGCAAATCAAGCACTTCTGGCTTTAATGTGACAACTGGAAACTTAGGTATGCAGAAGAACATAAGCACGCATTAGCACATTAAAGCCTTGCCCACTGGCTTTGACAATGGTTGGAAATCTTGGTGATGGTGTGGTATTTGTGATGGTATTGGTGGTGGTGGTACTGGTGGTGGTATTTGAGGTATTGTGTTTCTATATATGTATCTATGCATGCGTACATTATTTTTACATAGTGCAAAACTAACTTTGCGAGCAGCAGAGCAATCTTCATAAATGCATTCAGATTGTGTAAATTACATGTATGCATAACTACATTACAGCACACGTATTTATAATTTTAGGAACAGAGAGATTAAGTGGCTGATTAAGAGTTTGTCAAAACAGTGTACCTGCCATAAAATGGTGAAGGCACTGTTCCACCAAACTCACAGTTGCCCCAAACCATTTAGAGGTGGTGAAACAACTAGGTTTTCATGTTGGCACCTCAGCCGGTTACCCTGTGGAAATCCCTTACCTGGTGGTCCATGCACTAAGGGACCGCCGAGTCATAGTAGCATTCGCCCCACCCAGTTAAGGGCATGGCACCCCACCACTTATTTTCCGTACCCAGGACCACCCTATGAGACATGTCATTCCCAGATAGCGAAATCTCACAATGGCTCCATACACAGAGAAAAAGCTCCCTGATCATCAAGATATCGTCATTTTGTTCTCCAAAAACAATGTTCTTGTAGAACAAAATACTTTGGTGAGTGGGCATACCACAATTGGCACCCGTTCAGTGACTAGAACTGCTGCTTCCCTGAAGGCACAGAGACCCACCAGACAGCAGAGCATCTCTAAATTTACTGGGTGGTCCTCCGCCAGGGGAGACCAGGGCCTCTGTTGACTTAGAGGGTCAGGCTGTCCATCAGACTCTAAATGACCCACTAAGTTATTTTCCCTAGATCACATGATTATGTTCATATCAGTTAATAAATTGGTTTCTTTTGTTGAGGTTGAGAACTTTAAATTATTGTCACGAGTGTTCCAGTTTTATGTAGAATTTAAACCTGAAGATGTTTAAAATCTACACACTTGTGAGTTTGTGGGCATTCATCAAATGTTTACATGTAGCTAACTGCCATGATACAGTTTCAAATTTAGGAAGCGTTCCAAAATTGATACGGTTTTAATGAAGAAAATGTTTTTGAAATTCTAACATAAAAAGAGCTAAAGAGGAAAAGCACTTTCTTTTTGTAAACCTAAATGATAACACATATGAGTATTTATGCGAATTTGTGACTTTGACAGATTCACAAGAATACTCCAAGAATTCTCTGTGAATTTCTAGCAGGTCTCAAATTTACTTTAAATTTCGGAGTAACCCGCAAAGAGCAAATGTCCGTTTTTTCCAAGGGCACTTTGTTAAATGAGGCTCTACAAAGAGCTATTGTTAACCTTTATCTCAAAACACAAGTGTGGCTTTCCAAGAGTCTTTTACGAAATTTCTTAATATATCAACACCAGTTGAGAAAAAAAAGCCTTAGATTGAGGAGATAAATTCCCTCAGTAGCGCTGTTCACTTCTTCATCTATCCTGACCTCATCTTTGCTTAGTTTCAAAAATACAATGGATCACTGCACTGTAAGTAGCAAGTCTACAGTGCATAATATAAGTACAATCATGGCAGTGTGACCCACAAAACTGTATCATTACTATCCCAGTTTTGCACCACTGTTATGGCACTGGTGAGCCCCCACATCAGAGAGTGCAGCCCTGACTAGCACTCAATCGTGAGATTCGTTTTTAGATGAATGACAATAATAAATTGCTAGTGTCATATTGGTCTGTATGAACAGTGTCGTGGTGTTTCAGGGATAGTTACACATTCTTACAGTTGTACCAAGGGAGGGGTTATCTTGTTTACAGCCACCAAAAGGCAAGGCAACTTCAGGTGGTCAAGTAAGAGTGTTATTCTGATACATGCATCCGAAGATGTGAGGGTAACGAAAACAATAAAAAGGCACACGAGCCAGCTGAATTTCAAGACATTCCTGAAAAAAGGTTGTTCTTTCCAGTTTTCAAGGGGCCCGATTCACAGAACTAACTTAAGACAAAATACTAAACTTACTACCATTTTGGTATTCACAGAAGGCACTTACTCATTTTGGTATTCATAGAAGGCACTTACTCATTTTGGTATTCACAGAAGGCACTTACTCATTTTGGTATTCACAGAAGGCACTTACTCATCAATGAGTAAGTGCCTTCTGTGAATACCAAAATGAGTAAGTTACTCAAAATGAGTAAGTTACTCGGCCTTCTGTGAATACCAAAATGGGAGTAAGTTTAGGATTTTGTCTTAAGTTAGTTCTGTGAATCGGGCCCAAGATCTATATTAAGTACATATTTTTTCCAAATTACATGCTGTGTATTAAGTTCATAGTGCTGTGTCGGAAATGTTGAAAGAGGTTAGAATAACTCAGATAACTCTGAAGGAGTAGGGCGTTATTTTGAGGGAAATATGTCATACATATTCTGTGATTTTATGGACAGCCTTCTCTTTTGAACAACACAATCTCGATACCGCTGTATCTCTAATTTCAGCATCTGCTTGCTAGCTTATTCAATCGCATTGTGAAATGCAAGCACTGCCTCCATCTGTCAGTTTCTGCTGGTAGGTAATTACCTGTCTCTTTTGCTCATTGCTCTCGTCCACTGTTTCCCTCCATTCTTTCCTGTATACCATCAACATTTTCTGCCTCACCTAACATGGGCCCGGGAGGAGTAATGTCAGCCGTCGGCCAGCCTGCAACAACTCCAGCATCAACAGAATCCTAGCCAGGCAATTCCTTGGCACCAGACAAGAGAATCCTCAACAGCCAACCATGCCTGCTCAGAATCACAGCAAGCAAAGCCCTCTTCACTGGTGGCGCACTGCCCGCTTCAACATCGCAGCACACTCTCTTGCACCTTAGGGACAGGCAATTGCTTGATATTGCATACATTTCACAAATTTATTAGAGATCTCTTAGCCCAAGGGCTCTGTTGGATGTGTTATTTCTGGATGTGGGATTGTATGAATCTGTGGGACATCTTGGTCCATTTCTTGTACCCTTAGTTTGACTTTAGAATTAGAGGGGCATATTCTCAAGGACTTATCGCCGAGTTAGCTGCACTTTATCGCAGCCAAAGTGGCAATAGATTTATCGCCCTATTCACAAGCTGGTGCTAACAGCCGATATCGCCAGTTTTCCTGCGATAGCAGCCGCAAAAAACATCGCCGCGGATGACACCGGCAACGAACGCTAATGAGATGCAGAGTAGGCATTCCTGTGCAAAAAGCCACGAAAACACCACTTCGCAATATTCTCTACGACCAGCCAGATCGGCGATAAGATCCCAAAACAGGTGATAAGGCACGTTAGCAGCAGGGATTTAACACCTGCTCCTACCTGGTGTTAAGTCGGATGACAACCTGCACCACAAAAGGGAGGCCAGACCAGAGCCACACCTGAAGAACAACAGATGCCATGGAGCTACTGATCATGCAGCTCGGAGCCCCAAGAGGGCCACAACACCCACCGCCACCACACCCAGGCCCGCCACCCCCCACCCCGGACCTGCCCCCGCCCCCACCCCGGACTACCACAGAGGCAGCTCAGACAAAGACAGCGGACCTTCAGAAAACGCACCAGCCTCACAGACTTAACACCAGAGGATGACATTACCCACTACAGGCTCAAAAGGACAACCATCCTCCGCATCCTGACCATCATTGCCCACAGGCTGACGGTACCAACACAGCGGACAAACAACATCCCTCCGCAGACAAAGCTGCTGGCTGTGCTGCACCTGTTGGCCTCTGGTACCTTCCAACCAACAACTGCCAGAGTCGGAGGAGTCTCACAGCCAGCCCTATCCAAGTTCCTCACACCTGTCTTGGATGCCATCATCAGCTTGGTACCCCAGCACCTTCACTTCCCACACACTGCGCAGGAACAGCTGGAGACCAAGCAAGGCTTCTACGCCATAGCTGGCTTCCCGCACGTGTCAGGGGCAATCGACTGCACACATATACTCCTAGTGCCCCCTGCCGCCACTGCACACAATTACCGCAACAGGAAGCAAACGCATTCCATCAATGTGCAGGCAATAGTGGACCACCTGGGACTCTTCACCAATGTCGTCGCCAACTACCCGGGCAGTGTGCATGATTCCTTCATCTTCCAACAGTCCATCATCAACCAGCGCTTTCAGGATGGCACCTATGGGAATGCATTGCTCGTTGGTAAGTACCAAATGAACACACCACACACCTCAACTCCACAGTCATGCAACTCACGACTCTGGGAATGCACAGGTTACAAACTCACATACAACATGCCAAACAACATGCCCACCTACCAGACACGACAGCACAACTAACTGTGGTAATCTGAGCTAGCCATGTACACAAGCCATCAACGGCATGGCACCTCAGCCACACAATAGCAGAATGTGGGGAGAGGTGGGAACCAGGCATGTGCGAAGGAGGCAAGTGACCCATGAATGAGAATGCACACAATGCCAAGTGTGGCGTGGATGTGCTGGCCAGACTGCAGTATGCAGACCACAGACATGTCCATGTCGACATATACTGCTGGTGTTTGGAGTGTAGTGGACAGTGGATGCAACCATGTCACCCCAGGCAGTGGGGAAGATTGCGGAAATGTAGCTTGTTACGTCCCCCTATGTAAGCGTGAGCGGAGTGGGCTGGCCCGGCATACGCCAGGCCAGCATAGGGGTGTGAATAAAAAGCCTGTTGCTCTGGGTGTGGTTCTCTTCCGGAATGGCCAACGTGTCTGCCAGGGCGGCGCCTCTCAGCCCGCCACGAGGCCGACGCCGTGAGCGACGGTGCCTGCGATACTGTGCGCCTGCTGCACCCCAGGCCGCTGGTCCCCAGACCCATCTTTGCCGCCCCTGCGCAACCAGTCCTCACTGCTCACCTGCCGACACCGGCATGTGTCAAAGAGGGCCCACCACGTGCCGGTGCAAGCTCCAAGCCCGAGGCCTGCGACCTTGGCAGCCTCCTCAGACCATCATGGCCTCCGCGACACAGGCCCCCAGCACTCCTTTCTCGTTGACGTACTCCGCCGCCGCCTCCGGCCTACACTGCGGTCCAGTAGGTCACACATTTGGAACTGAGTCTTGATTTTCCAATGGCCGAGTTCATATCATTGCACGCAAGGAGAGGAGTAAGAGGAAGACGCGGTTCAGTCCGGAGGAAAAAAGGATCATCGCTATGGAGGTGATCAAACACTACCAACAACTGCTCTGGTGCCACTAACTCTGTGCATTGCAAGCCAATGACACGTGGCTGTGGGCCCCTGCTGACCGCTGCCCCCGGCGTACACTGCGGTCAAGTAGGTCACACATTTGGAACTGAGTCTTGATTTATTTATGGCAGAGTTTATACCATTGTACAGGCCTCATCGCAGCCTGCATCCCCTTTCAGCTCTGGTGCCACTAACTCTGTGCCCCGAAATTCATGGACACTCTCTGGTTGAACTTTGGTGGCGTCTGAGTCTATGGCCTGGGGGTTGTCTTCATCATCATGTAGCTGATACTGACTTGGTGTTAAAAATGAGTCTGTAGCATTCATCTCCTCCATATTGCCTGTTTTTGCTTGGTTCTGCCCTCTGCATCATGCCCTGGAAGAACACCTTCCACTGTCTCCCGAAACACTCCGCGACATCCACCATCGACATCGACGAGGACCCGCTCAGCTCTCGTGGCCCTACCTCAGTGCACAGCAAGTCACCGTCCCGTGGCGGTGTGCCTGTGCCGGCTGCAGTGCATCCGGGGCCACTAACTCTGTGCAGCTCAGGTCGTGGACCCTTGCTGTTTGAACTTTGAACTTCTGATTGTCTGATCACTGTTGTAGTTGTTGCCAGCACCAACCACTCCCTGAGGGCTGGCTTACACTCACCCCACACCCATCCAGCACAGGCATCACTGGACATGTGACCCTGGCCATGAAAGGGGCCGGGTGCACGTGCCCGTAGCCAGTTCCACAAACTATCTAAGTGTGTCCGTGTGGTCATTGTGTATGCATGAGGGCCCCAGGCCCTACCACATTACATTGTGCTGTGTACAGCGGATGCAACCATGTCACCTCAGGCAGTGTGGAAGACCTGGGACATGTAGTTGTGTCGTACCCCCCTGTAAGCGTAAGCGGAGTGGGCTGGCGTACGACAATCCAGCGTAGGGGTGTGGATGATCAGCCCGGGGCTCTGGGCGTTGCTATGTGTTGGCTATGTGTCTCTGTTGTAGTGTCGGCGCCACCCGTCCCGCAATGGACAATGTTGCGATGTGGCATGCCCCCGGAGTGCGGGTTTGGCCGAAGGGATAAATGAAGGAGCGCAAGCCCGATCGGGGTCCGGGATCATACATGCCAACTGTTGTGTGTGTCGCTATTACCGCAGCATAGGCCATAGGACTACCCTCAACCGCATCGCGAGTTCAGCCAGCCATGAACTCACATCTATGTCCGCCCTATCCTTACTGTAGGCCTACACACACGTGGCCGCCCACCTTCAGCGCACAACATCACAGTGTCGTTGTCAGGCTTGTGGACATGCGCAGACAGTCATGACAATGGTGTGCCGTAGGAGTGCAAGAGATGCAACCGTGCTGCGCACACTAGTGAATAGGCTCGGGGGAGGGAGGAGCAGCAGTGAGGCTACGTAATACACATTGATGCCGCTCATTTGCTATAAGCAGTACCTGTCAAACAGGAATCACTAAGTCACACATATCACACACCAATGAACTAGTGAGCCTGCCAACACATCATGCAGAACCAACTTTTGACTCATGTCTTTCTGCACTGTCACAGGTGATCAAGGATATGCACTCTGCCCTTGGATGATGACACCCCTCCGAGCCCCGAACACACAGGCCCAGAGGCAGTACAATGCGGCCCACAAACGCACCAGGGGCATCGTGGAACGCTCATTTGGCGTGTTGAAGACACGTTTCAGGTGCCTGGACATCACAGGTGGAAGGCTCCTGTACAGCCCAGGCATTGTGTGCAAGATGATCGTTGCATGTTGTGTGTTGCACAACATATGTGTACGCACCAATGCCCCATGGCTACAAGTGCAAGATGCACCGGACAATGATGAGGAAGATGAGGCAGGTGGACCACACCCCACTGCAGCAGCAGCAGGAATAGCCCGTAGGAACACCATCATTGACAATTTCTTCACATGAGCACGTCACATTGTCACAGTCCTTAGCAATCATGGGACAGTACAAAATGACCACAGGCACAGCATGTGCAAATAAATTCATTACAACACACATTCTTTGTGTGCATGTTACTCCTCTGTACAAGCACATCAGTCTGACAAGTGTAAGTGCAACATGTAGTGCTAACAATCTCATAAATTGGAAATAGATGATGGGTGTGTCACCTCTGTACAGAGAGGCTGTTTAGGGTGTCACGTATTCGAAATGCCATTTCTGTGTGTCAAAGATAGTACGAAATCCCACTCATCAGCGTTTCACATGTGTCCCAAATCATTACATGTAGGCTGTCATTTGCGACCTACAATTGACAACAGGGCTTCTTTTGGGGTCAAATATGTACCACCATGATGCAGGGATGCACCCTGTGACTCAAGTCCCACAACATGAGCTACATGGACGTAAGGGGGACTCACTGCCCCTACATTCGTCCATGCTTTCATACTTGATTAATCATAGACATGACACATCTGTGTGTATTAGAATGTATTATTCACATTCAGTGGAGTGTTGAAGCTGTCTTAGTACTGGGCCATGCAGACAACACTTTACAATGTTGCCCCGTGGAGGGCCAGCCAGAGTCCTTTAGGGATTGACAAGTTACTCAGAAGGGGAAGAGTCCAGTCCGCAGGCTGATTGCTGTGTCATTGTTGAGCATGCAAAATATGGCAGTCCATGTCGAGGTCCAAGGTTAGTGTCGCAGAGTGTGTCGGGGGACAGTGGAAGGTGTTATTCCAGGGCATGATGCAGAGGGCAGACCCAAGCAGAAACAAGCCATATGGCGGAGATGAATGCTACTCCTTCCTCCTTACCACTAAGGCAGATTCATCCTCATCTTCATCCTATGACGTTTCATGTGCCTCACATGTGGTTGGTGGTGTTTGGTTTGCAACACTGTGTGACACTGACACATTAGGGGCCGGAGATGTGGATGTAGAAGTAGCAGCAGCATTCATCTGCGCAATGTCTTGTGACATCACTCCCATGATGAGGCTCTGCAGGGCATGGAAGATCCCATCTACAGCTTTTTCATGTGCAGCCGTGGTAGCCATTCTTTGCGCCTGCATCCGCTCCATGTTCTCCATGACCCTCCTTATGTTTCCCAAATCACGGATGACATTGCTGTAGCCACTCTGACTAGACAGTTGTTGTTGTCTCCGAGTCATGACTTCAGCGACGCCAGCCATGGATTGTTGGAGGGCAAGGGGCGGACTATAGGTGTCCGTTAGGGAGTGTAAGTGGTCCCTGATGGGACTTAGACACCCACGTATGGCATCTAGTTTGGCTGCCATGAGGTCGAACCCCACCCGCACCTGTTCAGCCAGCTCCTTCTGGCAGTCTAACACACGTCGTTGGAACGCCATGTGTTCTTCGGTGAGGTGCTGGGAGCCAGACGTGGTGGTGGGTGCTTCCTGCTGTGTGGTCTGTGCAGGGGGTGGGATCACCTCGATGGTGCTGGGCTGCCCTGCTACTGGAGGTGGGGTGCGGAGGTTGTCCATGAACCATTGGAGTTCATCGTAGTCGATGTCCTGGAGGTCGTCTCCATCATCGCTGACGTGATGTAGGGTCTGCTCTGCAGGAGGTGTTGTTGTCCCTCTGCAATGTAAAGGGGAGATGCAGTTTCACAGTGTGTTCCATGTATGTTGACGCATTGGCGGAGTTTACATACAGACTGCATGACAATGTACATTGTGACTGTGAGGAGATGCCTATTTGATGCGGGACAGTGGACATTTGTACTACATCACGGATGTGAGGTTGTACTCGTACATTGTCATCTCACAGTTTCCTGCTATGCCAGATGTGATTGGCCATTTTGTACACACATGCGGCACCAGTTGTGTCCTGTGTTCTGTTGTGAAAGTGTTGCAGTTTGTACCACATTGTTGTCAATGTTGAGGTGCTCTTATTCTTATGTGTGTGTGCTGCATTGTGGGTGAGTCGCCCCTGCAGCTCAGATTTGGCTGCCCCTTATCCCTTTCAGGCGGTGTGCCTTTGACTTCTGTGCTTCTACAGTCCTGAGATGTTGCAGACTTGGGTGAATTGGGCTCTTGGTCGAGTTGTGTCTCTTGGGCATGGTTTGTCCGCAGATGTGTTGTTGACGTCAGGGGTTGTTCTTGCACATGGATGTGCCAGAGTGTTACCTGCTCCTTTCCGGATGTGGTCCACACTCAGTCACCTCAGTGTTGTGGCGTGCACCATGTCATGATAATTGGACTGCAGCCATGCTAATGGTCATGCAGTGTCACTTGCATTGTCAGTGTGGCACACGGACCCGCAGCTTTGCTGGGTTCAGCACATGTGTATGGGTTTGTTGTGAGATTAGTGATGTGTGGGCAGGGCCCCCTCCGGGCACATTGTCGACGGGGGCCTACTTGCTGTTTCTATGTGTGCTGCAGTATGCCAAGGAGATCAGGGACATGATCCAGAGTCATTGTGGGTGTGCAGTGTGCTCTACTTAATTGTGCATGTGTGCCATTGTGCCCATCTCCCCCGTCCCCCAGTCCCTGGTCGGTACTCACCCTGTTGATGTTGTGTCAGGTCATGTTGAGCAGTGTCCGGATCCACTACTCCTGGCACCGTATCCCGACTGATGACTGTGGCCACCATTTTCTCCATGTCATCCAGCTCCTGGTGTGCCGCTGGACCCCACCTCCAATCTGCGTTGCTGCTTTCATGTTGGCATCGAGTTTCTTCTTGGTTTTGCCCTTCACATCATTCCAGCGCGTCTTGACCTCTTCCATTGCCCTCCTCAACTCTGCAACTGCATTCACATGGTCCAAGATAGTCTGCCATGTTTGCGTCTTTGTTGCCAATGACACGTTGGAGGTGACGAACAGTTGTTGGTAGTGCTCTATCACCTCCGTAACGATGATGCTGTTTTCCTGCGGACTGAACCGCGTCTTCCTCTTCTCCTTGGCCTTCCCCGACCCCAAGGTTCCTTGCTGGTTGTCTGTGGGACTTGTGGGGTTTGCGTTGTCCTCTGCACTCGGTCCGGGTGCATCCATTGTGCTACGCAGTTTAACTTTTTTTGTCTTTTTTTTCTGCTTTTATGGTGCATTTTCCTGCATGACGCGTGGGAATTGCAGGCCTGTCGCTGGTTATCGCTGATTTTTGTATCGCGATTTGGGGCATCGCAACTTTTTTCGCGTTCGTGTTTGATTTTAACGTGGTCATTTGGCGCGTTATCGTGAGACTATCGCATGGTGCCGCCGGGTTGAGAATACAACGTTGACACGGTGTTATTTTCCCGCGATGGACTGCGATGTGCAAAATTGCGTTAAGCTAATTTTGCGATAATTATCACACGTTCTTGAGAATATCCCCCAGAATGTTTTATAGTAGAACATCGAAGGCACCTTTTCTGAGAGCTCTCTGCCCAGGAAACCAACAGTTCCTGTATTCCAATGATGCAGTCAACCACTAGGGTTTCATTGCTCTGGTGTTTGCTGAACAGAAAGTCACTCTTGGGTGAACTAAGCTTTCAGGGCAACATTGCTAAATTGTAGCAGCATGCCAAGATTGCCTTGTTCTGGACCATCTTTGGAGTCCAGTCCAAGGCTGCACATTTTCTATTGGATCCTGACACTTTTTCCGTTTATTGTATTGTTTGAAAGGAACGGGACACTTTTTGTGCTGTGATATTTGCATATAGCTACATCCAAAGGTCCACAGTAGAGGTGGAACTATAAAGCTCCATCAACTTATTTTAACAGTAAAATTCTCTGCAATACTGAGGGACACATTTATATATAGCAGATGCCCAAACGAGATTCTGACTGATATAGACGCACACATCATTAACAGCAGCGCTTTGATGACCAAACGGCCCAAGTCTTCTTGAGAATTATTTGTGTCCAAACAGCTCATTCCAGAGGGCAACCCACATGCATTGACCAAAAAAGGAGCCGAAAGCCATCGGTGTTGAACAGAGCTCCTGGCATAGTGAGGAGCAAAAAGCGTGTTGACCTTTTCACAAGCACATAGTTCGAAACTTGAAATAAGCAACAACTTCAAGGAAGCAAAAGAGAAAACTAACATGGATCTCACTAAAATTGTACTGTAATGTGATGTCTTTTTACGTACATCAGGCATTCTGTTGGATTGTTTGATTATAATGAAGGAAGTTCTGTATGATTAATACCATCAACTCGGATTATATACATTCTCCATATCTTGGTATTGCTTAAGAGGAAACCTTTGCCTCCTTGTAATGAGGCATCATCAAGGAAACTCTAATATGGCTATCCTGTACTGAGGTCATATTTAATCAAGCCTGTATTTGTCGGCAGACTGTATTACCCAAAACACATTTTGTGGGTAAAAAGAAAAGATGGGATCATACTAATTTCATAATAAGGGGATGCATCAAGGAAAGGCTAACGGAAAAGTGAGTTAGACTTTAAGCCTGATTTAGAGTTTGGCAGATGGATAACACCATCACAATCTTAGTGGATATCCCATCTGCTGTAATACAGGTGTTGTGGGATGGATATAAAGTACATGTAAAAAGATGGACGGGATGTCCTCTACGTTTGTGATGGAGTAACCCACCCACCAAACTCTAACTAAGGGCCTTAGACTTGTCTTTAATTTTAGTACATTTTGGATTATGGATGGGAGAAAGCAGCAAGCACCCACATTTCTAAGTATGTTCCTTTGCAAAGCTTTATATATTATCAGGACAAACTTTATCAGGATAGAAAGACTTATAGTAACCCATTTTAGATGCCAGAGTTCATGGGAAGTATCTGCAAAATGACTTGCTTCTAATTACACACAAACAGAAACATTCTGCTCTAAATGAATAAGTGTTTGAACGCCTTGGCCATGCAGATGCAGTGCAGGATCTTCATAGATAAGGAACACTCCTGCTGATATATTCAAAGAGGATCAAAGCACATGGTACCTTGTTTTGGACACTTGTAACGTCCACTGAAGACTGGAGTGTTTCAAAGCTCCTTAAGCAGCTACCATGAGTAAACCCATTAACCTGAGACAATGGGTCTGTGTCTTTATCGAAATCGCCTGCAATCCAAGTGCTCAGATTTAAGAGAATTTTACTCCACAGTGCAACTTGCTAAAGAATGGACTGGGAGAGTCTGTCAAATTGCTCGGAAGACAGTGAATCCTGATTTGGCCTCCAGCAGTGCCCAATCCTGTATAGATCATTTTCTTAATCAAAGAACTTCTTCACCATAAGCATTTACCAGCCTGGTCCAAGGACACTGAGATTTCATCAGTTAGTTCAGGAATGAATGAGCTTTTCTTTGTCTGGATATTAAACCACATCTCACTAAAAAGACACATGATGACTCATTTTTTAATTGATATTCACTTTAATTGGACTTTATATAAAACTTTTATTTTACAACTTTAACATACATTTGGGTGGATCCTCATATTTATACACATAGCAGAATAGAGATATTGAGCCTCATGTAGATGCTGGCGGAGGACCACCTGCCAAATTTAGAGACCCCCCAAGCAGGCAGGAATCTCTCTGACTTCAGTGGAGCTCTGCACCTTGTGATTACCTGAAGATACTGATTCTGGATGGGCAGGTGCGATGTATGATATATCCACTAAGCAAATAATTTTGTATTGCAAGAACAAGCTCCCAAAGGGAGAGGCTGAATTAGAATATTGTGGCACGTGGGTCTGGCACATTAACTCTTTGCGTTCTGCGCCACCTTTATCTATTAAGCGGCTCCCTCAGACTGTGATTATCACAAACCTCTAGTTAGAACAGTTATTTAAAGATTTGCATGGCCATATAATTAATCTTTGGTGTGTTTTTAGATGATTTCAAAATAACATATTCACTAACACCATTCCTGAGTATCTACTCCAGAGCCATTCAATACTTATTTTTAGAGCGGTGGGAAATCATCATCTTTTGCATGGTATTGCACCAGATTTTTGCCTTCTGTTGCTGGACCTGTTTTTGCTAATCAGTGGTAAAATAATTCTGCCCTCCCTTTCAAACATGTCAAAATTGGTATACACCTGATTGGCGCAATTAATTTGCTCGTACGTCCCTATTATATGGTACCACTTGTACATAGGGCCTGCAAAAAAATGCTGCTAGTGGGCTACAGCACTCATTGTGCCACACACTAAAGTAGCATTGTAAAACATGTCTCCAGTCTGGCTGCTGCAGCCTGGGTGTGCAGTTTTAAACTGACATTTCGACCTGACAAAAAAACGATTAGCCAGGCCTTAAACGTTCCTTTTTAATCCTTATAATTCACCCCTAAGGAATGACTTACAAGCCCAAAGAGCAGGGTTCATGGTATTTAAAGTAGGACATGTATATTTAATGTTTTACATGTCCTGGCCATAAAAAACCTCCAAAGTCATTTTCACTGTGGCACGGCTAGCTCATTATACGCTAACACTGGGTTACACTACACCATATGTGCTAAATTGAGTTTTGGAATAGCTAGAAAAATATTTCAAGGACTCCTTTTAAAAGTAACTTAAATCCAACGTAATGGTCAAGTCGAATTTAATAGTACTATTTTGGAAATTACACTTTTAAAAAGTTGTAATTTTACTGTCTAAAATCAAAAGGCTTTCCTGTCAGTGTCCAGCTGTCACTGACCCCTCATTGCTTCCCTGTGGTGAGATGTATATTGCTCCCAAACAGTGGACAAAGGTCTCTGTGTGTGGGGAAGGGGTCTCCTCCTTTTGTCTAGCCCCTTTCTGAGCTTTAAAGAATGCCCACCCTGTCACTGAGAGATAAAGCTCACACCTAGGCCTGCCTCCTTTGTTTTCTTTAGTCTGACTGGCTCCAAACCAAGTGCAAGGAGTGGAACTGACCAGAACTGGTTTAGAGGTTAGGCAAAGAATTGCCTGGGCCACAGGCTGGCACTGGGCATAAACATGGACCCAAAAAACCTCTCCTTTGAACACTCCTGGACCTGTGAAGAATTGGAAGAAGGACTGCCCTGCTGTCTGAAAAGCCTGAAGGAAGACTGGACCTGCTTCCTTTGAACCCAGGATACCAGAAGTGACTCCAAGGGTCAGTTGACTGACCTCCTGTTTGAGCTACAGGGACACAGCAAGCTTCCAAAGCCCTTTCTCTCTGCAACTGCTCAGCTGACCAGTTCCAACTGGACCTGACCTGGACCCTGCTACTGGCCTCAGCTGGAGTGAGCCCTAACTCCCAAGTTGTGCCCTTCCAGTCCATGACCATTGACCGGTGTTAAAATGTAATCCTCCTCTCCCTGCCTAATTGCAAGTTTCACCAGATTCAATGCTGAGCATCAACGTCAGCAATCTTTGTCGGCGGCTTCCACGGACTCGACACTGAGCAGCACCCGAGCAATAGTTTCACTGGACTCAACGCCGAGCAGCACCTTGTCGATGACCCTTATTGACGGCTTCACAGGGCCGACACCGAGCAGCCACTGGTTGATGCTTAGATATAGCTCAGCATCTCCCTGTCATCATGAGGGCATTCCACGGATCCAGCTTGCAACTTGCCCCGCTGACGACTCATCAACAACTGCTTTTTCTCCATAAAAGTTTCTAAGTCAGAAGGTAAACTTTCCATTGGGACAAACCTATTCCTGCATCCGACTAGCAATCCTTGCAGTTAGCATTTGACTTTGACCCGGTCTACCATGACCAGATACCGACGGTTGGCGTTTAGTGCTTATTGGTGCTATTTTTAATTCAAACTTTAAACATTCATATCTCTGATTCTACTTATTGGATTTTGTTATTTGGATGTAATTTAATTTATTTAAATATTCTCTATTGTTTGTTAAATTGGATTGAGAATTTTCTTGTGTTGTGTATTTAATTTATTACTGTTTGAGTGCTGCCTGTATACTTAGCGCATTGCCTTTAAGTTAAGCCTTATTGCATTGTGCCAAACTACCAGAGGGTTAAGCACAGATTTATTTTGTAGTCTCAGTGGTTCACCATGAAAAGAACTGTGATTATTATTTAAAGTGGGTTCTCACCCCCTCCAACTAATACTCCTGTTTCGTACAGAAGCCAATTGCCCTAATAATGCCCTAGTTGTTGTTTCACTATAAAAAACAAGCATTGGCAAAACCAATAGATCTTGCCTTTGGTAACTAATGGCTTTGCAGATGGGTTTTAGCGATGCTGAACAGCAGCCCCAAAGCTGTGCAGCATTCTTAAAGATTAAACAAATACAAATTCATGTTGGATCGGTTCGTAAAAAATAAAACAAGCACGTGCAAAGCCAGTAGGTCTTGCTTATGGGATGGATTGGCTTTGTTAAGTTTTTTTTGCCATGTTGTACACCAGTTCAGCAGCAAGGCAGCACGAACAGTGGGAGGGAGGGTGGCGGCAAGGCAACACAGACAGCGGAAGGGAGGGTGGGTCAAAGCAACATAGACGGAATGGGGGAGGGAGTGGGCAAGGCAACACTGACAGAGGAGTGGGGGAGGGTTATGCAAGGCAACACAAACAGTGGGAGGGAGGGAGCCAAAGCCAACTTGGACAGTGGGAGAGGAAAAGGTGGGCAAAGCCAGAAAGGACAGTTAGAGGCAAAACCATCATGAACAGCGGAAAGGAGATGTCAAAGTCAACAGAGACAGCAGGGGGGCAAAGCCAACAAAACTTGAGGAAGGGAGGGAAGGGGCAAAATCAAAACAGACATTGGGAGGGAGGGGGCAAAGTCAACACAGACAGATGGGGGGGGATAAGTACATGACAGAGCTGCTCTGATAGAGTGCTTTGAAAGAAAGAAAAAAGTAGCGCCCAAAAAAGACCACAAGTAATGCGTCCATGCTCCAGGGGAGGGAGAAACACATAAGACGAAGGAAGCCAACAGCAGCTGGCGAAGAAGAAGCAAGGAAATGAGAGAGACAAAGACGCCAACCAATGCTAAGTAATGGGTGGGCTCTAAGCCCACTGTATAGAAACAAAAGATTTGGCAAGAGGCAGCGCATGCGCTGTCATAGGTGAAACCTAAAATGTAGTGCAAACATGTTTTCTCTTTTTGATGCATTTATTGTGGGAAGCAATACGCAGGGCAGGGAGGGTGAAAACAACACAGAGGGCACAGTGGCAGAAGCAATATGGGGAGCCAGGGTGAAGCAGCCAGGGCGACAGAGAGGAACGTGGAGCATGGGTTGAGAAAAAAAAGCACTCAGGCTACAGAGAGACACATAGAAGACTTGGGAAGAAGCACACAAGGCAAGGACAAGACAGAGGGTGGGTGAAGGAGAAGCACATGGGTGAGAGAGAGCAACATAGAGCACGATGGAGGGAGGACAACATTTACATGAGGGAGACAGATGGAAAACATATATACTTTTGTGTAGTGTTTAAACAAAAAGCAATAAAAAGTGCTTCAAAAGTGAGCAGTGGAAAGACACAAGTAATGAATCCATGCTCCTGGGGACAGACAAACAAAAGAAGAGGAAGTAAAGCCCATACAAGCTGACGAATAAAAAGCAAGCAATAAGAGTAACAATACATCCAACCAATGATAAGGAATGGGTGGGCTCTAAACTCATTGTAAGCTGACAAAAGGTCTTTTCTCCAACAGAGAGCTTGCACTGTCTGGTAGGCGAGACTTAAAAATAGATCCATGAGTTGGCCCCATTGCCTTTAAGAAAATGATACATACATGAGTAATACATGTAAAGACAAATTCACTATGCAATTGCGTTGTCCTTGCGTCGCGCAAGTCGTTGCAAGCTAACGCTAGTGCTGAAGTGACATTAACAAAGGCACTCAAATTGGGATTTGTTTGGCTTTGCATCACTTTTCAGCCACAGAGTAACGCAACGCAAACACCTTGCACTACCTTGCGTTATGCTGCATCATGTAGGTGTTGCATAGGTGGTGAATGGGCATTCCAATACATCCCCCCATATATTTTGATGCAAACCCAGATTTACTGAAATCAGTAAACCTGGGTTTGCGCCAAATGGTTCGCCTACCAAGAGAGGTGTAACAAGGAGATATATCTCTATTTCGCTACGTTACTTCCTCCTTGCATATGTGCTGCATTCTGCCGCACACATGCAGAGAGGAATATACTTCTAAGGATTGTTTTTGTGTAGTAAGATATTCCTTCCGTTACAAAAACAATTGTGACTACCATGCAGGCACACTTGCCTCGTGGTGTTGCGTGTAAGAATAGTAAATCTGTCCAGTAATTTCTTTGCACTGCCCCAAGATTTATTTAATGGCATTCTTAATTAATGTTTTTCTTTTTGTGTTTTCATTTAACTTATCATCTTGGTATCTGGAATTTGAAAGCAGTTACGTTAATAAATACAACAATAGCTAGACTATGGATTTGGTGGACACTTTGGATCAAATGAAACCGTAAAACTTTTTAACGATTTCTTATTGTGGCCAATCATATGGCGATTCGTGCACACTTATGTTCAGACGTGCTTAATATACCCATGAAGCAAGCTTTCCACAACGGAATATTTTCAAAACGTTTTAAACCTCTACATCCTTAGCATAGGAGCAGACTATGCCAGAGTGGCAGCAGAGTTCTTCTCAATATGGAGAAGCACAATGGAGAAGAGGTATTCTCAAGAGACTATAAGGCAGTAGTCAAGCAGGAGAGTGTAGGCATATTTACATAGTCTCTGGAAAGTTAGAAGTGATTAGAAAGGTTTTGAGATTTGTCTGTAAGACCAACAGACTAGTAGGCAACTGAATATGGATAGGTACTGTGTTCTAAGCTCACAACACAGCATAATACGAACTTTATTGAGTAATATTTTCTATTGTGATCCAATTCGCTTCTCACCCACTGCCAGCTCCCCAACTATGTATAGTGTACAGTGTCCCCATTTCTTGCACGTTTTTTCCAAAGGTTTTGTCATCTGCAATGTCAGGAGGCATGTGTTGTATATTCATGCCAATGTCTTTAGCTCAGTCTTGCAGGTTAAGTATGCATACATGATTGTTATAAACATATCATCATTAAATCTGTTGAAATAAAAGAATTTTGGTCTGACATGAAACCTAAAGCTAAGTTCATCAAGGCGATCTGCATTATTGTGGACGAGTCTGCTCTCATAATTAATAAACATGAAAAACATTTGAAGACAAACAAGAGGCAGAATGGTTTGTAAGATCTTTTCTTGATGGAAAGTGTGACTGTTAAAGAGAGGACATTTATATGCACTCCTAAAATAAAATCTAGGACAATAGGATGGCAGTGTTTGCATCGTATGTAAAAATAGTCTATCAGAGTCATGAAACTAAACACTTAGGGCCTTATCATGACTACGGCAGTCCATTGGGCCACCATAGACGTGGTGGCGGTCCACCTGCCATATTCAGACTTTGGCGATTGGACTGCCACAGAACCACTTCTTCCCTGGCAGTCTTTCAGCTGTGTGAGGCTGGTAATATGCTGGCAGTGCTGCTGCGGCACCGTCTAGCACATTACTACTTTCCTCACCGCCACAGTTTTCATGGCAGTGCGACTGCCATGAAAAGTGGTGGTGAGGAAACAAAGGGGGCCCAACAGGGCCCCCTGGTGCCTCTGCACAAGGTGGTGCATGCAGATGGGCTCATGATGTGTCCCCCTGTCTGCATGCACCCCCAGTTCCTGCAGGGCATGGACTTGATAGTCCATGCCCTGCAGGAACGTGCAATGGCGCTCCCATTGAGGTGCATTGCTAAGTCTCACATATGAGGCTTAGCCGTGGACCAGCCTCTGCAGGAGCAGTCGGAATCCGGCAGGCGGTCACAGTTTGGGCTTGGCAGTTTTGGAGTGGGTGCTGGTGTGGCGGCCTGCTCCAAGACCTCCAAACTCACAATAAGGCCCTTACTCTAGTCAACATTCCTGCCCTACACCTTGAATCCTTAGATGCGTAGCGATACAGAATACTTAATTTCTGATACTTAATATTCTATTACTAACATCTTTCTAACTGTACTGTTTTTCAGCAGGTAACTTTTCTTTATGCCTGCCCTAGAACTGTATTTACTGTCAATGATGTATAACCATAAACATTTAGATGTTAAAAAAATATGCATCACACCACCAACAGCACACACATACCTGAAATTATGTTAAGTCAAAATAACAGAAGCATGCCTGGTGTATGATAATATACACTAATGTGTAGATTTTCCACACAAGTTACAGTGCCTGCTCTTGTTATTTGTGTCTCCTTAAACCCTTTATGCAGTCAACAGCATAAACTCAACAGAGAATTAGCGTAGGAAATATCCTAATCTGTGACATCATTGAGTGTATATTTGAAATGGTGAACTTACAGATCGCACTTCAAGTGCCTGCATTATACAGGAGTAGTAGACCAACCCCTCCCTTTCCCCCAAACATGCTCTTGTGTACAAGGTTGTGTTGTCCTGTGCTGCATTATATAATAATCCACTGCATTGGACTATATATATTAACCATAATCCTGTGATGCCAGTGGCGTAACAAAATATTGAGGGGGCCCTCTTGCAAAGCATATGTAGGGGGCCCTCAAGCTCCGAACCCAGTCAGGAGCTCTCACGCCAGGGGCCTGCCAAGTGTGCACAGTGCTGGAGGAGGCCCCCTGGATCACAGGCCATCCCCCCGCACCACAGGGGCTGCAAGGGTTAATATTACTCCACTGTCTCCATCCACCCCTTTGGCCTATAGCTAAAATGAGGCAAAGAGAGCACAGCTGGCGTGGTAATACAATGAAGTACACAACACAGTAGGTTGAACACAAAGTTGTAGGTTTACGTGCCACAGTCCTCCAGCATCAGGCAGCAAATGCCAGATACAGCATCTTGGCATGTAAGCCCTTCATGCTGCACACTACATTCCACATTCCTAAAAGAAGAGATCTAAAATGTGGAATGCAGTGACAAGCACATCACCACAACATCTCCCTTCTTTTACAACCATTACAACAATATTGAACTTTAGATAAATACATAAGAAAACCTGTCAGGTAACTGGATAATCCCTAGATAACGTAGAAACAAGGCAGAATGGGAAACATCCTATATTACAAAGCTGGAATCACGATGTGCCTTTAAATACACCGGCAATAGAATGAACGTGCCATTACCACACATTCGTTTAGCATCAAAGTTATTACAACGACTTGCTTTAGGGGGTGCATTGGTGGAGTAGTGTTGGATTTTAAGTCCAACACCTTCCCTACTGTTGCGCAGACTTGAGTTGGAAAAGTAAATGATACTATTCCAAAGTCCAGCGCTCCTCCAAGGCAAGTCTTTGGAATGACTTGCGTGCTAAAGGAACGTGTCGTAACGGCGCATTAATTCTAATGCCGGCATTTAAAGACATGCATGCTAAACACATGTGGAATTCCGTCCTACAACTAGGCAGAATACCTATAAACATTTCTAATGTCATGAAAACAAAAATGCAAACGTATATACAACTCAAAGTTCATGAAAACCTACGAAGTATGTATACAATGCATATTTATACATCACAGCACCTAGCTGGGATAAATACTACAAGTTTGCTTTACATTGAGGAAGATTAGAGTACAACCCTTGACTAGTTACACTTCACTGAAATCCGCCCTCGTCTCTGGGTTGTCTGCCCACCCCTTCCTTTGCGTCACTTTCGTCAATACCATCACTTGGTTCTACCTTCACTACCCTACTTTTGTTCCACCATTCACGTCCTTTTATGCGGACCACACTCTTGAACACAGCATCAACTCTTTCAGGAGGCCTGGATTTGAATAACCCCATAGGAACATGAGTGGGATCTTTCACACACACCCAGTCACCCACTTTGATCTCACTTCTCACATCCTTCACCTTGTGCCTGACATCAAACTCCTCTTTCATTTTATTCTGATAGATTTGCACACAAGGTTGAATGACCTCATCTAATGATTTGGTTCTGTCAGTTCTCTGATGCTGGACACCTCGGAGAAGTCGGTACACGTCCCCTCATAACTTCAAAAGGGCACAATCCTGACACAGCATTGGGGCTTGACCCACAACATGCTCTCAACAGCCTCTCCCACCTCTATCTTGTTTTGTACAGCCCACTGTATACACTCCACCAATGTGCGATTAATTCTTTCTACAAGTCCATTGACCTGGGGATGATATAGTGCTATCCTTTTGTGCTGAATAGCATTTTTTTGTAAAAACTCCTTCATCTCTATGGAGACAAATTAGACATTATCGTAAACAATCTCTTTGGGACATCCTTCCCTCAAAAACAATTTCTTCAGACATCTTTTGACTGAGTAAGTAGTGAGATCCTCCATAAAATCAACTTCCTGCCATTTGCTGTAGTAATCTACTATAACCAGAGCAAACTTAGAACTTTGAGGTAAAATGCTAAATGGACCTATGAAGTCAATAGCCAATTTTGACAATGGTGCGGTGGGTCAACTGCTAGGTTAGAGTGACATATTCTCAATCCTAATCCCCTTGTCACTGTTAGCACATATGACACATGCTCTAACCTTTGCAATAGTTTCTCTGTCCGTACCTGGCCACCATTAATTTTCTCTGATTTGGTTATGGTCTGTCCCAGATGGCCATCATGGCCGCTCACAATTATCTTATCCCTTAGCCCAATGGGGGGAATAAATTTGTCACTTCACATCAACATTCTGTTTCTGTCAACTGACAACTCATCTGCTACTTTGACGTAAGCCTGCATCCCTACAAGCAAAGCCCTCTCCTTTGGCCATCCTACAGTAACATATTTCTTTTACACCAACCGGATCTTCATCTTCTGACATTCTGGCATTCCACTCATCCTCTGTAAAAGCATTTCCTTCGCACACATCCATAGAGGCAATTAAACATTCCTCAACTTCATCCTCCCAATCCACAGGTTTCTCTTCACCATTGATGGGAGAGTGAGATAAATAATCTGCTATGACATTTTTACCACCTTGAGATATAGTCCCTTATGACAGAGTCACTAAGTATATTTACTATTGGTTTATGGTCTGTCTTGAGAGAAAATTTCTTTCCCAAATGAAACATTCAAAACTTTCTACTACCTGGAAAAATCTAATAATTATTTTTCTATCACAGAGAAAACTTTTGTATTCCCTTTCAAAGACCTTGAAGCAACGCCTATGGTCACCTCATTTCCAGTTTTATTCTCGTAGGTCAGTGTAGCTCCTAACCCTCGTTACTCACAGCTACCATAACAATACACACTTTTGTGGAATCAAATGACGCCAACACTCCTGCACTTCCAATATAATTTTTAAGTGGCACAAACTCGTCCTGACAAGCATCACTCCAAATCAATAATTTTTTCTTTTTTAGAAGTTTGCACAAGTTTGCAATGTTGGCTGAAAAATTCCTTATGAACTTATAGTAAAATTCACAAAGGCCAAGCAAAGATGCTACCTGTTACTTGCTATTTGGCTTAGGAGCCTTTTTGATCTCATCCACCAAACCCGGTCTTGGTTCAACACCTTTTTCAGCTATAACAGGTCCTAAATAGTCTATGTTTTGTTTAGCAAATTCACATTTGTTCACATTAGCCACTATTCCAAACTTCTGTAACCTTTTTAATACAGTGTGCATTAGTTTGTCATGGCTGACTAAATCTTCACCCGCCACCAGAATATCGTCTTGGAAAGTCACTACTCCTTTGATACCCCAGGGTGCATTTTCCAAAACCCTCTGAAACATCGAGGTAGCTGATGCCAATCCAAAAGGCATCCTCTTCTTGAACTGAAATGTGTCAACTGGTGACACAAATGCTATGCAATTCCTTGAGGACTCCTCTAACTCGACTTGATGGTATGTGGGCAGCAAATCAATTTTACTAAACACCTTGGTGCCCGCAATTGTGGTTATGATGTCATCGATGCGTGAAAAAGGATGGGAATCTACTAATATCACCTTGTTCGGACTCCGCAGGTCAATCCATACTCTTAGCTACCCATTCTTTTTTTTCTCACTTTCACCAAAGGATATAGCCATAATGAAGACTCCACAGGCTCAATGATACCATCTTCACACATTTTCTTAAGTATCTGCGCTAACTCCTCACGAATACTAAATGGCACATTCCTTAGTTTGTATTTTACAGGTGTAACCCCACTTTGCACCTTAATCATGTGTTTAAAACCTAAAATCTTCCCTAGTTTGTCACTAAATACATATTTATACATTTTTGTCAAAGAATTGTCTAAATGTTTGACACTGTTTTCTTGAACATTGTATGTACCATCAGTGACTACAGAAACCTGCACTTTCCTGCCCGGCCTTAACATCATTCTGAATAAACCCTGATGGTAACACCTGAGAATATTTTGACCTTTCTTGGCCAAATAAGCCTTTCCATAAATGGCTTTCACCTTTAAATACATAGGACATTAAAAAAACAGTGAGTTAAATTTTCCTTCCATCGTAGGTCATCGGGTTTCTGTCAGGACGAAACTGTTTTCTGTCAACCTAGGTCTTATGAAATAGATCATCAGTGATCATTGGCATTCTGGCACCAGAATCTATGAGTAAATTCAAAACTTTACCATCAACACTGATATCTTCAATAGTGTCTACACAATTGGGTTCTCCACTCTGCCCCACCAAAACCAGTTCTCCATCCACACTTTGTTCAACCTCTGAAATTTCTCTATACTCTCTGACGTGGGCCGCATTAACGTTATCCCTATCCTTGACAGACTGGCATACCTTTGCAGAGTGCCCTAGTTTACCACAGGTTTTACATTTTACATTTTTGGCAGGACAAAGACGACCATTAGATCCATGCCTTGGATACTCACATCTGAAATAAACATTTTTCCCCCAAAAAACCTTCTTTTCCCTCTTTTTTTGATCACTGCTGGAACTTTCTTTTACTACCCCCACACCACACTGCTCATTTTGCGCCAACACTTTACAAGATTTGCAAGACATCTCAATGCTTTTTGCAATATCTATTGTTTCCATCAGTGTGGGGATTTTTAAAGTCAACAATTTCTCCTCGATTATTTTATCCCAGCAACATACGACTATCTGCTCAAGAATAAGTTGGGACGTGAAATTCTAAAACTCACACTCTGCCAAAAATGTTCGTAAAGCTGTGACATAAATGCAGATAGATTCATCTTGGCTTTGTTCCCGCATGAAAAACCTATTTCTGTTCACTATCAGGCTAGGTTGAACATCAAACTGTTTCTCTAATTTACTCACTGCCAATTGATATTTGTCCACATCATCTTCTTCATTAATTAATAAGGTGGCCGGTGCTCATATATGGACTGACCCTCGAGCCCTAAATTGTGCTCCAACAAAAATCTCTTTCCTTCTGAACAGTATCTGTTGACCAATGGCTCCAAGATATTTTGTGAATGCCCTATACCAATTACACCAAGAAATGGATGGATCACCTGGCATCTGCAAGAAAGGTGATGGTGCATTAACATTTTGCATATTTACACCCTGCTAAAATACCTTAAGACAATAAATGACCAAACAAAACATGTAAAATAGGTTGAAATAAAACTCTTGCAACAAGTCTATTTTATAAACTTGATTGTTACACCAAGCATATGTGGCCGTGTCACAGACTGTTATACACTCTGGATACCCTAATTCCGGGAGAATCCATCAAAATGGATGAAATGCCATGAGGTGAATATTCTGTTTTGCACTCTTCCACCCTAAAAAAACAATGTGTGCGTATCACATTGTGTGCCTTGTAGAAATGTGCTTAACTTGTGCACTTATCTCCTCCTGTTTTATTACTCATGATACACTGTAACATGTGCGTATCACAGTGTGCATTTGTTAGATCCACCCTTCACTTGTGCGCACATTCTCATTCTGTATCCCAAAGCGCGTGACTTTAAAGATTGTGGCCTGAAAGGTTTGGCTAACCTCATCCGATTCCCAATGGAAAATTGCCGACAACGTCCTCAGCGTGCCCCCGCATCAATGTGCATGCACAGGCACCCGTTGTAAAGACTACAGATGACACCACAAAGGAATGGTGCAAACGGTGATCGCAGGTGAGCGGATTGTGATGTTTGATCTAAGGGTTAATGGCTTGCGCAGACAATGGAAGAATGTTCGCCAAAACTGTGAGTGCGACCTTTCTCATGCTGGGACTCGCGCTGGTAAAATGACTAACGGATAGCCACAATGTTTTTCTTTCGTACCGGAGGCCAAAAAGCTATCTCGCAACACCCTTACTAATGCGGCAGTGTGCACTGGCCCCACACAAGACTTTTGTACTTGCCTGAAACAAGTCCAATGTAGGTGTCATCCATGACAGCTAATGCTTCTCGAAGACAAGCTTCGTCCGTAAGCTTCACGCAGCACTGTGCAGACAAGTAGTTCGCGTGGATTCGCGTCTGTGGCCAAATCATCACCACATTTGTGGTAATACAATGCAGTACAAAAAGCAGTAGGTTGAACACAATGTTGTAGGTTTATTGGCCACAGTGCTCCAGCGTCACGCAGCCACTGCCAGATACAGAATCTTGAAATGCAAGCCCTTCACGGTGCACACTACGTTCCACATTCCTAAAAGAAGAGATCTAGAATGTGGGATGTAATGACAAGCACATCACCACAGCTGGGTATGAAAAACTCATTGCATGCCTCCCTGTGCATGTTATTTATTGGGCTGGGTGTCAATATTTCCAAAGAGATTTAGTGATGATATGTTAATGGTGAGATATGCCTGTTGTACATGAGATCCAAGTGCATATGTCAGCTTGTCATTTTATGCTACAACATATTCCCTTGCTGGTGTCAATTACCCCATGAGGTATGTATGCAATGCAAGACTCTAAAGACTCAACGAACACTGAGCATGTTATGTTATTTCATGTGGTTGCTACATCTGTGCCGTCCACTCACTTAGTCATGAATCGCCCCAGCAAAAAATACTACTGCCTTATGGTGATCATCAAAGTCGGTACATTGTTATTATAAGTGTCTAATGTGAGTGAAGATAATAAAAACATATAGAATTAAATATAGATTACCAAAAAAGGATAAGGTCCCACCTACTTCTTATATTGACAGTACTGAACTTGCCCAACATTCAGAAAGCTTGCTTTCTTTTCAACCTAACTCACCTCCAAGACGATTAATTTGCGAGCATCTAATGGGCTTGTGAAAAGCCTAACAGTTTTTGCTTCACTTGTTCAAATGGACAAGGATCCTGGTGGGAGAGAAACAGGGTAAGAGGCATAGCATGTATCAGTGACACATCTGAAAAGTTGAGATGGGTGCATTGTGGGCCGTTAGCCGGAATATGCTCAATTTTACATCAACCACTGCTGGGTAAAACGTCTTGAAAAGTGGATTACTGCTCAAACTTAGAGAAGTCAATAAGAAGACTGCTGTCGGACTCACTATACTTGTCTCAGGAATGGCTGAGAAGTGAATCCTACTTTCTCCTGAACCTAAAGCTTCTCAGGTTGTTTTCCTGGTGAAGGGATCTGCCATCATGGAGTCCATAAGGAGACAAAGGTTAAGATGGCACTTTGGAAGAGAACCCAGGATGTCCTTTAGGCACTGGTATTTTGGGTGTGGCTCTGAAGAAGAAGAGTAGATAAGTTTGTCTCCCCTCCATGGTCTGGATCCCAAGGAAGAGCTTTTGAAAATGTGTAAGCCATTGAAGCATTCAGAAAGAATTTCCTCATCTCTTGCTTTAGTTGGGACTTGGACATTTTTGACCCCTGGAATATCTGGACGAGGTGCCAAGCTTACCCAAAAAAGCCATTACATCAGTGACCCCTTTTCCCAGTTTTGTCCTGCTTGAAATGGGACTGTGGTAAGAAGGTATCCAACCATATAGATCCCTTTTCTGACTCAGCAGACCACCTTTCCCTGCAAGAGGTTTTAAGCTCCAAAACCCTTTTTAAGTCCAAAGTTTAATCTGTTGACCCTGTGTAATGCTCTTCCTCATCCGACCCACTTTTCATCACAAGTTGGGCAAGAGGTTGCCTAAATACTGGTTTTCCAGAGAACTTGACTGTGGCAAACCAGTTAGTCAGAGAGAGTGCCTAAAAACAGTCCACTGCACCCCACTGACTTAACATTGGACTTTAGCCCTATTTGTTTTCTATTGCAACTTTTGGATACAAGCAGGCTTTGTTGTTGTGTTGCTCTTTTAATTGTTCAAGTCATCATACTAAATTCATTTTGGAATTTCATGTGATAGATTTCTAGACTTTACTGTTGTTCTACTACTGTTAAAACATGTTACTCACATTTTCTCTGAAGGAAGCATGCAACATTAGCCTCAGTTGCAATGGGTAAGCACAAGATCCCCAAAGAAATCTGCTTTAACTTTTAAGGTTCCTATAGCAATGAAGTACAGACATAATTAGTGCAGCATGGTTGTTTTCCATAGGTGTAGATGTCAAATCAAACTAACATATAGCTGTTCCTATTCTTCAAGGGAGCTGCACTGTTGGCTCTGGATTAGCCAGTAGTCACCCCTCTCTTGGCAACATAAATTCAAAGCGGTCAAGTTACAGGGCCTGAGGTCTAGCTAGGGTGACCAGAATTGTAAAGCCAAAAACCGGGACATTTCATGAAAATAGAAGAAGGACTACCGTTTTACTTCAAGCGAGCGCACAGAATGACAGCGCTCCTCAGCACGGAATTACAGAACAGGTAGTTAGACCATACATAAAATGCAATTTTTAAACCCAGAAGCTTCCCTGTTAATTAACTTGCCTTCTAGAAACAACTGCTCACTATCCCTGCTTTGTACAACATAAAAAACACCTCCTGCCGTTTTCAGCTGACCCTCTCTAAAAACCGGGACAGGAGCTAAATTTCCTGAAATCTGCCCGGACAGCTGGTGAAAAACCCGGACCGTCCGGGCAAATACGGGACGCCTGGTCACCCTAGGTCTAGCCCTATCATCTGCTGGTAAGAAAGAAGAGGCCAAGAAGCATTTGGCTTCTAGTGAAAAACAGAATTCAGACTGAGGTATAAGGACAAGCCAAGCTATGATTGGCATTAAGTGGAAAATGGTTGGGATGGACACCAAAGCTGGTACCAACTGATAACACAGGTATATGGCAGAGGATCCGTGGGTGTCAGAATAGCTGGAGAAATGGTAAACATATGACCTACCCAGCCAAGCACACCATTACTCCCATCATTCCTCCAAATACTCCAAATACCTGCACATCACCTTTCTAAAAGTCCTAGTGTGACATGTGCACTTTCCGATTCAGCTGTCGTAGGTTTTTGACCAAAACCTTAGCACAAAATGTGTTGGTCAGCAGACTGTTGGAGCCATCATTTAAGAACCTAGCTTCGGTAACATGGACATACGTTTGCTAAGTAGTGCAGAGAGTAACTGATGTCATGCTGGATTGCAGCTATGGTCCAGGCAAATAAACTATAGTCCTCCCCAGTCAAAAGCATTTGCAATAAGCAGACTCACAGCAACTTTGTCCTTGTGGATGTTGATATGATATGGAGGAGCAGCTAAGACACAACCAGTTGGGCAGAAAAAGCTGAGCATAGAAGGCTAGCACAGAAGAGGACGATGAATAAGCAGCAGATTGGAGCTTCCACTGATAACGGATCGCGATGACATTTAAAATCAAGATAGAATTGGATATGTATATAATGATGTTTTATATTTGTTTTTGGATCCCCTACTACTTCTTCTGTTACACTGCATTTTTCATGTTTTTATTGTATTTTAGCTCTTGCTCTATCCTAGCTCTCTAGTCAATATTGTGGCTTCTATTTGTGTTTGTTCAAGTTTTCTCGTTCTTACAACAATGCATATCCACTTAATGGTTCTTCAAGATACATGTACCAATTCTCTGTTCAATAGCCAACATATTCTGTAGATGATTTGGGGCCCAATGGCAGTTCTAATGCTTTAGTTATCATACAGTCTTGGTTTTTGGTGACGGTGACCAACAAGCACACATTTTAGAAATGGTTATCTCTCGACCTTTCTAGCCTGATGCTTTCCTTGTAAATACCTTTTATTACTTCAAAGTAAATTGTTTCATGATGGTTTCCAACACAGGCCGAAAAAATCGTGTTTATGAAACTGCACTGGATTTGAGGAAAAATCAGAATCATCCACTGCCTTATTGTCCCAGGAAACATTTACTTAATTACATGAGTGTGCAATGATTAAGGAAACATAATATCCGTATAGTCCTCTGAAGCTTCTGAATCTATAAGCCACAAGACCACTATCTCCTAACCTTTTGACTAAATCATTTTCACATGAACTACCGAAAGAGCCACAGCTGACTGCATAGTATTCACTAACTATCTGGGAACTGGATTCATTTCTTCTTTCGAAAGGGCAGCTCCTTTCATTGTCAAAGAATCTAGTTTTCCACCAGTTGTGAGTGGGCTACATTACTGACACTTTATTCTTAGAGGTCCTAGGTTTACTTCTACAGTCTTATACAAAATGACCTGGGCATCCACGATGTAAACATAAACTATGTTAATGTCTTAATTCTCTCTTCTTCTTTAGCTACAGATCATCTTAAACTGCCTATCTGCTCAGCATTAACTACTTGTGCCAAGACAATCTTTAATTCGTTTAGAAGCTCTTGATAACATAGGGATGCCCTTTTCTCCTCTGCCAACCAGTATCAACTACCAAGTGATTAAATATGGTAATTAACTCAACAGATTTTCATGACCCTGTTTCAATGTTAATAACTAATTTTGTAAAGAAAGAGTGTGTGATTTCCTGTCAAACAGTTTCCATATCTGGTCACAGAAGGCAGACACATTATGCAGCAAGGGGTCATTTTTCTCTAGTAATGGAATGCTCCAATTTGCCTCATTCCCATTTGGTTAGGACAAAGCGAAATCTACTTTAGTTTCATTATTCAGGAAAGTTATGGGTTTGCACAAGAAATGTGATTGACACTAATTAAGAAATAGTAATATCTTTTTTGGGTCTCAGGATATCCTCACTGGAGGTGCTAAGGGTATGATTGGAGTCACCACAGAAAAGGGAAGGACTAAAACATCTGTGTCTGGTAGGGAGGCTGTAATACCCATGGATCAGTGTTCTGGAAATAAGACAGCAAAGGCACTTTACTAGTATATTTTTTCTCTGACTTAAACATGCCTTCTAGCCCTTGTTTCACTGCAATTAATTCTGAATGCAGAAGCGTACTGTCAGGCTTCACTGAACTGACTTTCTGCTGTAATTTAGGTACTGGCTCTAATATCTGAGACAGGATAATGTTGAATCCATCACTTAGGTTGAATGATAACATGGACTAGGCAATCTGTAAGAAAGCACTACTCTAGTACTCTGGATCCAATGGTAATGTCTCTCATCACCTCCAACAATTACCACATACAACAAGATTATAGGGGCCAGTAGTAGAAACAAGAAAAGAGGAATGTCACAGTGAGAAAACAGGAACACCAAACACCATCACTCTGACTCACGGCTACTGCAGGGAGGAGTGGGTATCTAAAGGCAGTAAGAGAAATCTTACCAACCTGCCATGAAAGTCCTGCAACTACTTGTGACAGTTAATGGATATGCTAGAGCTGTATTGCTATGTACCGAACTCTATGTACTCTAATGTGAAACTTGTAATTTCTGAACTTAAAACATACAAGAGATGCCTATCTTATGTATATGTTCATCAACAATTCCGTCTGCTAGTAAGATAAGTCCATCAAGATCCATGACTATGCACTTTCCATGGAAGATGAATATAGTTCTTAATTGACTCTGTGTGCCCCAGCAAAAAGTAATTAGCAGGCAATAATATACTGTGGTTACCAGTTCTTAGATTCTTTACTAAAACTCTGAATACCTTAGACATAATTATATGTACATTTTATGTGTAACATTGTCCTGATAATTATTCCAGTTCCATCACAGGATCAGACCTAAATTGTAATGCAACAATCTTTACAGTCTTTAGAAATATTCAAAGTTAAATGTTCAAAGTAGTTCAAAATTTCTTTCCATAATACGAATCAACTTTAAGAATACTTCTCTGTGTTCTCAAATGTCCTCCAACAAACTCCGAAGGAAGCAACTGTTCTTTGTAAAGGCAAAGCCTACATCAGGTTAGAAAGGTCCTAGCTGCAGCAACTTTGTAGAACAGCTAGGAAAGTTCCATTTGAAAATCCAAGATGGCCACCACCATCTCCAATTAATGTGAGAATTCAAAGTCTTCTTTGAAATGTAGTCCATCATCAGGGCGCTGTCATGTAGTGAGTTCTCCACACATGCAAAGCCTCACGCTAGACAGTGCCAACACTGTGCGAGGACCGCCAGAATTGCCTTGTTTATAATATGCAAGGAATTGGTTCAGGATCCCTGGATCCATTTCAGATATTAACAATAGGCACAAAAGATAAATGTATAGGTGATTATTCTAAATGGAACTAATTTACATATTATGTGGGTATATGGAAAATATCCATCCTCCTGGACCTTGGTTGGACACTTTTTATTCAGATGCACAAGAGAAATTTGGGTCTAGGGTTAAATACCAGATATATTTCACATATTGTGTTTTGCCATATGAGAACCTGTGATGCAAATGGTTTATTTTTCAGTATTGTACAAATGCTAACATAGCATGAATGTATAAAATGCATCAGGGCACAGTACCATAAGTAAACAAGTGTTTGCATTCAGCTGCAAACTCTCAACATCACAACAAATACAATAGAATTATTAATAAATAGAAAACCAGCAAGCAGTTGCTTGAAAGCCAGTACTGGTTCCCAAAAGTGAAAGGTGTTCTTGCATTTTCATATTTTTCTGGAAAAGAAGAGAAACATTGATGCAGTATTTTCATTTCTTCCACAACTGCTAGGAATATATTTATTTTCAAATGGCACACGCCTAAAGCACAAAGAAACATGTTAACTGACATAAAAATTGATCTTGGTATTTCAAATATAGTCTAACAACCTGTGGGTAGTAGCAATACCATTAATCAGATTTTAAGAATCATCATGATATTATGTTAATAATCGCATTTCTAGATAGCATGGCAAGAGATGACTAAATTGCATTCCGTTTTAATCCAAAAGTGTAATTACTGTAACAAACAATATTTCATAAACTCAAAAATATATGTTACATATTTCTCAAGGTCCATATCTAAATATGAAAAGTGATTTGGACCCTGCATGTTAACAGTACTAACAGGCTTATTAGAGGCCTATGCAGTGCTACCAGCTTACTGGAGTTCAGTTTTGTTTTACACCGATTAATAAATGTGCACTAGCAAATGAGGAGTAACATGTGTAACTAATAATCACACTCATTTTGCATGCATTTTTTACCTCTTGTGCTTTTTTGCACATAAAGTTAATCCGAAGGTGACAGCCAGGGCCTTAAGTTGATGTTGGGGGGCTCTCTAAAAGGGGCGTGACCTAAGAAGCATAATTAGGAATTCTTTTCAAGATCTGTGAACTATGCAAAGAAGGGCATGGCTTAAAACATTTCAGACTAAAATCCTGTACTCTCCCATAAAGTGCCACCCGACCAGTATTTTGGTGCCTCTATGTGAGCTTTCTGTTTTTGCATCCAGCGATGCCACACAATAACAGACATGCACCTAAAACAAGTCAGACCTTTTGGCTTTCCAAATGCTTATGAGCAGTATCAGCTAAATGAGTAACAATGATTTTGTTATGAATAATTAGAAAATAATGAAAACCCCGGTACTCAAAAACTCTTCTATCATCTTTATGGCAACATTCTGTCTGCAGTTCAGTAGACAGAAGCTCTTAAATTACACAAGGAAATTCCATGACATACTTGAGGGATGAGGTAGCTAGATTCTCCCAAAGGAATACAGTGATGAGGAAAAACAAGAGAGAGGCATACAAGGAGAGTGAGAATGAAAGGAAAAAGTAAGGAAAGAAGAAATAAAAGAATGGACAAAAGAAAGGGAGCAACAAAGGAAGAAAGGAAGAATGAAAAGATAAAAAGAATTAAGAAATGGAGCAAAAAAAGAGAAAATAATGAAAAAGAAGGAACAAAGATACAAAGAAAGAAAGAAAGTAATACATTGAGAAAGTGAAGGAGAAATTTGGGAAGAAAGAAAGAACGAAAGAGATCTGATAAAGAAAAAGAGAAAGAAAAAAAAGAACAGTAAAACAGAGAAATACATTGATAAAGTGAAAGAGAAACAAATAAACAAAGAAGGAAAGAAAGAACGAGACACTGCAAGAGAAAGAAAGAAAGATTGAAAGAAAAGAAAGAAGCAAACAACCAAAGAAAGAAAGATAAAAACAAAGAAAATTGAGAAACTGAAGGAGAAATTGAGAAAGAAAGAAACAAAGAAAGAAAGAACGAGAGAAAGAGAGAAAGGAAGGAAAGAATGAAGGATAAAGCCAAAAAAGAATGGGAAACAGAAAGAAAGGGAAAAATGAAAGAGAAGGAGAGACACTGCAAGAAAGAAAAAAGAGAGTTAGGGACAAAGAAAGAGAAAAGTGGGAATAATGGGAGAAGGGAAAAAAGAAAGAGGGGCAGAGGAAGGCAGTGAAAGGGATTTGGCTCTCTGTCTCACTGAAGTTGAAGCTGCAGTGAAAGCAGCTCCTCAAGCTCATGTTTGGCATCGCTCCATCAGTGTGTGTGCCCCTGAGATCGCCCACTCAGGCCAAGATCCACAGCTTGTAGAATATCTTCCCTTCCCCCGGGAAGCCAGAAAATGTGATAAGCAAAAGGTTGTGTGGCCCAAGGGGTACCCCCATTAAGGTGGAGTGCAGCTTCGGGGACATGGCCTGCTACAGATTGAGACAACACCATCAAGATGTCACTAAAGTCAATAATCCAGAGGACAGAGCAGCAAAAGGACATCACCCCATAGAGAACCCACCCAGATCAGATCACAACACTTAGGGCCCAGTTACGAGGTTCGGCGGTTTGAGGGCAGGCGGTACGCCACTGCCGAGACTCGCCACCTCCCGCCCGCCAGATTACGACTTTAAAGTGGTCTGGTAGGCGGGCAGTGTGGCGGTCGCAGGACGGTGCCTCTTTCAAAGGCGGCAGTGCCTTTAAAAAAGGCACCGCAGTGGGAACACCTCACAAGGTTCCTGCACGGCATGGACTCGAAAGTTCATGCCATGCAGATACTGTTGAGCATGCACACTAGAGGGCGCATGTTATGCCCCCCTGTGTGCATCCACAAGCGTAGTTGGCACAGGGGGCACGTAGGGCCCCCTTTGTGTCCTCTCTGCCGCAGTATACATGGAGGAGTAACCTCCATGACACCGCCGGCGGAGAGGAAACTCGTAATGTGCTTGGCGGGACCACGGCAGTCCTGCCAAGCATATTGTGGCCTCCTGACCACCACGCCACCTCCAGGTAACGGCAGTCCGAGGGCAGTCAGACCGCCCAACTCGTGCGTTGGTGGCTGGACTGCCGCGCTCCCACAAATCTGGCGGTCTTCAGACCGCCATACTCTTAATCGGCCCTTTAGTAGCAAAAAACTAATTATGAGCAGGGGTACTGGATAAACTGGAAGCATCTGTACAGGCCTATCATCTCTAAGATTCACTATGGGTGGAGTGAGACATCCCATCTGGTGAATTTGTGCTCGTCCTTCCTCCCCTCAGAACCGGCGTTTCCAGAGTGGTCAGCCCATTTCATTCCGATTCAAGCTGCTTTTACTTGATCGAGCTGTACCTCTGATCGGGGTGCTGCATACACTTTTAAAAGGGCAACATCCAGAAGTAAAATCGATTATATATTACTTAACTTACAGTTATTGATAAATATGTGTGACATATTCATAGTAAATTAAAGTGATAGTGACCATAATGCCCACTCTCTCTCCTTAAGGAACATCCCTTTAATAAATTGCAGGACAGCAAGCTTTACACACAAGGTACCTATATTTTATTCTAACAATAGTACATATGTCAAGTGGCCCTCTATTATGACAAATCCAGACACACTTGCAAATATCTAGCTGTTGATGTCCTTGACACGTATGAAGGTACTTCCTTGGAAGAAATACCCCACAAAATTCATTTTTAATATCTTACTTGAATCTCTGAGAAAGTACTTTTACATAAGTGTGAAAATTCAACCTTACAAACTGAAAGAAATGCTCTGGTTTGACAAATCATGTAGGAAAGCCAAATCAAAACTGATTGCTGCTATCAAAAGCGGCAACAGAGAACTGGTAATGGTTTGCAAAAAGAAGTACAAACATGCACAGAGGACAGCCAGGATGAGCTGGAAGGAAGTAAATTGGTGTGATCTGGTTATTGCTGCAAAAATGAAAGATAGCAAGGCTCTTTGGCAAATGCTTGCACATGGGACCCGCAAGATAATTAGGGACGAAGACTTTTATATCAAACCTCAGTTTTGGACTAAACACTTTAAAGAGCTTTATACTCTTCAGGTTATGACAGAGTGTGCAGTACAGAATGGATCACATTTGAATAGTATGAGTAATTCCCTGGGCACTTCCCCAGTCTCCTTCACTATGGAGGAGACCTGAACTGCTATATAGACTTTGAAAGCTCGGAAGGCTCCAGGACTAGATAGGATACCGGGTGACCTTCGATCAGAGCCTGTTGTATGGGGGTTCTTGTTGAACGCCCTATCCAATGCAACAGCTAGGGGAGCTGAGATACCTGAATAATGGAAAGGTGCAGATATCATACACATTTATAAGAAGTGGGATAAGAATAATCTTGCCAATTATAGGCCAATAAACCTGAATGATAATGCTGAAAAGATATTTATCAGACAAATACTGGCCAAAGAAAAAGCTTGGGTGGAGGAAAATCATGTGCTATCACACCTCCAGGCAGGATTTAGAACTCATATGAGTACTATCAACCAGGTTTTTTGTTTTATTTTAATTCTTTGGAAGATAGTCACCCTGAGAAAGGGTCAGTTGTTTGTAGTGTTCGTCGTTTTGAGGGGCAGCTTTTGAAATGATACCTTGGGCAAAATTAGGGGCTGTACTCGAAGACTTGCAAATGCAGTCCAATTTACTTTAATTAATAATATGTCCCTACACCAATAACTAGGCACAAGTGAGAAGGGGTAGGAAGGGAGAACTAACGGACAGTATAAACATTGATAGGGGAGTGTGCCAGGGATATGTCCTTGCCTCTACTTTATCCACATAAATGGGGTGATTGACACACTTTACAACTGTAATAAAGATTCCCCTAAATTGGCTGGCCAGAAAGTTGCTGCTGTACTTTTTGCAGATGACACACTCTTAATATCTAAGCCCCTTTGGGCCTACAAAATTTGATAAATACATTCTCCACTTCCTATGAAAAGTATGTTTTAGAAATAAATGCTACTAAAACCAAATTTATGGCTTTTCATCCACACAGGTCCTTCAGGGGGGAGGTGAAGTTGGGAACAACTGAACTTGAGCAAGTTAAGGAGTTTGACTACTAGGATTCTGCTTTGGGAATACCCTGTTATGGTCTCCTCAAATCATTAAAAGTCAAATGACAGTGCAGCATGCAAGTTGAAGACTTAAATCTCCAACTTTTATCCAATATCACCTGCATTAGAGATGTACTGTGCAAGAGGGCTAGGCGCCACACTTTATGGTGCTGAGATCTGGGGGCGCATAATATCATAGGTCGAGCAAAAATAGATAATAGGCTTATGAGATCAATTCTCAAAGTGCTCCACTAGCACCCCTGCACTTGGGCCTCAATGAATATAGTCCATATTGCAAATCTCAAACCATTAACCTACTGGGTAAGAGTGTTGTGCAATAAATCACTTCCATATTATAAGGAGGCATTTGCAGAGTTGAGAGGGTTAGATACATTTAGTAAAAGAAAATGGTTTCATCACATTAAGTGCTGGTTGCACATTCTGGATCTGAATCTAACCTGGGATAACCCTGAGTTGATCACAATGGGGATGTTGGAGCAACTGAAAACAAGATATGGGCTGCATGTGCATGTGGGCAGCCTGACAGGAAGATTCCCTCTTTTTAAATGCAATCTGGAATTTGAACAGCTTATAAATTGTATAGAAACACCCCAAGCAAGATCAATTTAGACATGGGGTCTTACCAGTTTATCATTTTCACAGCACGTGGGGAGCATCTCCTGACAGTTAACTTCGTTGTCCATCCTGTAAAGTATGGCCTGAATCAGAAGTACATTTTTGTTCTTCTGTCCATCTTACACTATTTAAGGAAGGCCTCAATAATCCAATATGTCGAACCTTGGGCACGAGGAAATTTGATGCACATGCTTTACGAACTTTAAGAGGAGATTATACTGAGCGGATTGTGTTTGCTGTGTCAAAATATTTATATGTTGCTTGGCAGTTAAGACGTAGATTAATTGAAGGATTGTAATAATTTTATGTAATGGAATAAGAGTTTCTCTTATGCTTATTGTTTTAAAAGTGTGTTATAATGATGAAATGTTGAATCAATAGTATTTTATGCATATTTTTGGGGGGTTTCCTTCGAAATTAACATTATACTATACTATACTCCTTCCAGTACATGTGCCACTCCACAGGGAACAGAGTCGGCATCTCAGCTGGCGGGCTGAGTGCTGTGGGCTGGGGCATTGCAGCTGGAGCATTCTATAACCAGGATATTGACATTTCTGAAAGCCCCTAGCATCCTGTTAGGAGTCACAGCACCCCTTACATTGTATTGGTTAAGTACATAAAATTTTACCCAGCTCTACGAGGGGTCTTTCACCATGTTTCGATGTTTAATTCACCATGTGATGGCTCGAGCAAGCCATGCTTTCTCAGGAAGTCGAAAAATGAGACTCTCAAGTGGTGCCCCTGGAGAGGCTGCTTTTTCAGACCTTTCCTGAGGTGAGCAGTGTGACAACAGCTGCCAGTGAAGTGTTATTCTGGGACAGGAGGTAACAAAAGTACCATCATATTTATTCACATTTCCTGAAGAACAAAGGCAACCCAAAGAAGTCTTCTAAAATGTGTGGGGAGGTAGAACCTTCAGAGGTGTTGAGGAACCCAATCGATCATTCTCATTCCTTAAGGGGTTGTAACTCCATTTGGTTTTCGATCTCCTGTTCGTATGCTTCTACAGCTGTTTTATTGAAGGGCATTTTTACTGCATTTTCTCCTTTTGGTCATAATGGATATTTTCTTTTAAGGGATACAGGAGGGTTATTTGTAGCTGTGCATACCCTTGCCCTGATCCCTGAAAGTAATAGGCACACACAGCAATTGAAGATTATAATGATTAGTTATATACTATATATAATTGGCACACAAACCTTGTGAATAATAATGATAAGAACTATTATTCAGGGGCAGCTCCTCCGTTGGAGCGGAGGAGCGGCGCCCCACTTAAGTTATCCCCAAAGATGAAAAATAAAATGGTAATAGATTACCATTTTATTTTTCATCCTCCTGTCCTGAACCAAGCATCGGGGCGGGGCTGCTGCTTAATGACAGCGTTAGGAAGGAGGGTGGACTGTTTGTGCCCTTTTCAAAGTGTGCATGTCGCTTTGGCTGGCCGTCATGCAACGACCAACGAGACAAGCGCACTGTGAAACCTCTAACCCAGCAGTCTTAAGACTGCTTTGTTAGATTTAGTGCAGGCCTCCAGGGCACTGGGGAGCGCCAAGTGAGGCCACTCCATCCAATCAGGGCGCTGCTCTCACAGCATGAGAGCAGCGCCAAGATTGGTGCCCGCAGTGCAGCATCAGGTTCAGAAGAGGTCCGGTTCAGAATAGGTCCGGAGCGGAGGATATCAGAGGAAGTCGGTTCAGGTAGGCTTTTTTTAAAAAATTCCAAAAGCCCCCCTAACCCCTCTCTGTAGATGCCAGCCGCCACTGCTGTTATTATCTCAGCAGCTATGACGTAAAACAAAATGAATATTGGAAAAACCCAACGCATTTTAAAGCACACTTTCCTACAGTCTAGAGTAATTAGTCTAAACTCTACTGATTTGTATTCTTATATTTATGTCAGAGTTCCAATTATGGTTTTAGCTGAACTGTTAACATCATCTGTTTCTAGATTATGTCAAGCCATGTTTTATTCCTACATGCCTCCAAGAAGCTTTTCAGTCAGATCTCAGCTCTCTGGCATTTCCCCCAACCAACCAGTCTTCGTGTCTTGCCCTCTCAAATTCCTAGATCTCTTTATCCCTTCTTCCCCAATGATTGTCTATGGAGAGAGGAGGGGAGAGTTGTGTGTGCAGCTTCTTGCATCTATGTTACTGTGTGAACAATGTCTCAAGTAGAGACATATGTAAAAAGCAGGCAATTGTATCAAAACATGCTTCTTCTCACAGTATTTCTGTGACACTCCAGATGACTTTGCAATGTTGCTTAGTGCTCATAGCGTCATAAGGTGGTGTCTTACTGCACTTATCATCCTAAACAGCAGAATGGAAGATTTTCTCTTTTCTTCAATTTTGAATTCTTTGACTAGCTTCCTAGACTCTAAATCGTCCAAATGCTCATTCTAAAGGATTAATCATGTTTAACATACAAGTAGGCCTTATTTGTATGTAACATGCATAGGGTGCCAGGAAAAGTCCTACTACTTAAGTCAACACATTTAAGATTTGTAATATAGATTCCTCCATCTTTATTGTATGGAGTGGAATGTGTTCTGTCTGAAAAATAATTTTTCAACAAAGGAAAAGGGTACATTCTATGCGCTTTATTAAACATTCATCAAAATATCCCATTACAAATAATACATTTGGAACTGGCGCTCATTGGTTGCAAATTTGTGCCACCTTCGCAACATGGGGGTCACAAAATAGGCAATGCAGCTTCCATCACACTTAGAGCATTAATTAAGAAAGAGCAGGAGTGGGTTAATTTGCAGGGGGTATCCTTTACGAAAAATTGCCATAAGCTTTTTACTCAATTAGGTTTCCACTCTGATTTTATTTTAAATTGTATTCCAAAAGAAAAATAGTTTTGTTTCAGATATGGAGGCATATATGCACAAACACAGTTTTAGGGATTTATACAAGATAATCCTTAAATAAAAATGTTGCAGCTATATTTTATCTTTTCGAATTAAACGATAAACTGCATAGATTTGTATTTAATGTGAGAACAAATGGATTGCATCTACAGGTTACACTGGCAAAGTGGAATAAGAATAAGAATCTTAATCCTATATGTCTATTTAGTATGTTAGCGGATCGAAATTAAAGCATGCATCATTTGCTTGCCCCTCTATACGTTTATAGGGTTTGTAACCTAAAAAGATTGTTTATGATCTTAAGAGTGCCAAATGCATAGAAAACTCTCCAATATGTCTTGAATCATACAGCTGAGTAACTGTTCCTATCCATTACCAACACAAAGTTAAAAGGTCCATGAGCCTACAACTTCAGAAATAAATCGGACACATAATTTGTTACCAGACTTTGCGTAAACTTTCAAAGTTGCAACTAATTTGGGATTTCTAAAGTTGTTGCAAACATACTATATATCAGAGAATGTATTCTGACAAAATAGAGAAAATGCGGAGAACGTTTTGTAGCCCAAGATTCAGAACAAATCAACCCTTCTGTTTATGTTGTTATCGTTTAAGGGAAAATCAAACATTATTTAATAAAACAACGCTTAAGTTCCACAACCAGTCATTCTGAAATTAGGTATAATAATATAGCCTTATAGCCCGCTGCCGAGGGCTATACCGGCTGTTAAAGGCCCTGATCCCGAGTCCCTATAACGAGGGAGAGGGCCTTTAACAGCCGGTATAGCCTGAGGCAGAAGGGCTATAAGGCTATTAGAACATTCCACCCACTAAGGGTAGAATGTTCTAAATTAAAAATGGAGAAACAAAAAGACAAACATTGGAAAGTTGGAGCGCTGGGCTTATACCAGCCATTATAAGCCCAGAGCTACTCCATTGTCTTCAATGGAGCTCTCAACATTCCAATGTTCTAATAATCAATACTAACCGAACACTTTGTGCTCTCAATGTATGCAATCACGATTATCATGTTTGCACTTTTAAGCATCCAAACTAGGTGTTCTGTTGTCCTCCACAATTGAAGTATTTGCTACCTTATCTGAACCCTCCGAGGAATAAACATGTCTATCAAAAGTCAAGCAATGTTGCCTTCCATGGAAAAAAGCTGTGGTGTGTACACAACTTTTTTTTCAAGGACAGTTGTGTGTTTACTATGTGTCGTGCAATGCCTCAATGCTATGCAATGTGGTGCAACACCACATAACAGAAAACATTCTTGCGTGGCACAAAGTGACCTTGCATGGCGCAAACCATCATTGCATTATGATACACTTTAAAAGATGACTGGAATCTAGTGCAGGATTTCTGGATTGTGCCAAGAAGGAAGATGGCAAGAGAAGAAGAGGGTACCAGCCAGGTTACACAGCAAGAACCAGGGGGTACGTAGAAGAGTACAAGACAAAATGTAATCAAGAGGAGATTGAAATTTTGATCAGTGAAGTGACAAAGAAAGTCAAAAGATTTGTCGCCTCAAACCTCCGAGTAGGTAAGAAGGCTGCTTTACGGAGAGGAATAGTTGGCAAAGTCAGTTCTGTAGTTCCAACTCAAATGACTGTGGAGGAGGGTGAGGAAAGGTAACATGACTACAAGTGTAGGACAGAGGAGAATCTGGGGCAGACCCTGAGGGCTGCAATGGGAACTGGTGGAGGTCCAGACATCGAGCAGGACTTGACGTCCATGGAGAAGCAGAAGGCAGCATTCATTGGCTCTGAAATGGTTGGCAGAATAAAGGGAACCAACACCACCGACCTTGAGGACACCACCACATCTTAGGATAAGCTATGTGAATAATCAAAATTTGCTTGTTAAGTACTGATTTTTTTTAAATTTCTTAATGTTGCCCCTGCTTGAAAATAAGTTACATTTTTAATCTAACTTTTGTCAAACTCCATTTGAAGGGGTCATGCGGAAATTATGTACCACTCGGTCTCAACTGTGGATGTTGCAGATCCTTGCCTCTGATATCTTGGGGTTGGCCCTATTATGGCCTTAAAGCCAGGACTAAGTACAACCCCTTCAGCAATTGTCTGTCCTTTGAAGTGCTATGATTTTGTCTCCCTTCTTAGTGAGTTAGTATGTGGGTTCTGCAGTTCAGGATTCATTAATCAAACCAAATTGTATGTAAGTGGATATATAACTGTATAGACTTTTTAAAATCAAAAATATGTATTGAACTATATAAAGGAATATTAAAAAGAAATTTAGTCACAACAAAATGTGTGCTCATGTGAGCTGAAAGGCACATCTGGTGATCCATCTGGTATGCACTGGTGTACCTCATTTTATTCCGAATGTGCTTGTAATATCCCTGAATGATTTGGGATTAGTTTAATTATGGTTCAGGTACACATTTCGGAACAAATGTCTTTGTACTCAGTCTCTCTCAGTTCCAACTGCAGTGGAATAGTCATTTGCATAGTTGCTTGTCATGCTTATTTTTACTCGCCTTTCCATTTCCTACAGAGTGGTGATACACTAATAGATAAATTTGTCTGGAATTTGTGTGCATGTTGTTGGAGTTTCTGCTTGGTAGTTTCAAATGTCGCTGGCTTCCTTTTACACCGTATCCAGTGCTCCTACATGGGTCTAGTTTAAGAGAGTTACATTGCCATGCGCATGCTTCATCTCCACATAACCAGGTTATATCACCAATGCCTAACTCAATTGTCTTTATGACCCAGCCAAAATATCTTAACTCATCACACCCAACCACAGACTGTTGTAAGGCCATGTACATGCTGATGTCAATATACAGGTCAATATTTCCCTTAGGATCAGAGTCCAGTTTGGGCCTTAGTGATCACTGGTTGAGTTTTCTTCCTGCCTGGAACAAAGGTAGAGAGACTTAATGTCCGAAAATCGTGGGGTGTGCAGGTTTCCTCCCCTCAGTCCTCTCCCTTTTCAACTCAACTATTTCTAAAAAGAAATCTGCTGCCTATCAATGTGAAAAAACATGTATGTAAGTCACAGGCTACGGACAAAACACACCTCTTGGGGATTGTAGAAGTGACCTCATCGTCAAGAGCTCTCACACCTGGGCGCTATTGACGGGGAGGTCACACCAAGCATGAAGTGGCAGGGAATCCCTTTAATGCTGGTACCAAAGGGATGCTGTGCAGGGAATCTCCCTCCTTTTTTTTAGTTCAGGCTGCTGGGCATTGAGCGTTCCCCAGCAACAGAAACTGTTATTTTTACTTAGTAATGATGATCTGCATGCATGGCACGCTGATGTCATTACAAAGTCATTACAAAAGATCTGAAAAAAATGATGCCTTCTACTCATTTTATTTTCACTTGCATCGGTGCTCAGGGGATTATCTCAGCTCCCAAAGCACCCATTTTCATGGGGGAGGATTTGTTGAAAATCCAAATCCAATTCCAAAAGTATCCTTCCCTCACAAGGTGATTACCAAGCAGAGGTCCACACCACTAGACTCCAAGGACCCTTAAATCGGAGAGGGAGCCCCCTCCCCAGGAAATGGGCCTGTGCTCACTCCCATGGCCACAGTAAGTCTTTCTACCACCCTGGAAGGTTGTTTGGGGGTTTTTGCCCCCAATCAGCACCCATGTGGTGGTAGAAAAGCCCACTAGACACCAGGAGCTTGACACTGTACCCCAAAAAAGGGGTGGCACGGCACATCTTGCATCAGGCCAATGCCGCTCACCCCAGATGGGGTTACATAGTATTTCTGTCACCAAAGAGGAGATAGATGTGCCCACAATTGGGGTTTGGTCATAATGTGCACCACCGTAGGTAGAAAGTCCACTGGATACTAGGGATTTTATACTGGCAAAAAAAGGGTGGGGTCTTACCTGGCATCAGGCTATGTCCCCACCCCTGAAGGGGCAATACAGCCTTTCTGCTTTGGCTGAGAGACAGATTTTGGGGAGGATAGAAAGCCTACTCACACAAGGGATTTCAAAATGGCCTGCCATCAGACCGTACCCCCAATCTTGGAGGGGCTGATAGAAGGTTTGCCCCTTTGGGTCTTTGTCCACAAACTGCCCTCAGGAGGGTAGAAAGCCTGCTAGACACCAATGATTTTACTTTGGAGTAATAAAAGGGGAGAGGAATTCTAACCTGACAGTGGTTCATACCGTCACCCCAGAAGATGCATCCCAGTACTGTGGCAAGCAAGAAGAAATTTGGATTCTTATGCCATTTTTAGATAGGGGCCAACAGAGTGGAAGTTAATCAAAATTTCAAACAATACACTCAGGGGAGTCAAGTGTGGTGTGAAGAATGGATCCTGTATCCCACAACGTTGTTGTACCCAGAAGACCATGAAAATTTCAATTGTCCTCACATTTCTTTGAGAGAAAGTTACAGAAGCTGCAAGGGACCACAAAATTCAACAACATTTGAGGTTTGTAAGGTCTTATTGGTAAAAGCCAAATGTTGTGGGGTCCACGCAAATCACACTACCCTGAATTCACCCGGGTGTCTAGTTTTAAGAAGTGTCTCGATTTAGTAGGTTCCTCTGGGTGGCAGCCGAGTCAGTGCTTAAATTCCTCAGCAAACAACATCACAAAAAAGGTTTGTTTCAATCGGTGTAATAGGATGTTGCCACATCTTGTTTTGTAGTGTTTCGTGTGGCGGGCGTTAGGCCCAGTCATACAAGTTGAGCACTATTTATATTGGGAGACGCATAGGAATACTGGGTGGTAGGAGTTTTGTGGATTCCCCATAATTTCTGGAACTTTCCCTTACATAAATATTAGGTAAATGCTTGTTTTGAACACAAATTTGAGGTTTCCAAAGCCTTCCGGTAAATAAATGTTGTAGGATCCACATGAGTCACACCACACTTGATTCCCTGGGTGACAACTTTTCAGAAAGGTCTGGCTTTGGTAGGTTTTCCTGGTTGGCGGCTGATCCAGAGCTCAAATTCCTCAGCAAAAAAAGGGATTGGTTTGAATTGGAGAAATAAGATGTCTCCACATTTCGTTTTGCTCTGCTGCATGTCTTGGGTGCTAGGCCTACCCACTCAAGTGGGGTACTGTTTTCCTTGGGAGAATGTGTCAAGACTTAGTGGTAAGAATTATGTGTACCTCCACAGATTGCGGATCTTACCTTCACAAAACTCTCACAAAAATGTGAAGAAAATTTGTGTTTTCTGAACAAATATTTGAGGTTTGCAAGGCCTTCTGGGTAAAAACAATGTTGTGGGGTCCACACAAGTCACACCACTCTGATCTCACATGAGCTTCTAGTTTTCAGAACAATCTGTGTTCGATAGGTTTCCCTGGGTGGCGGTTGAGCTAGGGCCCTAATTCCACATCTCAAAAAGGGTGGATTTTACTAGCTGAAAATGTATATCTCTAAGTTGTATTTTGTGCATTTTGTGTCACAAGTGCTGGGCCCAGCAACACAAACGGGGGATCGTATTTGTTTGGAGATGTGTGGAAATTCTGGTTGGTAGGAAAGTTTGTGGATCCTCGCAGCTTCCAGAGCTGTCCCTCACAGAAATAAGAGGAACATTTCTTTTTTTTAAACAAAGTATGTTGTTTGCAAGGTCTTCTGTATAAAAACATTATGGGATCCATGAATTTCACACCACTCTAGACTACCTGGGTGTCTATTCTTAATAAATTTCTGGGTTTGGTAGGATTTCGTGCAAAAAAGGGGGGAGGGTTCGATTGGTGCCAGGGATGTCTCCACATCTCGTTTTGGGGTGATTTTTGTTGCAGATGCTAATCCTAGCCACACAAGAGGGGGGGCTGTTTTTATTGGAAAATGTGTAGGAATAGTGGGTGGTAGAAATTTGTGGATCTCCACATTTTCCGGAATTTTCCCTCACAGAAATATGAGGAAAGCGTGTCCTTTAGCTAAAAATTGAGGTTTGCAAGGCCTTCTGGGTAAAAGAAGATCTTGGAATCCTCACAAGTCACATCACCTTGGACTCCACTGGGTGTCCAGTATTCAGAAATGATTTGTGGTGGTAATTTTGTGAATCCCTTCAGCTTCTGAAACTTTCCAGTGCAAGGCCTTCTGGGAAAACTAGCTACATTCGATGCACATGAGGCATAACACCCTGGTTTCCCCTGATTATCTAGTTTTCAGATATGTCTGAGTTTGGTAGAATTCCTTGGGTGGCAACAGAGCTAAGGCCTCCATTCTGCAGCTCCCAATTTTATTTAAAAACATTGATTTGCTGGATGAAATGTGATGTCTCCCAGACAAGATTTGGCGTGTATTGTGTTGTGGCCACGAGGCCCAGCCACACAAGTGGAATAATGTTTGTATTGGGAGACATGTGGGAATTCAGAATATTAGAACATTGTTATTACCTGTTGGACTTGGCCTTCTCTGCAGGGTCACTCCAAACGTTTTGCCTTCACCCCACCTGTTTTCTGAATTTCGTTTTTGTTGGCATTAGGTCTCTGTGCACTTTACCACTGCTAAACAATGCTAAAGTGTGTGTGCTCTTTCCCTTAAACATGGTACAATTGGCTTTTCCCTGATTGGCATATTTAACGTACTTATAAGTCCTTCAAATAGGTACTACACATATCCAGGGCCTTTACATTAAATGCTACTAGTTGGCCTGCAGCACTCATTGTGCCACTCACGTATATAGCACTTTAAAACATGTCTCAGTCCTGCCATTACAGCCTCTGGTGCAGTTTAAACTGCCAATATGACCTAGCAAAATAAACCTTTTTGCCAGGCCTAAACATTATTTTTTTAAACATGTAAATCCCCTCTAAGGTAGGCCATGAGCAGCCCTTAGGGCAGGGTGCATTGTAGGACATGATTTTTAGTTTCACATGTCCTGGTAGTGAAACACTCCTCAACAATTTTTTTTACTACTGTAAGGCCTTTCCTTCCCATTAGCCTGGGTCACATGACTGTGAATAGTTGGCCTTTGTGTATTCCTCCCAGTGAGACAAAGGTGGACTAGGTGTAGGCATGAAGGGCCATCCTGCCAAGATGGGTGGGCGGAGCTGTTCCCTGCTCCACTTACATTTTAGGGCTGCCTCCAGGACACACACAAAGGAACCTGATACCAGTATTTTGTCACCCCAGACTTCCTGAAGTCTTGGCAGGGGAAGGGAAGGACTTTCCAGAAGATGAAGTGGGGGGTAACCAGGGTGTTACCCACACTTCAAAGGCGGGTATCTGGTATAAATATTGGACCTCATGGATCACCTCTTTAGTACACTTCTGGACCTGTGGAAGACTTCCGAAAGTCTGCCTTGTACTCCGGCGGACTACCCTGGTGCTTGAAGACTGCCTTGTTCTTTGGAGGACTGCCCTGCTGCTACCAAGGACTTCCTTTCTGCTTCAGGTCTTTCTTGTTCTACAGAGGACTTCCCTGCTGCTTGAGGCCTGCCTTGCTGCTTGAAGGAGAGAGGACCATCTCCATGAACCCAGGACCACAAGAGTGACACCAAGGGTTAGTTGGCTGGCATCCTCTGTGAGCTACAGGGACATAACAAGCTCCAGAAACGTTGAACTCCGCTCCTGGCCACTGCAGCAGTGAGTCCTAAGCCCCCAAGTGGTACCCCCAGGTCCTGGTCCTTTGGAAATTATGTTGGAGGGTTGCTCTGGCTAACCATAAAATTTGGGACTTAGAAACATTTTCACAGAAAACTGCCAGAAGAACTAACAGAAGACCGGATCCTACCTGCCAGTCTATCTGCCCAAGGCGCATTGCCGGTCGGCCTGACGTCACAGTAGCTTCCGCTACGTTCTTCCCTACAGCTGCATATCCTGCTCAGCTGGACCTCTAAGCAATGGTATCCAACCTCGTGGAACCCTCTTCGGCTACGGCTTGCAGCTTTGTCCCGCACGAGGATAGGTCTATCTTTTTATGAGCGGAGTTCTTCGCCCTGACTGCGGAGTCTCCGCAGCTATAAAGTTACTGTTAAATCATAGTTTGTGAATACAAAAAAGGATTAAACTTACACAAAAGTGTAAATTTTCCTTTGTGAATAAGGCCGTTGGTGAATTAATTTTGCAATGGTACAGAATTGTCTAGAGAGGAGCCTTTAGACTAAGATACTGAAGGAGGCAGTCACACCTCTAAAAGGAATGACAGTTCTGGGTAGGATAGTTAACTCCTGGGCTCAGAGCACTTTGTACTTCCTGAACAATAGGTTAATAATAAATGAACTATATATCCCTGTTCTAAGACGGTTGAATAGTGTTGGAGAAATTTGTATCCCTAACACTAATATTTAGAGGAACAATGGCAAATTGATGGGAATAATGCCAGATTGTGTTTGAGGCAGTGATAAAAGTTCAAGCTGTCCTTTGTAATGAGATGTTATTCCCAAAAGAAGACCAGCCTTTAATAAACCACAGTGGTCCGAAGAATTGCGCCATTATCCAAGTCTCATTCCCAGCATAAATTAGCCATATGTATTTTCTTGTTGCAAAGAGGAGATTTGTCTGTGCTAGTATACAGTACCATTCAAAGATTGAGCAAGCTGGCCAGCTTTTCAAGAGATTGTGATGTCTTGTGCTGGGTCCCCTACACGACTGCAAGTAACATTAAAACCTTTATCATAGACATGAATCAGTTCATAACAAACTCAAAATGGAGCAAAATGATTTCAGTAGTAAAATCAATAAATTAATTGATTTACATTTTAGGAGTGAAAAATAACAAATTACATTAAAGACACCCCTCACTCTATAATTTACAATTTTATTAATATTTTAATTTTTTAACCCAATCCTCAACTATAAATGACAAAAATAGAACCAATACCCTCAGGAAAGCATGCTATGCTAGGCTGGAGACCATGGCCACAGGTATCCTGCGTACAGGCTTCATTTACACTCAGGAGAGGGAGCTCAGATGTCAAGCACAAAGAACGGGAGCTCTAACACCACCACCACAACCAACCACAGTAGGAATATTTCAGACTCCAACAAACCAACAAACAAGACTGCGGAGTCAACGTCTTCACCAAAGAAGAACTAATATAGAAAGATATCCTAGGAACATTAATCGACAACTAAGACCTGTACTCATAAACTTAAGAGCTGCCAATGAGGCTCTATTCATAATAGCTAAAAGAGTTTAAGATTCTTTTAAATGTTAATATGGTTGTAATAAGCTTATTGTTTGGGATGAGGGAGGGGGTTTATTTTATATTGTTGGTTATTAGTATACGTTTATGAATAATGTTTAGAATTAGCATGTTTTATAGGATTTGAGGGTGTAATGTAGATTAAGACGGTGGGTGTAGTCGGTTGGTTGTAAATAGTATTCCACAAATAATTAGTTTTAAAATGTTTAATGTTTGTACTTTTCTGCAAATTTAGCGTTTTTATTTGCAAAAAAAGTAATAGAATTTATTTATAAGACATAATTGAAAATATGTTAACAAATGAAATGTATTTGAGAACAATAATTCTTTAAAAAATATTATGGTTGAAATACAATCTAAAGAAAATGAATGTATTTATTGAGATATTATTTAACTCGTTCTTAACGGGTCCTTATAAGAACATATGTACATAATATAAAATTGAATTAATACATTAAGAATTTCTAATTTTACTCTATTATGCAAGGATATAAATAATACATATCTTGTCAACTAAATAACATTTTTCAAAGAGTAAGAAAATAATAATACATTTAAGAGAACAGTTTTGTGCAATTTCAGATATTCCTTGTCCCTCCGGTGTGTCAGAGTTAAAACAAGTTGTATTTAGGGACTTTTCCTCTCCGCTCACATTGCCCAAATCACATCAACTTGTAGTGAACCATGTAGAGCTTTATTATGTAGTAGAGCACATACTATAATAATTTTGCAAAGTTCTTTCTATTATACATCTTCTTGTTTTATGTGAAGAAATGCGCTTTTGATGAGGCAAAGTCTTGGGACTTCCAATGGGTGTCTTTACCCATGACTGAAGGGCATATTCTTGGTCACCTATAATTTAGAAATAAAAACCCACAACAACTAATACTACATAAATATTAGACATGAATAAAAAGAAAATATTAACATAAATACCACCTACCAATATGTATTATAAAACATGAGTTTTACTTTTTTGAAGAATAAATTAATACTCAAACACAGGCATGCAATATATGCATTTTATGTTTAAAATGACTTTTTTTTAAAAAGAAACATTTCATTTTTTCTTATTTCAATTAAGAGCTTCACGTGAGATGGTATGACGTGAGCAGGCAGTCATGGTCTCCAAAATGGGTCTAATTTTATCCAAAAGAGCCATTATCATCTCTCTGTTCAGTCTGTAATGTCTTGTTAGATAATTTATTTAGTCAATAAGTGTGACACTCTGCAAAACAATCCTCTTCTTTCTTTGTCTTCATCATGTGTTAAATTGAAAGAGTCGCAGACTGTGGCCCAGAATGACAATCTCGGTGGTTGTAAAGCAATGTGTGGTGGATTGTGGCATGGCTTTTGTATAATGTTGATGTTAGCACGGTTTCTGCCCCTACTCTGACCTTGTGTTATTTTCCTAAGCAATTTAGGGGCATATTCTCAAGGAGTCATCGCCGATTTATTGGCACTTTAGCGCCGCAAAAGTGGCGATAGATTCATCGCCCTATTCCCAAGCTGGTGCAAACTGCCGATATCGCCAGTTTCCCAGCAATAGCTGCAGCAAAAAACATCGCCACGGATGAGAGCGACAACTAACGCTAATGATATGCAGAGTAGGCATACCCATGCAAAAACACACAAAAACACCACTTCTCGATATTCTCAACGACCAGCCCAATCCGCGATGCGACCCAAAAATAGGCGATAAGGCGCGTTAGCAGCAGGGATTTAACACCTGCCTTTTACTGGTGTAAAGCCGGACGACAACCTGTAGCATGAAAGGGAGCCCAGCCCAGAGCCACATCTGAAGACCAACACATGTCATGGAGCTACTGACCATGCAGCTCGGAGACCCAAGAGGGCCACAACACCCACTGCCACCACCCCCAGGCTCCCCCCCCTGGACTACCACCGAGGCAGCGCATAACAAGACAGCTGACCTTCCCAAAATGGCATGGCCCCACAGCCACACAATTGCAGAATGTGGGGAGAGGTGGGAACCAAGTATGTGTGAAGGAGGCAAGTCACCCATGAATGAGAATGTACACAATGCCAAGTGTGGCGGTGATGTGCTGGACAGACTACAGTATGCAGAGCACAGACATGTCCATGTGGACATACACTGCTGGTGTTTGTAGTGTTGTGGAAAGTGGACGCAATCATGTTACCTCAGGCAGTGGGGAAGACCCCGGTCATGTATCCGTGTCGTCCCCCCCTGTAAGCGTAAGCGGAGTGGGCTGGGCCAGCGTATGCCAGGCCAGCATAGGAGTGTGAATAAATAGGCCGGGGCTCTGGGCGTGGTTCACTTCCCGGATGGCCATCGCGTCTGCCAGGGAGGCGCCCCTCACCCTGCCATGAGTCCGCCGCCATTACCGCCAGCCTCCTCAGCCGATCGCTGGCGTCCGCGATACAAGCCCCCAGCGCACCCAGCGGCACAGCACCACAGAGTTATGTGTGTGCTGACTACTGTCTGCGGCCCACACTGCGGTCAACAGGGCCCTCAAATCAAATCCAATCCTGACCTGCGAGGACACGCCATCATCTCTGGCTGCACACCCGCTGAGCGCTACAGGTGCCACCAACTCAGTGCACCACAAGTCATCATCACGTGGCTGTGGGCCCTTTCTGACTGCTGCGTCCGGCCTACAATGCGGTCAGCAGGTCCCCCAAATCAAATCCAATCCTGACCTGTGAGGACACACCATCATCTCTGGCTGCACACCCGCTGAGCGCTTCAGGTGCCACTAACTCAGTGCACCACAAGTCATGGACCCTTTATGTTTGAATCGTGTGTGTGTGATACCAGATCTGGTGCCACTAACTCTGTGCAGCTCAAGTCAACGCCACGTGGCTGTGGGCCCTTTCTGACCGCTGCCTCCGGCCTACACTGCGGTCAGCAGGGCTCACAATTCGAATTGAGTCTTGATTTATTTATGGCGCAGTCCTGTAGGCAACAGACATTGTTTCCAGTGCGGCCCGCCCGAACGACGCATCATCGCAGGCCGCGCACCCGCCGAGCGCTTCCGGTGCCACGAACTCAGTGCAGCTCAAGTCATGGACCCTTCATGATTGAATCTGTGTGTGTGATCCAATGATCACTGTTCTAGTTGTTGCCAGCACCAACCACTCCCTGAGGGCTGGCTTACACTCACCCAACACCCATCCAGCACAGGCGTCACTGGACATGTGACCCTGGTAATAAAGAGGGGCCGGACGCACATGCCCCTAGCCAGTTCCACCATACATCTAAGTGTGTCCGTGTGGTCATTATGAATGCGTGATGGCCCCTGGCACTACCACATCACATCATGCTGTGGACAGCGGACGCAAGCATGTCACCTCAGGCAGTGGGTAACACCTTGGACATGTAGCTCTGTCATCCCCCCCTGTAAGCGTAAGCGGAGTGGGCTGGGCGAGCATACGTCAGTCCAGCACAGGGGTGTGTAGCATTAGCCCGGGGCTCACGGTGTGGTTCAGTTCTGGCCTGGACAAGGATGTAACCAATGCGTGTGTCTCTGTTGTAGTGTCGGCGCCACCCAGCCCGCAATTGACAATGTTGCAATGTAGCATGCACCCGGAGGGCGGGCTTGCACGAACGGTGAAATGAAGGAGCGCGAGACCGCTGGGGGTCTTGGCTCATACATGCCAAGTGTTGTGTGTATCTGCATTGCCGCAGCATGAGCCAAATGCCTAGCCTTAATCACAGCGCGAGTTCAGCCAGGCATGAACTCTACATCTGTGTCCGCACTATCCTTACCATAGGCCTACACTCACGTGGCCGCCCACCTTCAACGGCCAACATCACAGTGTTGTTGTCAGGCTTGTGGACATGTGCAGACATGCATGACAATGGTGTGCCGTTGGAGTGCAAGTGATGCAACCGTGCAGCGTACACAAGTGAATAGGCCCGGGGGAGGGAGGAGCAGCTGTGAGGCAATGTAACACACAGTGATGCCGCTCATTTGCCACATGCAAGTCATGTCAAACATGAATCCCAAAGTCGCACAAATCCCACCCCACACCCAACAAGCCACATCACAATTCCAGAATGCAAGCAGATGACAAACTGACATTAGGGATGAAAGCTCCTTTGTCTGAACTATCAGGCGGAAGCACATCTGCACATCCGACCTCGGAATTGCATGTGCCCGGCACCCCCTGACAGATACGATAGCAGTTGAGGACGACTCCCACACTACGCACAGCCCGACGACAGACCAACATATGCACACCCCACACACAGAAGTCCTTGCTCAGAGTTATCTTGCATGGAATGGCCTTCACACTTACTCCCACACCATCCCAGGCGTACAACCGTTGCACACTTAAACAACTCATTGATCCGAGCTGTGGCATTTCATCCACAGAACTGGCGCAGGTCAGAACAGTGCCGCTTCAACCAGGGCCAGTAACACAATGGCAGAACATCCCGGACACATGCACAACCCCTGTCACGTGGAACTGTACCGTGCACGTATGCTGCATTTACTGGGGACACTGCCATTGGTAGTGCTGCGGGTCAGTTGCTGGCTAAGCTTCCGCCTTGCCAACGTCACTTGTGTTCAGCCTGTGTTGCATTGTCGATCGTGCATATTCGAGTGGTCCATGGATGTCTGCCTATCCAACAGGACGGTAGGCGAACTGGATTTCGACATGTGTGTGCGCCCCCTGTTAGCCCACGACCAGGAGTGTCACCGTGATACCCGTCTATGGGATGCCTGGATACTTGGCATACATGCTGGCAGCTGGACCTGGGATATTGCAGAACTCCTCGTGTGCAGTGACCACATTGAGCCGCTCCCCTATTGGGCTGTAGTGCTAATTGGTGACAGGGGGTGGACGCAGCACATCTGTCCGGACCTGCTAATGGATAGCCTCGCCGTCCTGTTCGATGGAGTCGACAACAACCTCATGTTGGAGATGATTGCCTACGAAGCTGCAATCGCTTTCATGGACGTGTAACTACGTACCTGCAGCCACAACAGTTTGGAACCCATTGCACATGTCCCGACACCTTATTACATCTTGGGGTTCTGGTCACATATCCCACGACAACAGTGGACATGGCTGCATTCGCCTGGACCCCGAATACGTGAGCGGACAACCACGCAGGGTAACACACACCTGTGAAAGGTGAGGCACTCCCCCGGAGTGGACAGCGGCGCTTGGCAACGTTCCTCATTCTGACATGCTGCTGCATTGGTCCGCATGTTGTGGCACTTCTCTTGCCCGTACTGACATGCATATGCTAATAAAGTCTACGCACATTCACTTGTATTCAACTGTGATGTGAGTTGTTTTGAATGACGATGTGTGTCTCACTGCCTATCTGGGTCACGGCCATACATGCTCATTGATAGCATTACCCAGGGAGTACCATCTATGTGGAATCACTGTCCCTACATTCATCAATACTTTCATGCATAATTGATCAGGGCCATGACACATCAGTGTGAATTTGAATGTTTTATTCACATTCAGTGGGGTGTTTAAGCTGGACCAGTACAGGGCCATGCAAACCCCACTTTACATTGTCGCCCCGTGGAGGGCCAGCCAGAGTCCTTTAGGGGTTGACTGGTTCATCGGAAGAGGAAGACTTGAGTCCGCAGTGTGATTGCTGTGTCATTGGTAACCATTACAAATATGGCAGTCCATGTCGTGGTCCAAGGTGAGTGTCGCTGAGTGTAACGGGGGACAGTGGAAGATCTTATTCCAGGGCATGATGCAGAGGGCAGAAACAAGCTGAAACAGGTCATATGGCGGTGATGTATGCTACCACTTCAATCTTACCACCAAGCCAGATTCATCATCATCTTCGTTCTCTGATGTGTCAGGTGCCTCACATGTGGGTGGTGGTGTTTGGTCTGCCGCACTGTGTGGCACTGACACTTCAGGGGGCGGAGATGTGGATGGAGTAGTAGCAGAAGCATTCATCCGCGCCAGGCCTTGTGGCGGCAATGCCATGATGAGGATCTGCAGGGCATGGAAGATCCCAGCTACATCTCGCTGGTGTGCAGCCGTGGCAGCCAATCGTTCCGCATGCATCCGCTCCATGTTCTCCATGATCCTCCGCATGTGCCCCAACTCCCGGCTGACATCGCTGGAGCCACTCTGACTAGACAGTTGTTCTTGTCTCAGAGTCAGGACTCCAGCGATGTCAGCCATGGATCGTTGGAAAGCATGGAGCGGACAGTGGGTGTCCGTTAGGGTATGTAAGTGGACCCTGATGGGACTTAGACACCCATGTATGGCATCTAGTTTGGCTGCCATGAGGTCGAACCCCACCCGCAGCTGATCAGCCATCTTCTCCTGGCACCCTGACACACGGCGTTGGAATGCCATGTGTTGGTCGTTGGGGTCCTGGGAGACAGCCGTGGTGGTGGGTGCTTCCTGCTGTGTGGTCTGTGCAAGGGGTGGGGTCTCCTCGATGCAGCTGGGCTGCCCTGCTCCTGGAGGTGGGGTGCCGAAGCTGTCCATGAGCTGCTGGAGGGCGTCGGTGTCGATGTTGGGGAGGTCCTCTTCGTCTGAGTTGTTGTGTCTGCTCTGCAGGAGGTGTTGATTCTCCCTCTGCAATGTGAAGGGGAGATGCAGATTGACACTGTGTTCACATGTATGTTCACGCATTGTACAGGTTTACTAACGGACTGCATGTCAATGTTCATTGTGACTGTTTGTGAAGAGATGCCTATTTGATGCGGGACAGTTCACATTTCTGCACCATCAGGGATGTGAGGTTGTACTTGTCCATTGTCATCTCACAGTTTCCTGCTATGCCAAATGCGCATGGCCATTTTCTACACACAAGCGGCAGCAGTTGTGTCCTCTGTTCTGTTGTGAGAGTGTTGCAGTTTGTACCACATTGTTGTCAATGTTGAGGTGCTCTGATTCTTATGTGTGTGTGCTGCATTGTGGGTGTGTTGCCCCTTCAGCTCTGATTTGGCTGGCCCTTCTCCCTTTCAGGGGGTGTGCCTTTCGCTTCTGTGCTTATACAGTGCTGAGATATTGCAGACTTGGGTAAATTGGGCTCTTGGTCGGAGTTGTGACTCTTGGGCATGGTTTGTCCGCAGATGTGCTCTACTTAATTGTGCATGTGTGCCATTGTGCCCATCTCCCCCCGTCCCCCCAGTCCCTGGTCGTTACTCACCCTGTTGCTGTTGGCTCAGGTCATGTTGTGAAGTGTCCAGTCCCCCAACTCCTGCCACCGTCTCCCCAATGATGACTCGGGTCACCATTTCCTCCATCTCATCCAGCTCCTGGTGTGTCGCTGGGCTCCCACCTCCAGTCTGCATTGCTGCTCTCAGGTTGGAAGCAATTTTCAGCTTGGTTTTGCGCTTCACATCAGTCCAGCGCTTCTTGCAGTCATCCACTTCCCTTCTCTTCACTCCGACTGCATTCACCTTGGCCAAGATGGACTGCCATATTGTATTTTTAGTTGCCAATGTCACAGTGGAGGTGATGAACAGTTGGTGGTGGTGTTCTGTCACCTCCGTAATGAGGATCTGGTTTTCCTGTGTACTGAAACGTGGGTTCCTCTTATTCTTCTCCTTGCCCTTCCCTATCCCCGAGGTCCCAGGCTGGTCCTCCGTGGGGCTTGTGGGGTTCTGGTTGTCCTCTGTACTTGCTCCGGCTCCCTCCATGGTGCTTCGCAGTTGTTTGGGTTTTGTAGGTGGTTTTTTTTGCCACTTTTATAGTGATTGTTCCTGCCTTACTTGTGGGACTTGCGGGCCTGGCGCTGCTTTTCGCTGGATTTTTATCACAGTTGGGCCCATCGCAACTTTTTTCACGTTCGGGTTTCCTTTTTTATCGCCGTCGCGGTAGTTGTATCGTGGACATTTGAGGCGTTCTCGGTAAACTATCGCATGTTACCGCCGTGTTGGGAATATGACGTTGACACAGAGTTATTTTCCCGCGATAGACGGCGATATGGAAAATTGAGTTAGCCTATTTTGGCGATGTTTATCGCACGTTCTTGTGAATATCCCCCTTAATGTTTCAGCTAAATTGTGTGACTGTGTGAAAATAGTAAATCGTTTTGAGTGGGTCATGCGTTGGTTTTGTGTGGTTCCATCCACCTTGCAAACATTTAAAAAAAGCTTTCACACAGCATGGTTCAACACAGGGTTTGCACTACTCAAGAGGTAAAATATCACGAAATTCCAACAATACAATACTTAGTAAATATTGTTTTAACCACTGCGCTGGGTTGTGTGATGTGAAAATGATGCAAAAGCTTTGTAAATCTAACCCATACTGTATTTAGAGTGGATATTACAAAGTTAACAAGATTTGTAGCAGCCTAGCCAATTGGTCGCAACCTTATAGGAAAAATAGTATCGATAAACGAGTCCCTATCACTCACCTGTTCAGGCACATACTTATTCTGAACTTCTAATGCAACACACAGTACTCGATATGTGCATTTTTTGTGTTCTGTTTTTACTACAAATGCATTTATCCTCAAACATTATAAAATGCAATCATAATGAATGGACTATAAAGAAATAGTTTCCTCACTTCCTGATGTTCTATAAATTGTAAAATGGTAGTGTAAATGTAAAATATTCAAATATGTAACCTTGTAAAATAAAATTCGATTTCTATTGTCCATAATGGAAGAATCCCTTCCACATAACGCGCATGTAATGCAGGAAAACATAGCCTTTGCTGCGTTTAAGGTGTGTTTTTTCAAATAGTGGTGTTTTATAGTTCTTTTGTACACTACATAATCTGAGAATCAATGCAACGGGATCAAAGCACATTTGACATTTTCAGGAGCCCCGCTCTATGCGCAAAACAACACAAATAGACATAAACCTCAATTTGATTGAAGGATTTGGATTGCCCGACTCTGCTAACTAGCACCAGACCTTTTTCCCCGCTAAGAGTGAATGAAACTCTGAAGATAAATGTGGATAAAAGAATATTTCCATAATAATATATTTAAAGGAAGAGGTCCCAATCGTTCTCAGTTCCGTCAGAATAAAATTACTTTAAGGGCATGATTTAACATTTCTACCTAATTAAGTATATCTCAACAACACTTTGCTGGCCTTAATCAATTGTTCATTTGTTTGTTGGCGTGACAATATCCCATGTCCACCCAAAGACATTCCACTACATCTATTACCATTGGAATGGTTTGTAATGAAGCGGGATGTCTAGTGAAAAATGTGAGATGCTACAAAATGACATGATCAAGATTACATCTGACCTTTCACTAAGTATTTCCTGCAGGCCTTGCAGAGGTCAAGTGATTATTGAGCCATGCTATTCCAAATATGTGAGGGATTAGCACTGCAGAGATTATGTCATTCTTAGAATTGCACTGTATCGCAAAAGAAATATGAATCCTGTGTTCTCCTATTTGATCAAACCTAAGTTTGATTTTAAAACCAGACATAGCCATACTTACCAAGGTCTACTCACTGACATTCCTTATACAATAATAGGAAATTGCAACCTCTGAAAACCCACAGTTTTTGTGCACAGCCCTGACATGGAGGCATGTGTCAATATGTGTTATTATTTGGAATATCGAAACTATAACAATAGCACTAGATAAGTACTGTATGTCTCGAAATGTAAGCAGGATATTAATTGTATTGAATGTGCAAGGACAAGATTTAAAAAGTGGGAATCGGGGGAGGAAAGGTGGAGGAACAAAATGCACTGAAATGCTAGAAAAAGGGAGTGGGGTAAAGGGATGATAGAACAAACATTAGCAAAGCAAGTAGTTCTCGCCTTTAGGACCTATTGGCTTTGTCAATGGTTTTAGCCATGCTGCACAGCATGGCTAATAAACAGGAAAAAGCCAGTGCCGGTGACTGTGTCATTTTGCTGGTACGTTGTGAGAAGTTGGGTTGCTGGTTGAGGATGGTAATACCCTTATCAAGCAGCAGCCACAATCATTGTCAGGCAGAACCCCAAAAAGTCACTAAATTAACCTGTGCTTAACCCTCCGGTAGCTTGGCACAAAAGCAGTCAGGCTTAACTGAGGGGCAATGGGTAAAGTATTTATGCAGCAATCAATCAGTAAAGAAGTGAAAACACAACAAAAGGAAAAATCCCACACCAATTTAGAAAAATAGAGTAAAATTCAATATATTGTTTGACTTCAAAATGCCAAAAGTACAATCAGTAGAACCGGATATATGTAATTTCAAAGATATGTGGTAAGTGTTGCGCCTAAAGGCACAAAGTGCCACTCGCGATTATCTGGTCGTGCAAGACCGGGTGAAAGTCACAAGTGAGGGCCGACCATGATGGAGCATGGGTCGGATACAGGGACTAGGTTAGTCCCACTAAAAAAGTTACCATCTAAAGTCCAGGGCGAAGCGTTCCATTTGTGGTGGAGGAGAACACGAGGAGCACGGAGAGTGTTGTGGATGATCGTCGCTGTAGCGTGAAGAGCAGGTTGGGCATCGTGGACGGTCGTCGCTGTAGCATGACTTTCCAGTTGGGCAATGCGGACTGTCGTTGCTGGAGCTTTGCATTGGCGGTCACCGCGGGCTGCCAATGCTGTAGCTCAAAGTGCAGACGTGGCAGATGCTGTAGCGCGAAAAGTTGGGTTCACCGGAGATCTTAGCCTGCAGTATACTAGAGGAATGCTGTATACAAAAACTTGTTATGCTGCGCAAAGACGGAGGCCCCGACTCCAGTGGGTTCCGATCTAGCTCTCTGGTCCGAGGTCTTAACTCCTCTGTTCAAACACTGCCCGGCAACAGATTCCATCCCTGAGTCTTGAAGAGGATCCATAATTCAACCAATTTTCAAAGAGGCCTCGGAATCAAACCCTAGCCACTACCGTCTCATTGCTCTACTTGACAACGATGCCAAACTGTACGCCAGCCTGCTACTTGATAACCTCAAAGCCTGGGCAGAATTTCATCCGATCATACCTAGTAATCAATGCGGCTTCAGGGACAAGTGTGGCACCTCTTCAAATCTGATGGCTCTGGCCCTCATGTGCGACAAAGCATTTAAAAGCAAAATGGCGCTTTATTCCTGCTTTGTGGACTTTAAAGCTGCCTTCAACAGAATTCCAAGAGGGCCCCTGTGGCGTAAACTGCAGGACTGGGGGCTTCCAGGCGACCTACTAAGAGCAATAATACAGCTCCATACCAACACATGGGTTCGAGTCAAACTAGGAGATGGCTTCCGTAATCTCAAGGCCGATCCCCACGAGCTCTAGTCTGAAGCAAGGCTGTGTGTTGGCCCCCCTGCTTTTTAATTTATACATAGCTGATATCTCGCAGCAACTCGATGAAACAAATTGCCACCCACCGAAGCTAGGAGGCCAATGCATGTCACATATACTCCATGTGGATGACCTGGTCCTCCTTAGTCAGACCAAGGTCGTCCTTCAATGGCTCCTGACCACCCTACACAACTACACAGGCAAGAACACGCTGGAAAAGACAAAAACGGTCGTATTTAGCCAAAAGTTACACCAGGCTCATCGGTGGTTGCTCAAAGGCATTGACGTTGACTCCAGCATATTAAGCACTACAAATGTTTAGGAATCGTGCTGAACGGCAAATGGTCACTCACGTCTCAACTATCCACCATAAAGAATAAGGGCTCGAGCCTAATGTGTGCCCTGTCATCCATTGCGCCAAAGCTTCAAGGCGCTAGCCTTGACCCCCCTTCTCCAGGTGATGAAAGCAAAAATCACAACAACTCTAACATACGGGAGCGAAGTCACCGTAGATAAACTAGTCACCAAGATATACAAATCCACTCTGCGTCTCCTTAAAAGTGCATCCCCGGCGCATGTGAGACTTGAGTTCAACATTACAAGACAGTACTGGGCCAGAGGCTGCTCCTTCCTCAACTTCTGCCACAGGCTCAGACAGTCACCACCTAACACCATGCATGGCCTAATCTGGCACGAACTCGAGCATTGCGACTTAAGATCTTCTTCATACAAACAATACCTTGAGGCCAAACTGTCTGAATTCTCTCTAGACGAAGCCTGGAACAAACACCTCTCGCAACAGGTCTTCAAGAGCTTAGCAGCCCAAATGGCCAAAAAACTGTAAAAACTAGAAGACATGGCAACTGTGTGTAAGCGTTCCCACGCATGGTCAGTTATAAACTCATATTCCCAACCCAAGCAGCAGTGCTATATCACCTGCACCTACCCCATTTGGATGAAACAGTGGCTTGTGGCCTTAAGAATGGGCGAGTGGAACTTACGTGTCCACTTCCCGCCTTGGCACCGCCTAGCTACCCACAACACCAGCTGCCGCTTATGCGGACAAGGCAAAGAAACCGTAAGCCACATCTTATGCATCTGTCCTCAACTCCAAGTTGACTTCCTCCGGCTAGGGGTGCGCACATGTCGGCAAGCAGTGATCGCCAGTCTGAATCCAGCAAACACATCACTAAACATTAAAACAGTTAAATTTCTTCGAACCGCAGCTAGTAAACTGGCCTCAGTCAACAGTACTAACACTGAAGTATTTACCTTACAAACATCAAAAACTTCACTCCCCATGCCGGCTGCCCCCACCATCTGTATAAAAGTGGCAGGCTGATCTTGCTACATTTCTGAATTGCATCATACCTTTGCTTTCGGACTATACAAGGCACACCTTGAGCAAGAGAACACGCCTGCTGACTCCCTCAGCCCAGCCGATCATTGCACTTTAAGTATTGTACTATGTGACATTTGCACATTGCTTCCAGCGTCTTTTCCAAGCCGGCCCTCCCTGGCGCCTTGTCTGTTGCCCTAACTTATTTTAAAGAATTTTGACTATTGCTTTTAAATATCTAAAGAACCTCGCTTCTCTTCTGAGTTCCTTTTTTCGCCCTGCCCTGCACTAGGTCCGAGGCCTTTTCTTCTGTTCATTAATAACCTTTTTTAATTGCATTAGAAGCAGCACGTCCAAAATGAACAAGGGCTATAGGCACTTGAGATACCTATTTTTGATTTTATCTGTATGTTGCTAACTTTTCTTTTATCCTTTGTAAAGGTTTTTATTAACCATACAATAAAATACAATACTGGAGATCTGTCGGGCAGCACAGACTGCAAGATCTTGGCATGAACGTGCCCGATCGTGGAAAAGATGAGCCCAAAAATTCACGATTTCACCTTTTCTTTTAGGAGGACTTCAACTGATGCCACACTAAGGGGTCGATTCCGATTCGGGCCGGAAAAAGCACCGACCGACTCGGATCCGGAAATAATACCGACCGACACGTACCTGTGGCGCCCGACACGCCAAGTACGATGCAAGGCGTGAAAAATCCGACCGACACGTACCAAACCCAAGTCGACCGACCGAGCCGCACGGAAAACAGCAATCCGGTCGGAAAACACGCGAATCCAACCGACCGACACGCACCCGGAACAAATCCGACCGAAACGTACACGCGAACTCCAAACCGCAAAGTACGATGCAAGGCGCGAAAACCACGAGCGAGTCGGACGGAGGCCAAGCCGTACGACCGACACGCATACAAAACCGAGCCGAAGCAACACAAAACACCGCGACCGACGCGTACGCAGCATAGAAAACTGCACAAACACAGCGTGAACGAAACGGAGAAGACCGTACGAGACAAATGCAGGGTCCGACTCGGTCACAAGAACGTTTCCAACATACACAGACAGTACAAAGGAAAATTCACCCAAAAAAGGCCAAACAAGCAATTACCAAGCCAATAAATACTGGGGGGTGGGGACAGAGAACAAAGACACACCCACAACTCCACCCATATAAAGGACACAAATCACAACCATGAGCCTTTGCAAATGCCATTCCACTGCCAGCACCCAAGAGAAAGCAACCACACACCCACAGCTCATCACTCACACAAGCCACACACCATCAGCACACCAACAAATACCTACCTCACATACACCCAGCAAAACACACACTCACACACCCCCACCTGCACACCAACACACACATCACTCACCATCACCATGCCCCCCAAGAAGAATCCCAAGTTCCTAGATTGTGAATTGGAAGTCATGGTAGACGAGATCCTCAGGGTAGAGCCACAGCTGTTTGGCACACTGGTCCAACAGACCCCCATCTCCCAGAAAACCAAGATGTGGGAGAGGATCATCAACAGGGTGAACGCACAATCACCATGTCGGCGCACAAAGAGCGACATCCAGAACAGGTGGTATGACGTGCGCAGGAGGGTACGGGACCTGCTCAAGAAAGACTACATCAACAGCCAATACACCGGCAGTGGCCCTCCTGCCAAGCCAATATACCTCAGGCCCTGGGAGGAGAAGGTGCGGGCCATCATTCCGCCAGTGAGCGTATATAGACTAGAGGACATCCCAGAGCCTGGTGAGTACACAACAAATGTACACAATATACTGCCACAAAACACACACATCACTGTCAAGGGGAGAGTCAAACCATGCACTCATAGCAATTACACAGCAACCAGAACAGAAGCATCCCAAAATGTGTATGTCAGTCAGATAAACACAACACATGCCATCAAAAAAGTCACATCCAACTGTGCCATCACATGTACAAACACAACTACAACTACAGCTAGGCAGTGGCACAAATAGAACTAACAAACACATCCAGACATGTAGCCACCACAACAACACCAACACACAGTGAAGACCACTCAAAGGAAGGAATTCTGTGTATGCTGGCCAAGTCAGTGTAGCCAATAGCATCATGGGAGTCGCAGTCACACATATTGCCCCCCCCACAACTGTCCCATCAACACCACCATGAACCATGCGCACATCACAGGGAGTGGAGAAGGACTCACAAGATGGCTGACACTGGCAACTGCTGTGGGGAGCACAAGGACCTGCTGGCAACTGTGCACCAACAAACAGCAGGACACCACTGACTGACATCCTGAGAGACAACTTCCACTCCCTGCAATGCAAGCACGTTCCATGGTGGGATATCTGGCTAGCTGGGTGGGAAGGAGGACTTGCAGCACTGACCATAGTCACAAGCACCTCCCCTCACACACACCCCAACACAAACTCCACAGAACCCACCTGGTAGAATGCAATGCCCCCCATCCTAACACAAGATCCCACAAAGAACCACCACCCTGGGTTATGTTGTGTGAAGCACAGGGCCACTCTTGGGACTTTTAGCCAAACAACTGCCAGGACAACACTCCCAGCCATCCTGTCAGCACAGCCAGCCCACCCCACAGGGAAGCAGAGTCAAAAGGAAGGAAGCATGGGCATGCTGGGAAGGGGGTGGAGGCAATAGCATGATGGGAGTCGTAGTCACAGCTCTACATCCCCCACCACATGGCCCAGCAAGCTCACACTCACGCATGCACATCCCACAGAGAGTGGAAAGGCCCATCAAAGATGTCTGACACTGTTGCTGTGTCGTGGGGAGCACAAGGGCATGCTGGGTACTGCACACCAACCAACAGCAGGACACCACTGTCAGCCATCTTGCCATTGCTCTCACACCCACACACACTGAACTCCCCACAAAAGCAAGTAAGTATGGGAATGCTGGGAAGTGGGGTGGAGGCAATAGCATGATGGGAGTCGTAGTCACAGACATAGCTCACCCCCACAACTGTCCCATCAACACCACCCTGAACCATGCTCACATCACAGGGAGTGGAGAAGGACTCACAAGATGGCTGACACTGGCTACTGCTGTGGGGAGCACAAGGCCCTGCTGGCAACTGTGCACCAACAAACAGCAGGACACCACTGACTGACATCCTGAGAGACAACTTCCACTCCCTGCAATGCAAGCACGTTCCATGGTGGGATATCTGGCTAGCTGGGTGGGAAGGAGGACTTGCAGCACTGACCATAGTCACAAGCACCTCCCCTCACACACACCCCAACACAAACTCCACAGAACCCACCTGGTAGAATGCAATGCCCCCCATCCTAACACAAGATCCCACAAAGAACCACCACCCTGGGTTATGTTGTGTGAAGCACAGGGCCACTCTTGGGACTTTTAGCCAAACAACTGCCAGGACAACACTCCCAGCCATCCTGTCAGCACAGCCAGCCCACCCCACAGGGAAGCAGAGTCAAAAGGAAGGAAGCATGGGCATGCTGGGAAGGGGGTGGAGGCAATAGCATGATGGGAGTCGTAGTCACAGCTCTACATCCCCCACCACATGGCCCAGCAAGCTCACACTCACGCATGCACATCCCACAGAGAGTGGAAAGGCCCATCAAAGATGTCTGACACTGTTGCTGTGTCGTGGGGAGCACAAGGGCATGCTGGGTACTGCACACCAACCAACAGCAGGACACCACTGTCAGCCATCTTGCCATTGCTCTCACACCCACACACACTGAACTCCCCACAAAAGCAAGTAAGTATGGGAATGCTGGGAAGTGGGGTGGAGGCAATAGCATGATGGGAGTCGTAGTCACAGACATAGCTCACCCCCACAACTGTCCCAACAACACCACCCTGAACCATGCTCACATCACAGGGAGTGGAGAAGGACTCACAAGATGGCTGACACTGGCTACTGCTGTGGGGAGCACAAGGCCCTGCTGGCAACTGTGCACCAACAAACAGCAGGACACCACTGACTGACATCCTGAGAGACAACTTCCACTCCCTGCAATGCAAGCACGTTCCATGGTGGGATATCTGGCTAGCTGGGTGGGAAGGAGGACTTGCAGCACTGACCATAGTCACAAGCACCTCCCCTCACACACACCCCAACACAAACTCCACAGAACCCACCTGGTAGAATGCAATGCCCCCATCCTAACACAAGATCCCACAAAGAACCACCACCCTGGGTTATGTTGTGTGAAGCACAGGGCCACTCTTGGGACTTTTAGCCAAACAACTGCCAGGACAACACTCCCAGCCATCCTGTCAGCACAGCCAGCCCACCCCACAGGGAAGCAGAGTCAAAAGGAAGGAAGCATGGGCATGCTGGGAAGGGGTTGGAGGCAATAGCATGATGGGAGTCGTAGTCACAGACAGAGCTCACCCCCACAACTGTCCCATCAACACCACCCTGAACCATGCTCACATCACAGGGAGTGGAGAAGGACTCACAAGATGGCTGACACTGGCTACTGCTGTGGGGAGCACAAGGCCCTGCTGGCAACTGTGCACCAACAAACAGCAGGACACCACTGACTGACATCCTGAGAGACAACTTCCACTCCCTGCAACGCAAGCACGTTCCATGGTGGGATAACTGACTGGCTGGGTGGGTGGGAAGGAGGGCCGGCTGTCAACCAAACACAACCAATGCAGACCATGTTCACACCCCAAAAAATACATAGAAATGCCCAAATAATGTGCCACACCAATATCAACCCCTGACTGTGACGACTTAGGACAATGCAATGTACAGGCCCGCACCCAGAGGCACAGTCACAACTGTCATGTGTGTCAACCATTGATGCCTGCAGAAACATAACATACATTGTTTGTGTCTCCCAAAAACAGGTGATGATGGGGACACAGCAGCAGACGCTGAGGAGTCCCAGTCCCAGGCTCAAGAGGATGCGGAGCTCACTGGCGTCGTACAGCCTCTGTCCTCCTCGGACGATGAAGACCAACCTGGCACATCCGGTGCAAGTCTACATGCAGCACCAGCAGGACCACCAGCTGCAGCACCAGCAGGACCACCAGCTGCACCCCCTGCACCCACCCCTCCAACGACTGTCACCACAAATACCATCCCTGCCGACATGGACAGAACAAGGAGCAACACCAGCACAGGGACCCTGGACCAACCTGGGGCCATGGACACCACCACCACCACCAACCCCCAAGGTGGACCAGGGTTATCTGTGCGTGCCACTGCACACACTGCACATGTCAGCAGGGGTGGTGGGAGGGGTGGGAGACAGAGGTCGCTGCTTGCAGACGTTGCTGGTGTGCATGATGACCCACAACTGGTACGCATAGCTGATGCGTACCAGTCCAGCACCGGAGACCTCAGCCAGGTAGTGGGGCTCCTCAGAGACATGAAACAGCAGCAGGCTGCCCATCATGCCCGCTTGGACTCCCACATGTCCCACGTGGAGTCACACATGTCCCGCGTGGACTCACACATGTCCCGCGTGGAGTCCAAGTGGGATGCACTGCATGAGATGACGGCGGTGCACAGGGACATTTTACAATGCCTCCGCCAGATGAACAGCAACCAGTCCACACCTCCCTGTGTGCCAACAACATCTGGTGCCGAACAAACTGCAACTGCCACAGGGAGGGAGGATGACTCTGGCGGAGAGTCCCCTGCACCGCAGCAGCCTGTACTTGAGGGGCCCCCCCCAAGAAGAGGGGTCGTCCGAGGAGGGGCAAGTGAGAGGCCGATGGCCAAGCGCAACTCCCAGGAAGCCTGAACCTGTTCTGGATGTTCGCCTTTGTGCACAGACTGTTCACCCTGTTGACGGCAACACTACTCCCACACATTGCATGGGGAGTACAAGTTGGACCAATGTGTCAGACAACTGTGGCCCCGATACTGGGGATTCTGTCTACCAGGACTTTCAATTCACCTAGGAACTTCGGATTGCAAGATTTATGTACAGCACTACCCATCCTATGCACTATTCACACAAATGTATCACAATAAACACACTAATACACCATACTTGCCTCTGTTGTGATTCCAACGTGGGTGCTGTTATGGGGATGATGAACTGCAAAATTACACTGTGTATGCGAACTGCAACAGCAAGGACAACACAGGCATGTGAGTAAAGGCAACGTGACACATATGAGGGAGACACACCACCAGGGCTACACAACACATACACACCTAGGCCATCTGACTCATTGCCTACACTGATGTTGCCAGGGAAGACGGTGCAATGAACAGACACCACACCCATTCCCAGTTGTAGTCAAGTAGCCCACAGGTGCAGTAAGCAAATGGCACTCAAATGTGTGACCACAGACAACGCACATCACAAAGTGAAGCACAGGTTTATTACACAGTTGCAACATGTCGTAACCACTACAGATGCAAGGTAATCCCACCTGGCAGCGGGCACACAGTCAACAACTGTAGACGGAAGGAAGTCCATGGGTGTGGCGCACATCACCTGTAGGGACACAACAGCTACCAGCCTGGAAGTGCAATCACGTCGTCGGTGGACACAGTTGACCAAACGAATCTGAAAGTACCCTGTGAAGGACAGAAATGACACACAGTCAAAAGCAATGGAGTACAGGACAGAACAGCAAAACTCATGCACAATACATGTTACAAGATACCCACCCAGAACCAAGTTAGCATGTCAACACTGTTGGGAAGTACAGCCCACCTGTAAGCACACATCGCAACACACATCCAGTCAAGTAGCCCATGGACACACTCCAACAGCACCAGAGCACCACCTACACATCATGCCAACTCACATCATTGACATGACACCTAAGGATACTCACATTCAGCTAAAGAAGTTGGTGATGAGCTGTGTGCGGACATCACCATCATCATCATCATCGTCACTGGCATCGTGGTCCAGGCCAGGATCCTCCACAGGTGGTGGATGTTGGTCATTGTCATCCTGGATGAGAGGCAACTCCTTCCGCACTGCCAGGTTGTGGAGCATGCAGCAGACGATGATAATCTTGCACACTTTCGCAGGGGCATATGGGAGGGACCCTCTGGTCTTGTCCAGGCAGCGGAAGCGGCTCTTCAGGAGACCAAATGTCCGCTCAATCACTCTCCTGGTCCGACCATGTGCCTCATTGTAGCGCATCTGGGCTGGTGTCACAGGGTTCCTGAGGGGTGTCAGCAACCACGGCATGTTGGGGTATCCCGAGTCACCTACGGACAGACAAGTGCACATTAGCTGACTTGGAAAAGTGGGCAGAATACTACAGATCAGATCACACACAATGGCACAAAGTCAGTACACACCGACAAGCCAGGCACGCTGGTTCTGCATCTGTGCCATCATCCTGGGGATGCGACTACTCCTCATCACAAAGGCATTGTGTGCTGAACCAGGGAAACGGGCACACACGTGTGTGATGGTCATGTCTGCAAGACACACCACCAGTGCATTGACCGAGTGGTAGTGCTTGCGGTTCCTGTAGGCCTGCTCCTGGGCCTGTGGTGGTACCAAAGCCACATGTGTCCCATCAATGGAGCCAATGACATGCGGCATCCTCCCCAGGGCATAAAAGTCACTCTTCACGTCAGTGAGTCGTCGCAGTCTAGGGAAATAGATGTACCGGTTCAGGAATAGCAACATTGCCGCCAAAACATCGCGGAGCACATGGCTCAACATGGTCTGTGACATCCCACCAGCAGTCGCCACAGTATGTTGGAAGGTACCGGTGGCAAAGAAGTGTAGGGCTGCCATCACCTTCACCTTGGGGGTCAGCGCTGTAGGATACGGCCGGCCAGGCTGCAAATGTGGGGACAACTGCACTGCCAAATCCTCAATCAGCTGCCTGGTGAAGCGGTACCGTCGGATGCTGTCCCGTTCCACCATCGTTGCCAGGTCTGGGAATGGTCGATGGACAGCAGGAGCCCTGCAGTGCAGAGGAGAAGTAAGCAAGATTGTCAGTCACCCCACATATGCGGCATTGAACACACTCAATATCCCAACATACATCATTATGAGGCACAACTACATGAAGTGTGCAGTTCCGGAAGGACATGTATGGTACATACATGGCCAACATCTGTCAACACGGTCCAACAGGTGGCATCAATTAGTCCCAGGTTGGCCCATTGGATATCATGAGGCCGTGTCACAGTTCCCATCTCCTGCTGCCGTGTCACATTAACCCCCCACAGTGACATGTGAGGACAGATGTGCCCCAGGCACCACAGCTCAACGACAGGTACATTCCCAGGGACCCTGTATTGCCACATGGACACTGGCATTACATGGAGTATCATGTATACACCACAGCAAAACAACCATGACCCCCACAGGTAGTGGCCCCAATTGCCACGGCAGGACAGACATGGACGTCTGTGACACACACACGCACAACATCAAAGTCCATGCACACACAACCTGGATGTGGAGACTGTCTCCCATTGTGCACATGAAATCAGAGACATTGTAAACACTACATGCACAAAGACTGTGGAGGACCATCACTATTGTGCCACTTGGACACCCTGGCTCAAACATACCGTCCCACATGGGACTCACGGGGTATGTGACATGACATACACATACACCACCGTGAAATGTGACCATGGCACATGCACAGATATGAACAGTTGCACATCACAGTGGTCATGTACACGTAACACCCAGGATCCTGTCCCCATGAACACGTGCACAGCCTGGGGGTGGCTGCCCACAGGTGACACCCACAGGACAACATGTACACCAACATACACACAATAGGAAATGCAGCCTTACATGCCTTATGATAAAGTTTGGACAGGCTGTCGTGATGTAGGTGTGCCCCTCACTCCCTGGGAGCTATCTGTGGCTGGCATATGTCCATCTGAGACAGGCATGCTGACATATGCCAGTCACATGTACAGTGATGCGTTGTACTGCAATGGACCGATCGGTGCCCCCGGCCGGCCCATTGCATTCAATGTGTGCGGGTACGCGTTGTACCCCTGTACGCGTTGTACTGCAATGGACCGATCGGTGCCCCCGGCCAGCCCATTGCATTCAATGTGTGCGGGTACGCGTTGTACCCCTGTACATGTTGTACTGCAATGGACCGATCGGTGCCCCCGGCCGGCCCATTGCATTCAATGTGTGCGGGTACGCGTTGTACCCCTGTACGCGTTGAACTGTAATGGACCGATCGGTGCCCCCGGCCGGCCCATTGCATTCAATGTGTGCGGGTACGCGTTGTACCCCTGTACGCGTTGTACTGGAATGGACCGATCGGTGCCCCCGGCCGGCCCATTGCATTCAATGTGTGCGGGTACGCGTTGTACCCCTGTACGCGTTGTACTGCAATGGACCGATCGGTGCCCCCGGCCGGCCCATTGCATTCAATGTGTGCGGGTACGCGTTGTACCCCTGTACGCGTTGAACTGCAATGGACCGATCGGTGCCCCCGGCCGGCCCATTGCATTCAATGTGTGCGGGTACGCGTTGTACCCCTGTACGCGTTGTACTGCAATGGACCGATCGGTGCCCCCGGCCGGCCCATTGCATTCAATGTGTGCGGGTACGCGTTGTACCCCTGTACGTGTTGTACCGCAATGGACCGATCGGTGCGCACCCATTGACAATGGGCTTGCCTGGCAACGGACACGTTTTCGAATTTCGAACGAGTCGGTTGCTGGAAAATCAGTTGGTCACCCACAACAATGTTGCAAAATCATGTATGTCATGAAGTTGAAGATTTGAAGGATGCTGTGGGCGTGTTTTGGTGCTGCTATTCCATGGATTGGCCAGATTCAGAAGATGCAAACGACTTGGACCTATCACTTTGGACACAAGGGACAGTATCTGCCTCTCCAGCACATATATATTGCTGGCTGTTCCCCTGAGAGCTCACTTGCCTGCACTACATGCTCCAGGACGACATCTGCCACTGCACTGCTGCTGTCTCTGCCCCTCTGGACGCTGCAATGGCACGTACTGTGGAGAGAGCCCCAGCCTTCAGCCTTGAAGAGAACCAGGCCCTGCTGGACAGCCTACTTCCACAGTACAGCAAGCTGTATGGGAGACCAGGGGAGCAGGTGAGTGTTCTGTGCACTGCCTTTCTGAATGTGCATATTGTCTGACTAGCAAGGCTGAAAGTCTGCACGCCACTGGCTAGCAGGCTCACTGAGTAGTTGTCACCCCCCATAGTGTGTAGTGACATGCACTGGACAGGTATGGTGCAGTGACAGTGCATTTGAACAAGGTTTTACTTCCCATGCAAAGATACCATGTAGTGACGTCTGGCAAACTGTCCATGGGCAGCTTTGCACTGCCTGTGTACATCATGTGCCCCTGTGATTGAGACATGTATATACAACTGTGTCATGCACGGATATGTTGCATGTGTAGTAATGGCCTTTTCACTTTGTCATCCTGACAGGTTAATGCCCATCGGAAGCAGGAGATCTGGAAGGACATCGTCCGGGCCGTCCGGTCCGTGGGGGTCTACAAGCGCCGGATCCGCAACTGCCAGAAGAGGTGGCAGGACCTTCGGGGCTGGACCCGGAGGATTGCACGGGTCCAGCTGAAGCTGTCGCCTCCTCGCAGGAGGGGCGGAACACGGACCCTGACCCCCACATGCTCCAGATCCTGGCGGTGGTGTTTCCAGACCTGGATGGGCAGCTGAAGGCCAGACAGCAGCAAGGAGGGGGTGAGTCAAAGACTGCACTGTGAACTCTGTATTACATGCTTTGTGCCCTCCTCTGGCCTGGTTCAACTGCCACAGTGCAGCAGTCATGTTGTCCAGGAGCCATGTCCCTCTATTGTGCACTGCCCACTGCTCATCTGATACCCAGGTGTGGCCCTTACATTCAGGGAATTGTGTCACTTGGGACTGTGTCCTTGCAGTTTGCTTCACTAAAGGTGGGGGACAGCATCTGTTTCCCTAACTCTGTTGTGGGCATCATGGGTGGGTCCATTGTTCACACAACGCCTGTGTTCGGACATGTAATCTGCGTGTTTCTTTGATATGCGGTCCACTTGCTGAGCTGAGCCACCACATGTGCCTGGGGTATGTGGCACACGCCCATGCAGCGGGTGGGAACAATGTTTGGGCCCCAGGAGTGTGCAGATTATGTGTGTCACACATACATAGCCAGCTATCCACTGTCCAGGGCACATCCCTCATTCATGTGGAGCAGGACAGTCATGCCTACTCCAGGCCATGCAATGCACTCTGTACTCCCACTCCCGTGTATCAGCTGACACATTGTGCACAGTGATTTGACCCCTCAGGTGTCTGCCTCTGTGTCAGTGTGCTGTGGATTAGTTGCCAGGACTGCTGGGGTGTTTCTTGGTAGGGGCTCAGCATGCCCCTGGAGATGTGACCATAGGAGACGATACTTGTGTGTCACATAGGTGTTTGATCAGCTGCCCGTGCAGACTGGGGTATGAGAATGTGAAGTTCAGGCAGCTGTTCCCCATTCACAGCAAATTGTGAGGGGCTCAGGTTCAGAGGGTAGTGTCACAGGTCTCCCATATGTCCAATAGGTATGACCTGGACAGATGAGGCTTAAGATGATGTGTTGTGTGGGGGATGTACATGTGCACTTGTGCAGCTCCAGGACTTGCATTCCCCATGACCTACTATTGTGACACAGTGCATAGTGTTGTTGTCTGGCTGCCAAGTCATACATCACTGAGACAGTGATGTATGACTTAGCAGTCATGCCTCTGCCATGGCATGTGTCAACTTATTGGTGGTCCTGCAGGGGAGTGACATGTGCTACATGCACACCATTGTGGCGATGGCTATCAGGACATGGGTGCATCATGGTGTCTGTCACTGGTATGCATCACATGCATTTCCTATTTGACTCTGGGCATCCCTTTCATCCGGAAACCTGTACTGACTCAGTGGCAAGAGCTGTGATGTGTGCATGTCCACATGCCACACCGTGTCCTCTGCACTGTCCAACTACTGTGTACTTGGTGCATGTGTCCACACTGGGGTGTTGCAATCCAACAGACACCAGACAGATGGGTGAAAGGCCATGTGGGATGTGAGTGCCATGCTTGGCATCAGACTGACAATTGGCTTCTCCTGTTCAGTTAGGGCACTTTTAGCAATGTACAACTAATGATGCCAGGGCTTGCTCTGTAATGTGCTGTGCTCACAGTGGTGTGTGCGTTTGGTGCAGGTGACTGATGTCTGTCTGTTTCCCCATTGTTTGCAGATACATCCAAGGCCACGGAAGGGGACAGCTCCACGGACCAGGAGGAGCCAGAGAGCCAGACTGGGTCAGCAGCCGAGGAGTGGTTGGAGGGACCCAGTGGCACGGAGGGCGAGGGGAGCCACACCGAGGAGTCCTCAGCACCATCCACCTCAGCTGAGGACCAGAGCAACTCGGAGGATGACTCCCTTGTGGAGGCGGGTGTCAGCAGCCACCACACCCCAGCTAGTGTTGCTGTCCCCGCCACCACCAGCACCACCACCGCCCTCCCATCGGCTCCCATTCCCCAGGTCCGTGGAGGCTCCCATGTTCGGGAGCGTGTCTCCTTTGGGCCAGGCACCGCACCCCTGCCCCTGTGTCCCCTGCTGCCCTGAGTGAGGAGTCTGTGTACCTCCTTCGCCAGCTCCATGTAGGGCAGACAGCCATGCTGAGTGTCTTCCATGCGCACACCGCACTGTTGACTCAGCTGGTGTCGTTCATGGAGGGCATCTCATCGGGCATGTCTGACCTACAGAGGGGCAATAGGTCCATGGACTCCTCCCTGACGGCAGCAGTGTCCCTCCTCAGACAGTCCCTCACCCCTCCTGCCTCTGCTCCATCCACACTCCCCAGCACCTTACCCGTCCCAAGCACACACACACCGGCACAGGCACACAACAGCACACACACGTCCAGCACACAGACACACACGCCACAAACAAAACGCACACGCACGCACAGTCAGGGGACTGAAACCAGACTCACAGGGGATGGGGCCCTGGTACACACACACGCATCCACGGGCACTGCGCAGTCCTCAGTTGCCTCTCCCTCCAAAGCACCCTCCCTTGCCTCACCTGCAACCCCAAAGACCCAGCGCCTCTTCCTCAGTGACCTCGGCCTCTTCCCCTCTGATCCAGCTGCTCCAGCATCCAGGGGGAAGAGGAAGCCCCCCACATGGAGCAGAGTGCCCCTCGCCCCCGGACACCCTCCCCCAGGCGCAGACAGACTGAGGCCCCCACCCGCAAGTCCCCCGGAGTGGTAAGAGCAAGACCCCGCCGCCGCCCTGCAGCTCAAGCACCAGGTCTCCTTCCTCCATCCCTCAGGCCCCCACTCCACAGGTGCCCCCACCACACCCTGCCCCAGGTTCCCCCACCCACAGATATACCATCCCCAAGAGGCTCCGGCCTTCTCCCCCTGCCACTTGCTCTCCCGGCACCACACCCCCGCTGCGCTTGTCTGTGCCACTGATGTGGTGAGGGTGTCCTCCCCCTCTGTCCAGCCCACCTTGCCTGTTCCCCATTCTCCTCCCCTGGTGGTAGGCACTGCAGTGGAGTCCACTACCACCCTGTCTGACTTGGGCACTGCAGTGGCGGACCTGTCCACTCCATCTGCAGGGTCCACTGCAGTCGTACCGGCACCCACAACATCTGAGCCATGCCCCCCAGTTGTGCCGGCACACACCATGTCAGACACCTCCACTGCAGTTGTCAGTGGCTCTCCAGCACCCACCACCCCTTCCCTGCTTCCTCCTGGTGAGCCCTGATCCTGTCCCTGCGGTGCCTGGCCTACCCCCCGGTTGCCCCTCCTAGTGGATTGTCCCTGGTTTTGTGCAGGCATGTGTAGGGTGGCATCTGCCACTGTCACCCACTTGTGACTTTGTTCATGGACTGGCCATTGGCCTTTGTTTATGTTCTACCGGACTTCTACTTTTAATGCCACATATGCTGAATAAAGCAACTTTCTGTTCTCTAGTGCTTTTGCTTCTGATGTACATGATGTTGATGATGCTAACCATGCCCTTGCTGCAGTGATGGTGATATTTGGTCTCATGATAATGAAGTGTTACTGTGCAGGAACCCATGTGGTCCAGGGGGAATGTGTCCTATCCTGTGGTGTATCCATGTCATCCATAGCAGCATCTGAGGGTGTCATGTGTTCAGTATTTGGCAATGGGATTTCCTACTTAGATTGGCTATTTCACATCTGTGGCTTCCACCCCTGCACATCTGTTGTGCCTGCCATTGTTCAATTCGTCTACTTCCCTGACCGTGTGGCCATCTCCAGTGGACATGCAGGTTTGGGCATCAATGGGGAAGGACTCATCTGTGTTGTCAGTGCAACATTGCTATACAAGTGTGTTGGATCTGTGCTGATGATTCCGTTGGCACTTCCATGACCAGGCTGATGTTACGGGAGCCCTCATTTGGTGCTAATTGTTGATTGTGTGACCAAGTGCTCAGCTGACATGATGGGGCCCTACTGAGGCAACATATGGCACAGCTTTCCTCACACAGGAGTGGAGTCCCCTCATGGCAGTGTGTACTCCTGTGACATTGCCTGCGCCCAAGGTGTGTGTTGTATGTGCATGTCTGTGTGTTCACTTCCGTTTAGCTGTGCATGCTGTGATCCCTAGTGTTGTACCTGTTTGTGATGCTAGCTGAGTTGAGCTATGTTCCCCCAAAGTCTTCTCCCTGGGTTCTCTGTGATGTGGGTGCATGGCACATTACTGGTCATCAGGGTGTCACCCATAGGTGTGTTTGCTGTCAGGGCTGAGTTTGTGTGCACACGCAGATGGGTCACAGTCAGGTTTCCCCTTGGCACTTGTTGTTTGCCCCTGTCATGTGATTTCCAGTTTGTGTTATCTTTCAGTGATTGTGACACGTTGTGTGTGTGACTGCTGGCACTCCTCAGGGTCCGGGCTGCAATGTTGGTTGTTGTCTATGTGTGTTCTTTGTGGGTGACCTTGGCTTCTTCATTGGTGTGTGACTGTGGCTGGGATCCCATTGGTTGGTGTGGTATTGCCGTCATGTCCATGTACAGCGTAGTGTGCAGTGTGTCAGTGTGTCAGACATTCAGGAGTCTTGTTGAGTGTCCATGTGTGATGTGTTTCTGCACCTTGGTTCCCACCCACCACCCTGGAATAGTCATGGGTGCATGTGCAATGTCACCAGTGCATGTGTGCTTCACTGCTGCACATTGTTGGAGGTCGAGGGTGTGGTGTTGAGTGTGTGCAGATGAGAGTTGTTGCCCGGCTAGGCCCCTGCCTCCATGTTGGCCTTGGCTTACTGGCCATGCTGTTTGATTTGTGCTTGTGTAGGTGTGATGGTAGTTAGTTGCTCAGGACACATGACTGTGGTTCACAGTGTGAACCACATTTAGCTTTGTCATCACAGTGGGATTGTAATGCAGCCCAGGGTCACCACATTGTGGGGGCCCTGGGGGTGGTGCTGTGGTGTGTCTGTGTCTTGCTGTGTCAGTTGCTGTCCCTACGTGCCTGTGTGACATGTGTGATTTGTGCTCCCTCTCATCTGACAATGCCTGCTTGCCCACATAGGGGATTTGGATCCATGAGTTACCTTTGTGTGGCACTGTATGCACATCTGTATGATTGGTATTCAGGTCTCCTCATGTGTTGTGTGGTTGCCTGGGGACACTGGCACACCCCCCCCTCACCTGTTGTGTATGATGTGCAGTGTGGGTCTGCCTGTTTGTGTTTGTGCATCTGCACCACTGCATTGGCATATCTTGGGTGTGCCATTGGCTGTATGTAGTTTGGTGGGTTTCCCCTACTGTCCCTGGGACTCCTAGGTCATCGGTCAGCACAAGGATCATGGTTTGTGTGTCCCATTGCTGCCATGGTATGGTATCTGTTCACCTCACATCTGCAGTCTCCACAGGGTATCTGCATGTGTGTGCCCATTGGTGCAAATATGTGGGTCTGCATTCTGATGGTCACTTCTGTCATTGTGTCATTGATGATTGTTGACGGTGTCAGCCCCCATGGGTGTTGTTTGTCAGCACATGGCCAAAGGTATGTCTTATTTGCACTGCAGTATTTGGCTCCCCCAATTTATGTTGCAATGGGACACATACACTACTTTGCCACTGATGTGTTTGTTGTTCTGTGACCAGGAATCATCCATGCAGTTTGGCAGTTGCACCTCTTTCTTTGTCAACACTTACCTTTTGTTCACTGTGATGATGGGGGTTTGGACCCCATTGCCACAATGTTCAAAGTGTGCTTCAGCTATGGACCCCACACTTACATTTTGGTCACTGTGATGATGGGGGTTTGGACCCCATTGCCACAATGTTCAAAGTGTGCTTCAGCTATGGACCCCACACTTACATTTTGGTCACTGTGATGATGGGGGTTTGGACCCCATTGCCACAATGTTCGAAATGTGCTTCAGCTATGGACCCCACACTTACCTTTTGGTCACTGTGATGATGGGGGTTTGGACCCCATTGCCACAATGTTCAAAGTGTGCTTCAGCTATGGACCCCATACTTACATTTTGGTCACTGTGATGATGGGGGTTTGGAACCCATTGCCACAATGCTCAAAGTGTGCTTCAGCTATGGACCCCACACTTACCTTTTGGTCACTGTGATGATGGGGGTTTGGACCCCATTGCCACAATGGTCATGGCCTGCTTACATTGTGGGTGCCACACACATATATGTGTGGCACATGTGCTAGGGGGTCACATTGTATGTTCAAAGTCATGTTCGGTGTTGTAGGCATTTGACACAGTCTACACACGCTTGTCATGGTGTTGGGGGGATGTCTTCTTCTTGCATTCCCTAGGTTGTGGTGTGCTGGTTGTGTCATGCATTGTCCATCCTATGAGTGGGGGTGGTAGTAGTGGTAGGCATCCAGCCCCCCCTGGCTAAGGGTGGTGGTAGGCATCCAGCCCCCCCTGGGTGAGGGTGATAGTAGTGGTAGGCATCCAGCCCCCCCTGGCTAAGGGTGGTGGTAGGCATCCAGCCCCCCCTGGCTAAGGGTGGTAGTAGTGGTAGGCATCCAGCCCCCCCTGGGTGAGGGTGGTAGTAGTGGTAGGCATCCAGCCCCCCCTGGCTAAGGGTGGTAGTAGTGGTAGGCATCCAGCCCCCCCTGGCTAAGGGTGGTAGTAGTGGTAGGCATCCAGCCCCCCTGGGTGAGGGTGGTAGTAGTGGTAGGCATCCAGCCCCCCTGGCTAAGGGTGGTGGTAGGCATCCAGCCCCCTGGCTAAGGGTGGTAGTAGTGGTAGGCATCCAGCCCCCCTGGGTGAGGGTGGTAGTAGTGGTAGGCATCCAGCCCCCCTGGCTAAGGGTGGTGGTAGGCATCCAGCCCCCCTGGGTGAGGGTAGTAGTAGTGGTAGGCATCCAGCCCCCCTGGCTAAGGGTGGTAGTAGTGGTAGGCATCCAGCCCCCTGGCTAAGGGTGGTAGTAGTGGTAGGCATCCTGTCCCCCTGGGTAAGGGTGGTAGTAGTGGTAGGCATCCAGCCCCCCTGGCTAAGGGTGGTGGTAGGCATCCAGCCCCCTGGCCGAGGGTGGTAGTAGTGGTAGGCATCCAGCCCCCTGGCTAAGGGTGGTAGTAGTGGTAGGCATCCAGCCCCCTGGCTAAGGGTGGTAGTAGTGGTAGGCATCCAGCCCCCCTGGCTAAGGGTGGTAGTAGTGGTAGGCATCCAGCCCCCTGGGTGAGGGTGGTAGTAGTGGTAGGCATCCAGCCCCCTGGCTAAGGGTGGTGGTAGGCATCCAGCCCCCCTGGCTAAGGGTGGTAGTAGTGGTAGGCATCCAGCCCCCCTGGGTGAGGGTGGTAGTAGTGGTAGGCATCCAGCCCCCCCTGGCTAAGGGTGGTAGTAGTGGTAGGCATCCTGCCCTCCCTGGCTAAGGGTGGTAGTAGTGGTAGGCATCCTGCCCCCTGGGTGAGGGTGGTAGTGGTGGTAGGCATCCAGCCCCCCTGGCTAAGGGTGGTAGTAGTGGTAGGCATCCAGCCCCCCTGGGTGAGGGTGGTAGTAGTGGTAGGCATCCAGCCCCCCTGGCTAAGGGTGGTGGTAGGCATCCAGCCCCCCTGGGTGAGGGTGGTAGTAGTGGTAGGCATCCAGCCCCCTGGCTAAGGGTGGTAGTAGTGGTAGGCATCCAGCCCCCCTGGCTAAGGGTGGTAGTAGTGGTAGGCATCCTGCCCCCCTGGGTAAGGGTGGTAGTAGTGGTAGGCATCCAGCCCCCCCTGGGTGAGGGTGGTAGTAGTGGTAGGCATCCTGCCCCCCCTGGGTAGGGGTGGTGGTGCACATTCAGGCCCCTGTGTGCATATGTGGCATTGGTGATGGGCATCCCGCCGCTATGGTGCTGCTGTTGCTATTGTGTAAGTATATTCTGCATCCCTCTGTGTGTGTGTGATGTGTCGTGTACGTGTTGTATGTGTTTTGTGGTTGGTGTCTGGCTTACCTTCTGCGCCGTACGCGTCCGTGCCTGTTCCGGTAGTAAATGTAGAATATTGGTATGATCGGGACGAAGGGATTCATGGTTGGTTCGTGTCGTTCGTCCTTCTCGTTGCTTCGCGTCGTCCTCGTCGCTTCGCGTCGTCCTCGTCGCTGGCGTGTTCGTCTCGGAGCCGTGGATCGTGTTGTGGCGCGAATCGGAGCTTATGTGCGCCTCTCCCGGATGCTTTGACGTGCCGTGCGTAGCGACGGGTTCGGCGCGTACGGAAAGCGCATCGTACTCGTTCGGCCGGACGGAGCTGCATTTTTCCTTCCGTGCGACTCGATTCTGCGTTTCCGGATTCGCCTCGGTCGGGGAACAGGACCTGGTTTGGGTGAGTACGGCTCGGCCGGATTCTGTGCTGTTGTGCGCATCGTACTTACTCGTTCGGTGTGCTGTACGGATCGGTCGGGAAACAGGCTTTTTTCCCGACCGAATGGTGTTGGGTGCGCCTCCGACCGAGATCGGAATCGGCCCCTAAGGGTCCAAGACCTGGAAAGCACCTCTTGGGAATCAGGAACTCACTCCAGCAAAGGCCTGCAGGGCTCAGGCAGGTCCAGTTGCAGGTCCAAGCAGGTCCTATGCAGCAGGTCAGCTAGGCAATTGAAGAGGGGCATCTGGAGCATGTTTTGTCCCTGTATCTCAGAACAGGAGGTCAGCTAATTAGACCTTGGAGCCACTCAGGTAGCTTGGGATGAAGGATGCAGGTCCAGTCTTCCTTCTCAGACAGCAGGGTAGGTCTCAAGCAGCAGTCCTCTGGCGGCAGAGCAGTTCTTCTTCTGTAGAATCCACAGGTCCAGAAGTTTTATATACCTTGTGTCCCCTTTGAAGTGGAAGAAACATCTGGAATTTTACCGCTACACAAGTGTTTGGAATTTCCTGCCTCCCTGCCCTGATCCCAGTCTATCTGCAGGCACAATAGGCTAGTGTAAAGTTATTTGTGTGTGAGCTGAAGCAGAGTCTTTGAAGTGCAAATGTGACAGCTATTCCCCCTCATCAGGTCAGGATGGCCCATCCTGCCAGCACCGAAACCCTTCATTGTTTGGCTGTCTGGGAGGAACAGCCAAAGACCAACTGTCAACTACACTTAGTTATGTGACCCAGGAACATGCTGCAGGCACCAAATGGTGACGACAAGAAAATGGCAACTTTCTAACAGTGACCTTTTCAGAATTGTGGCTTAAAACTGACTTTAATATGAAAGAGGGGTTTAAGTCACAATTCCTCAGACACCAAACATGATATTCCTACCTGCTCCCAAACAAATGTTATCACTTATTAAATGTAATAGGGTAACCCAGGTAGGCCTTAAAACTGTCAAAAACAGTGAAAGGACATATAAAACCTAAAAGTACATGTCCAACTTTTTTAATACACTGCACCCTGCCCTATGAACTGTTTAGGGCCGACAATTGGGGTGACATATGTATTAAACAGGGAGGTTAAGGCCTGGCAAAAGGTTTATTTTTCCAGGTTGAAGAGGCAGTTTAAAACTGCAAACACAGGCTGCAATTGCAGGCCTCTGATATGTTTAACGGGGCTACTTAAGTGGGTGGTGCAGTATGTGCTGCAGGCCCACTAGTAGCATTTAATTTAGAGGCCCAATTTGGTGTAAGCCAAGTTTATCATGTTTAAAGGAGAGCGCAAGAACTTTACCACTGCTTAGCTGTGGTAAAGTGCTCAGAGTCCTAAAGCCAACAAAAATGAGTTCAGCAAAATAGGAGGGGTGAAGGCAAAAGGTTTGTGGGACTACCGCCCAAGGATGTCACGTCTAACACACATGCACCAAGCAAAAAAAAGCAATGCGAGCAGATAGAGGGGAAGAACACAAGTGTGGGGAAAGAACACAGGTGGAGGAAGCAACATGGATGGTGGAATCACAGAAGGCGGGAAAGCAACAGGACAGCGGAGCTAAGAAACATAAGAGCGGGTAGAAGCAACACAGGGATGGGTGGGGAAGCAACATGAAGGGTTAGGGGATAAAAGCAAATGGAGACAGGGCAATGCGGAGAGGGGTGGAAGCAGACGAAAAGAGTTCAACGTGGAGTTAAAGCTCACTGGAGAGCATCTCAAAAGGGGGGCACTGTCATGTCATGTCATGAGCTAAATAGGCCCTGTGCACAAACATTTCCATTTCACATGTTCACATTTAACGTCAATATCTTTAAAAAATGTAACTTTTTAGCACACATTTGCTTGCATGCCCTTATGAAATTGTGCACTCCAAAAAGATTTGCTGTGCAAATTGTTCTTGTTTGGTGTTAGGAGCATTTAGAAGGATTGTCGTGGTTGCCTCGTGCCTGAATTCTAGCCCAGCTGAATCCCATCTCTATCTTGGGGGGCACGGCAGCCTGTTCTACACCAAGATTAGCTACCAGATGGCACACGGACGCACGCACGCAGGTAAATAGGGAGTTATACCACTCTAAGGTATCTGGCAGAATCGCATCCACCCTATGCTCTCTAGAATAGGCAGTGCTAGGTAGAAGTACAATTATATGTGTTCATATAATCAATGCAACAATTATAATGGTTGAATTATTCATCTTCTTCATCATTCTGGTAAAGCTGGTTACTATGCTTTGTTTCCTTCTACTAATAATTGCAGCACCCTTAGTTTACACAGAAATCCAATTGCTTTAATAAATGTTTGAAATGCCAATTTGTGTATTTCTTGTGTCTCCCTTTGGGCATGCCTGAGTTAATAACGAAAGGGTAGATCTGTTAACACAATATCTTTGGGGGAATTAGGGTTGTCATGTCCTGTGTTTGCAGACACCCTCTAAGGTTTAGGGGTCCAGATGGTGCACTGTGAGCAGCCAGGAACTTGGTCAATATATTTTGATGTTATGAGAGGACTCAGTCCCCATAGTTTTGATGCTTATGTTGTCCAAATGCACAGTCTTACTGTATTAGTTGGAACCATACAACATGGTGCCACCAATGTTTTAGGTCAGGCACTTCTTTAATGGGCCTCCTGGGTAGTTTTCTTATGTGGGCCCCAAGCTGCTAGGCACCATCCTAACAGAGACGTACGTGGTGTTAGGGAAAACTCCTCCTCAGCAGAATAGGGAACACCTATTTCTGTCTGAAGTTTGTTTGAGCTTGAACATTTAAAAGGAACACCTGACTATAGTATAACTTCTCTGAATTCCATTCATTAAAATGGCTAATCCAGTACCAGTGGTCATACCACTAAACTGCAGATATGTAGTAACACATAAACTCATTCCAAGGCGCCATATCACATCCACTATCAAACGTCAGACTGGGTCCCCTCAGCCATGACAGGGCAACATTGTCAGTCTTAGCTGGCTACACACCATATCCACAAATAGCAGCACTCACAGCAGCTGAGCTGCGTATACTTTACACAGGTCTAGTTAGATAATACAGACATATAACACAGGTCATTATGCGAACAATCACAACAAACCCAGCGAGGACTGCTCAAGCTGTACAATCACATTTAACAATTCCAGCGATTAGTCCAGTAGTCATTAATTCAATTATGAGAAAAGTTCCCACCAGACGGAAGTAGATTCCGTTATGGAGTGCATAAAAATCAAATCAGCTTCAAGCAGTGTTTCCCCATAAGGGACCTCAAGATAAACATAGAATTCTAACAATGTGCCTACCTTTAGTGATGGTTTCCCCGGGAGAAGAGTGTGCCATATGGGGCACAGTATTTGCTGCAATCTATACCATTAGGCATGGTACACCATCCATAGCTGTTTAGCCTGAAGTACTCAAGCAAATTTAAAACAAATATGGGGCAACCCCTGCCCTGGATTTGGGTATGAAATTTATTGCCAATTATGCCATGGTATCCTCAATTATTTTAAGTAACATTAAAGGGAATGCAGCAGCTTTCGCTTTAGGCCAATGCCTCGAGCAGGTTGCTCTGGCAGACCAGGAGCATGAACTACCTAAAATTATTGCTGAAACCTATACATCAATAGGTTGAGATAATTTGGGGGCGAGACCTAGTAAACCACAACTTAGGGGTAATTCTGAAAAGGATAACTCAAAACAGGCACCAGTCTTCTAAAAAACAATGGGATAGTAAGAAAAATAAGAAAAAATTAAACCAAGGGGTGGGTCTCCTCCACAGGAGTCCTCTGAAAAGCGATATAATCTGCGCAACCCTGAAACAATTAAACAGCCTGATAGGTATGATACACGTCCTTCTCGTTCTTTTCAGGAGTCATCCGAAAAAATGCTCGGAGGGAGGAGGACGATCAGAGTGCAGGTTGGAGGAGTACATGAAACTGGAGAAGGACTCAAAACACTCTTCTGACATCACCATAAAAAGGGAAGAGAAACTTCCACAACAAAAGCCTCAATTTAAGAAGAAAAAAGTGGCAAGTTTTGCACTTAAATATGCCACAAATATTGAGGTCTCTGATTCTGAATAAGGAGTGGGCTCTGACTCTGCTAGACAGTGCAGAAGAGAACACAATAGTTCGCCATAATCTTCAAGAGTTTCTGGGGGCAAAAGCAGCTAATGAGTTTGTTCAGGTGAAAACACCAGATCAATAAGTTAGTTGTCCAGGCAGATTGTGTAATTTATCTTCGGAGTGATTCCATCATTCACTTGGTTTCCAGTGTCTTTGGATGCATTCCGATTATTCTATTTCTAATTTTGAGATCCTGTTTCTATTTTTGCTGCTCCACAATGGATGTTCTTCCTAGCGGCCAAATGGGAATGGCACTACCTCATGTGCTAATGTGTTGTGAATGCATGATGCAGTATTTTGGCACACCTTTACTTCAGGAACTGAAAGACTGGTCTTTGTCTTTTCGACCTGTATGGTTACATTGTGTAAAGCCTGTGTTCCACTGTTTTCTGTGCACTTTCGAGTGTGCCCTGGATAAATGCCTTGGAATGCACTTGATTCAATCTACGGATGTAGATTTGCTGATGGGTCCATTAAGAATCCATTTGCAAAGATGTCCTGAGAGATTGCCATTGCTGCAAAATGCATATTATGAGCCTTCTCTGGATGATGCAGCTCCTGCATTTTTGGATCCTGGCTCGTCCACTGTGAATGCACTACTGGCTGTCACACCTTCAGCGTCTGCTGACTGGGTTGGATATGACCATGCTTGTTCTTTGGGACATGTGATTGGGGTGCCAACAGAACCATCGTCTGCGGAAGCTGGAAACAACATTGTTTCTACTGACTCTCGGAACATTCAAACATCCATGCAGCTTTTGAGAACTTTTTTAATTCTCCAATTTTGTTATATATAAAGGGATTTTTTTATTATACAGATATTAATTGCGTATTTTTTTAATTGACTTTCAATGCAGTTTGGCTTTCTTTATGCTTTGTTACTGAAGTAAAAATATTTTTTAGACTTTTATGTTTCATGAGCAATTTAAACTTTGATTTTAGTATATTTTTAGGTTAGATATAAAGCTTTTTTGTCGCCTTACAGACAAGGAGGTGGTGTTGTCAGGTTAGTAGGACCTGTGCACAAACACTTCCATTTTACATATTCACATTTAAAGTTGACATCTTTTTAAACAGTGACTTTTAGCACACATTTGCTTGCACGCTAGTATGAGATAGTGTACTCAGAAAAGGTTTGCTTATAAATACATTTCCTAATAAGCACATTATCATAACATAGAACATTATGTCAAAGGACTGAGTACACTGTGCAAATTGGCCTTGCTTTTTGGTGTCTGTTTGGCGACAACTCTGGCTGGGTAGAATCAACAATGACAGCCGGACCAGAACTCAGGCACAGAATGAATGAGTCCAGTTTTATTATATAAACTGCACCAAGCCTTTGTTTGGCAGAGGAGCATTTCAATAGATTGCCGCGGTTGCCTCATGCCTGAATTCTAGCCCAGCTGAATCCTGTTACTATCCTGAGAGGGACGATGGCCTGTTCTGCACCAAGACTGGCTAGCAGATGACACAAGATAAATGGGGAGCTAGACCACTCTAAGGTATCTGGCAGAATCACAACCACCCTATGCTCTCTAGGCTAGGCAGTGCTAGGTAGGACTATAATCATATCTATGCTTATATAATCGATGCAACATTTACAATGGTTGAATTATTAATCTTCTTCACCATTCTGGTAATGCTGGTTACTATGCTTTGTTTTCTTCAACTAATAATTGCAGCACAAATATTTTACACAAGAATCCAATTGCCAATTCAGTAAATGTTTGAAATGCCAATTTGTGTATTTCTTGTGTCTGCCTTTGGGCATGCCTGGGTTAACAACAAAAGGGTAGATCTGTTTCCATGATTTCCTTGGAGGAATTAGGGTTGTCATGTTCTGAGGTTGCCGATACCATCAGGTACTCTGTAAGGTGTAGGGGCCCGGAAGGTGCACTGTGAGCTAGTCAGGAACTAGGTCAACATATTCTGATGATATGAGATGACTCAGCCCCCATAGGTTTGATGCTTATGTTGCCCAAACGTAGAGTCTTACTGAATTAGTAGGAACCGTACAACAGCACTGTATAAAATTGAAATCAGACATAAGAGACGTAATGGCAGCTGGAAGGACAAAGTTGTGTAAAATTAATATATTTAAATGTTATGAAAAGAAATTAGCTAGGAGAAGTGAAAATAACACAGAGAACAGGAGAAATGCATGCACTCTCTTGGAGTGCTTTTAAAGAAAGAGAAGCAAGTTCCCGGAAAGCAGACACTTGTGGAGCCTTACAGAGACATGGTAAACAGGCTATGCTCCATGGGAAGGACAAAGACTAGATGGACAGGGTAAAATAAATAAAATCATAGAATAGAAAGTATGGAAATAAGAGTCACAAAACAAAAAGCCAATGGAAAGCAGTGGCCGGATTTGCTTTCAAGGTCATCTATCGACATTTCCCTAATAAGTCTTTCGCAACCAGAGAGCTGGGCTTTCAAGCAGGCTTTGGGAAGGTAGGAAAAAAGAATTAACTAATGAAGCAAAATGTTAGTGAAGTAAGAGGGAAACAAGGAGCAGAGTAAATTATAGAGGCAGCCGTGGCCCCATGCAGGTAAGAGCGGTGTGGCGGTGGGGCTGGGTGGGGGGGATGTCGATGGACAATAACGAGGGAAAATTAATGATTTATTTCATTTTCCCTCGTCATCGTCCGTGGAAATCCCCCCTCACCCAGCCCCACCGCCCCACTGCTCTTACCTGCACGGACCGCGGCTGTATAGAGGGAGGAAAGGGCAATAAAGTGATTTATGTAGGAAGGAAGTCAAATTGAAGAAGGTCAGCATGGAAACAAGCAAAGAAGGATAAAGGAAACAAAAGAATGCAGAACAAAGGAAGGAACGATAAAAGAAAGAAAGAAAATGGAAGGAAGGCTAGAGGAACAAAAGGAAAGGACAAACACGAAAGAGAGAGAAAGTACATTTGGGTAAAGTTTCTGGCGATGACAGCTTTGCTGTAGGTTTCATAAAATTCTGCTGATAAGAAAAGTCAAAATAATTTCACAGAAATGATATTGAAGGTCAAATGTTATCTATGTTAAAAAATACAAACTCAGTCACACACACTGACTCACACACACACACAAAATTATCTACGTTGTGTACAGCAGTAATCTACTTTTTCATCATCCTGTAAAACTATTTGATCAGTAAAACATATTTATTTACAAAAATATATCAAGAGCTACACTACCATTAGAAAGCAAAAAGAAAGCACCTTAAATAGTAAACATTTCTGTTGTCTACCTCCCATACAAAGTGTCTCGTTCTAAGCATGTGTTACATAGTGTTCCTCATAGATACTGGGAGGCAACTCACAAGGTTTAGCTTGATGACTTTGTCCTAATTTGCACGATTGTAAAGTCATGTTTTACTTATGCAGGCAGTTTCAGACTAACTGCTAACATTCTTATTCCACAGTTCTAAAATGATTAATCCAATACAGTTCTCATAGTGATTGGAACTTAAAGTTTCAGGTACTTGAAGTCATTGGGCATTTTTAATGTGCACAGCCTTTGACTATCCATTTGTACCCTTTGAGCATTGGTCTGTGCTCTCCCATCTCTGGTAAGAAGAATGATCGTTTTGCTGAGTCAGTCATTTTAACAATGAGGCATTGGCCAGATATTTTGGCTTCACCTTTCAAAGGCGATAGGCCTCTAACATAAATTTGAAAGGAAAAGACGGGTTGATGTAATCCAAACTGCTTTAGCCCACTATGAGCCAGGGTCAGGCTTATTTTCTGAAGGCTAAAAATAACTGATTCATTTCCTGATAAGTAGTGGCAGTTTCTGACATAATTACCAGATTTACCTCAGTAAAAGTGTTTTCCATCATCTTTCTTTCATGATTTGCTTTGTTCTTCTGCTGTGGCTTCTGGAGGCTGAGAGTCACGAGACGATGCAGGACTAATCTTAGGAGATTCACTTTGTGTCACTTCTCTTTTTTTGGGGGAGATGATTTGTAAGGTGAGATCTGTTAATGCGTTGGAAACAGTGGATCTATTAACCACAAAGTCTGTAGCCGCACTAGAATATAAAGTGTGAGCAACTGTGTTAGACTTGGCATCTTTGGCGTGTTTTTCCCCTGTCTTTTTGCTTCTGACATCCTGTTTTTGACTGTGTGCTGCATTTAATTTTTGCTTGTTTTAGAGCCCTGGGCACTTTACCGCTGCTGTTCTGTGCTGAAGTGCAAGTGCTCCCTGTGGAAATTGTGATTTTGATTGGTGAGCCATGATTGACATATTTGATTTACTGGTAAGTCCCTGGTAAAGTGCACTGTGTGTGCCCATGGCCTGTAAATCACATGCTACTAGTGGGCCTGCAGCACTGATTGTGCCACCCACATGAGTAGCCAAGCAAACATGTCTCAGGCCTGCTACTGCAATGTCTGTAAGTGCAGTTTGTAAACTGCCACGTCGACCTGGCAAGTGTACCCACTTGCCAGGCCCAAACATTCCCTTTTTCTACATGTAAGGCACCCCTAAGGTAGTCCCAAGGTCGCCCCAGCGGCAGGGTGCAGTGTGTGTGAAAGGTAGAACATGTGCTGGTGTGTTTTATATGTCCTGATGGTGAAATACTGCTAATTTCGTTTTTCACTATTACATGGACTATCTCTCTCATGGGTTTTCATTGGAACAGTCTTGTAACTTCCTACAAGTGTAAGTAACTTTCTATTGGGAAGAGATAGAGATTTGGAGTTTGGGGTCCCTGAACTCACAATTTAAAAATACGTCTTTTAATGAAGTTGGTTTTTAAATTGCATGTTTGAAAATGCCACTTTTAGAAAGTGGGCGTTGTCTTGCTTTACCATTCTGTGCCTCTGCCTGCCTGTGGAATCAATGCCTGGTTTAGACTGACAGTTGGGCTGTTTGTGCATTTAGTCTTCATAGCCACACAAAGGGAGCTGAGGTGTGACCTGCATATCCTGATGGCCCATCACCAGGCTGATGGGTCTTCCTGCTCTAGAGTGGTGGGAGGAGTTGTCACTGACACCTGAATAGGGCTGTGCCTGACCTCACACAAAGCTGTCCCCACCCCACTGTAATGTGTCTGGAGCCAGGTCAGGGAAAGGCCAGGTCCTGTGCACTACAAAGACTTTCCTTTGAAGATTGCGTTCTTCAAAGGCAAAAAACTTGTATAGGTATTGGAGCTGTGACACCATGACTTGAGAACAATTCTGAACCAAGAGGAGATTCTGCCAAGAAGAAGAGCGAAAGGAGAGGAACTGCCACTCTGATTTTTGCTGTGTTGTGCTGGCCTACTGCTTGCTGTTTCTGACTTGGAGAGGGAAAGGACTGGACTTTGTTTTCACCATCCTGCTTGCCAAAGGTTCTCCTAGCGCTTGTGTGTGCTTACCTCCTGTTAAGAAGTCTGAGAGCCATCAAAGACATCATCTGCAGCCCCTGAACTCCTCTGCTGGGAGTTCTGAGCTGCCAAGTGGTGACATTTCCAGTTCTGGGCCCTTGGAGGTGGCCTCTGCTGCAAGAGGAGAATAAAATCCACGCATCGATTTTCAATGCCTGTTTTTCCCACCGCAGTCTTGCCATGTAGTTGAAAAGCCAACACGTCGCCGAGGTGCAGCAGAAGAATCGATGCAGCACCTGCCATGCAGCCCAAAGATCGCAGCAGCCCAAGTCCTGAGCACCATGTCTCCAACTTCGACGCAGGCCCTGCTGTGCAGCTGAAGAAATCAACGCATCACCTGCCATGCAGCTTGAAAATCGAGGCACCACCTGTTTCGCGACCGCTACATCGACCTGCCGCACCCAGATTTTCGATGCATCGCACCTGTGCACCTAGTGCTTCATCAACGTTGCCCAGCAGTAAGGAACCGAGGCTGCGTGTCCGGAGATCGACGCATCACCTCCCCTCACAGTAAGGAACCGACACATCACCTCCCCTGCGCTGCAGTAAGGAACCAATGCATCACCTCCCCTGCACTGCAGTAAGGAACTGATGCATCACCTCCCCTGGCAGTAAGGAACCGATGCATCACCTCTCCTGGGAGTAAGGAACCGATGCATTGCTTTGCTTTTCCGGCACCTCACCTCCCTTGCACCTCTTTTCCTCTCTGATTTTGACACATCCCAAGCACTTTGTGGTAAAAGTGAGGAATTCATAGTTTTCTATGACTGAACTGTGTCTTTTTAAAGTAATATCTTTGCCTACGTATGTTGTTTTTTTGTCATTTAGGTCTTGTTTTACTTAGATAAAGATTGGAGATTGGTTACTTTTCTAAACTGGCGTGGTGTCCATTTGTAGTGTTCTCACTGTGTTATTGTGTGTGTCTGTACAAATACTTTACACATTGCCAAGACTTAGCGCTGACTGCTCTTGCCAAGCTACCCAGGGGGCGAGTAGAGGTCATTTTAGGTCTGTAATCCCCTTACACTGACTAGAAGGAAGGATCCCTACTTGGACAGGGTGCAAGCCACTGCCAACTAGAGACCCCATTTCTAAAAAACTGACACTCTGAGGAAAAGAGGGAGAGAAAAGTGGGATGGGTGCTACTCATGATATGGTACTAGAATATCGTGGCCTAAATAAAATGTGACAAAAATATTGCACCCTAAATATTGTTCACTGAAATATCCCTCGTTAGAATTAATAATGGAAGATCTATATCTAGCTGAGCAGTATTCTTGTAAACAATATTTAGGCCACAATATTTTTGACAGAGGATGTTTTTGTTTCAGATTTTCTGACATACAACCCCTCATTATGCGACTTTAGGTTGAATAGAGGACCCTGACACCCAGCAACTGGTCTGGTCTCAGGTGTTCAACCAACCACAGTCAAATGAGTGATAATGGTCAAATATCACCAAACAGTACATTGAACTAAACTAGACATATCGGTGTAAAGATAAACCTTTCAATTCATTCCTTGGGATATGCTCTGCTACAACTCCCTGCCACACACAATTGGAAAACCAGGGAAAAAAACTCAGAGCGAAATGAAGAGGGAAAAACAAATTAAAAGTGAGGGAAAAAGCCTGGTGTGAATTAGTACGAACAGTGGCTAACCTCCTCAAGATGCAAAGTGGTCAGGCAGTGTGTGAAGCTTACTTATACTCCCTATGTCATCCTTGCCCAAAAGGGCTATTGTGTGACCTTGAAGTGAACTTGGGGAAAACACTAGACCAACTTTTTGCGCTTATAGAGTCTCTACTGACAGATTTGCCACAGGCTCCACGTTGTCTGGTACTTCTGTTCCAGTAACCTAGCAATCTGTTAAGAAATATAAGGTAAATTGCCATTGGACACACATTAGTTAAAGACAGTGCTTAATTTGAGGAGGTGGTTTCCGGTGCTCGGCACCAGCACTTCATTGTCAGCTCCGGATCTATTTTGTTTTAAGTTTAAGAGATACATTTTATTTAGTAAATATGCAAGTACAATAGAATAAATACAAGGGATAATCATTAAGCATATAATCATAATATTAGATATAAAATATAAAAATAAGAAAAAGAAAAATAGAAAAAAAGAAGAGAAATAACAATCATATATCATCAAGAACAAGCTGACAGCTGTATGACAACATTGCTAAAATTGAGATGTAAATATTGGGAAAGATATGTACAATTAGTAATAACAATTTGAAAAATTCACTGAGGTTTAGGCATTTCTTCAATTCAAAGATTATGTGAGCATGTCCAGTTGGCAGAAAGATTTAAAAAATGTGTTATTGGCAACCATAGCAGATCTCTTTTAATAGCAAGAGTAACTAGATGAACATATGCTCTATCCAGTCTGTGATTGTAACAGACTCCAAAGCACCATGTCTGAAAAGCTACAGCAGAAGCATCCTTCCATGCCTTGGTAATCTGTTGGAATGAAACTGCAAAAAGTAAGTCAATTATGTGAAAATCGTTAGGGTGAGATGAGCAATCCTCTGAAACACTTCAGAGAAAAATATGAGCAAAAGTAAGTGATACTTTGTTATATTCTAGGTACACTGTTTCTTTAATGTATCTAGCTTAGAGTTATTTGTGTTCAAAGTGTCTTCTGTTTTTCCTATTGCCATGGTGTAGGAACTCTACATTCCAATTTGTTATACCTCTGGAGGATTTGTCCAGAGCGGTTAGATGTACTGTGCTGTAGACTATTAAATCTCCTTTTATATATCCTACGTTTACTGGATTAAATTCTACGATTTTGGCGACGATTGAAGACTTATTTGCTACAAGCTTCCAGCACAGGGGTGATTTGACTTCAAGGGTAAAGAACCGATTGCTGCTTTTTGCCTGGATATGTGCCTATGTGCTGCGAATTCCCTGCGCGCTGCCGCTATATCAAGAACTCTGATCCTCATCACACAGATTATTTGGTAAATATACTTTTCTACTCTGCCTTGCACTGTCCTGTTTACGGTGCGCGGTTTGTAATTTTTCAAATTGTTACCGCGTGAAGCTCTCTTCACGAGCCTTCCCCACCGTGCGCGCTCTGCCTTTGTTACAACTCCTCTTTGTCCTGGACGTTCTCCGCATGCGCACCACACGCTGAGCGTCGATCCCTCACACGGAAAAGGACTTGCTTTGTGCATGCGCATCTCACGCTCTTCCTGCTGTTGTGCATTGACGTTCCTTCCCGGAAGAGCGTCTGCAATTGATTTAAATTTCTTCGGCAATTGAACTTCTTCTACAGCAGTCTACCGTTCCTCTACCCACGGAACCCGTGGAAGCCATTACTAAGTAAGACATCACCAAGTAAGCGCTGTTAATCTTATTTTTGTGGGAAGTGCAGACACTTCGTATTGGGCAGTGGAAAGTATATATATATATATATTACCTACTGGCGGTCGCCAGTAGGTAGTTATAGTTAGGGCCTACCTTCCATAGGAAAAGCGTTTTTAGATTTGCCAATATCTTTGGCGCCGGATGACAAATCTTCGTGAAACTTTCAAAACTAATGGGACACTCCGGTCAGCTCCTGTCTTGAAAGTTTCAGGGTGATTCGTCAAGCGGGGGCCGAGAAAAAAGGGGGGTTCCAAAACGGGTTTTCTCCATGTTAATTTCCATAGGAAATTTTGTCGCGGCTACAGCCCGAACTGCTCAACGGAATTACACCAAATTTGGCAGAGAGGTAGCTCTTGCTCCAGAGTGCACTCTGCTTTAAATGGTGTAAATCGGTTCAGTAGTTCCTGAGAAATTTAAAAATAAAAAATATTGATATCTGGTGACCACGGTGGATTCGCGAACCCTCCCGATCACGAGCTTCATTCTGATTGGCTGCCAACACTCCAAACCAGGAAGTGTTGACAGCCATCTACGCCGCACGGAGGATGCCGCATGCAGGAGCATGGTTTTTCTGAGATTCATCCCGTGAGGCGTAGCGCGAAAGTGCACATAGACCCGCATATCCTCGCGTGACTTTGCGCTTCTAAAACCCAGATACGTATACGGACTAAATTGCCATTCCCAGTCGTTCTCCACTACATTCAATGCCCAATTGAGCAGACGTTCAGAGCTATGCACAATCAATAGCGAGCTATTGGAAATGTGAATATGTATCAATAGTTCACACCCATGTTCGTATCCCCATATCAATAGTAGGATACCACACAGAACCGATATTGAGAACTACATTCGACACTGGGATCTATTCTATACAGATACAGTACCCTAAGTCTTGCGTTTTTAAACCTTGCAACAACCTCACGATCTGAATCAGTTGCTTCTCATATACATAAAGACAAAGTCGTGGTACTCCTGATGAAGGCGCTTTTAGTGCCGAAACGCGCGTTGAGAGAAGATCCCCCTCATAGCCACCTTTTCATTATGTATATATGTATGAATTAATGCTGCATTTTATCCCTTCCAAATTATTTTTGTTCCTTGTGATCTTTATGATTTTTGTTACATTGAAATCATGTTGTATTGTATTTATGAATTGTTTAATACTTTTTTTAAAATAAGTCAAATAAAATTCAGATATGTTTTAATATAGCTAAACTGTATTCGCACTGAGTCCCTAATATAATGATGTTGTTGAGATGATGAGTTGTTAGATTAATTGAACCGCATGACTGCCTAGGGTTTTTGCTTACAATTCTAAAGGCAAAGACGTTCCTCCTGAAGTGAAGTCTTTTCAGCAGGTATCTAGTGAGTTGTAAGTGGAAGGTGAATTAATTTTCAAGGATGGCAAATGTGTGCCTCCTGAATCCATGCAAGATGAAATTCTTAAACTTGCGCATGAGGGACATCCAGGTATGTCTTCTATGAAAAGATTGGTGAGATCTAGTTTCTGGTGGCCCGGTATGGACAAAATGGTCGACAGGGTTGTGAGAGAATGTAGTGAGTGTGTCAACAGTGACAAGATGTTGAAGTCTTTTCCTGCTCCATTGAAACCTGTGCCATGGCCGAAGTGTCCGTGGCAGAAAATTGTGATCGATATCTCTGGCCCATTTTATTGTTTACTGCAGGAAGTTCGTTTTGCTTTGGTGATCATTGATTACCACTCCAAGTGGCCAGAAGTTAAGTTTGTTGCTCATGCTACTTCACAAACTGTTATAGAGTTTTTCAGGGAGATTTTTGCCCGAGAAGGGAGTCCTGAAGTTTTAATGACAGATAATTGTGTGCAATTAAAGTCACGTGAAATGGAGGATTTTCTGAAAATGTGTGGCATTACACATATTACCACTGCACTTTATGAACCACAAAGCAATGGCCAGGTTGAGAGGTTCAACCGAGTCCTTAAGGATGGTGTAGAACTGGCCAGGAAATCAGGGAAAGAGTGGAAAGTTGTGCTGAGAGAGAGGCTCTGGATTTATCGCATCACCCCTCACACTGTCACTGGACTCAGCCCTTTGCGGTTGTTGAGAGGGAGAGAGCCTGCATCCAAACTCTGTCTGTGGTGGATAAAGAGGAAAATGTTTATTTTATTTATTTATGGGTTTTGTAGAGCGCCTGAATCACCCCCAGAGGGGTATCTCTGCGCTTTGGACAGAGCTGCTAGCGGGCTGATGAGAAATGTTAAAAACAGGGTGGACTTAAGAAGTTTCCTGAAGCGCAGATAGTCAGGCCATTGCCTCAGGTGTGTGGGAAGCTGGTTCCAGTACAGGGGAGCGAGATAGGAACAGGATTTCCCACCTAGTCTTGTTTTCCTAACCCTGGGGACTTGGAGAAGTGATTTGTTGCCTGACCTAAGAGTCCTAGAGGGGGCATAAGGCTTGAGTTTCCTGGAAATGTAGAAAGGGCCTTTATTATGCGGGGCTTTATAGACTGTGCAGCAGACCTTGAATTTGACACGCTTGCGGATTGGAAGCCAGTGAAGTTTGTGTAGCAGGGGAAGGGAAACGGTTTTGAACGGAGAATTCGTGACGAGTCGTGCAGCGGTATTCTGGACCACCTGCAACCTGCTAAGGGATGACTCATTCGCAGAGACCAGGAGAGCATTGCAGTAATCGAGACGGCTCATAACCATGGTCTGAATGAGAGTTTTTCGGGTATAGTCTGGCAGGAGAGGAAAGACTTGTCGTAGCAAGCCCAACACATAGAAGCAGGTGCTGGCAGTGTGGGCAGCATGCTCCTTTAATGTTAAGGCACGATCTAGGCAAATGCCAAAGTTTTTGACTAGGGCTTTAGGGTTAGGAGGAGTGCCGAGAGCTGCTGGCCACCAATCTGGGGACCAAAGAAGAGGGGCGTCTCCAAAAAGCATTATCTCCGTTTTTCCTGCGTTGAGTTGGAGAAAATTACTTTTCATCCAGTCTGCAATAGCAGTCATTCCTTCAGAAAAGGTGGACAAAGCCGACGAGGAGGATTTGTTGAAGGAGAAGAGGAGCTGGGTGTCATCAGCATAAGAGATGGGCAGGAAGCCACAGGACCTGAGTAGGTTGGCCAAGGGGGCAATGTAGATGTTAAACAATGTAGGGCTCAAACAAGAGCCCTGAGGGACGTCCTTGGTCAGTTCCATCGTCTTAGACCGAAAAGGTCCTAGATTGACGGTCTGAGTACGGGAGGACAGGAAGCTAGTCATCCACTGAAGGGCAGGTCCTCTAAGTCCAATCTCCTCCAGTCTCCTAGGCAAAATCTGGTGTGACACCATGTCGAACGCGGCAGAGAGGTCCAACAGCACGAGAATGGTGGAGTGGCCACTGTCTAAGGTCATTCTGATGTTATCCGTGTCCTCCAGTAGGGCTGACTCCGTACTGTAATTGGGCCTGAAACCAGATTGAGAGAGGTCCAAACAGCCATTGTTTTCGACATGGGCGGATAGATGTTGATTGATATATTTTTCCAGGACTTTGCTTAGATGAGGTAATAGGGAAATAGGACGGAGATTGGAGAGTTCTTCCATAGGGGCCTTAGGATTTTTCCGGATAGGGATGACATGTGCCGCCTTCCAAACCCGTGGAAGATGACCCTCTTTCATGAAAAGGTTAAGGATAGTGCCTACTGGTGAAGAGAGTTTGTTTGAAAGGGAGGAGGCTACTTTTGCTGGGATGACATCCAGGGGAGAGCCAGATTCAACCGAACGAAGTAAGGCGGCTGTCACCTCAGTTGACATGGTGGAAAGCTTTCAAGCAGTTGTGGGGTAGCAAGAGCAGGTGGGGCCGGAGAGGGTGCAATCAATTGTTGGCTCCCAGGGGGAGCGATCTTATCATAGATAAGGTCAATTTTCTGTGAGAAGTCATGGGCGATGTCGTTACAAAGGGCTTGAGAGGAGGTCTCAGGATTTTCGCAGGCCTTTGGACTGGTGAAGGATTTCAGTATCTGAAATAGGGTTTTAGGAGCGTTCTCTGCTTTGATTAACTGTTGAGCGATGAACGTTTTTCGTGCTACTTTTATATTTTTGTGATAGGAGGAGAGAGCATTCTTAAAATTATCTTTGTCCCTCGATTCCTGGGACCTTCGCCAGCGTCTCTCCAGGTTTTTGCATTTTCGTTTTTCAGCGCGCAACTCTGGGGAATACCATGCTAATTGAGGGCGCCTGACTGTATTCGAAAATGTTTTGAGGGGCGCAAGCAGGTCAATGGTCCTAGTAATCATCGAATTGAATCTGGCTAGTCCCTCCTCAATGTGGGAGGGTTTAGCTTTGGTTTCCCAGATTGGTGAGAAAGCTGCCTGGAAGCTATCTGGGGAGATCTTAGGCCATTGTCTGCGGACGCTGGGGGCGTTAGCGATGGAAGTAGCAGTCACGCTTGGGCCCTGAATAGTAAATTCAATGGACGCATGGTCTGACCAAGTCAGAGGTTGAGGGGGTTCACACCGGATACAGGAGGCGTTGGAAAAAATGATATCCAGTGTGTGACCCGCGGAGTGGGTCGGGCCATCATTGAGCTTAGTAAGGCCTAGGAGAGCTAGGTCTGCCAGGAACAGCGATGTGTCGGGGAGTGTTTCACATTCACTGTGCACATTGAAGTCGCCCAGCAACAGGAATTTATTTGTCGAGATTACGTAGGGAGCAATAATTTCCGTAAGCTGGATTGAGAAGTCTGCCAACGGACCGGGATGCCGGTACACTAAGGCACCTTTCCAGCTAAGTTGCGGATGGAAATCAATGCGGAAGACCAAGATTTCTATATTGGCGTTACTACGTTGCTCAAGTATTGAGACTGAGATGCAGTCTTTATAAATTAAGGCAATTCCGCCCCCCCATTTTGAAAGTCTGTCCATCCTAAGTAGCCTATAACCAGGTGGTAGCGCTAAGGTGACAGCGGGGGTGGAATGCGGCTTGAGCCATGTCTCGGTCAGAAACCCTAGGTCAGGATTAACCGAGGTGAGTAAATCCCATATTTCTGTGGCATGTTTAGGGAGGGATCTCACATTACATAAAACACCCTTCCATCCTTTGGTGGGTTTGTTAGGCACCTTTCCAGGTTCCAGGGAAGGAGGGGGAGCTTCCTTAGGGGTAGGGGAAGGTAGGAAAGAGCTACATATCGATGCTACATAGCTACTAGAGGTGCTGCATTGGAACTGGCAGCGAATGCATGAGATAGGGCCTTCAGGCATTAACCGGGACCGCGCGTTGTCCTTGCCGGGACTCCCGCAGGGGGGTAAAGGCGCTGTCCTTAGTTCATGTAATGCTGTGCGGGAGTAAGAGATACCTTTGGACAATGCGAATCTTGGAAGGAACCGGCAGGGTTCCTGGCTCCTGGCGACGTCCTGGCACGGACGGGCGCAGACGGGCTTGCCTTTGGCGCGCCTTCCGCGCGCCACCGGCGTGCCCGCTCCGCGTCGAGCAGGGCATCCGGTTTTATGGGGGTGGAGCGTGGCCAGTAGACCGCTAACCTCCCTCAGACCGGAAGTCACCTTTTCCTCCCTCCACTCAAGCGGGACGTGACCCGTGGTGGACCGGGAGGGGCAACCAAGTCAGGGACGACAGTGGGAAAGTCAAAGAGCAGGTAAAAACAATTTAATACTGTGCAAGTGTAGCTGTGCAAAACTGGGCAAATAGAGTATTAATTCAGCAGGTTAAAAACAAAGTTAAAACCAAGTTACAATCATGCGCTGTTAACGTTAATCAGAAAGAGAGCGGCTGCAATTACTGTGAGGTACAAAAAGAACAGAGCTTCTGCCTTGCCTTGCCTTGCCTTGCCTTGCTGTGGGTGATGATATGCAAAGTACTTTTCTTAAAGTTAAACAGAAACAGGAGAAAATGAAAGAGTTTTATGATGCTAAATTGAAAGTGAGGGTACCCATCTTTGAGGTAGGAGATTGGGTAAGGTAAACCTGGTCTCAGCACAAAAGGAACTTCTAAGTATGGTCCTGCCATTAAAGTGGTGAGGGTTAATATGAATAGTGTTGTGACCCAGGATGGTAGAGTGTGGAATGTAAGACAAGTTGTTAAGTGTCACACGGCACTCAATGAAGGAAGCCGTGAAAATTTTGTTGAAGAGAAAGATCGGTGCATTTTCAGTACACATTTTCGGAATGAAACTGTTGGTAATGAAGTTCATGAAAATAGTGTGGGTTATGGAAATACTTAGAATTCGGCTGATAGACCTGTTGGTTTTGAGTAGGGGAAGGTAGGAAAGAGCTACATATCGATGCTACATAGCTACTAGAGGTGCTGCATTGGAACTGGCAGCGAATGCATGAGATAGGGCCTTCAGGCATTAACCGGGACCGCGCGTTGTCCTTGCTGGGACTCCGCAGGGGGGTAAAGGCGCTGTCCTTAGTTCCTGTAATGCTTTGCGGGAGTAAGAGATACCTTTGGACAATGCGAATCTTGGAAGGAACCGGCAGGGTTCCTGGCTCCTGGCGACGTCCTGGCACGGACGGGCGCAGACGGGCTTGCCTTTGGCGCGCCTTCCGCGCGCCACCGGCGTGCCCGCTCCGCGTCGAGCAGGGCATCCGGTTTTATGGGGGTGGAGCGTGGCCAGTAGACCGCTAACCTCCCTCAGACCGGAAGTCACCTTTTCCTCCCTCCACTCAAGCGGGACGTGACCCGTGGTGGACCGGGGAGGGGCAACCAAGTCAGGGACGACAGTGGGAAAGTCAAAGAGCAGGTAAAAACAATTTAATACTGTGCAAGTGTAGCTGTGCAAAACTGGGCAAATAGAGTATTAATTCAGCAGGTTAAAAACAAAGTTAAAACCAAGTTACAATCATGCGCTGTTAACGTTAATCAGAAAGAGAGCGGCTGCAATTACTGTGAGGTACAAAAACAACAGAGCTTCTGCCTTGCCTTGCCTTGCCTTGCTGTGGGTGATGATATGCAAAGTACTTTTCTTAAAGTTAAACAGAAACAGGAGAAAATGAAAGAGTTTTATGATGCTAAATTGAAAGTGAGGGTACCCATCTTTGAGGTAGGAGATTGGGTAAGGTAAACCTGGTCTCAGCACAAAAGGAACTTCTAAGTATGGTCCTGCCATTAAAGTGGTGAGGGTTAATATGAATAGTGTTGTGACCCAGGATGGTAGAGTGTGGAATGTAAGACAAGTTGTTAAGTGTCACACGGCACTCAATGAAGGAAGCCGTGAAAATTTTGTTGAAGAGAAAGATCGGTGCATTTTCAGTACACATTTTCGGAATGAAACTGTTGGTAATGAAGTTCATGAAAATAGTGTGGGTTATGGAAATACTTAGAATTCGGCTGATAGACCTGTTGGTTTTGAGTCCGTAGCTTCCAGAGTTAAAGTAAGTGGGAGAAGTGCAAATTCCCCGGTAAAAATGAAAGATTATATTTAATGCATTTTGTGTTAAGGGAAGAGATGTGTTATATTCTAGGTACACTGTTTCTTTAATTTATCTAGCTTAGAGTTATTTGTGCTCAAAGTGTCTTCTGTTTTCCTGTTGCCATGGTGTAGGAACTCTACATTCCAATTTGTTATACCTCTGGAGGATTTGTCCAGAGCGGTTGGATGTACTGTGCTGCAGACTATTAAATCTCTTTTTATATAGCCTACGTTTCCTGGATTAAATGCTACAAATTTGCGTGTGAAAAATATTATTTATCTCTTGCCAAATTTGTATCTAAAAGTTATGAATAGAAGGCCATTCAAATAACATATGTTTTAGATGTGCTGAAGCAGTGGGGCATGACCAACAAGTAGAGGGGACGGGGAGGTCTATTTTATGTAATGTAGCAGGAGTAATCAAGAGTCTATTAAAGATGAAGAATTAAGTTTGAGTAGTATTAGCTGCTCTAGAAGATTTCCTTATTTTAGTCCAAATTCTATTCCAGATTGGTGGGTTTGTAAATCGGATTCCCAATGAAGTTCCACCTTTGTTTTATCCCGGGTATCTAGAAAAGAAATTAGGTGCTTATAAAGTTGACACGCAGAGGGAGAATTATGTAAAATCAAGTTTATACTAGGTGCTTTGAGAACTAAATGTATGATTAAGAAGAAACTGATTATATGAGGATTGAACTACAGAGATTAAAGATATATATTTGGTTTGGTATGAAGAAGGAAAGAAAAAGCGTGTTTGAGTTATCAATAAAGGAACAGATACATCATTCTGAAAGAGTTGATTAGTCCACCTAAGTCCTTTAGCATACCAATTGTTAGAACCGGGATTCCCTAGTTGGCTGAGGTAGGCACCTTAGGCCAAGTAGGGACCCTCGCTTCCACGTCAGGGAAAGGAAGGACACCTTCTCAGATAGACCCTGCTCACCCCCTTGGTAGCTTGGCACAAGCAGCCAGGCTTATCTTCAAGGCTAATGTGTAAAGTATTTGCAACCACGCTCTCAGTGACCCAATGATGACACCACAAAAGGACTCCACACGAGTTTCATAGAAAAACAAGTATATGTTTATATAAAAAGATATACGATGAGACCACGCGATAAAAATCCAACATATGCGTATTTGTAATATTCCTCCTGGCCGGTTATTAGGCCAGCCAGCCCTTGTAGGGTCTGGCGGTATTAATGAGCAATTCTAGGTGATCCAATGCAATTCTATTGCAATGCTATGCAATTCGTAAAGCAAGAATCAGGCACTTTGCAATGTAAAAATAATGCAGTTCGTTATGCAACAATCCAGCAGTTCGTAATGCCAAAATACTGCAATGCGTAATGCAACAATCAGGCAGTTCATTATGCAAAACTAATGCAAGGCGTAATACAACAATCAGGCAGTTCGTTATGCAAAACGAATCGAATGCGCAATGTAACGATCAGGCAGTTCATAATGCGAACTAATGCGATGCGTAATGCAACAATCAGGCAGTTCGTTATGCAAAACTAATGCAATGCGCAATGTAACGATCAGGCAGTTCGTAATGCAAACTAATGCGATGCGTAATGCAACAATCAGGCAGTTCGTTATGCAAAACTAATGCAAGGCGTAATACAACAATCAGGCAGTTCGTTATGCAAACACAATGCAATGCGCAATGTAACAATCAGGTAGTTCGTAATGCAGAAACAATGCGATGTGCAAGGCACTTCGGCACCGATCACGGTGCTTTAGACGGTCTCTCTGCCTCTCGTACTGACTCGCGGTCAGCTTCCGCCAACATATGCCCCCAACACGGGTATGGTGTAAACCAAAGTACAGCTCCACACTCCAGCCCCGCTACTGCCACTCCTTGGCACGTACAGGCCGCGATACGAGCTTGAGCAGAGGCTCGTGCTGCAAGAATGGGAGAGGCCGAGAGCGTCCCTCTCCGAGCCCGCACCCCGCCCCAGGCAGCGACACATGTTACCTGGGGGGTGCGACCTCGCTCTCCTCTCCTCCTCTCGCAACTTGGGCCTCCGATGCGACTTGGTTGATTCCGGGCCGATGGCGATATCAAAGATCTCAGGCTGCAACAGGGCACACGCACACAGCGTCGCTGAGACTCACTTGAGCTTCGGGTGTGCACGGTCACAGGGCAATCCTCACGAAGGTCTCAGGCTGCACGAAGCACACGCACACAGCGTCGCTGAGACTCCCTCGAGCTCCTGGCGCACACGATCACAGGGCAATCCTCACGAAAGTCTCAGGCTGCACGAAGCACATGCACACAGCGTTGCTGAGACTCACTTCGACTCCTGGTGCCCACGATCACAGGGCACTTCTTACGAGGGTCTCAGGCTGCAAAAAGCACACGCACACAGCGTCGCTGAGACACACTTGAACTTCGGGTGTGCCCAATCACAGGGCAATCCTCACGAAGGTCTCAGACTGCACAAAGCACACGCACACAGCGTCGCTGAGACTCACTTGGACTCCAGGTGCACACGATCACAGGACAATCCTCATGAAGGGCTCAGGCTGCAAAAAGCACATGCACACAGCGTCGCTGAAACTCGCTTGGACTCCAGGTGCCCACGATCACAGGGCAATTCTTACGAAGTGCTCAGGCTGCAAAAGCACACGCACACAGCGTCGCAGAGACACTTTTGGAAACTTTTGTGTTCCTGAGTTTCCACAACAGGGAGCCAGCTCTCCTCTGGCCCTTGGGGTTAAGTTACTTCAGGACATAGCACAGCAAAGTCCTTTAAAGCAGGGGGACACAGCACACAGCAAAGTCCCTTTAGTCTCTCCTTGGTTAAAGCAGCAAACTGCAGGCCAGCCCCAGAACACACAGCAAGGTTCAGTCCTTTCCTTCAGTCTATTCAGCTGTTTCTTCCTTGGCAGAGGTTCCTCTTGACCACGAAGTAGGTTCAATCCTTTACAGTCTTGAACAGTTCCATTCCAAAGTCCAGGGGTTTCAGCGGTACCCCTGGAAGACCCATCAGTCAGGATACTGTCCCCAGTTATCCTGCCCTCCAGGTTAGAAGTGAGTTTACCCCAGTCACTTCTAGGGGACCTAGCCCTACTGGCTGGGCACTGTCCCACGGGTTTTCCCCGGAGGGACACCTACCTCTCTTAACCTTCCATTTAGATTTCTGTGCCTGCCATTTAGGAATGGTACCCACAAACTTCAGGACCGCGGGAGCTCCGGGTACAGACGCCCCACGCCCTCCTGACGCTAGGTGTTCTTCCTCGCACAGCTGGCAAGTAGGTACTAGGCCTCCAACCTGGTGCTCCTCTAAGGAACCCTCCAGTCTCTGGGGTGGGGTGGTGAACCCCTGGGGGCGCTGCTCACACTCCCTCCCTCTCCTTTGAGACAGGGTGCTAGCCCGCATGCCCCCCCACTACTCTGGAACCTAACTACTCTACTTTGCTCCTCTTCCCTCTCTAATGCCTTTTCAGACCCTTGGACCCATGATCAGGGGTCGGGCTCTTGTGCCAGCTCCCGGGAATCAAAGAGCTTGCACCCTAACACGGGTTGGCGCAATCCTGGAAAACAATTACAGAGCCTAGGCTCCCTGGGGGCCAAATTGAGCAACCCCTTTAAATCATTTGCCATGCTAACCAACACCCAATCATCCAGTGCACGCTTGTACTCATCCACACTTGACACTGGCTGTGCGCTGCCACCATTCAAACTGGACTCCACCTGTTTAACCTTAGTGTCCAGTTCCCTCATGCTTAACTCATGAGCTAAGAGAATCTTTTTCTCTTCCAAGTCGAGAGCGTTCCTGCTCTCCTCTCCTCGCTTTTCACTTTCAATGAGCAGCTTCTTCTCCTCTGCTTGAGTTTTAAGTTTTAAAACCTCCAACTCATGCTCTCTGACCCTTTGGTTTTTCTCCAGCTACTCTGGGGAAAAACTCCTCCCTGAATGGTTACTACCAGCCCCTGAGGCTGGTCCTTCCACTGGCAAATCCTGTGGACCAAATCCATTCCCTGGGTCATCCTCATCCACCTCAACATCACCCGTCTCCTGAGCCTCTTTGGCTTCCCACCAGGCCCTCAAGGCCATTTGCAGCTCCTCCAACTTGGCGCTACTTTTCATGGGACATCCCAAAGCTCTGCAGAATTGCCTCAATTGATCAACTTTGTAGGTAAGCAATGCCTCAATGTCGAACTCTAATTCTGCAGCCTCACTGGCTACTTGACTCCTCTGAGACATGATGTGTGGCTTAAAGGTCGCTCAAAAATAGAATTAAAAAAAAATCAAAACACACAATATGTGGTTACGTCGTGGTCTGCTCTAAACTTGTGATGTACACCAATCACTGTGAGTGAATTTGCAAATACACGTTCAAATTCCAAAACCGCTGACCATCAACGGTAGGTCCCAACCGCTGCCTCCAATGTTAGAACCGGGATTCCGTAGTTGGCAGAGGTAGGTACCTTAGGCCAAGTCGGGACCCTCGCTTCCACCTCAGGGAAAGGAAGGACACCTTCTCAGTTAGCCCCTGCTCACCCCCTTGGTAGCTTGGCACGAGCAGCCAGGCTTATCTTCAAGGCTAATGTGTAAAGTACTTGCAACCACGCTCTCAGTGACCCAATGATGACACCACAAAAGGACTCCACACGAGTTTCATAGAAAAACAAGTATATGTTTATATAAAAAGATATACGATGAGACCACACGATAAAAATCCAACATATGCGTATTTGTAATATTTCTCCTGGCCGGTTATTAGGCCAGCCAGCCCTTGTAGGGTCTGGCGGTATTAATGAGCAATTCTAGGTGATCCAATGCAATTCTATTGCAATTCTATGCAGTTCGTAAAGCAAGAATCAGGCACTTTGCAATGTAAAAATAATGAAGTTCGTTATGCAACAATCCAGCAGTTCGTAATGCCAAAATACTGCAATGCGTAATGCAACAATCAGGCAGTTCGTTATGCAAAACTAATGCAAGGCGTAATACAACAATCAGGCAGTTCGTTATGCAAAACTAATGCAATGCGCAATGTAACGATCAGGCAGTTCGTCATGCGAACTAATGCAATGCATAATGCAACAATCAGGCAGTTCGTTATGCAAAACTAATGCAATGCGCAATGGAACGATCAGGCAGTTCGTAATGCAAACTAATGCGATGCATAATGCAACAATCAGGCAGTTCGTAATGCAAACTAATGCGATGCGTAATGCAACAATCAGGCAGTTCGTTATGCAAACACAATGCAATGCGCAATGTAACAATCAGGTAGTTCGTAATGCAGAAACAATGCGATGCGCAAGGCACTTCGGCACCGATCACGGTGCTTTAGACGGTCTCTCTGCCTCTCGTACTGACTCGCAGTCAGCTTCCGCCAACATATGCCCCCAACACGGGTATGTTGTAAACCAAAGTACAGCTCCACACTCCGGCCCCGGTACTGCCACTCCTTGGCACATACAGGCCATGATACGAGCTTGAGCAGAGGCTCGTGCTGCAGGAATGGGAGAGGCCGAGAGCGTACCTCTTCGAGCCCACACCCCGCCCAGGCGGCGACACACGTTACCTGGGGGGTGCGACCTCGCTCTCCTCTCCTCCTCTCACGACTTGGGCCTCCGATGCGACTTGGTTGATTCCGGGTCGATGGTGATATCGAAGATCTCAGACTGCAACAGGGCACACCCACACAGCGTCGCAGAGACTCACTTGAGCTTCGGGTGTGCACGGTCACAGGGCAATCCTCACGACGGTCTCAGGCTGCACGAAGCACACGCACACAGCGTCGCTGAGACTCACTTGGACTCCTGGTGCCCATGATCACAGGGCACTTCTTACGAGGGTCTCAGGCTGCAAAAAGCACATGCACACAGCGTCGCTGAGACACACTTGAACTTTGGGTGTGCACGATCACAGGGCAATCCTCACGAAGGTCTCAGGCTGCACAAAGCACACGCACACAGCGTCGCTGAGACTCACTTGGATTCCAGGTGCACACGATCACAGGACAATCCTCACGAAGAGCTCAGGCTGCAAAAAGCACATGCACACAGCGTCGCTGAGACTCGCTTGGACTCCAGGTGCCCACGATCACAGGGCAATTCTTACGAAGGGATCAGGCTGCAAAAAGCACACGCACACAGCGTCGCTGAGACACTTCTGGAAACTTTCGTGTTCCTGAGTTTCCACAACAGGGTGCCAGCTCTCCTCGGGCCCTTGGGGTTAAGTTACTTCAGGACACAGCACAGCAAAGTCCTTTCAAGCAGGGGGACACAGCACACAGCAAAGTCCCTTTAGCCTCTCCTTGGTTAAAGCAGCAAACTGCAGGCCAGCCCCTGAACACACAGCAAGGGTCAGTCCTTTCCTTCAGTCTATTCAACTGTTTCTTCCTTGGCAGAGGTTCCTCTTGACCACGAAGTAGGTTCAATCCTTTACAGTCTTGAACAGTTCCATTCCAAAGTCCAGGGGTTTCAGCTCTCATAGTTATACCCCTAAATGTCTTTGAAGTCTTTGTGTTCAGGGGGGCACTGAACCCTGTCCAAACCAGTTCTGGGTGTCTCCCTGACAGTGACCCCTTCTGCCTTTGATAGTAGGGGTCTGGATCCTTAATCACTCAGCAGGAGATGGAGCCATTGTTTTATGGCAGCAACCCAGGCATCTTCACATCCAGGGGCTACTCCTCCCCCATACACTCCAGATGCAGGTCAACCTGTTGCTGTCTCACCTCCTCCCCTGGGTAAAGACATTCCCCAGAGCCTATCACATTTAAATCCAGGCAGTCAATCCACAACCAGGCAGAGACACACAGAAATGTTAGAGCCCAAAAACCCAGCCACTTCTAAAAGAGTGGTTTCTAAACACGCAATTCAAAAACCACCTTCACAAAAAGATGGGTTACTAAATTGTGAGTTCAGGCACACTAAACTTCACCTCTCCATCTTAAGCCTTTGGTAAGATAGGCTGGAAACATATTACACAGCCTTCCCCATTCTGTCCTATGGGCAAGATGGCCTTTCAACAGTGAAAAACGAAATGGAGAGTATTTCACTGTTAGGACATGGTACCCACCTTAGTACATGTCCTACCTTTCACATACACTGCACCCTGCCCAGGGGGGTACCCTGGATCTACCATAGGGGTGTCGGATGTGCATAGAAAGTGTAAGGCCTGGCAAGTGGGTGCACTTGTCAGGACAACATGGCAGTTTAACAAACTGCGTGCAGGCACTGCAGTGGCAGGCCTGAGTTCTCTCTTTAAGGCTACTTGTGTGGGTGGCACAATTAGTGCTGCAGGCCCACTAGTAGCATTTGCATTACTAGCCCTGGCACACATAGTGCACTTTACTAGGGACTTTACTAGTAAGACAAACATACCAATCATGGCCAACCAATTACCATTACACTTTACACAGGGAGCCCTTGCACTTTGACACTGATCAGCAGTGGCAAAGTGCCCAAAGCATCTACGTTGGCAACACCATGTCAGAAAAAAGGTCTAGGGGGAAAGCAAAAAGTTTAAGGAACTTTAGCCAAAAGGGCCAAGTCCAACACCAATTTTTCCAATAAATGGTTTTATTGTGCATTTAAATATATTTATTAAACCAAATTGATGAATGTTGAAATTGTTCTTTAGTATTTTGATAAGAGAGAAGAATAGGTTGAAGGATCTTACATGCATTTAAAAAAAATTGGGGGTGATAGTGATAAAGGTTTAGATGTAAATGATAAAAACTCCATAAAAGAAAAAGGATGAAAATAGGATATTTTAAGGTCAACCCATAATGGAGAACTTAGGAAGTCATCTTCCAGCAACAACAAAAAAAAGTTTGTTTAAGGAAAGAAGCTGTATGATATGAATGAAAGTCCGGAAAGTTAACACCCCCCCATATGTTTAGGTCTTTTGAGTTTATGGAGAGACATTCTAGTTTTTTTTGTTGTTACATAGAAACTTAGACAAGATAGAGTACATTTTTTTATAATGAATATTAGGGATAGTTATAGGAATATTAGAAAGATAGAATAATATTATAGAAACTAACATCATTTTTATAGTATCTAAGTGGCCCCACCAAGATGGGAATAAAGGATTCTATCTAGATGTAAATGAAATTAATGTCGTTTGTAATTCTTTCAGATTTAAGGATACAGTGCCTTTAATGGAAGCATTAAACCATAGTCCAAGATTTGATTTTATCCGAATTCCAATGGAAGGAAGAAGACATGAAATCCGCATGAAAACATAATTTATTTAAAGGATGAATTTCATATTTGTCAGCATTTAATTTATAGCCTGAGACAGAAGCAAAGTTTTCCACTTCTGTTAGAAAAACTGGTAAAGAAGATTGCCGTTGTGAAATAAAAAGTAAAATATCATCAGCATAAACTGAGAGCTTTAATTGCTTACCACCATAGGAAAAACATTTAATATCTGGATTCAAACTAATTTTTATTCAAAAAGATTCTAGGGCCAGAACGAACAATAGGGGAGAGAGAGGGTAACCTTGCTGAACACCCCGGTAAAGGGAAAAGGACGGGGAAAGGACCCCATTGGCTAAGATAGAGGATTTGGGAGAAGAATATAACAAAAAGATATAATTAATGCATTTAGAACCAAAAATGGACCAGGAAAGCGTAGAAAAAATAAAAGGCTGCTGCCTTGATCAAAAGCCTTTTTGGCATCAAAAGAATCAGCAGCTAAAGAATATGTATGTGTATGCTTTAGATGTACATAAAACATAGAAAAATAATCTAGTATTATCTGAAATATGTCCAGCTTTAAGGAAACCACATTGTTACATTGTTCCTGTCCAATCAATTGAAGCAATAAAGTATCTAAACGAAGAGCAATTATTTTTGGAAATATTTTATAATCTAAATTAATTAAGGAGATAGGTCGATAGTTTTTGCACAATGTATGGTCTTTGTTTTCTTTGATGAGGAGACATATTAAAACATCTTGAAAAGAACCACCAGACTATTGAGAAGATAAAAAGTAAGAAAACAATTGATGTAATTTTGGAGTGAGAAATTTGGAAAAATATTAATAAAACTCTATAGTGAAACCATCAGGCCCTGGAGCTTCACCACGTTTAGTAGAGTGTATAGCATTAAGGATATCCACGATTTGAATATCAGCGTTGAGTGAAGACAAATCTATGTTAAGATTAGATGGAGGAGTAATAGAACATAAGAATTGAAGGATATCATCTTGATTAGATTGAAAATCTGGAGTGTAAAGGGTCTGAAGGAAATGAGTAAATTCCCAAAGAATGTCTTCATTCTTATGAACAGTACAATTAGAAGAAGTTAAAAGAGACTCAATCTTAGTATGCTCCTTTTTAATATTAAGATTATTAGAGAGAAGTTTCCCTGCCTTATTCTGCCTGCCATAATATTTGGCACTAGACTTGAGTAAATATGAATTAGCATTCTCTGTGGTAAATTTATTAAACGCAAGTTTAGCATTAACTAATTCATCAAGACAAGTTTTAGAATTAGTATTATAAAAAGAATGTTCTAATTGTTTAATAAGTGAAGTAAGAAATTTTAAATTATTAAAGGAAGATTTCTTTTTATGGGCTACAAAAGAAATAATGAAATCTCTAAAAGCAGCTTTAAAAGTATCCCAAATGGTCTGAGGGGAAATATCAGTAGTCTCATTTTCCAGAAAAAATGTGTTGGCGAATTGTTCAAAACCTTGGGTAAAATTGGGATCTAAAGAAGAGAATTATTGAATCTCCATCTCTTAGTTCCCTGAATGGGTGGAAGACGATCTAAATCTAGAGTGACAGGAGCATGATCCGAAATTAATATGGAGCCTATGTTAAAGTGTATCATATGTTGTGCGAGTGATTTAGAAATGAACAAATAATCAATTCGAGATTGAGAAAAATGTACAGGAGAAAGAAAGTATACTCTTGGAGTGTAGGATTATACAGTCTCCAAGCATCAATAAGGGTTCTTTGATGCATAGTGGATGTAAATTGGGAATGCATATGTGAAGAAATTAATCTAGCTTTAGAGTGTCTATCAATAATTGGATCAAAAACCATGTTACAATTTCCACCTACTAGTAAATATTCATCATTGTAAGTCATCAACTTAGATAGTATTTGGGTCCAGAAATATTTGTGTGGAACAGTGGGTGCATACAGGTTTAAAATAGTCATAGGTATTTTATTAACAAGTAAGGAAACAGAAACCCATCTACCCTTAACATCAGTATTCTGACCGATGACTTGCAAATCCAGATGTTTGTGACATAAAATAGTGACACCATTTCGTTTCCCGAACCTGGAGAAGCAAAAATATGGCCAACCCATTATCTTATAAGCTTAGATATTTCCTAATCTGATACATGAATTTCTTGCAATAAGACAATATCACCTTTTAGATTAGAAATATGTGATAAGACTTTTTGGCGTCTTATAGGGGAGCCTAAACCTTTAACATTCCAAGAAATAAATCTTAAAGCCATCTATAATACCGTAATAAATTTAAACTTTAAACAAATAATACCAACAGTTAAAATTGCAATAAAATCATATATGTAAGGAAATGTAACAAAGAGTATGCAGTAATATACCAACAATAATAGATAGTATATGTGAAAAAAGATGTATTCATGAAAAAAGGAGGAATAAAAGGAGAGTAGAAAAGAAGGATAGCATAGAAAAAGGGGGAAAGGAAAGAGAAAAATGAAAGATATATAGTATAGATGAGTAAAATCCAGGAAAAAAGACATGGGAGAAGGAGAAAGGATAAGGGAAGGGATAGAAAAGAGACAGAAACCATATGAAGAATAAACAAAATGACATATCAAAAAACATACACAGAAATCGAGGGTGGTGAAGCCACATAAGGCAAATGACACAACCCACCGGAGAGCTCAGGGCAGAAATGGGAGGGAGGAAACGCCATCCAAACGGACTAGGAATCACAATGAGCAACCATGAAAACAGCACCTAACAAAAAAAACATGAAAAGAAAAAGACATATGCGAAATACAATGTACAATAAACATGACAAGAAAAAGAACTATTCTTAAAATTTTATAACAAATAATCAAGTAGTAGATAATCTGGCAATTTCCATATCTTCCTCTCTGCAATTGTCCAAGAAACACTGTAGTAGAGCAGGATCCTCATAGTTCGTGGTTTTATTCTTATAGGTCACTTTAAAGAGACAAGGATCGAAAAGGCCAAATCTAGCATTTAGGTTCCGAAGCGTAGGTCTCATGTCCAAAAATGTCTTTCTTCTATCTGCCATTGCTTTAGCATAGTCTTGAGAAAAGAAAAGAGTGGATCCCTGCCGTGAGATTTTGCTTTTGAGTTTAACTGCTTGTAACATATTTAGTAAATCAGTATATTCTAAAAAGTAAAGAATGACACCTCTTGGTTTATTAGACAAAGATGCAGTCTGTGAGTTCTGACCCAGATGGTGTGCTCTTTGGATATTTAATGCTGGCATTTCAGGTAAACCAAGAATCTTTGGAAGAAAAGATTGAAAAAAGGAGAGGGGATTAGAGCCTTTGAGTCCCTCTGCTAATCCATAAATAAGCACATTATTGCACCTATTGCGATTTTCAAGGTTTTCCATTTGTTTTTGAAGACACAAAATTTCCATTTGCATAGAGGGAACTTGACTCACAACAGCTTGAAAAGAGTCTGTGAGATTCTCTATTTGAGTAACTTTATTCTCCATATTAGACCATTTGTCATCAAGATTTTGAAGACGTGTATTTGTTTTCTCCATATATGGTCTGAGCGCTCGTATCTCTTCAAGAATTAACTCCATAGATACTGGTGGAGGAGATATAACAGGTGAAGGTGGATATTTTTTAATCCATTTACCTGATGAAAGCGCCGAAGAGGCAACCAACTTAGATGTGTGCTTAGAGGTAAGAAGTGGATTATTTGATGGTGTTACACCTGATGGAATAGATGATGCACCATGCTCCGACTACTCCGATATTTCCTGAAGAATAGTGAGTGGATTATAGTCCACCAGAGAAGTAGGAATAGGAGAAGTGCTAATAATGCGCAGAACAGACTTTTTTCCCCATAAAACAAAAATACCAAAGAAACAGTAAGCTCTTGTATGTTATGGGGATATAAAGCAAGGGATTGAGAACAACAGAGTAGCTTCGAACCTGTCAAGTTCTTAACTGATACTGAAAGAATAATTCCTCATAACGACATTAAAATTCCATAAAGAATTCAAAAATGACAGCTGGAATGTCAGTGAGAAAAAATTAAATAAGCAACTTCCACAGAATGAAATATAGAAAAAGTGCTTCTCAATGAAATGGACAATATTGCAATTTTGGCAGCCTCAAAATATATGAAACACAATATTTGATGAAGAGAAGCATCCTTGCAGCTTACAGTGAGGAAAAGTCCTGACACGGTAGGTAGAAAACAAAATGGCGGGCACAAGTCCTGTGAGGGAAACGTGGCAACCAAATAAACAGAAAAAACGCGGCACTCCGCTTACCAAAATAAAAGTTTTCTGTTGAAATGAGAGCAGGAGTCTTTCATGGCTTCATAGACCCTGTCACAGAGGTGCAGAGAAGGTGTGTCCTCCCAAACCGCCGCGGAGTCTCAGCAGAAGGTGGCCATCTTCACCGGCATCAAGCCATGCCCCCAGCTCCAGATCTATTGGCAGTCTACCACATGGGCGGCGCTGTCTGTCAAATTTTGAGATAAGCACAACAACAGTGTTTAATATGTCAATACACAATAAAAATTAATAACACCTGCCACTCCCACCATTATCAGAGCTTTCAGTGGCCTGGAATAGTTTGAATTGTCACACTTGTAGGAGTGTGATGGCTAGTACTTGTGTTGGTTGTGTCATTTGCAGCACTAGCAGGGGCAATGTTTGGTGCAGGGTGCAGTCGCCTCCCAAGATAGACCGTGGCACTTACTTTTTTTTACAAATTTAGCACTGAAGATATCTGGTTTACCAACCCTTGTCTGCTGTATATGTGCTTATGCACCCAATACAGTCGGTCTGGCCTCATGGTTGGGACACTTTTGTTCCCGCAGCTGGCAGGGCAGTTTTCTGGTGTCAATGACATGCATCCTGTTTGTCTTGTTTGGCACTCTTCTTCCTATCCCAGGTGTTAGACATGAACAGCTTGTCTACAGGTGAATATGCTGACTCGGGTGTGCTTCTACAGAATGCCGACGGTATAGTGATGTTTGTGTCTCCTGCCTCTCTTCTGTTATTTGGTGTGGATGCTGATAATTTGGCTCCTGATTAACCCTGGGCGTAGTTCGCGAAGTAGCGCTACGCGAAGCTACGCAAAGTGCAGTTCGCACTACGCGAGCTACGCGTAGCACTACGCGAACTGCGTAGTGCGCTGTTCGCGATGATTGCACAGTGCCGGATGCTTGTCCGCACTGTGCAATCATTGAAAACGGCATCTTGCACAGTGCGAGCTGTCTTTTACTGCCGCTCGAGTAGATTTTTACTCGAGCGGCAGCTTCTCAACGCGGACTGGTAGTTTCTCATCGCGAGCGGTCGCGAGCATACGCGACCACTCGCAATGAGAAACCTGACCTCCCCGCGTTGAGAATCTCGCCGAGAGGTTTATTTTCCACGCTCGCGATCGGCAACTTGATGTTGCTGATCCCGAACGAGGAAAAAGTCTCGCCGGGATGTCATTTTGCTTGCTCGCGGTCGCCAACTTGACGTTGAGGACCGCGAGCAAGCAAAAATGACCGCTGCACTACGCTACGCTACGCGTGTTTGCACTGTGCTACGTGCAATTCGCGTTGTGCGAAGTAGCGCAAACTTCGCAAACTACGCGAGCGTAGCGTAGTGCTTTGCCCAGGGTTACTACTGATCATGGGAGTTTGACTCCTGAAATTCCATGTCACATTTTATCAATGGGGTTAGAGCCAGTGATAGATGAGAGTTGTGCTGAATACACTTAAATCACGAACATTGAGAGGGAGCATGTGAGGCCCAAATTATGAATATTATCAGCTGGCAGCATAGCTCCAGTGAGCAGCGAGATGACTAGCTGACACACCTCCTGTGGAAACAGAATGGGCATGACATTAGATGAGGCAATGTGGGATCCTGAATCTTCCCAAGCAAGCGCTGGAATTATAACGTCTTTATGCTGGTATTAACTGTACTACAAAACTGGGAGAAGTTTCTGTACAAATGAAAGCTGCGTGCAGTACATTCCCTCAGTATACCAACTGGAGTATTACTGGGAGAGGCGAGACAAAGACCATACTGATTGGAGCAATACATCATAGTTACAGCATGAGACCTATATGAAACACAAAAACTGAAAACATATGCAGACATAATGAAAATACATGATGTGCCATTAGGGTTTATTCTAGGTTTGGGTGAAATTTTAATTTGGACAGAGTAAGTGGAGTAATTTTGGTGATTTCACGTTACTCTTTTGATGCTAAATTACCAGAAAAGTTACATGATTACGCCTATTCTCATAATTATGAGTAATTTGGCACAAAAATCCTACCCCAGGAGCACATGGACAACAAATTTAGTGAGCGGCTGCTAGCTGATGCTGTTCTTGTTCTGTTGCATGTAGCGATATTTTCTTAGTGCAAAATGCATCCATGGGTCCATTTTGGACACAAGGCTGCATTATGAACTAAGAAAAAAGCGTTAAATGCTGGGTTATGCTGCTTGTGTAATTTCAAGGAATCTCATATCCTTTTGCATAATTATGCTACAGCACATTACGTGAGTTACACCCATTCCAAGTGTATTCCTAGCATATGGCAGTCTCATTGGTGTAATGCATAGGCAATAGGGCCCATGACACTGGCAGAACCTGAAAAAAATCACACATTCCATACCATAGTGCATATGGGAAATGGACAGAAAGTAATCACGCAAATGTATAGAGAATTGCATAGTGACTGGATGGGAACATTGCCAATTTGAGAAACAGGTACACACAAGACCTGGATCAGGAACTCACTGATAGGGAATGAGAGGTGGCATTGGAGTACCCAACTTAAGTTTCCATAAATGTTAGATTTATATTGAAGCAGTTTCACTTCCTGCACAGGGCATATCTCACCCCTGTAAAATCATCAAGACATATCCGACTGCCAATGCTCATTCCCCAAATGTGGCTCACAAAATGCAGGATTTTATCATTTGACATCATCCTGCCACGTTGTGACAGATTACTGGGGAACAATTATCTCAAGTGTCCAGCAGATGTTGGGGAGGTCCAGCCACCTAAGTTCACTGAGTTGCCTTTTGGAACAGCTGGCTCGCCCAGGGAAGAATAAAGTGAGCAAAAAAGTCCTTGATTTGACCCTAATGCTATTTAAAAGGGGCATAGCTACTGCCTGGAAGTCCGCAAGCGGTTCAAGTGTCGAGAAGTAGGTCAAATAGATAATATACTAGGCTGAGATTGAGGTGGGAAAAATGCATCTGGAAAACCGCAGGGGAATAGGCAAACAAGAGAATACTCAGGGTGGGAGGAAGTCTTGATGTCATTCCAGGAGATGACTGATTCTAACATTACAGAAAAGAACTAAAACATACGGTAAGGAGAACAAAGCAAATAAGGGTGGAAAGTCAGCAATATGGACATAATGGCTGAGGTCTGGGGAAGGAATGAAAGTGCCCCTTCATGGTGTTTAGAACTGACAATATGGGTGCTCTGTGATCTGCACTTATTGAAATGCTGATGTTTGGCCCCACCCTCTAGAGGACTCCCAGAGCGAGGGACCTCCCCACAGTCAACTTAGACCATCTTAACGAATGGTGTTTCATGAAAGTGCACAGAGGTTTTCTGCAGTGCTTAATTTGTAAAATATTAAGTGCCAGGGCTCTGACCAGGAGGCCATTGCAGCTTGCACCACCCATCGCCCCTGTCATCGCTGGCAAAACAACTACTAACCATCTCTTTCACCTGCAAGTGCGACAGTTCAGATTATTCCAGGTCCCCAAAACTAAAGGAATGGCTGGGGAGGCAGGTATTAGCACTATTCTAATGTATATTGTATTCCTAAACAACCGTTGTTCTGCTCATCTCTAAATTAGATGAGCAGCGCCACCATGTGGTAGACTGTTCTATGTATGGTGTTGACAATTAGGTGCCGGTGCCGAGCACCGGAAACCAATTAAGTGCCGGTGCTTAGCACCGGCTCAAATTAAGCACTGGTTTTCTGTAATATGTAATCTGTAATATTGGACAAATTTATACTGAATTGCAAGTTGTAACAGCAACCTGGTATTGTTGAAATGATTGTATAAGCTGCTCTGCTTTCTATGTTAATATCAATAAAAACATTTTAGAAATGAAAATATAAACTGGGTTAGAGTCATTTCAACTTAGTAGTTCTAGGAAACCCCCCAACTCAACATAGCTACGATTACTTCCTGTGATATTCCCTCCTATCTTTTGACCTCTTCCTTCTTAAGTGGCTCTGGGATGTGATTCATTGCGTCACAACATCGTTCCAAGTTAGGAGCAGATTTACAAGAAACTGACGCATCTCTGCATCATAGCAGAGGTGTGTCAGTTTACTTGCGTCACGCAAAACAACCCTTGCACCACCATGGATACGGCACACCATGGAGCAAGGATTGACAGATGCATCACGCATCTGTTGGCGCAAAGGTCACGCATTGCTGGAGTTGTGTCGCAAGCACGATGCAACTCCAGCAATGCTCAGAAAGGCCTATACCTCTTGTATTGCGTCACTCCTTACGCCTGCTTCAAGCAGGCGTAAGGTTTTGATGCAGTGGTGTCGTAGAAGTGGCGCAGTGAAATCTTGTAGATTTCACTGCGTCACTTTTACAAGGCTTTCTTATGTCGGAACGCCCACCCTGCATACATTATACCTGACGAAGGTATAATGTGGCGCAGGGCTTTACAACGTGACGCATCTCTCTAGATGCGTCACGTTGTAAATGTGTCGCAATGTGGGCATTGTTTACACTGCCGCTGCGCCACAAAAGTGACGCAACGGCGGCGCAACAGTGTCCAAGGGGCTTGTAAGTCTGCCACTTCGCTTTTTTGCTCTGCATCCTCCCTGCATTTCTTGATCCTGTTGCTTGTCTTCGTCAGTTTGCCTAAGAGGATTTTTCTGCTCTCACTTGTCCTCTGGAGACTGAAACTTACTACAGTCTGCATTTCTCACACTCTCCTACTTCAGTGTTAATATATCATTCTAGAGCAAGGAAATGATAAGAAGTGTGGCAGGCCATTTTTTGGAACCAAAAAGAAGAAATGCATATAAAACTTCACAAAGACCAGCCATCGACCGAATCTGTGAATCTATGAATCCGAATGCTGTATATCTCAATAGTTAGGCATAGTTAAAGTATTTTTAACAGTGCCTCAAGGCTCTTTCCTGTGGCAAATCTTCACGAGGAGGCTCGAAATGTCCTGGTTTGAAAAATACAGAATGTATTAAATTAATTTCTTGTCATGACTTCTCTGTGTGACGTAAACACTCCTCCTTTTGGTCCAGGTGAAAGCATTGAAAATAGACAGGAGCTGGCAGCTTTCATTTGAACAGTAGGGAGCTGAGAATTGCAAGCTTGCCAGTTGGTTGCAGTGGAGGTTTAGGCTTCCCTCATGTAGAAAATTATGCATGTGTAACCCAATTCAGACCAACCTTAAAGTGGTCATCTTTAGGAGCGATAACTCCATGGGGTTTACTTGAACAGGATTATTGTGGGACTTGGCCCTTTTGGCTAAAGTTCCCTAAACTTTTTGCTGTTCCCCTAGACCTTTTTCTGACATTGTGTTGCCAACTTAGATGCTTTGGACACTTTGCCACTGCTAAACAGTGTCAAAGTGCAAGTGCTCCCTGTATAAAGTATAATGGTAATTGGTTGTCCATGATTGGTATGTTTGCCTTACTAGTAAAGTCCCTAGTAAAGTGCACTATGTGTGCCAGGGCTGGTAATGCAAATGCTACTAGTGGGCCTGCAGCACTATTTGTGCCACCCACACAAGTAGCTTTGAAAAGGGAACTCAGGCCTGCCATTGCAGTGCCTGCGCGCAGTTTGTTAAACTGCCATGTTATTCTGACAAGTGCACCCACTTGCCAGACCTTACCCTTCCCTTTCTATGCACATCAGACACCCCTATCGTAGGTCCAAGGTACCCCCTGGGCAGGGTGCAGTGCATGTAAAAGGTAGGACATGTACTAAGGTGTGTACCATGTCCTGACAGTGAAATACTCTCCATTTCGTTTTTCACTGTTGAAAGGCCATCTTGCCCATAGGACAGAATGGGGAGGCTGTGTAATATGTTTTCCAGCCTATCTTCCCAAAGGCTTAAGATGGAGAGGTGAAGTTTAGTATGCCTGAACTCACAATGTAATAACACATCTTTTTATGAAGGTGGTTTTTGCATTGTGTGTTTAGAAGCTACTCTTTTAGAAGTGGCTGGGTTTTTGTGCTCTAACATTTCTGTGTGTCTCTGCCTGGTTGTGGATTGACCGTCTGGATTTCAAAGTGATAGGATCTGGGGAATGTCTTGACCCAGGGGAGGAGGTGAGACAGCAACAGGCTGACCTGCATCTGGAGTGTAGGGGGAGGAGTAGCCCCTAGAGGTGAAGAGGCCTGGGCTGCAGCTATAAACCAATGGCTTGGGCCCCTGCTGAGTGATTGAGGATCCAGACCCCCACTATCAAAGGAATAAAGGTGTCACTGGCAGGGAGGCACCCAGAACTGGTTTGAACAGGGGTCAGTGCCCCCTGAACACAAAGACTTCAAAGCCATTGAGGGGTATAACTATGAGAGCTGAAGCCCCTGAACTTTGGAGAATGGCTTGATCAAGATTGAACAAGACTGGAGCTACTTCGTGGTCAAGAGGAACCTTTGCCAAGGAAGAAACAACTGAAGAGACTTAAGGATAGGACTGACCCTTGCTGTGTGTTCTGGGGCTGGTCTGTAGTTTGCTGTTTTAACCAAGGAAAGGCTAAAGGGACTTTGCTGTGTGCTGTGTCCCCTGCGTGAAAGGACTTTGCTGGGCTGTGTCCTGAAGTAACTTATCCCCAAGGGCCCGAGGTGAGCTGACTCCCTGTTGCGGAAACTCAGGAACACAAAAGTTTCCAGGAGAGTCTCAGCGACGCTGTGTGCGTGTGCTTGTTACAGCCTGAGACCCTCGTAAGAAGTGCCCTGTGATCGTGGGCACCTGGAGTCCAAGCGAGGATCAGCTACGCTGTGTGCCTGTGCTTTTTGCAACCTGAACCCTTTGTGAGTATTGTCCAGTTATCGTGTGCACCGGAATCCAAGTGAGTCTCATCGACGCTGTGTGCCTGTGCTTTGTGCAGCATGAGACCTTCGTGAGGATTGCCTTGTTATCGTGCACACCCGGAGTCCAAGTGAGTCTCATCGACGCTGTGTGCGTGTGCTTTGTGCAGAGTGAGACCTTCGTGAGGATTGCCTTGTTATCGTGCACCCGGAGTCCAAGTGAGTCTCATCGACGCTGTGTGCGTGTGCTTTGTGCAGCGTGAGACCTTCGTGAGGATTGCCTTGTTAACGTGCACCCGAAGTTAAAGTGAGTCTCAGCGACGCTGTGCGCGTGTTCTTCGTGCAGCCTGAGACCTTCGTGTGGAGTGCCCGGTGATCGTGCACCCGAAGCTCAAGGGAGTCTCAGCGACGCTGTGTGCGTGTGCCCTGTGGCAGCCTGAGATCTTCGTAGCAGTAGCGGCCCGGACCGGCAGCCACGGAGGAGCTGAGCCGCCGGCCCGAGCCTGCCATTGCCAATTCACAAAGATTGCATCGGAGGCCCAAGTCGTTGGACGAGGAGAGGAGAGTGAGTTTGCGCCCCCCAGGTAATGTGTGTTGACTGCTGGGGCGGGGTGCGGGCTCGGAGGGAGACGCTCTCGGCCTCTCTCTCAGTCCAGCAGCGCGAGCCTCTGCTTCAGCTCGTATCGCGGCCCGTATTGCCAAGGGAGGGGCAGTACCGGGGCCGGAGTGCGGAGCTGCACTTTTTGTTACACCATACCCGTGTTGGGGGCAACTGTTGACAGAGGCTGACTGCGAGTCAGAAGGAGTGGCGGAGAGACCGCCTAAGTCAACGTGATCGGTGCCGGAGTGTATTACGCATTATCTTATTTCTGTATAACGAACTACCTGATTGTCGTATTACACATTGCATCATTTCTGCATAACGAACTACCTGATTGTCGTATGACGCATTGCATTGTTTCTGCATAACGAACTACCTGATTGGCGTATTACGCATTGCATTATTCCTGCATAACGAACTACCTGATTAGTGTATTACGCATTGCCTTATTTCTGCATAACAACGTACCTGGTGGTTGTATTACGCATTGCATTATTTTTACATTGCACAAGTGCCAGATTCTAGCATCTGATTACAGTGGAATGTTTAGAAGGGCTTATTAATATTGTCAGAACTTACAAGGGCTGGCTGGCCTAACAACCAGCCAGGAGAAATATTACACATACTCATATGTTGGATTTATATTGTGTGATCTTATCGTATATCTTTTGATATAAAATTTATACTCGTTTTTATAAAACTCGTGTGGAGTCTATTTGTGGTGTCATCATTGGGTTGCTGTGAGCGTGGTTGCAAATACTTTACACATTTGTCTTGAAGATAAGCCTGGCTGCTCGTGCCAAGCTACCAAGGGGGTGAGCGGGGGCTATCTCAGAAGGTGACCTTCCTTTCCCTGACGTGGAAACACGGGTCCCTATTTGGTCTAAGGTACCTACCTCAGCCAACCAGGGATCCCGGGTCTAACAATTATTCTTTAATATCCTCTACACCATGTGTTCTTTTTAACTTCAAAATGTCAGTGACATGTGGGTGATCCTCTGAAGATTACAACCACTCTGTCAGACTACTAGTGATGGATTTGATACAAGTTTAGGACATTGCCATTCCCTTTGCCTCTAACTCTGACAGTGTACAACCCAGACTTTAAGCTGTGCTTTCTAGATAGTGGCTTCAAACTATGGGAGCCAAAATATCCAAGGATACTTGAAGACTTATATAGTGACAGTAAAGTGAGAAATCTTGAATCTGTCTTCGACTTCATGCCTGTTATTAGTTTTCACCTGGGTCAGTTATTACATTGGGCAGCATTCCCCACTGTAAAGGACCGTGGTTCAGGTTTGAGGGACATAGCACATGGAAGAGATTTTTTTTTTAAGTTAAGACAAACAGTAGTGTCTGTCTATGGATTAAGGGTCTATCCTCCATTACCATAACTCACTCCCATACATACTATATGGATAAATGGGGATCAGATTAGGTGAACAAAAATGATATATGGGCCATTATATGGACATGAGCATCTGAGATTTCCATTTGCTCAAGATTCAAAGAATATAAGTACAAAGTCTTCATGTACTTGTATCTCATCCCAGAATAATTGAAAGTCATGCATGGTGGCTCAGTAGTATGTTAGAAAGGTTGTGGCCTGGGAGGGATGCTCATACACATGTGGTTTTCTCAGATTAGTGCCTTCTGAATGATGTTAATGCCAGCCACCATGAAGAAAATTACATGGATTGTTCTCTGCCGGATCCCTTGGGTTTACTGTTTGGTTACCCTACGGATGGAAAGATACCTCCATTGATGTCCATTGACCTTGGTTACCCCTATGCTTCCGGCTGCCAGACTTACAATTGCTGTACCTTGTACGATCCATGACCCTCTCTTGCTGCAATTGTGGTGGACATAAATGTGGAATTTATATGTGTTGGAGAAACTAACATACGTAGCCCATGCCAAGATGCAAAAAAATTATGTTGCCACTGTTCAATACGTATATTTGTCTTGAACATGATAGAGTAAATTGGATTGATATCAATCTGATGTAATATAAAGATCAGGCTTATTCAGGGAAGAGCTGCAGGGAAGAGCTACCTTTTGATAGTTGTTATGGTCATCTGGGTATGCTGAAGGTTTTTTTTCTTTAAGATAATGTAGTCACATCCTACTTTCAGACAGTCCAGGAACACCCCTTTGGAGAAGGGGCGTGATTAGTAAGATTGATAATAGTGTCTACTACACGATGGAAAAGATGAACAACATTCTGGGGGTGGAGAAATCCCTTTCTGTGTGCTTCCATGCAAAACTATGATAATCCTATGGAAGAGAAAGGCCCTGTGGGTGCTCCACTCTGGCGTTGCAATTGTGCTTGGAGAAAAAGAAGTTCCGCTGGTAAACACCATAGTTAATTGTAGGCTGTTACATTAAAACTTAAGGTTAAGTTCAGGATTCTCAAAGACCCTCATATGAAAAAAACTGTCCTTTGAGAAGTCCTTTATTAAAGGATTACCCCCTCTTTATAGACTATTATAGAGGCATCAATGTGTGTTTGATCAATCTGGGGACTGATGCCCAAGAACCTTCTGCAAAAAGAACAAATGATGGACGGAATGCTGAACAAATCAAACATTCACCCCAGTCACAGATCTGGGTTTAAACCATTGTTTGTTTGCGCACAACGCCATCCCGGTTTGGACCCAGCCATATGCAAATGATAATCAATGAATTGCATCCCTCATAACATGCAGATATATATTGAACACCAGTAGGAGCAGTAGCACAGGCATTTTAAGGAATCTGAGGTGGTGGGTGGGGGTGCACCCGGTGCGTGTGTATAGCGCACAGGGTCCTACCATGGGGTTGCTGTGGGCACAGACGGCAAAGAAGGCTATTGAGGCTGTGATCTGACAGTGTCTTCGAGTGTGAGGAGATAGGCAAGCAACGGTTGCCATATATCACAAGGTCTAGAAGTGGGCGGCTGCAAGTGTGCATACAAGTCGCTGTTAGTGTTGACTTGTATTAAGCTATTAATCCATCCATTTCATGCGGGCGCGTGCCTGCTGCCCCATTGTATGTCAATTTCCCTTTTGGCGAGTAGCAGGGCAATAGCGACAAAGCTGCACAAATATGCTAATCAGTCTTGACCCCGCTCCCCATGGGAACATTCCAAGCTGAACTGACAGGACCTCCTGGACGGGAAACAAGCATCCTGAGACAGGTTTCGGGGTATCACCCCTCATCAGCCAGGCTAGCTTGAATCCAGTGGCACAGTGAGCGCTGGACCCACGTCTGGGCATACCCTTCCCACTTAGGGCAGCAAAAGTAAATAGAGCAAATCATGGATGGAATGCTGAACAAATCAGACATTCACCCCCAGTCACAGGTCTGGGTTTAATCCATTGTTTTTTTGCTCACAATGCCACCCCAGTTTGGACCCAGCCATATGCAAATCGTCCCTGCCCCCCAATGGAACAGTCCAACCTGAACTGCAAGGCCAGGTCCTCCTGTGAGCATCCATCATTCCCTGCAGGTCTCATGTCACATTATTGTTGGCAGAGAAACTTTGAGTCCCTCAAGTCACTTGAGAACATCCAATGCCTCTGGCATTGTCCCCATTGACCCTGTGGCTCCCTGGGCTTGCTACTCCATCCACAGGTACTTCATTCAAGGGGTGATTTATCAGCCTATTCATTCACAACTTCACATCTACTCTTGTAAGTCCCAAATTAACAGAGAAAATGGGGTAGTAATTTTTTTTAAAGTACTGTACTTGAAATAGTTATGTGTTTAATTCTACTGTTAGATATAATATCATGTTATAAACTTAGAACTACCTGAAAAAACATTAATATATAAATATTCCCATCGATGGGGAGTACATAATATAGTTAGTGATTGCTTTCTTAGTCCCAGACAGATACCCTTATTTTCTCCACTGAAAGCATTTTTATCAGTTGTTTAGCAAAGTTGTATGACCCTCTAGAGTCAGGCGTATGTCAACTCCATTGTTCTACTGTGGTTCCTTGCAGTCTACTGTGTTCCTTGAGGACACCTTTGCTTTTATGGATGATGGTGTTATATCATATTTGTCTTGTTTGTTTATTTGTTGGAATTCCTAACACAATGCTGCAACTCACCTTCAAAGCGCATTCTCTCCTACACGGCATCCTGTTTGTTCAAGAGTTTGCTCACAATGTTTACCTTCATCCTCAGATGCACACAAGTGGAATTTGCCAACACGCACGCTGGGACTTCTGAGAGATTCCCATTATAGGAGGAGAGTATTCTAAGTGAAATAAATCCATCATCAAGCAGTGTCATATTTTCCTGCTTAAACGCCTACAGTACATAGAGTTCATTTTAATGGTTTCCTGGCCTTGCTACTCTGTCCTGGGATACACATAATTTTCATCTGCATATGGTCCTTCTCATTTTTTGAGGTTCATTGGCCAGTAGCTACCTCAGTAAATTGACTTCCATGTACTTGTCTGTGTGTAATATGATAGTTTGTACATGTAACAAATGTCAATAGCAAAACATACCACAATATAACCTGATTATCACAGTTTTGACCTGTGGTATAGCTGATTTTCATACTTTAGATGTTGATTAAATGAGTATCATTGTGGTAGGTAATAGCTGTTGTTTAACTGCCAAGAGAAAATATATTTTATGGTATATAATAAATGCATCCTAGATTATCATTATGTTTCGGTGCATAGGGAAAATATGCTTTATGCCAATCCGAAAAAGATCTTGCGTAGGAATTATACATGTGTAAGTCTCTCTCCTAGTGTGAATTTACCAATATGCATTGAGGCATGTATTTTTATCATTTGTAATTTGGTATTCACATCACGCATGATCTGCCTTTAGTATGGCTTCATAGCATTGTTGTTTGGCATTGCAGTCCAGAGGCGTTATGTCAGACCTTCAACTACAGAAATATAATCCTAAGAAAATATCATAGCCAGAATATCACAATATAATAAAGGTATCCATAGGTGAATATAGATTAATTATTCTTACCTCCACTCTTACATCTCTTGAGCACATATGTATTGTCAAGATACGTATACATGATTGATTGATTGGTTGATTTGAGTATCTGTAGAGTGCAAACTGTTGCCCAATAGGGTATGCTGGAGCTATAGGATTCTGTTTAAACATAATCTATTGAACGACGTAAAGAAAGGTGAAAGTGAAAGAATACTTTAGTGGTATTTGATCCTATTTAAAATATTGATAAACTGAAAGAGTCTAAAGTTCTTTTCTAAAGAACAAATGATTTTGAACCCAACAAAGGGAGGAAGGTAAGGTATTTCAAATAGTACCCTCTAGAATAGAGAAGGATCTCTAACTTCCTCAAAAGATGGAAGAATAAGCAGGTTACATCCTAAGTATATTTGTAGCCAAGTAGCAACATAATGCTTGAGCTTTTCTTGTAAAAATTCAGGGCCTGATTTGTAAAAGGCTTGGTGTACTATACATGGATCACTGACAGCATATCGACGACAGGAATATCGAGGTACACAAATATCGTGTACAGAATATCGATGTCAAGAATATCGACATCCTATCTCTACAAAGGTAAGTACAAAAATATCGAAACCAAAATATCGTTGTTTAAAGTATCTTTGTTCAAAATATCCTTTTTTGTAAATGTCTTAAAAATAATATAAAATAAATTAAATAATAAATATAACTAATAAAAACATAGTTAGAATTATTAAAAAATGTTACAAATTATAAATAATAAATGTAATATAAAAAACAATTAAACATACATATATAAAAATTCTTAATAATATTGATAAATAATTATTTTATTAAATTATAAAATGTTAGAAACATAATACAAATTATAAATACATATATATACATACATATACCTGTAACATAAATATAAATATAAAATATATATATAATAAATTAAAATATTAAAATAATTATTTATTTTTAAAACAACATTTTACACTACATTAACTAGAACAGTAGGGAAAATGTTGGATAGCGTAGAGGATAAAATTACTATTCTCACTCCAGGGAATGCAAAAGTAGGGAAAGTGTTGGATAGCGGAGGGGATAAAATTACTATTACCACTCCAGCTAGTGCAACAGTAGGAAAGTGTTGGATAGCGGAGGGGAATAGTTTACTATTCCCACTCCAGCAAATGTAACAGTAGGGAAAGTGTTGGATAGCGGAGGGGAATAATTTACTATTCCCACTCCAGGGAGTGCAACAGTAGGGAAACTGTTGGATAGCGGAGGGGAATAATTTACTATTCCCACTCCAGCAAGTGCAACAGTAGGGAAAGTGTTGGATAGCGGAGGGGAAATATTTACTATTCCCACTCCACGGAGTGCAACAGTAGGGAAAGTGTTGGATAGCGGATCGGATAAAATTACTATTCCCACTCCAGCAATTGCAACAATAGGAAAGTGTTAGATAGCGGAGGGGAATAATTTAATATCCCCATTCCAGCAAGTGCAACAGTAGGGAAAGTGTTGAATAGAGGAGGGGATAAAATTACTATTCCCACTCCATGGAGTGCAAGAGTAGGGAAAGTGTTGGATAGTGGAGGGGATAAAATTACTATTCCCACTCCAGAGAGTGCAACAGTAGGAAAAGTGTTGGATAGCGGAGGGGAATAATTTACTATTCCCACTCCAACAAGTGCAACAGTAGGGAAAGTGTTGGATAGCGGAGGGGAATAATTTACTATTCCCACTCCAGCAAGTACAACAGTAGGGAAAGTGTTGGATAGCGGAGGGGAATAATTTACTATTCCCACTCCACGGAGTGCAACAGTAGGGAAAGTGTTGGATAGCATAGGGGATAAAATTACTATTCCCACTACAACAAGTGCAACAGTAGAGAAAGTGTTGGATAGCGGAGGGGATAAAATTACTATTCCCACTCCAGCAAGTGCAACAGTAAAAAAGTGTTGGATAGCGGAGGGGAATAATTTACTATTCCCACTCCAGCAAGTGCAACAGTAGGGATATATTATATTTTAATAAATTAAAATATTAAAATAATTATTTATTTTTAAAACAACCTTTTACACTACATTAACTAAAACAGTAGGGAAAATGTTGGATAGCGTAGAGGATAAAATTACTATTCCCACTCCAGGGAATGCAAAAGTAGGGAAAGTGTTGGATAGTGGAGGGGATAAAATTATTATTCCCACTCCACCGAGTGCAACAGTAGGGAAAGTGTTGAATAGCGGAGGGGATAAAATTACTATTCCCACTCCAGCAAATGCAACAGTAGGAAAGTGTTGGATAGCGGAGGGGAATTATTTACTATTCGCACTTAAGCAAATGCAACAGTAGGGAAAGTGTTGGATAGCGGAGGGGAATAATTTACTATTCCCACTCCAGGGAGTGCAACAGTAGGGAAAGTGTTGGATATCGGAGGGGAATAATTTACTATTCCCACTCCAGCAAGTGCAACAGTAGGGAAAGTGTTGGATAGCGGAGGGGAAAAATTTACTATTCCCACTCCAGCAATTGCAACAATAGGAAAGTGTTAGATAGCGGAGGGGAATAATTTAATATTCCCATTCCAGCAAGTGCAACAGTAGGGAAAGTGTTGAATAGAGGAGGGGATAAAATTACTATTCCCACTCCAGGGAGTGCAAGAGTAGGGAAAGTGTTGGATAGTGGAGGGGATAAAATTACTATTCCCACTCCAGAGAGTGCAACAGTAGGAAAAGTGTTGGATAGCGGAAGGGAATAATTTACTATTCCCACTCCAACAAGTGCAACAGTAGGGAAAGTGTTGGATAGCGGAGGGGAATAATTTACTATTCCCACTCCAGCAAGTACAACAGTAGGGAAAGTGTTGGATAGCGGAGGGGAATAATTTACTATTCCCACTCCACGGAGTGCAACAGTAGGGAAAGTGTTGGATAGCATAGGGGATAAAATTACTATTCCCACTACAACAAGTGCAACAGTAAAAAAGTGTTGGATAGCGGAGGGGAATAATTTACTATTCCCACTCCAGCAAGTGCAACAGTAGGGATATATTATATTTTAATAAATTAAAATATTAAAATAATTATTTATTTTTAAAACAACCTTTTACACTACATTAACTAAAACAGTAGGGAAAATGTTGGATAGCGTAGAGGATAAAATTACTATTCCCACTCCAGGGAATGCAAAAGTAGGGAAAGTGTTGGATAGTGGAGGGGATAAAATTATTATTCCCACTCCACCGAGTGCAACAGTAGGGAAAGTGTTGAATAGCGGAGGGGATAAAATTACTATTCCCACTCCAGCAAATGCAACAGTAGGAAAGTGTTGGATAGCGGAGGGGAATTATTTACTATTCGCACTTAAGCAAATGCAACAGTAGGGAAAGTGTTGGATAGCGGAGGGGAATAATTTACTATTCCCACTCCAGGGAGTGCAACAGTAGGGAAAGTGTTGGATATCGGAGCAGAATATTTTACTATTCCCACTCCAGCAAGTGCAACAGTAGGGAAAGTGTTGGATAGCGGAGGGGAAAAATTTACTATTCCCACTCCAGCAATTGCAACAATAGGAAAGTGTTAGATAGCGGAGGGGAATAATTTAATATTCCCATTCCAGCAAGTGCAACAGTAGGAAAAGTGTTGGATAGCGGAAGGGAATAATTTACTATTCCCACTCCAACAAGTGCAACAGTAGGGAAAGTGTTGGATAGCGGAGGGGAATAATTTACTATTCCCACTCCAGCAAGTACAACAGTAGGGAAAGTGTTGGATAGCGGAGGGAATAATTTACTATTCCCACTCCACGGAGTGCAACAGTAGGGAAAGTGTTGGATAGCATAGGGGATAAAATTACTATTCCCACTACAACAAGTGCAACAGTAGAGAAAGTGTTGGATAGCGGAGGGGATAAAATTACTATTCCCACTCCAGCAAGTGCAACAGTAAAAAAGTGTTGGATAGCGGAGGGGAATAATTTACTATTCCCACTCCAGCAAGTGCAACAGTAGGGATATATTATATTTTAATAAATTAAAATATTAAAATAATTATTTATTTTTAAAACAACCTTTTACACTACATTAACTAAAACAGTAGGGAAAATGTTGGATAGCGTAGAGGATAAAATTACTATTCCCACTCCAGGGAATGCAAAAGTAGGGAAAGTGTTGGATAGTGGAGGGGATAAAATTACTATTCCCACTCCACCGAGTGCAACAGTAGGGAAAGTGTTGAATAGCGGAGGGGATAAAATTACTATTCCCACTCCAGCAAATGCAACAGTAGGAAAGTGTTGGATAGCGGAGGGGAATTATTTATTATTCCCACTCCAGCAAATGCAACAGTAGGGAAAGTGTTGGATAGCGGAGGGGAATAATTTACTATTCCCACTCCAGGGAGTGCAACAGTAGGGAAAGTGTTGGATAGCGGAGGGGAATAATTTACTATTCCCACTCCAGCAAGTGCAACAGTAGGGAAAGTGTTGGATAGCGGAGGGGATAACATTACCATTCCCACTCCAGCAATTGCAACAATAGGAAAGTGTTGGATAGCGGAGGGGAATAATTTAATATTCCCATTCCAGCAAGTGCAAAAGTAGGGAAAGTGTTGGATAGCGGAGGGGATAAAATTACTATTCCCACTCCAGGGAGTGCAAGAGTAGGGAAAGTGTTGGATAGCGGAGGGGATAAAATTACTATTCCCACTCCAGAGAGTGCAACAGTAGGGAAAGTGTTGGATAGCGGAGGGGAATAATTTACTATTCCCACTCCAACAAGTGCAACAGTAGGGAAAGTGTTGGATAGCACAGGGGAATAATTTACTATTCCCACTCCAGCAAGTGCAACAGTAGGGAAAGTGTTGGATAGCGGAGGGGAATAATTTACTATTCCCACTCCATGGAGTGCAACAGTAGGGAAAGTGTTGGATAGCATAGGGGATAAAATTACTATTCCCACTCCAACAAGTGCAACAGTAGAGAAAGTGTTGGATAGCGGAAGGGATAAAATTACTATTCCCTCTCCAGCAAGTGCAACAGTACAAAAGTGTTGGATAGCGGAGGGGAATAATTTACTATTCCCACTCCAGCAAGTGCAACAGTAGGGAAAGTGTTGGATAGCAGAGGGGATAACATTACTATTCCCACTCCAGGGAGTGCAACAGTAGGGAAAGTGTTGGATAGCGGAGGGGAATAATTTACTATTCCCACTACAGCAAGTGCAACAGTAGGGAAAGTATTGGATAGCGGAGGGTAATAATTTACTATTCCCACTCCACGGAGGGCAACAGTAGGGAAAGTGTTGGATAGCATAGGGGAATTATTTACTATTCCCACTCCAGCAAATGCAACAGTAGGGAAAGTGTTGGATAGCGGAGGGGAATAATTTACTATTCCCACTCCAGGGAGTGCAACAGTAGGGAAAGTGTTGGATAGCGGAGGGGAATAATTTACTATTCCCACTCCAGCAAGTGCAACAGTAGGGAAAGTGTTGGATAGCGGAGGGGATAAAATTACTATTCCCACTCCAGCAATTGCAACAATAGGAAAGTGTTGGATAGCGGAGGGGAATAATTTAATATTCCCATTCCAGCAAGTGCAAAAGTAGGGAAAGTGTTGGATAGCGGAGGGGATAAAATTACTATTCCCACTCCAGGGAGTGCAAGAGTAGGGAAAGTGTTGGATAGCAGAGGGGATAAAATTACTATTCCCACTCCAGAGAGTGCAACAGTAGGGAAAGTGTTGGATAGCGGAGGGGAATAATTTACTATTCCCACTCCAACAAGTGCAACAGTAGGGAAAGTGTTGGATAGCACAGGGGAATAATTTACTATTCCCACTCCAGCAAGTGCAACAGTAGGGAAAGTGTTGGATAGCGGAGGGGAATAATTTACTATTCCCACTCCATGGAGTGCAACAGTAGGGAAAGTGTTGGATAGCATAGGGGATAAAATTACTATTCCCACTCCAACAAGTGCAACAGTAGAGAAAGTGTTGGATAGCGGAAGGGATAAAATTACTATTCCCTCTCCAGCAAGAGCAACAGTACAAAAGTGTTGGATAGCGGAGGGGAATAATTTACTATTCCCACTCCAGCAAGTGCAACAGTAGGGAAAGTGTTGGATAGCAGAGGGGATAAAATTACTATTCCCACTCCAGGGAGATCAACAGTAGGGAAAGTGTTGGATAGCGGAGGGGAATAATTTACTATTCCCACTCCAGCAAGTGCAACAGTAGGGAAAGTATTGGATAGCGGAGGGTAATAATTTACTATTCCCACTCCACGGAGGGCAACAGTAGGGAAAGTGTTGGATAGCATAGGGGATAAAATTACTATTCCCACTCCAACGAGTACAACAGTAGGGAAAGTGTTGAATAGCGGAGGGGATAAAATTACTATTCCCACTCCAACAATTGCAACAGCAGGGAAAGTGTTGGATAGCGGAGTGGAATAATTTATTATTCCCACTCCAGCAAAATAATAAACATTAATTAATAAATACTTAAATAATAAAAAATAATTTACCTCCCACCAAATCCCCCTATAAATGACACCACCAATATTGTAAAACATGACAAAATTAACATAATTGCTTAACAATTAATTAATTAACTAATAACAATGAAAAATCAAATTAAAAACAATTACTAATAAATTAATTCACACTATTAAGCCTATAAAATAGCAATAACTAAATATTATATAAAAAATATTTAAAAATATATTAAATTTTAATTACTTCCCACACTACTCCCTTATAAATCCACAACCCGCTCCTTAAAAAATGACACAATTTACATATTTACCTATTAATTATTAATAACCAATTAATAATTAAATAATAATAAATTATTTAACACAATTACCAATATAAAATATTAAATGCACAAATATTAATTAATAAAAATTATTAATTAATTATTTATAATTAAATTACTTCCCACCCTACTCCACTATAAACACACAACCCGCTCCTAAAAAAATAACACAATTAACATATTTACCAATTAATTATTAATAATTAATATCCAATTAATAACTAATTAATAATTCATTATTTAACACAATTAACAAAATAAAATAGTAAATACATAAATATTAATTAATAAAATTATTGATTGATTAATTATAATTAAATTACTTCCCACCCTACTCCCCTATAAACCCACAACCAGCTACTAAAAAATGACACAATTAACATATTTACCAAGTAATAATTAATAATTAATAACCAATTAATAACTAATTAATAACAAATTATTTAACACAATTAACAATATAAATTATTAAATACAAAAATATTAATTCATTAAAATTATTAATTAATTAATCATAATTACATTACTTAGCACCCTATTCCCCTATAAACCCACAACCCGCTAGGGACCTAAAACGCAATATTTAATTTTTTTTAAATGAATAACTTCTAAAAATTATTAATAAATATATTATCATTAAATTACTTCCCACCCTATTCCCCTATAAACCTACAACCCGCTACGGAACTAAAATACGCAAAAATTAATTATCATAAAATTAATTATTTCTAAAAATTTCAAACATACATTACAAAAATAAGCTATACTTATACAAAATATTTAAATCACATACATTTAACACATATACTAAAATACAGAACACTAAAATAAATTTCGATATTATTAACAACGATATTTTTACTAACGATATTACTAATTTCGATATTAAGTAAAACGATATTTCTTACCTGCATGTCGATATTCTGGTCGACGATATTCTTGCAGGTCGATATTATGCCACATCGATATTTAAACATCGATATTCTGGTATATCGATATTTCAACATCGATATTATGCCTGCTTACCACTATACATATAGGGGCCGATTCCGATTCCGGCCGGAAATCTCTCCGACCGAGCCGGACCCGGAGAGAATTCCGACCGAATCGGACCCTAGCAGTCCGACCGGACGAGTACGATGCATTCGCATGCTATCGGACTCGATTCGGTCGGACTCCCATTGAAGTCAATGGGAGCCGGTCGTACAACGCGTACGCGGGCTCCCATTGACTCAATGGGTGCGAGGCGAACAAGGGCGCCCCCTACAGCGGGTGCGCATCGCGGCGTACATGCACAGGTAGGGGGGACCCATGGGTCCCCCCTGTGTGCGACTCGCGCGCCTATGCGTACAGGGGGTCCGACACGGACCCCCAAAGTCCGGCTCCGACAGCTCTTTCGAGCCGGACGGGCGCGAGTCGGTCGGACTGCTCGCGGCGCGCGCATCGTACTTACCCGGCCGGGAAACGTCTCCATCGTGCGGTGTGAGTCGTGTCCGTGCGAGTCGGTCGGAGCGTGTTGAAGCCGCGTACGAGTCGGTCGGCGATTTCGCGGGAGCTTGCATCGTACTCGCTCGGCCGGACCCGCGTACGATTTGGTCGGGAAACAGGGCTCCGAATCGGATCCGGTAAATCCGAATCCGATTCGGAGCACTACCGGCCGAGATTGGAATCGGCCCCATTGTCTTTACAGTGGTCCGCTCTGTTAACCAATGTACGGTCTTCATGTAGGGAGAGACGTGCAACTTCTTTGGGAGATTTAAAATGTAAAAGGCTGCATATTCGATTTGAGTTAACCTTTTAAAATTAGTTTTAGGGAGACCCAAACAGAGGGCGTTACAGTAATCCAACCTTGATAAAAAATTACAGCTGATGGGCTTTTTGGTTTAAGTAAGGAGTGATCTTTTTCAACATTCTTAGATGAAAATAAATGAGGAAGGGGTTTTATCCATTTGTGGTCCCAATGTAAGTTGGTCTTCAAATTGCAACTCTAAATTGCAAACTTCTTTTACTGGTTTAGTGCTGGTCAGTTCAGCAGGCCAATCATCAATTACATCCAAAGCAGACCTAGGTGAAATTTAAATTATGAAGATGTAATTTCGGGATTTTTGTGTTACACTTGTTATGCCAAATTACACAAATTACGCCTTTACACCACTTGCATAATTATGTGCCATTTGCAGTAAAACTTTACAGCTATCAGACAATTAGGGGCCGATTCCGTTTTGGGCCGGAAAACATACCGACCGACTCGGTATGGGAATATAGTCCGACCGACACGTACCGGCGCTGCCCGACCTGGGTAGTACGATGAAATGCATGTGAATCACGACCGACTCGTACGGAACACAAGCCGAATGACCGAACCGGACGGAAACAAGCTATCCGGCCGGGAAACCACGCGAATCGAACCGACCGACATGCACCAGGAATGAACCCGAACGAAACGTACCCGCGAACTCCGACCCGCGCAGTACGATGCAATGCGTGGAAAACCAGACCGAGTCGCACGGAGCTCAAGCCGTACGACCGACACGCATACAAAAGCCAGCCGAAGGAAGCCAATACTCGGAGACCGACGCGTACGCCGCACAATAAACCTAGCAGAAACACAGCGTAAACGACTCGGAGAAGCTCGCACGAGACAACTGCAGCGTCCTACTCGGTCAGAAGAACGTCTCCTACATGCACAAAAAATACAAAGGAGAAAAAAAAGGGCCAAACAAGCAATGACAAAGTCAATAAATACAGGGGAAGAAAACATGGAACAAGGACACACCCCCAACTCCACCTATATAAAGCCCACAAATACCTACCATGATCCTTTGCAAATTTCAACTGACCTGCCAGCACAGAACACCATCACACAGCAACCACAGACACACTCACAGCTCATCCATCACACAAGCACACACCATTAGCACCTCAACAAATAGCACCCTCACATACACCCAGCAAAACCTACACTCACACACCATCACCTGCACACACACACACATCAATCACCATCACCATGCCCCCAAAGAAGAATCCAAAGTTCCTAGACAGTGAATTGGAAGTCCTGGTAGATGAGATCCTCAGGGTAGAGCCACAGTTGTTTGGTACATTGGTACAACAGACCCCCATGTCGCAGAAAACCAAGATGTGGGAGAGGATCGTCGACAGGGTCAACGCACAATCACCATGTTTGCGCACAAAGGAAGACATCCAGAACAGGTGGTATGATGTGCGCAGGAGGGTCAGGGACCTACTAAAGAAGGATTACATCGCGAGTCAGCGCACCGGCAGTGGCCGACCTGCCAAACCACTATACCTCAGGCCCTGGGAGGAGAAGGTGCGGGCCATCCTACCACGAGTGAGCATATATGGACTATCAAACATCCCAGAGCCTGGTGAGTACACAACTAATATACACAATATTGTGTGACAATACACACACATCACTGTCAAGGGGATAGTCAAACCATGCACCCTTAGCAAATCCACAGCAACCAAAAGATAATCACCCCAAGATTTGTCTGTCAGTCAGATAAACACAAAACATGCCATCTCATAGTGATATGTAACTGTGTCATGATATGTACAAACCTAACTACAAATACAGCAAGGCAGTGGCACAAATATAACCAACAAACACAGTTAGACATTTTGCCACCACTAGAACACCACCTCACAGGGAAGCTCACTGAAAGGAAGGAATTCTGTGTATGCTGGTGAAGTCAGTGTAGCCAATAGCATGATGGGAGTTGTAGTCACAGATATTGGTCACACTCACAATTGGCCCATCAACACCACTCTGAACCATGCTCACATCACAGGGAGTGGAAAACAACTGAAAAGATGGCTGACACTGGGTACTGCTGTGGGGAGTACAAGCCCCTGCTGGGAACTGTGCTCCAACCAACAGCAGGACACCACTGTCAGCCATCTTGCCATTGCTGTCACACTCACACACAGTGAAGTCCACTCAAAAGGAAGGAAGTATGGGCATGCTGGGAAGGGGGGTGTAGGCAATAGCATGATGGGAGTTGTAGTCACAGATATTGCTCACCCTCACAATTGGCCCATCAACACCACTCTGAACCATGCTCACATCACAGGGAGTGGAAAACAACTGACAAGATGGCTGACACTGGGTACTGCTGTGGGGAGCACAAGCCCCTGCTGGGAACTGGGCACCAACCAACAGCAGGACACCACTGACTGACATCCTGAAAGCCAACTTGCACTCCCTGCAATGGAAGCACATTCCATGGTGGGATTTCTGGCTGGGTGGGAAGGAGGACTGACAGCTCTGACCATAGTTACAAGCAGCTTTTCTTACACACCCCCTTAACACAAACTCCACACAACTCACCTGGGAGAATGCAATGCCTCACACTCCAATTAAATATCCCACAAAGAACCACCACCCTGGGTTATGCTGTGTGAAGCACAGGGACACTCTTGGGACTTGTAGCCAAACAAACGCCAGGACAACACTGTCAGCCATCCTGTCAGCACAGGTACACTACCCCACAGGGAAGCAGAGTCAAAAGGAAGGAAGTATGGGCATGCTGGGAAGGGGGGTGTAGGCAATAGCATGATGGGAGTGGTAGTCACAGCTCAACATCCCCCACCCACATGGCCCAGCAAGCTCACACTGAAGCATGCACACCTCACAGGGAGTGAAAAGCCACTTCAAAGATGTCTGACACTGGCCTCAGCTGTGGGGAGCACAAGGCCCTGCTGGGAACTATGCAACAACCAACAGCAGGACACCACTGACTGACATCCTGAGTGTCAACCTGCACACACTGCAAGGGTGGCATGCTTCATGGTGGGATAACTGGGCTGGGGGGAGAAGGAGGGCCGGATGTCCACCAAATACCACCAATGCTGGCCATGCACACACCTCAACATTCACATTGAAAAGCTTCAGGTTGGCAGGACAATGTGCTACACCAATATCAACCTCTGACTGTGACAACTGAGGACAATGCAATGTACAGGCCCGCATCCAGAGGTACAGTCACAACTGTCAGGTGTGTGAACCATTGATGCCCGTAGAAACATAACATACATTGTGTGTCTCTTCCAAAAACAGGTGATGATGGGGACACAGCAGCAGACGATGAGGGGTCCCTGTCTTAGGCTCCGGGGGACACTGAGCTCACTGGTGTGGAACAGCCTCTGCACTCCTCGGATGTTTAAGAACTACCTGGCCCCTCCAGTGTGAGTCATCATGCAGCACCAGCAGGACCAACATCTGCACCCCCTGCACCCACCCCTCCAACAACTGCCAACACACAGACCACCCCTGCCAACACGGACAGACCAAGGACCACCGATGACAACAGCACAGAGACCCCGGCCCAATGTGGAGCAACGGACAACGACCCCAGTAACAACCCCCAAGTGGGCCTACGGTCACCTGTGCGTGCCACCACAGGTCCCGCACGTGTCGCCAGGGGTGGTGGGAGGGGTGGTAGACATAGGTCGCTGTTTGCAGAGGGGTCTGGACTGCATGATGACCCACAACTGGCACGCATTGCTGAGGCGTACCAGAATAGCACCGGAGAGGTCAGCCAGGTAGTGGGGATCCTCAAGGACATTCAACAGCAGCAGGCTGCCCATCATGCCCGCTTGGACTCACACATGTCACGTGTGGAGACACACATGTCCCGTGTGGAGACACAAATGTCTGGCATGGAGTCCAAGTGGGACACATTGGAAGAACTGACAGCGGTGCATAGGGACATATTGACATGCCTCCGCCAGATTAGCACCAACATGGCCACACCTCCCTGTGTGCCCACAACATCTGGTGCTGCAACAACTGCAACTGCCACAGGGAGGGAGGATGACTCTGGCGGAGAGTCCTCTGCACCGCAGCAGCCTGCACGTGAGGGTCCCCCCGAAAGAAGAGGGGTCGTCCGAGGAAGGAAAACTGAGAGGCCGATGGCCATGTACATCCCCCAGGAACCCAACACCTGTTCTGGAAATTCTCCTTTGTGTGCAAACTGTTCACCCTGTCGAATGCAACACAACTCTCCCACATGACATGGGGAGCTTAAGTTGGCCCAATGTATCAGATGACTGTGGACTTTACTCAGGACATTTCTGCTACCAAGACTTCCAACTCATCTGGGAACTTTGGATTCCAATCCCAATGTACAGCACCCACCATCCTGTGCACTATCCTCACACATGTATGGAAATAAACTCACTAATACACCATACTTGCCTCTGTTGTGATTCCAACGTGGTTTCTGTCATGGAGATGGTGATCTGCAAAATGACACTGTGCATGCTAACTGCTACAGCAAGTTCAACACCGTCATGTGAGTCATGGCGACGTGACACATATGAGGGAGACACATCACTCGGGCTACACAACACATACACACCAGGGCCATCAGACTCATCGCCTACACTGATGTTGCCAGGAAATACAGTGGAATGCACAGACACCACACCTATTCACAGTCTGTGTTAACTAGCCCACAGGTGCAGTAAGCACATGTCAGTCAGATGTGTGACCACAGACAACGCACATCCCAAAGTGAAGCACAGGTTTATTACACATTTGCAACATGTTGTTTCCACTACAGATGCAAGGTAATCCTATGTGGCAGTGGCCACACAGTCAACAAGTGTAGAAGAAATAAAGTCCAGGGGTGTGTGGCACATCACCTGTAGGGAAACGACTGCTTCCACCCTGGAAGTTGAATCATGGTGTCGGGGGATCACAGTTCACCAAACAGCTCTGAAAGTACCCTGTGAAGGACAGACATGACACACAGTCAAAAGCACTGAAGAACAGGACAGAACTGCAATACTCATGGCCAATACATGTTACAAGATACTCACAGAAAACCAAGTTAGCATGTCAACACTGTTGGGGAGTACAGACTACCTGTAAGGACACATCGCTGCACACTTCCAGTCAAGTAGCACATGGCCACACTCAAATAGCACCAGAGCACCACCAACACATATCACGCAAACTCACATCATTGGCATGACAACTATCTGGATACTCACATTCAGCTGAAGAAGTTGGTGATGAGCTGTGTGCGGACATCACCATCATCATCATCATCATCACTGGCATCGTGGCCCAGGCCAGGATCCTCCACAGGTGGCGGATGTCGGTCATCGTCATCCAGGATGAGAGGCAACTCCTTCCGCACTGCCAGGTTGTGTAGCATGCAGCAGACAATGACAATCTTGCACAGCTTTGCTGGGGCATATGGGAGGGCCCCTCCTGTCTTGTCCAGGCAGCGGAAGCGGCTCTTCAGGAGACCAAATGTCCGCTCGATCACTCTCCTGGTCCGACCATGTGCCTCATTGTAGCGCATCTGGGCTGGTGTCACAGGGTTCCTGAGGGGTGTCAGCAACCATGGCATGTTGGGGTATCCGGAGTCACATACAGACAGACAATTGCACATTAGCTGAGTTGGAAAAGAGGGCGGAATACAACATAGCAGAACACACACAATGGTACAAAGTCAGTACACACCGACAAGCCAGGCACGATGGCTCTGCATCTGTGACATCATCCTCGGGATGCGACTACTCCTCATCACGTAGGCATCGTGTGCCGAACCAGGGAAACGGGCACACACATGTGAGATGCTCATATCTGCAAGACATACCACCAGAGCATGGATCGAATGATAATGTTTCCTGTTCCTGTATGCCTGCTCATGTGCCTGTGGTGGTACCAAAGCCACATGTGTCCCATCAATGGAGCCAATGACATGTGGCATCCTCCCCAGGGCATTGAAGTCACTCTTGACGTCAGTGAGTTGTTGACATTTAGGGAAATAGATGTACTGGTTCAGGCATCTCAACATTGCCTCCAAAACATCGCGTAGCACACGGCTGAACATAGTCTGTGACATCCCACCAGCAGTCGCCACAGTGTGTTGTAAGTTACCGGTGGCAAAGAAGTGTAGGGCTGCCATCACCTTCACCTTGGGGGTCAGCGCTGTAGGGTAAGGCCGGCCAGGTTGCAAATGTGGGGCCAAGCGCACTGCCAAATCCTCAATCAGCTGCCTGGTGAAGCGGTACCGTCGGATGCTGTCACGTTCCACCATCGTTGCTAGGTCAGGGAATGGTCTATGGACAGCTGGTGCCCTGCAGTGCATAGGTGAAGAAAGAAAGATTGTCAGTCACCCCACATATGTGCCATTCACCATACTCAATATCACATGATACATCATTACGAGACACAAATACTTGATGTGTGTGCCGTTCTGTATGGACATATATGGCACCTACATGCCCACCAGAAGCAGGAAATCTGGCTGACCATCGCCCAGGCAGTAAGATCCGTGGGGGTCTACAAGCGCCGGATCCACAACTGCCAGAAGAGGTGGCAGGACCTTCGGGGCTGGACCCGGAGGATCGCAAGGGTCCAGCTGAAGCTGTCGCCTCCTCGCAGGAGGGGCGGACACCGGACCCTGACCCCCCACATGCTCAGGATCCTGGCAGTGGTCTTCCCTGACCTGGATGGGCAGCTGAAGGCCAGACAGCAGCAAGGAGGGGGTGAGTCCATGACTGCACTGTGAACTTTGTCTGACATGCTATGTGCCCTCCTCTGGCCTGGTTAAACTTCCACAGTACATCAGTCTTGTGGTCCAGGACCCATGTCCCTCAATTGTGACATGCCCACTCCTCATCTGATACGCATATGTGTGGCCCTTACAGTCAGGAAATTGTGTCACTTGGGTACTGTGTCCTTGCATTTTGCTTCGCTCAAGGTGGGGGACAGCATTTGTTCCTGTGACTTTGTTGTGGGATTCATGGGTGGGTCAATTGCTTACACAATGCCTAAGTTCTGACATGTAATCTGGGTGTAACTTTGATATGTGGTCCACTTGCTGATCTGAATCACCACATGTCCCTGGGGTATTTGGCACACACCCATGCTGCGGGTGGGAACAATGTTTGGGCCGCAGGAGTATGTATATCAAGTGTGTCACACATGCTTAGACATCTGCCTACTGTCCAGGGCTCATCCCTCTTTCAGGTGGAGCAGGACAGTCATGCCTACTCCAGGGCATACAATACACTCTGTACTCCCACTCCCGTGTATCAGCTGACATGTTGTGATCAGTGAAATGGTGTCTGGTGCTGGTATGCATCACATGCATTTCTAATTAAACTCTGGCCATCCCTTTATCTGGACACCTGTACTAACTCAGTGGCAAGAGATGTGATGTGTGCATGTTCACATACTTCACCGTGTTCTCTGCAATGTCCAACAACTGTGTACGTGGTGCATGTGTCCACACTGGGGTATTACCATCCAACAGGCACCAGACAGATGGGTGCAAGGGCAGGAGGGGTGTGAGTGCCATGGTTGACCATCATACTGACAATTGGCTTCTCCTAATCTGTGTGAGGACTTTTGGCAATGTTCAACTGAGGATGCCAGGGCTTGCTCTGTAATGTGCTGTACTTACTGTGGTGTGTGCGGTCAGTGCAGGTGACTGATGTTTGTCTGTTTCCCTAATTGTTTGCAGATACATCCACGGCCACAGGAGGGGACAGCTCCACGGACCAGGAGGAGCTGTAGAGCCAGACTGGGTCAGCAGCCGATGAGTGGTCGGAGGGACCCAGTGGCACGGAGGGCGAGGGGAGCCACACCGAGGAGTCCTCAGCACCATTCACCTCAGCTGAGGACCACAGCAGCTCGGAGGATGACTCCCTTGTGGAGGCGGGTGTCAGCAGCCACCACACCCCAGCCAGTATGTCTGGCCCCGCCACCACCACCACCACCTCCCTCCCATTGGCTCCCATTCCAGAGGTCCGTGGAGGCTCCCGTGTTCGGGAGCGTGTCTCCTTCATGCCAGGCACCGCACCCCCTGCCCCTGTGTCCCCTGCTGCCCTGAGGGAGGAGTCTGTGTACCTACTTCGGCAGCTCCATGTAGGGCAGACAGCAATGCTGAGTGTCCTCCATGCACACACCACTCTGTTGACACAGCTGGTGTCGTTCATGGAGGGCATCTCGACGGGCATGTCTGCCCTACAGAGGAGCAATAGGTCCATGGACTCCTCCCTGACGGCAGCAGTGTCCCTCCTCCAACAGTCCATCACCCCTCCTACCTCTGCCCCATCCACACTTCCTGGCACCCTACCTGTTCCAAGCACATGCACACCTGCACAATCACCCAAACACACAGACACGAGCAGCACAGAAACACACAAAAGAAGGGCAAAACGTGCACACAAGCATCCTCAGGGGACTGATACCACACCCACAGGGGATGGGGAACAGACACACACACAGGCATCCACAGTCACTCCGCAGTCCTCAAAATCCTCTCCCTCCAAGACCCCTTCCCTTGCCTCACCTGCAACCCCACCTACAAAGCAGCTCTTCCTCTGTTACCTCGGCCTCTTCCCCTCTGATCCCGCTGATCCAGCATACAGGGGGAAGAGGAAGTCCACCCACACAGAGGGAGTGCCGCTCGCCCCGGACACCCTCCCCAGGCGCAGACAGACTGAGGCCCCCACCCGCAAGTCCCGCCGGGCCCGGAAGAGCAAGACCCCGCCACCGCCCTGCAGGTCAACCACACAGTCTCCTTCCTCCATCCCTGAGGCACCCACAACACAGGTTCCCCCACCACACCCTGTCCCAGGTTCCCCCACCCACAGATACACCATCCCCAAAATGATGCGGCCTTCTCCACCTACCACTTGCTCTTCCAGCCCCACACCCCCGCTGCACATGTTTGTGCCACTGGTGTGGAGACCGTGTCCTCCCCCTCTGTCCTGCCCACCTTACCTGAACCCCATTCTACTCCCCCGGAGATAGGCACTGCAGTGGAGTCCACTACCACCCCGTCTGACTTGGGCACTGCAGTGGGGAACCTGTCCACTCCATCTGGCCAGCCCACTGGATTTGTGCCAGCACCCACACCATCTGACTCATGCCCCCCAGTTGTGCCGGCACCCACCATGTCAGACACCTCCACTGCAGTTGTCAGTGACTCTCCACCACCAGCCACCCCTTCCCTGCCTCCTTCTGGTGAGCCCTGATCCTGTCCCTGCGGTGCCTGGCCTGACCCCCCGTATGCCCCTCCGAGGGGAGTGTCCCTGGTTAGTAGCAGTGCAGGAAAGCAAAGGGTGACATCTGCCACTGTCACCCTGTTTGGACTTTCGTCATGGACTGGCCATTGGCCTTTGGGTTTTGTCTGGACTTTCTATTTTAAAATCACATATGCTGAATAAAGCTCCTTTCAGTTCTCCAGTGGTTTTGCTTCAGATGTACATGATGTTGAGGATGCTAAACATGCCCTTGCTGCAGTGATGGTGATTTTTGCTATCAGGTAAATGAAGTGTTAGTGTACAGGACCCCATGTGGTCCAGGGTGAATGTGTCCTATCCTGGTGTGTAGCCATGTCATCCTTTGCAGCAATATGAGGGTGTCATGTTTTTCATATTTGCCAATGGGATTCCCTACATGTTTTTGCAATATCACATCTGTGGCTTACACCCCTGCACATCAGATGTGCTTGCCATTGTTCAATTTGTCTATTTCCCTGACCGTGTGACCATCTCCACTGGACATGCAAGTTTGGGCATCAATGGGGAAGGACTCATCTGTGGTATCAGTGCAACTTGCTATACATGTGCATTTGATCGGTGCAGATGATTTCAGTGACACTGCCATGACCAGGCTGATGTGACGAGAGCCTTCATTTTGTGCTAATTGTTGACTGAGTGACCAAGTGTTCTGCTGACATGATTGAGCCCTGCAGAGACAGCGTATGGCACAGCTTTCCGTACACAGGAATGGAGTCCCCTCATGGCAGTGTGTAATTCCGTGACATTGCCTGAGCCCAAGGTGTGTGTTGTGTGAGCATGTCTGTGTGTGTTCACTTCCATTTTGCTACGCAGGCTGGGGTCCCTAGTGATGTTCCTGTTTGTGATGCTTGCTGAGTTGAGCAATGTTCCCCCCAAATCTTCGCCCTGGGTTCTCTGTGATGTGGGTGCATGGCACATTACTGGTGATCAGGGTGTCATCCATAGGTGTGTTTGCTGTCAGGGCTGAGTTTGTGGGCAAACGCAGATGAGACACAGTCAGGATTCCCCTTGGCACTTGTTGGTTACACAAGTCATGTAATTTACAGTTTGTGTTAGCTTTCAGTGATTGTGACACGTTGTGTGTGTGACTGCTGCCACTCCTCAGGGTCAGAGCTGCAATGTTGGAAGTTGTCTATGTGTGTTCTTTGTGGGTGACCTTGGCTTCTTCATTGGTGTGTGACTGTGGCCGGGATCCCATTGGTTGGTGTGGATTTGACGTCATGCCCATGTACAGCGTACTGTGCAGTGTGTCAGACATTCACAAGTCTTGTTGACTGGCCATGTGTGATGGGTATCTCCACCTTAGTTCCCCCGACCACCCCTGGGATTGTCATGGGTGCATGTGCAATGTCACCAGTCCATGTGAGCTTCACTGCTGCACATTGGTGGAGGTCAAGGTGTGTGGTGTTGAGTGTGTGCAAATGAGAGTTGTTGCACGGTTAGACCCCTACCTCCATGTTGGCCTTGGCTGACAGGCCGTGCTGATTGATTTGTGCTTGTGTAGGTGTGATGGTAGTTACTTGCTCAGGACACATGACTGTGGTTCACAGTGTGTACGACATCTACCTTTGTCATCACAGTGGGATTATCATGCAGGCCAGTGTCACCACAATGTGGGGTCCCTGGGGGTAGTGCTGTGGTGGGTCTGTCTCTTGCTGTGTTAGTTGCTGTTCCTACAAGCTTGTGTGACATTTGTAATTTGGGCTCCCTCTCATCTAACAATGCCTGATTGCCCACATAGGGGAATCCGATCCATGAGTTACTTTTGAGTGGCACTGTATTGACATCTGTGTAATAGGGATTCAGGCCTCCTCATGTGTTGTGTGGTTGCCTGGGGACACTGGCACACCCCCCCATCACCTGTTGTGTTTGATATGCAGTGTGAGTCTGCCTGTTTGTGTTTGTGCATTTGCACCACTGCATTGGCATTCCTTTAGTGTGCCATTGGCTGTATGTTGTTTGGTGGGTTTCCCCTGCTGTCCCTGGGACTCCTAGGTCATCAGTCAGCACAATGATCATGGTTTGTATGTCCTATTGCTGGAATGGTATTTGTTCACCTGACATCTACAGTCTCCACAGGATATCTACATTTGTGTGTCCATTGGTGCAGATATGTGGATCTGCATTATGATGGTCACTTCTGTCATTGTGTTATTCGTGAATGTTGACAATGTGAGCCCCCATGGGTGATGTTTGTCTGCACATGGCCAAAGCGATGTTTCATTGGCACTGCACTGTTTACCTCACCCAATCTATTTTGCTATGGGACACAAGCACTACTATGCCACTGATGTGTTTGTTGTTGTGTGACCAGGAATCATCCATGCAGTTTGGCATTTGCAGCTTTTCCCATGACAACACTTACATTTCGGTCACTGTGGTGATGGGGCTTTAGACCCCATTGCCACAATGTTCAAAATGTGCTTCAGCTATGGACCCCACACTTACCTTTTGGTCACTGTGATGATGGGGGTTTGGACCCCATTGCCACACTGTTCAAAATGTGCTTCAGCTATGGACCCCACCCTTACATTTTGGTCACTGTAATGATGGGGGTTTGGACCCCATTGCCACAATGTTCAAAATGTGCTTCAGCTATGGACCCCACACTTACCTTTTGGTCACTGTAATGATGGGGTGTTAGACCCCATTGCCACACTGTTCAAAATTTGCTTCAGCTATGGACCCCACACTTACCTTTTGGTCAGTGTGATGATGGGGGTTTAGACCCCATTCCCACAGTGGTCATGGTCTGCTTGCATTGTGGAGGCCACACACATTTATGTGTGACACATGTGATAGGGGTCACATTGTATGTTCAATGTCATGTTCAGTGTTGTAGGCATTTGACACAGACTACACACGCTTGTCATGGTGTTGGGGGGGATGTATTTTTCAGACATTCCTTATGTTGGAGTATGCTGGTTGTGTCATGCATTACCCGTCCTATGAGTAGGGGTTGTGTGGGTGGTAGGCATCCAGGCCTCCATGAGTAGGGGTGGTGGTGGTGGTAGGCATCCATCCCCCTATGAGTGGGGATGGTATTAGTGGCAGGCATCCATCCCCCTATGAGTGGGGATGGTATTAGTGGCAGGCATCCATCCCCCTATGAGTGGGGAGGGTAGTAGTGACAGGCATCCAGGCACCCCTGAGTAGGGGTGGTGGTAGTGGTAGGCATCCATCCCCCTATGAGTGGGGATGGTATTAGTGGTAGGCATCCATCCCCCTATGAGTGGGGATGGTATTAGTGGTAGGTATCCATCCCCCTATGAGTGGGGATGGTAGTAGTGGCAGGCATCCATCCCCCTATGAGTGGGGAAGGTATTAGTGGCAGGCATCCATCCCCCTATGAGTGGGGATGGTATTAGTGGCAGGCATCCATCCCCTATGAGTGGGGAGGGTAGTAGTGACAGGCATCCAGGCCCCCATGAGTAGGGGTGGTGGTAGTGGTAGGCATCCATCCCCTATGAGTGGGGATGGTATTAGTGGTAGGCATCCATCCCCCTATGAGTGGGGATGGTAGTAGTGGCAGGCATCCATCCCCCTATGAGTGGGGATGGTATTAGTGGTAGGCATCCATCCCCCTATGAGTGGGGATGGTAGTAGTGGCAGGCATCTATCCCCCTATGAGTGGGGATGGTATTAGTGGCAGGCATCCATCCCCCTATGAGTGGGGATGGTATTAGTGGTAGGCATCCATCCCCTTATGAGTGGGGATGGTAGTAGTGGCAGGCATCCATCCCCCTATGAGTGGGGATGGTATTAGTGGCAGGCATCCATCCCCTATGAGTGGGGATGGTATTAGTGGCAGGCATCCATCCCCCTATGAGTGGGGAGGGTAGTATTGACAGGCATCCAGGCCCCCTGAGTAGGGGTGGTGGTAGTGGCAGGCATCCATCCCCCTATGAGTGGGGAGGGTAGTAGTGACAGGCATCCAGGCCCCCTGAGTAGGGGTGGTGGGAGTGGTAGGCATCCAGGCCCCCTGAGTAGGGGTGGTGGTAGTGGTAGGCATCCATCCCCATATGAATGGGGATGGTATTAGTGGCAGGCATCCATCCCCTATGAGTGGGGATGGTAGTAGTGGCAGGCATCCATCCCCCTATGAGTGGGGATGGTAGTAGTGGCAGGCATCCATCCCCCTATGAGTGGGGATGGTATTAGTGGCAGGCATCCATCCCCCTAGTGGGGATGGTATTAGTGGCAGGCATCCATCCCCCTAGTGGGGATGGTATTAGTGGCAGGCATCCATCCCCCTATGAGTGGGGAGGGTAGTAGTGACAGGCATCCAGGCCCCCATGAGTAGGGGTGGTGGTAGTGGTAGGCATCCATCCCCCTATGAGTGGGGATGGTATTAGTGGTAGGCATCCATCCCCCTATGAGTGGGGATGGTATTAGTGGTAGGCATCCATCCCCCTATGAGTGGGGAGGGTAGTAGTGACAGGCATCCAGGCCCCCCTGAGTAGGGGTGGTGGGAGTGGTAGGCATCCAGGCCCCCCTGAGTAGGGGTGGTGGTAGTGGTAGGCATGCATCCCCCTATGAGTGGGGATGGTATTAGTGGCAGGCATCCATCCCCCTATGAGTGGGGATGGTAGTAGTGGCAGGCATCCATCCCCCTATGAGTGGGGATGGTAGTAGTGGCAGGCATCCATCCCCCTATGAGTGGGGATGGTATTAGTGGCAGGCATCCATCCCCCTAGTGGGGATGGTATTAGTGGCAGGCATCCATCCTCCTATGAGTGGGGAGGGTAGTAGTGACAGGCATCCAGGCCCCCATGAGTAGGGGTGGTGGTAGTGGTAGGCATCCATCCCCCTATGAGTGGGGATGGTATTAGTGGTAGGCATCCATCCCCCTATGAGTGGGGATGGTATTAGTGGCAGGCATCCATCCCCCTATGAGTGGGGAGGGTAGTAGTGACAGGCATCCAGGCCCCCCTAAGTAGGGGTGGTGGTAGTGGCAGGCATCCATCCCCCTATGAGTGGGTAGGGTAGTAGTGACAGGCATCCAGGCCCCCATGAGTAGGGGTGGTGGTAGTGGTAGGCATCCATCCCCCTATGAGTGGGGATGGTATTAATGGTAGGCATCCATCCCCCTATGAGTGGGGATGGTAGTAGTGGCAGGCATCCATCCCCCTATGAGTGGGGATGGTATTAGTGGTAGGCATCCATCCCCCTATGAGTGGAGATGGTAGTAGTGGCAGGCATCTATCCCCCTATGAGTGGGGATGGTATTAGTGGCAGGCATCCATCCCCCTATGAGTGGGGATGGTATTAGTGGCAGGCATCCATCCCCCTATGAGTGGGGAGGGTAGTAGTGACAGGCATCCAGGCCCCCATGAGTAGGGGTGGTGGTAGTGGTAGGCATCCATCCCCCTATGAGTGGGGATGGTATTAGTGGTAGGCATCCATCCCCTTATGAGTGGGGATGGTAGTAGTGGCAGGCATCCATCCCCCTATGAGTGGGGATGGTATTAGTGGCAGTCATCCATCCCCCTATGAGTGGGGATGGTATTAGTGGCAGGCACCCATCCCCCTATGAGTGGGGAGGGTAGTATTGACAGGCATCCAGGCCCCCCTGAGTAGGGGTGGTGGTAGTGGCAGGCATCCATCCCCCTATGAGTGGGGAGGGTAGTAGTGACAGGCATCCAGGCCCCCCTGAGTAGGGGTGGTGGGAGTGGTAGGCATCCAGGCCCCCCTGAGTAGGGGTGGTGGTAGTGGTAGGCATCCATCCCCTATGAGTGGGGATGGTATTAGTGGTAGGCATCCATCCCCCTATGAGTGGGGATGGTAGTAGTGGCAGGCATCCATCCCCCTATGAGTGGGGATGGTAGTAGTGGCAGGCATCCATCCCCTATGAGTGGGGATGGTAGTAGTGGCAGGCATCCATCCCCCTATGAGTGGGGATGGTATTAGTGGCAGGCATCCATCCCCCTATGAGTGGGGAGGGTAGTAGTGACAGGCATCCAGGCCCCCATGAGTAGGGGTGGTGGTAGTGGTAGGCATCCATCCCCCTATGAGTGGGGATGGTATTAGTGGTAGGCATCCATCCCCCTATGAGTGGGGATGGTAGTAGTGGCAGGCATCCATCCCCCTATGAGTGGGGATGGTATTAGTGGCAGGCATCCATCCCCCTACGAGTGGGGAGGGTAGTAGTGACAGGCATCCAGACCCCCCTGAGTAGGGGTGGTGGTAGTGGCAGGCATCCATCCCCCTATGAGTGGGTAGGGTAGTAGTGACAGGCATCCAGGCCCCCATGAGTAGGGGTGGTGGGAGTGGTAGGCATCCAGGCCCCCTGAGTAGGGGTGGTGGTAGTGGTAGGCATCCATCCCCCTACGAGTGGGGATGGTAGTAGTGGCAGGCATCCATCCCCCTATGAGTGGGGATGGTAGTAGTGGCAGGCATCCATCCCCCTATGAGTGGGGATGGTATTAGTGGTAGGCATCCATCCCCCTATGGGTGTGTATGGCATTGGTGATAAATGCAAAAACAACAGTTGATGGACAGAATGCAGAACAATGTCATACATTCACCCCAGTACAGAGATCTGGGCCTAAATCCATCGTTTTTTTGCTCACCACGCCATTCCAGTTTGAACCCAGCCATATGCAAATCAGTCTTGACCCTGTGCCTCATGGGAACAGTCCAGCCCGAACTGCCAAGCCAGGTCCTCCCTGGACTGGAAACAAGCATCCTAGGACCGGTTTCGGGGTTTCACCCCTCTTCAGCCAGGATAGCTTGATTCCAGTGGCATGGAGAGCACGGGACCCACGTCTGGGCATACCCGTCCCACTCAGGGTGACAAATGCAAAAACAACAGTTGATGGACAGAATGCAGAACAATGTCATACATTCACCCCAGTACAGAGATCTGGGCCTAAATCCATCGTTTTTTTGCTCACCACGCCATTCCAGTTTGAACCCAGCCATATGCAAATCAGTCTTGACCCTGTGCCTCATGGGAACAGTCCAGCCCGAACTGCCAAGCCAGGTCCTCCCTGGACTGGAAACAAGCATCCTAGGACCGGTTTCGGGGTTTCACCCCTCTTCAGCCAGGATAGCTTGATTCCAGTGGCATGGAGAGCACGGGACCCACGTCTGGGCATACCCGTCCCACTCAGGGTGACAAATGCAAAAACAACAGTTGATGGACAGAATGCAGAACAATGTCATACATTCACCCCAGTACAGAGATCTGGGCCTAAATCCATCGTTTTTTGCTCACCACGCCATTCCAGTTTGAACCCAGCCATATGCAAATCAGTCTTGACCCTGTGCCAGATGGGAACAGTCCAGCCCGAACTGCCAAGCCAGGTCCTCCCTGGACTGGAAACAAGCATCCTAGGACCGGTTTCGGGGTTTCACCCTCTTCAGCCAGGATAGCTTGATTCCAGTGGCATGGAGAGCACGGGACCCACGTCTGGGCATACCCGTCCCACTCAGGGTGACAAATGCAAAAACAACAATTGATGGACAGAATGCAGAACAATGTCATACATTCACCCCAGTACAGAGATCTGGGCCTAAATCCATCGTTTTTGCTCACCACGCCATTCCAGTTTGAACCCAGCCATATGCAAATCAGTCTTGACCCTGTGCCTCATGGGAACAGTCCAGCCCGAACTGCCAAGCCAGGTCCTCCCTGGACTGGAAACAAGCATCCTAGGACCGGTTTCGGGGTTTCACCCCTCTTCAGCCAGGATAGCTTGATTCCAGTGGCATGGAGAGCACGGGACCCACGTCTGGGCATACCCGTCCCACTCAGGGTGACAAATGCAAAAACAACAGTTGATGGACAGAATGCAGAACAATGTCATACATTCACCCCAGTACAGAGATCTGGGCCTAAATCCATCGTTTTTTTGCTCACCACGCCATTCCAGTTTGAACCCAGCCATATGCAAATCAGTCTTGACCCTGTGCCTCATGGGAACAGTCCAGCCCGAACTGCCAAGCCAGGTCCTCCCTGGACTGGAAACAAGCATCCTGGACCGGTTTCGGGGTTTCACCCTCTTCAGCCAGGATAGCTTGATTCCAGTGGCATGGAGAGCACGGGACCCACGTCTGGGCATACCCGTCCCACTCAGGGTGACAAATGCAAAAACAACAGTTGATGGACAGAATGCAGAACAATGTCATACATTCACCCCAGTACAGAGATCTGGGCCTAAATCCATCGTTTTTTGCTCACCACGCCATTCCAGTTTGAACCCAGCCATATGCAAATCAGTCTTGACCCTGTGCCTCATGGGAACAGTCCAGCCCGAACTGCCAAGCCAGGTCCTCCCTGGACTGGAAACAAGCATCCTAGGACCGGTTTCGGGGTTTCACCCCTCTTCAGCCAGGATAGCTTGATTCCAGTGGCATGGAGAAGCACGGGACCCACGTCTGGGCATACCCGTCCCACTCAGGGTGACAAATGCAAAAACAACAGTTGATGGACAGAATGCAGAACAATGTCATACATTCACCCCAGTACAGAGATCTGGGCCTAAATCCATCGTTTTTTTGCTCACCACGCCATTCCAGTTTGAACCCAGCCATATGCAAATCAGTCTTGACCCTGTGCCGTCCATCACCTTGTGTGTTTTGCATTTCGCCCTAAGTGGGAAGGGTATGCCCAGACGTGGGTCCCGTGCTCACCACGCCACTGGAGTCAAGCTATCCTGGCTGATGAAGGCTGATAGCCTGAAACCGGTCCTAGGATGCTTGATTCCGGTCCAGGGAAGACATGGCTTGGCAGTTCGGTCTGGACTGTTCCCATGAGGCACAGGGTCAAGACTGATTTTCATATGGCTATGTCTGAACTGGGGTGGCGTGGTGAAGCAAAATAACGATGGATTAAACCCAGATCTGTGACTGGGGGTGAATGTTTGCCAGTGTGCAGCATTCCGTCCATCACCTTGTGTGTTTTGCATTTCGCCCTAAGTGGGAAGGGTATGCCCAGACGTGGGTCCCGTGCTCACCACGCCACTGGAGTCAAGCTATCCTGGCTGATGAAGGCTGATAGCCTGAAACCGGTCCTAGGATGCTTGATTCCGGTCCAGGGAAGACATGGCTTGGCAGTTCGGTCTGGACTGTTCCCATGAGGCACAGGGTCAAGACTGATTTTCATATGGCTATGTCTGAACTGGGGTGGCGTGGTGAAGCAAAATAACGATGGATTAAACCCAGATCTGTGACTGGGGGTGAATGTTTGCCAGTGTGCAGCATTCCGTCCATCACCTTGTGTGTTTTGCATTTCGCCCTAAGTGGGAAGGGTATGCCCAGACGTGGGTCCCGTGCTCACCACGCCACTGGAGTCAAGCTATCCTGGCTGATGAAGGCTGATAGCCTGAAACCGGTCCTAGGATGCTTGATTCCGGTCCAGGGAAGACATGGCTTGGCAGTTCGGTCTGGACTGTTCCCATGAGGCACAGGGTCAAGACTGATTTGCATATGGCTATGTCTGAACTGGGGTGGCGTGGTGAAGCAAAATAACGATGGATTAAACCCAGATCTGTGACTGGGGGTGAATGTTTGCCAGTGTGCAGCATTCCGTCCATCACCTTGTGTGTTTTGCATTTCGCCCTAAGTGGGAAGGGTATGCCCAGACGTGGGTCCCGTGCTCACCACGCCACTGGAGTCAAGCTATCCTGGCTGATGAAGGCTGATAGCCTGAAACCGGTCCTAGGATGCTTGATTCCGGTCCAGGGAAGACATGGCTTGGCAGTTCGGTCTGGACTGTTCCCATGAGGCACAGGGTCAAGACTGATTTGCATATGGCTATGTCTGAACTGGGGTGGCGTGGTGAAGCAAAATAACGATGGATTAAACCCAGATCTGTGACTGGGGGTGAATGTTTGCCAGTGTGCAGCATTCCGTCCATCACCTTGTGTGTTTTGCATTTCGCCCTAAGTGGGAAGGGTATGCCCAGACGTGGGTCCCGTGCTCACCACGCCACTGGAGTCAAGCTATCCTGGCTGATGAAGGCTGATAGCCTGAAACCGGTCCTAGGATGCTTGATTCCGGTCCAGGGAAGACATGGCTTGGCAGTTCGGTCTGGACTGTTCCCATGAGGCACAGGGTCAAGACTGATTTGCATATGGCTATGTCTGAACTGGGGTGGCGTGGTGAAGCAAAATAACGATGGATTAAACCCAGATCTGTGACTGGGGGTGAATGTTTGCCAGTGTGCAGCATTCCGTCCATCACCTTGTGTGTTTTGCATTTCGCCCTAAGTGGGAAGGGTATGCCCAGACGTGGGTCCCGTGCTCACCACGCCACTGGAGTCAAGCTATCCTGGCTGATGAAGGCTGATAGCCTGAAACCGGTCCTAGGATGCTTGATTCCGGTCCAGGGAAGACATGGCTTGGCAGTTCGGTCTGGACTGTTCCCATGAGGCACAGGGTCAAGACTGATTTGCATATGGCTATGTCTGAACTGGGGTGGCGTGGTGAAGCAAAATAACGATGGATTAAACCCAGATCTGTGACTGGGGGTGAATGTTTGCCAGTGTGCAGCATTCCGTCCATCACCTTGTGTGTTTTGCATTTCGCCCTAAGTGGGAAGGGTATGCCCAGACGTGGGTCCCGTGCTCACCACGCCACTGGAGTCAAGCTATCCTGGCTGATGAAGGCTGATAGCCTGAAACCGGTCCTAGGATGCTTGATTCCGGTCCAGGGAAGACATGGCTTGGCAGTTCGGTCTGGACTGTTCCCATGAGGCACAGGGTCAAGACTGATTTGCATATGGCTATGTCTGAACTGGGGTGGCGTGGTGAAGCAAAATAACGATGGATTAAACCCAGATCTGTGACTGGGGGTGAATGTTTGCCAGTGTGCAGCATTCCGTCCATCACCTTGTGTGTTTTGCATTTCGCCCTAAGTGGGAAGGGTATGCCCAGACGTGGGTCCCGTGCTCACCACGCCACTGGAGTCAAGCTATCCTGGCTGATGAAGGCTGATAGCCTGAAACCGGTCCTAGGATGCTTGATTCCGGTCCAGGGAAGACATGGCTTGGCAGTTCGGTCTGGACTGTTCCCATGAGGCACAGGGTCAAGACTGATTTGCATATGGCTATGTCTGAACTGGGGTGGCGTGGTGAAGCAAAATAACGATGGATTAAACCCAGATCTGTGACTGGGGGTGAATGTTTGCCAGTGTGCAGCATTCCGTCCATCACCTTGTGTGTTTGGCATTGGTGATAGCCATCCCGCCCCTATGGTTCTGCTGTTGCTAGTGTACGTCATTTGTGCATCCCTATGTGTGTGTGACATATTTCGGGTACGTGTCGTTTGTTTGTGTTGTGGGTGTTTGACTTACCGTCTGCATCGTACGCGTCCGTACCGGTCCCGGTAATAGATGTAGAGTATTGGTAGGACCTGCGCAATGGGATTCATGGTTGGGTCGTCTCATTCGGGTTTCTCGTGGCTTCGACTCGTACTCGTCGCTTGCTTGTCCGTCTCGTCGCCGTGGATCGTCTTGTGGCGCGAATCGGAGCTCATGTACAGCTCTCCCGGATGCTCTGACGTGCCGGACGTAGCGACGGGTTCGGCGCGTACGGAAGGCGCATCGTACTTGTCCGGCCGGAAGATGCTGTGTATTTGCTTCCGTGCGACTCGAATCGGCGTTTACGGATCCGGCTCGGGCGGGGAACAGGAGCTGGAATTGGTGAGTACGGCTCGCTCGGAATCTGGGCTGGTATGCGCATCGTACTTGTTTGTTCGGACGAGTGTTCGAATCGGTCGGGAAACACGCGTTCGGCTTGTATTTTTTCCGGACGAATACTGTTAGGTGCGCTTCCGGCCGAGATCGGAATCGACCCCTTAGTGTTAAAAATCTAACGTGAATGCACAGGAACAACTAAACGTGAGAGGCTTTTGCTCGCAGTGCTTTTGTTGTTTTGCACTCTTTTAGCATGAAATAGGTTCTTGTGTCAAAAATTGACACAAGAATGCATTTTGCGCTAAAATAGAGCACTAAATAATGGATTTGAATTTCACATTATTGTGTGTAGTTTAGCATAATTTTGCCCACATTTCATGTAATTATGTGAAAGCAAATTACTCAAATTTCGCACACTCCTAATCTGAAGGGCTTGATTTGCCATCTAGGAAAATCTCTGTCTTTTCTATGTTGGCTTTATGAAAATGTATCCATCAGGTAGCTGAAATAAGACAGGTACAAAAGATTTCTGAATTTGATGGTGTGGAGTTATTATGGCTTGTCAAAATCTGAGTATCAAAGTTAAAGTTGAAAGTGCAAATAAATTTCGCTAGAGCTATCATGCATATATTAAATAGTGTTTGATTTTTGCTGATTATTCTTCAATGCAGATGAAGTCTGATAATTTGGATAGAACTGATTAATAAGTAAGAGTGTATTAAGAATACTCTTATGTCATCAGGGATCATGAAAACCCTTTTTCTACTTTGTAAAAATTAAAGACTTATCTATTTGCTTATATACAGTATGTGTGTTGCTTTTCATTGGAAAATACTCCCCCCTAAAACTAAATTTACATGTTAAATAAGACTTTGATGTTATACATCTGTATGGGTCAGAGTTCTTTGCGAGGCCACTGATTCAAAACTTTCAAGATTGTTTCTTTATTCACTATATAACCCAATGGCTTATATTTTAAATACTTTTGGGCTTAGTAATGTAGGGCTTAGTAATGAGCCCTGTAGTACTCTTGAAGTAATATCTTGAAATGATGGCAAAACATGCGGAAGAGAGACAGCTTGAGATCTATCTTTTAAAGAGTCTATGATTTCATTAAATTCAGCACAACATTTCTCACATCCATTTCATGTAGACGATCTATTAAAATACGACAGGAGATGGTATTAAATTAAAAGCTGCAGACAGATAAAGCAGGCCCAAACAGCTGTTCGCACCCCCACCTCACCCACCCCTCAATCTGCCAGCAATAGTGGACCATCCAGAACTGCCCCTAATGGGAGATACGGTATTATCCATGACCCTGAAGTATCAATGATTGATAGGGGTCTAGTAGATTTTCATGTTCCAAATGGCCGAGGTTGAAAATTCACTTCTTTCTCAAGATTTTTTGTTATCAATGGCATTTAAGGAGAGAGGCCTGCATTTGCTACATTCCATTGGATCATCTCTCTGTTTCTTTTTTAGAGATTTGACTGAGGTGTTTTTCCTACATTCGTGGAACTGAACCTGGTCTAGTGAAATGATGGCATAAATGCTGAACCAAGAATAAGATGCTCTGCTCTAGAATGGTAAAGATATAAGCAGGTTGGAATCTAATGGAGAGCCAGACTTAATGGATCGGATTATATGACAAGTTTTACCTTCTGAAAGTAATTTACATTTCGTAGGAGCATACTTGTTAGATGAGAGATTAGAATGCACCAAAGGAGGTTTTCCAAATTATTGGGTTGTGAAAGTGGTTCATGGTTCTTAGGGATATTCTCATGAATAAAGTGAAATGGCAGCACAGAATTGATGGGGAGGTGTGCCTGTTGTTTTAAATGGCGCTTTGAACCATATTTGTGTCATTTGTAACTGTTGTAAAGAACAGGTGTGACCCAGTGAATAGCATGTAGCTGTGACATTAAAGATGCAGCTAAAAGTTTGAAGTTTTCTTATAACGATGATATGAAAAAAACTGAAGGAGGTGGCATCTGGAACTGACCAGGTTGAAAATACACTGCTGAAGCTTCACAGGAAGGAAATGTTAACCTGATGACGCTGATAACCAGAATATTGCACAGGAAGCATGAGGAGAAGAGAGGAGGAAGAAAGCGTGCTGCTGAGTGAGAAGCCTACTAGCAAAAAGAAGGTCTCAAATATCTTTTTTGCCCACGAGACATCTCAACATTTAGGGGAGTCCTAAGGCAATTTGAAACAAAGAATTTTGGGGCTTATTTATGAGCCCCTTGCGCCGTCGGTGCATCACGTTTCGTGCCGCACCGACGGCACAACCTGCTGCGTGAAATTTACAAGCACATGTAAAGCCACCCTGCTTGGCTTTACGTGTGCTCATAAATCTCGCCCCATTTGCGCTGCGTATTAGGGGCGTGACATGGGTGTTGCTGTGGGTGTTCCCACGCAACACCCATGTCCACTGATGCATTTCCAGATTTACGAGCAAGCGTAAATCTGGAAATGTGCCAGGATGCTGCGCCACCCCCAGGGGTGGTGTAGGGAGGCGCAACGAGGGGAAATGTTTTCATTTCTCCTCGTTTTTCCCTTTTCAATGCTTGCTGCTTTCTACAGCATGCATTGGAAGAGGAAGTCACCTCAAGGTGCCCCTTCCTGCACAAAAACAATCTCCCCATGGCACAGGCACCCTTGCACCATGGTGCAAGGGTGCCTGTGCCGGCGCATGGCAGGGAAAGGCACAGAGATGCAACACGTTGCTGTAAATATGTTGCATCCCTGTGCCTGGAAACTAACGCAGCATGGTGCAGCAAAATAATTTGCGGCACCGCGCTCCGTTATTTTCCCATAAATAAGCCCCTTTGTACTTAAACAACATGGTCCATTATCAGTAGAAGAAAGGGAAGTTTATTGCTGAAGAGGGAGCGTTATCATGGAAGAAAGTACATCACAAAGATTTGCTAATTCAGCAACTTTTATAATGTGTAGCTTTACTTGAAGGTGAGAATGAGGAGTTTGAGATCAAGAGACTACTTTCCACTCTCAAGCTTAGATCATGTTAACATTTCCTTCACCAGTGAATACGTTTCACATGCAAGCCAACATTATAGACTTTTTGTTTCTTTTCAAGTAATCACTGAAAATGCATGGTCATCTACAAAAATTTGTGAGATGTGGGGAATGACCGTAATGCGCATCAGTCACTGTAATGTATGTGTTAGTGAGGTGCATGTTTTATTTATCAACTCTCACATTTATTGAAGTAGGTATCAATTTTTAACAAAACATTATTTCAAATTTTTTTTCTCATGTTATCCTTCCTAAAACACACATCGCCCTGATCTATTTGTAGTCAGATCTCGTATTCATCTTTATTCTCAGGGCTCTTCCATCCCCTTAGTGCTTCAAAGTGGGCTTTGTATGGTATAAGTAGTTTATAAGCAATAAGGGCACAACCTCAAGTGGGACACTAAAGCTAGTTCACTGACACAGGAGGACCCACACTGGCACAAACAAAGTGGCACACGGGCACCCCTGGTGTTTCTGACACACTGCCATAGGAGCGCAGACAGTGACATAGAGAAAGCATGAGTACAGTGACAAAGGGACACTGACAATAGGACACCAACAAGGGACCTTGACCCAGGATCCCTGGCAAACAGACACTGTCACTAGGATATTGACACAGGTAGATCAACACTGACACCAGGACAATACCACAGGGGACACAAACACCAATACTGACATTGGAACAGTGCCAATGGAATGCTGACATGGGGCACAAACACTAATGCTGGGATATTGCCATTAGGCAGTTTCATTGAGACACTAACACATTGTCGCTAGGACACAATGAAAGTGACACAAAGATAGTGACTCAAAGACACAGTACCAGAACAGAGACATGACATAGGTATGCTCACAGGTATACTAACAGAGACACTGACTGGAGGCACACCACTAGTGTACTAATAATAAAATAATAATAGGCAAGCTTGTAAAGCGCATGGTTACACCCACTGGTGTGTCCCCGCGCTGAGGCACAGACTCATCAGATGTAAGGGGCAGGAGCAAGAGAAAGGGGCCTTATGCACGGAAGAGCCAGGTTTTCAATTTCTTACGGAAGAGCAACTCCGATGGTTCATCCCGTAGGAAGAGAGGAAAAGCATTCCAGTGCTTGGAGGCCAGATAGCTGAAGGAGCGGGCTCCCATTCTAGCTTTTTTAACTTTAGGGATCTTAACCAAGTAGGTTCCGGTCATTCTCAAACGAGTTGGAGTGTAGGGAGTGAGTAGATTGTGTAAATAGCAAGGCCCTTTCCCCTGCAAGATGTGGTGGCTAATACACAAGGTTTTGAAGAGTATTCTCTCCTTAAGTGGTAGCCAGTGCAGGATAGAGAGAGCTTTCCTGGTAGAGGTTCTCCTGGGAAGCATCAGAACAAGGCGGGCAGCTGCGTTTTGAATGCATTGAAGCCTATGAAGGCATTTGTTAGTTGCTCCTAGGTATAGAGCATTTCCATAGTCCAGGTGAGATGTTACTAACGCATGGACTAGGGTTTTCCTGGCTGAGACGGGGAGCACATCCAGAGTTTTCCATAATCCTCTCAAAACTCTGAAGCACTTCCCCACCACCTTTTTGGTGTGAGTCTCAAAGGAAAGATTGGAGTCTAACCACATACCTAAGTTTTTAACCTGATTACTTGGGGAGGGGGTGGGGCCCAATAGTTGTGGCCACCACGCCGATGACCAGATAGAGGGAGATTTTCCCACCACTAGAATCTCTGTTTTGCTGCCATTAAGTTTTAGGCAGTTATTTGTCATCCAAGATGATAAGTCCTGTAGGCAAGCAGAGAAATTCGTGGCTGCTGCCTCGGAGGTCTGTGACAGCAAGACCACCAATTGCGTGTCATCTGCATATGACATGATGGTGACTCTATGCGTTTCTATAATCTCTGCCAGAGGGGCAATATAAAGATTAAAAAGAGTGGGGTTCAGTATGGAGTCTTGAGGGACCCCTTGGGATAGCGCAAAACTTTTGGAGTAGTGTGGTCCCTGGGCCACCTGAAAGCTCCGGTCTTGCAAGAAGGCAGCCATCCATTTTAGTGCCATTTTGTCCAGCCCACCCACACTGAGACGCTGTAAGAGCAGTTTATGAGATACAGTGTCAAAGGCCGCACTGAGGTCCAGAAGGACCAGGGCTACTGTCTGGCCATCATCTACATGTCTGCGTATTGTCTCAGTTGTCAAGAGCAGCACAGACTCTGTGGAGTACGTAGCCCTAAAGCCAGATTGTGTGGGGTGAAGTAAACTATGCCGGTTAATGTGGGCGGTTAGTTGCATATTAACCACTTTTTGGGCTATTTTGGCGAAATAGGGCAGGAGTGAGACAGGGCGGAAGTTCTCCAGCTGACTCGAGTTGGCACTCGGCTTCTTTTATATGGGGAGGACAACTGCCTGCTTCCACCGTTTTGGGACCACACCATCAGCGAAGGAGAGTTCAAGGAGCTGCCGGATGTGGGGTATTAGGATCTCCAGGCCATCTCTCATAATTTTGAGTGTTGTGGGGTCTCTGGGAGAACTGGATTTAATACTTAAGGCTATGCCTTTGAGGTCTTCACAGGAGGGAGGATCAAATTTGGAGAGGCGGATTGCGTGGTTGCCAAAACAAGTCACTGATACAATGAAACTGACATGAACACACTGACAACGGGACACTGCCTCGTGGACACGGATATTAGAACACCGACACAGGGGCATTGATACTGACATGGAGATACTGATACTTGAACATTGACAAGGATCTCAAACATTGACATTAGGATACTGCCATGGGGGCACCAGCAGTGACCCTGGAGCACTACCACTGTAGCACCAGCTATCAAATTATGACATTGACCTAAGGGCACTGACACTAGGACCCTTGTGGGGCACTGGCTCGACAGTGCAAACACTGACATGGTGATATTGCCTTGGGGACAGTGACAGTGGAACGCTGACAGAGTGCACAGACATTGATACTAAGCTAGGCATGTTGCAGTGACACTGGGACAATGGCACATGGATACTAGAATACTGACACTAAGATACTGGCACTTAGACAGCACCAGGTCAGTGACACAACACATGACCAATAACTCAAAGGCACTGACTAGGGGGACACAACGTTGGGTTACTGACTTGCGGCTATTGACAAGGGGGGGGAAATTGGGATACTAACACACAGAACTTAGATAGGAAACCATGGACTGATACTGACATTGGGAAAATAACATGGACATTGGGCACAGCAAAACTCCCAAGGATAAATGCCATAATGGCCCTGTCTGGATACACAGACTTTGACAGTGGGACAAGAAACCACAGAACACTGTAAAACACTGATAATAACATGGGTACTTTGACCTTGGTTTGCTGACACTGGTACATGGACAATGACATGGAAGAACTTACATGGGGACGTGGACAGTGGGACAGTGACACCAGGCACTCACAGTGGGGTAATAGGGAAGCTGGTGTTTATACTGCAACAGTGACAGAGGCAAACAAACAGAGGGAGTCTGACGCATGTGTACTAACACTGATATGAGAACACTAGCCCAGGAACACTGCCAAACCCACAGACACTAATGCCAAGACACTGACATAAGGGCACCAGCATTGTTGCACTGGCACAGAGATGCTATGACACATGAATACTGACATGAACAGCAGGAATTGTTACAACACAAGGGTACTAGTATGGAGAAACTGGGTGGCTGGCAATAGAGAACCAACACTAACCCAGGGGAATTGCCAAGAGGGATACAAATAATGGGACACCAACACTTGCTCATGAATACAGTTAGGGTGCAGTAATGCAGGGGTTCTAGCACTGGGACCCTGACCCAAGAGCACTGCTATGGATACCTTGACACTGGAAAAAAGAAATTGCAGCGCTAGAACAGATGGAAAGTTCACTGCTGCCATTGGGACACAGACACAATCAGACACTGACACTGAGACCTTGAAACTCACATTTGGAGCAGGAAATTGGAAGGGTGAGACTAGTACATTAACTCAGACATTGAGATGGTTACATTGGCACTGCGTCTCAAAGACAATGAAATTGAAAAAAAGGATACATGTGGACATGGCACACCCAATGCTGATATGTAGGCATTGACATTTGGACAATGAAATGGGGAAACTAACAAACAGATATTGTGGCTGCCGCTGGCAATGGGAGATTGACACTGCAACACTGGCAATGGGACACAGGATCACTAACAGAGCACTTGAAATTTACATATGGTCAGTGACACTGGAACAAGTGGACATGGGGCACAAATGTGTGGACACAAAAACTGTTCCAGGAAAACAGACTGGGTGACCATGGACATAAAACCAAGCAAGTCTATGTTCCCAACAAAACACCATTGCTTTTTAATAGCCCTCCGCGCTAAGAGCGCATTCCATTCAGAACTGGTGCTCTTCAGCAATGCTTCCTAACCATTATTCTTAATTCATTGGAGCAGCCTATCAACTACCCAACACAATGACCCCTCAGCCCTGTCTAAAATAACCTCAGCCCCTCCCTCAGCCAGTGCAAATTCCTAAAGTACATCTTTTCCGTTTCCAGCACTGGGAGAAAGACAATTGCTTTCTACTGTCACACTACAGGAAAGGAGATCTTTGGTCAATCTAGACAATCTCTATCTGGAAGAGAATGGGGCTTTTCTTTCCCTCCTTGGTTGAAACTTCTACATCATTTGAGCTGCACAGCCTGTCATCTGCCAATTCAGTTTGGAAGCACTATGCAGGCAGCCACAGAGAGAGAACAAAACATTGCAAAGTGAAGGTCTGGACCTAAGATGTATCCCCATTCCTCAATGTCAGTGGTTTGGGGTCACAGCAGTGTTTAATTTGCAAACAAGAATAAGTGCAGGGGCCTTACATTTTTCTTAGATGCCCACTGCCATTTCTACTGAATGCCAGAGCAGCCAAATACCATGAATGCCATGCCCCTTTGATTCCATCTCAAGCTTCTTTCTTTCACCACAAAACTCTTCCTAGCTCATTTTCTTACTCGTGCAAGTTATTTTCCTTCTATTTGTTCCCTCTGCCACTGTTTCCCTGTCCTTCTCTTTGACCTTCTTTCTCCCTTTTTTTCCCAACTAACTGGTCGTTTGGGTCCATCTGCAAACATAGGTACAAATTAAGCTCTGGGTCAAAAGCCCTGAACCAATGGCTGGGTGGGGTTCCAGCTAGTTCTTGCTCCTTTGACTAGTGAAAGGGGGTCTATTGCCAGACTCACACTGTTAGAAATTGGGTTTCTGGTTGGCAGAGGTGTGCACCATGTCCAATCAGGACCCATAATCCTAGTCAGGGTAAGTGTAGGATACACTAGAAGTTTCCCTGTGCTTACCCTCTGGTAGCTTGGCACAGAGCAGTAAGGCTAAACTAAAGAGGCAATGTGTAAAGTATTTGTGCACACACACATCGTAACACATGGAAAACAACACAAACGTAGTCCATACCAGTTTAGAAGAATAGTCAAGTAAAACATGACCAAAACAACAAAAATCCAACATACACAAGACAAGATATGAATTTTGCAAGATTAAATCAAAACGCAGTGCTTAGAAATCAACAACTCCAACTGGGGCTATCTGGTCGTGCTTGACTGGAGCAAATTCAAAAGTCCCGTCTGACCGCAATGGAGCGTGAGCCGGATACAGGAGTCATGCAGACCCGCTGACAGTACCTTAGATTGCATTGATGCTCTAGGACGACGAGTTGAACAAAGGAGGAGATGTGTTGCTGTCAAATGCGATGAGTCATTTTCCGAAGTCGGGCAACGTCATTGACGCATCGATGTCAAGAGCCCTGTCCTGTTGATGTCAAACCGCTGGGCTGTAGGCGATGCGTTGGCACAAAACTGTGCAAGGCCGATATGTGTCGGGGATGGTGAGTCGTAGATGTCAGAGATGCGGTGTCTGATACTCGGGCAAAAGAGGTGATGCAGAGGCGTCGCATCAGCAAAGTCGGGGCTATGTTGTAAGTCGAGGTTGTTGCATCACGCAGTTGGAGAGCAGGGTCCAGAGCTTTGGTGCAGCCAGTGGCGATTCATTGACTTGACAGAGAATGCACCTGTTTCGATCGACGCATCGATGTCGATGCATTGGTTTCTTGGGTTGCAGCACCAAACATCACTTCCAAGAGCCCAGGACTGGATTTGGCACCACTTGGCAGAGCAGGACTACATTTGTTGCATCGTTTCACGATATATGATTAATAATATACCGTGATTAATTTCATTTCTGTTTGGTGTCATTGTGTTTTCCATTTGATAATATTTGCACAATTTATTTGTAATTTACCTAGTGATACAGAATACTGAATAAGCTTTGAAAAAGAAATAGTAGTCCCCTACAGAACCAATTGTTGCTACATCCCACCAAGAGCAAGACTCACAGCAGAGGAGCCCAGGTGGTCATAGCAAGATGCAGGTGAAGTCTTTGATATTCCTGAGACTTCAGAAACAGGAGGCAAGCTCAAAAAGCACTTGGAGAACTTTTAGAGATGCAGGATGCAGAGAGTCAAGTCTAGTCCATTCACTCCCAGGCAAGAAGCAGCAGGCAGCAGGCCAAGATAGCAAAGCAAGCGGCAAAGCGGCAGTCCCTCCTGACAGCACAATAACTCTTCTTCCTGATAGAATGTCCTCAGTTCCAGAAGTTCTCTGAATATATGGTGTCAGGGGTCCAGTGCTTATACACATTTTATCCTTTGAAGTAGGAAGACTTCAAAAAAAGGTCTTTGTGGTTTACAAGACCCTGCCCTTTCCTGCCCTGGCTTCAGACTCACTACAGGGTGTAGGAGAGTAGGATCTGCCTCTTATGGTTACCCCCACTTTTTTGCTGATGCTACACTGTTTTTCGACTTTAGTCTGGCTGGGGCCCTGCTATCCAGGACCCCAGCCTAGCTGCTTCCTCTCTAAATTGATTCCATGCACTTTAGGTACATCACAGATTGGATTCTGGAGTGCCCTTATAAGTCCCTAGTATATGGTATACTATGTACCCAGGGCATAGGTACCCCAGAGGCCTACCAGGGGCTGAAGCATGTATTGTGCCACCCCTGGAAGGCCATCCAAAATGACACCACAGGACTGCTACTGCAGCCTGAGTGAGGTGGTGCATGCACCCCTTACGGAGATATAGGTTCACTATATCTCACCTAACACTGCACATAGAAACCTATCAGTCACCCCTATGGCAGGCCTTATCAATCCTGAAGGCAGGGTGCTTGGTTATATGTGAGAGGGTGCCCATGCATGAGCAGAGCCCCTCTGCAGCCCTCGGAATCTCCTATCCGGGGTTGTCTGTGGTGCAGCCTGACCATATACTCTTAAGTGCATTATAACCTCGCTGTAAAATGCTAACTTTGGACTGGCTGCACGGAAACATGTCGTGTTTGGTGTCAAACACCTTGGAATCCTACCCCCCCCCCCCGCCAGTCCTGGTGGCAGGGGTAGAATTCCACCCTTCTAGAGGGAGAGACATGTCCCCACCGGTATACCCGGTAGAAACCTTAAAGAGCCCTGGCATCACAAAATGGATGCTGCAGCCACAGACACGAGTCTGGCCTCCTGCTGCTGACCGAAACTCCGGCAGGGGAGGTCTGGACAATAGGTTTCCTGTCACAGGGAGGTGTGACCCCCTCCCAGACAGGCCTTAGTGGATTGGGGCTGGGTGGGTGCACTCTCTGAGTGCTTTGAAGTCCTGCACTGGGGGCACATTTGGTGTCCTCGTGCATACCCCAGTTCAAACCGGTTGCAGGGACTACCAGCCCCTGCTCTGGCGTGAAACTGGACAAAGGAAATGGGTGTAGCCACCCCTCTTTCCAAACCCTCCCATAGGTGGGTCCCCAGAGTTAGTCCAACCCCTTTCTTTAGTATAAGTAAGGGAACCCTGGCAACAGGACTTTAGAGATATCCCTGGACGAAACTCTGCTACTGAATCCTGGAACTTCGACGCTCTACTAAAGACTAGAGGACTGAAGAAATCTCCCTTGGGGTCAAGGAGTGACTCCCCTGCTTGGCAGGCACCAACAAAGCATTTGCCGGTCTGCATCTCTGAAGCTCCTGCCGGACTCCGAAGTACTTGCAGCCAGGGAAGAGGATTTCCAGACATCTCAGAGGCCGACCCGAGTCCCCAGCAAAGCTGAGACCTGCAGCCCTCGTGAGTAGCGTGGAACCGGAACTCCTGGTCACCATGCACATTTGCTAGTGCATTGACTTCTCGATGACTCTTGAAGTCTTGCTTTGGGTTACTCATAGCCAAAGGCCCCGAGCACCATTTGCACTAAAGATTGTGAGCCTACACTCCACGAGTGTTCCGTGGGCCCGCTTCCTGCATTTCCGCTAGGGGCTCCTTTGCGATCCCTGGTCCGTCAACTGGGGGGTCCCTGTGAAGGCAACTCTGATTTTCTTTGGGCGTTTCTGGTTGCTCCAAACGTGCCCTAACTCCCCACCAAGTGGTGAGTCCCTCAGACCTTGCTGGTCTGCTCCGAAGTATCTTTCTCTTTTCTGCGTGGGTTGCTGTTGCCAAGGCTTGTTGTGTTCAATCCAGACAACAACGCTGCAGCGCTCGACATCCTTTATGGGACAGCTCGAATCCAGTGCCTGGTCATCGTCGATGCCGCCTGGTCCTCGTGGCTGAAGAGTCAAGCTTCACCTCTTTCACCTGAAGCACCTGACATCGGTGGGCATTCGACTATCGTGCCCCTGGTCACTGGCAAGTGACCCAGACTCTGTCCCCTCTGCTTTCAGGTTCTTCTCATCTCCGATCCAGGCTTGGATCTCTTTGGACACTTCACATCTTCCCGGCAGCAGCACTTCTCTGCAGGCTGCCATTGAAAACGACGACGCGACCCGACACCATTTGACACCTATGCACCTGGCTTCCCTGGGTGAGGTAACTCGAGTACTCCGGTGCTCCCGTGGGTGTTGACCCTAGAACTGTCTAAGTCCAAGAGGGTTTGGTCCTAGTCCATTTCTAAGTGTCCTTAAACTCTAAAACGATAACCGCGACTTTCCCTTAGACTTTAACGGAGCTCGCGGCTGTGTTCACACACTGCACACAGCCCCCGCGGGACCCCTGTGTCACTACCTTGGGTGGTTCCTTGGGGACCCAGCGATTCTACAGGCTCTAGGCCTTGTGTCTACTTAAGTCGTGGTTCTTATACCACTTTCTTAATATATGGTTTGGTACGCCCCTAGGGCTAATCGTATATTGTGCTAATTTACTGTGCTATTTGACTTGTAACTTGTGTACTTTCACCTCTAGCCTCATAAAGAGACTATTGGGTTGTGTTTAGTAATAAATACATATATTTTATATATATACCTGGTGTGGTTCTTCTTTCATTTGGTCATTCATGAGATTATAACTGGTAAAACAATAGCTTAACACTCCTTCAAGACTTAGCCTGAAGGCTCCTCTCCATAGCTACCACTAGGATAGCTTTCAATAAAGGTTGTCTTTAAACTATCATCAATAAAGGTCGTTTGGACTGGTGCAAGGTGCCCACTATAACTAGTGGACAGCATATACCAGGCCAACTTCTCACACAGGGGCGTACACAACCCTTTGTGTGGGGACAGGCACAGCCCTATTCATGTGCAACTGTCGATTTACATAGTTTTTATAATCATGACATCGCAGCCATTCTAGAGCCACATTATACAGTTCACATGACTCCAGCAACCGCAGAAGGGCTACTGGGCTACCTCTCAGCTCAATAGCCTGCACAAGGAGATCAACCTCCAACTTCTAGAGGTCTCTCTCCAAGCCTTGTGGAATGCCCACTGATTGCCAAGGCTTTGCCCCCCTCAACACGACTTCAAAAGTCTCCCATTCTAGGCCACGACTCGACGCCGATCCCGGGTTAGTGTTGAAGTATTCAACAATTCTGACTGCTAGGGAGTCTCTAAAGGCAGCAACCTCAAGTGATGTTGAGCATAGCCGCCATGATGGTGTCAGTGGGTGTTCGTCCACTGAATGCAGCATCAGAAGGAGAGGACTATGGTCCGACAGGGTGTGGCCCAAATATTCTGCATGTTTTATGCAGCAATTAAAAGACTTGAAGCCTACAAAGTGGTCAATTCTCGTATGGACCTGGTATAAGCCCGAGAAGAAGGAATAGTCCCTGTCTGTGGGATGTTAGAAGCACCAGGGGTCCCCCATGTCCTAATGTGTAATCCAAAAGGCAAAGTGGCCAAAATGGCTAAAGGAAGACACTTTACCAGCTGTGACCCTTGCTATCCCCCCCCCCCCCGGCTGCCGAATAATATGTTCCAATAGGAATGGTGACAAACGAGGAGGTGGGGTGGCTATTATTCTAAAGGAAGCATGGGATATTTCCACTACGGAATTGGATTGCTTGGGTGTCATAGAGGGCCTGAATTTCTGTATAAAGATCTCTCCAACTCTTTGTTTTGCAGGTCTATTAATGTATAAACCACCGGATTGCCCAAATAAATATTTCCTGGAACTAAGCAATCTTATTGCACAGAAATCACTACAATATGCTAACTTTATGGTATTAGATGATTTCAATCTCCATGTGGACAATCCCACTTGCCCCCAGGCCTCTCAGCTAGTACAGTCTCTTAATGAAGCAAACCTCACTCAACACGTAAATGCCTCCACACACAGAGCAGGCCATACTCTTGACCTTAGTTTCTCTAATATCCCTACCATTAGAGTTGAGGCCCCTCAATGCTTGGTGTGGACAGATCATTTTCTAGTTCCTTTCTCCTTCAATATAGGGAAAATACAGCTCAGTGGCAATAAACACGCAGTACTAAGCAGAAACTGGAAAAAGGTTATGGCTGATAGCGTGAGCCCGATGCTCCTAGCTAGAGGACCACTGAGCACTGGGGATCCTACTGAGGATGCGGTGGCATTCAATTTAAGGATCACCTTTACCCTTGATGCAGTGGCTCCATTGAGATCGGCCAAATCCCAGAGAGAATCCCCCTCAGCCCCCTGGTTCTCGGCACACCTCAGAAGGGAAAGAAGTGGGTGTAAGAGACTAGAACGGCTAAGGAGGAAACATTACTCCCCAGAGGCTAAGCTAGCCTATAAGGAAGCCCTAAAAAAGCTACGAAAAATGATGGGGGCTGCTAGATGGGAGTACTTTGTTAAGCGCATTGAGTGTGCAGAGAATTCGGGCAAGGAGATTTTTAGGATTGTCAGATCCTTCACTAACCCATCCGCTATCGAGGGGAAAATTCTGCCCTCCTCCTCCTTGTGTACAAACGTATCCAACTTTTTTGAGGAGAAAATTCAGAAAGTCTATGCCTCTTTTACGGCAGGAGAGCCGTCAGCAGTACCACAGACATTGGAAACTAACAACTCCGCTGGTACCTTTTTGAATTTAAGGTACATCAGGATTTTGTGTCGCTTGGTTGCAGACCCCAGGTAATGTCTGGTCTAAGTCATCAGTTTGTAGTTGTTGAATGTGTTAGTCATAGGGTCACCTTTCCTCAATCAGTTCCCCCCATCTGACAATATATAGCATCAACCCACCAGAGACGGAGACAGCATAGGACAATAATAAAAAACAAACATCCCAACTTCCCATCCCCAGAGCAGCCCAGCAACAGATAGCCACCCAAACCATACAGGTCAATAAGTTAATAACACACCAAAAACCATAAAGCGGCAATGAAAGGGAAAGGCAAAGGCAGTCTTCCAATGTGCGTCTGCATCAGCCCAAGTAGTAAAGACAATTCCCGCTTGATGTGGCCAGCGAATTGAGGAGAAGCAGTTCCGCTGATCAAAATATTTTGTCTGCAGTTTGGGGAGTCAGAGGCCCAGCATCCTCCATGTGAAGCGAGTCGGAGGCGTCCTTCTGATGGTCCAAACTACTGTTAATCTCTTTACCGGATGCCACTACCTCAGTCAATAATGCTGTAGCTTTCAATGCTGCCACATGCCCCATTCCTGATTGTGTCTTGGTGGGTTTCGTTAATGGTCCTGCTCGCAAGAGTCCCCTCGATCTACTGCACTTTTGGAGGCATTGGTGTGCCTTTCATTCAGGTGCACGGCTTTTGTAAGGCCAGGGAAAGTGAGTTTCCAACCAGGCCCAAGCCTCATCAGAGTTCTGGCAGAAGTGGGAGTGGCCATCCAACATTATTTTCAATTTGCAGGAAATTTATTCTGAAATTGTTTTTATGGTTTACGCTCCCCAAAAATATCTACTTTGGCTATGGGCCTGATTTTGTTCCTTTTAGAATGTTTTTTAATGTTGGACAATTGCAGATGTCTCTTGTATCCATGAAATCCTCATTTTTTCCAGTTATTGACGCTATGTGTTTCTCCACAATACTACTAGTGGTTAGCAGAAGAATTGTGTTCAGTTTTGGTGCCATTCTGATTCTGAAAACACTGCATATATAACTCAGCCATAAAAAAACAGATAAGTAGAGCTTAGGCCTGCAGGACGAGTCTGGATATTTGGATGGACAGCAGGGCCGAAGAGGGAAACTAAACAAGTTCTGGCAAAAGTGCTAAAATGTGCTGTGTATATCACTGTATAAGTGACCATTGCAAGAGAGATTGACCTTCACAGTTGGATTGGGGGATGGGTTGGAGGTGAGTGGAAGAGATTCCATCCATTTGCGAAAAAGTTGATGCAAGCAGTGCAAATTACAGCACAAGCTTTAAGGCCTGTGTTCAAGCCTCCCAGACCGAAAAAAGCCCTTTAGCTTGCATCCCAATGGGAAATGTCAGTCTGTCCGAATAGCCATTCCGGCCTTGGTGTACAGTTGGGCCCAGAGTACAGTTGGGTTTGGTTGCATTGATTGCGCTGCAATGAAAGGAAACCTAGGCTGCAGAAATCTTGTTTAGCACCATATATAATCATATATATTCATACCTCAGAGGAGCAAAACAAATGATAACAATCCACAACGCTGATTTAACTTCCAAAAGAATAGTGCCGCCTCGCCAGTGTACAGTCATTTGCAAATAGAAAGACATTCCTATTGTACAGATAGAGCGAGCGTTCTGCAGAAGACACAATGGGGAATGAAGCGTGTTACAAAACAAATGTAGAAGAAGGAGGTACAAAAAGGTATTGCCAATATAAAATTAAATATTCTAAGAGAATAATGCAGGTGTTTTTCCATCACAAAATGGACCATGGCATCCACAAGTACAGCATCTAGTTTTCTTTTGTTATCCATTTTCCCGACTGTGACGGCCCAATTGCCAATCCACAAAAAGCTATTTACACATGTGCGCTTGCTTAAGCATTCAACCAGCTTTTTATATAAGTGCTATCCGCTTTTGGAATTCACAAAAGTTGGTTTTCTACATGCAAGCAATTTTACAAACACAAAGATTTGAAGCGAGTGAATCTATTCCGAGGAGTGCGGGGGAGGGGCTGGGTAGCGGGTGGGGGTGGGGACAGGGTGTTCCAGGGCTGGAATGTCATGAAGAGCCGCGTCCCGTGCAGGTAAGAGCAGTGGAGCGGTGAGGCCAGGTGGGGGGGGGGATTTCGACAGATGACGACGTGGGAAAATTAATTAATTATTTAATTTTCCCTTGTGGTCGTCTGTCGAATCCTCCCCCAACCTAGCCTCACCGCTCTTACCTGCACTGGCCGCGGCTGGTCATGAAGGCTTATACGCAGCCACACGTGTGGGTATCCACAAATTTTCCTATAACACATTCCCACCCTGAAAAGTGTAGGTAACTTACCCCTGTCAAGGGTAGGAGCAAATCCATTTCCAGGTTGAGGAGGGTAATATCCTTTAATAAAAATGGCTTTATAAAAATGTGTTGGCCTTTCCCTAGTATAAATGTGTGTGCTATGTAAAATTGCATATGCTTAAATTCATCTGCACAGCCACAATTGCATATTCACAGTAGTTTCCATGGAACCTGCCTGGAAACCTGTACATTTTTACAGGTGCAACCTGTGAAATATTTCCGAGTTTCTCTAATGAATACATCTACGCGCAGGGACATAGCTTGGTCGGTATGATTGGGGGATGTGAGCTTCAGATTTCCCAATAATCATGTGGGACATCTTGTTAAAACACATTATATGAGAAGTCAGACAAGAGGGGGGCTTAAGGAGCAGTGGAAAGAGAGAGGTGTAGCTTGTCTGGGGTACTTAAAACGCAATATTTTTCAACTTAATCAACATTTGTTAAGGCCTTCAATACATAGAGAATAGTGTGTTTTTGTCAATGTGGGCATGTAAAAAATCCCAGGTGAAAAACGACAGACACATCACATTACCCGACTGAAAGAACTTGTGCCCAACTATTTACTACAGAATACATGTTTTAGGAAGTGTAACACTCCATACACCCCCTCCCACCCCCCAGCTATGCCCCTGTCTACACCCATGCGAGGTTGCATACCTCCAGGTATAGATTTACCCATTTTTTCAATAATTAGGCCTTTAGATTTTTTTGAAGTGTGTTAGAACACTGGAATGTTAGTAGCTGCATTGAAGACAATGGAGGGTCAGAGAGCCATTAATAGCTGGTACAGACCTTCTGTTCCAACATTTTGATAATTGTCTTTGTTTGTCATTTTTTATTTAGGACATGCATTGGTCAGAGGATGGAATATTCCTATAGCATTACACACCTTCTGCCTCCGGCCATAGAAGTCATTAAAGGCGCTCCCCCTCTTTCTAGGCCCTGCCTGTGGCTCTGACTCATAACTCAGGAGAGGGCCCTTAACCTCCAATATGGCCCTCAGCAGCGGTCTATAAGGCTTTAGAACAGTGGAACATATGAACTTCTTCACAGGTATTGCGTATAAATAAACACGTTGAATAGGAATGGGATGTCTGTTCGCAATTAAGAAGCATAATTTCAACATAAATGGAATGTTGTACGTACACCCACTGTTATACGTAATAATATGTACTACATAAACTGCGTAATTATAACTATAGTGAGTTCAAGCATAACTTCTTGAGAAATAGAGGACTTTCAATATAAAGGATAACACAGAGGCGGCATAAGAGCTAGAGGTTCCCTTAGCAACGCTCATAGCTGGTGGTAACTTACACAAAAGTGCACTTTTTTCGCACACGGGAGCACATCCTGTCGACGACAGTGATGGCTATTTATGTAGCAAGCAGAATGTGTTTCCTTGCATTTCCCAGTGGAAACAGCATATAGTATTCGAACCGAAAGCTAAAAAATAGAAAGCATTGTAAAGTTAGATAACCAGGCAAACAGCTTCTATTTTAACCTTCGAACATGAGATATTTTGCTCTTAAGAAAACACTTGCAGGTGATTTTCCAGTCCATATATGCACTTTCGCAAAGCCTTGCTGGCATTATGAGTCTCACCCAACGAAATACATTACCCAAAATGGAAAGAATTCGCATCAACCTGACTTGACTTGACATTTGGGCAATGAATGGTGCACGCGCTCCTCCCCTTCTTGTTTGATCACTGCAAAAACACAAAAGGGAAATGTGTAGACATGAAACATACGTTTTAAAACTATAATAGTCCCGTACAGTGGATTCTAGGCAATGTATGTACTTTTAGAGTTAGTCCAGTCTAGTACATCATATTCCATATGTTCCCTTGCTGCGTCAGTCTAGCACAGGGGCATAACTTCTGGTGGGTTTTTACACCCCGTGCTTAATTTTGGGGGGGGGGGGGGGTGCGTGCCAGGGTCCTCGCCAGGACTGTGTATACACAATTGGTAACTTACAGTGGATGTTTTTTCTCACATTTTATTGCCATATCACTTAGGCGTATAGTCCGGGCCCATACATAATACTAACAATGCCAAGACTGAAGATTCTCTCCTTACAAATATATTAAAGTCAAGGTGACTTTGTGAGAAATGACCAAGATCTTTGACTAGTAGGTAAAGGTGGACTTGGGGGCATTTGGGAGGCTGAAAGGTAATTTTCTAAGTGACCCTCTAGGAGGTAGGAAAGCAGTGGGTCATCAGGATAAAGAGGATGGTGCTTTAGGACAAGGGGATTTTATGAACTGTTGAAATGGTAGCATGGGGGGGGCTGTTTTGTATGCTGACAAACCAGGTGTAGCAATGTTTGTGAGCTCAGACCAGCCAAATTAAAGCAAGCTTTTGTTTCGCACTTTAAAATCTGTGGCCAATTGCGCCATTTTGTCTAAAGTGTGCTTAATAGACGTGCCCACTGTGCACGCTCCCTCCCGCCCAGGGAGTCCTGGAAAGGGGTCAGATGCTGCCATGTCTTCGCCCCTGTCAGGTACCGCGGATGCACTGAATCTAGGTCAGGCTCTGCTGCCGAGGCGTGGGAGCGCGCGCAGCAGCTCATCTATTAGGAATGAGAAGGGGGATGGGCAGGGAGAAGGTATCTGCGAAGACTAACCCGCGCGTATACCTACTGTTTATGTTAAAAATGCACACTAACCAATTAATCCTGGTTACTCAACTGAACCAGAGAAAACAGAAGACAAGGGGCACAGACTAAATTATTCAGCACACATTCTATTTCAGATGTCGCACTAAATGCAGGCCATGGGAGAAAGGGTCAAATCGAATTTCACTAAATCAATTGCTGTGCCCTAATGAGAGATTTCGAGAAGGGTTGGTGATGACTGCCCGGCCAGAACTCCTGTACCTGGCAACAAAAGGAAGCCTGCGAATAAAACGAAAGCGCTACACATAAGGGTCTTAGAAAGCAGGTTAGATGGTGTACTAAGAGCAAGAAGTGTTTATGCAATGCTTTCTTTTGCATTTGAAAAGGTGTCCACTTGAGTTGCGTTGCTGTGTGAGAGCGCCGAACCGCACTGGACGAGGACTCTGCCTCTGTTTTTCATTTATTTAAGTGTTAGCTCTGTCAGAATTGCTGCGCCAATGGCGGAAGGGAGAAAACGGAGGGAGAGACTGAGTGAGTGAGTGAGTGAGTGAAAATTGGTGAAAGAAGAATAATAATACCACCAAATTACGAGTTTGCCCCTGGTAAAGGAGAAAAACATGCAGATTTGGATGCTTTTGGTATATACCAGACATGTTCCACCCATAAATATTGGCAGATTTGACCTGCCAATATGTGTCCTGGCCATGCGATTTTTATCACATTACTCTTAACTCCAAGTTGTGGGGAGTTAAACACATCCCAGAATTTAACGGCCAATTTGTAATTGGAACCTAAGTGAAGGAATGTGTGAAGCAAGTAGAAAGAAAGTGGAAGAAAGGAGGAAAAAAAGGTGGGAAGAAGACAAGAAGCGGGTGACTGCGTGTGCAAACTGGTTGACAGAATGAGGGAGTCGTAAATGAAAAAGTGCAAGAGCAGTGGGTGGTGCATTGGTGATGAGTTTACAGATTGGTAAGTTAAAGACAGTGATGTACGTGGAAGAAGTGGCTGGTGTGTGATTATTATCATTTGTTGACAAGTCCAAGCATATTTGTCTATACCATGCTACTTTTCATTAGAAATTACTTCAATTCATATATAACTTTATTCACTCTTCTTAGTTCCCATGCAGAAGTGATTTTTTTAGAAAACTGCAAGTGACTTGGCTGGAGCAATAAATCACGCTTGAAAGGACTTTTGTGGCCGTGGCATCGTTCTTTGGATGTTTTCGTAACGATTGTGTTTGATATATATATATATATATATATATATATATATATATATATATATATATATATATATATATATATATATATATATATATATATATATGTATATATATATATATCTAAATACATATATATCAGCTGCTGTCCTGAAAGTTTTGGCGTGATTTGTCATGTGGGGGACATAGGGATTTTAGACACGACTACATATATATATATATATATATGTATATATATATATGTGTATATCTAGAGACGTGGAGGGTCCGTGTATCGGCATGATCTCAAAATGAGATTTGATTGGCTGCCACCACTTCAACCAGGAAGTGGTGGCAGTTATCTTGGACTTGGACTCGGCCAAGTCCCAAGGAAAAAAAACCTATAAGGGGACAGGGTAGGAACAGGGACCCCGCCAAAAGACAAAATGTTTTATTGTAAAAAATATTACCGCAAATTCGCAGAGGATCTGTGCATCTGCAGTATTTTTTTTTTAAAGCACAGTTTCCCGCGCTGTTTTTTTTTTATGCCCTCCCGAGTGGGCCAGGTCCCTGGGGGGGAGAATACATAGATTGGGAGGAGAGGGACACGCATGGCCCCCCTCCTGGAATGATTTCGGCCCTGTGGACCCCATCCCCATCCCCCTGGGCCTGCCAGATTAGTTATGGGGAGGGGAGCCGCGTGGCCCCCTTCCCAGGGCCGAGTTCAGCTCTGGGGGCACCATCCCCAGGGTCTGGCTGAAATTAGAAAGAGGATCAACTAATGGCCGTGGGGACCCCATCTCCAGCTATGTCCCAGGGTTGCAACCCCAGGGTCATAGTGGTTTCACTGCCCGCACTGCTACGGGCAGGGAAACCTGTGTTTCCTCTCCAATGGAACACACGTGGTTTATAATCATAATTGTTGTCTATGTCTTTTACAGATTTCCATGTGAACTATCTAACAAGTAGAAGGCAAAGGAGCAAAAATTATCGTATTAGAAGACTGAAGCAACTGCATAGAGCATAGAGCAAGAGTAGACAACACAAATGAAGGGTTATGAACATGCCGCGGGTATATGGACATTTTAGAGGAGTGATGGTAACTTTAGCTGATTTCGCCCACTGGGGCAGAATTGCAATGTGATGAGAAGTTTGGGGTGATATTCCCTGATCGCGCAAAGCGAGTGTTTTGCGATACGTATGCCCACGGGGGCTTGAATTTTTATCAAAATGTTTTTTGTAGCACAGGGGTAATTAATCGCTTGACACATATTATTAAGATAGATTTACCCTGGTAGTGTAGAGGAATTATATCTATATTACTCCAATGGGCTACAACTAGATGATCAGCAATAATTCAATTTCAATTAGTGTTTATCATGCACACCGCAAGAAGGGGCCAATAAAGTTAGTTCAAAACTTTATTGTGATACTGACAGTGGATAACACTATGAAGCTTCAGCAAGCAGCGAGGCAATGCACTTATTCATTTCCTTTATGTTCTTCTCCTTTTCATGGTGCCCCCATTTGTTACAAGGAAGTAATTATCAGTTGATAATATTGAATGAATTTGATCAACTTGTATGTCGTTTTTTTGTTGAATAACGGAAGTCTGTTCTCTGTGTTTATCGAAAGATACTGTTACATGGTATGTTATTTAAATGGTATCCTGAATGCAACAAAGTTACTCGTGAGCAAGGAGCTTCGGCTCCAAAACGCGTAGAGTTGTTGTGCCACTAATAAATCACACTTTGCAAGCAGTTTGGAGTCCGCGGCATGTTGTTTTGAAGTCAGAAAAGCGTTGTTTGGGATTGATAGGGGCTCGCCACCCCACGCGAGAACGCCGTCTACAAGAGGCTCGGGTAAGAGCGACTGCTTCTGCTTGGATTTTGATTTAAAAAATACCCTTGCCCGCCCTGTGATCATTGAGGAATTCTTTGTTACTTTACCCGTTGTCTTCAAAACATCCAAAAGAGGGACCGGAAAGGGCGCTCTGATGTATGGGTGTTGAATGAGAAAAATATCGGGTTATGAGAACTAACTGCCTTTCATTTCTGGATAAATACGGGGCTGACAGTTTCCTTTAAGCTACTGCAACCAGCAGGCTTGAGGAGCTTGCAAGCGTGGACGCATTATTGCGTTAAGATAAAGTGAAAACAGACATTATGGCAATGACGAGAAATGTCAAACAAAGTGAGGCAGCGGTAAAAATGTTCGAAACTAGCAAAACTACTGGCAATAATAAAAGGGCTGAGTCCACCGGGAGTACAACACTTTCCCCAAATAAAAAACTACTATGGGACAATTTGTGGAGAGCTTTAAAACAGGAACAAACCAAGTGGTGGGAGGCAACAACCCTGCAAAAATACATTGATGCAAGCCGAGTCCCACGAGGACTGAGGATTTTCATTACCCCAACATTTAGTAACCCCGATCCTGAGTTAGTTAACGAATGGGCTGCCAATAATCACAACTGCTCTACCATTATGCTGGGCCTCCTGGTAAAATATGCCAGAAAGGACTGTAAGAGACTCACAGACGAAATTGAGTGCCTAACGAAAAAATTGAAAGCATTATGTGGGCAAGAGGAATTCCAATCTGATATGGGAAAAGTAGATGCTAAACTGGATAAAATTGAGGAAGAGATCAAAGCCAAAAAACAAAGGAAGTTTTACCGTGACCAGGTAGACTATGACAAAGGCCAGATCCTAACTTTCGCAAAAAGATATGATCACTTATGGAGTATTTCCCATGACAAAAGCGCAACGCAACAAATAAGTAGCGTTACAGCAACTGGAGAAAGCTCAAGTGGACATAAGCTGATCAACCAGCAGAGAGTTGTTGGGGAAAGTGATAACAGCGTAAGCTATGTCTCAACAATATCCGAACAGACTGGAGTAAAAAACAAAATTTTAAACAAATTCACCCTGATGGCGCAAGGAAGGCTTTCAGCCCAAAGCAAACAAAGAACTACAGGGTACAGAGGTCACGGTCAAGGAGGAAGAAGAGGCGCAAGAGGAAGCGTGAAATCGAGAGAAGATTAAGAAAGCCCTGTGGGAAGCAGAACAAGAGGGCAAAAGAAAACGAAGTGATGGATCCAAAGACTGTGATCAACCTATCAGGTCGGAACCTGAGTAAGGCAGAGGTCGAAGTTTTGTCTTTAGGGTTATCTTTTTGTCCTACTACGCACTTTAACTACACGCAGAGCCAAATACATCTCTTCCATTTTACAAGGAAACTCAGACTTAAGAAATGGTATGCCACACGAGTTTCCGAGAGTTTCCTGATAATAGAAATGAGGTATCAAGTAACATCAACATTGGGGACGTTGAATTGTTGCACTTGATGAATGAACTGGAGGGTGACCCAGGGTTTATCCAGGATCCTTATATTAACTTGGTAATTGAGAATATTAGACTAGATCTTAGCTAAGAAAGCGGTTTTAGACCGAAGTCAATCTTTTTACCACAAATAATGAATGATGCAATTGATGTTTTTGAAAAAGGTATGACTCAGGAATTTAAGAATTTATCTAAGAAAAAGTGGTTTGATGTGAAGAATGTCACTCAGGCACAAATTGAGGCTATTGAGAGTTTGAGGAAAGATGAAACAATAGTGGTTAAAAAATCCGACAAAGGGGGAAACGTTGTGGTACTCTCCAGAGAAATGTATCTTAATGAAGGTAACAAACAGTTAAATGACAAAGACAGGTATGAATTAAGTACTAACATGAAATATGAGGCATCAAACAAAGTATACCAGGAACAACTAGGGAGTGGAAAGAAAGAGGTCTCCTTGAATGGGTGGAATATGAATTTTTGACCTGTAAATTCCCTAATTACCCGCCCTATACCTGTTACCTAAAATACACAAGGACAGCTTGAACCCCCCAGGGAGACCGAGAGTCTCCTCTAGAGGGAGCAGTCTGGAAAACACATCTATATACATAGATTTTTTCCTTCAGGCCTTGGTACAAAGTCTTCTATCGTTCGTTAAAGATACAGGTGACTTCCTTAGACGAATTAATGATGTTGTGTGGGAAGAGAAGTATCTTCTCATGTGTTTGGACGTCAATAGCCTGGACACATGCATCCCACACGACCTAGGGATTAAGGCGTGTCGCCATTTCCTGCAGAATAGATCTTTATCTTACCTTTTCCACACTGATATGCTCATAGACATGATGTATACCTGCCTAACCCAAAACGATTTTACATTTGATAAGAAGATCTATAGGCAAACGCTTGGAACTGCAATTGGGACATGCTTCGCCCCCAGTTTTGCAGGTTTGTACCTCGGCTGGTGGGAGGAGCAGGTGGTAAGCAGATTGGACCAATTTAAGGAACAGGTCCTACTGTGGGTACGGTATATAGACTACATCTTTTGTATCTGGATGGGCAACAGCAGAGAAGCTGATCACTTTGTCAATGTTTTAAATGACAATACATTGAATTTGAAATTCAGTAGTCAAACGGACAGAAACACGATAGAATTTTTAGACCTTCGACTGAGTGTCAATGGCAAGAGGCTCGACAGCTATTTGTATCGGAAAGAGACAGCAGGCAACAGCCGGCTTCACGCTCGTAGCTGTCACCCTGAGAGCCTTATTCATAGTATCCCTCTCTGAGAATTACTTAGAGCTAAACGTAACTGTAGCTCGAAAGAGGGATATGAGAAAGAAATGAGTGTAATAAAAGAAAGGTTCTTAAAAAGAGGGTACACATACTCTATCATTGACAAGGCCTGTGTAGAAGCAGAGAAGTGAGAGAGGAATGAACTGTTGATACCCAAAAAGGTATTTCCTGAGGACTCAGGGAACAAATTCAGATTTATTACAACTTTTCATGGTCACTCTAAACAAGTAAGAAAGGGTTTGAATAAATTCCGGCATGTGCTCAAAACTGATAGAGATCTTACAAAACACATTGAGGATTATCCACAGTTCACTTTTAGGAAAGCAAGATCACTTAAAGATATCATTTGTCGAACACTTGCAACACCAGACCTTAGAAAAACGGGTATTCAAGGATTTTATATCTGTGGGAGCTGTAAGGCTTGCACAATTGCAAAGAGGTGGAACTATCACCGGAATGCAAACCTTTTAAGATTACCAAACATGTGTCATGCACTACCGATCATGTGGTTTATGCTTTGAAATGTCCTTGCAATAAATACTACATTGGTAGCACAATACATAAAGCAAAAAAACACATTTTGGAACATTTTCGAGCGATTAAAAATGACGATAAACAATATCCCATTGCTAGACATTTCAAAACACAGCACAATCAGAATAGTAATCTTCTTTCATTATGTGTGTTAGATACTATTCCTGTTCGAGAGCAAGGGGGTGATAGGGTTCAGGAACTTAGGTGCCTGCAATCCAAGATTATAATACATTATCACACTATGACCCCAATTGGCCATAATGGGGATGAAGAACTATCTGTATACCTGGGATGATGTGAAACAGCCCTAACCATGAGAATATGAACTAGCTGCAGATGAACAGGGTTTTTATTGTACTAATTTTTACTGTACTATATTTTTTAACCTCACTAGTTTTTTCTTGAATATTTACTTTAGTTGTAGTAACAAATGGAACACATGTGTTTTAGAATCATAATTGTTGTCTATGTTTTTTACAGATTTCCAAGTGAACTCTCTAACAAGTGGAAGGCAAAGGAGCAAACATTATCTGTATTAGAAGACTGAAGCAACTGCATAGAGCAAGAGTAGACAACACAAATGAAGGGTTATGAACATGCCCCGGGTATATGGACATTTGAGAGGAGTGATGGTAACTTTAGCTGATTTCGCCCACTGGGGCAGAATTGCAATGTGATGAGAAGTTTGGGGTGATATTCCCTGATTGCGCAAAGCAAGTGTTTTGCGATACGTATGCCCACGGGGGCTGTGTTCGGTGCTTGAATTTTTACCAAAATGTTTTTTGTAGCACAGGGGTAATTAATCGCTTGACACATATTATTAAGATAGATTTACCCTGGTAGTGCAAAGGAATTATATCTATATTACGCCAATGGGCTACAACTAGATGATCAGCAATAATACAATTTAAATTAGTGTTTATCATGCACACCGCAAGAAGGGGCCGATAAAGTTAGTTCAAAACTTTATTGTGACAATGACAGTGGATAACACTATGAAGCTTCAGCAAGCAGCGAAGCAATGCGCTTATTCATTTCCTTTATGTTCTTCACCTTTTCATGGTGCCTCCACTTGTTACAAGGAAGTAATTATCAGTTGATAATATTGAATAAATTTGATCGACTTGTATGTAACCCTGGGCGTAGTTCGCGTAGTAGCGCTACGTGTAGCTACGCGAAGTGCACTTCGCACTACATGAGCTACGCGTAGCACTACGCGAACTGCGTAGTGCGGTAGGAAATGCTGTTCGCAATGATTGCACAGTGCCGGATGCTTGTCCGCACTGTGCAATCATTGCAAACGGCATCTTGCACAGTGCAAGCGGATCGCTTTCTGCCGCTCGAGTAGATTTGTACTCGAGCGGCAGTTTTCTCAACGCGGACTGGTAGTTTCTCATCGCGAGCGGTCGCGAGCATACGCGACCGCTCGCAATGAGAAACCTGACCTCCCCGCGTTGAGAATCTCGCCGGAGGTTTATTTTCCACGCTTGCGATCGGCAACTTGATGTTGCTGATCGCGAACGAGGAAAAAGTCTCGCCGGGATGTCATTTTGCTCGCTTGCGGTCGCCAACTTGACGTTGAGGACCGCGAGCAAGCAAAAAATGCCCGCTACGCGTTTTTGCACTGTGCTACGAGCAATTCGCGTAGCGCGTAGTTGCGCAAACTACGCGTGCGTAGCGTAGTTTTCCGCCCAGGCCTACTTGTATGTCGTTTTTTTGTTGAATAACGGAAGTCTGTTCTCTGTGTTTATCGAAAGATACTGTCACATGGTATGTTATTTAAATGGTATCCTGAATGCAACAAAGTTACTCGTGAGCAAGGAACTTCGGCTCCGTAACGCGTAGAGTTGTTGTGCCACTAATAAATCACGCTTTGCAAGCAGTTTGGAGTCCGCGGCATGTTTTTTTAAAGTCAGAAACAGCGTTGTTTGGGATTGATAGGGGCTCGCCACCCCGCCGCAAGAACGCCGTCTACAAGAGGCTCGGGTAAGAGCGACTGCTTCTGCTTGTATATATATATATATATATATTATCTACTGGCGGTCGCCAGTAGATAGTTATAGTTACAACCTATTATCCATAGGAAATCCGCGACATTCTATTTGAAATAACTCTCTTGCCGGTTGACGTATCTTCGCGAAATTTTCAAACTTCGTGGGGCGCTCCGGTCTGCTCCTACCCTGAAAGTCTCGGGGTGATACGTCAAGCGGGGCCGAGAAAAAGGGGGTCCCAAAACGCGTTTTCCCCATGCATTTTCCCATAGGAAACTTTAGACACGGCTACAGCCCGAACTGCTGAACGGAATTACACCAAATTTGGCAAAGAGGTAGTTCTTGGTTCAGAAAGAACCCTTTTGTTAAATGGTGTAAATCCGTTCAGTAGTTGCTGAGAAAATCAAAAAGTAAAAGTACATATATATCTATGGGCACGGAGGATTCGCGCACCCTCCCGATCACGAGCTGCATGTTAATTGGCTGTCAGCTGGCTGTCAACATTCCGATTCAGGAAATGTTGGCAGCCATTTTGTCCCTCGGTAGAACCGAGGGACAGAAACAAGTGCGCAAAGCGCACAAAGGGGAGAGGTAGAAACACCCTGACCCCTAGGTTTGCTCAGGGGGTCCCACAAGGACCCCCTGGGCAAAAAAAAAACAAAATTTTTTTAAAAATCGGCAGGATGCGCTCAGGGTGCGCGAATCCTGCCGGAAAAAATCGAGCGCGGTCTCCCGCGCTCGATGTTATTGGCCCCCGGGTGGCCCAAGTCCCGGGGGCATGCTGGGGGGGTTAATTTTATGTGTGGGGGCCTCTAAGGGCCCCAAGCCCGGGGACCACCACCCCCGGGGCTTTATGTACAATGGTGCGGGAGGGCTCTGAGCCCTCCCGCAGCCCCGGGGACCACCACCTCCCCGGGGCTTCTTTTTTTATTAAAAACCTGTGTGGGGGGCTCCAGCCCCCACACGCCCGGGGACCACCACCTCCCGGGGCACTAAGAAAATTACAATGGGGGTCCGTTTTGGACCCCAGAGCCCCGGGGACCACCACCTCCCGGGGCTGTGCACTGAATGGGAGGGGGCCGCGCGGCCCCCTCCTGGAGCCCTTGATGGCCCTGGGGACCACCACCCCCAGGGCCGGCTCCTGCAGTGTCCCGGGGTGCCTACCCCCGGGACACTGCTGTTTGCAATGACAGGACGGGAGCCTCGCGGCTCCCGTCCTGTCATTGCAAACTTGCTTTGGATATTGGAAGAGAGAGCAGGAAACCTGCTCTCTCTTCCAATATCCAAAGCCGACAGCTTTCCACATGGGGAGCTGCATCTTAGCAGCTCCCCATGTGTAAAGCAATGCCGGCTCCCGTAGGACACGGGGAGCCGGCGGGACTGTGGGGGATTGGGGACCCCCCACAGTCCCCAACGAGAGGGCCAGCCCGGGGGATGGGGTCCCCGGGGCAAGTAGTGGCCCGGGAGGCGGCCCCCTCCCCAAAAAAAAAAAAATTTAAAAAAACGATCGGGCCCGCAGGCCCCGCCCCTTCCTTCACCACTCTGCAAACGCGCCCCTGGCGCGTTTGCAGAGGGGAACGAATTCCCCTTGAATACTGGGGGTCCCTGGGGGCCAACTAGCCCACCAGGAACCTCCAGTATGCGCCAGGGGCTGCCTTGCAGAGAGGTGTACAGAGGCCACGCCCCTTTTTACACCTCTCTGCAACGCAGCTCTATGGCGCTTTTTGGAGGTATATGGTGGGCTAGTTGGACTCCGGCGACCCTCAGGATTCAAGGGGACTTAATCCCCGAACTTAAAACGCGCCACGGGGCGCGTTTGCACAGTGGTGAAGGGAGGGCGGGGCTTGAGGTGACATGTGTGCAAACAGGCCCCGTGGCGCGTTTTAAGATGGGGAATTAAATCCCCTTCAATCCTGAGGGTCCCTGGGGCCAACTAGCCCAACAGGTACATCCAGAAAGCGCCACAGAGCTGCGTTGCAGAGAGGTGTAAAAAGGTGTGGCCTCTCTACACGTCTCTGCAACGCAGCCCCTGGCGCATATTGGAGGTTCCTGGTGGTCTAGTTGGCCCCTAGGGACCCTCAGGATTCAAGGGAACTTAATCCCCCAACTTAAAACGCGCCACGGGGCGCGTTTGCAAAGATGTCACCTCAGGCCCCGCCCCCTCCCTTCACCATTGTGCAAATATTCCTCTAAAATCAGCCGAAATAGGAATTCCGATTTACTCACCTGTTATAAGGAGGGACCTCAGTGCTGTATCTTTCAGCCCAGTACTGGTCCTGAAAAGTAATTTTAACCGTACTTACCGGTAACTTGAATTTCCTTCATAGGCTAACATTGACTGGTTTCACTTGGAAATTCTTCTAAGTGTGGAGTTTTGGAACTTTAAAATATTCCTCTAAAATCAGCCGAAATACGAATTCCGATTTACTCACCTGTTATCAGGAGAGACCTCAGTGCTGCATCTTTCAGCCCAGTACTGATCCTGAAAAGTAATTTTAACCGTACTTACCGGTAACTTGAATTTCCTTCATAGGCTAACATTGACTGGTTTCACTTGGAAATTCTTCTAAGTGTGGAGTTTTGGAACTTTAAAATATTCCTCTAAAATCAGCCGAAATACGAATTCCGATTTACTCACCTGTTATCAGGAGAGACCTCAGTGCTGCATCTTTCAGCCCAGTACTGATCCTGAAAAGTAATTTTAACCGTACTTACCGGTAACTTGAATTTCCTTCATAGGCTAACATTGACTGGTTTCACTTGGAAATTCTTCTAAGTGTGGAGTTTTGGAACTTTAAAATATTCCTCTAAAATCAGCCGAAATACGAATTCCGATTTACTCACCTGTTATCAGGAGAGACCTCAGTGCTGCATCTTTCAGCCCAGTACTGATCCTGAAAAGTAATTTTAACCGTACTTACCGGTAACTTGAATTTCCTTCATAGGCTAACATTGACTGGTTTCACTTGGAAATTCTTCTAAGTGTTGATTTTTGAAACATACAAATATTCCTCTAAAATCAGCCGAAATCCGAATTCTGATTTACTCACCTGTTATCAGGAGAGACCTCAGTGCTGCATCTTTCAGCCCAGTACTGGTCCTGAAAAGTAATTTTAACCGTACTTACCAGTAACTTGAATTTCCTTCCATAGGCTAACATTGACTGGTTTCACTTGGAAATTCTTCTAAGTGTGGAGTTTTGGAACTTTAAAATATTCCTCTAAAATCAGCCGAAATACGAATTCCGATTTACTCACCTGTTATCAGGAGAGACCTCAGTGCTGCATGTTTCAGCCCAGTACTGATCCTCAAAAGTAATTTTAACCGTACTTACCGGTAACTTGAATTTCCTTCATAGGCTAACATTGACTGGTTTTCAGCAAAAAAGTTTCAAAGTGTTGATTTTCACAAACTACAAATATTCCTTAAAAATCGCCTGTATGACTTAAACGCATTCTTTCAACTGTTTACAGGAGATGCACCAGTGCTGGATCCAGGATCCAACACTGAGTAAGAAAAAGTAACGATAACAGTTTTTACCTGCTAAGTGAATTTCCTTCCATAGGATAACATTGGTGATTCTATGAGAAAAAGTTTCAAAGTGTCAACTTTTAAAATACAATAATATTCCTTAAAAATCACGACTGTAACCAAAACGCTTTTACTCAACTGTTTACAGGAGATGTACCAGGACTGAATCTAGGATCCAGTCCTGTGGTTACAAAAGTAATCCATAAAGTAACTAATTGCATTTAACTAGAAATTCACATTGAGCTGAATGTTGCATTGTGTTTGAAAATGTGTTGCCCATTGCAACAACTGTAACTACTGTACTTAAAAGTCTATTGCCTATCTGCAAAGTATTTAAACTAAAGTAATTCATTCTGAGAAAGTATTTTTTGTAATGTAATGTATAATGTAATTACAATGTAATTTGACAAATAAAATATGTAAAAAAAAATTGTTTCTAAAAATGTAGTAAATCAGTATGAAAAAAATTAATATAACAATTAATACATTTAAAAATTGTCATTTACAAAACCTTTGAAATTCACTGAAAAAACCGTAGGTTTCAGGCACGTTATAGTTAGAAATTAGCATTTAAAAAACCTTTGAAATTCACTGAAAAAACCATAGGTTTCAGACACGTTATAGTTACAAATTAGCATTTAAAAAAACCTTTGAAATTCACTGAAAAACCATAGGTTTCAGACACGTTATAGTTACAAATTAGCATTTAAAAAACCTTTGAAATTCACTGAAAAAACCATAGGTTTTAGGGACAGTTATAGTTACTTGGACATTGCACTCGTACAAAACCCGTGAAATTCCCCCGTTATAGTTAGTTCAGCTAACTATAACTCGCGCCCCCGCAATGCACTGCTGATGACGTCACATATTACATCACTCATGACATGGTCAGTGACATCACTGATGACATCACTGATGACATCTCAAATGACATCACTGATGACATCATCCACGTGATAATCTGATGCACCTCCTCACACCCTAATATAATCTTTGATACACCCACTCTAAATTACAGACTGCCATTCGCAAAACCATAGACACTCCAACACCAATAACTACATACCCACTCACTGATTCTTAGGTCTACACACACACATCCACTCACTCACCCGTACAGTCACTCATACTTACGGTCACTCAGTACAGGACTATCATATGCACTCTTACTCCTATATAGACACTCAAACAACGCCACTCATCCATAGAGATACTCACACACCTAGTCAGTCATGCAAATAATTAAACACACTGCCATTTACTCACCTATACAGTTATACACACACCAGCTCACTTACTCATACAAATAGTAGCACATTGTTACGCTCTTATACAATCACTGATACAAGCACACAATCATCCATACAGCCACTATCACAATCACTCACTCTTGCTTATAGCTATTTATATACTCCAACACACATATATACTGCCTTTCACATATGTAGTTACTCACACATGTACCACTGGGACATACATTCACTCACTAACACACTCTTACACACACTTACCCACCCATACAGTCTATCACAGATGCACTCTTGAAACCATCCACCCAGTGAATCACCCACTCACACATCTATGCACAGAGTTGCACACACCCCTCCCACACAAACACTCAGGCACCCATACAGATACTCAGACAAGCATTCAATAACTCATATAGAAAATCATTTAGCTATTCACAAACACATGCAGCCACTTACACATCAACAGACAGACGGATACAGACATACACCCAGTTTGGTCACTAACCCATGCATTCAGTAAGATACGTTAAATCACTCACTTATAGAGTCAGTCACGCACCTACTAAATCATCCATACAGACACTTAGACACCCACTCATTCTTCAATACGTCTTTTCCTATATATTTTAAAAATATTTAAACTTTACAGAAACACACAGTCACTGGATGATGTCATCAGTGATGTCATTTGAGATGTCATCAGTGATGTCATCAGTGATGTCACTGACCATGTCATGAGTGATGTAATATGTGACGTCATCAGCAGTGCATTGCGGGGCGCGAGTTATAGTTAGCTGAACTAACTATAACGGGGAATTTCACGGGTTTTGTACGAGTGCAATGTCCAAGTAACTATAACTGTCCCTAAAACCTATGGTTTTTTCAGTGAATTTCAAAGGTTTTTTAAATGCTAATTTGTAACTATAACGTGTCTGAAACCTATGGTTTTTTCAGTGAATATATATATATATATATATATCACATAACCAGCCTCCGAGCACAGGAGCCCCCGACCCTACAGGGTGGCCTCAAAACAATGAGCACTCTCCATTAAAGAACCACACTGAGGCCCAATACCGGAGTAAGCGCATTTAATCACAGGCACAGCAGCGCAACAGCATCTCCATTTCCTTACGCGTTTCGGCATCATGTTTGCCTTGATCACAGGTGGAGACCATAAAATGCACAGTGCTTTCGTGTGCGCCCTTTAACTTAAAAGTCACATGACAGTCATTTTTTAATACAATCCCCATGATGCATTGCACTGGTCGTTGTAATATACTGCATGGAATCTTGATAGATCCTCGTTCTTATTCAATGTTTTTAAGTTCTTATTTAGTGCAAACATCAAATGTCCTAGTGGGATTATTTACTCACATAGTCAAGTGGATGTTTCTCTTGCATGGTGCTCGTATATCATGTTTGCCTTGCGATAATGCCCGTCTTCCGGCACGATCAGAGTGAGAGATTGTCACATTCTGAATCCCTTCCTCCGCCGTTACACTTTTGCTATAGTAGCATTTCCTTGACTTGGCTTGCAACAGTGAGTGGGTCATGCTCCAGATTAGAAATCACATAACCAGCCCCCAAGCACAGGAGCCCCCGAACCTACAGGGTGGCCTCAAAACAATGAGCACGGAGCAGCCCATCCATTAACTCTCCATTAAAGAACCACACTGAGGCCCAATACCAGAGTAAGTGCATTTAATCACAGGCACAGCAGCGCAACAGCATCTCCATTTCCTTACGCGTTTCGGCGTCATGTTTGCCTTGATCACAGGTGGAGACCATAAAATGCACAGTGCTTTCGTGCGCGCCTTTTAACTTAAAAGTCACATGACAGTCATTTTTTAATACAATCCCTATGATGCATTGCACTGGTCGTTGTAATATACTGTATGGAATCTTGATAGATCCTCGTTCTTATTCAATGTTTTTAAGTTCTTATTTAGTGCAAACATCAAATGTCCTAGTGGGATTATTTACTCACATAGTCAAGTGGATGTTTCTCTTGCATGGTGCTCGTATATAATGTTTGTCTTGCGATAATGCCCGTCCTCCGGCACGATCAGAGTGAGAGATTGTCACACTCTGAATCCCTTCCTCCGCCGTTACACTTTTGCTGTAGTAGCATTTTCTTGACTTGGCTTGCAATGGTGAGTGGGTCATGCTCCAGATTAGAAATCACATAACCAGCCTCCGAGCACAGGAGCCCCCGACCCTACAGGGTGGCCTCAAAACAATGAGCACGGAGCAGCCCATCCATTAACTCTCCATTAAAGAACCACACTGAGGCCCAATATATATATATATCAAAACAATACCCTTGCAGGCAGAGTTACGCATAAATTATGCAAAAAAGAAGCAGAGAACTCTGGGTAGTTCCCCAGTTTAGGTGGAAGGCAGCTCCTGTATAGAGCACCCTCAACACCAGCGACACTCTAAATTTGCTCACCTCAAATGTCTGCTTTTCTATCAAAGTTTTAAGCATAGGATTAGCACAGTGCTATCCACGCCGAGATAGAAAGGGACAAAGTCTTTTGCCATTTCTACAGCAAAGTCTTTAAGCATAGGATTAGCACAGTGCTATCCATGCCGAGCTGTAAAATGACAAAACACATCCACCACTCCAGGCACAGTACCACAGCCCTGGATTGGCAAAATACCATCCAAGCCAACCTGAAATGAACAAAAGCAACCCCTGACACGTGCTTTACTGCCACTACAGCTCTTCAGAGAGGTCTATCTTTGTCCAGACACAAGGGAGCACCCACTATAAGTGAAAACTATACCCTTGCAGGCATAGAGTGATGCATAAATTATGCAAAAAAGAAGCAGAGAACTCTGGGTAGTTCCCGAGTTTAGGTGGCAATCCAGGGCTGTGGTACTGTGCCTGGAGTGGTGGATATATACACTAAAATCCATTTCTATTCCTTTGATCTGTGATTTTTATATTTCAATCCAGATCAAAATAAAATGTAATTTGTTTTCCTCAATCTCGATAAAGTACCCCTATATAGTTGATGTTTATACTCTGCTTATATTCCTTTTAAAGTACAAATTTTCCTCGCAAATCAGATCATACTCAAACTAAAAACTCAAACTTAAACATCTTAGATAATAGAAATGTCAAAAAAAGTAAAGAGGTGAATAGTTGTGATTATAATACAGGAGAAAAACAACAAATCAAAAAAAGAAGAGAGAGAAAAGAGAAAGAAGAGGGGTACACAAAGAATGGAGAACAGAAAGGTGAGGAGATTCAAGGAGGCTATATATGTTCCTGTTTTATCTTGTATATGAGAGATATATATACAGTACTCAATTCTAAATAATCTCTTCTGAGTGTAAAAGTGCATATTTCTTAAAAGTACTTATTTTCTCCAGTATGTGCAAAGAGTTGCATAAGGTGATAAAATATATCCATATTAAAGTGCATCTTCATTGTAAACAATAAACTATAAGCACTTCTGGGTTGAGCAAAGAAATGTGTACAGTACATAGATATTAAAATGTCTTGTTCCATATTAACCCCTTCGATGCGCGTGACGAGCTCAGCTCGTCATGCTGCGCGGTAGCGCTGTGCGCATGACGAGCTGAGCTCGTCACGACCACACCCGCGATCGGAATGTCCAGCACACGAGCGGAATTCCGATCGCGGTCAAGGGGTTAAAGTGCATCTTCATTGTAAACAATAAAGTTTTCTGGTTTGTGCATAAGAATGCGTACAGCATGTAGATGTTAAAGTGCATTGAATTGGTGATGTAAACTTTCTCCCAATTGTGCCAAAAGTTGCATTTAATATTGCACATGTCTCATTATTAAAGTGCATCTTCAATGTAAACCATAATCTCTCCTAATCTGTGCAAAAGTTGCATACAGTGCACTGATATAATGTAACTGTAAAATACCAATTCATTATATATAGTTCTAACTCTCTCATTATATATACAAGAATTAATTATTATTCCATACAATGCTGGTTCCCCAATTCATTGAGAAGAAAAAAGGGGGAAAAATAGAAGATTGCATAAAATATTGCACATATCTCAATATTAAATTGCATCTCGGATGTGAATTATAATCTCTCTTAGTCTCTGCAAAAAATTGCAAAACAATTTTCATACAGTATGCTAATTATAACTTAACTGTAAAAGTGTTGATTCATATAGTTATAACTCTCATAAAAAAAATCATTTCCGTTGCATACAGTGCTAGTTCTCCAATGCAGAAGAAAAATAGAAGATTTTGTTAAGAGAGGGGGAAAGGAAAAGTGATGTGACCAATATATTCTTTTTGCACATGGTACTCATTTCTCCTTCTGGTCACTATAAAGTGCAAACAAGGGGATAGGAACAGGCATTCTTTAAAGATGAATATACAATTCAGTGTCCATATTCAGACCATTTGGAGTCTCTGTACCCATCAATAAAATCTTTCAGATTCTTCTCGACGTAGCTCCAGTTCCTGGTTTCCTCCTCGAGGTCTTTTCATGACATGTTTGATGCCATAATAACCCATATTCTCCAAACCTCCATCATGTGTTTCCCAAATATGTTTGGCCATAGCACACTGGATATCTCGATTCTTTATAGCTCCTAAATGCTGTCGTATACGGAGCTTTAATTTATTGACTGTACTGCCCATGTATTTCCTTCCACAGATGCATTCCAAAACATACACTACTGATTCTGTTTCACATGTAATTCTCTCCTGTATTTTATTCTTCCTTCCATATATAGTCTCATATTCTGTTATGTTTTGGCCATATCTACAGGCTTTACATTTAACACATTTGAAAAAGCCTTTCGTTTGAATTGGAAGCCAAGTAGTCATATTAGTTTGCGCACTCATTGGTTTCATATAACTACAAGTTAGCAGGTCTCCTAGGGATGAAGCTTTTCTATAAGTGATGCTCAGTGTTTTGGGGAGTATATCCCTTAGCTCTTCATCTATTTGCAGAATTTTCCAATTGTCCTTTAGTAGATTCTTTACTTTCCTGTTTGATAGATTATAATCCTCATTATGCCAAATGATCTGATTTTCATTCTTTGCTTCTACATTTTTCTCTTCGGTCCTTAGTAATGTTTCCTGTTTTTTCAGGCCTGCTCTTTTTAAGACATCTTGTAGGATCATTTCTGGGTATCCCTTCATCTGGAATCTTTCAAGCATCTCATTAGCTTGTCCCTTAAACTCGGAATCCTCAGAGCAGCATCGTCTTACCCTTAGGAACTCCCCATAAGGCTTGCTCCATTTGAGTGATAGGGGATGCCCACTATAGGCATGGAGTATACTGTTTGTACTTATAGGTTTCCTGTACATCTTAGTACAAATTCTCTCTTCTTCAATGTAAATCTTGATATCTAGGAAGTTAATTTCTTTATCCTGAATATCAAACGTAAATTGTAAATTGAAGTTGTTTTGGTTCAGGGATCTTAAGAAGCATTCTAGGTCTGATTTTTCACCTTCCCATATTAAGAAGAGATCATCTATAAAGCGAACCCATAGAATCATTTGTTCCATATTGCTTTTGTTCTGTTCACTCCAGGCTATTTCTGCTGCCCAGTGACCCATAAAAAGATTTGTGTACGTAGGCGCGAATGATGTGCCCATGACTCTTCCTTTACTTGTAAGAAATATTTATCATTAAACAAGAAAACATTATAATGAAGACAAAAGTCAATCATATCTAATAACATATCTGAATGTTCCAGCAAAGAAATCGAGCGAGTCTGCAAGAAATATTTACACGCTTCAATCCCATCTGAGTGTTGTATCGAAGTATATAATGAGACAACATCTAGGGTAGCCATATTGTAGTTTGATTTTCATGGCAACTCATTTATTTTGTTCAGGAAATCTTGTGAATCCGTAAATAGCCAGGAAGACATTCTACATTAGGGAAGAGAAATATGTCAATAAATCTTGTGGTGTTTTCTAATAGTGCACCTATTGAACTGACTATGGGCCTGCCAGGAGGATTTACCATGTCTTTGTGCACTTTAGGCAGAAAGTAAATCGTAGGCATGATTGGATGTGTGTTTTTCGGTAGTTGTATTCCTCTAAATCCAGAAAGCCTTTATTTTGCCAATCCAATAAAAAACTCTTTAATTGGATTCCCAGGAAGTTTTTCTAATGATATTTGTTGTTTACTTGTCTGTTGGCTTCTGCCAGGTATTTATCTCGACTCATAATTACAATATTTCCTCCTTTATCACTGGGTTTAATGATAATCCCCTCATCTTTTTGCGAGTCTATTAAGGCTTCCCATTCATTATTAGTCACATTTTGACCAGTTTTTTGGCTGGTTTTGATTGTCAGTTTTTTCTCTGTGGATACCATCTTTATTAGCCCGTCTGTAACAATTTCATAAAACAGATACATTTTTTTTCCTATTGGTAGATGAGGACAGAATTTTGATTTAGATGTGCATCCACTCTCCGGGACCAGATCTGTACGAATCTCCACATATTCACATAAATCTATTTCTGACAGATGTTCTATTGGCTGAGCTGTTAACCCAGACACTTCCATCTCCAAACTGGTTAGAGAATGTAAGGTTGTCAACTCCTTATTTGTAATTGCTGACAGTGAAGGATTAGCTTTTTCCTTTCGTTGTTTTTGTTCTTTTTGTGCATAGTATTTTTTCAACTCAACTTTTCTTGTAAATTTGTAGAGATCAATTCTGGCATTCACAAAATTGAATCTTACATGTTTGCAAACTGTTAGACCTTTCTTCAAAAGGATTTTACGAGAGAGGTTTATAATCAAGTTATCTTGTGCCCTTTTCTATATTATTGCTTTTGGTTTTGCGTTCCTCGTCCTATTTTACTCCTCCCCTTTGATCTTCTTGTCTTGTGGAATCCCCTTCTGCTTTGTTCATCTTTTCCCTTCCTGTCTGGTTCTCATTTGGAAGAGCCTCATTTCCCCCGAAAAATCAAAGTCGGAGGAATGGTGTTGTGGGTTCCTCGTCCCCCGAACTCACATCCGAGCTTTCCGTGCTTGAAGCTGCTGATCTTGCCCGTGTAGTTTTGATTGCTGCTGTTTGCCTCGAATATAGATAATTAAATTTCCTGGCAAATTTATGTACCCGGCCCCGCAGCATAATCCCTCTCGTCACGATTGAATTTTAGGCTTTCTTCTGCTCCACTTCTTGCTCATGTTTTTCCAATTTCATTTCCATGTTGAGTAATGCATTTTTTTTATCCTCTCTGTCTTGTAGAGTTTCCAAGGCATCCTCCAATTCCTTAATTCTTCGACAACTTTGGATAGTTTTCTATCTGCATGCGTAATTAATGTTCGCATTAACTTATTAGAGCATTCTGTAATATCATCTTGCCACTGTTTGGTTAAGTCTGGGTCCAGGTCACTTAGGGTCGGGAGTACGAAGATTTGTGGTCCTGCAGGTATTCTTCCGCAATCAAGGTAGTTTTTTAGGGCTGTCACCTCCCACCATTTATTTATTTCAATATTCCTTGTTTGTTCCAATTCCTTGATTAATTTTAAAGGAGATGTATCCAGTGTTCTCAAGCCTGCCCCACTGTCATTTGGGTCTTTGCCAAATAGTTCCTTTCCTTAAATTCTCGTTTGGCCCGTCTGTCTGCCATGTCGCTTGTGCATTTCTGTCCTTCTCTATAAATGCCTTCTTATTCAAATATTAGATCTTACAGTATATTGTTTTTTCACTTCTTCACCAAACTCCTTATGATATTTAAAATTATACAGTATTACCTCATCCTTTTCTCTTAGATCTATTCGTTGTTTATTTGCTTACTTATTTTTTAATTTTGTTTTTGATTATTTCTTATTTATGTTTCCTTGATCACTGTTGTTTTATCTCCTCTTTGAATCAACAGTCTATGCAATTCGTGTTGCTTTTCCGCATCCCATTCGTGGTATTTACGATGTTTTCTATTTCCTTTTCAACAAACTAAATTGGTTTGAGAAAAACCTGGCCTGGATTTTGCAAGAAGTCCATTTGACCGTTTGTTCTTTGCCGCCACACACTTCCCTGCGACGTTGCTTTATATCACTTTCTCACATCGCTAGCGGTTTCGACTCCACAGCTTCACTGCTGCTATGTCTTTTGTATCAAGACTTCTCTTTTCTGTACAGTATGTCCTCCGAAATCCTCTCTGCAATCGCGCACTGTGGGACTTACAGGAGGTAACAGGAGGGCTTTCTGGCCCCCAGGGAACATCAGCATCCAAGGGGACTTCATCCCCCAACCAGCAGTGTGCCAGGAGGCATGTTTGCAGAGTGGTGGAGAAAGAGGGGGTGGCCTCTGAAGTCCTCTCAGCAATCACACTGTTTGGGACTCAATTGAGGTAACAGGAGGGCTTGTTGGCCCCCAAGGACCCTCTGCAGCCAAGGGCACTTCATCGCCCAGGATGGCGATTTTGCAGAGTGGTGGTGAAAGGAGGCGGGGCCTCAGGCGACTTGCCGGTCTTTTTTTTAAAAACATTATCTGGGGGACCAGCTTTGCACCCCTTTCATGGGTTAATTTCGGCCTTGTGGACCCAGGGTCCGGCCTTTTATTTTTTTATAAACTAAAAGGGAGGGGGGCCATGTGGTCCCCCACCCTGGGCTGATTTTGGCCCCATGGACCCCATCCCTCAGGTCCCGGCCTTTATTTGTATATTTAAAAAATGGGATGGGCCACAAGGTCCCCTCCCCAGGCCGAAATCAGCCCTGGGGACAGCATCCCCTGGGGCCTGGTCTCTCTGTTGGGGACTGCCGGGGGGCATCAAGGTACCCGCGGTCCCTGCTGGCTCCCCGCCTCCTGATGGGGCCGGCATCGCTTTGAGACCCAGGGAGCTGCTAAACATGGAGCTCCCTGGATCTTAAAGCAATTAGTCTGTTTCCCTGTTTGCTTGACAGTGGACAGGGAAACAGACAAATGCCCGCTTTCAGCAAGCAAGAGCATTTGTGAGTTATCGCCTGCTGAAAGCGGAGGATTTGCTGTGGCTTGGCGGCAAGCTCCCACCAAGCCATAGCAAACTGCAATGTCTCAGGGTGGCGGTCCCCAGGGCCATGTATGGCTCAAGGAGGGGGGCCGCGTGGCCCCACTCTAATGTTTACTTTAGGGAGGTGGTGGTCCCTGGGGCCAGGGGTCCGCAACGGACACACTTCATTATTTTGTTATATTTGCACCGGGGAAGTGGCGGTCTCCAGGGCTTCAGGGGCATCCGTGCTGCACTCCCACACTGTATTCAATTTAAGCCCCGGGGGGTGGTGGTCCCCGGGGCTGCGGGGGTGTCCGTGTTGCCCCCTGAACTGTATTCAATTAAAGCCCCAGGGAGGTGGCCATCCCCAGGGCTACTATAAGCCCAGGGGGGGCATTCGCCCCCCTCCGTTTCCTGTCTCCAATTCCCCCCAGGACCTGGTCCACCCGGGGGCCAAATAAAGTAAAAGCAAAGGAGACCTGTTTTTTTTTTTTAAATCTCTGAAAATTCACAGATCTGCACGCTGATTTTGCTGTGATTCTTATTTTAAAAAATGCTTCTTAGCCATGGTGGGGTCTCTGGGAGACCCCTGCACCATGGCCAGGGGCTCAGGGTGTACCTACCCTGGCCCCTTTTCTTTTTTTAAATCTTTTTGTGTGGTACTCAGCTTTAAGCTGAGTCCCAAGATGGCTGCTAACACTTCCTGTTTGAAGTGTTGGCAGCCAATCAGATTTTAGCATGGATCCTCAAATTCTCTGCAAGAATCCGCGGCCCTATATATCTATATTTTTTGCCCTTTAATAGCACTAAGACTACTAAAACTAATCACAAAAGGCATGATCTGCATAACCAAATCTACCTTTCTGCCAAATTTGGTGTAATTCCATCCAGCGGTTTGGGCTGTAGTCGTATTCAAAGGTCCTATGGGAATTAACATGGGGAAAACGCATTTTGGGACCCCTCATTTTTCTCAGCCCCTGCTTCACGGATCACCCCGAAACTTTCAACACAGCAGCTGGACCCACGTAAGTATACGTTTTGAAAATTCCGTGAAGATTAATCAAGCGATGCCAAAGTTATTGGCAAATCAAAAAGCGCTCCACCTATGGAAACTAGGTCCTAAATAAAACTACCTACTGGCGTAGGTATATATATGTATATATATATATATTATTTTTTTTTCACTGAAACTACAAAGTTTAAAGTAACATTATTGTTAAACCACTCAAAGTCGCCAGTGATAGTGAACTAGACAGGCTATACCTCCCCCCCTCCATGAATAATGTTGTCATCAATAATGTCATTTCAGATGCCATCAGTGATGTTATTTGTAATGTCATACAACATGTGATAAGAGATGTAGTATGTGAAATCATAAGCACTGCATGGTGATGGTGTGAGTTATAGTTTCTTCAGTTAATTATACGTGGGGAATTTCTGTGTATTTTATAGTTTAAAAGGTTTTGTTTTAACTGACATTTTCACCTAACTATAGCATTACTTCATCCCTTGGTTTTTCCAGTGCATTTGTAAGTTTTTTTTAATGTAAATTAAGATGTTATTTACATATGTAACTATAAATTCACTTTAATCTTTGTTTTTTTCATTGAATTTCAAGGGATTTTGAAATGTAAAGTGATAGATTATTACCATACCTTACCATACCAACCCAGCGCTGCGCACAGCCTTCAGCCATGAGCAGCATGGGGTTGAGGATGGCCAGGCCCTGTGCCCAACCCCCCATTGACAGCCAACACCCATGGTTGAGCAACGCCCCGGCCCACTCTTTTTTGTGACATTGTGAATACGCGGTTCGCCTGCGCATTTAAATGAGGGCCACGCTGGTTGTCACGTTGGATCTGCGGTTACGCAGAATCATGAAAAAATAAATTCTTTGACCCTAGGGACCCCAAAAGGCCCATGGGGTCAGAGGTACCCCTACCCTGCCCCTTATACTTTTTTTTATTTCCTAGGACATGGGGACCGAGTCCTCAAGTTCTTAAAAGGCAGACACAACTTTTTCTATACGAAATTATACAATATATATAAATATGTATAAATATTTGTTAGTTTGTAATAAAAAAAAAAAATAACCTTTATAAAATGTAAAAATGAATGTAACTTTAATATTTTAATAAAGTAGTGAAATTATTTATATTTATTCAGTACATAGCTTTTAATATTTTTTCTATGCAAATAAATAAGTATAATTTTTATATTTAGGTGGGGTTTTTATTTTTAAATCTTAAGAAAAATAATTTGTATTTAATATACTCAAAATAAATTAATGATTAATTGAAAAGTAAGTTAAAAATTCTGTAGCATGTTTTGTCTTTCATTCTTTTAAGACATTAATGTTTATCTAAAAAATATTTCCTTTCTTTTTAATTTTAACAAGCTTTTAAACTTTTCTCCATACCTTACCATAGGCATATCTATGTCCCAGTGGAAGAGGTGTCTGCCTACATATGAAAAGTTACAAGTAGTAACTTTACATTTGTAAATTATGTCTACAACCCCTGAGTTCAGAGGGGGTGGAGACATGTAAGTCTACACTTTGTAGTAAATTTACACTTGTAAAGGTTGAAAAACCTATAGTAGTAAATATGCTGCAAAGTGTAAGACTAAACGTACATGTGTAGATTTACTGATGTGTAAGTTTAGCTTTGTGAATAGCCCTCTAAAGCAGTGGTCTTCAAACTTTTTAATGCCGCGCCCCCCAGAGGTAAAAAAAAAAAGCATCAGGCCCCCTCAGAATTTTTCACACTCATTTAATTAAATTGGCAATGTTAAAATATGTGTCTATACATATTTAAACATTGCAGCTACGTTCTGTTACTGTTATAAAATGCAATCAAATACATGATTGCCAAACACACTATTCTGGTCAGACAGGCCTTACTAACACGTTCAAATATCCATGTGTGACTATTAGAAGAGGGAGTGGGAGATTTGAAGAATATTTGGAGTCCCTTCCCTTTTGACACCTTCTCCCAGCTAGGATATAAATAGCAAAAGATGTTAGTGATGGCCCATTACAGAGCGGATTACTGCCGCTCATTTTTTCAGCTTAAAACAAAGCACTGTTATCAATGTTTATTTTGGCCAGAGCCTGGCGCCCCCCCTGGGATCACTTGAGGCCCCCCTAGGGGGGCCCGCCCCACAGTTTGAAGAACGCTGCTCTAAAGTATAAAATATGACAGAAAAGGCGGATCTTGTACTAGGAAGGGGAATGGATGTGCAAATATGGCAATATAGTATATAGTCCAGGCACAATGTAATACCTTTCTTGAAGAGATATGAGTGAACAAGTACTGGATCTATGTAGGGAATGCCAGTGGCCAATAAGTAGCAGGAATAATTGGCTATGTATGTACATCTCGTTGTATGCAAAGACAAGGTCCATATTTTACATATTGATAACACATCATGTGACGCAGGTGTGACAATGCCACTTGTACAACAATAATTGTAGCTATATGTGTCTAAGCTGAGCGTCATGCAAAATAGTCATTACATTCACGTTACTATTCAACTGTAGGTTAATTACTTTACATTTACTCATACATGTGCATTGCATTTAGAGATAACACATCCTTTCGTACCCATAAAAATTACAATTTACTTCTCATTTGTTGTATTCATTAGGGGACAAATCAACAGCGGCGGCTCCTCCGCTAAGGTGGAGGAGCATCGCCCCACTGCTCTTGAGCAGTGAAACATGAAAAATAAAATGATAATAACAAAGGTTACTCCCTGCAGCTGAGCCGAGGACGAGGCTGTCCATTCCCACATGTCGACACAGCCGCAGGAAGGAGGAGGAGTGATGGCACTGCTTCAAGTGCGAATGACAGTTTAGCCAGCCGTATAAGGCCTGCTAAACCGTCATGCGCACTTTAATCTCTTCATCCGAGCTGTGCTTTACAGCTCAGGTGGAGAACAAGCAGAGGGTCTTAGTGAGTGCCTAACTATGGTGCTCACACCAATCACGGCGCTGCTCTCATGCTGGGTAATACCAGCATGAGAGCAGCATCTGAATTGGCGTAGGGGACCCTGTGGCATGCCAGGAGTCGAGGTTGTGAAGGAGCAGAGGCCAAAAGTGCACCGACACCGCAGAATGCAGGTAAGCATTATTTTATTTTTATTCTCCCCCTGCATGGACCCCCACTGCCCTTCCCCATGCTGCCCCCCCACCTAACTGCCACAGCAGCTGCCACTGCAATTCAGGACGTTATTTTGTGTCTAACCTCTTGGTGAGTCAAGAATTTGTCCCTACCATTGAAGGATGTGACCCGATTAGGGCCACCCGGGTCACTCGCGACCACCTCTCAGCCTTCCAAACAAATGAAGAGTCGGTCAGACAGTAGAGAATACAAACCAAAGTTATTTATTAGAATGCGCTCGTGCGGAGTCCGGTCTGACCAGCCTCCTTAGATTGCTGCAGAGGGACTGACTCCCCCCAAAATGGAGATACATGATACATACTTCCAATACCCCTAAAGACACGCCCCAACTGGAATTTTCCAGTTGGTAGCTGGTGAACAAAGGAGATACAGAAGGATGAGCTGCAATCCTAAGACTGAGTACATGCTATCTCAGTTCCAAGGTTATTCTGCCCGTGCCCGCCACTCTGAGCGTGGGAGCGGGCCTATCTAACGGGAAAGGTATGCAATAATGAGACAGTCTATTCATTAGTACGACAAAGCTCAACCTTGGAGAAATTAAAAGAAAATTGAAACTGCTTTCTGCTGAGGCAAACAGAATAAGACAGAAACTGAGTTTCGATCATGGCACAAAATGGCGGCTGAATACAAAATGGTGCCGCAAATGCTAACTTAAATCGCACAATGCTCGATAGAAGTAGTCGACCGAAAGCATTTTCCAGTCCAACAGACCCTTCTTTTAGCATTTGCTAACAATTTTGTCTAGTGTTAGGAAACAAATAACTGTTTGCAGATTAGGAATAATATTATTACACGTTAATACACACATTATCAATATTAAAAAATTCCTTCATCTATAGACATCAAATCTTGAATACCCTTCATCATCATGGCCGTGGCCTTCTGTTCATGCACTGGAACCTTGGGTCTGGGTGTCTGTGTTTTTATACAGTAAGCACAGCAAGCAGGGAGGCAATGTATGCACAGGCAACAGGTGAGAATTATACCAGCAATTTCTACTAGGAAGATAAGGATCTTCCAACCCCAGGATGCTAGTAGACCCCAGAATCAACCAGAAAGAGTCCAAGTACCATTCTCTTGGTGGATGTCAGAGGCGAGCCTATGCAACTTCTGTATAGCTGCATATACATTAGGGGCGTGATCTGGAATGTACACGCAGCAGCTGCTGCCGATGACATGACAGGCCCCTCCCTGATCAGCCAGGATGACGTCTAACGCCATCTGGTTTTGTAGAGCAACAAGCGTCATAGCCTGGAGCTCAGCTGTAATATTGGTCAAACTTCCTGCTGTTGTATTAATGACCCCTTCTACAACCCTGGTGAGCTGACGAATGCTAAGGCTTTTGGACATAGGGCCCCAAAAGGGTAGAATACCCTTCATAGCATCTGTGAACTGCTGCAGAGTGGTATCTGTCTGATTTATGTCTTCGGTATTAATAACCCTTCTAAATCGGGACAGACGGGCACTCCTACGCTGCAATCAATCGATGGTCCTTATGGTAATTGGGCGGTGCTATGTACACTGGGGGAAGGAGGAAAGAGAGGTAATATATATCTGACCATCCCCTAGGGAGCCAGACATAAGCTTGAGACCCACAAACAAAGTAGACATTATGCGGTGGGAGCAAAAGTGGGCTACTGTTCGTGCTCAATGTGTATGTATAGTTGCAATTACTCTCCCCCACTTTCACCTTCCCATGTCCTCGAACACAAACCAGCTGTTGTGTTGACTACCGATACCGGCATTGCCTCATCCTTAGTAATATTGCGCAGTTGAAAGGAACGAAAATATTCAGTGACATTAAACCCTTGGAAATCCAGCATTCCAATTCGAAGCCATGTTACATTTTTCTCTCTCTCATTTATATTCATACAGGCTGTCGGGGACAATGTATCAGGAGTCCCTTCTGCTCCTGGGTTAAACCCTTGGTGGACACGTATATATTCTAACACTGTGTGATAATCAGCAGACGTCATATTCATAGTAGAAGAATGATAATGAATGTATACCATAGTAAACAATTCAACCCAGCCCTCGCAGCTCCCCAGATAAGACATTGGCATCGACAGTAGAACATCACTCTTATGTGTAACCGAGAGGAGCAGACCACACACAGATCCAGCAATTAGTAACATTAGACGTATCATGGGCTTGGTGAAGCATTTGCAAGAATACATTGTCTACATATGTTTTGCGATGTTCTCCTTTATGGGGGGCCAAAGTAACAAACGTGTGTTCAGGGGGAACAGGCGTTGTACCAACCAGGGAATTCACTGGGTATTTCTCCTCCAAGAACCATGCTATGCTAAGTACTATTATTAAGAAAATTACAACAATCGTGACAAAAACTATCTTACTCTTTGTGGACCAACTAGACCAACCAGATCCATACCGCTCTAAACGTGGTGCCGCAAACGGCCGCTCTTCCTCAGTAATGGGCCAACCAAATGGGTACATTTTAAACAGAGGAAAAGAAATGTAATAACGCCAATGGCAAAAAGACAAAGGGGGCAAATGTTCCCAGCGTCCGTCAGAGCCTCGCTGGTAGACTCCTATTGTTCATCAACATTGGCGCTATTGAGCACCGGTGGTGGAGCTAGGCGATCCCAGCTCTTTGAGGAAATCCCACGTCGATCAGGATAAGGTGCCCCCCCTCCAAGGGAGCTTGTACAATTTATCCTGTCCAATGTCTGAACAATGCACCAATTTCGTCTGTCCCTATGCTACTGTTGCCTGATTTATCGAGTCCATCCCTGATAATCTGACTTTTCCTTTGGTGCACTGTTCCTCCGCCGAGGGCGCAGATTGTACCTAGCTACTCCAGGCACAGAAGGGTCAGCAAAAAGGGGCTCAGGGGAATCAGACACAGAGGGGCCAACAGAATGCGTCTCTTGGAGGGCCCTGAATTCACGGGGCACTGCCGCATTCAACACTGCATCATTTTCCTCCTCCGTTTGGCTCCACGTTAGCTGGGCATCTGAGAAGGGGACAAAGCGGGGCACCTGTTCCCCCTCTGAATCCCCAATGCCATCAAGGGCCCATTGATCGTAGGGCAGGGGCAAAGGCACTCTGCGGCAGTGTTGGGTATGAATCCAGTTCTTTCAGCCGGTGACCTTCACAGCAGTGCGGGTGGCAAGGAGCAAATGTCTCACCAAGACAAAATCACCAGGCCGAATGTCGTGTCCTGGTCCCTCAGGTGTTGGCGGAAAAGCGTCTTGGATCTGTTGGTGAATAGAACGCAGACTTTTAGTTAACTCATACAGGTAGTCTACCAACATAGGATATTCAATTTCTGAAAATTTACGAGGCCGCGGGACGCCCCACACGTTCGCTGGGCGTCCAAACACGACCTCTTAAGGTGACAGTCCTGTTCTAGAATGTGCTGTGACTCTTGTAGACAAAAGGGCTAATGGTAAAGCATCTGGCCACTGCAACCCTGTGCTCTCCTGAATCTTTGCCAATTTCAGTTTGAGAGTACCATTGTACTTCTCAACTAAGCCTGCTGACTAGGGGTGATGTGCGGCATGAAGTTTCTGTTTGATATGTAAACCTTCACACACTAACTGGATGACCTTTGAATTAAAATGGCTGCCGTTATCACTCCAAATCAAGCGGGGCAAACCAAAACGAGGGAAGAACTCCTTTAGGAGTGCCTTTGCAGTTGCCACAGCTGTGTTTTCTTTAGTGGGGTAAGCCTCAACCCATTTACTGAATGCACAAACAACCACTAACACATATTTCAAATTGTTGATTTGCTCCATTTCAATGAAGTCCATCTGAAGGACCTCAAAAGGAAAAGAGGGAGGTGCAAAATTACCAGGGGGTGTAGGGGTACCTTTCCCGTATTATACATCATGCATACCATAGAGTATTTGACCAGGTGGGCGGCCGTCTTTGGATATTGTCATTCTGCCATACAGGGTCTAAAAACTTACAAATGCCTTTTGCACTGATATGGGCCGGGCCGTGCGCCATAGTGACTACAGGGAGAACGTATACATCTGGTAACATCCACCTCTGTTTCCCTGACTTATCCGTCCAACACCCATCCTCATCCAAACGTGCTGTGCTTTCCTGCCATACTGCTAACTCCTCAATCATTGCCTCGCTCTGAATCTCCTTAACATTTGCCAACGTATCCTTGAACATGGTAACCTCGGGCACCCACCTAGCGGGACCTGCCACAAATGTCTTTTTCATCTTCATTCGAGCTGTCTCCTTAGCTGTCTGATCTGCAAATGCATTCCCCCTACCCACGTTGTCAGTGATTGCCCTGGGGCACTGCACTTCACTATTGCTAATTTCTTGGAGAGTGTCAAAGCCGACAAAAGCCTATATATCAAAGGGCCATTCTGGATCCTCATCCCATGGGAAGTGAGAAACCCTCTCTCTGCCCAGAGCCGTCCAAAATTATGGGCGACTCCGAAAGCATACTGGCTGTCAGTATAAATATTGACAGCCAGTCCCTCACTCAACTCGCAAGCTCGTATAAGGGCAACGAGTTCCGCAGCTTGGGCTGACTGATAGGTAACTCGTGATGTCTCAACTATCGTGTGCAGTGTTGTGATAGCATATGCTGCTGTTGTAGTGCCATCTGGTAGCTTAAAACAAGAGCCATCGACATATAGTTCCCTTTGGGGGTCAGATAAGGGAACATCAGTCAGGTCTACCCGTCTCTTCGTTTCTTCCTCTGTCCGAAAAATGCAATCATGTATATCAATTTCCTCACTCTCAGAAGGGAGGGGTAGCAACGTGGCTGGGTTCAGAGTGGCACATCGTTTAATTGCAACATGCGGTGCAAAAAGGGTCAATTCATAACCAGTCAGACGTGCACTGGTAAGGTGCTGCGTCTTTGTTTTTTCAAAAGTGTATCCACAGCATGGGGTACCATAACTGTGAGGTTGGTATCAAGTACAAGCCCAGCCGATTGTCATATAGAGATGGCCACTGCTGCAACCGCTCTTAGACAGCTCGGGAGGACTCTTGCGACAGGGTCAAGAAGAGCAGAAAAATAAGCACACAGCCGTTGCTAACCTCCAAAGGCCTTGTTAAGACAGAAAGTGCACAACCGGCCAACTCATGTACGTACAGCATGAATGGCTTCATGTAGTCAGGTGTACCAAGCGCAGGTGCAGAGCAAAGCGCGACTTTTAGTTGCTCAAAAGACTGCTGACATTCAGGCGTCCAAGGCAGGGTTTCTTGCACATCTTTAGTGGTAAGCTCAAGCAGAGGTTTTGTTAGTAACGAATAGTTAGGGATCCACTGACAACAGTAGGAAGTAATGCCAATAAAAGCGCGCACATCCCTCTGAGTTTTAGGGATAGGCATTTTCACAATGGTGCTTATGCGCTCAGGGGTCAATCTTCTACCCTCCTTCGACAGTAGGTGACCTAAATAGGTGACCTCCTGCCGACAATATTGAAATTTAGAAAGGGACACTTTATGTCCATGTTGAGCCAAATGTAGCAACAACTTAACTGTACTGTCTTTGCATCCCTGTTCAGTGTCAGAAGCTATTAGTATATCATCCACATATTGAAGCAATACATTACCTGAGGGAAGCATGAGGGAGTCCAATTGGGCTTTCAAGGCTTCGCTATATATACTAGGGCTCTCAGTATAGCCCTGAGGAGCTCAACAGAATCTAAAGCTTCTGCCAGCTAGGGTAAAACCAAACAAGTGTCTGCTGTCGGGATGGATCGGGATAGTAAAGAATGCATTTTTCAAGTCAATGACAGAAAAGAATTTAGCGGAGGAAGGAATCATCGTCAAAAGAGCCGTAATGTCAGGGACCACCGGGAACTGAGGGACCATTATTTTATTAACTGCGCGCAAATCAATCATAAAACGGTAAACATCTGAGTGATCATCGGGGGAGTCTGAAGATGCCTTTTTTAGAATGGGAAGAATAGGGCTATTACACACATTTGCAGTCGTCTCTTCAACCACTCCTGTCTCAATCAGATCCTGTATAATTCGCAACAAAGCGCGCTCCCCTGCTTGAGGTATTTTGTACTGGGGAATACGGGGCAAAATGCCATTGTCTTTAACTTTAATGGAAACTGGAGGAATTTGCATTAGTCCTACATCTGTGTCACCTGTTGCCCACAACGTGGGCTGCACATCCTTAAACTCAGCAGGAAGGGGCACATTTTTGGACAGACACTGCTTAGAGCTGACCACATTTGGACCCATTGTCATGTGAACACCGTCCGGGGAGCAATAAATGGTTGCATGCAACTTCTTTAATAAATCTAGGCCCATTAGATTTTCCCCACAGTTTGATGTCAACAGGAACGGTGAATCCACAGAAAAAGGACCTTTAGTCAATGTAAGAGGTTTGGAAATGGGGCTTACAACCGGTATACCAGAAAATCCTACTGAAACGTTATTATGGCCAGACAGAGCTGCCCCAGGGACCAGTGAACGAGAAACAGAGCTAATCATTGCACCGGTATCCACCAAGAATTCCTTAGCTGAGCCATGCAAATCTGCAGTAACATACGGGCCGCGCTGATCTACAGGTATCTGAACTGGTCCCTCACTCTGTCCCTGGCTGTCCTTGCTGTGAGACATTCCTGTCACTTCATCCAGATCATACTCATCGTGGTAATACTGGCCACCCTTGTTGCCATCAAAGTAATTATTATCTGAATGATCCTGCGATGTAGCAGCATGCTGGGCTCTTTCCTGTCCACCAGCTCCACGACCCCACCCACTAGAACCTCGTCCTCTAGGGGCCGCGACTTTCTGCAACAACACGGGACACTCGCACCAGTGTCCCTCCTCCTTACCATATGCACACTGATTTGGCCCTACAGGCGTAGTATTCTGGCTGGTCCGAGGCAGCAGGCGGGCCGTACCACCACGTCCTCTACCATTCCCCCGAGAAGCCTGCTGTAACAACACCTTTGTCTTCAATTCCTTGTGCTTTTTCTTCACCTTCTCCTTCTCTTCATTTTCCCTGTGTTGATAATACTGTGCCATGCTCAATATTACAGAAGGGGAGGAGGTCGTCCACGTGCTCTCCGAAGCCTGCAGCCGAGCTGCAATTTCAGGGAGCAAGTTCGTGACAAACCTGTTAACAAACAATCGGACACCTCCCTCCACCGACAAATCCTGTCCACTAAAGTCCAGAAACACACCGTCAAACCAAGTGAAAAAATCAGACACACTCTAATCTTTCTTCTGATGACATGCCGTTAACTTGTCCTAATCTACCCTTCTTGGTGGAATAAGAGAATGCATATAAGAAGTAATTCGGCCAGGCAAGGCTAGTATCTCGGCCCTAGGCTTCTCACCGGGCTTTCTCTCCAGGTCCCATACTTTAATCTAATCCCAGGTACCACCCAACTCTGCAGCGTGGTCCTGTGTGTGTACCTGCCTCCAAATATCAACGGGTACCAGTCAACCAAAGAACATTTCAATATCTGCCAGTGTCATCACTGTTGATGAAGCGGCCTCTGCCAATTCCTTATAATACGCAGTAGGATTTTTCCTAATGTCAGGTAACCGAGTCTTGAGGGACAGAACCTCACTCCTCTTCCATGGAGTATAAACCCATTGTTCCTGGAACCGGGCCTCTACCTGGGGTCTAGTAACACCGTTATGCTGATCTCGCAGCTCTGGTAGCTCAGGGTGATATATAGGGTGGACTTCCCTCATCGGGAATTGGGACACTGTCTTGGGGCTCTTCTCAAGCAGCCTACTTCGGTAAGCTACCAACATCGCGACATTACCAAGAACCTCACCAGGCGCCATGCCAGCAGCATATACATTGTCCCTAATATCATAAATAATCTGAGGAGCCACATCATTGAAACACTGTTCCCACAATCCAATCAAAGTAGCCGACATGTGCTTGAGGGCATGCTGCTGCACAAACGGCTCATAATCTCTCATCACACTCCACACATCTTCCGTACTATAGATGGGGTTACGGGCCCACTGAGCGGCCTGATTGGCTACCACCCTTTTTTCTTCATTGCCCACATCAGATCGTATCAATATCCACCCCATCCGCTCTCTAGCAGTCTCGCAGTCCCCGTCCCCTGATCCACAGACAGGCGTTCCGCTACTCAGCACCATCGGGGAATGAAGAAACGGGGAAGGAGTAGTAACAGAGGGAACGGGCACCAATGTCACCAATGGCTGTGTCGTAGGTGTAAGAGCTGGAGAGAGAGATGCCGAAACAATGGGCATAGCAGGAAGGCTCGCAGTCATCACAGGCGCTGAAGGTGAAGCCAAAGAAAGGACAGAAGGTGCGGTGGCCAAAGCAGCTGAATCAATGACGGAGGAAACAGAGACATCAGAAGCAGAGGAAACGGGCAGTTGAGGCTGTGGGATGGCAGGATATATTTTCTGTGGGGTGTATGGGGCGGAGGTCGAGCATCTAACAACTCCTCCACAAATGTATCATTTTCGTCTCGAGCAACATAAGACTTTTCACATTGCAATAGGAACTTCCTATCGGCACACTCTATCCCTTTCTCTATTTTCTCTCTATCGTATGCTACAGCTTTCTGAGTCACTGTCTGCATTCTCCCCTTCCGGGCCTCCTTCTCTGCCTTCATTCATCTCTGTTTAGCTTCCTTTTGCCATGTTCTAAGGGAATCAAACATCGACTGCCTACTTCTTTTTGCAAACAATTTATCCTGCAGGAAATTATGTTTTTGTTCATCAAAAGTGCCCGTCAACGGCCACTGTAACTCGGCATTGTCCCTCGTATATTTGTGCCATAGTGTACTAACCATAATAGGGCCAAGGCCGTGTTTGACATACATCTCGAAGTTAGGAGTGCCTTCTGGAGGTGCAGGCTGACTTTCTTCCAAACGAGCATCAGTAGAACAACAACGACAACCCACACAACACAATTTACTAAAGCAGGGCATTTTTACAAGAAAACTAGTTCACCATTTATGCCGAGCAGATATTTGCAAATATCTTACCAAAGTCGGTCCTCAGACCTCACAAAATTCAAACCAAAGTGGTACCATGTTCACAAGGAACTTAAACAAATTCAAGCGCTTGTCCAAAGTCGGTCCTCAGACCGCACCAAATACAAACCAAAATGGCGCCGCATCCACCACAAACCAAAATGAACTCACTTGGTGCACACAGGTCGAACCAATTTATTCTCCACTGCCGACTCTTCGAGCAAATGGTGAAATCCAAGGGTTTCGCCGTTCAGGACCCCAGCCGCGATGACCGCTGGCCGAGGCACCGCCCGGTCAGACAGACGGGGCAGCTGCGAGTACCAGACTCTCTCGTGCAGGGATCCCCGGTCCACCCGTCCTTCCCGACCTCCCCACCCGTCTGCGGGCAAGGAAGGGTCACTCGCCCGATGGGGTCCCTGTTCAGGCGCCAACTGAAGGAAGTGACCCGATTATGGGCACCCGGGTCACTCGCGACCACCTCTCAACCTTCCATACAAATGAAGAGTAGGTCAGACAGTAGAGAATACAAACCAAAGTTATTTATTAGAATGCGCTCGCGCGGAGTCTGGTCTTACCATCCTCCTTAGATTGCGGCAGAGGGACTGACTCCCCCCAACATGGAGATACATGATATACACTTCCAATACCCCTAAAGACACGCCCCAACTGGAATTTTACAGTTGGTAGCTGGTAAACAAAGGAGATACAGAAGGATGAGCTGCAATCCTAAGACTGGGTACATGCTATCTCAGTTCCAAAGTTATTCTACCCATGCCAGCCACTCTGAGGGTGGGAGCGGACCTATCTAACAGGAAAGGTATGCAATAATGAGACAGTCCATTCATTAGTACGACAAAGCTCAACCTTGGAGAAATTAAAAGAACATTGAAACTGCTTTCTGCTGAGGCAAACAGAATAAGACAGAAACTGAGTTTCGATCATGGCACAAAATGGCGGCTGAATACAAAATGGTGCCGCAAATGCTAACTTAAATCGCACAATGCTAGAAGGAGTCGACCGAAAGCATTTTCCAGTCCAACACCATCATCACCTGTTCTAATCTTATAGTTCTAGCCGCTTTCTAGACATTGATCAAAAAAGTGAGTTATGGCCCACAGTCACTGATCTCTATCTCATAATCCATGTCGAAAGAGCTTAGGTCTTGTTTCACTTATTTCAGTGTGTGAAGTCTCAGTTTGATGTCAGTCACATTTGTATGGTTTTGTGCAAGAGGGTAGCTGATATTTCTGGTGGCCCTGATGTGTTCCATCTTCATTGGCCTGTATTAAAGAAGCTCCAGTTCTTATAAGAAAATGTGTATGTGCATACATCTACTCACATGCCCAGTTTATAATTCAGATTAAAGTTCTGGAGGCATTTAAACAAATATGTACCGTTCCTGAATCTCTTTGCTGTTACACCAGAAGCTGCAGACGTCTGCAATCTACATTTATGCATAACCTATGTTACAGATGCAAACATGTGTTCAAAGAGGTCTTTGAGCAATCAATATACTGTCTGCCGCCAATGGGGTAGTGCACAGATAGTGTAGTCCAAGGGGCGCTCTTTGAGAGAGAGAATACATGGGGTTCAAACGACCACCCACCACCCCTCCCCTTCTAGGAGATGCATTAAAAGGCACCATGCACCTACCAAAACACTAACAGCACAAAATCTCACAGCTGTGCGCCTCAGTGATGATCTGAACATTGGATCAATAAATTTAGGTAAGGAACAATTAAGAAACCCTTTTGGGGGTGTATTAATAAAAGCAAAATGATTTTACATAATTCCAAACAACCAGGGGCAAAGCCAATAGGTCTGGGCTTGAAAAAGTGGTTCAGTCGTTACATTGGTTATTGCAATAGTATGTATACACACAGAAGGCCTGAGGAGATTTACCGACCAGCAGGGGGCGACTCCCCTACAATGTAATCTAACAACACAAAAACAGGCCACCCTGGGTCAAAAACAAAAGGGAGAGGAGTGTGGGGGGTTCCCTTTTATAGGACGAATTCCTTCACCCACCCGTGGGTGGCATGCTTCATCATCGGGAAACTCCTCGCACTGCGAGCCTAGTCTCAGTGCAGGCTACAACCCCCTCACTGTGAGGGAGGAGCTCAGGGATGTTTTAGTTGTAGGTGACAAGAGGTATACTAAAACCTTCAGATGAGCTGAGTGTGGAGGGAGTGTGTGAAGGATAGTGGATGTGAAGTTAAAACTAACTCCCTGGTATGCTTAGCCCTGACCCCCGGATGTTCCATTAAAATTGAGTCTTAACATACCAGGGAGTTAGTTTTAACTTCACATCCACTATCCTTCACACACTCCCTCCACACCCGGCTCATCTGAAGGTTTTTGTATACCTCTTGTCACCTAAAACTAAAACATCCCTGAGCTCCTCCCTCACAGTGAAGGGGTTGTAGCCCGCACTGGGACCAGGCTCGCAGTGCAAGGAGGTTCCCGATGATAAAGCATGCCACCCACGGGTGGGTGAGGGAATTTGTCCTATAAAAGGGAACCTCCCACACTCTTCTCCCTTTTGTTTTTGACCCAGGGTGGGCTGTTATTGCCATAATATGCCACAAAATAAAAGCAACAATCAAAGAAATACCCATCACTTAAACATGGTAACCATGCACTTGCAATAAAACTATGAGATTTTTTTAAATTAATTGTCTCAAATAATTTTAATAGAACAGTACAGGTGCTTCCTAGTAGGCAGGGTACTTAGAACGTATATTTTACTTTTAATCCCCAGCAAAGAAAAATACGATCCTTATTGGTCCAAAGAAAAGGTACTATTGGCTTGGAATTACTGTAATAATGAAGACATAGTTAGGCATGTAAAGATGACTAAAAAGGAAAAACGGTAAAGAATGGAAAGAAAAAAGATTAGAAAAGTATTGGCCCACCAGCCATATCACTGAAATACTCTTCTTTTTAGTTGGATGTGCGCATATGATCAGGAATGGTGTCATCACCTGCAGTGCAAGAAGCCAAGAAGCCAATTGTGGAATTGGGGTGCCCATTACTCCAATGTGATTTATGCTTTGGTAGGCAGAAGCAAAACGTGAATCGCTGGTGAACAGACCAATGGATAAGAAACTATGGTTATAAATATATATGTATCCCTTACTTAGCTATTTATTTTGATTGCATAAGTCTGGAGTTAAGTTAAGTGGTGCGCTAAAATATCAGTGCTAAACTATACACTTCTTTTTCCACTATCATGGACAACAACTTCTTTATGGCAAATATCTCTGAAATGCTCCATTTTTGGCCCCCATACAAATATACCCCCTTGTCCATTATTCAGCAAACTGACACAGAACAGGGCACCTGCATGGGGTACCATGGCAATAGGTGCAGGCCCGTCTGGGGGTTGGGAGTTTTAAAATTTGGCGGCAGCTGTGGTGATCCAGTAAAGCCTGCAAAACCCAGCTCCCACCCTATTGGTGGAGAGTGCTGTTGGTCCAGCAGGGGAAGCAGCAGGAGGCAGGGCTCCACAGTTTAAGGTAAGGGAGCCTAGCAGTCAGCCTCTTTTGCTGCGTGGGTGCCCTGTAGCTGCCACACAGATTGCTTCCCACCATTGTGTCTTTCTCCCACCCGCCCATCCACTAGGGTCAAGTGTTAGTGGAGCTGCAGATGTGGTCACTGTCTTGTGGATTTTTTCAGGGAAGACTCATGGTTTGCCTCAAGGCAGGCAGACACATTGGCATCAAGAATTAAATAAAGTGCCACATTCTGGATTTGGCTCAATTATACCCCAAGAATGGTCCTCCAGTGAGCAAAGAGGGGTGGAGTCGGCACTCCTGCTACTTTCCCTAGTCCTTTAAGATTACTCAATAGTACTGTCCAGGGAGGTGGGGAGATGGTGCTGTGCAGGGCTCCCAGTTAGGGCCCGGTTGCCCAGTACCATCCACTGAAAGGATACTGGGGCGATCCCTCTGTGGGGTTGCATGGTGTTTTGAGTCAGCTTCTAGCTGCTTTGTCTCCCTGGTGCTGAGAGCGGGTGAATTCATCCTGAATGAATTCTGCGAGGGGGGCCTGAAGGTAGCAGAAGAGATTTCATTCAAATTAACTGATGTTGGAAGGGCCAGTTGGGTGGTCAAACATGACTCTAGGTCAGTGATACTCAAAGTACGGCCTGGGCCACTTTCGGCCCTCCTGACCTTTCCATGCGGCCCCTTAGTAAACAGCAGCACTGCACTGGTCTGCTGTTTACTTGACTCAGCACTAGCATTCAGAATGGAAGTAACTAAGGCATCCTGCACCACTTAACTTTAGATGTGTCCTTTTGGGGAAGGTTCATAGATGATATCTTGCTGATCTGGACTGGATCACAGGATGAATGGAAAAAGTACTTCACACATCTGAATGAAAATCCATACAATGTGAAATTCACCATGACATATGATAAAAGTTCAATCACTTTCTTGGATGTAGAACTGTTTGCAAGGGAAGGAAGAATTTGCAGCAGACTTTTCCGCAAAGCCACTGCTACAAACAGTATTTGAAGAGCAGACAGTGCACACGCCAAACATGAAATTAAAGCATTCCGTATGAGGAAATGATAAGAACAAGGCGAAATTGCAGCGAGGAGTAGGACGTCAGGGATGAACTATATAGCTTGAAAAAAAGACTACAATGCAGGGGTTATAGAGAGAAGGTCCTGGAACACGCTGAAAATAGGATCATACAAACCAGTAGAAAATTCACACTGAGGAAAAGGACACATAACGAAGGGACAAGGAAATTGGCATTTGTATCCACATACAGTGCGGAACATAATGAGATATACAAAATTCTAAGTAGACATTGGGGACTTCTTCAGGGAGTTCCAGGCCTAGCAAACTGGGTAACGGAAAAACCAAGGGTGACCTACAGGAGATGGGCCACTGTTAAGAGCCTGGTTACACGCAGCTACCTACCCTCACCCAGGGACAGCAGCAGGAAGTGGTTACCTACACAACCGAAGGGGAATTGTATATGTTCTGAATGCAATGTTTGTCGAATGGGGTTGAACAAACTGAAAACCTTCTGCTACAATGTAAAAAGAATGTATTATATCAATAAATTTATAAACTGCAATATTAAAATACACATGTGATCTATGTGATAGTGTGCAACTGTCAAAGAATCTACTTGGGTAGTACTATTAGGATGTTGAAACAACAAATTCAGGAACATCAGTGGGCTGTGAAAAACAAAGACAGTAAAAGCCCCATCTTTCAGCATATGAGAGAGAACCACCCCATGAACCTGGACTTCACTGTCCATGGGGTCCAAAAAATCAATTCTAGACCTAAGAGTGGGGATTGAGAACTGATACTCCGACAAGCGGAAGCAAAATGGATAGCAAGATTGAGGAGTGTAGAGGAGGGTCTAAACACAGAGCAGGAACTACATTACTTCCTGTAGGATCACAATATAGTGATTAGCAGACCTAGGCCTACAAGAAGTTCGGAATCATGTGAACTGCGTCACTCCTGGGACTAAAAATAGAATTGAGGACTGAATGATGATAAAACCTGGTCTGAAAATTCAGGGATTACTAATGAGTGAATGAGTCAGATACAAGAATGGAAAAACAGTACAAGTATTGTGTAATCCAAATATGATGTGGAATGTCTGAGGGGGCCCATAAAAATGAGTAATGAAAAGATTCCCACAGTAACATGAAATATGAAAAAGAGTGGGATTTTAGGATGTGATTTTAATGATAGGATCCCCAAATAGGGCAAGGGAAGTCCGGACAGCATGATTGAAGTATGAAAGTATTGAAGTATGAAAATGGAGGAGTGGCTCTGGGGTTCACAAGGAATAGATGACAGAAAACCAGGGTGCTCTACGACTAGGAACAAAATTAACTCACCTGCGCATGGAGAAGAACATGGCGTCAATGAAATGGGTCGAGTGACACTGACAAAAAAAAAGGGTGAATTCGGGGATGGGACTGATTGGGCTGGACAAATGTGAAAAATGAGTGCCACCAGTTGCAAATATGGAGAATAATACATTGGAACTCATATAGAAACTAGACATGAAAGCATGAAAATGGTTAATCGGACTGAATTGTAAATCTAGTGGGGACATATTGAGTGCAAGACATAAAATAATAGTAGCTCGAAGTACAGGCGAATGATTGGGACATTTACAATTTAAATTCTGGACGTGGCTAGAAGTACGGGCGTGTGGGATTTTTATAATTCATACTTTGGACGTTTTTTCTATAATAAACTGTATTTTAGGAATCAATTCAAGATATGTAGGTAAAAACATATGGATGATATGCACATTGAGCCTATAAAAGTGAGTGTAGGATGAGAGTGGTTGGGTTGCAACCTACATATTTGCTTTATCAATCAATTATAGACACAGAGGGCTTCCAAGGTTATCTATCAACTGTTACCAGTCGAATCACATCGCTATGTATTAACGAGGATGAGACTGGGTATAGTCCACCACTTGGTAGCATTCCCTAAAATAAAAATGCATTCTACCTCAGTATGTCCTTGTGACGAGCATTCAAAACAGAGCACTATGCACTTTTTACTATTATGCGGTCTATATTTGAATTACAGAGTTATCTATCTTAAACCCTTGTTTAAGAAACATAATGTAAAAACTACCAAGGCAGCTATGGAACTATTGTTTACACTTAGAGACCCCGAGATATGTTTTTTTGCTGCCACGTTTATTTTAAAATCGATACAGGAGAGGAAAAGTATCATTTATATCTAACTGATTTTAATGATTTTATGTGATATTAATGATGATTGTATTTGTATATAATGAATGTATTTACTGTTAATGTATTAATGCTGCTTTTCTGGTTGTCTTTCAAACCGAATAAAGCCTGTTGAACTGAACTGATTGGGACATTTACAATTTAAATTCTGGACGTGGCTAGAAGTACGGGCGTGTGGGATTTTTATAATTCATACTTTGGACGTTTTTTCTATAATAAACTGTATTTTAGGAATCAATTCAAGATATGTAGGTAAAAACATATGGATGATATGCACATTGAGGGGAGATGTAAACAACAAGATAGCGCCCAAGAAGCATCAATGTCAAAATAGTGTAGGGGGAATGACTCCAACAAGCAGATTTAGAAGGACACATTTCAACACATCCCTATGAAATTATGGATTAATATACACATTTCTTTAAAAGACCGTATCTGGAATACTAGCCGGCATGATATGAATTATTTGTGTTTACACAAATGGTAAAGGGAAAGGAAAACACAAGATGGCGCACAGAAATCACCCGGGTGTGAGCAAAACTTCTGAGTAAATTATACAGTGGCGGCTCGCCGAGGGAGTGCTGCGGGGCGGTGAGGCAGGGCGGAGGAGGGGCAGGGTGGGGGGTAGTGGACTCGGACTTACGACGGACAGAACTCCCTCTGAGTTCTGTCCGTCGTATGTCTGAGTTCACTACCCCCCCTGTGAGAAGTTGGCCTGGTATATGCTGTTCACTAATTAAAGTGGACACCTTGCACCAGGGCAAATCGACTCTTATGGTAGATAGGTTTAAGACAACCTTTTAAAGAAAGCTATCCTAGTGGTAGCTGTGGAGAGCAGCCTTCAGGCTAAGTCTTGAAGGAATGTAAAGCAGCTTGTTTTACCATATAATCTCTTGAATCACCAAATGAAAAGACACCACACAGGTATATATATCAAATATATATGTATTTATTTCTAAATAACTCTCTACTAATCTCTTTATGAGATTAGAAGACAAACATATGCACAAATCAACGTTTCACAATAAGTTAAGCACAAAATATGGCTGGGGCCCTAGGGGCGTACCAGACCATATACTAAAAAAGGGACTTAGCAACAACGACTTGCAGGGAGACAAGGCCTAGGGCCTTCAGAAGTGCTGGGGCCTCACGAAACCACCCAAGGCAGGTAAGTAAAGGACCCACGGGGGACGCGTGCAGTGTGGATACACAGGCGCGGATCGCCGTTAACTTCAATGGGGCAAGTCGCGGTTGGAAATTAAGAGTTCTAGGAGACTTCGGGAGAACCTACAAGCAAGTCACTTACAGGGTAAGTAGTTCTAGGGCCCACACCCACAGGAGCACCGTAGTGCTGGAGTTACCTCACCCAGGGAAGCCGGGTGCATAGGTGTCCTTTGGTGTCGGGTCGCGGCGTCGTTTTCAATGGCGAACAAAGAAGACTTGCTGCTTGCGGGAGCTGAAGAAGTGTCCGGTGGAATCCAAGCCTGGATTCTGAAGAAGGATGACCTGAAAGCAGAGGGGACAGTGTTCAAAGTCACTTGGCAGTGACTCGGGGCAAGGAAGATGGATGCCCACCGTCGTCGGTTGATTCAGGTCGGTTGCGGGTGCCTTGACTCTTCAGCCACGAGGTCCAGGAGGCGTTGACGATGACCAGGAGCTGGATTCTGTGTGTCCCACGAAGTCTGCAGCTTACTGCAGTGTCGGCAACTCGATTGGAGCCAACAAGCCTTGGCAACAGCAAGTCTCGGGGAGATGAAGAAAAGTCGATGGCACAGACCAGCAAGGTCTGAGGGACTCACCCAGCGAGGGTACGTCAGGGCAGGCCTGGAGCAACCAGAGGAGCCCTTTGGTTTCTTTAAGAAGTCTTCTGGGGACCCACGAGCCGGCTGGCAAGGGATCGCGAAGACACCTCGGGCGGAATCACTCAACAGGGGCCCACGGTCACTCGGGACGGTGTAGGCCTCTGATCTTCGGAGGGATTCTTGCTAGAGGTCAGGACCACACGTGGTCCAAAGCACAAGTTCGTCGAACGTTGTGAAGGGGTTGCACTTGACAATAGTGCACGGTACCCAGGGGTCGCGGTTCCTCGTCACTCGTGGGGTCCACTTGCCTCAGCTTCGCTGGGGACTCACGATGGCCTTGGAGAAGTCAGGAAATCCACTTCTTGGGCTGCAGGGACTTCGGACTCCGGCGGGAGCGGCGTAGTTTGCGACCATCGTTGTCGTTTTTGGTGCCTGCCAAGCAGGGGAGTCACTCCTTGACTCCAAGGGAGATTCTTCTGTCTTCCAAAGGTAGTGGAACGTCGAAGGGCCAGGATTCTTCTGTAGAGCGTCGTCCAGGGGTTATCTAACTAGCAAGTTCAAGGGTTCCCCTTCTTATACTGAAAAGAGTGGATGGACTAGCTCTATGACCCCACCTATGAGAGGGTCAAGGGAGGGGGTGGCTACACCCACTTCCCTTTGTCCAGTTTCGCGCCAGAGCAGGGGCAGGTAGCCCCTGAGCCGGTTTGAACTGGCATATGCACAGAGGAGCCTTCTGCTCCCCCAGTGCAGGACTTCAAAGCACTCTAAGAGTGCACCCACCCAGCCCCAATACACTAAACCCTGTCTGGGAGGTGGTTACACCTCCCTGTGACAGGATGCCTATTGTTGGGCTTCCTCCACTGCGAGTTTCGGTCATCAGCAGGAGGGCAGCCCAGTGTCTGTGACTGGTGGCATCCATTTTGTGATGCCAGGGCTCTTTAGGATTCTACTGCGTTTCCACAGCAGGTACATGTCTTATCCCTCTAGAAGGGTGGAATGCTACCCCCGCCGCCAAGATTGGCGGGGGGTAGTATTCCAAGATGTTTGACACCAAACACGACATGTTTTGATGCAGCCATTCCAAAGTTAGCATTTACCGCGAGGATATAATGCACTTAATAGTATATGGTTTAACCGCATCCACAAACAGCACCAGAGAATAGACTCTGAGAGCTGCAGAGGGGCCCTGCTCAGGCAGAGGCACCCCCTCACATAGAAGCCAAGCACCCTGCCCTCAGGATTGATAGGGCCTGCCTTAGGGGTGACTGATAGGTTTATATGTGTGTGCAGGAGAGATATAGGAAACCTATATCTCAGTGAGGAGTGCTAGCACCACCTCACCCAGGCTGCAGTAGCAGGCCTGTGGTGTCAGATTTAGACTGCTTCCCAGGGGTGGCATAATACATGCTGCAGCCCCTGGTAGGCCTGTGAAGTACCTATGCCCTTGGCACCTAAGGTACCATATACTAGGGACTCATAAGGCACCACAGTATCCAATCACTAGTGCACCTAGAGTGCACTCCATGTCGTTTAGAGAGAACAGAGAGGCTGGGGCCCTGATGGGCAGGGACCCAGCCAGACTATAGCCAGAAACCAGTGCTAACATCAGAAAAAAAGTGGGGGCAACATAAGAGGCAGATCCTACTCTCCTACACAACCCCCCAAACGCAGGGACACTAAACTAACCTTGACCAGTTGAGTCTTCGTGTTCAAAGTGGAAATACCTTGAGAGTCCATCTGCATTGGCATGTTGGGTCCCAGGCCTATGTTCCACTGTATAGTCCATCCCCTGTAGGGAAATGGACCACCTCAAAAGTTTTGGGTTTTCACCTTTCATCTGCTTTAGCCATAGGAGGGGCTTGTGGTCAGTCTGAACTATGAAGTGAGTACCAAACAAGTATGGCCTCAGCTTCTTCAGGGCCCATACCACAGCAAAGGCCTCCCTCTCTATAGCTGACCAACGTTTCTCTCTAGGGGTCAGCCTTCTGCTAATAAAAGCTACTGGCTGGTCTTGACCTTCATCATTCAGTTGAGACAGTACAGCTCCCACACCCAGCTCAGAAGCATCTGTTTGGACAATGAACTTTTTGGTGTAGTCTGGACTCTGTAAGATGGGGGCAGTGCACATGGCCTGCTTTAGGTCTTCAAATGCCTTTTGACAGCTAGCTGTCCACTGAACCTTTTTGGCATTCTCTTTGAGGTCAGATCATTCAAGGGGGTCACTATAGATCCATATCCCTTGACAAACCTCCTATAGTACCCAGTCAGGCCTAAGAAGGCTCTCACCTGTGTCTGGGTGGTTGGAGCAACCCGTTCCATTATGGTTTGGATTTTGCTCTGTAAAGGCTGAACCTGGCCTCCACCTACAAGGTGGCCCAGGTACACAACCTGACTCTGCCCTATCTGGCACTTGGTGGCCTTGATAGTGAGGCCTGCTTTCTGCAGGGCCTCCAAAACATTTCTGAGGTGGACCAGGTGATCCTGCCAGGAGGAACTAAAGACAGCAATATCATCTAGATAAGCTGAGCAATAAGTTTCCATCCCTGCCAGAACTTTATTCACCAACCTCTGAAAAGTGGCAGGTGCATTTTTCAATCCAAAGGGCATCACCACAAAGTGGTAGTGCCCACCAGGAGTCGAAAAGGCTGTTTTGGCTTTTGCATCATCAGCTAATCTGATTTGCCAGTAGCCAGCTGTTAGGTCAAATGTGCTTAGATACTTGGCTGAGGCCAAAGTATCAATCAGCTCATCTGCCCTTGGTATGGGATAGGCATCAGTCCTAGTGACTGCATTGAGGCCTCTGTAGTCTACACAAAACCTCATTTCTTTCTTACCACCCTGGGTATGAGGCTTGGGTACCAGGACTACTGGGCTAGCCCAAGGGCTATCTGAAGGCTCAATCACGCCTAACTCCAACATTTTCTGGACTTCAGTCCTGATACAGTCCCTGACATGGTCAGGTTGCCTGTAGATTTTATTCTTGACAGGCAGACTGTCCCCAGTGTCCACCTCATGGGTGCACCAGGTAGTCTGACTAGGGGTTAGGCTAAACATATGTCTAAACTGTTGCAGAACTTGTCTGCACTCAGTTTGCTGATGGTCAGTGAGGCTGCTTGCCAAAGCAACACCATCTACTGACCCATCATCAGGAGTTCTGAGAGAGCAGGTCAGGGAGAGGGTCACTCTCCTCCTCCTGGTCCTCATCAGTTGCCATGAGCAAGCCCATGTCAGCCCTGTCAACATATGGCTTTAATCTGTTGACATGAAGCACCCTTAGGGGGCTCCTGGGAGTTCCAAGATTCACCAGATAGGTGACTTCTCCCTTCTGTTCAACTATTGTATGGGGGCCACTCCACTTGTCCTGGAGGGCTGCTGGGGCCACAGGTTCCAACACCCACACTTTCTGTCCTGGCTGGTATACAGTCAGCACAGCCTTTGGTCATGCCAAGCTTTTTGCAATTCTTGGCTGGCCTCCAGGTTTTTGGTTTCCTTTTTCATGTACTCTGCCATCCGGGAGCGGAGACCAAGTACATAGTCCATCACATCTTGTTTGGGGGGCTTGAAAGGTAACTCCCAGCCCTCTTTTACCAAACATAGTGGACCTCTCACAGGATGCCCAAACAGAAGCTCAAATGGGCTGTAACCAACCCCCTTCTGTGGAACCTCTCTGTATGCAAACAACAGGCAAGGAAGAAGAAGGTCCTATTTCCGCCTAAGCTTCTCTGGGAGTCCTTTAATCATTCCTTTCAAGGTTTTGTTGAAGCGTTCAACTAAACCATTGCATTGTGGGTGATAGGGGTGGTGAACTTATAAGTTACACCACACTCCTTCCACATTGCTTTCAGATATCCTGACATGAAGTTGGTACCTCTGTCAGAAATGACCTCCTTTGGGAAACCCACTCTGGAGAAAACTCCAATGAGGGCTCTTGCCACCACAGGGGCTGTGGTGGTCCTCAGAGGAATTGCCTCTGGGTACCTGGTGGCATGATCCACTACCACCAGGATAAATCTGTGCCCAGATGCAGTCTGAGGGTCAAGGGGACCAACAATGTCAATCCCTACCCTTTCAAAGGGTACCCCCACCACAGGTAGTGGTATCAGGGGGCCTTTGTTGTGCCACCTGCCTTACCACTGGCTTGGCAAGTGACACAGGAGCGACAAAACTCCTTTGTGTCCTCTGACATATGTGGCCAATGAAAATGTGGAACAAGCCTGTCCCAGGTCTTGTTTTGGCCCAAGTGACCTGCTAAAGGGATATCATGTGCTAAGGTCAAGAGGAACCCCTAAACTTCTGAGGTATTCCCAACCTCCTGGTGGCTCCAGGGGCTGGGTCTCTACCCTCAGAATATAGGAGTCCCTCATCCCAATAAACTTTATGGGACCCACTAGCACTCCCAGCAGCCTCAGCAGCAGCCTGCTGTCTGAGGGGTTCAAGAGAGGGGCAGCACTGTTGCTCCTTACTCAGATCTTCCCTAGAAGGGCCCCCTGCCCCCAAGAACTCAACCTGGTCAGGTTCAAGTCCCTCTGGGGCAGTTCCTTCTTCAGGTTCTGCTTCACCTCCCTCTGGAAGTGAATCTTTGATCTGAGACAGAGGGGAAGGCACTGCCTTAACCCTACTGCTCCTCCTCTTGGGAAGCATCTGGTCCATTGTTCCAGGATCCAGAGCTGGTTCAGTGTTATGCATTCTTGCTTGTGACCTGGTCACAGCAAATACCTCTGCAGGGATGCCCAACATCTCAGCATGAGTCCATAACTCTACTTCAGACCAGGCTGAAGTCTCTAGATCATTGCCCAACAGACATTCTACAGGGAGGTCTGCACTGACTACAACCTTTTTGGGGCCAGTTACCCCTCCCCAGGAGAAATTCACAACTGCCAGACTATGGTTGGTCTGGACATTGCTTGCATTGGTCACCTGGTACATTTCGCCCAGGATGATCTGTCCAGGGTCCACTAGGTCCTCTGCCACCATGGTGACACTAGCACCTGTGTCCCTAAATGCCAAAGCCTGTTTGCCATTTATCAAAGGCTGCTGTTTGTACTTGCCCAGATTACTGGGGCTTACTAGGAAGGACATATCAATGTTTCCATCACAAATCAGCATTGCCTGAGTGGTCACTCTGACTAGGTCAGAATCCACTTCAGAACCCAGGGTCAACCCTACTACACCCTTATTCTGCGTACCACCTCCACCAGTAGCTGAGCTAGGGGGCACAGTTGCCTTAGGGGCAGGAGTGGTGGTGGTTTGGTCTTTGGACTTGGTACAATCAGAAGTCCAGTGCCCTTTCTGTTTACAGAATTTGCACCAGGGCTTCTTTTGGCCTTTTCCCTTGTTGGACTGTGACTCCCCACCAGATGCAGATTTTTGGGGCCCTTGTGAAGACTTCTGGTCTTTTGACTTATCCCCACCTTTCTCAGAGCCTTTAGGATCTTGCTTCTTAGTGTCACCCCCTTGGTTCTGGGTTTTCTGCCTCACCCTGGTTCTGACCCATTTGTCTGCCTTCTTTCCCAATTCTTGGGGAGAGGTCAGATCAGAGTCCACCAGGTACTGATGCAACAACTGGTTCTGGCAATTATTTAGGATCTGTTCTCTCATCATCAGATTATACAATCCCTTGAAATCAGTAACCCTACTGCCAACCAGCCAACCCTCTAGAGCCTTGGTTGCACAATCAACAAAGTCAGTCCAGTCCTGAGTCTGTGCCTTCTGGGTATCTCTGAACTTCAACCTGTACTGCTCAGTGGTTAAGCCAAACCCATCTATCAGTGCACTCTTCAGGACCTCATAATCATCAGCATCCTCCTCTCTAACAGTGAGGAGCTTGTCTCTTCCTTTATCTGAAAAGGAGAGCCACAAGATTGCTGCCCACTGCTTTTGGGGGACCTGCTGTACTCTACAGGCCCTCTCCATAGCAGTTATCCACTTGTGGATATCATCCCCACTCTGGTAGGGAGGAACAACCTTGCTCAGGTTCCTATGGTCAGGAATATATTCTCTGCCTCTAGGGACACTGTTGCTGCCACCAGGGGTTCTAACCCCTCTTTTCTAGAAGCTCTCTGGATCTCCAGGGCTTCCCTATCCAGTGCCAACTGCTTGGTTCTGAGGGCCACTTTGGCCTCCTCATACTGGAGCAGTTTGCACCTTCTCTCAGAGGAGGTCTCTCTTAAGGAAAAGTATGAGCTCCTCTGCTGGACAAATTCTCTGCCAGAGTGATAAGAGTGGTCAGATTCCCTGGAAGGGGATCTGTGCCTCTCCTCCTCTCTGTCAGTTCTCTTAGGGAGAATTCCTCTGTCCTTTTCAGGCCCCTTGAAGCCTGGCCCTTCAATCACAGAGTCTTGGTCATTCTGATTTTCATCATCTGACCCAGATACTATGACTGACCCACCCACTGATTCAGACCCTTTAGCTCCTAGAGCCAATCTAAGGTCATCTGCTGTCAGCAGATCTATCAGGTGTAGTGTTGAGGGACTCTGTCCTAGCCTCAGGTGTCTGTCAACACACATGGCTCTCAAGTCAGAGAAAGCCATGTCCTTATACTGAGGCTGAGTGGATCCACTGGGTCCACCCTTTAAGGACATTCTAGTGTTGTGCAGTGTTGTACTACCTACACTAGTTTGTGGCCTACTGATCCTAGCTTGAGCTGTGGAAAGGGTGTGCTATCCCTTGGCACACAGCTCTAAGTTCAGTAGAACTTATTGATACTAAGCTTGACTTTATATGTACCTTGAGTACCTATAATGGTTTTCAGTTAGTAATTCAAATAGAGATTTTCTGGTAAAACAATGGCAAGCTGGAATCCCACATGCTGCCCACCAATGTGAGAAGTTGGCCTGGTATATGCTGTTCACTAATTAAAGTGGACACCTTGCACCAGGGCAAATCGACTCTTATGGTAGATAGGTTTAAGACAACCTTTTAAAGAAAGCTATCCTAGTGGTAGCTGTGGAGAGCAGCCTTCAGGCTAAGTCTTGAAGGAATGTAAAGCAGCTTGTTTTACCATATAATCTCTTGAATCACCAAATGAAAAGACACCACACAGGTATATATATCAAATATATATGTATTTATTTCTAAATAACTCTCTACTAATCTCTTTATGAGATTAGAAGACAAACATATGCACAAATCAACGTTTCACAATAAGTTAAGCACAAAATATGGCTGGGGCCCTAAGGGCGTACCAGACCATATACTAAAAAAGGGACTTAGCAACAACGACTTGCAGGGAGACAAGGCCTAGGGCCTTCAGAAGTGCAGGGGCCTCACGAAACCACCCAAGGCAGGTAAGTAAAGGACCCACGGGGGACGCGTGCAGTGTGGATACACAGGCGCGGATCGCCGTTAACTTCAATGGGGCAAGTCGCGGTTGGAAATTAAGAGTTCTAGGAGACTTCGGGAGAACCTACAAGCAAGTCACTTACAGGGTAAGTAGTTCTAGGGCCCACACCCACAGGAGCACCGTAGTGCTGGAGTTACCTCACCCAGGGAAGCCGGGTTCTAGGTGTCCTTTGGTGTCGGGTCGCGGCGTCGTTTTCAATGGCGAACAAAGAAGACTTGCTGCTTGCAGGAGCTGAAGAAGTGTCCGGTGGAATCCAAGCCTGGATTCTGAAGAAGGATGACCTGAAAGCAGAGGGGACAGTGTTCAAAGTCACTTGGCAGTGACTCGGGGCAAGGAAGATGGATGCCCACCGTCGTCGGTTGATTCAGGTCAGTTGTGGGTGCCTTGACTCTTCAGCCACGAGGTCCAGGAGGCGTCGATGACGACCAGGAGCTGGATTCTGTGTGTCCCACGGAGTCTGCAGCTTACTGCGGTGTCGGCAACTCGATTGGAGCCAACAAGCCTTGGCAACAGCAAGTCTCGGGGAGATGAAGAAAAGTCGATGGCACAGACCAGCAAGGTCTGAGGGACTCACCCAGCGAGGGTAAGTCAGGGCAGGTCTGGAGCAATCAGGGGAGCCCTTTGGTTTCTTTAAGAAGTCTTCTGGGGACCCACGAGCCAGCTGGCAAGGGATCGCGAAGACACCTCGGGCGGAATCACTCAACAGGGGCCCACGGTCACTCGGGACGGTGTAGGCCTCTGATCTTCGGAGGGATTCCTGCTAGAGGTCGGGACCACACGTGGTCCAAAGCACAAGTTCGTGGAACGTTGTGAAGGGGTTGCACTTGACAATAGTGCACGGTAAACAGGGGTCGCAGTTCCTCGTCACTCGTGGGATCCACTTGCCTCAGCTTCGCTGGGGACTCACGATGGCCTTGGAGAAGTCAGGAAATCTACTTCTTGGGCTGCAGGGACTTCGGACTCCGGCGGGAGCGGCGTAGTTTGCGACCGTCGTTGTCGTTTTGGTGCCTGCCAAGCAGGGGAGTCACTCCTTGACTCCAAGGGAGATTCTTCTGTCTTCCAAAGGTAGTGGAACGTCGAAGGGCCAGGATTCTTCTGTAGAGCGTCGTCCAGGGGTTATCTAACTAGCAAGTTCAAGGGTTCCCCTTCTTATACTGAAAAGAGGGGATGGACTAGCTCTATGACCCCACCTATGGGAGGGTCAAGGGAGGGGTGGCTACACCCACTTCCCTTTGTCCAGTTTCGCGCCAGAGCAGGGGCAGGTAGCCCCTGAGCCGGTTTGAACTGGCATATGCACAGAGGAGCCTTCTGCTCCCCCAGTGCAGGACTTCAAAACACTCTAAGAGTGCACCCACCCAGCCCCAATACACTAAACCCTGTCTGGGAGGTGGTTACACCTCCCTGTGACAGGATGCCTATTGTTGGGCTTCCTCCACTGCGAGTTTCGGTCATCAGCAGGAGGGCAGCCCAGTGTCTGTGACTGGTGGCATCCATTTTGTGATGCCAGGGCTCTTTAGGATTCTACCGCGTTTCCACAGCAGGTACATGTCTTATCCCTCTAGAAGGGTGGAATGCTACCCCCGCCGCCAAGATTGGCGGGGGGTAGTATTCCAAGATGTTTGACACCAAACACGACATGTTTTGATGCAGCCATTCCAAAGTTAGCATTTACCGCGAGGATATAATGCACTTAATAGTATATGGTTTAACCGCATCCACAAACAGCACCAGAGAATAGACTCTGAGAGCTGCAGAGGGGCCCTGCTCAGGCAGAGGCACCCCCTCACATAGAAGCCAAGCACCCTGCCCTCAGGATTGATAGGGCCTGCCTTAGGGGTGACTGATAGGTTTATATGTGTGTGCAGGAGAGATATAGGAAACCTATATCTCAGTGAGGAGTGCTAGCACCACCTCACCCAGGCTGCAGTAGCAGGCCTGTGGTGTCAGATTTAGACTGCTTCCCAGGGGTGGCATAATACATGCTGCAGCCCCTGGTAGGCCTGTGAAGTACCTATGCCCTTGGCACCTAAGGTACCATATACTAGGGACTCATAAGGCACCACAGTATCCAATCACTAGTGCACCTAGAGTGCACTCCATGTCGTTAGAGAGAACAGAGAGGCTGGGGCCCTGATGGGCAGGGACCCAGCCAGACTATAGCCAGAAACCAGTGCTAACATCAGAAAAAAAGTGGGGGCAACATAAGAGGCAGATCCTACTCTCCTACACCCCCACCCTGACCCTCCCCCGCCCCACCCCACCGCCCCGCAGCACTCCCTCGGTGAGCCGCCACTGAAAATATATACATTTTAATGGAAGAATGAGAAAACGGTCAGGAGGAACAGGCAATGTGAAATAATGGCCTGTGCTGTGGGAGGTTGAAAGCATCTACTAACATTGTAGTTCGGGTGAAAGGGTGACAATGAGGTTACGAAAGTAAGACTCGTAAATATGATTACAGGGTACGATTGGCGTAGTCTCCCAAAACAATTATCGTAATGTAACTATTGTGAATAATGAATGAGGAAGTTGAGACATGATGGTTTTGAGAGTATAATGTGAGCTAAGGAAGTGGGAAATGATAAATGACAAAATAGATACAGCTATAGTGACCATAAGCATGAAGGGGCAGATTCCGAGCCCCCTGCACCACCAGTACGTCACTTTTCGTGACGTACTGGTGGCGCAGAGGCTACTCCATATTTACAAGGAGAGGAAAAGCCACCCTGCGTGACTTTTCCTCTCCTTATAATACGGCCCCTTCACACGCAGCACTTTGCGGTGAAGGGGCGTTCCATGGATGTTGCTGTGGGTGTTCCCAAGCAACACTCATGGAACAAGACACATCTCAGAATTACAGAAATCGTAACTCTGGAGATGCGTCTGAGCTACGCCACCCTAGAGGTGGCGTAGCGAGGCACCGAGGAGAAATGTTTTCATTTCTCCTCGTTTTTCCTCTTTCAATGCGTGCTGCATTCTGCAGCACGCATTGAAGAAAAATGAGTTGTAGTGATTGTTTTTGTGCAGGAAGGCACCTTCCTGCACAAAAACAATCTCCCACGGCATGAGCATCCTTGCACCATGGTGCAAGGGTGCCCTGCGCCAGCTATGGCAGCAGTTTGTGCGCCAGCGCAGAGAAGCACAGAGATGCGACATATTCTTGTAAATATGTCGCATCCCTGTGCTTTCCAGACTAACGCAGCAAAATGACTTGCTGCACCGTGCTGCGTTAGTTTAACGTAAATCTGCCCCCATAGGTTTATATGAATAACGGAGTGACAGTATGAACTTGGGTTTAGGAAAGATATGATTAGGAATTAGAATTTAAATAAGTTATGTGTGTTTTTGACAGAGATCGACAAAGTAAAAGAAGCGAGATTGAAATAATGGGAATTCAAGAATCCACACTTCAAAAAATTGTGAGTAAGAATTTGGTCCTCCTTCATGCGAAATTTTCTTTTTGTGTGTCTGCAAAATAATAGAAACCATGGCCGTATAAGATAAAAATACACAAACAGAGTAGCTATAATCACTCTAATCAAAATAAGGGATGGGATAAAATTGACAGGATTGAAGTTCAAAAGGGTAAAGATCAGTAACGGCTTATACATGGGATGATCTTGAAATATTTACATGGAAATGTAGTCTCTATATACATTTCCAGATTATTATGTGTTTTTATGTAAAAGACGCTTTGAAAAACAACAACAAAAATGGAAAATATAAAAAATGTACAATATAAAATTGTAATATGGTTTTTAATAAACACAATGCATTGACCCTTGTATATGTACAAAATCTTTTTAGGCCCTGATGAAGTCCCTATAAGTGATGAAACGCGTTGGTGGGATCTGCCAGAGAAAGTGATGTTTTTTAATTGAATAAAGGATCTTAAAAGAATACTCAACATTTGATGACTTACTTTAAGTAAAGAAAAGAGACTTGGGTTATATGACTGAAAAAGAGCGATTACAGCTACAAAACCAAATGGCCAATGGAAAGGAATAATATAACATTGTTGCCCTCCTACATATGAAAAAAGTGTTTGTTCGGGATTGTGTTCTAAGAGTAGTGAGAACTCTAGGAGTTGGCACATTGCCTATAGATAAAGTGGGACTTTGTCCTGTCCACTCCAAGGATCACTACTGCCACTTTTGTGAGAATCTAACTTTAGAAAGGCCTTCGTTTTTTTAATGACGTTGTACAAAAACGTGTAAAAATTTAATAAAGTCTCTTCAAAATGCAGAAACGTGTATTTCATTAACATGCAGAACCTTCACCTTAGTATTTCTGATGATATCTGATGGTCCCTTGCTCACTTTGCCACTGGATTCAAGATAGCCTGGCTGATGATGGCTGTAAGCCAGAAACCGGTCCCAGGATGCTTGTTTCCGGTCCAGGGAAGACATGGCTTGGCAGTTCGGGCTGGACTGCTCCCATGAGGCACAGGGTCAGACTGATTTGCATATGGCCATGTCTGAACTGGGGTGGCGGAGTGAGCTAAAGAATGATGATGGATTAAACCCAGATCAGTTGACTGGGGGTGAGTGCTTGTAATGTTCAACACTCCGTCCATCATCCCCTTTGGTTTTGCTATGTTCGCCCTAAGTTGGCAGGGTATGCCCAGACGTGGGTCCCTTGCTCACTTTGCCACTGGATTCAAGATAGCCTGGCTGATGACGGCTGTAAGCCAGAAACCGGTCCCAGGATGCTTGTTTCCGGTCCAGGGAAGACATGGCTTGGCAGTTCGGGCTGGACTGTTCCCATGAGGCACAGGGTCAGACTGATTTGCATATGGACATGTCTGAACTGGGGTGGCGGAGTGAGCTAAAGAATGATGATGGATTAAACCCAGATCAGTTGACTGGGGGTGAGTGCTTGTAATGTTCAACACTCCGTCCATCATCCCCTTTGGTTTTGCGATATCTGATGATATCACTGCATTGAAAGTTTTTTTTTTTTAAATGGCAGTTTTCAAACATGAATTTAGAAACATTCATGACTCCACCGACCCTGACAATGCCAATAGTGAACTAGGAGCCAAGTCAGCTGTTATGTGCACCCTTTGGGTGGCCTGGGTTGCTATTCTACATGGACAACATCATAGTTTATTAAATCAAACACAAGAGAAGGAAAAGGAGGCAAAGTGAAAAACAAATTGCCTAGGATCACACAATTTGGTCAAGTGTGGTAGCCAGGATTGATCCCAGGTTTTCTGGTTTCGCATTGTGCAATTCAGCCACTGCATGTACTTCACGTTCCCTACACCCACCTTACAAACCCCATATTACACAACCACCACCCTGCTGGCATCAGTGCGGCCCTCAATTGCACCACAGACCATACTTTGTGGCCCCTGGGAAAATGTTTGTGAGTACCCATGCTCTGGGTGAACAAAACTTCTGATATGTTTGGTTTTCATTTGTCTAGTTGTGTGTACAACTTTGAATTTTTGTAAAGTATGTTTTGCTTAAATAATTTGTGTGCTCTTGATGTTCATCCTTGCAATTGATTGTGTTTTTCTTATTGTAAACAAATACTGTCTGAGAATGGGATTTCGCAATACCGTACATACCATAACATACCATACCATAGGTGCATCTTGGGGTGATGTGTTGTCAGTCTTGCTCAACCCCTCCTCCCCCTCACCCTCCTCTGCAGGTCCCTCGACTATTGGCTTAATCATTCTTTGATGACCAATAATTTTGATAGAACAGTTGTGTTGATTGTTTTAATTGGGACAATGCCAAATGCCAACAAACAATTGCCCTCACGTGGAAAAGAAGATTGCACCAGCATTACATTATCGCTGTAACTGATGATTATCGTTTGGCAAAAAGCGGAAAATCTATCTTCTAAACAGTCTGTCGCCCCCCTGATATATACCAACAATACAACCGTGGCTTTCATAGGCATAGATAATGTGTACAGTCAGGCTGGAAATAGTGTGCATTTCCCAGAACTCTGCAAACATAACATTAGCATCCTGTGCGCAAATCATGCCTTCTCGTATGGGATGATATATCGGAAAGTGATGCAGTGTAAAGCTGCGTCTTCGTTCCCGGGTGTGTCGGGTGTTAGGACTAGCAGATGTGTCTTTTGGAAAATTGCGACTTTCGGGGGCTTTTCTAGCGTTCGTGCAGCAGGAGCGGTGGCGACGGGCCCACGGGCGGGAGGGGCCCAGCACACCAAGATTACAGCTGCCCTTTCTATGCAGCCAGAAGGCAGGGGGCACGTTGCCCTTTCTTTCCATAGAGCTCAGGGGCACCTTGAAAGCACTGGCGACTCTAGGTGCGGGCGAGGAGCTCTGGGGACGATTCTCCACCTGACCAAAATAGTGCGATCCTGAGCAAATGGCGCCATCTCTATGTGCGGGTGTCCGCTGACTGCACCACGCCGGAAGTGCTTAGAAATTATAGGAACGCCTGTCCTTGCTCGATACTCAACATTTAGAAAGATCCACAGTGGACTCGTTTGAGAATATTCTACTCGGGTTCATTGATATAGTTTGGAAGAAAGAACTTTTAATTGTCGTAATTAGAAATATGCCGAAGTTCAGAGGGATCGACAAAATAAAACTTGAGAAGAGAAGAAAATTTGGATGGGCAAGTAGGTGGGCTTAAAACACACAAGTGTGGGTACGTGCATCAGATGAAAAATAAAATTACAACTGACGTGGACGTCAAATTAACATAAGACGTTTCCTTTCTACGAACCTTTAAGCATCCGGCATCAAAATTATCGCCTTGGTTCAAGTTGCTGCATACACGATTAATATACATGTCACAAAACAAAAGGTGACGTGCATAAGAAGCTACAGTTAACATGGTGTATAGTATTGTATTCACCTATATGTGAATTCACAGTTTTACACACAAGGGTGTTTAACAATAAAACAGAGTAGGATGTGCCCTGTGTCAAAGGTCAGTTATCGCGTTAATTCACCCTGTTCCCTGGCAGTTACAACACATAGCCTGTCTTGTACGTGACTGTATAATGTGTCACATCGGGTGCCCAGCTCCATTAAAAACAAGACAGTCAATAACAGTTGTTAACAGACCGGAAGACGCGAGCTTCAGGGTGGTGTTTCAGGCCCTGAGCTCCCGGTGTCCTCCTTCTATTTCGGACCAGGGTTCCGCCCACTCTCAGCGAGAAGGCAGCTTGGGGCCCCGCACCCTGGCTCCAGATTGAGAGCTGTAATTAGGAGCGCCCCCTCCCCCGCCCTGGTGGTGCGGCCCATTTATTAAAAAATGCACTTGGCGGTGTTGTCGCCAGCCCGGCCGCGGTCACGTGCTCGCCTGCCATGTCTGGCCCTCCCTGCCCATGTGCGAGTTATGCCATCAGACTAATACATTGTGACTGCTCCTCTCTCCTGTGACAAAGCCTCGCAGCTGCCTCCGAATCAATAGATGTCAAAGGAATATGAAAACAATCATGACAGAGAACTTAAACCCAGGCTGGAGCCCGCAGAATCCGAAATGTGCTTCTGTTCTCAAGGCAGGGAGGATTAATGCCTCGCAAAGTTCCGTCCATGGCTGCCGCCCTGCCTGGTTCCCAGCAGCGCGAGACTCCAGCTGCTGGGTGGGTGCTGTAATTTGTAATTACTGCCCTTCATGGGGTCCAATGGCTTAGACCATCTTTAATTAAAGCATAATTAAGAGCAGATCTGAAGCAAGACAATTACCAGATGGATTTTTTACGTACATCGTAGATGGTCTTGAGGGCACCTCTCAGGGTAAAGGTAAAGACAAGCCGGGCCAAAGCTCCCTCCAGAAAGGAAACATTGCGGGTCCCACCTGCGGCCGGCCAGGCCCTCTGGGCGCTGTACAAACAATGCACTGTATGGCTGCGCGGACAAGGGGGTTTCTACTGCCTTTGGCATCTGCCAGTCTGGGAGCACTCAGTGGAACAGCACCTAAGACTATTCCAACAATAGTAAAGAATACTGCTCTATACGGAGGGTGCTTGAATGGATGGATTGATTGGTGGATGGATGGATGACTGGATGGATGGCTTAAGAGAGGGAGGGGTGGCATGGCTGGGTGGGTGGGGTGGATGGCTGGCTGGACTGATGAATGAATGTGTGGATGTGTGTGTGTGTAGGTATGGATGAATGGGCTTGGGTTGGGGGAGGAAGGACTGGGTGGAAGTGTTCTGGTGGATTGATGTGATCCATTAGTGTGGCTGGATGGTTAATGGATGGATTGATGGTTGGGATGCATGGCTAGAACTGCTGGGTACATGGGATAGACAGACAGACAGACAGACAGACAGACAGACAGACAGATAGATAGATAGATAGATAGATAGATAGATAGATAGATAGATAGATAGATGGGCACGGAGGGAGGGAGGGACAGGCGGGCGGGCGGAGGGACGGACAGATAGATAGATAGATTTGCATAGTGCACTAGACAGACAGACAGACAGACAGACAGATAGATAGATAGATAGATAGATAGATAGATAGATAGATAGATAGATAGATAGATAGATGATGGATGGATAGATAGATACATAGATAGATAGATTTGCATAGTGCACTAGATAGATAGATAGATAGATAGATAGATAGATAGATAGATAGATAGATAGATAGATAGATAGATAGATTTGCATAGTGCACTAGATAGATAGATAGATAGATAGATAGATAGATAGATAGATAGATAGATAGATAGATAGATAGATAGATAGATAGATGTCATAAGAGCTAGAAGAAGTATGAGGACTGGATAGAGACGGGAAGACAGAGGGACAGAGAGAAGGTGATAGAGGGTGTTTTTTCCCCATTGCTTCGAAGTGACACGGCTGTCAGCCCGGATCTTGGTGGGAAATAAACAGTAAAGGCGACGCTTTTCTGGATTTCGATCCAGTGGCACAAGGGGAGGCCAGTGAGGACGGCTGGACACAAGAATGTAACAGTGCCTTGAGACCCTTAGTCACGCTCTACAAGACCCCTGATTGATTGGCAGTGTCTTGATGGGGGAGGGCGTATAAAATGTACCATAACGCACGTGACCTTGAATCCTACAAGGGGTGGCCCCTCCTTCCGTTGCACGAGCGTTACAAACTTTCAGGGAGAGTGGTGAGCAGTGGCCGGACCCCTGGACTCCCTCACTCCAGGCTGTGTGGGGAAGAGGGGAGTGCCTCCCCCGCACCCACCCCACCCCACACACACACGCCCCCACACTGAGCTCTCACATCTGGCAGGGGAGTTATAGAGGCAGCTTTAGGGGACACCGACGATGCGTGGAGAATCTAGGGCGGCAGCGCGAGGCGCACAGGGCGGCAGCTCGCGCAGCGGTAAATAGCGCAGCAATAAAGCGTCCGATTACGAATGGGAGGCGGGTGCACACTCAGGGCGCACTGTAATGCCATGCTGCCTTCCGCTCATTGGCCTGCTCGCATTCAGAGTATATGCCGCAGCCACGTGCAATCATTTCAATTATCTTCAAGATAGTTTCTCCGGGACACAAGTTGTCAGAGATAAAAAGTCCCTTCCTGCAGCTCCCCGGGACCATTTTCCGGACGGTTTCTCCTTCGCGCTGCATGATTTGGTCCGGGCGCTGTCTGTTTTGTACATTTCCTGCGCCTGCCCAGAGTCGCCTCGCCTGCTCCTGCCTCGCAATGACACACTTTGTGTGCCTGGCGCTTCGTTTTCGCACTTTCATGTGTAATTGCCACAAACAAACAGTCCTCGGCTCCCCTGCTGCGGTTATTAGATTCCTGTTGCAGGCGCTGCCTGAATAATGCATATTTGATAACTTATTCATATGTTCGTCAGCAAGACAATAATGCACAGAAATGTCATTTTCTCGATTATGACACCTTTTCTCTTTTTCCCCTCTGCATTAGGAATCCCGCACATTTCTACGTCTTTCCCTCGATTACGGCAGCTCTTGTTTTTTCGCTCTACTGTCGGAATCGGCACTTTTAATAAAAATATATATCGTTGACTCCGCTGCATCCCGTTGGCATTTTGAAATCCGGGACTTTGTCTGTAGCAGTCTCCGACTCCCCTAACTTGGCTCAGCTCTGCCGCTAAATGCAAAAAGTACCTTTAATAACCGGTGCAATCAGACGCTTAACTACCTACGGGCGGTTAAGCTGAGGTTGATTTTAATATAGTGTACCGGATACCTCTACAAGCAGAGCCACCAACAACATGGAAACATTACACCATTGATAAAGAGTTAAACAAAAAAAGTCTTGCAGATGTGGAATAATAGGAAACGTGGGAGATAACTAGATGAATGTATAATCTATTAGCAAACCGGAAACTGTTAGGAGAGCTACTTTTAAAACAGAGGTGTCCATTTTGTAAAACATTTACTTTTGGGAGCTCGGGAAATAATGCAAGTATATAGTTAGTAGAATGAATCTGAAAACAATATTTTTAATAAAACATGAATTTGTAACTTAGAATATTGGTAAGTTACAAAATAACTATAGAAGCACTCTGTACAAATTAAGTCAGTGGTGTAAAATGAATCTTGGCTTACTTGCAAGAATGAAGCGGTGGTAAATTCGACACAAATGGTATAGCCAATAGATAGTAAACAAGCCGCCTTTAATATCTAACAAATTAATGTCACCAGAGACAGGGGAAAGAATGCCATAAATACGACAATGGGCTGAAAGTTGTGGCAGTATTTCTGTTGAGAAACTGCAAGGGCCTGAACAATAATGGGAGAGGATGTGACGCTATTGCCTGAGGGGCCGACGTTTGGAATGGAGAACCAGGTTCGAGTCTCGGAGTCGGCTCAACATCCTGTGATTCTGGGAAGAATCCTTAATATCCAGTGCATAAAATAAAAAGCGACCTTATGTAATGCAACGGGTACTGATGGAAAGCCCTCCAATACATTCGGGCCGAGTTGGCGCTACATAAAAATGCAAAAAAAGCAACAACAACAAAAAACACAAGTAACTTAAAACACCATGCAAAGGGAAACGTCTAAAGCTTTCGTAAGCGGGAAAATGTTATGAACTTGGATAAATATAAAATGAATTCCTTTTTATAAAGTAACTTTAGAAGTTTATACAAAAGCAGACGTATTGAATGGCAAAGCGGCTACAGTGGGAATGTTACCGGCCGCTGCGTTTTGTGTAACATTCACTTTGCCAGGAAGCGGCTACTGTTAGTAACTTGAAAAAAATAGAATACCATGTGAAATGATCGTGGAATGGTCGCACGTCATCAACTGGGAAAAGTCGAAATAGGCTTAATACTAACTTATAAAGAAAAACACATCTAACGTCCGTCGTTTTTGTATTTGTTACTTAAATAACAATTCCGCAGTTTATAAAGTATCAACATGAATAACCAGTAAAATAAAGCAAATACATCAGGCATGGAACATTGTCCTTAAAACTCGGGTCACATTAACTTGTAACAGGAAAGTAGTAGTAGTAAGAGAAACGAAGATATCAAACTAAGTTGTGAAACAATGTTACTAGTCATCTTTAAAATTATGTAATTAGTAAAACACTCGTGAACTTATTTTAACTTGTAACATAGCAGCATTTTTATCTTAAAATATTGAGAGGATTATAGCTTGTAAAAAGACGTATTAGTAATCTATGAAATAATGAAACTAGTTAAATAATGGGTGGATGTACACAAAGTAGTTACAGTTACGCTGTTACAATAGGATAGGTTTAGTGCCCTGACAAATGGAAATAGTGCAACTTCTAAAATCGATATCATTGGTAAAGGTAATTAATCTAAATTGTAAACTTGTAAATATATTTATTTTTAACTTGTGGCGTGGTAGCAGCTGTAACTTTGAAAGGATATTTCGTCGATTATGAAAGCAGTGACAGGAGTAAACTGGGAATGTTAATTGTACAAAAATAAAGTGCTAACTTGTAAAGTAAATATGGTGTATTCAAAACTCTTTAAAAATAAAGGTAATACAATGTTTACAAACGTGTAAAAAAAGTTGCATATTCTTCTAAAATTACTGCATTAGTACACCTATTAACCTTGAAAGTGAAAATTGATAAACTGTAGAAACACGCTTGGGATCACCTGGATAGTTTTATATCGGTGAGTTCAATGTCTGTGACCGAGTCAATTTCTGCCCCCCACCCTGCGCCCCGTGGTTTACTCCCGCGTGACAAACGTCGTAATGATACTTTACTTGTTACATACACTCTGCTTTAGACAATAATGCGTATTTCCGAACAGAATGCCGATGTCCCGCACCCTGTTGTCTGGGAGCACAGACCGCACCGGGGGCGGGCCGGGGGAGGGACAGCGCATTGCCCTGGCCTGGGATATTATGTTTGTGAAACGCAGCCTTTGTAGGGTCTCTTAACAAGTCCTTATTACGAGTCGGACACTCTGTTCTCCGAGCCCAGCACACAATTAGCCGCCAGTGTACCCCAGTTGACTGTAACTGAGCATGGAGCGGCCTTTTATTTCTCTCTAATTCGGCATAGCTGCTTTGTTTCACTTGTAGATAAGCCCAGGTTTGCAGCCGAGGGAAGGTGTAATTGTGTGGTGGGGGCGCTGACTGCGGCTGGCCCTGCGCACAGGCCCCCGCAGCTCCCACGCACTAGCGCGGCCGGCACCTGGAGTCGGGAGGGGCGGAGACGGGGGGGCGGGGGTGACATTTGCATTGATACAGATTTAGTTGCGTTGTAATCACCCAAATCTGTCCATGGTTCGGAGATAATTAGACTCTGTCCGCGCTGCCAGGGGTCCACACCCCGGGGACCCGAGGAGTTGATTTTCTACACAATAGCTTTACATGCAGAAAATTGTGTTTGCGATTCTGATGCTAATCGTGGCCGCCCCGGGGGGCGCCGGCTTATGCGGGCTAACTTTAAGGCTCCCTTGCGCCGACTGGAGGGCCTCTGGGCGCTGGGCGTAGCGTGGAGGACGGGGTCGGTGTTTTTCGCCGAGGAGGGATGAAGCCTCAGGCACTGGCGTGTGGGGCAGGGACGGGGAACCCATCTTTGTCGGAGTTGTGTATATTCACAGCTAACACACTTGGGAGGTGTTCCTCAAAACAGGCTCTGGGCTCGCGGTCATTGGTTTGTAATGAAATTGCACGTGGGATGGGCTGGCTGCCCCGGTCATGTCTCCTGTGGTGCTTAAAATGGAAATATAGCAGCCCCAGAGTGCTTGCTACTGAGAAGTACAGGTACTCTCCCATTAAAAGCGACGCACCTCTGCCGAGAAGTGCAGGTACTCTCCCTCTCAAGCCAAAGGAGTGCAGGTAATGAGTACCTGCCAGCAGCTGCCCATTTAAAGGCCCATGTGCTGTGACGGTCTGACCTGGGGGCGGGGGGCCGCCGGGGCAGCAGGCGTCCGAAGACTGGACATGTCAGCAGGTTCCTCTGGACAACCATTGGCCAGGGATGAACACGGGCAGGCTGTGTTCCGCACCTCTCTACCAGAGGAGAAGCAGTCACGTGAGCTTCAATGTGGCAGGAGTGTCGCAAATGATGCGCTTGGAAGGACATCTGTCTGTCTGTCTATCTATTCATCTGTGTATATCTCTCTCTCTCTCTCTGTCTGTCTATCTAACTATCTATTCATCTGTGTATCTATCTATCTTTTTCTCTGTCTCTGTCTGTCTGTCTGTCTGTCTGTCTATCTATTCATCTGTGTATCTATCTATCAATCTCTATATCTATCAGGAGGTTGCGTGCTGCAGAATCACAACCATGGAGCACTTAGGACTGTGCTTGCCGTTTGCTTTTTTGGGTTAAAAATCATAATTTCAGTAGTTGCACCCCAGAGTTACAATATCTACTGATGCACGCGGGTTATCTATAGCAGTGCTTGTTTATAGGGAAGGATGGGAAAATTGCATAGCGCACACTTTACGGTGACAACGCTCTGTCACAGTGGCTAGTCTCGGGGTTGCCCATCGGAGTTATGCCACACATAGGCTAAAATGCGTAGGGACACATGTCGCAGTTTCATGTTGAAGAATGGATGAAGCTACATGTTCAACCATCAAATAGTTGTTTTTAAAGCAAAAGGCGGAGGTAGAAGCCTCGGTCTTCCGGTACAATAAAGTGGGGTGCTGCAGCGCGACAGCAGTGCATTCCTAGCCCGGCTCGACAGCAGTGCATTCCTAGCCCGGCTCGACAGCAGTGCATTCCTAGCCCGGCTCCTACCGTTGCACATGTGTCCACTCTGTATAGTCTCGCTCAGGAATCAGTAGAGCTGCGTTTCCAGCTTCTAATAACGGCTTCCTCGGCTTGTGAGGCTGTGTGATCCTCGGCGAGTCGTAGTTGCTATCTTCACACCACTCTTTTGCTATTGCTTGGCGTATAGAGCTGCCCTCCATTGTCCTTACTGACGTGTTGTATGTAGCTCCGCTGTGTTGCAGTACTTTACCCCAGTTCCTATATTGGTTGTAATGCATTATCATCAGTATGACTTAAAAAAACGCGTTCGATGGGAAAAGAAGATTATTCATCGAGACAAATGTGACATGCCTTATGTTTAACGGTTAATCTGTGTAAAGAAACGTTTTCTACAATGAAATATATTGCTCAGTGTACAACTGGTATTAAAATCAACGCAATGATTTACGAAATACGTGTAAGTATACAATCCTCTGCAGTAATATTAGAAATAAGGCGAATTCTTTTTCTTTTTAGTCATATTGTTGATTCAATAATTTAGGTTTTATCTACTTCCAGATGTGCCGACCAATGGAAGTTATAGGGAGATGTACATAATAGGTGAAAAGAGCGAGATTACGAGAGAAAGGAGAGGCAGATAAGCAGACGCAAGGCGTAGGTGAAGGAGTGAGGGAGAGAGAATGTGAGAGGGAGCGAGAGAGGAAAAAAAGATATAACGTGCGCGCGAGGAGGAATGAAGGAGAAAGAAAGACTTAGAGAAAAAAATTAATCGAGACAGAAAGTGAGGGAGAGGTATAAATGAAGCAATGTCATATAGCGGGTGTATTTGGGTAAGGCACCCACTCCTCCTAGTAAGAGCCTATTGTAAATACTGGAGCTATGCTATATTTCAGCCAAAAGCAGAAATTGTGGGGTCAACGGAACAAGACATATATATGTTTTGTGGGGCCGGCATTTTAACACCAAGGTTGTATCTCCTAAACATGTTGTAAAGAGCCCTCTATAATCTTCTGTCTCGCTATGGATGAGTCTGAGTGACACATGGGGTCGTGGGGGTACTGTGCCTCAAGAAAGGCATATAGGGAAACGGTACCCTAAGATAATATCAGGAGCAGATACCCTCACACGTCATGGACCGGGCCTTGGATATTATCCTCTAGGTGAGAAGATCCACTGACAGCGGTTCAGCATGGAAAGAGAGAGAGACCAGCGCAGATCACCCAGGGGAGACCAGAGACGGGACCGGAAGGGCGTCTTTAGTTTCTACGAACAGGTTCTTTGTCGGCCATTTTGCAGACATGTACACACAGCTCCCTGCTAGAACTAGCACGTGGCTGTCATGGAGGGAACGTGAGGTGAATGTCTTCTACTACTTTAGGGGCTGAGAATGAATTTCATTTTTACAGATATATGTAAAGGGTAAAAAACAAGCCTTTGTTTATTGAAAGATATGAGTGTTTATTGCAAAAATACTAGTGGCAGACAGTACTTGCTTGGTTTGCACTGTGACCTGCAGGAAGATGGGGGTGATGTTGCACTTTAAGGTGGTGGCACGCATGGCATGAAGGAGAGGAAGGGGCACATGTAGCAAGCCCTGATTTGTCTTTAGAGTACACGCTCAACGAGAGGATGGCAGAGGGGTAATTGTTTTTTGTTTAAAACACAACATACTTGAGACTCTAGTAAGGATATAGTCACGTCTAACGTGTAGCCTTTGAAACCCTAGCAAGTCCAAGTAATAGTCAAAAGATTAAATGGGGAAGGTTGAGATAACCTTTGCAGAGGTGGAAAATCATATTTTTAGGTGGGTGCCTGGAAGTAGGGCAGAAGAAATACCCATACAACGAAGGGAAACATACAAAAACAGTTTGTGAACTCATTGTTTTGAAAGATATGGCTTCACGGTTCAGAGCACTCTAAAGCCTGGTGGACAAAAGTAAATATATTCCAGAGTTTTGGGAAAAAATTAGGTTCTCTAAAATCTTGTTTTTTGACGCATTAGTGAAATCATAGAAATATTAAAAGATACCTGTGTTGTGCAGTGGGAGCTTTGGATTGTAGAATTGGCAGGCATACATTATCTTTGGGGCATTTCGTCATAACTGCAAAATGACGCGTTCGAATATATTTGGAAACGAGTCAGATGCGGGAATGCCTGACCCCGAGTGGAAAAAGAGCACAGGTGACTTCGACATGAATTAGTATGGGGAGGCCTCGGAGGCACGTGCCCCTGTGCACTTCCTCATACAGTAGGAAGGAATGGCAGTGAAAGATGGCCCTTAGTTAGACTAACTGGTACAGCGCCCCCATCAGACCATTACAAATATTACAAGCTGGAACCCCATGAGGTTGTTTAATGCTGGGGGTGAGGCTTCAGTGTTAAGCTGTTTTTAACATTGCCATACACCTGTAGGCATATAGCACCCACTAGTCCAGTGCCTTTTTTAATGGGCACTGTGAAGAAAGCAGGAATCCGTGGCCCCATCAAGGGTCAACGTCAGGGCCACGCCTGTAGCCAAAACCTCTGTCGAGGGTATTTCTGCAGGTGACTTCAGGCTCAAGGTGGGGGGCAGGGGGGAGTGAGGCAGTGTCCACCAGCAGGCACGGGTCTCCTCAGATCCTAACGTCTGCATATATATGTATGTGATAGGCCTCCTCAGTCTTATATGTAACAGCAATATATATGTTAATTGAGAGCTTATGAATTTAAAAAAAGGTTGTGACAAGTTATAATTTGCCTTGTCAGGGTGAGCAGTCCCCGGCTCGGCTCTTTAGCTCTCCTCTGCTGCTGCCTGGGCTGTCAGCTCACAGGCCGGCCGCCCCCCCTCTCCACCCCGCCTCTTCCAGGCACGGAAATGACAAACGGCCGCGTTATCCATACAATTTATGTCATTATTGTCGCCAGCACAGCGCATCACACTCAATCACCCGCAAGTCCACTTGGCAGGTGTCAATCTTGGGGCTGCGCGCGGACGTCTCAGTCTATATTTAATCCAATTACAGGGGTCACAGAGGGAGTACAAATCCCGTGTTTTACCTCACGTCTTTTTCCACATGTGGACGTAAGAAAGTGAACTAGCTGCCACGGAAAGGGGGTGGGGTAGCGACGGGGGGGGGAGGGGGCGATGTTGGGAGGTAAGTTGAACATGCCTATTCGAGTTAGTGAGGACCTTTTAATATTGGTGACGACTCTAGTCCCCAGAAGACTTTCTGGTGTGCGTGTGTTGAGGGGAAGGGGGGGGGTATTCCCAGTTTATTCCTTCGAGTTTTGTTTCACCTTTCAAAATTTGTTATCACTCCCGGAGGTCTTTTTTCCGCGGGGTGGTGGTAGATGGGGGGGGGGGGGGGGGTTGCGGCGGGGGACGGTGGTGTCGCGGGGGACGGGGAGTTATAAAAAATATAATAATAATGCTGAAATAATATTGGTGAAGACCGTCCCAGCAGACTTTTGTTTGAAGAGGGGGGCGTGGGGGGGGGCTTGGAGTATCTGGTAATTTTTTGCTGAGGGAGAGGAGAGAGGCAGGCTCTAATGACAGGGAGGTATTTCCGCTCAGTGCGCTTTCAAATACAATTGTAGATCGAACTCAGCCTTGTCACGTTGGGCAGAAGTGCGTCTCTAACATGCAGGACGTGCCTGTCGACTTTCTGCTGACTGCCTCCCATCAGCCCCGGGGAATCCAGCTAATGTCTCGGGCTGAGGCGGGAGGGGGCGGCAGCCCCTCAGCCAACGCGCTTGTTATGAAAATATTTTTCATGCCGAGAAAAAGGCAGAGGAGGCAAGCGCGAGCCCGAGACAACACGCAGAAAGTTGGGAGTCGAATTAAAAAGCGTCGAGGGTTTATTTGGGGCTCCTCTGCATCAGCTGTGACGGGACAGAAGATATTCGGCAAACTGAGCTGTGATGTCTGTCCTCTGTGAGCCTAGTTAGTTCTTTGCATTTTGGATGAAAACTTAGCACTGCCGTAAACCGTGATGCGTGAATTATCTGCTTAAGCCATTTGTTCCACTCGGAAACAGGTGTAGTGAGGAGACAGATATCCCTAAACAAGTTCTTCCAAGACATGAGGATGTTCGGACTTCGATGAATTATTTCCAGAAATCGAACAGGGCCCTTTAAATAAATGTACAATTTAGCATGGTATATTTTATGATTGTAAAGGTGCGCTTCTTTATAAACTTGATGCTTACGGTATTGATAATGTCCCCGAATAATAGAAAAATAAAAGGATGATGCACCCAACTGCCTTTTCTCCTCTAGTTAGATATAGCGCCAAATAACATTTGGCCTGTTCCTTAACGCTCCCAGCTGGTGCATATAAATACACTGACGCACTAACAATTAAATGCACATGCCCAGGATCACACACACTGCCCAATCAAGAAGCCGGGAATAGAACACAATTGCAGTCCAGAATGTACCAAAGCTCTTCCTTGCGAGCCTCAAAGAACCTTAAATATTTAATTTAAACATTTTGCGCGCGTATATTTTTATTTAAGTAGGCGCTTCGAGAACGGTGATTTACTGTTTATATTTTTAAAATTCGCCTCTCAGATAAAAAGGAGCAGAGATTGAAAGACGTACCTTGGAAGCGCAGGCTCGTGCTCGCCGGGTCCCGCCCTCCCTCCGCGCGGTGCTGCAGCCGGGCTGCTCGGGCTGCGCAGCGCCCCAATAAACAGACGCTTCTGATGCGCTTATTATTATTGCTCGAGTTCTGCTTGGGTAGAGAATTAACGCTCATTACTACTGTGTGTGCTGTGAATTGCTCAATCTAGGGGAACACACTGGGGCCCCGGCGCCGTCTAAAATGTCCCGTCGGAGTGTAAATGAAACGCGCGCAGGAATCCTCGAACGTCCACTGCGCATATTTTACATTTGTTCCTGTCCACCTCTCAGAGTCACTCCGGTGTGAAAGCATTTCACGGAACAAAACACGGGAACCGGAACTGGCAGGCCTGTTGATCGGGCCTTATTAGAATTCTAGGTCCAGATATTGAACATGGTCATTTCGGTTTAGCTAGTTAGTAAAGCAGTACACAATCTCCTGCAACTTCGGGTTGTACGCTCTACAGTTAGTTATTGTGCAAGTACATAAACAGCCTAAACACTCAAAACAGGGGAGATATATATATATATATATATATATATATATATACATATATACATATACATATACATATATATATATATATATATATATATATATACATATACATATATATATATATATATATATATATATATATATATATATATATATATATATATATATATATATCACGTTTCTAGACTCTACCATTTCGCAAACTGGTTTTAAAAACTCGTATCCGAGAAGGATGCCGAAAAATGCACACATTTACAGGCAGATAAGAAACAGACGTGTTGTGTCTTGAGAATATATGTTTTGAACGGAAACGCAGGCACACTGTCAACTGTACTAAAGCAGGCAGTGATTGAAATGAATGTTGTGATGCGAGAGGCACACGAAAACCGGACGCTGACGATGTGAAAGAGGCCGCCTGTGCAAGCAGCAGAATTATTGCTTATCTTGTGGATGGATGGATGGATGGATGAATGGACAAGGGCTGGAACAGCAGTTGATTGGACAGGCATGGGTGGGTAGTTGGATGGATGGAAAGGCATTGAGTGGATGGATTGATAGATAGAATGGTGAAACGGTTGCATGCGTGCATTTAGAATGAATGGCTGGGGTAGGTAGAAGGGCCACATATCACTGGACAGACATTTATGATTAATGCATGATGGAAAAACAGAGGATGAATGGACCGACGTGTCACTAGACAGGCAGGGATACTGGGAGGTTGGATATATATAGACACAGACAGGCCATGGGTAAATGGACAGGTAGTTGCAAGGGTGAAACCGTTGTATGCATAGATTGGGAACGGATGGACAGATGGATTGTGAAGTGAATGTATGTGGATGGGTGGGTGAATGAATTGATGGCAGGTCATACGACTGGGCAGACGAAGATGGATGGATGTACAAACACATGATTGGACAGAGAAATGGATAGGCATGAATAGATTAATAGATTAAAATCTGATTGGATAGGCATGGATGAATGATTCATGCATTGAAAGATAGATGATGGGTGAACATATGACTTCAAAGATGGATGAATGGATGGACGAAATGCTTGAAACTGAAAGACTCTTGAATGGGGATCAATGTATGGCAAGGATGTTGGATGTGTGAAAGAGTAGATCAAATGAAGATGCATGGATGGATGAACCACTGAACAGACGAATGGATGGATGGAATGAACATTTATGTAAGGGATGGATGGACATTTGACCAGAAAGATACGGGTGGATTGATGAGGTGAGTGGAAGGTTAGAGGATTGGACACACAATCAGACAGACCTGGATGGATGTTGGGTGGAAGGATGGATGAATGGGTGAATGGACAGATGACTAGACAGAAATGGGTGGAGGGATTGATAGAATACATGAAGTGGTTGATGGGTGAACATGGATGGACGGACCCGGGCTGAAGGGTTGAAGGACATGAACCATGAGCAAGTATGGATGGTTTAATGGATTAGTGAATTGTGCTAGTGGTTTGGTGTGTGGGTTGGATGGTTGGAAAGAGGTGACGCTTCCAAAGTGAGAAAAATATGACTGAATGAGAGACTCCTCAAAGTATAAGACAATTTGTGCAGTGCTGCTGCCCAGCGCAGAATAAGAAAACAAAAACAATGGTTCTGTCGGGTTTTTTTCAATTATTTCTTGTAAGAACGCCTAGTGTTAATATATTATTCTGTAGTTATTAACATAGGTATCTCAGTTGTCCAGACAGGATAGAAAACATATCAGGATAGAAAACATAACAAATAATCAAGAGCGAGACACAAATTTCTGTCTACTCACTTGTTTTTATATAAATTGAATCATTTATATATATTTTTACACATTTGTAGAAAAGGCTGTCAACACGAAGTGAGGTTTATAAATGATAAGTGAACAAGTGACATTAGTGCTCAGTGCTGGTGCTCAGTGCGTAATATGTACAGTGGGCTTTAAATATGTACATGGGAAAGAATAGGTCAGAATTTTAGGGAACAACAATAACTCTGCTGTGTAATGAATATTCTTAATCACACAGAGCCTTGGTCAATCTGGACCATGCGAGGTCGTCGACGTTTCAACCCAAACTCAGCTCCATTAGGTAGTCAAGGCGGGTCTTCATCAGGACAAAGAACGGGGGTTGGGGGTGACAGCCCATGGAAAACCAGAGTGACTCCTGGTTATTCAAACATCTTTGAGGATCCAAATTAAATCAAGCGACGTAAGTCGAGTGGATGATCCAAGCGATGAGTATCGGTGTTAAAGTTAGTTGGTGGCAGCAACAGAGGATTCAGTGCTGCGTGGCGGAGACAGGCATGTGTCCTGTTGATCCGCATCCGTTTTGTCAGGGGGCGGAATGGCAGGGAGTTCAACCTACCAGGATTTAGAAAGACCCCCGACATTTTCGATTTGCCACACAACCTCAGAGGGGTGGCATGTGTGAGTGTAATAGGAAAGCCACTGACCTGTACAGGTATACTGGTACCATTTCAAATCAAAGCATATTCGAGCAATGTTTAGAAAATTATTGGTTGATCCTGTGTCAAACGATCCAATTTTTAATATAAATGGGAAAAAATCGTAGCTGGTATGGCAGTGCAGTAAGGAGACCCACAGGAGAAATGCATGAACATTAATACAATTGAAAACTTTACAATGCAGTTAATTTAGTTGCTGGTCGTATGTTGAAATATCAACAGCAAAAATATCATGGTACCAGAATATCATGTCAAAAATATCGAGGACAGAAATCTCGAGAAGGTAAGTTTGTATAGGAAAGCATAGATTTACTATCCTTAATTCCACATATAAGTAGGTAATATATATATATATATTTATATATTACCTACTGGGGGCCGCCAATAGGTAGTTATAGTTAGGGTGTAGTTTCCATAGGAAGAGCGTTTTTTCATTTGCCAATAACTTTGGCGTTGTTTGACGAATCCTCACAAACTTTTCAAAACTAGTTTGCCAGTCAATTCAGCTGCGGTCTTGAAAACTTTGGGGTGATCCGTCAAGCGGGGGCTGAAAAAAAGGGGGAGCCCCAAAATGCTTTTTCTCACTGTTAATTTCCATAGGAAACTTTAGACAAGGATACAGTACCGAACTGCAGAACGGAATCACACCAAATTTGGCAGAAAGGTAGCTGTTGGTCCAAAAAGTGCCCTTTAAAAATCCATTCATTAGTTACAGAGAAATGTAAAGAGTTTTAAGAAATACAACTAGGGACGTGGAGAATCCGCGTCCTCATCCGAGGTCCCGTGCTAAGATCTGATTGACTGCCAACACTTAAATATTTCAGAAAAGCGGGAGGAAGAGGAAAAAGAACAAAGGGGCTCGGTCTCCAGGTAGATGTGTTATAATCAAAGTGAGCCCTTCTGTCACACGAAGGGTTTTCTTCCAACTCTGATATTTGGTAGGAAAACTGTGTTTTTTCCTTAAATAACCCTCACCCACCAGGGTTTCCCCTTGGTGGCATGCTTCATCATTGGGTTCTTCCCGTTCTGCTGTGGAACAGGGCGTGCTACGACCTATGTGTTACGTGGGAGCACTTATCGTTGGTAAAAAAATGTATCAGATGAAGTTAAAGGTGGGATGGGGGGGAGAGAGAAAGGAAAAAATTAAGTGCCTGGCTAGTACCCGGTATGATTGTTATGTTATGTTAAAAATATTTGTAGAGCGCACGTACACCATATGGTTTCTTAGCGCTATGATTAAAATATGGGGAAAGATAGGGGAACTTAGAGGGGACAATGTGCCTCAGTTCCACTGGTCGACATGTTTTTAGCCTACCCCAAGGCTATTCTTCAGGACCGAGAATGAATGCTCCCTGCTGTCTTTTCTTAGTCAGGAAAAAAAAATTGTGATGAAAGATAAATAATACAATATATACATACAGCACCAATTGGTGTTTGTATCAGGATAAATCTGTTGAAAAAATATTAGTTGCTTCCAATTTGCAACATGAGACCATACTGGGGAAGGGACGCCTGTAGTCACACTTGCATCAAGGTTACTCCCTTGCTTAGGGATTGGCTCCCGCCTGTGGCTCCATTCTCATGCTGAGATCTGATAGGCTGCCAACACTTCAAACCAGGAAGTGCTGGCAGCCATCTTGTGACTCGGTTGAACCCAGTCATATAAACCTTAAAAAAAGAAAAGGGGGCAGGGTAGAAACACCCTGACCTCCTAGGCCTCTTGTGGGGCTCCCACAGGGACCCCACAGGGCCCAAAAAAAAGAGCATTTAAAAAAAATCATGCTGGATCTACGACTTTCGCCTGACTCCCGCAGATCCTGCGCTTCATTTGTGATAGCCTCCCCAGGTGGGCCAGGTCCCGGGGTCATGTGTAAAATATATAGGAGGGGGGGCACACAGGGCCCCTGTCCTTGGAGCCTTAAATCCACAGAAATCACCATCTCCCTGGGGCATTTTCATAAAATTATATGGGGGTTGCCCTAGGCAACCCCTGTGCCCTAGGTACTGCCACCTTCCCCAGGGCAAATGATGATTGAGTGTGGGGGTCCGTGTGTACCCCACAGCCCCAGGGACAGCCACCTCCCCAGGGCTAAATGAAATGAAATATTAATGCAGGGGGGCTCAGCACCCCCCCACAGCCCCAGGGATCACCACCTCCCAGGGGCAAATAGTTATAATTACAGTGCAGGGCCGCACAGTCCCCCGAAGCCCCAGGGACCACCACCTCCCCAGGGCTGTGATCTGTAATGGAGGGGGGCTGCGCACAGATGGCCCTGGGGACTGCCACCCCCAAGGCTTCTGCTACCTCCCAATGTGCCCACCCTCGGGAGGTAGCTGTTTGCTATGGATTAGTGGGAGCTTTACCGCTCCTGCCAAGCCATAGCAAACTGTGCTTGCTTTCTACAAGCAAGAGCTTATAAAATGTTCTCACTCGCTGAAAGCAAGCACACTTGATTTGACAGAGAGGGAGCTGCATGTTAGCAGCTCCCTCTCTTTCAAAGCAATGCCGGCTCCCGCAGGAGGTGCAGACCTGACAGGGACCGCAGGGGCCTTGAGGTTCCCCCCGCAGTCCCCGACATTGCCAAGTGGGTGCCCTAGGTGGACCAGGGCACCCACACTAGAGGCCGGGTCCCGGGGGATGGGGTCCCCGGGGTCAAAATGACCCGGGAGGGGGGCTGCGCACCGTCCCTCCCATACAGTTTTTTGTTGAAAAGGCAGGGGGCCCTGGGGATGGGGTCCCTGGGGCCAATATCAGCACGGGAAAAGGCCCCCCTCCCTTTTAAATTATAAAAAAAATTGTAAAAAAGGCCAGGCCCGAAGGGTTGGGGTCCCAGGGCAGAAATCAGCCCAGGGAGGGGGGCTGAGCGGCCCCCCTCACTCATAAAAAAAGGACTGCCCCAGGGCGATGGGAAAGGGGGCCACGCAGTTCCCCTTCCTTCAAATTAAAATAAATAAGCCTCTGGCAAGTCGCCAAAGGCCACGCTCCCTTGACCACCACTCTGCAAACGCACCTCCTGGTGCACTGCTGCTTGGGGAATGAAGTACCCTCGGCTCCAGAGGGTCCTCGGGGGGGTCAACAAGTCCTCCTGTTATCTCCAGTAAGTCCCACTCAGCGGCATTGATGAGAGGTCCTCGGCGGCTACGCCCGTTTTCTCCACCACTATGCAAACGCGTCTCCTGGCACCTTGCTTGTTGGGGGATGAAGTCCCATTGGCTCCAGAGGGTCCTTTGGGGCCAAATATGTCATTTGAGATGTCATCAGTGATGTCATCAGTGATGTCACTGACCATGTCGTGAGTGATGTAATATGTGAGGTCATAAGCAGTACATTGCGGGGGCACGAGTTATAGTTAGCTCAGCTAACTATAACTGCTGAATTTCACTGGTTTTGTACAAGTGAAACCTGAGCCTAAATATAACGTCCCTGTAACCTTTGGTTTTTTCAGTGACTTCCTTTTTTTTTCTTCCATCTCCCCGAAGTGCTCTGCAAACTGTGGCTGCTCAAGGTCCCCTCATGACTGTTGAATTAACCTTCCCCTTCTGGTGATAGTGCAGGTAAGGCAGCAGAACTAGAAGCTGTTAAAACAGCAGCACCACCACCTCATTTCCTTTCATGCATAAACCGAATGTGTCTCTTCAGTGTTTAAAAAAGCAGGTTCCAGAATATAGGGCCCTCCTAAGAGTAGGGCCTCGAACAATAGAATCCAACAGGCCTCTACTTTCCTGCATATTCACCAGTGTGAGACGTAGCTGGGGATCCCAAGGCAATCAGGGGCTACAGGTCAGTTTACCTCTGGTATCCTGGGGTCTGCTACCTATTGGAACCAACCCGAACACCACGCGCCCCCCTTTAGCACTTGACTCTGATGGGTGCTAGAGGTTGAGAATTAAGAAAAGAACAATACCCAATAAATCAATGGAGTATGATGAAAACCAGATCTTTCTAGCCCCTTTCTAGCTAGGGATCTGCCTCAAGCTGTCTTTAGAAATGTTAAGTCATGGCTGGACTTTTTTTCAACATCATAATACTAGCTCATGTAACTTTATGGTGCACATGAACACCACTGGGATTGTGAATCTGAGCTTACAGGTACAATGAACCGATGATGTCCAGACGCGTGTAGGTCCCGCACTTTGGAGTACCTCCAACTGAGTTCCTTTTTTACTTGCCAATTTGCGAGTATCCTGGACATCACAGTTGGGGTCTAGATTACCTCCCCTTCTAGGTGTTCTCCAGAAGGTATACTGCACTTTTTTCCTTCTTTCTGCCTTTTCACCTTCACACAGGACTACGACACGAGTCCAGACTATAGGGGACGTGATTTTTACTACACATACCCTTACCGTCCCCCGTAGGGTAGATGAGGATCCTCGGTCCTTAAGAAATGCCACGATCCAACTGGACGATGTAGGGCATGAAACATGTCGATCATCTCCACCCCACACATATCACTCTGAGCTGAAGCAGGTATAATTCTCCGTCCTCAGCTACGACTTTTGTAGTCGGCTGTTTTTATCTATAGCAGAGGAACCCAGCGAATAAAATTGTTTTTTGGGAGTCCTCTAGCTATTTTTAATTCACACTTTTTGCTTCCCATCTCTACTCACTACACATAGGCCCCCACATTACTTTCTAGCCTCACGTCAGCAATCAGAGAAGACCTCCAGCAAAGAGCGCCCCTGAGGTGCCCGTTGGACATTGCAGCGCCGGCCCAACAAGGAGCTGCCCAATTATGAGGCATGACACCCTTCGGGGTGTGTGAGGGCCCTTGCTCCTAATTGGAGCTATTCCATTTTTAGTTTCCTTCCTAAAATCTGGAACACCTGGCATCCACCATCCTCAATCCCCTTTTTCCCCTTCCCCCCCTTCTTAGGAACTGCATTCCTCTGTTCTTGACAATGAACTAATGCACACGTGCATACTAGGATCCTTGGCTCAGAGGCAGTGCCAGAGCAGTCATACTCCTGCATTGAGATGCCGTTAAGTGGTGCGTTGCTCTGAATGGCCACACATCACAAACAATCCTTGGAAATGATTTTAGGTGCCCGAACATCTCTCCAGGGGAAACAGCATTTACAACGCTGTCATTACATCGCAGTGCTATTACAACGCGGTCGTTACAACGACCGCGTTGTTAGTACGCGATACCTTTACATCGCAAGTCATTAGAACGACTTGCTGTAGGGGGCACTAAGGTATTGGAAATGAATTCCAACACCTTACCTACTGTTGCGCAAACTGGAGTAGGAATAGTAAATAATACTATTCCTAAGTCCAGCGCGCCCCCTACCGCAAATCGTTCTAATGACTTGCGATGTAAAGGTATCGCGTACTAACAACGCGGTCGTTGTAACGAGCGTGTTGTAAAAGCACGCGATGTAATAGCATGCGTTGTGACATGCTAAATTCCTCTCCAGGAGCTACGTTGGCCCACAAAAAGCTCACCATTCAAATAGGGGTCAAAGACCAGACACACACTGGAACACTTGATCTTCGGCATTCACAGAGGAGTCACGGTGCAAAGGGGGTGCAATCTTCAGTCAACACCCAATGGCTGACTAAAGGTGGTCCCAATGTCCAATTATTATTAAATGGATATGACGTTTAATTCACTATATCACTCATGGACATCACAATATCCAGAAGTGATCAAAGGCACATAACCTCATCATCGTCAATCACAGGCAACTTTTCCCTGTGCCAATAGATGTCCACAACGCCAGGGACAAGGGATGGGCAACTAGAGCCTTTCAGGACTCTGGGAGATGACAACTTTGTATCAGATGAACAGATGCCTGGCTGCCTCTGATATTCCCCAGGTCAGGGGAAAGCACAGAGGTAAACCTCAGGGCCTTGTGGAGGCAACTAGGGGCACACTGGAGGGGCAACAGACAAAGGGCCTCATTAAAGTCTCTGCAGGTGCGGATCCTTGCCTTGGGCCGTAGACAATTTAAATGAAGATGGTTTAATGTCTTTCCTACATAGCAGCCATACTCTCGCTGTCCTGGAGCTGGGCTGTTGGTCTCTCGTTCAAGGTTCTCTACAGAGAGATACCCATAACCCCTCTCCACAGGAGGCAGGCCTCTTCTTCCTTCAGGCTAATCCTCGAGACGGCCATGGAGGATTCAGGGCCTAGGCTCAGTTCTCAGCCTATTAGGGAGCCAGCAATCAGAGATCATGGACATGGGCCAATCCAATCTTCTCAACTACACTGGCATGCAATTCGCTTGTGGTCAGAGAGAGTAAACTGTTCTGTACTTATCACAATGCTGACCAGTCTGCTGTTGTGCATCGTTCAGTCTTTGGGGACTCTGACAATAAAATCCTGCATGCCCCTTGCAAGATCAGTGTTTGATTTGGGCATGCCAGGGTGGTGTTCAGCAGAAGCCCCTCCTGAGCTGGATCCAACCGTTTCTGGTGTGGATTTATAATATGGCCATGAGTGTGTTGTGTAATGAATACTGGGCTGGGGAAGGTGCAGCTAGGAGCACTGTTTAAGGGGAAAAGGAGGCAAAGACACCTGTAGGATGCTTCAACCCTCTACAGTAAACTTTTGGGGAAGTGAAGGAATGTACAGAATAAGCTTGCAAAGACCTGGGCATTAACATGCACAGTCTCACCCTGCACCATATACAGCGTGCACATACCTTGCAGACAGATGGAAGTGAGAGACCCCAGAAACAAGAGACTAGCAGACCCTTCTAAACTAGGGTGACCAACCGTCCGTAAATTTCACGGACCGTCGGTAATTTGGACCTCACGTCCGTTGTCCGTGAGGATCCCTTTTACGGACGCCTTTTGTCCGTAATTTTGAGCATTGCGGGGGAACAGCACTGTTCCCCTGCATGAAGCCTCAACTCCCTGATGGGGCCGTCTCGCACTCCTCCTCGGAGCACAAGAGCAGCCCCACCCCGCCCATTGTCATTCTGTATGGGGCTGATTGCCACATACAGAATGACAATGGGCCAGTCTGGGCTGCAAAGCATGTGGTGGGCCTCACCCAGCCTCTGTCTAGGGCAGGGCATTCTGTTGAGACAGAAAAAATGTGCAAAAAGGCCAATGCTGCTACATGAGAATCCAGTTCAAGAAAAGAAGCTGGTGAAAGAAGTTAAAAAGAAGGGGCTAGAGTTCTTTCATAGTCTCGTCATTTTAGAACTGATGCATTTTCAATATTATATTCAAGGAAGCCATGGTTGCTGCTTTTTTATTTTATGCAACTAACAACCATTGACAAAGCCAATAGTTCTGGCTTGTTGCAGGTGTAACGTTACTTGTTGTGTTACATATCTGGATACAATGACAGAAGAGGCAAAATACCAGTTGGGTGGTACACTATACTAAGCACAGATTTTTAGCTTAGGTGTTTTAAGCCACGCTCTTAATTACATCGAACACCCCCTTTGGAGAGACCCCTCAGTTTTTTCATCCCACTTAAAGCCCTGGAAACAACACCATGTCACAGTCACCTCATGGCCTGGCACTGTGCATCATGCATGACTCATGACTTCCACTTTTTCAGATGGTCTATGTGCAAGGGCATAGTGAACCCTACCCCCAACCCCGCCCCTTGCTTTAGGAACTACAGCAAGAGTGAAATTCTTGATGGGCCTCTTCTGTCTGCAACTCTACAGACAAAGGCTCAGCTCATAATTAATATGAAAAGGTGGGCGAGTGAGTAAGTGAAGGGATGGGTGGATGGCTGGATAGATTAGTGAAAGGGTGAATAGATGAATGAAAGGGTGAATGGATGGATAATGAGAGAAAGGATGGATGGATGAGTGAGTGGAAGGATGGATGAGAGAAAAGGTAAATAGATGGATGTATGGGTGGATGGGTAGATGGATGGGTAAAAGGATGGATGGATGAGTGAAAGGGTGGATGATGGGCGAGTGAATGGGTGGATGGATGAGTGAAATGATGGATGGATTGCTGAATTGATAAGTGAAAGGGTGAGTGGATGGATGAATGAGTGAAAGGGTGGATGTGAGGATGGTTGAGTGAGTGAAAGGGAGGGTAGATGGACACAAGGATGGATAGATGAGTGAAGTAGTGAAAGGGTGGATGGGTAAAAGGGTGGATGGATGAGTGGAAGGATGGATGGATGGATGAGTGAAAGGGTGGATGATGGGCAAGTGAATGGGTGGATGGATGAGTGAAATGATGGATGAATTGATGAATTGATAAATGAAAGGATGGACAGATGAGTGAAAGGGTGACTGGATGAGTGAGTGAAAGGGAGGGTAGATGGACAAAAGGATGGATAGATGAGTGAAGGAGTGAAAGGGTTAATGGATGAGAGAAAGGATGGATCAGTGATGGGGTCAATGGATGGCTTCATGAGTGGATGAGTAGATGGATGGGTGGAAGGAAGGATGGCTAAGTGAAAGGGTTGATGGAGAGAGAAAGAGAGGATGGATGGATGACTGAAAGGGTGAATGGGTGGAAGGATGAGTGAGTGGGTGGATGGATGGATGAGTAAGTGAATGGATGGGTGAAAGGCTAAAAGGCTGGATGGATGAGTGAATGGATGGATGGGTGGAAGAGTGGATGGATGAGTGTACCAATGGATAGGGTGAAAGGGTGGATGGATGGATAATGGATGGATGAGTGAAAGGGTGGATGGAGGGATGGATGAGTGAAATGATGGATGGAAGGATACATGATGGATAGGTTTGCAAGTGGTTGAATATGTTTGGATATGGATGGGCTTAATTTTATGGCAAGACCGGAGGCTCCTATTATGCTTTCTTATCTTGCCTTTATTTCAATAGCAGCCAAGATAAGTACTAAAACTACAGTTCCCAGAGGGCCGAGCAAACCGCTGGCCAATGGGAGCACACAAAATCACAACATCATAACCAATCAGGGCGTAGCAACAGGCATATCGTCACAACTGACTGCGAACAGTCCTCTTTTCTTGTTGCTCGCAGTCAGATAAGTGCCTTCTCTTCGTTGCTCCGTTTATCTATATGCATTATGTATGGTTATTTCTAATTATTGGTAATTGTTGTATGCTGTACTGTTTTTTCTGAATGCCATAATTGCCCTTCGTGCTTACCGTGTTATTTTTCAAGTTTCAACGCGCTGTTTCCTGCTCAGCTGTTTCCCCCGCTTGCGCGCGTTGACGGTTGAGTCCAAACGCGTCACGCGGCGGCTGTTTCTGCCGTTTGTCTCTTCCCTCAGAGCACGTGTCTTTATTCCGACGGCACTTCTGTCCTCTGCATTCACGGAGCCTCGTTCCTCGCTCCACCTTAACGCCGTCTCTTGTGGGAGTGGTTTTGGGTTGGTTTCTGCCCACTTCCAGCCTTCTGCACCTCCCGGTCCTTAACTTTAACCCTTTCAATCCTTGTGGCTCACCATTTTCTCTCAAATGGAGATTGACAGCTCCCCTGGGTCTAACCTGCATACTGAGGAAGGCGAAGCCTTCAAGAGTGACTTAAATACTTTTATTAACATTTCTGTGGAGAATGCTGTTGAAGCATCTATGAAACGTTTTTCTAAGGGGATGGAAAATTCTATTCTCAGTCTGTTGTCCAAAGCTTTGGCCCATTCTGCGGGGGATAGCAGAAAAAGAAAATTGGTACCCTCTGTGTCTACAAATGTTCCCAAAAATACATCACGCTTGATTAGCGAGGCTCCCTCGCACCTGACTGAGGACTCTGTACCTCCCAGGCCTCCTACTAAGGAGGGGTTGTCAACCTCTGACAGTAAGAGGAAATCTAAATCTAAACACGCAGAGGTACCTAAAAAATTGGTGATTTCCACCATTATGGACACAGACAACGATATGGGTGACGCAGATGATGATTTGTTTGACGTCTTTGATGTTTCAGACCCTCCTTCCCCCCCTTCTAAGAAATTCAAATCTGACTCCTTTGCTTTTACTCCGGTATTGGACTCTGAAGGTGCCCCCATGTTTGATCCTTCCACCATCCGTCACCCCAACTCCACGGAGTGGTTCCCGGCTTCGCATGTTGGTGATTATATTTCGGCCAGACTTCGTCTTCCCCTCGACAAATCAGCCCGATCTAAATTAAAGTCTGAATGTCCCAAGCCTTCTTTACCATCCAACATTACTGTTGCTCCTCCTATTGACCAGCCTCTTCTTACGTTTTTCTCTAAGTTTGGTAAAGACCCCCGTAAATGGGTGGATAAAGCTTGGTCCACCTGCCAGGACAAGCTTTTGGATTTTGCGGGCCCTTTGGCTCGCATTTTTGACTTGGCAGAAGCCGCTCGCTTGGAAGGACATGACTTGAGTGCTGAAGATATTTCTTTGTGGGTCCAACGAGCCTTCTGTCTTTTAGGCAACGCCAATGCAGCTATTACTCACGAACGCCGCAAAGGGCTTCTTATCAAACTCGATCCTAAGTTAGCTAATTTGGCTCCTCTAGATCCCGGCATCAAGGCAGACGGCCTTTTGTTCGGGGACTCCCTTGTTAAAGATCTCAGCAAATTCGTCACTACCTTTGCCTCTCTGGATAAGGCTCAGCAATCTATCAAAAAAGTATTTTCACCTCGGGTTTTTGGGCGGGCCGGCAGAGGCAGGAGTCGCTCTACCGGCCGCTCCTATCCGAATCAAGGCTCCAGAGGCTCCTTCAACACAGGCTACCAGGAGTACAAACCTCAATTCTACCCACAAAGAGGTCATGGGTTCAGAGGTCGAGGACAGAAGAACTTCCGCCACAACAACAACAACCAACAAGGTAGGTCCTCCTTTGCTTCCCCCAGTGGGGGGTCGTTTGAAACTCTTCATCCAAAAATGGCGTACTCTAACCGCAGATCCCTGGGTCCTAAACTCTGTCCAAGGTTATCTTATAGAGTTTTACGCGCCACCTTCCCAAACAGTTTTCCCTCCTCCTCTAGTCTTTTCAGCAGACCTGTCTCATCTCATTTCCGTAGAGGTCCAAAACCTACTCCAAAAACAGGCCATTCAGATCGCCCCTTTAGATCCCTCAGGGTTTCTCAGTTCCAAACAAGAAAATGCGTCCAGTTATAAATCTAAAATGGTTCAACCAATTTGTGGTGTATCGCCACTTCAAAATGGAAACCATCATTCATTTGCGAAATACTCTTCGCCCAAACGACTGGATGGTCCGGATAGACTTACAAGACGCATATCTTACCATTCCTATTCACGCTTCTCACTCCAAGTTCCTTCAATTCCAATGGTTAGGAGTAACCTACCGATTTTGTTCCCTTCCATTCGGCCTATCGTCAGCACCATGGTGCTTTACAAAAATCATGAAACCGGTGGTGTCTTATCTTCGATCCCTCAGGATCAGGCTTATCATTTATCTAGACGACATTCTGCTCATGAACACGGACAAACAGAATCTTTTGTCAGATTTGAATCCCACTCGGTCTCTGCTTCTAGATCTAGGTTTCCTTCTCAATATCGAAAAATCTATGCTCATTCCTTCCCAGCGCATCGAATTCTTGGGCTTTCTCGTGGATTCTTCCACGGCGTCTCTTCTTCTTCCACAGTCGAAAGTCTCGACCATAAAGTCAGAAATTTCTCACGTCCTTCTGACCTCTATGATCTCCCTCAGATCTCTTGCTCGGATCGTCGGTCTACTCTCTGCTTCCATCCAGGCCATCTTTCCAGGGCCCCTTCATTATCGCGCCCTTCAACGTCTAAAGATCCGGCATCTTCGCCAAGGTTTGGCCTACTCCGACCTCATCGCTTTGGATCAGGAGTCTCGCGTCGAACTCCAATAGTGGATCGACCATTTGGATGCTTGGAACGGGCGAACTATCTTCGCTTCGGCCCCAGATCTTGTATTAGAATCCGATGCAAGCCTGTCGGGTTGGGGCGCCCGTTGTGGACCAATATCAACTGGCGGTACATGGTCTCGCGAGGAGTCAAAATTGCACATCAATTGTTTAGAGATGCTGGCAGGCTCCTTTGCAATCCAAAGCCTCACGAAGAACAGAGTTCGCTGTTCCATTCTCCTTCGTATGGACAATGTTTCTGCGGTCCGCTACATCAACCATCTAGGTGGCACCAAGTCCAAACCTCTAGCAGAGCTAGCAAAGAGTCTTTGGGAGTATTGTCTGACAAACAAACTATCGCTCAAAGCAGAGTATCTTCCTGGAGATCTCAACTCCATAGCAGATTGGCATTCTCGCTATCTTCGAGATTCCAGCGACTGGAAGCTTCTTCCATCCATCTTCCTATCTCTTTCTCAAAAGTGGGGCCCTTTTCATGTCGATCTTTTTGCTTCTCGCCTCAACGCCCAATTGCCTCGTTTCTACAGTTGGCGCCCAGACCCGCTGGCCCTAGCGACGGATGCTTTTCTCCAGGACTGGTCCCTTCATCTCAATTATGCTTTCCCTCCTTTCTTCATGATCAACAGGGTACTTTCTTAGGTTCGTTGCCAATCGACCTCCCTGGTCATAGCAGTTCCCTTCTGGCAATCACAGATTTGGTTCCCGTCTCTTCTAGAGATGGCAGTGGACTTTCCGGTCCTCCTCACTGTTTGCAACAACCTGCTTCTGAACCCCTTGGGTCATCCTCACAGTCTCATCCTGGACAACTCCTTGGTACTGTCAGCATGGAAAGTCTCCAGTCTGTCCCTCCTGACCTCCTCATTTCGCAAGAGGCTTCTCTCTTTATCAGCAAAGCCTGGGCCCCAGGTACCTCCAAAGCCTACAAGTCTGCCTGGTCTTTATGGACAAGCTGGTGTCTGGAAAGACATATCGATCCCTTTTCAGCCCCTCTAAATTTTGTGGTTAATTTTCTGGCTTCCGAAGCCAGTGCAGGTAAGTCCTATAGAACGGTCAATTTGTACAGATCAGCCATTTCCCTTAATCATTGTCCTCTTGATGGCAAGCCGGTCGGTGTTCATCCTCTCATTTGCCGTCTTCTTCGAGGAGTATGATTTTCCAAACCTCCGTTGGCTAAGTATTCTAATTTATGGGATGTTAATTTGGTTCTTAAGTTATTTTCTGATTGGCCAGACAACTCCGCTCTTTCTCTGAAAATGCTCTCTGCTAAACTTACCATGTTACTGTGTCTTGTTTCCATCAAACGTGTTTCAGATGTTAAAGCACTGGATGTTTCCTCTCGTCAGTTTTCTCCTGCAGGTGTATTGTTTCAAGTTAATAAACGTACTAAGACGAATTTGAACACTGTTTTTTATCCTTATTTTCCTTCCCATCCTAAGCTATGTGTAGGTCAATGCCTCAAGGTATACGAGCAAAGAACCTCTGATCTCAGAACGTCCTCTCATTCCCAACTTCTCATTTCCTTCCGCAAACCCCATCTTCCTGTTTCCTCTGCTACTCTGGCCCGTTGGGTTCGTTGGGTCATGTCCCTTGCGGGCATTGACGTCTCAGTCTTCGGGGCCCATTCCACCAGGGGAGCCATGGCCTCCAAAGCTTTTTGGGCAGGCTCTCGCTTGGAGGACATTCTGAGATCTGCGGATTGGTCTAACGACAATGTATTCCGTATGTTTTATTGCAAACCGGTTGTTTCTGCTGTTTCTTTGGTTGTTGATATGCTTTGAACAAGCATAATAGGAGCCTCCGGTCTTGCCATAAAATGTAGATTTTCCTAGTAGAATATGACGGAAAGTCTTAATTTTATTAAAGACACGGAGGTGAGTATTATCCCGCCTCAACACTTCTAATCTGTGTTTTCTCCCTCCCTACAGCGGCTCCAGCGTTGCCTCCCGCATCTTCGTGATGGGATTCATAATCTGCAAGAGTGTCCTTCACCTCTTCGTGACGCCTCTTCTTCCTGTTCGGCTTCTTCTACAGTGATTCCTGCTGTTCGAGTGACCTGGTTGGATTTTGGTCAAGAGATATTTTCCTGGACTTTGGCCTTTTGTATTGTGTTTTCTATTGTTCCTCTGTTTATTGACTCTATCTGAGCTTCTCGCCAGCGAAAAGAGGACTGTTCGCAGTCAGTTGTGACGATATACCTGTTGCTACGCCCTGATTGGTTATGATGTTGTGATTTTGTGTGCTCCCATTGGCCAGCGGTTTGCTCGGCCCTCTGGGAACTGTAGTTTTAGTACTTATCTTGGCTGCTATTGAAATAAAGGCAAGATAAGAAAGCATAATACTCGCCTCTGTGTCTTTAATAAAATTAAGACTTTCCGTCATAATCTACTAGGAAAATCTACATTATATAATATTGCACGACCTCCTCTGATGTGTCTGTAAAGCTTACCTCTTGTCCCGAAGTCTTGTCCTGAATTTTGACCTCCTGTCCTGAATTTTTGTCCTGAATTTTGACCTTTTGTCCTGAATTTTTACACTCACTGTTCTGAATTTGCACTCATGCCAGTTGGTCACCCTATTCTAAACAGGGGAGGCCAGTAGGCACCCCCCTGCAAGAGACAGGTGGAAAAGCTTGTGCCGTCATTAGATCAATGCTGCCACCACAGGCAGTCTCGCAAAGTCCAGGCAGAGAAGGCAGTAACCACTCTCTAAAGAAGAGACATACTGTGCGAGTCCCCTGAAACACTGGGTGCTCAGTCCATGTAACGCGAGATCCCCCTTAAAAAAATATATTTTTGTTGAGTGACATGAGTACATATAACAATACAGGCTGCATGCTTCGGAAGCCATGTGCATATGTTACATCTCGCCCTCCGCGGCGTCTGCAGACGGTGCAATGGCTAACAGCACAATGATCTCCAGGTACACATTTTCTTCTTAAACGAAAATAGATGAAGTATGTAGTAAACATTTGGAATCCACCTCTCCCCCCCTTTCTGTCGAAGATGTCAGTGTTAAACCGGGCACCTTCAGTCCCAGGATACAACTGTATGAGGTATGTGATCACTGCAATATTAACTGGGAACCCGGACAGGCTCCCTTCGGTGTGGTGCTCCACGGTGTCCATGATATGTTCAAGCCAACCTGTTATGTGTGTAATGCAGTGTTGGACATATGGCTCAGGGGATGTATCACGGGAGGTGGATGTCGCCCATAGCACTGCCAGTGAACCTCACAAGTATCAAATCCCACCCCTGGGCTATGAGATATTTCCTCAGGCCCGCTCGCTCCTCCCTGTGAAGTGGGGTGCTCTCCGCTCGGCTCCAGGTGGCCACCGAGGTGCCTGGGCCGCCAAGGAGGTGACAGGTGGAGCCCCCAGCCTATTGTAATATTAGGCTTAGCTAAAAGGAAGGCCAGGTCCAGGAACCTGAGCGCGGATTTCTTCCTGGTGGGTCGAGGAAAAAGCCCAGGGGCTCTCCATTGGGAGAGCTAGGTATGGGGAAGTCAATCGTGTCAGATAGTACTAGTGATACTCGAGCCCAATAGTTCGGTAACAGAGGGCATGACCAGAGCATGTGTAAAAGGCCCAAACGTGAGATCCCTAAGTGAGCATGCATGGTTGTCCTGTTCACAAAGGTAACAATAGAGACTGCAGAAAAATAACATAGGGCATGGCAGTGTGCTCCCCAGAGCCTAGCCGGGCGCATTACAGGTGTCTACATTCTTGCACATCTAGCAAACTACATGCCTCAACTTTCCCAAACATTCACCTACCCACAGGCCTCCATTTGTAAGCAAACCCACTTTCCTGCAGGCTTCCGCAGTTTTTCACAGTCAGGTATCTACAGACCAGCAAATTGTAGACAGGCCTCTACATTTGGGTGCATTCACCTAACTACAGACCACAACACTCCTGTGCATTGACTTAGCCACAGACCTCAACATTACTGTAGATTCACCTATCTACAGGCCTATGCAGCCAAACAAACACAAATTAACCTCTATGCTGCACAGCAGTTCCTGCCCTACTCTCCCTCCCCAAAGCCCCTCAGGCCAGACGAGAGACAGCGGCAGATCCTCATGACAGCAGCAGATGCCGATTACAGGTGTTTCAACAAGGTAGTCTGCCCCCTGTATGAAGGCGAGTTCAGAAAAGTGGGAAGTTCATCTCTTTACTTGGGGTCTGATGCCAGTGCTTCATTTGTAAAAGAATAAGTGCTGGGGCCTAAAATTTTGCTCAGAAGTCCGTAGCCCACACTGCTGAAGGTCGGGGTGGGGGATACTATGGGTGCCTACTCTTGATTCCACCTGACGCCTCTTTAATCCACCACCAAGCACATCTCTTGCATGTTGTTTTTCATCTCTGCATTTCCCCTTTGAGGCTGTTTTCTATCTTTCTTTTCCTCCTTCGTTCCCCCTTTTGTTTTTTTCTCTCCCTTGCTCTGGATCAAAGTTTGCTTCGGGAAGTGATTGATGGTCCTAAAAATGAGCGCCCCACCTGGAACTACTGGTTCAAATTAAGCATTGGCTAATGCACTATTCCCAATCACAAACCAGAGATGCACAATTTACACACTGTCTGGTCTGCAAATGGAATGCAGTTTGTGCTGTATGTAGTAATATGTTGCACCGCAAATTGTCCATTCTCAAGGGGTTGTAAAATGGCCTGATAATATTAGGCAGGTTGCAATTGGCGACCTCCTATGATTGGCAGCGAATTCAACGATAGAGGCCTGCAAAGAAAAGCAGACCTCCATTTCTACATTTCCATTACTAAATGGGAAACATATTTTCAAAAAGCAGCCCTTGTCGGTTAAAGAGAAAACACACGTTTGCCGTTTGGGAACACGTGTGTGTTTGGTGGGTGGGTGGCGGGGGGAGGGGGTGGGGGTTGGGGGGAGGGAGATGCAGGCTGTGGGCCTCTGGACCATAAAAGACCGTTTCCCAATCGGAAGGTTTTTCGGACTCGGACTTTTACATTGTAAAAATATGTTTTGGTCGGCAATACATTGTTTTTAGGAATCAAAGACTTTGCAACCACAAAACACCTTTGTGAATGAGGCAAGAGGTGGCTACATTGCATTTACTTTTTCTCTCCAGACCAAAGTGAAGAAATGAAACAAAGGAATGCATCACAACATCAACCATAAGATGCAATTTAATAGCACAAACAAACAGGAAGAGAAAATTAAATACTGTAGACATAGGCACATTAAAGCATCGTACAGTAGCAAAGTAAATTATAATTGATAGACGCAATTAAAATATTTACATAGGAATAAGCCACATAATACAGAAATTGCATTCGTGGGTCCTATTAAATGTACAGTTCATGTACTAGAAATATGGAAAATCCCGAATTCAACGTTTTGTTTTTCTCACTCAAAGCGCAGGCTTCTGGTAATGCTAATATGCGCCCCCAAGCTGAGAAGTCAGAGCCAGCACACTCAGAGATGACATGCCACTTGTCACCGTTGATGGCACGGTCGTTCTATTGGGAGAGGCTTTCGGTAGAGGGCGCTGTGCACCACAAAACCGAGAAAAACTGCCAACCGCGCGGCGTGGGCAAGTCCTGAGGGGCGCAAGTGGACAGCACTAGGTGGTGAGAGTCTCAGCCAGCTAAAGCCACGCCCACCTCCCTGTCGGTGTATGCGTACATTCCATGTGTGATTTTATTCCTGTGATGTGTTTGGTGTTCTTTGTCAAGGTATGAGCATGTGTGACCAAGGGCACCTTATGGTGTTTATCACCTGGCTGTAGTCAAGGGCACAAAGAGACATCGTGATATGAAAGTTGTGATTATTATTTTTTTAAATGAAAGATGTTAACATGTTCTATATTGGAAGGTTGCTTGAGTGTGTGTGTGCATGTGTACATGCCCTGTCTTGTTATGCAAAATGAAATGTTAAATTTAGTGGCGTATGCGCTGTTTTTGTGCCATACAAAGCAGTCTAATAAATAAGATTTTTTGGTTTATTACATAGCTCATAGAGATGTAGATAGATCATTATTACGAGGAAAAGAGGCGAGTGGACAGTTTGGCAGACAAGCAGGCACGCAAACAGACAGACAGGAAGACACGTAAACAAGTAAACACAAAGGCAGGTGGACTGAAAAATGCACAGACTTATAGACAGACACAAAGGCAGCAGAAAGGCAGGTAGACGAACACAGACCAAGAAACAGGGCGGCAAGAAGGGAAGGAAAGAGGGGAGGCATGTCGAGAGGTAAATAGGCAGATTCGAATATATTTAGATTGATTGGTAGAAAACTCAACAGAAAGTTGTGTAGACAACAGGATCAGGATTGATGAATGGACGCACGAGCGCTGGACAGACATAGGCAGACTGAATAGCTAGACAGATGGATGGATGAATGATGTATAGATTGACGGACGGACAGATGGATGTATGGATGGATTCTCCTCATGTCCATTGTTTATAAACATAATGCACAAATGCAGATGTGTGCACCATGGAACGACACACACAATGCGAGGAGCGCCCCGGCTTTCCTTAAAAAGGGGAGGTTTCTCCGGATGCAGGTCTTCATATTGGAGTGCAGTGTGGGCACTGAGTACTGTCTGGTACTTCTTTCATTCGAAACGGAGAGTATGAACAAGAGTGTGATACTTTTAATGGGAGAGTACACACACTTTTTAGGAGAAAACAGGTGCTCTGGGATAGTGAGCGCCTGCACTTTGATGTTTCAGTGTCAAGCACTATGCGGATCGTGGTCACATTTGATGACCACACCTGACACAATAGTATCTTAAGGAAGGTCAGTCCTCAACCGTGGAGGTCAGTCCTCAACCCTGCTAGAAGTCCGCAAGGCCTTTCTATGGGTAGCTGGTGAGAGCCTACTGAAGTAGTGTGGAAGCGTTAGAAGACACTTTGTCAGGAGGAACTTCAGCAAAGTAAAACCGACCAACAGGAAGCAGACAGGAATGGTGCACTTATTAACATGAAGATTTACTCTTCTTGGAAATTCAAATTTAAGGCCAGCTGTACGAATGACTGGTCAGAAAAAACTGTTCACAATTTGCAACCAGAAGTTTTGTGGCTAGCAAGAGGTAATTTGCAAATTGAAACTCAGTCTGATTGGTGACCATCTACGGAATGTGGCCTGCTAGGGTTAGCATACCTCCATGTCTGTGATAATATTTAAACAAACATTAAAAAAAAAAATGCAACCCACTTTTTTTTAAGGAAATGGGACTGCAATAAAAAAAGAAAAGTTTATTTTTTTAATATATTCTCCAAGAGTTGGCAGGGGCGCCCTGGACCACTGACTACTCGACAATTTAAAAAAAAAAAAATTGATAAAGGGTGAGGATATCCACTTTCTTTTGCAAATGGACTATCACCCCAACTCGAAGTCTGCAACTTTTTAATGTTTTGTGACCCGATTATGGGTCTTCCAAATAGCAAATTGGTATGAGGGTCACAGTCCCATATTAGGAGTTTGTAAAAGTTTTCAGACGAAGATAAAACTTATGTGGTTACATACTTTAAATCGGAATGTTTCTGACCATAAAATAGGTTTGTACATATGACCCACAGGTTGGATGTAAGGGGAGAGGGAGAGGGGAGGAGGTGGGGGAGAAGAGAGGAAGAGAGAGAGAGGAAGAGGGAGAGGGGAGGGAGAGGGAGCAAGAGAGGGAGAAAAAGAGAGAGAAAGAGAGAGAGTTTGACTACGTAATGTGCAAAATACTATTCTTTTCTAGAGGTAAAGGGGCAGGAAAGCATGAATAACTTTGAAGAGTTCAGTTTTTTCTGTTTCCTGTATCTCTGTGTTCTGAAGTTATTTTAATACAGCTCCAGTGCACCCTGAGGACTTTTATTTATTGGGTTTCCAATTTGAGAATGGCTTCTACTTTGACAAATGTTTGCCTATAGGTTGTTCAGTCTCATGTGCTTACTTTGAGAGGTTTAATACCTTCTCGGAGTGGGTATTTAGGCAGAGATCAAGGCACCAGTGGGCACTACATTATTTGGATGACTTCCTGAGGAGTGTGGGATGGCGTTATAATTTTTCCCGGAATGGATGGGAATATTCTGGTTACCTCTTGCACGAGCAAAGACCTGTGGGCCAGCTGCCACAATGGAATTCCTGGGGATAGAATTAGATATCAAGGCAGGCGTTTCTAGGCTTCCCCAGGAGAAGGTCAGGGCTTTCCAGGGGCGATGTGAGGAATGTCTGGGAGGCTAGACTATGACACTACATCAGTTACAGGTGGTAGTTGGGCAGTTGAATTTTGAGCTCTGCATCATACTCATGGGCCACCCATTTTCCAGGACAATTGCGCAGGCCATGTCTGGTCTGAAGTTGAGGCACCATCATACTATGTTGATAAGAGAGGTTCACCAAGATATGAGAATATGGGGAGCATTGTTGAAGGATTTTAATGGGACATTGTTATGGCCAAGCCATGCCAAGACCAATAAGGAGTTAGGTCTGTTTACAGATTCTGCAGACAGTGCAGGCTTTGGCGCCATTTTGAAGGCTTTGGTGCCATTTTGAAGCGATGGCCAGAAGTTTGGATGGTGTCTGGTTTGGTGATAAACATTGGCTTTCTAGAACTCTTTGCAATTTTGGTGGCCCTCACAATATGGCCAGAGCAGTTCCACAATCAATCAGTGGTATTCTGGTCAGAGAACATGACTGTGGTGGAATGCATTAACCAGCTAGCGGCCAATTGATCTTGAGATTATTGAAGGAAATCATACTGCTATCTTTGAGACTGAATGTTGATTTTAAATCAAAACATGTGCCTGGCATATTAAACAATGCAGCAGATGCTTTGCCTCATTTTAAGATGCAGGCTTTCAGGTATCACCACCCAGAAGCAGAGAAGTTCCCTTCACCATTCCCGAATCACCTCTGGTGGCTTGGTGCCCCAGTCTACCAGACCTTGTGGAGGCCAGTTTAGCACCTAAGACGAGGCGTGCCTATGAGGGGGCATATTGCACGTATCACAGGTTTCAGGAAATCAAGGGGGTGGGCATATGGTTTTTGACCAAGTCAGCAATCGCATTCCTGGAGGCCCTGATAGGGAAGGGACGACCAGGGGTCACCCCTGAGGTTTTGCCTGCTGGGCAGTGTAAGTGGTGGTGAAGGTCAAGGCAGCTCTCCTGCAGTGGCAGTGCCGGCGGCGAACAGCAGCATTGTACAGAACTGTATTAGCTAAATGGTCATTGGGGTCACGCCATCAGGCAGTGTGGGGCAGCCAGAGTTGGTAGCAAAACTAGACAGTGTTTTGCGTTGGCTTTCAAAGGTAGGTGTGTGGTCTGCACTATTAATGTGGGGTGCATTGGCAGGTGTAGCAGAGAGTGACCATGTAGAAAGGGCCAGGAGGCTGGTGGCCCATTTGGATTGCATAGCAGGACAGGGTACACAAGGACAGGTGGGAGTGACAGCTGCATCAGATGTGGAGGTGGTGCAGTGGTCAGTAGTGTCTAGTGCCTCACAAGCGGGTAGTGGGGCGCAAGCAGTGCCGTCAGCAGCTGGGGCCCTATCCCTCCCCAAGGAAGTTACGCCAGCAGGTATGTTTTCACCATTGCCAAGCATGGGTTTGTGGGAAGTATGTTCAGAGCCCGATCAGTTGGGCAGGTACATGTCTACAGATGTTAAAGAGAAGATTTGGAAAGGCACTTATGTTGATATCTGTGAGTTAATTGTAGATATGTCTGAGTGGGAGGAGAGAAAACGGTGCAAGGAGTGCTCGCATTCTAGGGAGTGTGGGCATTGACCTTACAAGAATAGGGTGGAAGAGACAATGATGAATTGGGTCAGCGGTTTCTCAGTTTTCCGGGCAATCATGGAGGAGCGATTCCCAACCCTCGGAGTACAATTGGCGAGTTACCAGAATAGGACAGTTTGGGTGCATGATGAGTTTGGAGACACTGCATGAAGGGATTATGACAAAGAATTCAGGCATATCAAGAACACTAGACCCACATTAGGGTGGGATCAGATTGATGTGAATGCATGGTTGCGCTACATGATGCTGCAGAAGGTTGAGGGTGCCACAAGCCAGCGCTTTCGATCGGGCTTGGGGGCAACCAGTAATTCAGGGGGCAGGACAGAAAAGGGATCATTCTGGGACTTCAATAAAAGATCTTGCTCCAGAGCCCCAGGGACATGCAAGTTCAAGCACTGTTGCTCTTTCTGTGGCCTACCCTCGCACCCGAGTTCAAGTGTTTAAAAAAGACAAAGGAATGAGGCCCTAAAAAACAGGAATGAGCACCCACTGTTGGTCAAGCCCCCCACCTGTGATTAGCTGGCCTGTAATGATGTCATGATTGAATGTTTAGAGCAACACAGTAGCAGCGCAGTCTTTGTATGAGGGTTTAAAGAGCAGTTTCAGCATCCCAGCTGAGGGTAGTGTGGGTGTGACATACTGCAGAAACCAGCAGTCACTAAGGGCTAATCCTACCATTGCCAGAAATAAGATTTTGAAAAAGAAGAATCTGGGGAGGGTGACAGGTTCCATCCCTTTGGAGAATTTCGTGTGTTCCCCCTTAGGGGAAGTCCCGAAGAAAGGCCCAGGGGAGTACCGTTTGATGCACAACTTGTCTGCACCAAAGGGTCAATCGGTCAATGAGGCTGTCGATGAGACACTGTGCCCAGTTAAGTACGCCTTGCTGGATCAGGCAATTGCAATGCTTCAGGAGCCGGGATCTAGGACTTTGCTGGCAAAATCAGATATAGAATCCGCCTTTAGGCTGCACCAGTGCACCCTGAGGACTTTTATTTATTGGGTTTCCAATTTGAGAATGGCTTCTACTTTGACAAATGTTTGCCTATAGGTTGTTCAGTCTCATGTGCTTACTTTGAGAGGTTTAATACCTTCTCGGAGTGGGTATTTAGGCAGAGATCAAGGCACCAGTGGGCACTACATTATTTGGATGACTTCCTGAGGAGTGTGGGATGGCGTTATAATTTTTCCCGGAATGGATGGGAATATTCTGGTTACCTCTTGCACGAGCAAAGACCTGTGGGCCAGCTGCCACAATGGAATTCCTGGGGATAGAATTAGATATCAAGGCAGGCGTTTCTAGGCTTCCCCAGGAGAAGGTCAGGGCTTTCCAGGGGCGATGTGAGGAATGTCTGGGAGGCTAGACTATGACACTACATCAGTTACAGGTGGTAGTTGGGCAGTTGAATTTTGAGCTCTGCATCATACTCATGGGCCACCCATTTTCCAGGACAATTGCGCAGGCCATGTCTGGTCTGAAGTTGAGGCACCATCATACTATGTTGATAAGAGAGGTTCACCAAGATATGAGAATATGGGGAGCATTGTTGAAGGATTTTAATGGGACATTGTTATGGCCAAGCCATGCCAAGACCAATAAGGAGTTAGGTCTGTTTACAGATTCTGCAGACAGTGCAGGCTTTGGCGCCATTTTGAAGGCTTTGGTGCCATTTTGAAGCGATGGCCAGAAGTTTGGATGGTGTCTGGTTTGGTGATAAACATTGGCTTTCTAGAACTCTTTGCAATTTTGGTGGCCCTCACAATATGGCCAGAGCAGTTCCACAATCAATCAGTGGTATTCTGGTCAGAGAACATGACTGTGGTGGAATGCATTAACCAGCTAGCGGCCAATTGATCTTGAGATTATTGAAGGAAATCATACTGCTATCTTTGAGACTGAATGTTGATTTTAAATCAAAACATGTGCCTGGCATATTAAACAATGCAGCAGATGCTTTGCCTCATTTTAAGATGCAGGCTTTCAGGTATCACCACCCAGAAGCAGAGAAGTTCCCTTCACCATTCCCGAATCACCTCTGGTGGCTTGGTGCCCCAGTCTACCAGACCTTGTGGAGGCCAGTTTAGCACCTAAGACGAGGCGTGCCTATGAGGGGGCATATTGCACGTATCACAGGTTTCAGGAAATCAAGGGGGTGGGCATATGGTTTTTGACCAAGTCAGCAATCGCATTCCTGGAGGCCCTGATAGGGAAGGGACGACCTGTGTCGTATGCCAAGTGACATACTGTGGCAATTTCCTTTTTGGCAAAGATGCTGGGGTACACAGATGTTACAAAAGCTTTCCTGGTTCAAAGAGCACTGAAGGCTGGCAGCAATTGGAGGGGTGTAGTCAAGACTCCAGGCGACCCATGTACACATTGAAACTGCCAGCTATCATGGCCAACCTTGACAGGGGGTACAGATCACCAGATGAGGTTCACCTCTTTAGGGTAGCTTTCTCTCTGGCATTTTATGGGGCATTAAGGGTAGGCTAGCTGGTAGCGAAGAACAAAAAAGACATGAGTGGTAGTCTGCAGCTAGCGGATATTCAATGGCCAAATAGCTCCCTGGAGGTCACCATTACCCATTCTAAGACTGACCAGATGGGTAGGAGGACCACAGACTGCTTCACTGGGTCCCAGGGAATGAGTGCTGTCCACTGGGGAATCTGGAAGCCTTTATAGTCCACTGGGTACAATGGACGGCAGGCTCCCTTTTGGTACATGAGGATGGCATGCCACTCACAAGGTTTCAATTTGCCAAGGTTCTTAGCAGGGCCCTGGTGTCAGCAGGTTTGGATCCTACAGACTATAGTTCCCATTCATATCTGAGTGGCACAGCCACCGCTGTGGCAAGCATGGGATTAGCGGGACAGGCAGTTCAAAGGATAGTTAGGTGCAAGTCTGATTGCTCCAAGCACTAGGTGATATTGAACATGTTGTAAATGTCCCATTTTATAACTTTTCCATTTCTTACAGTATTTGGTATCCTTTTATACCAAATTAACATCGACATCACTGGACCCTCCATGGGGTGCTGGCAGCAAGTCTAAAGAAGGTTGCAGGGGCACAGGGATTCAAGGTGGTTGCTGACACATGGTCCTTACCTAGCAACCACACACACAGTTGGCGTGAACTAGGACAGGTCCTTGGGGGATGAGAAAACTGGGTGTAGGGGGTGCCCGCAGTAGGTATCCTAAGGGAAGCCAGGACCCTTGCACAAGAACTCCCGAGGTGGGAGAGCACCCAGTACTGGAGAGGGAAGGTGAGGCCCTCCCATAAGGAGGGACCCATCCTTTCGGCAAGGGAGGTGTAAGAGGAAGGGTCACAGAGCCAGTCATGATCTCACTCGGAACAGTTATGTTTTTTGTTGGTAGCACCAGAACGGACTAGTTATGTTTAGGTGATTCCCATGTACTAGAGTCTCTGTTAAGGCTAGGTCTCACAACAAGATATAAATATTGTGGTTACTGTGCAAATTGTTTATGACAAAAATGTTTGTGTGTGTAAATAATAAATACGACCGGTGGTCTTATGACCCTTAACCCAAAGTGATGTTCTCATGACATTGTTATTGACATGGATGTTTGTATGGAATGGTAAGTACCCATGGAACATTGGCGACTCCCTGGCCATATCAGTCCTTGCTGTCAGGTAACGGTTAAGCCTGATGCAGATTAAAGTGCACTGTACCTGAATAAACAGGTGAGGGCAAGCACTGTCAAACACCATGAGCCCCAAAGGCTACCAAAAGGGCCAAAATACCCCTTATGATAAAGGCCTCATTCCTTGCTATGCGATCTGGTAGGCACTGCCCGTCCCCACTGTTAATGGACTGAATCCATGCAGTCATACACCTTACCTGAACAGAAAAAAGCAACTGCAGTACCACTGAAGTGTTACACCAGATTAAAGGCAGTAGCTACGCCAGCCATATATAGAAACTCAGCCAATGGTAGGGAGCAGATACTCTCGCCTTGTGGCAATACATTTCGGTATCCATCATACTCCGATGACAGCAGTGGCAGACTGAAGGCTAAGCTCCTTCCTTCCCTAAACCCGGGTCGACTTCAACTACCCAGACCAAAAAGTGAGTCTCACCCAGGCAGACATTCCCTTTGTGCTTCCAGGACACTGCAGAGACCACCTCAAAGAAACATATTCCCTTTATAGAGATTGACCAATACAATGGTAGACTTTCAGTTGATAGATTATTCATAGTATACTGTTCACTCTTCCTGGTAACAAAGTAGCCTTTCACAGCAAGCTAAAAGTTAGCCCACAACACAAATTGGGTAGAGGTACTGGAACATATTTCAGCCTGCTTCTCTTTATGTAACCTAAACATTGCCATCATCGCCGAGAGTTGAAGACGTAAAGCTGTTAAATACATTTTGATTACTGTAATATAATTTACATTTGTTTCCTCAAAAAACTTGTTGTCAGGTTTTAATGGCTACAAAACTTGGCAGCCAGAATGTACTTATACCAATATAAATGCCACAATGTCAAATATACCCTTAAAGCTCTCCACTGACTCGAGTACTCCAATGAATCAAGCTAAGGGCCCTTTGATCATCCCATGAGATGTAAGCATAGAATACCTGCAGAAACTGGCACCACCCTGTCCCCCAACTATAAACCTCAACTCAGAAGCTGCAAATTTAATCAACTGATAAGCATTCAAGGGGCTGAAACATAGAGAAAGATAGATGCCTAGAAATGCAAGTTCCCAGATTGTACAACATTCTAAACCCAATCTTGAGATCTGATCCCAAACACAAGGGCTTCAGAAAGCATCTGAAAACTGACTATCTTAGACTTCTTTCAGCTGAACTTCACACAAGACACGCGTCATGATTGAAGGATTTCAGACATGGCTTCCCACCTCATCAGATTTAAATAACTTCCTCATAGTGGCTCCTCCGCTAAGGCGAAGGAGCGTCGCACCACTGCTTTTTAGCAGTGAAATAAAGGAAAAATAAAAGGATAATAACTGGATGTTGTTATCATTTTATTTGTTCCTGCTGCGGCAGCATTGCAGGGCAGGGCAGGGTGGGGCAGGGCAGGGCGGGGTGGGGCGGGGCGGGGCTGCTCTGAGGAGAGGAGCAGGGGGAGTGGTGAGCACACTTTGTTATTGCTCATGAATGTTTGGCCAGTCATCTCAGGGCGGCCAAACATTCATGCACACTTTGCATGTTCTCCACCCAGGCTGTATTGCAGCCTGGGTGGAGAGCATGACCAGGTTCCCATTCCCCGTCTAAGCGCCGAGCCACGGCGCTCAGACCAATCATAACGCTGCATTGCAGCATTGTGTTTGGCTATGGGGAGCCTGGGTGTGCTTCCTGTTCCAGGCTAGAGCGAGGGACTACGGAGGAGAGATGCGGCGAAGAAGCAGTGGGAAGGTACGTTTTTCATTTTTTTTACACTCGCTTCCCCCGTCTCCCCCTAACCCCACCCCACCCCACCACTCCCGAACCGTGCCGGCCACTACTGAACTTCCTCTTTTTTCCTCCATGTCAGCACTCTGAAGTAACTAAAAGAAGATGCGAGGTTTTGTAAAACCCAAAATAAATAAAGAGAGAAATACATTTGGCCAGAGGTCAAAGTGTAAATAGGAAATTAATTTACACTATACCAGATCTATTTTTCCTCAGGACGAGTACCACTAGTTGTTATCAAACTACAATATATCAGAACTATTTTGCTTTCTATTTAATCCTAACTTTTTAAAACCTTTTTTCAAGCTTCTCTTCATCTCGAGACTTTTCAGGAATGATTGGAATGCTTACTTCTGGTTTCCTATACTATGTCTATTATCTTGACTGTCCCTGTCAGTACCACGTAAAGTAAGCGGGCATCTCTGAAGACAGGCAACCAGCTGATTTTCCTTTTGCACTGTAATAACATTTCATAAGCCCATTATGCTCATTCGGAAGAGTCATAAGGGACCAGTGTCTGAAAATCCCGTCTGTGTTGTTCCCCAAGTAATCAATGAACTATCGAAGCTCCACTCCACAGGTTTGGAGGGAGAAACATAAAGGCTAAGCAAAGGAAGGTAGGACTGAGTATTAAAAACATATTACACACAGAAGATCTGCATATTAATGCCATGCGGTTTTGCCATGTGTAATAGTTATAAATATAGGTATTGAACCAGAATTCAATGATTTTAATTCATATGTTGAGATAAAATTTCACAGAATAGATCTTGTTACTATTAGCAGAGATCTCTACTAACTCTTTCTAGCATGCAATCTGAGAGAAAATTAGTAGTAGTTTCTCAACTTACTTAGGCTGTGCTAAGGTGATAAAATGGAATTTGGCAATTGCACTGTAGTAATTCCTTGTTTAAATGTGAAAACATTTGTACACTTACTCTAAAAACATATGTTATTTGGCCTCATTAATTTTCAGTCAAATTATACAGTGATGGCAGATAACGTTTACTCAGTATGGAGGGTCTGGAAGATGAGGTGACGATAGGAACTAACTAGTAATCTTCATCACCCTTTATTTTTGTTATGGAGAAACCACTGTTAACAATATATAATCGCAATATGCAATCAGGGCAGGACGTTGGGGACCCAAGGGAGTCCAGGACACTTTATCTACGGGGTTCGCCTACTATACAAATGCCCCCCTCTTTTGGTTGGCACAACAGCGCTCATTGTGAGCATTATTTAGCCCCGCTGTGGATACTTACCGGATTATGTTGAATGTTGGGAACTGTAGTAAAAAACGCCAGACTGCAGCTGCAACCAATGGAGTGGGGCCAGCTGATCTCCCACCAATTGGGAGGGCCGTAGGAGGTTCAAAGGAGGGTGGAGGTGGAACCCTGGTGCCAGCGGCATCTGATGAAGGCACACTACGCCGAAATGCCATAAAGCTGCGATTAAATGGATTCTCTGAAGCTCCCCGCTGTGTCCTCTGATTGCTTTGAATAAGTGGTCTGTTTGTGATATATATATATATATATGCAAATCTAGAAAGTCTGCCTGTTATGCCGTACGCCTGCCCATTAATCGTCGGTGCCAGCCGTGGCGGCAGAAGTCACAGAATATCTTTCAAAAACAGTCCAAATTCCAATCGGAAAAGAGGCGGCACACCAATTCAATCCACGGGTGATTTATTGAGCAAAAACAACGCGTTTCGGCCGGAACGGCCTTTGTCAAGTTACCGTACAACCGCCAGCGGTGCCATTAAATACGTCATGATGGAAATAGAAAACATACTACAGTACGTAATGTTAGCGATAATCACAATACCATCAGAAAACATATGTCGATTAAAATGAAGAGCCTTGTAAAAATTATTACAGAAATACATGAATAATTGTATACAAGAGCTTGCACGATCACAAAATAATGGCATTTCGTATGCGGCAATGAATACCGGCATTGTTCGCGTTACGGTGACCTTTTGCCTTCTGATAGACATGGTAGAAAGATTTTAGTAGTTCACGCTGATCCGTGCACATAGAAGCAATAATAAATAATAATGATTGTACTCTAGGTCACAGATCCATGATTTGCGAACACTACATATCTGAAATGTTGGCAATAATCAAGAAAATAAAGTATACATAAAACGTAAAATGCAATGAATAAAGGAAACCCAATACAATTTCATCAGTTGGCTCCGGCCAATCATCAATTCCAGACGGAATCTTATTACATAAGTATGGTACAATCGCACAAGTATATATATAGTTACGATCAAGTGTTAATCACTAACATCAGATGAGCATGATCCAGGTGCCTAGGCGGTATGTATGTAAACTAATATCTAAAATATAAAATGTGAGCTAAGTGACCTAGTGAAAACAGAAAAGTGCAATAAAATAGAATTATATATGTATATACATCTCCACATCAGAATTGTATGGGCGGACCACTAAGGCAAAGTAGAGACTATCTAAAATAGAGAATCTCATACATCCCTATAGGGGTTGCCTATGTAAGGTAGTTATTTCTTAGAGAACCATACAATTCAGAAGGTAAATATAGGGCAAGTGCCCATGTACCTAACTAGGTAAGGACAATCTAAGGGGGTCCGACCTCGATGAGATTAGATGAAATACAATAAAGTAAAATAAAAATAAGAATAAAACTAGTGCACCCTATACTATTCATGAAAGATATCAATAAAGATATAAAAAACATCTAAAGAAAAATAGTTAAAATCAAGTAGTGGAAGCATGAGGATACTTAGGGGAACTACACCCCTATATGTGTTGCCAGTTCCTCCTCTCTATTCAGACCAAAGGGCATTCTGGTATTTAAGTCGATGATATACCGAGACTCAAGAATCTGCAGCTGTTTTTCCCTATCACCGCCTCTAATGGGTTTGAAAAGCCTGTCCAGCCCTACATATTTAAGCAATTTATTGTTGCTGTCATGGACATTATAAAAATGTCTGGCTACAGGATAATTTAACCCCTTCGATGCTTATGACGGGCTGGACTCGTCATGGCACACAGTGCTCGTGTGCTCATGACGAGTCCAGCTCGTCATAAGACCCACCCACGGGGGAAGCGCTGGCGCTCCCCCCGTGGGGATCCGATCGTTGTTGTTTTTTCGGGGAAGGCAGGGGAAGGGCTTCCCCTGCCTCCCCCCGCCCCCTCCTCTCAATGACATCAGCGCGCGAGGCGCGCTGATGTCATTGGGGGTTTCCCTTTGTTCCCGGACGCGCTGGAAGCCATTTGCTTCCAGCGCGTCGGGGAATAAGGTGAGTTTTGGCTCCGGGGAGGGGGGGTTTGCAACAAAAGAGGCATCGAGGGAAAGGAAGGGTTTTCCTTTCCCCCGATGCCTCTTTTGTGCATTCCTGCTGCACGATCATGCGATCGTGCAGCAGGAATGCCACTAGACACCAGGGAATTTTTGTTCAAAGCAAATGAAAATACTGTTTTGGGGAGCGGCCCCTTGGGCAAGGGTCGCTCCCCTTTGGGGGCCATATGTTTTGGTGCTCTGCCCCCTGGGGGGCAGTTTTTATATAGCTCGGGCTTTACCCGAAGGTGTCAAAGCGCTTCACAATAGTGTAAGCATGATATAAAAGCAAGCGTTACATTACATGAGGAAAAAGTGACAATTGTGAAAATAACAAGATACAAAAAGGTATGCGTTACAAGAGGAAAAAGTGACAGGTGTACATGATACATGAGATGCAAAATACAAATAGAGGTATAATACTGCAATAAGTGGCAGTCACTCAGAACACACTGGGAAGGCACTTCTATAGGCATGGAGTACAGAATTTCCTATAGTGGAAGAACTTCCTTGAGGGAGTAGAGAGGGCGTGAATTAAACAGGAGACTTAAAATGAAGGGTACACAAATCCAACACAGCACGCAAGGGTGAGGAATGTACAGGAAAAAGTACAAATTTACAATGAAGAGCGAACTTCCTAGAGGGGGCTGAGAGTGAAAGTATTAGTTCTGAAAGTGTCTTTGGAAGAGAAGAGATTTGAGGTCATCTTTAAAGATCCGGGTAGAGGAGGTGGCACGGAGCAATGGGGGAAGCGAGTTCCAGATTCTCACCGCATTGACTGAGAAGGATTGCGCCATCGATCTTTCCCTTTTGAAGACGGGGGGGGGGGCTCAAGCAGAAGCTTTTCTGCATTGTGAGAAGGGCGAGAGCCACCGGACAATTTCAATTTATTCGCCAGGTAACGAGGGGAGGACGTGTGTAAGGCTTTGTGTGTGATGCAGGCAGCTTTGCCTCGATCGGAAGCCATCGAAGAGAGGACAGGATAGGAGTGACGTGGTCGCTTCGTTTAGACCCTGAAATGAAGCGCGCTGGTGAATGGAGGATGGATTTGAGAGGGAAGAGGTGGGATTTGGGTAGGCCCGTCAGAAGAGAATTGCAATAATCCAGTCTTGAGAGAACCAGAGATTGTACCAAGGTTTTTAAGTCTTTCTCCGGGAAGAACCGACGGTTCCCCCATAGAAGGCGCAACTGGTAACGTGCGTTCTTAGCAATAGAGTTGATGTGGGAGATTAGGTTGAGTCTTTTGTCATGAATGACACCTAGGGATTTAGCGCTGTCGACAATGATGGGTTTGTTGTTGAGTAGGTTCAGCTGATCCATCCAAGATTGAACAGGAGGAGGTGAGAGAGAGGTAGAGAGGGGGAGGAATTCAGTTTTGGCGGGATTCAGAATGAGTTGGTGAGCTAACATCCAGTTGTGAATAGAGTTGAGAGTAGAGTTGAGTAGTGAGAGATCGTGTGCGGAAGATAAAGGTATCTTCCCACTAGGCCACCAGGCATTTATTTGTGGAGAGTGACCCCTTGGGCAAGGGTCACTCTCCTTTGGGGGCAATATTTGTGGCTGTGTCTCCCCTCCAGGAGGGCAGATCGCCATGTTTTTTTAAAAATTGGGCCCACTAGACCACCAGGGATTTGTTTGAGGGGAGTGGCCCCTTGGGCAAGGGTCGCTCCCCTATGGGGAGCATTAATTTGGCCGTTTCTGCCCCCTGGGTGGGCAGATCGGCTGATTTTTTTGTATGGCCACTAGGCCACCAGGGATTTTTTGTGGGGAGTGGCCCCTTGAGCAAGGGTCGCTCCCCTTGGGGGCATTGTTTGTGGCTGTCTGCCCCCATGGGGGGGCAGATGTCGCCATGTTTTTATATTTGGCCCACTAGACCACCAGGGATTTGTTTTGGGGAGTGGCCCCTTGGGCAAGGGTTGCTCCCCTTTGGGGAGCATTAATTTGGCCGTTTCTGCCATCCTGAGGGGCAGATCGGCTGATTTGTTTTTTTGTAGGTCCACTAGGCCACCAGGGTTTTTTTCTGTTGGGGAGCGGCCCCTTGGGCAAGGGTCGCTCCCCTTTATGGGAGGATGATTGTGGCCATTTCTGCCCTCTTTGGGTGGCAGAATAGCAGTATGTTTTTAGGCCCATCTGCCCCAAAGGAGGGCAGAAGCCACTAGACACCAGGGTTTTTTAATTTTTGTGTTGGGGAGTGGCCAAAAGGGCAAGGGTTGCTCCCCTTTACGGGGGTGAATATTTTATTTATACGCTTTGGCCCACCTACCCCTTAGCTTGGCTGGTGGATTGTGTGTGGACTGGTGCATTATTTGCATATGTGATTGTAATGTTTTTTTCTCCTTTTTATTCTAGTGTAACGCTTTGATTCCTGTTTGCGGTTTCGGCAGTGGTTGTTCTGCAGTTTTGCGTAATTGCATTTATTTGGTAAGAAAAATATTTTTGTTGTGTGTACTCCAAATGAGTATTATTGTCATGCATGAATGAATTTTTTGTAAGTGGTGTCATAATGGCAGCATATTTGTTAGTGTTCAGAGCATGAAATTCTTTGCGATGTTTTGCATTGTCTTATGTGTAATTTTTTTTTCTTCTTTTTAGTGGGATATTGTTGATCCTTACTGTGTCTGTGCAGAGTAGATGGTGGTGAGTCTAGCTGCTTCTGTCACGTGAGTGGTATAGTGTTGGAGTATATTGGTCTTTGTGATAAAGCTACATTTTGTTTATTTCTTTTTTTACAAAGGGTTTGTTGATGTTGACTTGTTTGACAAGTAACCTTTATTAGTAAGCATTAAGGCTAGCCGTAGAATGACTGCTCAGCAGGTGGTTGGTTTGCTTCTTGAATCTTCCTCTGAGCAGGATTATGAGACTGACACTGCGTCTGAGGGAGAGGAGGGAGGGGAAGATTCAGGCAGTGAGTTTTCTCTCCACATGGAATCATCGGATGATGAAGGTACTCTCAGTGCAGATGAAGGGCCTGTTTTAGAGGAGGATACTACTGTGCCGATGGTGCAAGAGGCATCTGGATTGCAGCCTGGGGCTGCTAGGCTTCCTACTGGAAGTGCTGGACTCTGGGTTGATCCAAACATGGTGCAGCCGGTGTTGCCTGCCTTTAGTGGTTATGCAGGGTGTAGAGTGGATTGTGAACATTATTTGCCTATACAGTATTTTCAGTTGTTTATGGATGATGTATTTTTGGGTGAGATTGTTGAGCAGACTAATTTGTATGCTGAACAGTTTTTGAGGGACAACAGTGCCAGACTTAGGCCCCATTCTAGAGCTACCCGGTGGAGTCCCACAAATCTGGAAGAGATGAAGAAGTTTTTGGGTTTGACTTTTTTGATGGGTTTGATAAGGAAGCCGTCCATGGGTTCATATTGGTCTACCAGTCCCTTGATGGCAACGGCCATATTTCCTGCAGTTATGACTCGTGATCGGTATTTACTTTTGCTTCGGATGCTGCATTTTGTTGATAATGGTTTGGCGTTGCCTAGAGATCACCCTGAATGTGACCGTCTTTTTAAGATTCGGCCTGTTCTTGATCACTTTGTAGATCGATTTTCAGAGATCTATACTCCAGGGAAAGAAATATCTATTGATGAGTCTTTGGTCCTGTTCAAGGGCCGTTTGGTTTTAGGCAGTACATTCCTAGCAAGAGGGCACGCTATGGAATTAAGCTGTATATGTTGTCTGAGAGTAGGACAGGATATGTTTTTAATTTGCGTGTGTACACTGGTAGGGATTCCACTATTGACCCCCTGGTTGTCCGTCCACTTTTGGAGTTTCAGAGAAAATTGTGTGGGATCTTGCTAGAGGACTGTTTAACAGAGGCCACCATTTGTACCTTGATAACTTCTACACTGCTGTGCAATTGTTTAAGGAATTGTTCAAAGTGGACACTTTTGCTTGTGGCACAATCCGCTCTAACCGTAAAGGTTATCCAAAAGAGCTTGTTTGCAAAAACTTCAGAGGGGACAGTGCAGTTCCTTGCGTAGTGATGAACTACTAGCTGTGAAATTTGTGGACAGGAGGGATGTGTACATGCTGACTACCATCCATGATGAGAGTACTTCACCTGTGGCTGTTTGGGGTAAGATTGCTGAAGTGCGCAAACCTGTGTGCATTTTAGACTACAATAAGCACATGGGTGGTGTTGATAGAGTAGATCAGAGGTTGGAACCTTACACTGCTATTAGTAAAGCTTACATTTGGTATAAGAAGTTGGCCATCCATCTCTTCAATTTAGCAACTTTCAATGCTTTTGTTGTGTTCAAGGAGTGTTCTCCTGCGTCAAAGTTGACTTTTGTTCAGTTTCAGGAGTCTGTCATAGGCAGCCTTGTTGTTGTGGAACAGGCAAGTGTTCCTAGAGTTGGAGTGGTGGAGGATGTGGCTCGATTGAAAGATCGCCACTTTCCTGATCACATTCCTCCTACACCCTCAAAAGACTTTCCCACTAGGAGATGTAGAGTCTGTTGGCGAAGAGGTACGCGGAAGGAGACTCCTATGTACTGCCCTGAGTGTCTTTCTAACCCTGGGCTGTGTGTGCCTGCTTGTTATAGAGCGTACCACAAGCAAAAGAATTATTGGGAGCAACCATGAGTGGTAAAGTGAACTGCCTGGTCTGTAATGTTTAAGAATTGTTGTTCTGTTTCAAGGTTGGCATTAGTGCAATGTATTTAGTTTCTGATTTTGTGTTAGTAGATTTGTATCTATTTGCAATTTGTTTGTGTTTTCTTTTTGTATAAAAAATCCTAAATGTGATGGTGGTGTGTGTAGGCTGGTGCTTGGCTGGCGGTGTGCGTGGAGTGGCGCTTGGCTGGCAGTGTGCGTGGAGTGGCTCTTGGCTGGCGGTGTGCGTGGAGTGGCACTTGGCTGGCGGTGTGCGTGGAGTGGCACTTGGCTGGCGGTGTGCGTGGAGTGGCGCTTGGCTGGTGGTGTGCGTGGAGTGGCGCTTGGCTGGTGGTGTGCGTGGAGTGGCGCTTGGCTGGCGGTGTGCGTGGAGTGGCTCTTGGCTGGCGGTGTGTGTGGAGTGGCACTTGGCTGGCGGTGTGCGTGGAGTGGCACTTGGCTGGCGGTGTGCGTGGAGTGGCGCTTGGCTGGCGGTGTGCGTGGAGTGGCGCTTGGCTGGCGGTGTGCGTGGAGTGGCGCTTGGCTGGCGGTGTGCATGGAGCGGCGCTTGGCTGGCGGTGTGCGTGGACTGGCGCTCGGCTGGCGGTGTGTGAGTAGTGACTTGCTGCTGGTCACTACACACACTGCTAGCCGAGCGACACTCCACGCAATCCATCAGCTTGTGTGGTTGTAGTGTTAGGAATGTGGACATGTGAAAGTGATGGGCCCTTGAATGGCGCTGTCTGCTGGTGTGAGTGTTGTAATGTGATGGGCCCGCGGCTGGTGGTGTGAATGGTTTTGTATGTGTCACACGTATGAAAGGTATATGAATGGCCTGTAAAGAGGTTGGTGCCTTGTCGTGGCTTTACAGCTCACGAGCTGAGTCAATGGTTCAATTTCTCGTCCTTTCAATTATTAACAGTGCATTTCATTTTTGTGAAATCACTTGTTAATACAATTGTATATACTGAACCATCACTCACCCTCGTGCCAAATCCAACCAGTATGTGTGTGTGCTTGAGGATTAGATGGCTGTGCAGTAATATTTTTTTTGTCTTTCTCAAGCAGGGTGTACCTTGTCCCTTTTTGTGAATGTTGTAATGTGTTTGTTTCGTGGCTGGTGGTGTGAATGGTCTTGTGTGTATCACGTATGAAAGGTGTGTGAATGGCCTGTAAAGCGGTTGGGGCCTTGACGTGGCTTTACAGCTCACGAGCTGCGAGTCACTGGTTCAGTTTTTTGTCCTTTCAATTATTGACAGTGCATTTCATTTTTGTGAAATCTCTTGTTAATAAAATTGTATATACTGAACCATCACTTGCCCTCATGCCAAATCCAACCAGTATGTGTGTGTGCTTGAGGAATAGATGGCTGTGCAGTAATCTTTGTCTTTTTAGTCTGTCTGCCAAGGTATACATTCCGTCTAAGAATAACCTACCAACTGTAGATATTGTCGTAAACGAAACACCCATGGGAGTACATGGTGATATCTCTCTTGTGGATCACAACAAGTTATGTTACCCACAATGTCCTGCAAACCGCAAAATGTCTGTCACATTTTCCTTGCAATATTGTGCCAAAATTTTCACGCTGCAGAAATAAACAACACATCTCAAAACGACCTGGTTTTGCAAGGGGGGTCACCTGGGTTTTTGGCCCGGGGCTCGGCGGCCACCTAGGGAAACCTACCAAACCCACACATTTCTGTAAAGTAGACACCCGGGGGAATCCAGGGAGGTATGGCTTGCATGGATCCCCCAACGTTTTCTTACCCAGAATCCCCTGCAAACCTGACATTTTGCTGAAAAAATCACTTTTTTCACACATTTTTGTGTGGTAAAGTTGTGGCATCACCGGGCTGACACAAATTTCCTACCACCCAACGTCCCCCCAGGTCTCCCGATAAAAATGGTGCCTCTCTCGGGTGGGAGGCCCAAGTACCCGCGACAGGCAAGGGCCCACAACGTATTGAGGCGACCTCAAAATGGCCTTTCACAAAACGACCTGGTTTTGCAAGGGGGGTCCCATGACGTTTTGGCCTGGGGCTCGGCGGCCACCTAGGGAAACCTACCAAACCCACACATTTCTGAAAAGTAGACACCCGGGGGATTCCAGGGAGGTATGGCTTGCATGGATCCCCCAACGTTTCCATACCCAGAATCCCCTGCAAACCTCAATTTTAGCTGAAACAAATCACTTTTTTCACACATTTTTGTGTGGGAAAGTGTGGCATCACTGGCCTCACACAAATTTCCTACCACCCAGCGTTCCCCCAGGTCTCCCGATAAAAATGGTGCCTCACTTGTGTGGGAGGCCCAAGTACCCGCGACAGGCAAGGGCCCAAAACGTAGTGAGGCGACATCAAAATTGCCTATCTCAAAACCACCTGGTTTTGCAAGGGGGGTCACCTGGGTTTTTGCCCCGTGCTCGGCGGCCATCTAGGGAAACCTACCAAACCCACACATTTCTGAAAAGTAGACACCCGGGGGCTTCCAGGGAGGTGTGGCTTGCGTGGATCCCCCAACGTTTCCTTACCCAGAATCCCCTGCAAACCTCAATTTTAGCTGAAACAAATCACTTTTTTCACACATTTTTGTGTGGGAAAGTGTGGCATCACTGGCCTCACACAAATTTCCTACCACCCAGCGTTCCCCCAGGTCTCCCGATAAAAATGGTGCCTCACTTGTGTGGGAGGCCCAAGTACCCGCGACAGGCAAGGGCCCAAAACGTAGTGAGGCGACATCAAAATTGCCTATCTCAAAACCACCTGGTTTTGCAAGGGGGGTCACCTGGGTTTTGGCCCCGTGCTCGGCGGCCATCTAGGAAAACCTACCAAACCCACACATTTCTGAAAAGTAGACACCCGGGGGCTTCCAGGGAGGTATGGCTTGCGTGGATCCCCCAACGTTTCCTTACCCAGAATCCCCTGCAAACCTCAAGTTTAGCTGAAACAAATCACTTTTTTCACACATTTTTGTGTGGGAAAGTGTGGCATCACTGGCCTCACACAAATTTCCTACCACCCAGCGTTCCCCCAGGTCTCCCAATAAAAATGGTGCCTCACTTGTGTGGGAGGCCCAAGTACCCGCGACACGCAAGGGCCCAAAACGTAGTGAGGCGACATCAAAATTGCCTATCTCAAAACCACCTGGTTTTGCAAGGGGGGTCCCCTGGGTTTTTGGCCCCGTGCTCGGCGGCCATCTAGGGAAACCTACCAAACCCACACATTTCTGAAAAGTAGACACCAGGGGGCTTCCAGGGAGGTATGGCTTGCGTGGATCCCCCAACGTTTCCTTACCTAGAATTCCCTGCAAACCTGACATTTTGCTGAAAAAATCACTTTTTTCACACATTTTTGTGTGGTAAAGTTGTGGCATCACCGGGCTCACACAAATATTTCCTACCACCCAGCGTCCCCCCAGGTCTCCCGATAAAAATGGTGCCTCACTCAGGTGGGAGGCCCAAGTACCCGCGACAGGCAAGGGCCCACAACGTATTGAGGCGACCTCAAAATGGCCTTTCACAAAACGACCTGGTTTTGCAAGGGGGTCCCATGACGTTTTGGCCTGGGGCTCGGCGGCCACCTAGGGAAACCTACCAAACCCACACATTTCTGAAAAGTAGACACCCGGGGGATTCCAGGGAGGTATGGCTTGCGTGGATCCCCCAACGTTTCCTTACCCAGAATCCCCTGCAAACCTCAATTTTAGCTGAAATAAATCACTTTTTTCACACATTTTTGTGTGGGAAAGTTTGGCATCACTGGCCTCACACAAATTTCCTACCACCCAGCGTTCCCCCAGGTCTCCCGATAAAAATGGTGCCTCACTTGTGTGGGAGGCCCAAGTACCTGCGACAGGCAAGGGCCCCAAACGTAGTGAGGCGACATCAAAATTGTCTATCTCAAAACCACCTGGTTTTGCAAGGGGGTCACCTGGGTCTTTGGCCCCGTGCTCGGCGGCCATCTAGGGAAACCTACCAAACCCACACATTTTTGAAAAGTAGACACCCGGGGCTTCCAGGGAGGTATGGCTTGTGTGGATCCCCCAACGTTTCCTTACCCAGAATCCCCTGCAAACCTCAATTTTAGCTGAAAAAATCACTTTTTTCACACATTTTTGTGTGGGAAAGTGTGGCATCACTGGCCTCACACAAAGTTCCTACCACCCAGCGTTCCCCCAGGTCTCCTGATAAAAATGGTGCCTCACTTGTGTGGGAGGCCCAAGTACCCGCGACAGGCAAGGGATTCTGGGTAACAGAACCTGGTGGGAGGCAGTCAAGTCACCCCATCCTGGATTCCCCTGGGTGTCTAGTTTTCAAAAATGTATAGGTTTGCTATGTTTCCCTAGGTGCCGGCAGAGGTAGGGTTAAAAAACTACAGCTAGGCACTTTGCCAAAAAAGGGTCATTTTTCACTGCGAAATTGAGGTGTGACCAAGTTGTGTTTTGCGCCGTTTCCTGTCGCAGGCACTAGGCCGACCCACACAAGTGTGGTACCATTTTTCTCGTAAGACTTTGGGGAACGCGGGGTGGGTGGAAATTTGTGGAACCACGCAGATTCCAGAACTTTCCACCGCAGAAATGTGGGGAAAATGTGTTTTTTTTGACAATTTCTTAGGTTTGCAAGGGATTCTGGGTAACAGAACCTGGTGGGAGGCAGTCAAGTCACCCCATCCTGGATTCCCCTGGGTGTCTAGTTTTCAAAAATGTATAGGTTTGCTAGGTTTCCCTAGGTGCCGGCAGAGCTAGGGTTCAAAAACTACACCTAGGCACTTTGCCAAAAAAGGGTCATTTTTCACTGCGAAATTGAAGTGTGACCACGTTGCGTTTTGCGTCATTTCCTGTCGCAGGCACTAGGCCGACCCACACAAGTGAGGTACCATTTTTCTCATAAGACTTTGGGGAACATGGGGTGGGTGGAAATGTGTGGATCCACGCAGATTCCAGAACTTTCCACCACAGAAATGTGGGGAAAATTTGTTTTTTTTGGCAATTTTTTAGGTTTGCAAGGGATTCTGGGTAACAGAACCTGGTGGGAGGCAGTCAAGTCACCCCATCCTGGATTCCCCTGGGTGTCTAGTTTTCAAAAATGTATAGGTTTGCTAGGTTTCCCTAGGTGCCGGCAGAGCTAGGGTTCACAAACTACACCTAGGCACTTTGCCAAAAAAGGGTCATTTTTCACTGCGAAATTGAAGTGTGACCACGTTGCGTTTTGCGTCGTTTCCTGTCGCAGGCACTAGGCCGACCCACACAAGTGAGGTACCATTTTTCTCATAAGACTTTGGGGAACACGAGGTGGGTAGAAATTTGTGGATCCACTCAGATTCCAGAACTTTCCACCACAGAAAAGTGGGGAAAATGTGTTTTTTTGGACAATTTGTTAGGTTTGCAAGGGATTCTGGGTAACAGAACCTGGTGGGAGGCAGTCAAGTCACCCCATCCTGGATTCCCCTGGGTGTCTAGTTTGCAAAAATGTATAGGTTTGCTAGGTTTCCCTAGGTGCCGGCAGAGCTAGGGTTCAAAAACTACACCTAGGCACTTTGCCAAAAAAGGGTCATTTTTCACTGCGAAATTGAAGTGTGACCACGTTGCGTTTTGCGTCGTTTCCTGTCTCAGGCACTAGGCTGACCCACACAAGTGAGGTACCATTTTTCTCATAAGACTTTGGGGAACACGGGGTGGGTGGAAATTTGTGGATCCACGCAGATTCCAGAACTTTCCACCACAGAAATGTGGGGAAAATGTTTTTTTTTTGGCAATTATTTAGGTTTGCAAGGGATTCTGGGTAACAGAACCTGGTGGGAGGCAGTCAAGTCACCCCATTCTGGATTCCCCTGGGTGTCTAGTTTTCAAAAATGTATAGGTTTGCTAGGTTTTAGGTGCCGGCAGAGGTAGGGTTCAAAAACTACAGCTAGGCACTTTGCCAAAAAAGGGTAATTTTTCACTGTGAAATTGAGGTGTGACCACGTTGCGTTTTGCGCCGTTTCCTGTCGCAGGCACTAGGCCGACCCACACAAGTGAGGTACCATTTTTTCTCGTAAGACTTTGGGGAACGCGGGGTGTGTGGAAATTTGTGGATCCACGCAGATTCCAGAACTTTCCACCACAGAAATGTGGGGAAAATGTGTTTTTTTACAATTTGTAGGTTTGCGAGGGATTCTGGGTAACAGAACCTGGTGGGAGGCAGTCAAGTCACCCCATCCTGGATTCCCCTGGGTGTCTAGTTTTCAAAAATATATAGGTTTGCTAGGTTTCCCTAGGTGCCGGCAGAGCTAGGGTTCAAAAACTACAGCTAGGCACTTTGCCAAAAAGGGTCATTTTTCACTGCGAAATTGAGGTGTGACCACGTTGCGTTTTGCGCCGTTTCCTGTCGCAGGCACTAGGCCGACCCACACAAGTGAGGTACCATTTTTCTCGTAAGACTTTGGGGAACGCGGGTTGAGTGGAAAATTGTGGATCCATGCAGATTCCAGAACTTTCCACCACAGAAATGTGGGGAAAATCTGTTTTGTTTGACAATTTTTTAGGTTTGCAAGGGATTCTGGGTAACAGAACCTGGTGGGAGGCAGTCAAGTCACCCCATTCTGGATTCCCCTGGGTGTCTAGTTTTCAAAAATGTATAGGTTTGCTAGGTTTCCCTAGGTGCCGGCAGAGCTAGGGTTCAAAAACTACAGCTAGGCACTTTGCCAAAAAAGGGTAATTTTTCACTGCGAAATTGAGGTGTGACCACGTTGCGTTTTGCGCCGTTTCCTGTCGCAGGCACTAGGCCGACCCACACAAGTGAGGTACCAGTTTTCTCGTAAGACTTTGGGGAACGCGGGGGGGTGGAAATTTGTGGATCCACGCAGATTACAGAACTTTTCACCACAGAAATGTGGGGAAAATGTGTTTTTTTTGACAATTTGTTAGGTTTGCGAGGAATTCTGGGTAACAGAACCTGGTGGGAGGCAGTCAAGTCACCCCATCCTGGATTCCCCTGGGTGTATAGTTTCCAAAAATGTATAGGTTTGCAAGGTTTCCCTAGGTGCCGGCAGAGCTAGGGTTCAAAAACTACAGCTAGGCACATTGCAAAAAAAGGGTCATTTTTCACTGTGAAAATGTGGTGCGTCCACATTGCGTTTTGCGCTGCTTCCTGTCGCGGGCACTAGGCCTACCCACACAAGTGAGGTACCATTTTTTTCGGAAGACCTTGGGGAACGCGGGGTGGGTGGAATTTTGTGGATCCACGCAGATTCCAGAACTTTCCACCACAGAAAAGTGAGGAAAATTTGTTTTTTTTACCAATTGTTTAGGTTTGCAAGGGATTCTGGGTAACAGAACCTGGTGAGAGCCAGTCAAGTCACCCCATCCTGAATTTCCCTGGGTGTCTAGTTTTCAAAAATGTATAGGTTTGCTAGGTTTCCCTAAGTGCCCGCAGAGCTAGGGTTCAAAAACTACAGCTAGGCACTTTGCAAAAAAAGGGTAATTTTTCATTGTGAAAATGTAGTACGTCCACATTTCATTTTGAGCCATTTCCTGTTGTGGGCACAAGGCCTACCCACACAAGTGAGGTACCATTTTTATCGGGAGACTTAGGGTAACACAGAATTGTAGAGCAACTGTTATTACCTATTGACTTTCGATGCATTTCTGCCTTCCAAATGAAAGACAATGTGTAAAAATAAGTCATTTTGAAAAATGACCTATAATTCTCATGCTAGTATGGGTACTCCCAATTTCGGAAATGTGCAAATATCTACTGTTTCCAAAATCTACATTTTGTTCCCATTTCAGAAATACATAGGTGTCTTTCATAACAATTTTTCCATGTATCCATTTTCCCAAAATAATTGCTATATACCCGGTACATAATAAAAAACCATTGCAAGATGCTGCTCAGTTATTGGCTCTGGGTTCGTCGGGTTCTTGGTGAACCTACAAGTCCTATATATCCCCACAACCAGAAAGGTCCAGCGGATATAACGGTATATTTCTTTCAAATAGCTGTCATATTTAGAAGAAGTTACAGGTGAAAACGTTGACACAAATGGCTGTTTTTTTCAACTAATTTTCAATTTTTCCTTCATTTAACTGTTAGTTTCTTTAAGGAAAACTTTAAGGATCTACACAAATGACCCCTTGCTGAATTCATAATTTTGTCTACTTTTCAGAAATGTATGGCTTTCTAGGATCTATTATTGGTGTCATACCCATTTCTACCATTAACTGGAAGGAGGTTGAAAGCACAAAAAATAGCAAAAATAGGCTATGTCCCAGAAAAATGCCAAATTGTGTAAAAAAGTTGGTTTTCTGACAAAAGTCTGCTTGTGCCTGAAAGCTGGGAAGATGGTGATTTCAGCACCACAACCCCTTTTTGATGCCATTTGCAGGGAAAAAACAAGACGCTTTCATCTGTAGCCCTTTTTTCACATTTTTCCCCCAAAAACAAAATTTTGCTGTATTTTGGCTAATTTCTGGGTCCCCTCCAGGGGAATCCACAAACCCTGGGTACCTTTACAATCCCCATGATGTTAGAAAAAAGGACGCAAATTTGGCGTGGATACCTTATGTGGTCAAAAAGTTACAGGGGCCTAAGCGCACACTACCCCAAATAGCCAAAAAAAGGCTTAGCACAGGGGGGGGAAAAGGCCTAGCAGCGAAGGGGTTAAATCCGGATTAGTTATTGCCCTCTGATGTACGAGTATCCATTTTTTTACCGGCAATTCGGTACTCCCTATATAGCGGAGACCACATGGACACGCCAACGCATAGACAACATGATCAGTGGTACATGTGATGAATTTAGAGATAGTTTTTTCTTTACCACTGAATGTTCCAATTTTCACTATTTCTTTACCACTGAATGTTCCAATTTTCACTATTCCTGCATGCCTTACAGGCATGACATTTATGGAATCCTTTGCTCAATTGTAACCAGGTAGCGGTAGATTCAGTTTGGTAGTAGCTTTTAACCAATTTGTCACGAAGCGAACTGGGTCTTTTATAGGTTACAGTGGGAGAATTGCCAATACACCTTCCTATATGGGGTCCGCCTGAATGAGGCCCCAGTGCTTTCTCATGACAGATTTGAGTTTGCTTGATCGGTCATTGTAAGTATTAATCATCCTAAGTACATTGGTTAAACACTTATCTGAGGATGATCTATCTTTATTGAACGAGATATCTTTATGTTTTACATCTTTCAATTTGGTTGTGGCTTGAGACAAAATTTTGTCCGAATAGCCTCTTCCTTTAAACTTTTTTACCATAGTGTCACATTCTTTTCTATATCCACTATCAGTACTGCAGTTCCTGCGAGCCTGCAGTAATTCGCGATAGGGAATACTATTTAGGAGAGAAGTGAGGTGATGACTGCGTGCATGTAAAGTACTATTTCCCACAGTTTCTTTCCTAAATAGATTGGTTATCAGTTGGTTATCCTGTACTGTAACACGTATGTCAAGGAAATCACATGTTGTTTGGTTGATTTTATGTGTAAAGCTGAGATTTAAATTGTTATGTGAAAGAAACTCGATGAACCTCAGGGCTTGTTCTTTATCACCATCCCAAATAATAAAGAGGTCGTCGATATACCTCAGCCATAGTGGTATATGATTTGTGAAATACTCGTTGGCATCCGTCCATATCACCTGCTCCTCCCACCAGCCCAGGAACAAGTTCGCCAGGCTGGGGGCAAAGCAGGTGACCATGGCAGTGCCTGACTTTTGACGATGTAACATCTTGTCAAACAGAAAAATATTTTCTTTTAGACAGTATGACATCATCAGTTTCAACATTATCGTATGATCATATAGGTTAATTGACCTTCTCTGCAGATCATATAAACAGGCATCTACTCCTTGATCCTGATTAATACAGGTATAGAGTGAACAAACGTCCAATGTTATGAGTAGGAAGTTTTTTTCCCATTTGATGTCATGAATTCTTTTCAAGAAATCAGTACTGTCTTGGCAGTACGATCTGAGATCTTTGACTTTGTGTGCCGCCTCCTTTCCGATTGGAATTTGGGCTGTTTTTGAAATATATATATATATATATATATATATATATATATATAGGTTTTTTCATCGAAAAAGCAAAGGTTAAAGGGAAGTTAAAGTTAGGTGAAAATATCAGTTAACAATAAATGTTTTCAACTAACAAAATAACTGAAATTCACCAGTTATAGTTGTCTTAAGTAACTAAAACTCATGCCCTAAACTAACTATAACTCTCACCATCGCCATGCACAGTGTTGTTATCAATGACATAATTTCAGATGTCATTAGGGGTGTTATTGATGCAGTCATTAAACATATCATGAGTGATGTAATATGTGAAGGTACAAGCAATGCATGGCAAGAGCATGAGTTATAGCTGCATATATTTTAAACCTTTTAATTTCTCCTAAACTACTGAACGGATTTACACCAAATCACAAAAAGCCAACTTTCTGGGTAATGATCTAGCTTTCTAACAAATTTGGTGTAATTGGCACCAGGACACCCACTATAAAATAATGGCTGGATCCCACCAGCACCCGCTACAGGTGCTGGCTGGGCAGCCTGCAGGGGGCCGCAGGGGCCACAGGGCTCCCCCTTCAGGCCCAAAGTTAATATAAAGTGTGGGTGTCCCACATGGGACTAGGACAGCCATAGAAAATTAAAAAACAAATAAAAGAATAATAAATGAGCCACGGGAGCAGATCATTTAGTAATCTCTGCTCTATTCAAAGAGCACTCCTAACGCCCTGCAAGGGCTTTTTATTTACAATTTGGGTCCTGATTACACCATCACAAATAAATATGCTTGGTGGTGCCTGAAGGGGCACCACCAAGCATATTTTAATGTGATGGTGGGCTGCAGGGAGTGCAGCAGCCCCCCAGCAACATTAAAAAAAATCAAAGTAAGTCTCTTCGGTCATTGAATCCATGATCCCAGGGGAGCTTACCATATTATTTTAAAGCACTTTGAGCTAGAGTTGTATGCTCTTCAGTTGGAGTGCAGGGCCCACCTGTGATTAGGGGTGGGCATAACTGTCATAATAATCTCAAGCGGTATTACTTGTAATTTCTGCAAAATTACTGTTAATTATGCGTAATTGTGTGAGAAGCGTATTCCAGATTTTAGCGCTATTTTCTTGGTGCAAAATACATCCCCGCATCCAAAATGGGCCTGAGGATGCATATTTTTACATGAACAGCAGTAGCCAGCAGCCGCTCTCTCTTAGTTTGTTATTCCTGTGCTCCTGCGGTAGGATTTTTGCCCCTAATTACTCTTAATTACTCAAACTGGCATAATTGCATAATTTGTGTAATTTTTCACATTACTGAAATTACACCGATTACTCTGACATAATTACATTTTCTCCCAAGCCTACTTGTGATTGGTTCTATGGTTGCACTTTGTTGCCTGAAAAATTCAAAAGAAAAGACTCAAAGACATGTTTAATATTTTTTTGTTAAATGCTTTGTTAATATTTTGTGACAATCGCTATTATTTAACATTTAAATGTGTGACTTTATAAAATATACATTTGATTATAGTTATTGGTGACTTTTTGAAAAATCCAAAAGGATTTCTTTATACATGTTGATGTGCCGACCCCTTGATAAAGCCAATAGGCCTGATGCTTTTTATATTTTTGCATTCTGACCCTTTGACAAAGCCAGTAGGTCTGCCTTACATAAAATGACCCCTTGTATATTGTTACATGACATAGTCAGTAGTGCATACCCGCGGGGGCATGGGCACAGGCCCTGCACCCATCCCCAGCTGCACACGGCCAAAAATCATGTGCTTCTGAGTGTTGGGCACCCTCAGAGGGTTGGGCACAGGGCCTGGCCATGACCCAGACCCTGTGCCGAACTCCATGCTGCACACCATGATGGACATCTTACTTTAAGCTAAAAAAACACATAGAAATTCAATGAAAAAACAAAGGTTAAAGTGACATTAAAAAAACCTTAGAAATTCACTGAAAAAAACAAAGATTAAAGGGATGTTATAGTTAGGTGAAAATGTCAGTTAAAAAATACAATTAAAACAAGTAAAAGCCCTGAAATTCACCAGTTATAGTTATCTCAAGTAATTGAAACTTGTGCCCTAAAGTAAGTATAATTCACACCCTCACCGTGCACTGCTGATTACTTCACATATTACATCACTCATGACATATTCTATGGCATCATTGATAACATCACTGCAACATTTTTCTTCATGTTGCAGGTAACCAATCTGAGCATATTATCAAAAGAAAGAAGGGGGACTGGGAGCTGATAAAGGTCCAGTGCCCGTGCTCCGAAGCTATTATCAAATCAATAAAGGGGGTCACTGTTTCTGAGAGATAAAGATGCATTGAGACTCTGGACAGACCATTAGGACTGTTTCTTGTTGCCCTCACACATTCCTAGGAATGTCATGCTTCATCATCAGGCGGGTGCTCCTCATCGGGCTGGCACTGCAATGCCCTATGGGTCCCCCGAAGGGTCACTTTAGCAGAGATCTCTTTTGTTTTTCTTCCCGTTTGATGAGTGCAAGGGTGTCCAAGTGGGGTGGTTGTGATGTGTGCAACGTAGTGAGCTAAAACTGATTAGGGGATGTCAGATTAATTTTTAATATATAGACTCCCTTGCCAGGTAAAAAAACTAGGATTATTGGTGCTACTTTTAGGGGGTATAATGTGCCTAAGTAGCTCTGTGTAAATTTAGTGAGATAAAATACAGGTCAACATGTTTCGCTCCTCTTTGGTTTCTAAATGATCCGTGGTGCTTCTTTAAGACCAAAAAGGGGTAATCAGCCTACCCCACATCTAAATCAATACGAGCGGTGTCCCTCTGAAAGGGTGGTGCCTACTTGTTTTATGGTTAAAATGATCGTCCAACCTAGAGAGAATGAGAAGAGAGAAAATGACAAAGACAACATCGAGGTTATTATGTTTCTGGCATAAGCAAACCTTATTAACCAGAAGGTCCCTAATGGTGGACCACTGTGTTAGTGAGGGACTAGAATAGTTAGCTGACGTACAAACGTGCACATGCAAACAAACAACATATAAAGACTCAGAGTACTTCAATTATGTGTCAACTTGTGTTTAAATGATAAAACATGCAGTGATGTCAAACATGTGTCAGCTTTGTGTTTGACATCCCTTAACGGTTTGTAATATCGCACATACACTCCAATTCCTTAGTGTCCCGTGATGTTTGGCCAATGTGCTATACACCCTTCGCATTCGTGAGGTGATGCTTCAAATAAGTGACATAAGGCATGCGGTAGCGCTTGTGTGAGTCATCTCTGTTCACCCCGCTACCCAATTTCATACCCTTACCTAATCAGACAATCAGCTATGCCTTATAGGTTGGGGCAGAGGGTGTGCACGGCTGCGGGCTGAAGATGAGAGAGAGAAAGGTATGTGCATTCTGTGTGCAAGGCTCTCTCAGGAGCGAGAAGCGGCGGAGGTCATATGTCGGCTCTAGCCCCAGATGCCTCGAAGTATATTCCAGATCGAGTGCTCACGTTTTAGAGATGCGTCCCATTCGTGACACCTACCCTCCTCCTTTGCTCGCCCGAGTCAAGATCGAGCGGGAGGAGTGATCTGTTTATAAAGGCAAATCCATTGCCAGAGGCTGGCCCATCTTCCGCTGTGTTTCCCGAAGACGTCTAGAGCGCATGTCTGGTGGCCATCTTGGAGTGGTCTGTAAATTGTACACTCTCCATTTCCTGATGTAGTGTCAGGCTGTAATATAGTATATAGTGTTGCTGTCTATTTTTAAGAATAGATTGAATCATTTTTAGTGGTGGTGACCTATATTGGGTGTATTTGGCCACTTTATTCGAGATATAAAGTGAGCTATATTGGTCTCACTTAGTGGTGTCTTATGGAATATTATGTGGTCAAGTGTGTAATAAGCCATCATGAGTCTGAGAGGTTATCTTTTAACTAGAGGAGTGAACCCAGTTAGGGTGGCTGATCTTGTATACTTCCTCAGGGGTCTATGTCAATATGACAAAGTGATGGTGACACATGTTGGGTGGTATTCAGCTACTTTATTCGAGAGATAGTGACCTAATTAGTTTTTGTCTCACTTAGTAGTGTTTTATAGGATATTGTATTGGTGAGTGTATTATATTATAAGCCCTCATCAGTCAGGGCAAAGTATCTCTTAACTGGAGGAATAAATACAGTTAAGGTGATCGGTCTTATATGCTTCCACAGGGGTCTATGTCATTATGACTAAGGCAGGAGTCATAAATGATGTGAAAGTACCTGGATTTTGGGTTTATTCACTAACACTGGGTTACAACTCAATCCAGGGTATCCATTATTTAAGTCATTATTGTTTGTATGAAAACAAAAAATCCAGCGTGAAGAGCGATGTAGCATTCCACACTGGGTTGGCTTCCAAAATCGTTCATCTTAAGTCCTCTAGTGAATGCTTCAGCTCAATAAAATGGTTGCACATCCTGGTTACACTGCGTCCACACTGGATAGTGCTTTTGTGTTCCCCTATCCTGATTGTAATCGCCCTGGTTGTCATTTCTACATAGTAGAGGTTACATGGACATGTGATCAGATAAACACAGTTCAGTTAGTGTGTTGACCCTGTGAGGACTCATTCCTGCGGGAGTCTTCCATGGGAGCAAATTGGCCAAAGGGGAAAAAAAACCCTGGGCCAATCAGAATAATCAATTTTTTTATTTTGGATACGGGGAACTCTCTCAAGAGTTTCTAAAAACAACCGTCAAGATATACAAATATTTTTATCCCTAATTTCTAAAAAAAATGACTGAATGGAGTTTCACCAAATTACAAAATGCACGTTTTATGGACCAAGATCTAGCTCCCTGCCAAATTTGGTGTAATTCCATTCAGTAGTTTTTGTGATAGCACTGCCTAAAAAAATCTAAGGAAAATGTATGTGGATTTTGTGTTTTGGGAGCCCCTTTTTCTTGGTCCCCGCTTGATAGATCACAAACTAGGCAATCGAGAACACCTTTTGGGAAGTTTCGTGAAGATTCATCAAACACTGCTAAAGATATTAGGAAAACAAAAAAGGCATTTCCTATGGAAACACTGACCTAACTATAGTGCATTAGGAGGACATACGTTTTGTAAACAATTATACCGATTACCTGGACACAGGGAACAGTCCAGCCCGAACTGCCAAGCCAGGTCTTCCCTGAACCGGATACAAGTATCCTGGGACCGGTTTCTGGGTAACACCCTTCATCAGCCAGGCTAGCTTGAATCCAGTGGCAAAGTGAGCAAGGGACCCACGTCTGGGCATACCCTGCCAACTTAGGGCGAATAAAGCAAACACAGTTTCCGGTCAAGGGAAGACATGGCTTGGCAGTTCGGCCTGGACTGTTCCCATGAGGCACAGGGTCAAGACTGATTTGCATATAGCTGTGTCTGAACTGGGGTGGCAAAGTGAGCTAAAGAATGATGATGGATTCAACCCAGATCTGTGACTGGCAGTGAGTGTCTGAAAAGTTTCAGCGCTCCGTCCATCATCTCCTTGTGTTTGCTTTGTTCGCCCTAAGTTGGCAGGGTATACCCAGATGTGGTTCCCTTGCTCACTTTGCCACTGGATTCAAGCTAGCCTGGCTGATGAGGGCTGTTAGCCCGAAACCGGTCCCAGGATGCTTGTTTCCGTTCCAGGGAAAACCAACAGTTGATGGACAGAATGCAGAACAATGTCATACATTCACCCCAGTACAGAGATCTGGGCCTAAATCCATTGTTGTTTTGCTCACCATGCCATTCCAGTTTGAACCCAGCCATATGCAAATCAGTCTTGACCCTGTGCCTCATGGGAACAGTCCAGCCCGAACTGCCAAGCCAGGTCCTCCCTGGATTGGAAACAAGCATCCTAGGACCGGTTTCGGGGTTTCACCCTCTTCAGCCAGGATAGCTTGATTCCAGTGGCATGGAGAGCACGGGACCCACGTCTGGGCATACCCGTCCCACTCAGGGTGACAAATGCAAAAACAACAGTTGATGGACAGAATGCAGAACAATGTCATACATTCACCCCAGTACAGAGATCTGGGCCTAAATCCATCGTTTATTTGCTCACCATGCCATTCCAGTTTGAACCCAGCCATATGCAAATCAGTCTTGACCCTGTGCCTCATGGGAACAGTCCAGCCCGAACTGCCAAGCCAGGTCCTCCCTGGACTGGAAACAAGCATCCTAGGACCGGTTTCGGGATTTCACCCCTCTTCAGCCAGGATAGCTTGATTCCAGTGGCATGGAGAGCACGGGACCCACGTCTGGGCATACCCGTCCCACTCAGGGTGACAAATGCAAAAACAACAGTTGATGGACAGAATGCAGAACAGTGTCATACATTCACCCCAGTACAGAGATCTGGGCCTAAATCCATCGTTTTTTTGCTCACCATGCCATTCCAGTTTGAACCCAGCCATATGCAAATCAGTCTTGACCCTGTGCCTCATGGGAACAGTCCAGCCCGAACTGCCAAGCCAGGTCCTCCCTGGACTGGAAACAAGCATCCTAGGACCGGTTTCGGGGTTTCACCCTCTTCAGCCAGGATAGCTTGATTCCAGTGGCATGAAGAGCACGGGACCCACGTCTGGGCATACCCGTCCCACTCGGGGTGACAAATGCAAAAACAACAGTTGATGGACAGAATACAGAACAATGGCATACATTCACCCCAGTACAGAGATCTAGGCCTAAATCCATCGTTTTTTGCTCACCATGCCATTCCAGTTTGAACCCAGCCATATGCAAATCAGTCTTGACCCTGTGCCTCATGGGAACAGTCCAGCCCGAACTGCCAAGCCAGGTCCTCCCTGGACTGGAAACAAGCATCCTAGGACCGGTTTCGGGATTTCACCCCTCTTCAGCCAGGATAGCTTGATTCCAGTGGCATGAAGAGCACGGGACCCACGTCTGGGCATACCCGTCCCACTCAGGGTGACAAATGCAAAACAACAGTTGATGGACAGAATGCAGAACAATGTCATACATTCACCCCAGTACAGAGATCTGGGCCTAAATCCATCGTTTTTTTGCTCACCATGCCATTCCAGTTTGAACCCAGCCATATGCAAATCAGTCTTGACCCTGTGCCTCATGGGAACAGTCCAGCCCGAACTGCCAAGCCAGGTCCTCCCTGGACTGGAAACAAGCATCCTAGGACCGGTTTCGGGTTTCACCCCTCTTCAGCCAGGATAGCTTGATTCCAGTGGCATGGAGAGCACGGGACCCACGTCTGGGCATAGCCGTCCCACTCGGGGTGACAAATGCAAAAACAACAGTTGATGGACAGAATGCAGAACAATGTCATACATTCACCCCAGTACAGAGATCTGAGCCTAAATCCATCGTTTTTTTGCTCACCATGCCATTCCAGTTTGAACCCAGCCATATGCAAATCAGTCTTGACCCTGTGCCTCATGGGAACAGTCCAGTCCGAACTGCCAAGCCAAGTGGCAAAGTGACCAAGGGACCCACGTCTGGGCATACCCTGCCAACTTAGGGCGAACAAAGCAAACACAGTTTCCGTTCCAGGGAAGACATGGCTTGGCAGTTCGGGCTGGACTGTTCCCATGAGGCACAGGGCCAAGACTGATTTGCATATAGCTGTGTCTGAACTGGGGTGGCAACGTGAGCTAAAGAATGATGATGGATTCAACCCAGATCTGTGACTGGGGTTGAGTGTCTGAAAAGTTTCAGCGCTCCGTCCATCATCTCCTTGTGTTTGCAAAATGTTACTTGAACAAGCTCTTTTCAGAGCTACCCTATACTTTCATTATGTATGTTGTTTCTACCATGTACCCCTTTTTCTGTCTTGATGACTCTTGCGATCTTGGGGTTGAGTGTCTGAAAAGTTTCAGTGCTCCGTCCATCATCTCCTTGTGTTTGCAAAATGTTACTTGAACAAGCTCTTTTCAGAGCTACCCTATACTTTCATTATGTATGTTGTTTCTACCATGTACCCCTTTTTTCTGTCTTGATGACTCTTGCGATTTACTCGTGAGAGCCATGAGGCTCCCATACATAGCATGGGTGATTCTCACAAGCCTCTTGCGAGAGTCAGGTGTTTGCGTTCGCAACCATCTTGCGAGGCTATACTTTTGATTTTGTGAGACTCTCGTGAGATCACAAAGTTTTTTTAAGTCACATAATGCACGCTCTTCATTATAGTACTTACAACTTTTAATTCCTTTTCCTAGGATTTTAGAAAAAAGTGACCACTCCAGTCCTATCTTTCCACAGTACGACAGCAATATATATATAAGGGAGTGAGGAGAGACTATACTCTTCAGAAACACCTCACCACAGGATAACCACGCTACATAGTAGGTTATAATATGGACTGGCCATTCCAATAAATCCTCTCCCCATGACAATAAGGATGGGCAATACAGTGTGAGGAAGTACTGGTCTCAACACTGAGAACTCTCTCTTGGATGAAGAGTGTGTGTATTAGAATGTAGGAAGAAACTGGCCTCTATACTGAGACCACTCTCAGATCACAGGTGTGCTCAGCTAGGAGTAGGCACTGGCCTCTCCGCTGAGACCTCTCTCTGGGATGACAGGTGTATGTAGCGGGTGTGGGGAGGGACTTGCCCCTATCCTAAGATCTCTCTCTCTTAGATGATGACTATGCGTAGTAGTGTGTTGGTCTCTCTGCTGACACATCTCTGTTGAGTGACAGATGTACAACGATGGTGCAGAGAGAAATTAAGCTCTATACAGAGAAGTTTCACTTGGATGACAAGCATACAGACTAAGGTATAGATAGACAGCCGGGTCAGCTCAGACATCTCCCCAGAGTAGCACATGTGCAAAATAGGCGGTGGGTAGAGACTGCTCTCTCCACTTATGCCTCTCTTTATAATAATGAATGTCATTAGTAGAGTATAAAATTGAGTATCCTCTCTTTTGGCAACTGTGTCTTGGACAACCAGTGTGCAAATTGGAATGTAAGAACACACTCACCTCTCTCTTAGACACCTCCTTATGGGGACAGGCATGTGTAGTAAGGTGTTTACAGATACAGACCTCTGAGCTGTAACTTCTCTCCAAAGTGACAAGCATATATACTAAGATGTGTAAAAGAACTGCCATCTCCACCAGTTGACAGCAGTGCATAGTACACTATGATGATGCATTCGCCTCTGTGCCAAAACCTCTCTCTTGTTTATACTGCAGTGGAAAAAAGCACTAATCTCTCTATACTGTCTTATACATACATATACATCAAGAAGTACAGTTACAGTTCTTGAAGATGGAGCTGCCACCTTAAGTCAACATTGCAAGACTGTAATAATATTAAAATCTTTAAAAGCTATTAAGGAAGGGGGCGTGGCTTGACGCACAAGGAAGATGGCGGCGTCCGAGCGACTCTCCTCGGGATGACGTGGGATGGAGACAGCGATGTGATGGCATTTCTACTTGGAGGCCGGCATGTTTAAGCTGCAACTCCCTAGCGGACATCAGGCATATTATTTTGTCCATTTGCAGATCTGAGAGCAGCATGGAACATGCATATTGACAGAGACGTGGCTCCCCTCACGGGAGCGCCCACCATTTTGTGAAGGCGAGCAGCTGAAGAAATGAAGGGGTACCTTTGCAGGTTTGCACTTTCATTTTTCCCTGTTTTTTAAGGCACGTACTGTTGAGGCTAATAAGTGCAGCTTTAGTTTTGCTGCCTTGTGGATGACTGCATGTTTTTTAATTTAATTTTAAATGCTTCACCCTCAGATAAGCCCAAAATAATTCATATAACTCAGTGTTCTTCTTATGTTGCGGTGTTTTGAGGGTTTTTCAGTCTAGTGGCGGATTTCAACTGGGAAGAGAGTGTGCCAGGATTGTTTTGACACATTTGTTGATGTTTTTGGTGACACGCCATGCTTTGGTACTCTTGGCCATATTCACGTCCATAGAAGGGATCCACTTGTTCTCTTGAAAGACTCACTAGCCGATGCCTGCTTCCTCTCTCTATTGTTGCGACGAAGGGAAGAAACCCGTACCATGGATCTTCTATTCACACTTTGCGCCCTTATATGGAGGAGGCCAATGCCAATTACAACATCTCACTACAGATGGTCTCAGATGGAGGAAAGCCTTACTACAGCTGAGCAACATATCACGTCATTTGGAATAACTAACCGCAACGTGAATACCCTTCAGACTAAAGTTTCCTCTCTCCAGAAACAAGTTGAGGACCTTGAAAATAGAAACAGGAGAAACAATTTACATATATATGGACTACCTGAAGGCACGGACGGCTCTGAACCTCTCACTTTCTTTAAATCCTTTCTTCCTAAAATACTGAAAATGCCAGAAGGAACTTCACTTAATATCCAATGTGCTCTGGGATTAGGTCATCAACCTGCTGTTGCTTCCACTTCAAAACATCCAAGATGAGTTATCTTGTACTTTCTGGAGTATACTTACCTCCTCAATGTTCTTTCAACGGCCAAATCAATAAAACGTATTTCATGGTCAGGTAATGTTCTGCATTTTTCCCAGGACTATGCCATGAGTACTGCTAACAGACGCAGAAAATTCCTCAATATTAGATCAGCACTTCGTTCCCTTGGGGCCCGATTTGGTCTCTTCCATCCTTGCTTGTTTAAAGTTACTTATAAAAACAAGACAACCACATATGAGGATCCTATCAGATTGAATAGTTTTATTGACACCCGCAAGATAGAAAATATGAATACATCTGGAGCATCTAAATCTTAATCTATTTAAATTTATGTACTCTCTTTTTTATCTTGATTACTTAATATGAGCTTTACAAGTTACCATGTTGATACTTAGTTACTGAGATTCTCTGTATTTCAGAGTTGTTATTATAGAAATTGCTCTAATAACTATTTTTATCCCCTACATGTATTGTCCTCTTAATTGTGCCTGTCCTTGTTCCTTGTCTCATGTGCTGTAATCCTCCTTGTGCCTTTTCCTATGGAGTTTGGACGTGTCATCTATTTGATGTGGTCTCGCCCCCAGTCTTTTTCTGAATTTTTGTTATGTTTTACTCTTTCTTTGTTATCTTGTTACTGTTCTTATTATTTCATTCTAGATCTCACTTCCTTCTCTGTCACCTTTTATCTTCCTCCTCTCACTGTCCTTTTGTAAGTCATTGCCCTTTTCTACTCTTCACCTTCCTTTTATTGTGTTTTAAAGTCTTCTCAAATACACTGGTTGTTATATGGTTAATATTTTGTTTCTTATAAATGTCTGGTCTGACCTGTTTCTTTGAAATGTTTTCATGTCTCTAAAAATTGTCCCCTGGAACGTCAGAGGTTTAAATTCTCCCTTTAAAAGACAACATTTTGACACATTTGTCAAAACTTGGGGCCAATATAGCACTGAATCAGGAATCGCATCTCACAGAAAATTAATCTTTGAAATTGAAAAGGGGTTGGGTGGGTGAAGTTTTCTTTTCACTGGGTGATGGTAAGAGAAATGGAGTTAAAACTCTTTGTCATAAATCACTTTGGGCCTTACAAGGAATTAATGCAGCGCAGTGCCACAAGCCATTTGGCTGCGCCGCGCTGCGTTAATTCCGAAGCACGGGGATGCGTCATATTTAAGCGATATGATGGGTCCCTTTGCTCTTCCCTGCACTGGTACACAATTTGCTTCCATGCGCCGACACAGGCACCCTTGCACCACAGTACAAGGGTGCCTGCGTAGAGGGGAACAATTGATTAAGTGCATGAAGGTGTCCCTTCCTGCACGTAAACAATCTGAAATGGTGTTTTTAAAGTTGAAAAACTGCATTTTTTTCAATGAATGTTTATGTGCAGTAAGGGACACCTTCTGATTCTGACATCATTCAATTTTGTGATGTTAGAGTCTGACACGACACAAACAGAACTTCACACTGCATTGAATATACTCAAAAAAGATAAAACCCCGGGTCCGGATGGATTCCAAGTTGCATTTTTTTACACACTTTGCTCAGTTACTTCTCGCAAAATTACATGCTCTCATAACCTCTTTTTCACATTTACACATTCACAGGAATCTTCTGGCTCTTTTTAGATGCTTTGATTTGCCTTAATCCAAAGGGGAGGAAGGATCCTCATTCCTGCAAGAATTATAGACCTATTTCACTAGTTAATGTTGATTATAAGATTGTTTCTAAAGCTTTAGAATTAGAATCCTATCTCGCTAGACTACATGGTAAAGAACAATCAGGCTTTGTTAAAGGACGACATATTTCTGATAATACCCACCTATTTTTTTACATCCTGACAAAAACGTCCCATTTGTCTGAACCCCTTGCAGCAATTGCCCTAGATGCAGGTAAAGCATTTGATCGCGTTTACTGGCCTTTTTTTTTCAAACACTCAAATGGTTTGGATTTGGACCAAAGATTATATCTCTCATTTCCCTTCTTTATACAGCATCCCGAGCAGCCATTTTTGCAAATGGTCTCACCTCTTCATATTTTACTTCAGTCAGAGAAGTTCGCCAGGGAAGTCCTCTTTCACCTTTTCTTTTTAATTTGGCCTTTTGTTTCTAAAGTACAGCAAAATCAAGACACTCATGGACTTGCTTTTAACAGTCACCAGATTAAACTAGCAGCGTACCCTAATAATGTTTTATTATTTCTTTAGCAACCTTAGTGCTAAGTCCCAACTTTTTACTCAAAGTTACCTCATACATGTCGGTATCCGGTTATAAGCTGAACAATGAGAAATGAAAAATATTACCCTTGACTAAATATACTTTTAAAAATTATTTTGTAGCATCCAACTTTATGTGGAGTCCTTAACATATAAAATACCTTGGTTTATGATTCACTCAATCTAATGAAACTTAAATTTCCTTGAACATAGAAACATTTATCCATTAGTTAACTACATTAACTAGGAGATGGCACCCCTCATACCTCTCTTGGTGGGGCTGCCTTGACACCATTAAAATGATGCTAGTTCCCATCATATTATATGCCATCTCTAATATGCCATTACCTGTACCGCTGAAATCCTTCACAAAAATGTATTCTATACTTTCCTCATTCCTTTGGAATAATAAAAAACCTTGTATGTCGCTGTGAAAACGTATACGTCCAAAATCTGAAGGTGCTGTAAACTTCCATGATTTTTATAAATATCACAAGGCTTTTTACTACGTCAATCTTCCTATTGGATTTCAGACTGTCTAATAGAATGTTCACTATGGGTTGACATTGAAAAATATTTTCTTTTCCCTTTCTCTTTTCAAGAATACTTGTCTTTTACTCGCAAACCACAAACTCTCTCCACTCCCATTCTTAAACACTCATGTAAGTTGATAGAATCTATATTATCTTATGCTCCCATGGATCTCAAAACGTTTTTCTATTCTACCATTTGACATAATGGATTCATACTAATTTAAAACAAACCCATTTATTAGAAATCCTGGAGAAAAAAAGGTTGAACTTAGATCAATCAGCTTGATCATAACACTCCCATACCGTTTTCACAAGCTCGTCATCTCTTTGACTGCCCCTTTTGCTTTTCAGCATAAATTTCAACTCTTACAACATGCTCTTTACACTGCTTATGCTCAATTTCAATTTTCTTCTGTTTTTGTTTCAACCTCTACTAAGCGGCTGCGCACCCTTCTGCTCACAAATCCCAAAGCATCTGCTATGTATTCTTATCTACATTCCTCCATTACTGAAAGAGATAAAACAAGTGTAGAAATATCTTGGGAACGTGAATTAGGAATGGAGTGGTCTATTCCCTTCTCGAAAAAAACTGGACCAAAATTAGGAAGTCCTCCGGAGCGGCAAACACCACACAAACACTTTTCTTTTTATATTTTAGACTTCTCCTATCTCCTATGGTCTTGCATAAGATACATCCAGATCTTCCTCACACATGCTGGACATGTTCATCAGAACATACTGATTTAAAACACTTGCTTCTCACCTGCCCCATCATTCATGATTTTTGGAAACAAGTTTGGGTTCAGATTAACTAAATTTTTCACTCCACCGTACCTTTTTCGATTATTAGCATTTTCTTGGGAAGTTTATCTGATGATTGAAACACATACACAATGTACAAATATTAGACTTACTATTAGCTCTTGCATTTCAAAAGATCATCAAAAATTGGTAAGACCTAACCAAAGTATCTTTCCAAGCATGGTGGTATACAGTTTGCCATAACCATAGATTGGATACAGCATACATACACCCTGTACCACTTGTTGGGAAATGTTTAATTTTGTGGTCTCCTGTTACAAAGTTTTTATATGACCGTGCAGAGATTTCTTTTACTTGTACACCTGCTCAACAAGTAGTTCTTCAACCTCCTCTGCTTTCCCCTTATTGATAATAAAATGCCTTATCATGCTTATTATTATTATTATTTTTTATATGCATTGTATTCAATTGTATTATATTTTTCTATGTATACACCGGACTTTTCATATCCTAAACCATGTATACCCCCCTCCCTCCCCGAAAAATGTATTTAGTTTCATTATTTCAACTGTATACTTATCTTACATTGTATTGCATTATATGCGTGTGTTTTAACTTATCTTTAACAAACTTAGGGGGATATTCTCAAGGAAGTGGCGGTGAGAGGCGTTAGCCTCCTTAGCTTAACGCCTCTCACCGCCACTTCAGAAACACGAGGCTGCACCCTATTCTCAAGAATGTGGTGCAGCCTGGCGTTTCCCCCTGCGATGGAGCTAAGTTTCACGACTTAGCGCCAACGCAGACATCCTTGCACCAGAGTGCAAGGGTGTCTGTGTGCATGGGAGGGTTGTTTATGTACAGGAAGGTGCCCCTTCCTGCACATAAACAATCCTAAAATACCATTTTGTAATTTTCATGTGTGCTGCTTCGTGCAGCACACAACAAAGTTACAAAATGGCATTTCTGAAAAGGTTTGTTCATGTACAGGAAGGGACACCTTCTTGTACATGAACAAACCATGGCATTTTGCTTTTTCCATGTGTGCTGCACAAGGCAGCACACATGGAAAAAGCAAAAACGAGGCGAAATAAAGCATTTCTCCTCGTTTCGCCACCTTAAGACCAGGATTTTTCTGGTCTTAAGTTCGGCGCTGCTACCTATTATCGCCACCCTTGATAATAGGTGGCAGCGTCGATCACAATGGGTGTTGCGGTGGAACGCCCACCGCAACACCCACTGCATGCCCCTTTCACGCTAAATTTAGCGCAAAAGGGGCCTTATTCTCAAGGCAGCGTTAAGCCACTTAACGTGGCTTAAAGCCACGTTAAGTGGGTTAACGCTGCCTTGAGAGTAAGGTGCTGACCCTATCGCCACGGGTACGTCAGAAAAAGTGACGTTCCCGTGGCGATAGGGGCTTGAGAATATGCCCCACACTCTTTAAACAAAAAAAAAGCTAAAGAGGAAAAAAATACAGTAGCAACTTTAAACTTTTTATTACAAAAAAAATTGACATTACAAACAACTACAACTACATTAACAAACTGTAAAACAAACAAAACAACAAACTTAACTGATCTATAACATTTTTTCCTTACTCCGGCACCAACGCCTCCTCCCCTTTTGCTTCATCTGCCTACTCGATTTTGATGTACATAGAACTTCTTTTCCTTTGTCTCAGAAACCTTAGCCTGCCAAACAATATCTGCTTGAATAGTCTTTTCTCGCAGGCTAGGTGGCAAAAGAGTTACTTAAAATAAAATAAAATGTGCACAAAGAAGTTCAGTCGGGAAATTAGAAACAACCAAAATGTTACACCATTACAGGAATCTACACTTTTTCAAGCAGATAACAGCCCCGCTTTTCTAAATAAAGCCCCTTTTTCTGTTAAAGTAAGTAGATAATTTTGTCATCAAAAACAAGTAGATATACTCAGAACAAGCTTCATCAAGGGTACAAATGTCACCACAGGCAGTAACAACATCAGTTGTGCAATTACTTTTTTCCCTGGCTTTCCACACAGTTACTGTCTCCTATTTCTTCCAAAGTGAACAGTTTACTTTTTTTGTGACATGATACTTCTGTTTTTCAAAACTTTTGTTTTCTATTTTCTACTTAAAAAAGACAAGAAAACCAAAACATTTAAAGTTACATATTGATCAATAATTGATAACAGTGATACATCACTATACACACTAAAGCCTTTTTTACATCTTTCACCCACAATCACATAGTTCTATGTACTGTACCACTATCTTCATATTCCTTTCTCTTGAAGAATTTAACACCCTCAACCAGTGCAATTTTTCCTAATTATATTAAAAAATGCCATCAAGCTTGGATCCATAACAATTTGTAAAGTAACACATTCCTCTTTGCACACTTTTCTTAACAGTGTTTTACTCTAGAAATGGCAATATCTCCACTCAAACATCACATAGGGCAAAAATATGGGCACAGTAAACTTCATAAAAACACTAGGCCTTTGATTAACAGATTTCAGATGCCTTGTTTTATAATTTCAGAAACACTGCCTCCTTTACTTACAAGTACATACAGACTGAACATTGAAGTTTTTTAACACAAAGTCCAATACTTGGAGATATCTCACCACATTCTAAATTCTACCTCTCAAAACCTATATGAATACACATGGACCTCTACAAATAGTTTTTGACTCACTAAACCTTGCATAGAATAAGTTTACCAAAAGTAGTGTACTTACTGACAGTTCTCAACAAAGTTCATAAAGTGACTGACAGTGTGTGAGTGGCTGTATGGGTGTATGAGTGGATATATCAGTGGCTGTATTAGTGTGTTGGATAATGACTGGCTGTATGGGCGACTGAGTGGATGTGTGTGTAGGCCTATGAATCAGTGAGTGGGTGGGTAAGTACTGGTATGGGTGTACCGATGGTTTTGAGAATGGTAGTGTGGAAGTTGGAGTAGGTGCATGAAAGGTTATATTGGAGTGTGAGTGAGTGTGTCAGAGATTCTGTGGATGATGTCATCAGTGATGTCATTTGAGATGTCATCAGTGATGTAATCAGTGATGTCACTGACCATGTTATGAGTGATGACATATGTGAGGTCATATGCAGTGCATTGAGGGGGCATAAGTTATAGTTACCTCAGGTAACTATAACTGCTGAATTTCACTGGTTTTGTATGAGTGAAATCTGAGCCTAACTATAACGTCCCTATAATCTGTTTTTTTCAGTGAATTTATAAGGTTTTTTTTTAATTCTATTGCCTAACTATAACGTCCCTGTAACCTTTGTTTTTTTCAGTGAATTTCTAAGGTTTGTCAAATTCTATTTCCTAACTATAACGTCCCTGTAACCTTTGGTTTTTCCAGTGAATTTAATGGTTTTTCACTACTAGTAGCGTTTGCAGAGTGTTGGAGAAAGGGGATGGTACCTTTGGTTTTTCCAGTGATTTAAGGGGTACAGGTAATGGCATATTAGAGATGGCATATAATATGGTGGGAACTAGCATCATTTTAATGGTGTCAAGGCAGCCCCAACCAGTACTGCACCAGGAGGCGTGTTTGCGGAGTAGTGGAGAAAGGAGGCATGGCCTTTGAAGCCCTCACAGCAATCATGCTCTGTGGGACTTACCCGAGGTAACAGGAGGGATAGTTGGCCACCAAGGTCCCTATGGAGCCAAGGGAACTTTATCCCCCAACCAGCAGTGTACCAGGAGGTGTGTTTGCAGAGTGGTGGAGAAACGGGTTATGACCTCCAAAGTTCCCTCAGCAATTACCCTCTGTGGTACTTACTGGAGTTAACAGGAGGACTTGTTGGTTCCCAAGGACCCTCAGCATCCTAGGGGACTTCATCTCCCTCATTGGGCCAATTTTGGCCCTGGGGATCCCATCCCCCAGGGCAGGCCTTCCTTAAAATTTATTTTTTAACTTTAAGGGAGGGGGCCAAGCACCCCCCTCCCTGGGCCGATTTCGGCCCCATGGACCACTTCCCCGGGGTATAGCCTTACTTGTGGGTGCCCTGGTCCCACCCTGGGCACCCACTCTGTTGGGGATTGTGGGGTGAGCCTCAAGCTCCCGTGGTCCCTGCTGTCTCCCTACCTCCTGCGGGAGCCGGCATTGCTTTGACAGAGAGGGAGCTGCTAATATGCAACTCCCTCTCTGTCAAAGCAATTGTGCTCGCTTTCAGAAAGCGAGAGCATCAATGCTTTAGCTTGCTGAAAGCGAGCACAGTTTGCTATAGCCTGGCGGAAATGATAAAGCTCCCGCCAAGCCATATCAAACTGCTATGTCCCTGGAGTGGGCAACCGGGGACATAGCAGGAGCCGGCCCTGGGGAGGTGGTGATCCCCAGGGCCATCTATGGCTCCAGGAGGGTGGCCACGCGGCCACCCTCTATTGGACTACACAGCCCCAAGGAGGTGGTGGTCCCCAGGGCTGCGGAGGCCACATGGCTCCCCGTCTTCAATTATTAAGAGTTGCCTTGGGGGGGTGGTGTTCCTCAGGGCTGCGGGGGTGTCCCACGGGCCCCCCGCACTAACTTCATTTTAGTACCAGGGAGGCTGTGGGGGGCATGCAGCCCCCCACATTAATGTATTTTGCCCGGGGAAGCTGGCAGTCCCTGGGGCTACAGGGGGCCATGTGGCCCCCACATAAACTTCACATATTGCCCTGGGGAGGTGGCATTTCCCAGGGCATGAGGGTTGCCAAATAGGCAACCCCTGCAATTTTAATAAAAATAAGCCCCTGGGAGGTGGTGGTCCCTGGGGCACAATAAGCCCCAGGAGAGGGGTGTTCGAGTGCTCCCTCCTTTATCTATACAATGCCCCTGGGACCACATCCACCCGGGGGCTGATTCGAAATGCTGTGCAGGAGCCCATGCCTTGTTTTTTTAAAACATTTTTGGCAGGAGTCGTAGATCCAGCGCAGCTCCTGCTGACATTTTTTGTCTCTCCCCCAAGAGGCCTAGGGGATCAGGGTATTTCTACCCTGTCCCCTTTTCGTTTAAAAAAAAATAATCTGTGACTCAGTTGAAGATAGCTGCCACCACTTTCTGGTTTGAAGTGTTGGGAGCCAATCAGATCTCAGCACGAGATCTCTGGAGGGGTCACGGATTCTCTGCATCCCCAGTTGTATATCTGAAAAACCTTTAAATAACTCTGCAACTACTGAATGGATTACACCATTTAACAAAAAGGGCACTTTCTGGACCAACAGCTACCTTTCTGCCAAAATTTGGTATAATTCCGTTCAGCAGTTCGGGCTGTAGCCATATCTAAAGTTTCCTATGGAAATTAACATCCGGAAAAAGTGTTTTGAGACCCCCCTTTTTCTCGGCCCCCTTTTGACGGATCACCCCAAAATGTTCAAAACAACAGCTGAAGTGAGCGTCAAACTAGTTTTGAAAATTTCGTGAGGATTCGTCAAACTACGCCAAAGTTACTGGCAAATGAAAAAACACTCTTCCTATGGAAACTAGGTCCTAACTATAACTACCTACTGGTGACCAGTGTGTGTGTATGTTGCCTACTAGGTAGTTATAGTTAGGACCATGTTTCCATAGGAAAAGCATTTTTTGACTTGCCCATATCTTTGGCACTGCTTGACAATTCTTTACAAAATTTTCCCAAAAAGTGTCATAGTAAGTCTTGTTGTGCATGGAAAGTTTCGGGCGATCCATCAAGCGGGGATTGAGAAAAGGGGGTCAAAAGAAGTGTTTTTCCAATGGTTAATTTCTACAGGGAATTATGAACATGACCACACCCCTAACTGCTGCACGGAATTACACCAAACTTGGCAGAAAGCTAGCTCTTGGTCCAGAGAGAGTGCATTTGGTTATTTTGTGTAATTCAGATTAGTAGTTTTAGAGAAATAAAAAAAAAATTGTTTATCTAGGGACACAAATCCTCCCAGAATCCAACAGTCTCCGTGCTGAAATGTGATTGGCTGCCAACACTTCAACCAGAAAGTGTTGGCAGCCATCTTGGGACTCTGCTTTAGCTGAGTCCCACCAAAAGATTTATAAAAAAAAAGAGAAGGGGGAATACCTTTTGGGGAGGTCCCGCAGGGACCCCTCTAGGCAAAAATAAAAAAGAAGCATGGGCTCCCACACCAACACCTCTGTACTAATTAGCCACTGGGTGCGGTTGGTCCCCTGGACATGCGGCCTAAAACAAAATTAAAGGAGGGGGTGCACGGGGCACCCCTCCTTGAGTGTTTGTATGCCCTGGGGACCACCACCTCCCCGGGGCTTATGTTGTTCAATGGGGGGCTGCACTGCCTCTCCCAGGGACCGCTACCTCCCCCAGGTTATTTCTTTGTAATGGGGGGCCTCACGGACCCCATGGGTCCCAGAGACCACCACCTCCCCAGGATCAAATTCTATTTTTCAATAGGGAGTGCAGCTGTGCCCCCCTGGGCCTTTCCAGGCCCTAAGGACTGCCACCTCCCCGGGGCAGGCCCGAATAAATAAAAGAGGGGGACTGTGTGGCCCCGCTCCTGGAGCTAATCATGTCACTGGGGACCGCCACCCCCTAGCTGTTTGCTTTGACACCTCTCGTCAAGTCACAGCAAACACTCCGCTTACAACAAGCAAGAGCAAAGAAATGCTCTCGCTTGCTGGAAGCAGAGCTTTCATCTGTTTCCCTGCCCGCTATCAAGTGATCCGGGAAACAGACAAAAGGATTGCTTTTACATACAGGGGGTTGCATATTTAGCACCCCCCTGTGTGCAAAAGCAATGCTGGCTCTCCGAGGAGGAGGGGAGCCGGCAGATACCACGGGACCTTGAGGCTCCCCCACTGTCCCATAGCACACTGGGTGCCTGGGGGGCACCCAGAACAATTAGCCAGGCCCTGGAGGATGTAATCCTTGATGAAGGTGTTTGGATCCTTGCTTTTCTCTAGCACAATATTTCACATAGTGTCTGTGACGAGGGGGTTCTTTCTTGTCATCTGCTGCTGAGAGCGGGGATTGTGTTCTAAACTTTTAAAACCTAGAAGTATGTAAACTTCCCTAGAAACCCTGCCCATTTAGCCCCACACATATACATTAGCGGTATGCAACATCTTCTGACCCTTTTCCCAGGATGATGAACAGCTTACCAGAAGGCCCCCGAGCGCGTTTCTCGCCGATTTTGGAGACGGGGTCTTGATGCCTAGAAATACGATTGCATCTCCACCAAACATAGAAAAACGTACTTCTGTAAAGTACAAATCATCCAAGTGTGTTTTCTTTGCAGTTCCACCTTGTAAAGTTATCTGATGAAGATGCTCGAGGAACAATCACATTTGCAAAGTTACAGACACACAAGGTCACTGGAGACATTTCCTCTGCATCCTTTACACAGCTGTAGTGAAGGAGACATACTATACATTTATCCAACGAAATAGCACTTGCTAATTAGCCAGTAGAAAGTACTCCACTTGGGTAGATGTGTTGCTCAAATCTGGGGCCTCTTCTTGGATGAATATGCAGGGTAGGATTGATTCTGGCATGATGCTCATTTCACAGAAATGAAACCTCAATGGGAAGCACTTACAGATATAAACAAAGCAGGTGCCAAAGTTGAAGCTCCATTTCTGAAAAGTTCTAATCATCCTAACTTTGTGCGCATGGCCAAGGCAAAGTAAGTGTGTTTCCTCTGTGTTTCCACCGTGAAAAGTTATCTGTAATCCGTGATGGAGGTGTTTGCATCTTTGCTTTTTGTTTAGCACAATATCTCACATAGTGACTGTGACCAGGGTTTTTTTTCTTGTCATTTGCTGCTGAGAGCAGAGTGCCTGGTTCTCCCTTTTAAATGCTCTATGTAATGCCAAACAACCATAGCACCACTCACACACCCACTCACAGACACACAGGCACTCACACACCCACTCACAGACCCCCACAACTACTCACACACCCACTCACAGACCCAGTCACATAACCACACAGGTACTCACACAATCACTCACAGACCCACACAGGCACTCAAAGACCCACACAGGCACTCACACACCCACTCACAGTCCCACAGAGGCACTCACATACCCATTGATGCACCAACTCACAGACCCACTCGCCCACTCATAGACCCACTCACAGACCCACTCAGACACTCACACACCCACTCACAGGCTCACACAGGCACTCACACACCCACTCTCAAAGGTTACAGGTTACAGTTCGGATATACAATTAAAAAAAACTTAGAAATTCAATGAAAAAACAAAGGTTACAGGGACGTTATAGTTAGGAAATAGAGTATTAAAAAACCTTAGAAATTCACTGTTAAAACCAAAGGTTACAGGGACGTTATAGTTAGGAAATAGAATTTTAAAAACTTAAAAATTCACTGAAAAATCCAAAGGTTACAGAGACGTTATAGTTAGGCTGACATTACACTTGTATGAAACCAGTGAAATTCAGCAGTTATAGTTACCTGAGCTAACTATAACTCACGCCCCTGCAATGCACTGTTTTTGACCTCACATATTACATCACTCATGACATGGTCAGTGATGTAACTGTGTATTTCGGCTTACTCAGCCTTTTTCAAGTTTACATCACATGCCAAACATAATGGTAATAACAAACAACTTAGATTTTTTTGGCATTGGCCAAATCATGAAACAAATCAGAGGGGGGCAGAGATAAACAACTGTGTATTCTAGAATTATGCTACATTATTGAATTGATAAGGAACTGGCAATTCACACTGGAACCTAAAAATATGGCAAAATATGCTCCACTTTCTTAATGGGAATATTATCATAGTCAATTATTTTATTCCTATTCACTGTATCAGTTTGTTATGATTCATATTTTAATGTATATATTTTTCTTTCTCTCTTTCTTTCTTTCTTTCTTTTTCTTTCTTTCTTTCTTTCTTTCTTTCTTTATTTCTTCCTTTATTTCTTTCTTCCTTTTAATTTGGCACACACTGTTGGGTATATCCTACAATTAATAATTCTGATGTGGAAGGTTTTCAGATGTATGGCCATTCTGACTTAAATAATCATGTACGGATTGATTGCATAGATACATGGCATTATTATGTGCACTGCCATTGGAAAGTTTCTCCACTGCCAAATGTGAATATGTATGGGCACTTGCCCTCTTATTGCAATTTTATTTTATTTTCTTCTTTTTTCTTCTTAAATCATATCCGTTTGATTTAATCCTGCAAAATGATTTACATTTAGGATTACATGTTGAGGCCAATATTGGTAATTTGTATGAAATGTATGAAACAATATGATCCGGTAACAGCGTGCGTATTTTAACCTTTTTACAATATGTTTGCACTTCACATTTCTCACTCTTTGGTATTTGAAAACACACATAGCTGTGCATGATTATAATTGTCTTTATATATTTATTTTACATTGAGATCTTTTTAGTACAAACATAAAATATGAATTTGATGATCAGTTGGTTCATTATGAATAAAATGGGGCCGATATATGCCCAATGATTACAAGGATTTGAAATGACACAGTATATTTTGTTTATGTCTATGAATTTCAATTGCAATAATACAGATATAATTTCATCTCATGCATAATGGGCATCTAGATTGCTCTTTCTTGAATTGTGAATATATTTCAGCAGTGACACTATGTTTATATTCTTGTATCCATTAATTACAAGTAGCACAGTAATACACAAGCATGATATGCACTTGCACTTTATACAAGTAAGCACTGTATTTACTGAGCATAAGCTTGAGATAAATGGATATTCAAGTAATATGAAAGATAATAGATTGTCGATAATCATCATTCAGTATTTAATAATTTTGTTTGTACTTAACAAGGTTACAATTGCAGTATGATTAGGATGTTTATGATTTCAAAGACATATTTCTATGGTGAGTAGAGCACGCCATGTACACTTGACAAAAGCTGACTAAGCCGAAATGCATCATTTTTGCACAATAAATGGGTGTGCAACAAATTGGTCCTATTTGGCAGTTATAGTTATCTGAGCTAACTATAACTTACGCCCCACAATGCACTGCTCATGACCTCACATATTACATCACTTATGACATGGCCAGTGGCATCACTCATGACATCACTCATGACATCTCAAATGACCACTGACGACATCATCTCATGAGTGTAAGTGTTTCATAAAAAATTGTGAGACTTAAAGATATATACTAAGCTACAGCATAAGTTAAATTACTGTTCTTTCTATACTAGTAATCAGTCATACTATTTCTAACATATCTTATCTGAGTAGCTGTGTGACTGTCTGTATCAGTGTGTGAGTGGATGTCTGACTGGTTGTATGGGTGTGTGAGTGGCTGTATGGGTGTGTTAGTGGGTATGTGAGTAGCTGTATGGGTGAGTGAGTGGCTTAGTGAGTGGCTGTATTGGAAGTTAATGAGTGTGTGAGTGGCTATGTGGGTAAGTTAGTGGCTGTGTGAGTGGCTGCATCAGTGTGTGAGTGGGTATGTGAGTGGCTTTATGGGTAAGGGAGTGGGTGTGTGAGTGGCTGTATAGGTGTGTGAGTAGCTGTTTGAGTGTGTGTATAGGTAAGTGAGTAGGTGTGAGTGGCTGCATTGGAGAGTGAATGTCTGTGCAAGTGGCTGTAGAGGTGAGGGGAGTGGGTGTGTGAGTGGTTCTATGGGTATGTAAGTGGTTGTAAGGGTGAGTGAGTAGCCTTGTCAGTGGCTGTATGGATAAATGTATGGATAAGTGACTGGCTGTGTGAGTAGCTGTATTGGTGAGTGGCAGTGTGAGTGGCTGTATGGGTGAGTGTGTGGGTATGTAAGTACCTGTATGGGTAAGTGTGTGGCTGTGTGAGTTTCTGTATGGGTGATTGAGTGGGTGTGTGAGTGGCTGTAAGGGTGTAAGAATGGGTGTGTACATTTCTGTATGTCTGTATGACTGGATGTGTGAGTGGCTGTATTGGTGAGTGACTGGGTACACAAGTGGCTATATGGGTGAGTTAGTTGCTGTGTGAGTGGCAGTATGAGTGAGTGGATGTGTGAGTGGCTCCGTGGATGAGTTATTGGTTGTGTGAATGCTTGTATGGGTCTGTAAATGGGTATGTGAGGGGGTTGTATGGAAGTAGGTGTATGAGAGGTTATATGGGGATATGAGTAGGGGTGTAAGTGGTTCTGTGGATGATGTCATCAGTGATGTCACTGACCATGTCACGAGTGATGTAATATGCAAGGTCATAAGCAGTGCATTGCAGGGGCATGTTATAGTTAGTTCAGGTAACTATAACTGCTGAATTTCTATGGTTTTGTATGAGTGAAATCTGAGCCTAACTATAATATCCCTGCAACCATCTTTTTTTCAGTGAATTTCTGAGGTTTTTTTCATTCTATTTCCTAACTACAACATCCCTGTAATCTTTGTTTTTGTCATTTAATTTCTATGTTTAAAAATAATTATATTTCCTGACCATAACGCCCTTGTAACCTTTGGTTTTTTAGGTGAATTTCTTAGGGTTTTTTAAATTTTATTTCCTAACTGTAACCTTTGAGTGCATGAGTGTCTCAGTGGATATGTGAATGAGTGCGTGAGTGTCTCAATGTATGTGTGAGTATCTGAGTGAGGCTGGGAGTGGCTGCATACGTGGCTCACTGGGTGTGTGAGTGGGTGAGTGGGTGTGCACTGGGTGTGCACTGGGTGCATGAGTATCTGAGTGGGTCTGTGAGTGAGTGCATGATTATCTGAGTGAGTGTCTGAGTGGGACTGTGGGTGGGTGTGAGTGTCTGAGTGGGTTTGTGAGTGCCTCTTTGTATGTGTGAGTCAGTCTGTGAGTGAGTGCATGAGTGTCTGAGAGGGTCTGTGAGTGAGTGCATAAGTGTCTGAGTGAGTGTGTCAGTGGGTCTGTGAGTAGGTGTGAGAGTTTCTGAGTGGGTTTTTGAGTGCCTCCATGAGTGTCTGAGTAAGTTGTGAGTGCATGAGTGTCCAAGTGGGTCTGTGAGTAGGTGTGTGAATGTCTGAGTGGGTCTGTCAGTGGGTATCACAGTGTCAGAGTGGGTTTGTGACTGCCTTCATAAGTGTTTGTCAGTCTGTGAGTGAGTGCATGAGTGGGTCTATAAGTAGGTGTGTGAGTCTCTAAGTAAATCTGTGAGTGGCTGTGTGAGTCTGTGAGTGTGTGTGAGTGAGTACATGAGTCTTTGAGTGGGTCTGTGAGTGGGTGCATGAGTCTCTGAGTAGGTCTGTGAGTGGGTGCATGAGTGACTAAGTGGGTATGTGAGTGGGTACGTGAGTGTCTGAGTGGGTCTCTCAGTAGGTGTATGAGTCTCTGAGTGGGTCTGTGAGTGAGTGCATGAGTCTTTGTGTGGGTCTATGAGTGGGTACATGAGTCTCTGGGTAGGTCTGAGTGGGTGCATGAGTCTCTGAGTAGGTCTGTGAGTGGGTGTGTAAGTCTCTAAGTGGGTTTGTGAATGAGTGCATGTGTTTCTCAGTGAGTACATGAGTCTGAGTGGGTGTGTGAGCCTCTGAGTGAGTCTGTGAGTGGGTACATGAGTATCTAAGTGGGTGTGTGAGTGGGTATGTGAGCGTCTGAGTGGGTCTGTGAGGAGGTGCAGTAGACTCTGAGTGGGTTTGTGAATGGATGTATGAGAGTCTCAATGGATCTGTGAGTGGGTGAGTGAGTCTCTGAGTGGGTCTGTGAGTGGGTGTGTGAGTGTCTGCGTGTTCTCTGTTTTGCACTCTTCTGCTCTGTTTTGCCTTTTCTGTTTGTTTTCTGCCCTCTTTTTGCCCTGTTCTGCTGTGCTTTGCCTTTTCTGCTTGTTTTTCTACCCTCTGCAGCCCTCCTCCCTGGGCCAATTTCAGCCCCCGGGGGCCCCATCCTCCAGGACCTGGCCACAAACAAATGGGCTAGGGGACCTTATGGACCGATTTTGACCCTGGGGACCCCATCCCTCGGGGCCCGACCATGTTTCCCAGGATGCCCTGGAGCCTACCCAGGGCACCCAGTGTGCATCTTGGGGACCACGGGGGGAGTCTCAAGGCCCCCACGGTCCCAGCCAGCTCTCCGCCTCCTGCGGTAGCCAGCTCTGCTACTGCACACAGGGAGCGGCTGGAAATGCAGCTCCCTGTGTGCAAGAGCAAAAGTTTTACCTCTTTCCCTGCCCGCATGTCTGCGGGCAGGGAAAGAGATGAAACCTCTGCTTCCAGTGGGCGGGAGAACTTTGACAGCTCCCGCCCACTGAAAGCGGAATGTTTGCTTTTGCTTGGTGGGGGCTATCAGCTTCTGTCAAGCAAAAGCAAACAGCTAAGTCCCAGGGCTGGGCATTCCGGGACATAGCAGGAGCCGGCCCTGAGGGGTGGTGGTCCCCTAGACCATTGATAGGTCCAGGAGGGGGGCCGTGCAGCCCCCCTCCTTTGCTTTTCACGGGGTGGCCCCACGGAGGTGGGGGTCCCCGGGGCTATATATGGCCCGGGAGGTGGGCCATGTGGACCCCCCATAAGTTTCTATTTAGCCCTGGGGAGGTGGTGGTCCCAGGGCCCGGGGGTCCATATGGCCTCTCGTCTATTTTTTTGCTATAGCCCTGGTGAGGTGGTGGTTCCCGGCTTGGGGGTCAGGGTATTAAATTCAGTTTAGGATACCACACGATTCATTCAAGATTCGAGATCCATTCCCTCACCAAGGTATTAATAAGTAATTGCCTTTAACTACCCTACATTTTTTAAGGTCAGTTTATTGGGTTATCTGTTGCGCCCTTTCCTGCAATACTCATGATTGTGTTTTGCAATTTCACACAGGAAAGGATAATTACCTGCCCAATATCGAGACCCAGCATCTCAACTTGACAAAGCAGATGAGTTAAATTCGAACTTGATTGAACTGAACTATCAGCATTTTATTTTTTGTGTCTTTAGACATATCACGTTTTTGTCCTGATGATGACCTGCTAAACTACGAAAGATCGAAATGCCATCTACAGCTATCGATCTGGAGAAGGCTTTCTTATTGACCGGAACTCTGTGCAGAAATTATCTTGAACATTGACCTTCTGTATATGCACACATGGCTGAAAACAATTATTAATGCTCTTTTCACTGCCTTGTGCCTTTCATTTGAGAACACTCTATTGGTCTGCCCACACAATTCATTGAGCACCGTATGTTCGTGTGATACACTCAGCATCCACTGTATATATGTATGTTGCACATAACCATACAGCTGTATATAAAATTATTTTCACGCATTTCAGGTCCTATTATTTCTTTTCAACATTATGTGCATAACATATATTTTCTAGGTAATATTTAAAAGATTACTCATTTTCTTAAATGATACCTACCAGGATATTGTTGGATATTCATAACTTCATTTTGGTAGCTGCCAGACCCATGATTCAAGGCTTGTTTTAATAGTAATTTAGAGCCCAAATTAATGGTCAGCTCGGATTGTATAGTACTATTTTAGAAGTGACGCTTTCACAAAAGATTTCATTTCTCTGCCTAAGTCAAATGTGCCTTTTTTGCTAGTGTCCAGTGTCACCTGAATGTTGATGGTTTTCCTGTGGTGGTATATGTATTGCTTCCAGACAGTAAACAGAAGGCTTGGGTGTGGAGAGGTGTTTGTCTTCCTTGAGCAGGATGACCCGGAAGGTTGTGCCCACCCCTTTCTGAGCTTTAAAGGGTGCCTACCCTATCAATGGCAGACGTAGCTCACACCTAAGACTGCCTCCCTTGTCTTTCTAGTCAGCTTGGCTCAAAACCCAGTGGGAGAGGGAATCTGCCCGAGAACTGGTTTGGAGTAACAACAAGGGAGGGTTTGCCCATTATCATAGCCACATCTCTGAGTGGGCACAGGCAGCTCTGAACAGTGGAAAAAGCATTCAGCCATGGTGCAATTAGGTAAGGAAGGACATCCTGGGATAGTGTAAGTAAAAGAAACAGCAGAAAGTGCTGTAAAAGTGGGAAGAGTCACCCCTGGGAACTTTCACCTGGTTGGTTAGGAATAGAGGTGGATGGAATTGGCAGAGTTTTATTCCATTGAATTATGTGGATTTACATTAAAATTTAGCGAGATTCTGTGGAATTACACAGCGGGCGGAGTGGGTATTTTGTGCTATTTCCTTAGCTCAAAATGCACGCTTGTGTCCAAAAATGGATGTAAGGATGCATTTTGCACTAAAAGAAATAGTGCTGCCAAATACCAAATGCACTGCAGAGCATACCCCTCGGCGCCCTTACATAGTGTGCAGTGATTACTGCAGAGGATGTAAGGGCAATGAGGGGTATGCACTGCAGTGGTACCCTTCAGCACCCTTACATACCCTTCAGTGAATACTGAAGAAGAGTATGTAAGGGCACCGAGGAGTATACACTGCTGTGCAGTGGTTTCTAAACAGGGCCAGAAGAGGAAGCAGTCCCTCTATGTTTAAAAACCACTGCAGATTAAAGTTTAATTTGCAGTGGTTTTTAAGCATAGAAGGACTGCTCCCTCTTCCAGACCAGTTTAGAAGTCATAGTAGTTCATACCCTTAAGCGCCCTTACATACTCTGCAGTCCAAAGGTAAAAATCTTCACCAGGTGAAGTTACAAAATATATCCGGCCAGCTAGCAACCATCTCTGGGGATGGAATTCAAATTTCTCTCGCTCGGAGCTCTCCCTCCAAGGGTCAACGGCATCACTGAGACCGTGTCAATCGGCTATCCAACGACATGGAGACTTCTTTGGCCACAGCCTGCTGCCTTGCCTGATGTGGATCTTTGACTTCCGTTCCAGAGACAAAGTCCGAAGAAATATGTTTTTCAAAGGGACAAAAATGGTTCCTGTATCCAACCCGCGCTCCATCGTGGTCGGCCTTAACTTTTGACCTTGCCACTATCAAGCGCAACCAGTTAACTGACATTGATGCTTAATGCTATTTGGTGCTATTGTGAACCTTAAACTTTAAAAAATCATAATTACAGTTCTACATATTGTATTTTAGTTGTTTTGGTGTCATTTTGTTTATTAAAATTTTCTATATTTTTTTAATTGGTTTGGGTTTTTCTTCTGCTGTGTTTTCACTTTGTAAGAAATTTGGTTGTTGGTTGAATGTGGTGTAAGCCCTGGTCAAACAGCAACCATTTGTCAGGGTAAGGCACAAGCAAACCCCAAATTAATCTGTGCTCACCCCCTTGGTGGTTTAGCACAGAGCAGTCAGGCTTAACTTAGTGGCAAAGTGCAAAGTGTTTTCTGCAACATATCAAACAGTAAAACTGTGAAACCACACCACAAAAGGAGTCCTCAGCAGATTTAGAAAAAATAGAGTCGTTTTTAGTAATTAAAACAAGACCAAAACAACAAAAATCCAATGACTAGACCTGGGGATATTGAATTTTAAAGTTTGCAGTGATATTTATGCCAAAGCACAAAGCACCAACTGGGGATATCTGTTCGCGCTGGACCGGGACAAAGAGCCTGAATACGATGGCGGTGGGACTGCCAACATCAGGTCATCGGTGGCGGTCCCACCGCCATCCAGCCCATTGATCCGACTGCCGCATTAGGATACAGGCGGTCAGAGCTCAGCTGTCGGGGGAATTACCGCTGTGTCTGACATTACCAAGGATCCCGTCAGGGCAGTGGTCGGACTCCTATTTCCTGCATAGAGGGCGGTGCCTGCTCAGCCACCACGGTAGGGATTAGGATGTCCCTTTCTGCCTGCCCTTTCATGGTGGTTCACCCGCCATGAAAAGGCAGGCGCAAAGTGACTTTGGGGGCCCTAGCAGGGCCCCCTTGGCCCTCCGCTATGGGGCCTGGGGGGCACCTACGGATGGAGTGCGTATTTTGTGCTATTTTCTTAGCTCAAAATGCACGCTTGTGTCCAAAAATGGATGTAAGGATGCATTTTGCACTAAAAGAAATAGTGCTGCCAAATACCAAATGCACTGCTGAGCATACCCCTCGGCACCCTTACATAGTGTGCAGTGATTACTGCAGAGGATGTAAGGGTAATGAGGGGTATGCACTGCAGTGATACCCTTCAGCACCCTTACATACCCTTCAGTGAATACTGAAGAAGAGTATGTAAGGGCACCGAGGAGTATACACTGCTGTGCAGTGGTTCCTAAACAGGGCCAGAAGAGAAGCAGTCCCTCTATGTTTAAAAACCACTGCAGATTAAAGTTTAATTTGCAGAGGTTTTTAAGCATAGAAGGACTGCTCCCTCTTCCGGACCTGTTTAGAAGTCATAGTTGTGCATACCCTTAAGCGCCCGTACATACTCTGCAGTCCAAAGGTAAAAATCTTCACCAGGTGAAGGTACAAAATATATCCGGCCAGCTAGCAACCATCTCTGGGGATGGAATTCAAATTTCTCTCACTTGGAGCTCTCTCTCCAAGGGTCAACGGCATCACCGAGACCGTGTCAAGCGGCTATCCAACGACATGGAGACTTCTTCGGCCACAGCCTGCTGCCTTGCCTGCTGTGGATCTTTGACTTCCGTTCCAGAGACAAAGTCCGAAGAAATATGTTTTTCAAAGGGACAAAAATGGTTCCTGTATCCAACCCGCGCTCCATCGTGGTCGGCCTTAACTTTTGACCTTGCCACTATCAAGCGCAACCAGTTAACCGACATTGACGCTTAATGCTATTTGGTGCTATTTTGAACCTTAAACTTTAAAAAATCATAATTCCAGTTCTACATATTGTATTTTAGTTGTTTTGGTGTCATTTTGTTTATTAAAATTTTCTATATTTTTTTAATTGGTTTGGGGGGTTTTTCTGCTGTGTTTTGACTTTGTAAGAAATTGGGTTGTTGGTTGAATGTTGTGTAAGCCCTGGTGAAACAGCAACCATTTGTCAGGGTAAGGCACAAGCAATCCCCAAATTAATCTGTGCTCACCCCATAGGTGGCTTAGCACAGAGCAGTCAGGGTTAACTTAGTGGCAAAGTGCAAAGTGTTTGTGCAACATATCAAACAGTAAAACAGTGAAACCACACCACAAAAGGAGTTCAGCAGCAGATTTAGAAAAAATAGAGTCGTTTTTAGTAATTAAAACAAGACCAAAACAACAAAAATCCAATGACTAGAAGTGGGGATATTGAATTTTAAAGTTTGCAGTGATATTTATGCCAAAGCACAAAGCACCAACTGGGGATATCTGTTCGCGCTGGACCGGGACAAAGAGCCTGAATACGATGGCGGTGGGACTGCCAACGTCAGGTCATCGGTGACGGTCCCACCGCCATCCAGCCCATTGATCCGACCGCCGCATTAGGATACAGGCGGTCAGAGCTCAGCTGTCGGGGGGAATTACCGCTGCGTCTGACATGACCAAGGATCCCGTCAGGGCAGTGGTCGGACTCCTATTTCCTGCAGAGAGGGCGGTGCCTGCTCAGCCACCACGGTAGGGATTAGGATGTCCCTTTCTGCCTCCCCTTTCATGGTGGTTCACCCGCCATGAAAAGGCAGATGCAAAGTGACTTTGGGGGCCCCTAGTAGGGCCCCCTTGGCCCTCCACTGTAGGGTCTGGGGGGCATCTACGGTGCCCCCTATACATCCCTGCACTATGTGGCAGGCACCGCATGGTGCCTGCCACATAGTGCAGGGATGCTTTAAATGTGTACATTTTGTATTGCGGCATGTGATGTAGTCCGCAGCACATGCCGCAATGCAAAATATACACATTGCGACCGCCGTGAAGGCGGTCACATTGTAATGAGGGCAGCGGTACCGCCGACATCTAGTCGGGCAGTCCTGTTTCCGCCACATTGCCAGTCGGACGAGAGTCCGACCGGCATCGTAATCAGGCCCAAAGTCACAAGTTCAAGCTGACTGCTACGGAGCGTAGGTGGGCTACAGAGACCCAGATAGACCCGCTGAACAGAATACCGTAAATCCTGGTTGCGGAGCGTTGAGTGGATCCGTGTTGAAGATGCAACGCGCAGCCAAAGCACTTCATCGGGTCCAGGATGTGGCGAGGTTGTGGCATGATGTCCTGTTGCATCATGATTGAGGAACCCATAGATGGGGCTTGCAATGTGAAGTTCGGCGTCAGGGCTGCAGTGGTAGCTGGTGATGCATCAGGTCCTAGGAGCTGCGAGGCTCCGATGCAGAGTCTGACGTTGTTGTTGAGGTGCCAGTTGACAAGAGACGCGAGGTCTTGGGCTCTGGATGCGCTGCACAACTGGGTGATGCGTAGGTTTTGAGGACTGTTGCGGGTGATGCAGGTCTTGACACAGGGTCCAATCCATGCAGTAGCGGCGATGCATCGGTTCTGCTTGGGAATGCGCAGCTCAGCCAAGAAGATGCGTCAGTTCTGCTCATGGATGTGTTGCTCAGCAGAGGAGATGTGTGGGTTCAGCTTGCAAGAACCTTAGGTGGACTTCAAAGGGTCTAGGACTGGGGTGGAACCATTTGGCAGGGTAGACTTACAGATGGCAGAGTCCAGGTGCAGATGCAAGGTTGTTGGAAGCCTGTTATGTCCCTGAGGATTCAGATCAGGAGGCCAGCCAACTAGCCCTTGGAGTCACTCTGAGTACTAGGTTCAAGAGATGCAGGTCCAGTCCTTCTCACTCAGGCAAGAGGGTAGCAGGCAGCAGGTCAGCACACCAAAACAGGAGTCCGGCAGAGTGCAGTCCAGCAGCGTGGCAGTCCATCAGCAGCACAGCAGTCCTACTTCCTGGCAGAGTATCCACAGTTCCAGAAGTGTACTGAAGTGGTGGTGTCTGAGGTCCTTCTTTTATACACAGTTGTGCATTTGAAGTGTGGGAGAAGATTCTAGAAGAATGACTTTGAAGTGCACAGATGCCCTGCCTTCCCTGCCCTGGCTCCAGACTAACTACAGAGGGAATACACCCCTTTGTGTAAGCCCGTCTGCGCCTGTCCGCGACACGACCGCGACCAGCGCCAGGAACCCTGGATCCACAACCTTCCACTGCTATGATACCGCCACCCTCCTCGCACTCAACCCCGGAAGACACGCAGACTGCAAACTGGCTCACCGAACACGACCCACGGCCACTTCTCTTGCCGCCGCTGCCGCCGGACCTTCACCACAACTCCGAGCCCCAACACCACCAGCACCAACACCGATGACACCCTCAGCTACATCCTCCTCAACGTGCGCTCCGTACACAAGCATGCCTTGGAAATCTGGAACCTACTCGACTCTCTATCGCCCGACGTCGCCTCCCTCACAGAGACCTGGACCAACGCCGCCTCCGCCCCCGACATCAACACCGCCATCCCGGACGGCTACAAGATCCAGAGGAAGGACCGCCCCAACCACCCGGGAGGAGGCCTCGCCATAGTCCACAAAAACACCCTCCGCCTCACCACCTCCAGCGAGAACCTCCCCTCTGCCGAACACCTGCACTTCCAAATCAAGACCAGCCCCAAGACCACACTCTGTGGAACACTCATCTACAGACCCCCCGGCCCCCGGACACCCTTCGCCACCACCATCACCGCATTCATCGCACCCCACGCCATCGCGTCAACGAACTACATTCTCATTGGAGACCTCAACTTCCACCTCGACAACCCCAGCGACCCCAACTCCACCATCCTCCGCGACAACCTCGCCAACATCGGACTCAACCAACTCGTCAACACACCAACACACAGGGCAGGGCACACCCTAGACCACATCTTCGCGGCAGGAAACAGCGTCCGCTTCAGCCACACAATGCAACCTCCTTGGACCGACCACCACTGCGTCCACTTCACCGTCGAGAAACCCAAATCACCTAAACCAGCCCCTCGCCCGCCATGCAGGAACTGGAGCAAGATCACAGACGAGCAACTAAACTCCACCCTCTCCCGAGACAACCACACCTGGGTATCCGACGCAAACACCGCAGCCAGAGAACTCCACACGTGGATCGCCAACTGCGCAGATGAGCTCGCCCCGCTAAGCAACCCCGGCAAACAACACCCAAGAAAAGCAGCCTGGTTCACCACCACCCTCCAAGAAGCCAGACGCACCTGCAGACGCCTGGAAAAGAACTGGAGGAATACCAAGACAGCCACCAGCTACTCCGCCTACAAGAACGCCATGACGGACTACCACAGCCAAATCAGAACAACTAAAAGGAACTTCATCCACAACAAAATCCTCACCGACTCCGTCAACTCCAAAGAACTCTTCAACATCATCCAAGAATTCACCAACCCACACAGCGAAACCACAGACATCACCCCTTCCCAGCACCTCTGCGACAAGCTTGGAACCTTCTTTCACCTCAAGATCAGAAGACTCTACGACAACTTCACAGACCATCCACAACACACCTCAGCCAGCCCCTCACCTCACCAAGACACCAACCAGCCCACCATCTCCAACTGGACATCAATCACGACCATGGACACCGCCGCGGCCATGAAAGGCATCCACTCGGGGGCCCCACCGACCCCATCCCCCCTCACATCAACCACAGAGCTGCAGACACCATCGCACCTGAACTGCAACACACCATCAATCAATCAATCAATCAATCACGGCATTTATAGAGCGCGCTACTCACCCGGGAGGGTCTCAAGGCGCTGGGGGAGGGGGGTAAGTTACTGCTCGAACAGCCAGGTCTTGAGCTGCTTCCTGAAGGAGAGATGGTCCTGGGTTCGCCGAAGGTGAGTGGGGAGGGAGTTCCAGGTCTTGGCTGCCAGGTAGGAGAAGGATCTTCCTCCGGCGGTGGTTCTGCGGATGCGTGGTACGGTGGCGAGGGCGTGGCTGGTTGATCGTAGCTGGCGTGTGGGCGTGTAGAAGGTCATGCGGTCGTTGAGGTACTTTGGGCCCAGGTCGTGGAGGGCCTTGTGTGCGTGGGTGAGGAGTCTGAACGTGATTCTCTTGCTGACGGGGAGCCAGTGCAGGTCTTTCAGGTGTCCGGTGATGTGGCTGTGTCGGGGATGTCCAGGATGAGTCGTGCGGAGGCGTTCTGGATGCGCTGGAGTCTCTTTTGAAGTTTGGCTGTGGTTCCGGCGTAGAGGGTGTTCCCATAGTCCAGTCGGCTGGTGACGAGTGCCTGGGTGACGGTCTTCCTGGTTTCAGTGGGGATCCATCTGAAGATCTTGCGGAGCATGCGCAGGGTGTTGAAGCATGAAGATGAGACGGCGTTGACTTGTCTGGTCATCGACAGGGAGGAGTCCAGGATGAAGCCCAGGTTGCGTGCGTGGTCCGTTGGCTTGGGCGCGGTGCCCAGGGCCGGGGGCCACCAGGAGTCGTCCCAGGCGGAGGGTGATGAGCCCAGGATGAGGACTTCCGTCTTGTCTGAGTTCAGTTTAAGGCGGCTGTTCCTCATCCAGTCGGCGACGTCTCTCATCCCGTCGTGTAGGTTGGCTCTGGCGGTGGTGGGGTCGTTGGTGAGGGAGAGGATCAGCTGGGTGTCGTCGGCGTAGGAGATGATGTTGAGGTTGTGTCGGCGTGCGATGGCTGCGAGGGGGCTCATGTAGACGTTGAAGAGGGTTGGGCTGAGTGAGGATCCTTGTGGAACGCCGCAGATGACTTCGGTGGCTTCGGATCTGAACGGGGGAGGCGGACTCTCTGGGTTCTTCCGGCGAGGAACGAGATGATCCATTCCAGTGCTTTCTCTCGGATTCCGATGTTGCTGAGGCGCTTCACTAGGGTGCGGTGGCAGACGGTGTCGAACGCCGCGGAGAGGTCCAAGAGGATGAGGGCAGCTGTTTCCCGTTGTCGGTTAGGGTTCTGATGTCGTCGGTGGCTGCGATAAGGGCGGTCTTGGTGCTGTGGTTGGCCCGAAACCCGGACTGCGAGGGGTCGAGGGATCCATTCGTCTCGAGGAAGGCGGCAAGCTGTCTGTTGACGGTCTTCTCGATGACTTTGGCCGGAAACGGAAGGAGCGAGATGGGACGGTAGTTCTTGAGGTCGGTGGGGTCCGCCGTTGGTTTCTTCAGGAGGGCGGTAAGCTCGGCGTGCTTCCAGCTCTCCGGGAAGGTGGCGGTGTGGAAGGAGGAGTTGATGATGTCCCGGAGATGGGGTGCGATGGTGGCGTCGGCTTTGTTGAAGACGTGGTGTGGGCAGGGGTCGGTTGGTGATCCGGAGTGGATGGAGTTCATCGTGCGGGTGGTGTCTTCGGTGCTGATCGGGGTCCAGTTGCAGAGGGTGGTGGTGGCGGGCGTTGGTTCGGCGGTAGGGTGCGTTGTTTGTGCGTCGAAGCTGTTGTGTATGTCGGTGATCTTGCGGTGGAAGAACGCGGAGAGTGAGTTGCAGAGGTCTTGCGAGGGGGTGATGTCGTTGTTTCCGGCGCTGGGGTTGGAGAACTCTTTGACGATGCTGAAAAGTTCCTTGCTGTCATGGGCGTTGTTGTCCAGTCGTTCTTTGAGTGCCGACTTCTTGGTGGCACGGATCAGCTGGTGGTGTTTGCGGGTGGCGTGCTTGAGGGCGGTCCTGTTGTCTGTGGTCTGGTCGAGTCGCCAGGTTTTCTCGAGAGTGCGGCAGTTCTTCTTGGATTCCTTGAGTTCGTTGGTGAACCAAGGGGTTTTCTTGCTTCCGGGTCTGCTGGGAGGGTTTTTAGTGGTGCGAGGTCGTCGGCGCAGGCGGTCAGCCACTTGGCGAGGTTGCTGGCTGCTTCGTTTGGGTCCGTTGTGTTGGTGGGTGTGTTCTGGCTGAGGGAGGCGGTGAGCTGCTCGGCGGTGATCTTGCTCCAGCTCCGGCGGGGAGCCTGTTGCGGGTGGTGGTGGGTTGCAGTCTTTCTGAAGCTGAAGTGGACGCAGCTGTGGTCGGTCCAGTGGAGTCCGGTGGCGTGGCTGAAGGAGATGTGCTTGCTGGACGAGAAGACGGGGTCAAGCGTGTGGCCGGCGTAGTGGGTGGGCGTGTTCACCAGTTGCTTGAGTCCGAGGTTGGCGAGGTTGTCCAGCAGGGCGGTGGTGTTTCTGTCGTTGCTGTTCTCCAGGTGGAAGTTGAGGTCCCCTAGGAGGATGTAGTCGGCGGAGGGCATGGCGTGCGGGCTGATGAAGTCTGCGATGTCTTCGCTGAATAGTGTGCGTGGTCCCGGGGGTCTGTAGATGAGGGTGCCTCGGAGGGTGGTCTTGGGGTCAGTGTGTATCTGGAAGTGTAGGTGTTCGGCGGCGGAGAAGGTCTCGTCGGAGTTAGTCGAGATGCGGATGGTGTTCTTGTGTACGATGGCGATGCCTCCTCCCGTCTGGTTGACGCGGTCCCTCCGGGTGATCTTGTATCCGTCCGGGATGGCTATGGCGATGTCGGGCGCTGAGGAGGCGTTCATCCAGGTTTCGGTGAGGAAGGCGATGTCCGGTGCTGTTGCGTCGAGCAGGTCCCAGAGTTCCACGGCGTGCCATCAACACCACCTTCAAAACAGGCGCCTTCCCAGACGACTGGAAGCACGCCGAAGTCAGGCCCCTGCTCAAGAAACCCAAGGCGGACCCCACCGACCTCAAAAAACTACCAGCCCATCTCGCTTCTCCCCTACGCAGCCAAAGTGGCAGAAAAAGCAGTCAACAGGGAACTGACACGATTCATCGAAGAACACGCCGTCCTCGACCCATCCCAATCAGGATTCCGAGCTAACACAGCACCGAGACTGCCCTACTTGCCGCCACAGATGACATCCGCACCCTCCTGGACCAGGGCCACTCCGCGGCCCTCATCCTCCTCAACCTGTCTGCAGCCTTTGACACCATCTCTCAACGCACACTAATCACCAGACTACGCGAGGCCAGCATACAAGGAACTGCCCTAAACTGGATCCGCTCGTTCCTCACCAGAAGAAGCCAGAGGATCAGACTACCGCCCTTCCTCTCTGCCCCCACCGACATCACCTGCGGAGTACCACAGGGGTCATCACTAAGCCCGACCCTCTTCAACATCTACATGGCCCCCCCTCGCAGACATCTTCCGACAACACGGCCTGAACATTGTATCCTATGCCGACAACACCCAGCTCATCCTCTCACTCACCAAAGACCCCACCTCCGCTAAACTCAAATTCCAGAGAGGAATGCAAGAAGTGGCAGTGTGGATGACCAACAGCTGTCTAAAACTCAACGCCAAGAAAACAGAAGTCCTCGTCCTTGGAACCACCCCATCAGCTTGGGACAACACCGGGTGGCCCACCGCCCTCGGAAGCCCACCTACCCCCTCAGACCACTCCAAGAACCTCGGCATCATACTCGACTCATCACTCACCATGAACCGACAGGTCAACGCCGTCACCTCCAGCTGCTTCAACACCCTCCGCGTTCTCCGAAAGACCTTCAAATGGATCCCCCCGAATCGAGGAAAACAGTCACCCACGCACTCATCACCAGCAAACTCGACTATGGCAATGCACGCCGGCATCAACAAGTCCCTACTCCGCAAACTGCAAATGGTACAGAACACCGCGGCCAGACTCGTCCTCGGCATCCCCCAGCACGAACACATCAGCCAACACCTGAGGTGACTCCACTGGCTCCCCGTGGAGAAGAGAATCACCTTCAAAATCCTCACCCACGCCTACAAGTGCCTGCACAACAACGGACCCAAATACCTCAACGACAGAATAAATTCCACGTACCCAAAAGAAACCTGCGATCATCCAACCTCGCACTGGCCGAAATGCCGCGGATCCACAGAGCTAGATCAGGCGGGAGATTGTTCTCTCACAACGCAGCCAAGACCTGGAACGAGCTACCGGCAGACATCAGACACGCCCCCTCCGTGAACACTTTCAGGAAGGCCCTCAAGACCTGGCTCATCGGCTGAACGGAGCGGCATATCCCCCCCCAGCGCCTTGAGACCCTCACGGGTGAGTAGCACGCTTACAATCCCCCTGATTGATTGATTGAGGGACAGGACACAGCCTATTCAGGAGTAAGTGAGGCTGGGCCCAGCTCCTTCCTTCCATCCTGCCAGTGATGGCCCACTCAGTCACACCTGAACTCCCACAGAAAGGGGTGGGAGCACACTGCTTACACCTAAACTCCCATTGTGTGTGGCTGTCTAGGAGGAATACATAAAGCCATAACTGTCAACTATACCCAATCATGAGACCAGAGACAGGCTGCAGATACCAAATGGCTATGGCAAGAAAATGGCAACTTTCTAAAAGTACCATTTTCAGAATTGTAATTTAAAATATGACTTCACCATAAGTTAGGATTTTAAATTAGGATTCTAGAGATACCAAACTTGAACCAGTTATATTTTCCCATTTGGAAATTACACTTATAAAATATAATATGGTAATCCCAATGTTATCCTATGGGAGATATAGGCCGTGCAATAGTGAAAAATGAATGTAAAGAGTTTTTCACTACCAGGACATGTGAAACGTAAACGTACATGCCCTGCTCTTTAAATACATTACACCCTGCCCTCTGGGCTGTACAAGGCCTACCCTAGGGGTGACATATATGTAGGCCCGGGCAGAGTACACCATGTTGCGCTACCTGGAACTCTGCAAAGTGTAAAAAACTCAGCTTTCCTACGCGGAGTTCCTATAGCGGGCGGAGCTGCTCGCCACACTTGTTCACTAATGTTTAACATTATACGTAGCACGAAGTGCATTCTCGTACCGTAAATTACGCACAAATGACACCACGCAGATTGTATTGGGTATGGCCATCTTGTTTTTGCTCTGTTTATGGTGCTGGGCCTACTTTTCAATCCTTCTTTAATCTTTTAAATCCTTCCCCATCAAGCTTATCGACTCCTCATTTTTATTTATTATATTAGTGTGTTTTTGTGTATTTTACGTTTTTTTATAATTTGTTTTGTGGCTTTTGGTGACTTTTGTACTTTTTTCATTTTTCGCTTTACTTCCTTCTTCTTTGCTTTCTTCCTTTTCCTGTTTCTTCCCCCTACCCAGCGCCATGGCAGAGCAGGGGAGCGGCAGCGCCCGGCCCCCCGAACAACTAGCAGCAACAGTCACCTACCTTGAGGTGGGCGGCACCCTGCAGTGGTGCAGCCCACACCATTTTTTCAAAGGTGGAGGTGGCTGCACTAGTTTTTTACATGCTGCGCCACCTCACCTCCATGCTGGCAGCAGGTGGCAGGCCTGGCAGTAGGTACAGCTTCCGGGAGCATCGGCAGCTGTGGGACAGGCTGCGCCGGTATGTGCACTGCAGCTCTGGGGTCTGGTGCACCCAACAACACCTGACGCACGAATGGGCCGATATACTTGACAGGGAGCAGGACCTGCTCGACCTGCTGGGCATTGAGGTTGTGGGGCTCGGTGAGAAATATTTATTTATTTGTTGTGTTCTATGTTAATATTTATTTTCCAAATAGCAGGCATATTGCTCACACTCAGAGGTAAGTTAAGTTTACGTTACAAATATTATGTGATCATCATCTAGCCACGTGATGAGTGCTACCTAATCGTACTCATTGGCGCTTACTTAGGCTGATTATTTAAGAAGTCATGCAGAGACTCCTCTCTCCTCTGTCCTGTCACTAAGATTGTGGTAGTTAATAGTATTAGTGAGTTAGTTCTCTCTCATTTCTCTGTGCCTTTCTTTTTATAGCTCGTACAGTCCCAAGCAATCTCCCAGCGATGTGTAGTATGCATCTATGCATTGAAAAAAATGCAGACTGAGTTGGCCCGTCAAAGGGGGTTGAGATTGAGAATGAGATGAGAAGTAAAGATTATTCATTGCAATGCATTAGTAGTTTCAAAATGTAGCTTAGGAAGTTTGGAATAGGGTAAGGTTTAGGAAATTAGGAATAAGTCCACAATACTAGTACTATAGGTGATCTGATTTAGAAAAGTTCAATGTTACTGCGTTTGCCTGTCAAAATATTTTTGGGGGGATTATTAACTGAACCACTAATCTTTTTTATTTTATTTATTTCATGCACCGGCATCCGGGGACAAGAAGAGGGCTGAAACTACCACAGAGGCGGGTGAGGGAGCCGGGTGTGCCTCTACAAGTGCAGCGGCAGATGGATCTGCTGGCCCCAGTAAGTCCTCCAGTTAATATTATAACTATTTCCATAACTTCTACCACTCCACATTTAGAATTATTTTTCCTTTTCATTTTTTTTACTGTGCCTGTCTCCTAATATTTTTCCAACTCCTCTTCGTTCTATCTAATATTTGCCAAATTCTTCTTATCCCCACATTATCCTATTTACTTTCTATATTTCAAGTCTCTGTACTTGACTTCAAACTCTGTTCAAGTCTGTCTGTAGCTTCCTTTCTTCTGCTTTGTCAACAAGCTTTCCCTCTCCCCTTATATATCTTGTGGACTGGTACTGTAAGACTCAGCAAACCGATTTTAGGTCAGGTACTCTACTGTGAAGATTGCTTGCCCAAGTAAGGTATTCTATGCATGTTTGTCGAGAAGGCTTTCTTTTTCTTGTTCATGCTCAAACAGTGGCCATGGTCATGGTGCACCCCCCAATGTTGTGTATGTATTATTATCATAGTATACCAGCAGTTTTCATGACAGTGCAGCATGGCTGAAAACTAGTATGAGGACGGCACCATTGCATTTGCCAAACAAGACAATATGTCCTCCATAGACCAATTGTTCCACCCCTTCATTGCACTTCAATGACTCAGAGTCATCATAGTTCTACCCCTCAATTACAAAAAGTCATTTGTTGGCGTGGCTACCTGGCTTTTCAAACATTGTCTACCAACAAAATGCCCAATGTGATATTTTGATAGAAGAGATACTGCAATTGAGCTATAGTGATATATTGTGGTTCTATTTTATTAAAAACAAAATTAATAGGGGGAGGCGTATATGGTATCTAAAATATGTCATGTTTTTTCTACCTGCACAGACCACCAGTGCTGGGGCCGTCAGTAGAGCGACAGTGAAGCGGATGCGATTGAGGGGGGAGTCCCAGCAGCAGGGATGGGCTGAGGGTAGTCACATTGCTTGCTCATTGACAGTTAGTAGTATAATTACTACAAGGGCGTCGACTCATTAACCCACCACTTTAGACGGTACAGTGGGGGTTGAGTTAATGGCTTCTTCTATCTGCAACTCGGCAGACAAAAGTGCATAATGATTGAAAAGGGAAAATAGGGTGGAAGGAGAAAGGAGAAAGGATGGGTGAAATGTTATATGAGTGAAAGGATGCGTGGGAGAAAGCATGCATGCATAGGTGGGTGATAGGATGCATGGCTGGGTGACGGATGGATGAAAGGAGGCATGCCTGGGTGCTTGAAAGGATTTATGGGTGAAAGGATGCATGGGTGGGTAAATGGATGTTGGTGAAGGGTTCGTTGAGAGCAATGTTTGGATGGATGGTTTGGTTTTCAATGGTGAAAGAGAATGTAACGATTAAATATTGTGTATCAAAGCGAAAGGGTGAAGAATACTAGAACAATGAAATGATGAACGGATAACTGATTGGTTTAAGAAACAAGGGAGCTCTTCTGGAGAGGGGCATGCTCACCTACTTCGCTTGCTTGTAATGGGTTTATCAAAGCTTTGATTCAAAGGAGGGTGGTATTTCTGTCTACTCCCTTGACCCACTGTATTTGTTAAGCGAGGCAGATATTATGTAACCCACCCATCATCAATCATCACCTCGCGTCCCTACCCACGGCATTTTGCCAGTTCCAACATGACCTAACTGTTTTGTAGTTCCTACAAATCTATATAGGATCTGCACATTTTAGACAACTTAAACTAAGGGATTGGTGTCCAGACTGATTCCATACACCCCCAAAGGATATGTTAGTCTGTAGACCAGCTAGCTCACAGTGCCACTATAAGCCCCACAACCTTACCTAGGAGCGAATAGTTTTCCAACATGACAACCCTGACCCCTCAGGGATCGTGGAAACAGTACTGTACCTTTTGCTCAGTCACTCGTGCTCACTCAGTCGCAGAGAGATCTACAGGATAAACAGTGGGGATGTTTTCAATAAGCATTTATTGAACCAGCGTCATTCTAGTATAAAATACGTGTGCTGCAACAACCATTAGACAGAAACAGATGTATACAGTGATAGGCACCAACAGAGTAAATAAAAGGTAGAATTCTACCATGGTGCTACAACAATGAATATATGCAGGCATATAGATACATGGCAGCAATCATGAGTACTCCTAAGATGCAAACCCTAACTAGATGTACCTAAGTGTACCTAGCATGTATGTAGGTGTAAAGCAAAGAATCCCCCTAGGAAAAAGCCAACCCCATTACCTGATGGGAGAGAACAAAGGACCCCATCTTGGTCTCAAGTTGGACACCCCATAAGGGATGTCAGACCACTGTGTGCTGAAGTGACTTCTGGCAGGGGCTTCAGCGTCTCGTGTCAGCATGTCAGCATGGAAGTTTTTCTCCTCTGGTGTTCCCAGAGAAGATGTGGGATTAAATACCCGAAAGGTACCCTTAGGGGTTCTACCTAGATGTTTCATGGTACTGTAGGTCTGTCGGCCAAGGATGGCGATATGGTGACGTTTGTACAGAGTTATTATGCGGAAGATGGTAATCCTGCGGTGATACTAAGAATCCTCATGCATAATAACTGAGGCTAGTTTTCGAAGAAAACCACCTGATATTTATTCAGCAACTAACTAGGTAAAAGTCCAGCACCAGAGCCGTTATGTAGAGCAAGGTAGGACAAATGTAGGTAAAAAGTCGTGCAACTAATTAGGCATATATTGGGGTACATTGGGGCTCATGACATAACTGCTGCATGGTTAAATCTGGCACTGCAGTGTTGGCTGTGCAATGTGCATCAGCTTCAGTTAATGTGGCATTTACAAACTTTTCAATGTATGGTAAAGCAAAAACAAGGTGTGTTTCCCTTCCCTCCCAGTGCCCGCTCAGTCACTTCCTAGAACTTCACTTCTTTATTCTTTCCTAAGTCATGTCCCAGCCTTCCAAAAAAATTGAAAAATCCATCATGGCATGTGCCACATTGTTCTGGCCAAGTGATATATTCCTTGGCATCCATAACAGATGTACACCTGTTCATATTTTTCCCTTTCAACATTTGTCAAACACAGTGACTCACTAACCAAAGCTTAGATACAGGATGATGACCAGTGATATATTCTGTAGTAAAACTGTGGAAGCCTAATTGAAATAATAGCAATCAACACATATGATAGAGTAAATTTATTATAGAAGACAAGATAATACAAATACGTGCAGCACGGAGACAGTCAGCATAGCCGCTGAGTGTCCAACAAGGAGGAGTCTTCCAAAGCTATTTATTGGTGAAAACCACAAGAAGAAAATAGTCACTATTCATGCAAATATGTTCAGTAAAAGTACAGGATTATGACACTTCTTAAGAAATGAAGCAAAGGGGGCGGCTCCTGCCCATCAGTAGCCTCACCAAGTTACACAAGTATAGAACACTAGGCCAATCAGAAGAAGCCAACACTGCATGATACCTGCCTGGTCTGAGGTGCTGTGACATGTTTCTACCCACGTGACCTTTGTTTGTGACATTTTGGGACTGTCTAAGCTAATGCAAAGTACCAGTAATGGTAATTTCTACAGAAGTGACTTTGCAACATCTGGTCTAGTGAAGCGCACGTAGACTGTGCTATTGCCACATATTGTGTGCCCAAGCTCTTGTGGCTAAGCTAGCATCATGTACTGTCTGAATGTGGTTCTTGAGCAAGCCTTGCGTTATAAAAGCTGCTTTACTTTGAGCCATGGAAAAGTACAAGCATTTGTCTGGTGATTTTATGTCAACTTTGCGAGGGCCTGAAAAGAAAGGCATTTGGTATCAACCCAAAAAGATGGTTTCCACATTACCCCATCTGATGCCAAATCACTAATTTGTATCATGTCTCATCATCATCTCTCCCTGTGTCTTCATAACTCCAGTCAGCCTTGGGCTTATGGTGTTCGTGTACCTTGTATTTTGGCACACAGCATGCACAACTGGATGTCAAAGCTGAAATTGATGCTGAGCAAACTTTTATCTTTATTTACAGCGTTATTAGTGTTGCTGCCACTATTACAATCACCAATATCCATTATCCCCATCTTCCCAACCCTGCCATTAATGAGCGGTATTTCAATGTCTCTTGCAAAAATTATAATGACTGCAGGTACTATTATTCCTAGAACCGGGGACAATATTGCTGTCAGCACCGCTGGCCACTTTCTCTCCACCCTCCTTGTTCTTGGCATTGTCCTAGCCGTTGTCAAAAGTTCTTGGAGTTAAAAAACTTTGAAGTTTCTGGGCGAAGCAGTTAGTCTTTGTATCTAACTAGCATGTCCTGCGCACCTATTGAGGCAGGCACCAGCAATACTTTTGAAGGAAATCGTTGGTGCTCCTGTTGTGTACCGTCAGAGGTCAATGTAATGTCACTGAGCACTTGAAGAAAGTGTAGGGATCCTTGGAAAGATGATATCCGGAGGCCTGGCATGCTGTGCGCAGCAGGGATCTACCTCTGTCAAATTAATCTTGCTGTTGGAGGCCTGGCCTGCTGTGAGCAGGGATCTGCCTCTTCACACTTTATGTACGTGTTGCTAGTGTTGTTAGTTGGAACAATGCCTTATCTTCTGTTGCATTTTGCATGTCTACTTACCTGTAAGTTAAGTTTCCTTTCCTTACTGCCAAGCAAATGTATTTGTTGGAAATAATTATAAAGTGTGGTGGAGGGTGAGGCCAGGGGGTAAAGTGGGACTAGGTGGCTTGGCTTTTTGAGAATGGGATAGTCTGTGACAAACAATCTATATCCCATTCCTTAATCCTTTCCCTGTACTGCAGTGCATTGTTTTACCCACAATCTGCTTGAGGCAGGCAGGATATCCGCTTGATTTTATACAGGATGTGTATCATTATTCATCTGCCTTGCAGTCAGGGTAAAATTTAAAGGCTTTTTGGAGAAGAGCAGGGCCACCGGAATAAGATAATTGTCCATTACAGCTGCCCCAGCTGCCGACTGCAGAGAGTAGCAAAGTGCATCTATCGACTAGGGTGCTAGCTAGCGTGCCTCCATTAATTTAGCCCAAGAATACTTGTACTACATAGTGCATAATGCCTTGCTCATTAATGAGAGGTAATTGATTTTTATTTTTCCACACAAAGTGCCTGTTTGTTTGTTTTTTAAACTAGGAAATCCTTTAAAAGAAATCTGGTGTGCAGTTATTCTGCCTTATTTCCTTTCAGCCAGTTAGTACATTTGCCTTTTATGTGAGGCATGTGTGGGTAATGGCTGTGACTCTAATCACCTCATATTCGAATGGCCCTAGGAGACCAGCAATTAATGTACTACTACTACTGTGTCACTACTACAAGTGATTTGCACAGAGCATTGTTTACAATTTGTCTTTTTTCTCTATTGATATAGCTACTCTTGCTGGTCAAGCACCTACAAGGCAGGAGATAGAAGCCCGGCTGCTGCAGCAGAGGCTCAAGGTCACACGTGTGGAATTCCAGTGTCTGGTGGCCCTGCAGGACAAGTAAGAGGCAGAATCTGCTGCTGCCCAGGGCCCCAGCCAGCTACCAGCGCATCCAGCCTCCCACACAGATCAGCGTCGTCGGCAACTGCCCATCATTGTTCTACCACTGCTGCCCCCCTTATGCTCAGCATCAGACCGCAATACGCGCTGAATCCTGCTGAAGCTGGTGTGTCTCGAGGCCAGAATGACATGGATGGAGAGGCACCTCCAACAGCTTCTTGCCCGTTGTGTATAGTAGCGCCCTCTTCTTTAGCGCCTTTATTATTATTTATTTTGGTGAGAGAGACTTGTGGGTGGAGAGGGTGGGAATGATGGGAGTTGGGACTGGGACTGTTTTGACTTCATTTTTCGTTGGACATTTAGATTTTGGAATTGGTTGGGGACAGGGATACTTGTTCGGGAAGAGGGGTTGGCCTGTTGTGGGTAGAAGGGGTGGGTACTTTTGTTAAAAATGGGTAACAAATAATTATTTTACTTTATTTATGCCTCAAATCTTTTTTCGGCTCTTTTAATTTGTACTGATGCCTTTTAGCGCAGCCTGTTTTTAAAATCTGCTTAAAAAAGTGTATAGTAGATATACGGTACCCTCACTACCCTCTGTAACTATATTGAGCCCTCGGGGGATTTTCATGGCCAGTATTGCCTACAACAATGCTCTATAGTTCTCTTCTCTTACCTGAATAGAGGAAGCGAGAGCTGCTACCTCTCTCAGTGTTCTTACTGCAGGGTTTCCCAGGGTGCCATGGTTATGTTAGTAGTAATAGCAGGTTGGGGCACAAACAGGGAAGGAATCATATGCGAGGTACAACTTCCACCCAAGTGAACTCCAACTGTAGGATTAACCAAAGTATTATCCATCACAGGCAACTACATTAAAAGGAAACACAGAGTTAATGGGTTATTATTATATTATAATAACTTTAGAAAGACTAAGACCAGACTACTAGCATGACACAACAAAGTAGACCTGATATGATAGAAAAAACTAGCAATAGTTACTTCTTCTGAGCAATGGGGAGCTCGTGTTTAAAACTAAGGGGCCGATTCCGATTCGGGCCGGAAAAAATACCGACCGACTCGGTACGGGAATTTAGTCCGACCGACTCTGACCGGCGCCGTACGACCCGGGTAGTATGATGAAATGCATGTGAAATCCGACCGACTCGGACGGAATACAAAACGACCGACCAAGCCGGACGTAAACAAGCCATCCGGCCGGGAAATCACGCGAAACGAACCGACCGACACGCACCTGGATTGAACCCGAACGAAACGTACCCGCGAACTCCGACCCGCGTAGTACGATGCTGTGCGTGCAAAACACGACCGAATCGCCCGGAGCACAAGCCGTACGACCGACACGTATACAAAACCCAGCCGAAGCAACCCAATACTCCGCGACCGACTCGTACGCCGCATATGAAACCTAGCTGACACACAGCGGGAACGAGTCGGACAAGATCGCACCAGACAACTGCAGCGTCCTACTCGGACACAAGAACGACTCCTACATGCACCAAAAACACCAAGGAAAAATTTTTTTAAGAAAAGGGCCAAACAAGCAACCACAAAGCCAATAAATACAGGGAGGAAGAAAAAAATGGAACAAGGACACACCTCCAACTCCACCTACATAAAGGCCACAAATCCCTACCATGATCCTTTGCAAATTCCACTGACCTGCCAGCACAGAACACCATCACACAGCAACCACAGACACACTCACAGCTCATACATCACACAAGCCACACACCATTACCACACCTACAAATAGCACCCTCACACACACCCAGCTAAACCTACACTCACACACCACCACTTGCACACACACATCAATCACCACCACCACCCATCACCATGCCCCCAAAGAAGAATCATAAGTTCCTAGACAGTGAATTGGAAGTCATGGTAGATGAGATCCTCAGGGTAGAGCCACAGTTGTTTGGTACATTGGTACAACAGACCCCCATGTCGCAGAAAACCAAGATGTGGGCGAGGATTGTCGACAGGGTGAACGCACAATCACCGTGTTTGCGCACAAAGGAAGACATCCAGAACAGGTGGTATGATGTGTGCAGGAGGGTCCGGGACCTACTCAAAAAGGACTACCTCCTCAGCCAGCACACCGGCAGTGGCCCTCCTGCAAAGCCACTATACCTCAGGCCCTGGGATACCACCAGTGAGCGTATACGGACTAACAGACATCCCAGAGCCTGGTGAGTACACAACTAATATACACAATATGGTGTGACAACACACACACATCACAGTCAAGGGGATAGGCAAACCATGCATCCTTAGCAAATACACAGCAACCAAAAGATATTCATCCCAAGATGTGAATGCTAGTCAGACAAACACAATACCTGCCATCTCATAGTGATATGTAACTGTGTCATGACATGTACAAACCTAACAACAAATACAGCAAGGCAGTGGCACAAATCGAACCAACAAACACTCCCAGATATTTACCCACCACTAGAACACCACCTCACAGGGAAGCTCACTGAAAGGAAGGAATTCTGTGTATGCTGTTGAAGTCAGTGTAGCCAATAGCATGATGGGAGTGGTAGTCACAGATATTGGTCACACCCACAATTGGCCCATCAACACCACTCTGAACCATGCTCACATCACAGGGAGTGGAAAACAACTGACAAGATGGCTGACACTGGGTACTGCTGGGGGAGCACAAGGCCCTGATGGGAACTGGGCACCAACAAACAACAGGACCACACTGTCAGTCATCTTGCCATTGCTGTCACACTCACACACAGTGAAGTCCACTCAAAAGGAAGGAAGTATGGGCATGCTGGGAAGGGGGTGTAGGCAATAGCATGATGGGAGTTGTAGGCACAGATATTGGTCAGCCTCACAATTGGCCCATCAACACCACTCTCAACCATGCTCACATCACAGGGAGTGGAAAACAACTGACAAGATGGCTGACACTGGGTACTGCTGTGGGGAGCACAAGGCCCTGATGGGAACTGGGCACCAACAAACAACAGGACCACACTGTCAGCCATCTTGCCATTGCTGTCACACTCACACACAGTGAAGTCCACTCAAAAGGAAGGAAGTATGGGCATGCTGGGAAGGGGGTGTAGGCAATAGCATGATGGGAGTTGTAGGCACAGATATTGGTCAGCCTCACAATTGGCCCATCAACACCACCCTGAACCATGCTCACATCACAGGGAGTGGAAAAGGACTCACAAGATGGCTGACACTGGGTACTGCTGGGGGAGCACAAGGCCCTGCTGGGACTGTGCAACAACCAACAGCAGGACACCACTGACTGACATCCTGAAAGACAACTTGCACTCCCTGCAATGGAAGCACGCTTCATGGTGGGATAACTGGGCTGGGGGAGAAGGAGGCCCGGATGGCAAGCAAATACCACCAATGCTGGTCATGCACACACCTCAACATTCACATTGACATGCCACAGGTTGGCAGGACAATGTGCTACACCAATATCACTCTCTGACTGTCACAATTTAGGAGAATGCAATGTCCAGGCCCACATCCAGAGGTACAGTCACAACTGTCAGGTGTTTGAACAATTGATGCCAGTAGAAACATAACATACAATCTGTGTCTCTCCCCAAAACAGGTGATGATGGGGACACAGCAGCAGACGAGGAGGAGTCCCTGTCCCAGGCTCCGGGGAACACTGAGCTCACTGGTGTGGATCAGCCTCTGCACTCCTTGGATGGCGAAGAACCAGCTGGACCCTCCGGTGTGAGTCATCATGCAGCACCAGCAGGACCAACATCTGCACCCCCTGCACCCACCCCTCCAACAACTGCCAACACACAGGCCACCCCTGCCAACACGAACAGACCAAGGACCACAGATGACAACAGCGCAGGGACCCAGACCCAAACTGGGGCTGGTGACAACGAGCCCATGAACAACACCCAAGTGGGCCCACGGTCACCTGTGCGTGCCACCGCAGGTCCTGCACGTGTCGCCAGGGGTGGTGGGAGGGGTGGTAGACTGAGGTCGCTCTTTGCAGAGGGGTCTGGACTGCATGATGTCCCACAACTGGCACGCATTGCGGATGCGTACCAGACTAGCACCGGAGAGGTCAGCCAGGTAGTGGGGATCCTCAAGGACATACAACAGCAGCAGGCTGCCCATCATGCCCGCTTGGACTCCCACATGTCCCGTGTCGAGACACACATGTCACATGTTGAGACACACATGTCACATGTCGAGACACACATGTCTGGCATGGAGTCCAAGTGGGACACATTGGAACAACTGACAGCGGTGCATAGGGACATACTGACATGCCTCCGCCAGATCAGCACCAACATGGCCTCACCTCCCTGTGTGCCCACAACATCTGCTGCTGAAACAACTGCAAATGCCACAGGGAGGGAGGAGGACTCTGGCAGAGAGTCCCCTGCACCGCCGCAGCCTGCACCTGAGGGTCCCCCCCAAGAAGAGGGGCCGTCCGAGGAGGCCAAACTGAGAGGCCGATGGCCATCTACATCCCCCAGGAAGCCAACACCTGTTCTGGAACTTTTCCTCTGTGTGCAAACTGCACGCCCTGTCGAAGCCCACCCAACTCTCCACATGACATGGGGAGCTATAGTTGGCCAAATTCATCAGATGACTGTGGACTTTACTCTGGACATTTCAGCTACCAAGACTTCCGAATCACATGGGAACTTTGGATTCCAATTTCTATGTACAGCACCCACCATCCTGTGCACCATCCTCACACCTGTATGTAAATAAACTCACAAATACACCATATCTGCCTCTGTTGTGATTCCAACGTGCGCTCTGTCATGGAGATGGTGATCAGAAAAATGACACTGTGCATGTTAACTGCTACAGCAAGTCCAACACCGTCATGTCAGTCATGGCGACGTGACACATATGAGGGAGACACACCACTAGGGCCACACAACACATACACACCAGGGCCATCAGACTCATCACCTATACTGATGTTGCAACTAAATACAGTGGAATGCACAGACACGCCACCTATTCACATTCTGTGTCAACTAGACTACAGGTGCAGTAAGCAAATGTCAGTCAGATGTGTGACTACAGACAACGCACATCCCAAAGTGAAGCACAGGTTTATTACACATTTGCAACATGTTGTTTCCACTACAAATGCTAGCTAATCCAACCTGGCTGTGGCCACAAAGTCAAAAAGGGCAGAGGATAGAAAGTCCAGGGGTGTGTGGCACATCACCTGTAGGGAAACGACTGCTTCCACCTTGGAAGTTGAATCATGGATTCGTGGGATCCAAGTTGATCAAACAACTCCGGCAGCACCCTGTGAAGGACAGACATGACACACAGTCAAAACCACTGAAGAACAGCACAGAACGGCAATACTCATGTCTAATACATGTCACGAGATTACTACACAAAACCAAGTTAGCATGTCAACACTGTTGGGCAGTACAGACCACCTTCAAGGACACATCGCTGCCCGCATCCAGTCAAGTAGCACATGGCCACACTCAAACAGCACCAGAGCACCACACACACATATCATGCAAACTCAAATCATTGACATTACAACCCTCTGGAGACTCACATTCAGCTGAAGAAGTTGGTGATGAGCTGTGTGCGGACATCACCATCTTCATCATCATCATCTTCACTGGCATCGTGACCCAGGCCAGGATCTTCCACAGGTGGCGGACGTTGGTCATCGTCATCCAGGATGAGAGGCAACTCCTTCCGCACTGCCAGGTTGTGTAGCATGCAGCAGACGATGACAATCTTGCACACCTTTGCTGGGGCATATGGGAGGGCCCCTCCTGTCTTGTCCAGGCAGCGGAAGCGGCTCTTCAGGAGACCAAAGGTCCGCTTAATCACCCTCCTCATCCGACCATGTGCCTCATTGTAGCGCATCTGGGCTGGTGTCACAGGGTTCCTGAGGGGTGTCAGCAACCACGGCATGTTGGGGTATCCCGAGTCACCTACAGACAGACAATTGCACATTAGCCGATTTGAAAATGTGTGCGGAAAACAACATAGCAGAACACACACAATGGTACAAAGTCAGTACACACCAACAAGCCAGGCACGCTGGTTTGGCATCTGTGACATCATCCTCGGGATGCGACTACTCCTCATCACGTAGGCATCGTGTGCCGAACCGGGGAAACGGGCACACACATGTGTGATGGTCATATCTGCAAGACATACCACCAGAGCATTGATCGAATGGTAATGTTTACGGTTCCGGTATGCCTGCTCATGTGCCTGTGGTGGTATCAAAGCCACATGTGTCCCATCAATGGAGCCAATTACATGTGGCATCCTCCCCAGGGCATAGAAGTCACTCTTGACGTCAGTGAGTCGTTGACGTGTTGGGAAATAGATGTACTGGTTCAGGTATCTCAACATAGCCCCCAAAACATTGCGTAGCACACGGCTGAACATAGTCTGTGACATCCCACCGGCAGTCGCCACAGTGTGTTGAAAGGTACCGGTGGCAAAGAAGTGTAGGACTGCCATCACCTTCACCTTGGGGGTCAGCGCTGTAGGATACGGACGGCCAGGCTGCAAATGTGGGTCCAACCGCACTACCAAATCCTCAATCAGCTGCCTGGTGAAGCGGTACCGTCGGATGCTGTCACGTTCCACCATCGTTGCCAGGTCTGGGAATGGTCGATGGACAGCAGGAGCCCTGCAGTGCATAGGTGAAGAAAGCAAGATTGTCAGTCACCCCACCTATGTGCCGTTCACCATACTCAATTTCACATGATACATCATTAACAAACACAAGTACTTGATGTGTGTGTCGTTCTGTTTGGACATATATGGCACCTACATGGACATCATCTAACATCTCTGTTCAACAAGTGTTGACAACAGGTTCCAGGGTGTGCTATGGGAAACCATTAGGCTGTGTCACAGTACCCATTTACTGCTCTCACGTTCCACACACATACCACAGTGACATGTCTGGACAGATGCTCCACAGGCATCACAGCTCATTGACAGGTAGATTCCCAGGGACCCTGACTTGCCACATGGACACTGGCATGACATGGCGTATCATGTACACGTCAGAAAAACAAACATGACACCCACAGGTAGTGGCCCCTGTAGCCTCTGCAGGACAGACATGGATGTCTGTGACACACACACACACAACATCAAAGTTCATGCACAAACCACGTGGATGTGGAGACTGTCTCCCATTGTGCACATGGAGTCAGAGACATGTGAAACACAACATGCACACAGACTGCGGAGGGACATCACTATTGTGGCAATGGGCCACCCTGTGACGTACATGCCTTCCCACATGTGAGCCTGGGGTATGTGACATGTCATACACATACACAACCTGGAAATGTGACCATGACACTTGCAACAAAATGAAAAGTTGCACACCACAGTGGTCAGGTGCACAACACACAAAGGACCCTGTCCCCATGAACACGTGCACAGCCTGGGTGTGTCTGCCCCCAAGTGCCACCCCAAAAACCACATGTTCACCCACATACACAGATAAGGTTATGCTGCCACACATGCCTTAGATACAGTGTGGACTGGGTGTGGTGTTGTAGGTGTGCCCCTGAGTCCCTGGAAAGTATATGTGGCTGGCATAGGTTCACCAGTGACCAGCATGGTGACATATGCGTGTGACCTGTGCAGGGACGCGTTGTAGAGCAATGGACCGATCGGTGTGCCCGCACGGTCCATTGCATATGATGTGAGCGGGTACGCGTTGTAGCCCGGGTACGCGTTGTACAGCAATGGACCGATCGGTGTGCCCGGCCGGCCCATTGCATATGCTGTGAGCGGGTACGCGTTGTATCTCGGGTACGCGTTGTACAGCAATGGACCGATTGATGTGCCCGACCGGCCCATTGCATATGATGTGTGCGGGTACGCGTTGTATCCCGGGTATGCATTGAACAGCAATGGACCGATTGGTGTGCCCAGCCGGCCCATTGCATATGATGTGAGCGGGTACGCGTTGTATCCCGGGTACACCTTGTGCAGCAATGGACCGATCGGTGTGCCCGGCCGGCCCATTGCATATGATGTGTGCGGGTACGCGTTGAACAGCAATGGACCGATCGGTGTGCCCGGCCGGCCCATTGCATATGATGTGAGCGGGTACGCGTTGTATCCTGGGTACGCGTTGTACAGCAATGGACCGATCGGTGTGCCTGGCCGGCCCATTGCATATGATGTGAGCGGGTACGCGTTGTATCCCGGGTACGTGTTGTACAGCAATGGACCGATCGGTGTGCCCGGCCGGCCCATTGCATTGGATGTGAGCGGGTACGCGTTGTATCCCAGGTACGCGTTGTACAGCAATGGACCGATCGGTGAGCCCAGCCGGCCCATTGCATTGGATGTGAGCGGGGAAGCGTTGTATCCCGGGTACGCGTTGTACAGCAATGGACCGATCGGTGTGCCCGGCCGGCCCATTGCATTGGATGTGAGCGGGGACGCGTTGTATCCTGGGTACGCGTTGTACAGCAATGGACCGATCGGTGTGCCCGGCCGGCCCATTGCATATGATGTGTGCGGGTACGCGTTGAACAGCAATGGACCGATCGGTGTGCCCGGCCGGCCCATTGCATATGATGTGTGCGGGTATGCATTGTATCCCGGGTACGCGTTGAACAGCAATGGACCGATCGGTGTGCCCGGCTGGCCCATTGCATATGATGTGAGCGGGTACGCGTTGTATCCCGAGTACGCGTTGTAGCAGCAATGGACCGATCGGTGTGCCCGGCCGGCCCATTGCATATGATGTGCGGGTACGCGTTGAACAGCAATGGACCGATCGGTGTGCCCGGCCGGCCCATTGCATATGATGTGAGCGGGTACGCGTTGTATCCCGGGTACGCGTTGTACAGCAATGGACCGATCGGTGTGCCCGGCCGGCCCATTGCTTTGATGTGAGCGGGACGCGTTGTATCCCGGGTACGCGTTGTACAGCAATGGACCGATCGGTGTGCCCGGCCGGCCCATTGCATTGGATGTGAGCGGGACGCGTTGTATCCCGAGTGCGCGTTGTACAGCAATGGACCGATCGGTGTGCCCGGCCGGCCCATTGCATATGATGTGTGTGGGTACGCGTTGAACAGCAATGGACCGATCGGTGTGCCCGGCCAGCCCATTGCATATGATGTGTGCGGGTACGCGTTGTATCCCGAAATACGCGTTGTACAGCAGTGGACAGAACGGTGCGCACACGCACACATTGGCTGGGGCCTGGCATGGCAACGGACGCGTTTTCGAAGCTCCAACGAGTCTGATGCAGTGAATTCAGTTGGCCAGCCACAACAATGTTGCAAAATCATGGGTGTCATGAAGTTGAAGATTTGAAGGATGCTGTGGGCGTGTATTAGTGCTGCTATTCCATGGATTGGTCAGATTCAGAAGATGCAAACGACTTGGACCTATCACTTTGGACACATGGGACAGTATCTGCCTCTGCAGCACACATATAATGCTGGCTGTTCCCCTGAGAGCTCACTTGCCTGCACTACATGCTCCAGGACGACATCTGCCACCAACACTGCTGCTGTTTATGCATCCTCTGGCTCCTGCAATGGCACGTACTGTGGAGAGAGCCCCAGCCTTCCTCCTTGAGGAGAACCAGGCCCTGCTGGACAGCCTCCTTCCACAGTACAGCAAGCTGTATGGGAAACCAGGGGAGCAGGTGAGTGTGCTGTCCACTGCCTCACTAATTGTGCATGTTGTCTGACTAGCAGGACTTTCAGTGTGCACACCACTGGCTAGCATGCCCACTGAGTAGTTGTCACACCCCAAAGTGTGTAGTTACATGCACTGAACTGGTACAGTGCAGTAACAGTACATTCCAACTAGGTTTACTTCCCATGCAATGATACCATGTAGTGACTGCTGGCAAACTGTTCATAGCCATTGTTGGACTGCCTGTGTACATCATATGCCCCTGTGATTGAGACATGTATATCCAACTGTGTGATGCACGTATATGTTGCATGTGTAGTAATGGCCTTTTCACTTTGTCATCCTCACAGGTTGATGCCCACCAGAAGCAGGAAATCTGGCTGACCATCGCCCGGAAAGTAAGATCCGTGGGGGTCTACAGGCGCAGGATCCGCAACTGCCAGAAGAGGTGGCAGGACCTTCGTGGCTGGACCCGGAGGATCGCAAGGGTCCAGCTGAAGCTGTCGCCTCCTCGCAGGAGGGGCGGACACCGGACCCTGACCCCCCACATGCTCCGGATCCTGGCGGTGGTCTTCCCTGACCTGGATGGGCAGCTGAAGGACAGACAGCAGCAAGGAGGGGGTGAGTCCATGACTGCACTGTGCACTTTGTCTGACATGCTATGTGCCCTCCTCTGGCCTGGTTAAACTTCCACAGTACATCAGTCATGTGGTCCAGGACCCATGTCCCTCATTTGTGACATGCTCACTTCTCCTCTGATACGCATATGTGTGGCCCTTATAGTCAGGAAATTGTGTCATTTGGGTACTGTGTCATTGCATTTTGCTTTGCTCAAGGTGGGGGACAGCATTTGTTCCCGTGACTATGTTGTGTGATTCATGGGTGGCTCAATTGCTTACACAATGCCTAAGTTCTGACATGTAATCTGGGTGTAACTTTGATATGTGGTCCGCTTGCTGCTCTGACTCACCACATGTCCCTGGGGAATTTGGCACACACCCATGCTGCTGGTGGGAACAATGTTTGGGCCTCAGGAGTATGTGTATCCAGTGTGTCACACATGCTTAGCCACCTGCCTACTGTCCAGGACTCATTCCTCTTACAGGTGGAGCTGGACAGTCATGCCTACTCCAGGGCATGCAATACACTCTGTACTCCCACTCCCGTGTATCATCTGGCATGTTGTGATCAGTGAAATGTACCCTCAGGTGTCTGCCTCTGTCTCATTGTGCTGTGTCTTCGTTGTCAGGACTACTGGTATGTTTATCGGTTAGGGCTCAGCATGCCATCTGAGATGTGACCATGATAGACGATACTTCTGTGACTTATAGGTGTCTGATCACTTGACTGTGCACACAGGTGTTTGCGACTGTGACTTTCAGGCAGCTGTATTGTCATTCACAGCACACTGTGAGGTGCTCATGTTCAGAGAGTTGTGTATCATGTCCCCCATATGTCCAGTTGGTATGACGTGGACAAATAGTAGTACAGATGATGTGGTATTTGGGGGATGGACATGTGCACTTGTCAGTCACATAACTTGCATTCCCCATGCCCTCGGATTGTGACACAGTGCAGACTGTTGTTGGCTGGCTGCCATGGCCATGTGACTTGAGACAGTAATGTATGACTTTGCACGCATTCCTGTGTCATGGCATTAAACTTCCTGAGACTGATCCTGCAGGGGAGTGACATGTGCAACATGCACCCCATTGTGGCATTGACTATCCGGACATGGGTGCATCATGGTGTCTGGTGCTGGTATGCATCACATGCATTTCTATTTAGACTCTGGCCATCCCTTTATCCGGACACCTGCACTGACTCAGTGGCAAGAGATGTGATGTGTGCATGTTCACATACTTCACCGTGTTCCCTGCAATGTCCAACAACTGTGTAGGTGGTGCATGTGTCCGCACTGGGGTCTTACCATCAGACAGGCACCAGACAGATGGGTGCAAGGGCAGGAGGGTGTGAGTCCCATGGTTGACCATCAGACTGACAATTGGCTTCCCGAATCTGTGTGGGGACTTTAGGCAATGTTCAACTAAGGATGCCAGGGCTTGCTCTGTAATGTGCTGTACTTACTGTGGTGTGTGCGGTCAGTGCAGGTGACTGATGTTTGTCTGTTTCCCTAATTGTTTGCAGATACATCCACGGCCACAGGAGGGGACAGCTCCACGGACCAGGAGGAGCAGCGGAGCCAGACTGGGTCAGCATCGGACGAGTGGTCAGAGGGACCCAGTGGCACAGAGGGCGAGGGGAGCCACACCGAGGAGTCCTCAGCACCATCCACCTCAGCTGAGGACCACAGCAGCTCGGAGGATGACTCCCTTGTGGAGGCGGGTCTCAGCAGCCACCAAAGGCCAGCTAGTCTGTCTGGCCCCGCCACCACCACCACCACTGCCCTCCCATTGGCTCCCATTCCTGAGGTCCGTGGAGGCTCCCGTACTCGGGAGCGTGTCTCCTTCGTGCCAGGCACCGCACCCCTGCCCCTGTGTCCCCTGCTGCCCTGAGTGAGGAGTCTGTGTACCTCCTTCGGCAGCTCCATGTAGGGCAGACAGCAATGCTGAGTGTCCTCCATGCACACACCACTCTGTTCACACAGCTGGTGTCGTTCATGGAGGGCATCTCAACGGGTATTTCTGCCCTACAGAGGAGCAATAAGTCCATGGACTCCTCCCTGACGGCAGCAGTGTCCCTCCTCCAACAGTCCCTCACCCCTCCCACCTCTGCCCCATCCACACTTCCTGCCCCCCTACCTGTTCAAAGCACATGCACACCTGCACAGTCACCCAAACACACAGACACGAGCAGCACAGACACACCCAAGAGAAAGGCAAGACGTTCACACAAGCATCCTCAGGGGACTGATATCACAGACACAGGGGATGGGGAACACAAACACACACAGGCAACCACAGTCACTCCGCAATCCTCAAGATCCTCTCCCTCCAAGACCCCTTCCCTTGCCTCACCTGCAACCCCACCTGATCAGCAGCTCTTCCTCTGTGACCTCGGCCTCTTCCCCTCCAATCCCGCTGATCCAGCATACCGGGGGAAGAGGAAGTCCACCCACACAGAGGGGAGTGCCCTCGCCCCGGACACCCTCCCCCAGGCGCAGGCAGAGTGAGCCCCGCAAGTCCCCCGGTCCCGGAAGAGCAAGACCCCGCCACCGCCCTGCAAGTCAACCACCCAGTCTCTCACCTCCATCCCCCAGGCCACCACTCCACAGGTTCCACCGCCACACCCTGCCCCAGGTTCCCCCACACACCGATACCGCATCCCCAAACTGCTTAGGCCCTCCCCCTGCCACTTGCTCTTCCACCCCCAAACCAGACGCTCTGCCTGTTTGTGCCACTGGTGTGGAGACCGTGTCCCCCCTCTGTCCTGCCCAGCTCTTCTGCCCCCCTTCCACTACCTTGGAGTCATGCACTGCGGTGGAGTCCACAACCACCCCGTCTGACTTGGGCACTGCATTGGGGACCCAGTCCACTCCATCTGACCAGCCCACTGCAGTGGTTGCAGCACCAACGCCATCTGACTTGAGCCCTGCGGTGGTGCCAGCCCCACCTGAGTCAGACACCTCCACTGCAGTTGCCGGTGACACTCCTGCACCCACCTCCCCTTCACTGCCTCCTTCTGGCATCCCCTGATCCTGTCCCTGCGGTGCCTGGCCTGCCCCTCGTATGCCCCTCCAAGGGGGATGTCCCCTGTCCGTACCTGTGCAGGCAAGCAATTGTTGACAAGTTGTCACACATCACCCTTTTGGGACTGTACATTTGGACTGGCCATTGGCCTTAGTTTATTTTGGACTTTTGATTTGAGTTGCACACTTGCTGAATAAAGCCTCTTTTTGTTTACTTGTGGTTAATCTTTGGAGGTACATGATGTAGATGTGTAGAATCATGCATTTGCTGTTGTAATAGTGTTCAGATCAGGTAAATGAAGTTTTGCTGTGATGGGCTCCATGTGGTCCATGGGATATGTGTCCTAATCTAGTCTGGATCTATAGCATCCTTTGCTGCAGTCTGAGGGTGTAATGTTCAGCATTTGTCACAGGGATGTACGTTTAGCATTTGTAGATTACCATCTTTGTCCTACACTGATGCACATCTGGTGGGCTTACCACTGTCCAATGTTCCTAGTACCCTGACTGTGTGCCCGTCTCCAATGGACATGCAGTTTAGCACATCAAATTTGGAGGACTCATCTGTGTACACAGTGCAAGTTGCTTGACACGTGTCTTGGGTGTATGCAGATGACTGACGTGACACTCCTGTGCCCAGGCTGATATGAGCAGAGCCTTCAGTGTGTTGTAGTTGTTGACTCACTGACCGAGTGTTCTGCTGACATGTTTGAGTCGTGCACAGACAAGGTTTGGCACAGCTGACCTTCCACAGGAGTGGAGTGCCCTCATGGCAGTGCGTGATTCCGTGATATAGGCTGTGCCCGTGTTGTGTGTTGTGTAGGCATGTCTGTGCGTGTTCCCTTCTCCTTTTCCTACGCAGGCTGTGTCCCTACGGATGTTCCTGTTTGTGATGCTTGCTGAGTTGTTCTGTGTTCATCCAGCATCTTGGACCTGGTTTCTCCGGGATGTGGGTGCATGGCAAACTAATGTTCATGAGGTTGTCATCCCTAGTTGTCTTTGTTGTCAGGGCTGGGGATGTGGGCAAACGCAGATGGGACACAGTCATGATTCCTCTTGGCACTTGTTGGTTACACGAGTAATGTGATTTTCTGTTTGTGTATGCTTTCAGTGATTGTGACACGTTGTGTGTGTGACTGCTGCCACTCCTCAGGGTCAGAGCTGCAATGTTGGGAGTTGTCTATGTGTGTCCTTTGTGGGTCAGCTTGGCTTCTTCATTGGTGTGTGACTATGGCCAGGATCCCATTGTTTGGGGTGGATTTCACGTCATGCCCATGTACGGCATACTGTGCAGTGTGTCAGACATTCACAAGTATTGTTGACTGGCCATGTGTGATGTGTTTCTGCACCTTATTTCCCCCACCACCCCTGGGATTGTCATGGGTGCATGTGCAATGTCAGCAGTCCATGTGAGCTTCACTGCTGCACATTGGTGGAGTTCAAGGTGTGTGGCGTTGAGTGTGTGCAAATGTGAGTTGTTGCACGGCTGGGGCACTACCTCCATATTTTCCTTGGCTGGCAGGCCATGCTGAGTGCTTTGTGCTTGTATAGGTGTGATGGTAGTTTGTTGCTCAGGACACATGGCTGTGGTTCACAGTGTGGATGACATCTACCTTTGTCATCACAGTGTGATTGTCATGCAGGCTAGTGTCACCACAATGTGGGGTCCCTGGGGAGTGCTGTGGTGGTTCTGTCTCTTGCTGTGTTTGTTGTTGTTCCTACAAGCTTGTGTGACATGTGTAATTTGGGCTCCCTCTCATCTCACAATGCCTGTTTGCCCACATAGGGAATCCAATCCATGAGTTACTTTTGTATGTGACTGTGTTGACATCTGTGTATTAGTGAATCTGGCCTCCTCATGTGTTGTGTGTTTGCCTGGGGACACTGGCACACAACCCCCTCACCTGTTGTGTATGATATGCAGTGTGAGTCTGCCGGTTTGTGTTTGTGCATTTGCACCACTGCATTGGCATATCTTTAGTTTGCCATTGGCTGTATGTTGTTTGTTGGCTTTCCCCTGCTGGGACTGCTAGGTCATCAGTCAGCACATTGATCATGGTTAGTATGTCCCATTGCTGCCATGGTATGGTATTTGTTCACCTGACATCTACAGTCTCCACAGGATATCTACATTTGTGTGTCCATTGGTGCAGATATGTGGGTCTGCATTATGATGCTCACTTCTGTCATTGTGTTATTTGTGAATGTAGACAATGTGGGCCCCCATGGCTGATGTTTGTGTGCACATGGCCAGACGATGTGGCATTGGCACTGCACTGCTTGCCTCACACAATCTATGTTGCTATGGGACACAAGCACTACAATGCCACTGTAGTGTTTGGTGTTGTGTGGCCAGGAATAATCCCTGCAGTTTTGTTTTTGCAGCTTTTACCAGGACTACACTTACCCTTTGGGCACTGTGGTGATGGGGCTTTGGGCCCCATTGCCACACTGTTCAAAATGTGCTTCAGCTATGGAGCACACACTTACCTTTGGGCACTGTGGTGATGGGGCTTTGGGCCCCATTGCCACACTGTTCAAAATGTGCTTCAGCTATGGAGCACACACTTACCTTTGGGCACTGTGGTGATGGGGCTTTGGGCCCCATTGCCACAGTGGTCATGGTCTGCTTGCATTGTGTAGGCCACACACACAATTATGTGTGACACATGTGTTAGGGGTCACATTGTAGGTTCAATGTCATGTTCAGTGTTGTATGCATTTGACACAGACCACACACGCTTGTCATGGTGTTGGGGGTGGGATGTAATTTACAGACAGTCCTTATGTGGGAGTATGCTAGTTGTGTCATGCATTACCCGTCCTATGAGTAGGGGTGGTTGTGGTGACAGGCATCCAGCCCCTATGGGTGGGGATGGCAGTAGTGACAGGCATCCAGCCCACCCTGAGTAGGGGTGGTGTTAGTGGTAGGCATCCATCCCCCCATGAGTGGGGATGGTAGTAGTGGTAGGCATCCAGACCCCCATGAGTGGGGATGGTAGTAGTGACAGCCATCCAGCCCCCTATGGGTGGGGATGGCAGTAGTGACAGGCATCCAGCCCCCATGAGTGGGGATGGTAGTAGTGGTAGGCATGCAGCCCCCATGAGTGGGGATGGTAGTAGTGGTAGGCATCCAGCCCCCATGAGTGGGGATGGTAGTAGTGGTAGGCATCCAGCCCCCTATGGGTGGGGATGGCAGTAGTGACAGGCTTCCAGCCCCCCATGAGTGGGGATGGTAGTAGTGGTAGGCATCCAGCCCCCCATGAGTGGGGATGGTAGTAGTGGTAGGCATCCAGCCCCCCATGAGTGGGGATGGCAGTAGTGACAGCCATCCAGCCCCCTATGGGTGGGGATGGCAGTAGTGACAGGCATCCAGCCCCCATGAGTGGGGATGGTAGTAGTAGTAGGCATCCAGCCCCCATGAGTGGGGATGGTAGTAGTGGTAGGCATCCAGCCCCCATGAGTGGGGATGGTAGTAGTGACAGCCATCCAGCCCCCTATGGGTGGGGATGGCAGTAGTGACAGGCATCCAGCCCCCATGAGTGGGGATGGTAGTAGTGGTAGGCATCCAGCCCCCATGAGTGGGGATGGCAGTAGTGACAGCCATCCAGCCCCCTATGGGTGGGGATGGCAGTAGTGACAGGCATCCAGCCCCCATGAGTGGGGATGGTAGTAGTGGTAGGCATCCAGCCCCCATGAGTGGGGATGGTAGTAGTGGTAGGCATCCAGCCCCCCATGAGTGGGGATGGCAGTAGTGACAGCCATCCAGCCCCCTATGGGTGGGGATGGCAGTAGTGACAGGCATCCAGCCCCCATGAGTGGGGATGGTAGTAGTGGTAGGCATCCAGCCCCCCATGAGTGGGGATGGTAGTAGTGGTAGGCATCCAGCCCCCCATGAGTGGGGATGGCAGTAGTGGCAGGCATCCATCCCCCTATGGGTGTGTATGGCATTGGTGATGGCCATCCCACCCCTATGGTTCTGTTGTTGCTAGTGTACATTTGTGCATCCCTAAGTGTGTGTGACATATTTCGGGTACGTGTCGTTTGTTTGTGTTGTGGGCTTTTGACTTACCGTCTGCGTCGTACGCGTCCCTACCGGTCCCGGTAATAGATGTAGAGTATTGGTAGGACCTGTGCGATGGGATTCATGGTTGGGTCGTCTCGTTCGGGTTTCTCGTGGCTTCGACTCGTACTCGTCGCTGGCTTGTTCGTCTCGTCGCCATGGATCGTCTTGTGGCGCGAATCGGAGCTTATGTGCAGCTCTCCCGGATGCTCAAACGTGCCGGACGTAGCGACGAGTTCGTCGCGTACGGAAGACGCATCGTACTAGTCCGGCCGGAAGGTGCTGTGTATTTGGTTCCGTGTGACTCGATTCGGCGTTTACGGATCCGGCTCGGGCGGGGAACAGGAGCTGGAATGGGTAAGTACGGCTCGCTCGGAATCTGGGCTGTTATGCGCATCGTACTTGTTCGTTCGGTAGAGTGTTCGAGTCGGTCGGAAAACACGCGTTCGGCTGGTATTTTTTCCGGACGAATACTGTTAGGTGCGCTTCCGCCCGACATCGGAATCGACCCCTCAATGTACAAAATCTTCAAGTCAGGAGGAGAGGAGTCAGAGTCAGGTGTGGACAAGGTTAAGCATTTATGCAACATAACTCAAGGCCTGAATGATGATGTTGACCATTGATGTTCTTCCTTTTTTTTTTTTTTTTATTAGAGCACGAATAAAAGCAGAAAAAAACACAATATACATTACAAAATAATGCATAAAAACAACCAAAAGGACTCTGAATTAGCATCGAGGGTTCAAGAGATATGGGAAGGTGCATAAAGGACATATTCTACAATAGCTTATAATCCTTAATAACTATTACTGCATAGTTGGCCCTCTCCCATCCAAACAGTCATAACAAACTAGTAGGACGATACTATCAGCAACAATTTAAAGTGCATGTGCAATTAGGAGCAAATATTTCAAATAAATTTAATTCAATAAGTACATTTGCCAAAAGTCATTTAAAACCATGCCAATAGGAACATCAATACAAATATCGAAGAACTCTTTAAAGTGGGAGTGCGGCTATCAGCGTCTATTTTAATAAAGTGCGAAAATTAATTCCCTACTACAGAAGGGTCTTAGAACCTACTCTAACTCAGAAATACTACATTTTTGCCAGATAGCTCTTAATCTTACCGTAGCTACTAAACGTTTTGCATAGGCCTCCTCGAATCTGTAAGTCCTGCACATTTTACTAACCCATTGATCAATCCTAGGTTGTTTAATAGTTTTCCAATTTTGCAGAACAAGTGACCTAGCAACCGCTATAGAAATTATTACAAAATACTGTTGATATTTCGTAAAACATTGTACCTCCGGCGATGCACGAAATAATACCAGCCCAGATGATGGGTCACTAGTTGACGACAAAAATTGAGAGATCATGATAAAAACATCTTTCCAAAATTGCTGCAATTTACTACATTCATAAAATGTGTGTACCCATCCGCCTTCATCCTGTTTATTACATCTAAAACATTGGTTCAGACTGGTAGGAAACATTTTATGCAATTTCAAAGGTGTGTAATATGCTAGCCATCTGGATAAAAAATTAATTCTTTTAAAATTAGCACCTCGCAATGCTTTATTCGAAAGTTCGCTGAGCTGACGCCATTCTTTCGTATTGAACTTGCAGCCTGTCTCTAAGTAGATTTTCTGGAGCTCTTTCCCAATAATCTCTTCACTATGGGCCTGCTGATGAAGCTGCCAATACCAAAACCCCACTCCCACTATTTTATACGACACCTGCTTAGTAATTTGATGCGCGGCCTCACTCAGCATGGTATAGTTATTCTTAAGAAAATTCATAAGCTGAAGATAACTCAAAGAAACAGCAGTATTTAAATTGCCGAATTGCAGCCTTATCGTTTCCCAAGTAATTAACGTTTGATGATTATAAAAATCTCCGAGCTGACCAAAACCTAATTCTTGCCATACTTGGTAAAGCCCTCTTGGCAGCATTAAACCTCCAGCTACACAATCTTGGATAGGGGTATAAGCATGATATGCTGGAATATTTTGAGATTTAAAAAAGCAGAATTCTAGCTGCCAATGCCAAAATGACCTTATACCGGGTCTTTTTGGGGAGTTTAGCTGATCGTAAAAAGATGGGAAGTTTTATGGCGCTTTCCTTCAGCATTTGTGTTAAAAAATTTTTATCAAAAACTGAATTTTCCTCTCCTAGTTGCGATAGCAAATTGAGCAAAGAGGCCTGATAATAAGTTGGAAAATGTGGGAGCGCTAACCCCCCCGATGCTATATCCAATTGTAGTGTGGCTAGCTTAACCCTGGGGTGTTTATTATTCCACACAAACTTCCGAATCATTTCGTCCAATTCCTTAAAATAGGCACTTGGGATTTTCAAGGGAAGATTACTAAAGAGAAACTGAAACAACGGCAGCATTGACATTTTAACCATAGACACCCGTCCTATCAATGATAAATTAAGCAAAGTCAATTTTTCTAATAATTTTTTCACTTTCCCTAGCATAGTAGTGTAAATCAGAGAAAAAAATAGATCGTAATCATTTGTAACATAAATGCCTAGGTATCTTATTGGACGTGGCAGTTGAAGATGTAAAGAAGCCGGGAGATCAGAAGTAACCAAATTAAATGTAAGGATTTCTGTTTTTGCTCGGTTAACTTTATATCCCCCTACCTTCGTAAATTTCTGAATTTTATCTATCGCAATCTGTATGCTGGACCCTTCAGCTCTAAGATATAAGATTATATCATCTGCATACAACTTAATTTTGGACATACTTTCAATGGGGGGCACGATCAATAAATTATTATGAATTTTGACAGCAAGGGGTTCAATAAACAGGGAAAACAAAAGTGGGGATAACGGACAGCACTGACGCGTGCCCCGTTTAATAATCACCCTCCCAGCTTCTGCACCATTGATGACAATTTTTACTTCCGCCTGACTGTATAATTGTTTTAGCATATGTACCAACTGAGCGGGAAAACCAAACTTATCCAAAATAGCAAATAAGGCGCACTAATCTACCAAATCAAAAGCCTTTTCAGCGTTCATCATCAAAATGGCCGCTTTTATTTTATAAACCGAAAAATAATCAACTGCTTGCGTGATGAAGTATGTATTGGTGGCCATTAGCCATCCCGGAAGGAAACCATTTTGATCAGTATGAACTACTTGTTGGGCGCACGGAGCAATCCTTCTAGCCCAGATCTTCATAAACAGTTTGTAGTCTGTATTTAACAAACTGATCGGGCGGTAGGAATTTGCATCCCGAGGATCTTTATCCTTTTTAAGGAAGACTACGAGTACTGACTCCTTAAAACTATTAGGGATATCTATCCCCTCCTTTATTTGATTAAACAATTTAGTTAAAAAAGGAAGTAGTTCATCTTGAAATGTCTTATATACTTTAACCGGCATCCCATCCGACCCACTAGCCTTAGCGTTGGACATACTTTTTAGTACTGCACAGACTTCTGACATTTCTATTGTACTATTGAGCGTCTCGGTATGCTGCTGAGATATCTGCGGTAACTCCAGTAATTCCAGATAGGACCGCAATTCTGAATCCTCTACTGCCAATGTATCAGCATAAATTTGTTTAAAATGAGAAAGGAACACTTCCGATATTGCCTGTTTATCTTCTTCTAGCAAGCCAGTAGAAGGATTTCTAACCTGACTGATTGTTTGCGCCGCTTTCTTACTTTTCGTTGTCCAGGCCAGGAATCTGCCAATATGCTGGTTTTCCTCATAGACCTTTTGCTGATACGCCTTGCTTCCCGTAATTTCCTCTAGAAGAAAGTAATCCTTCAACTGATCTTTAGCTTTAGATAGATCTTGCTGTAGTACTTTAAAGGTATGTTCTGCTATTGCTGTGGAATCTAAGTTTTGTCTAGCTTCCTCTACTGCAGACTGTAACTCCGAGATCTTTTGCTTGCGTTGTTTGTTTAACCTAAGCTTATAGGCTATCATCTGTCCTCTAAAGGTGGCCTTAAATGCCTCCCAAGCCACAAAAATTGGGGCAGTATTTGCATTAAACTGGAAAAATTCCCTAATAAAAGTTTTAGTTTCGATCACCCAAGTATTATCTCCCAGTAGGGATTTATCAAACTGCCATCTTGCTCTCTCTTTTGGCTTGATCCTCAACCTTAACATGAAAGAAACTACGGAGTGATCAGAAAAAGAATTAGCCAATATCTCTGATTTACCATTGGCTACCAGCTTATCCACAAGAAAAAAGTCCAAACGAGATGCTGTTCTGTATCTTGAGGAGTAGCAAGTAAATTGAGAGAAACCAGGGTGTCCCTGCCTCCAGGGGTCCGTTAATGCGAAGTCTGTTAACAAACTTTTTATTAGCTTTGCAGTGTTAGGCTTTAGCTGATGTTTTGTTTTATTTGAGGTGTCTAGTGCCAGATTCTGTATATAAATAAAATCGCCCCCTAAGATCAGTATACCTTCCGTATTTGCTACCAGTTGATAAATTTGCTCGCGCCACAATGTCATCTTCTATGGGACCGTAGTAATTGACAAAATTTACCACTATCCCATCCAGTTTTACCTTCATCCATAGCCATCTACCTTTTCCATCTCGCTGGACCTCCTCGACCTGCCAATCTAATGTATTTGATAAAAGGATCCCGACCCCTCGCACCGCTAAGCTAGCAGATGAAAAATACGCCAATGAATATTTTTAGGTAGTACTATCTTGGGAGTTTCCGTCCTAAAATGCGTTTCCTGTAGAAATATGATTTTAGGAGAAAGGGATGCTAACCAGTTTAAAAAAGCAGAACTTTTACCCGGGTTCAGTAATCCATTAACATTGCATGTGATCACTTTTATGTCTTGCAACCTTTGATCCATCCTAAATAGCCTGTTACAGCTTTGACCAATCTAAAATATCTCTCAGCAAACTTAACCTTATTTGACCAACACCTCGCGTTCTAACCACTCTCTGCAAAATCTTACAAACTTGTGCGCATGACCAATATAACTCGCTCTTCTCCTGCTCATTTTTTTCCATGCCTACCCCTTCCCAAACCCATACCCCACCCCTCCCTTCCCACCCTGAAATTCCCCTAAGCCAGGTGCCATGTTATTGCACCCTAGTGTGACCTACTGCCCCTCCCTGCCCCAAAAAAAAGGAAAAAAGAGAAAAAAGAGGAAAAGACCCCCAAAAAAAAATAATTCCAGGCAGACATTTCAGATAGTTCAAACATTATGCTTTTCTTCAGTAATTTTCTGCAAAAGTTCCTGGGCTTCATCGAGATTTGCAAACATGTGGAACTTCCCTTGAACCAGGACCCTCAGCTTTGATTCTTGAGCAATGGCCGCCTGTGCCCCCTGTGCCTTGAACAGATTATTTCCGTCGCCGAACCGCTGTTGCACTCATATCGGAGAAGATGCGGCAACTAGGAACTTCCCGAGTGGAGAATTGCTTCTTTTGAATTACCCTGGTCAAAATCTGTTCCTTCACTCGGTAGTCCGCAAAGTTGACTAAGATAGTTCTAGGCAGCTTTGAGTTCGGGAATGGCTGTGCTTGGACTCTATGTGCTCGTTTTATCGTAATATCACCGGAAAACATAGGCAGCACATTCTCCTTGATAAAAGACTCAACCCACTGAAGCATTTGTGATCCCTCACAGCCCTCTGGGACCCCAACTAGCCGCAGGTTTGAGCTTCGAGAATGATTTTCCAGCTCTTCTAACTTTGTTTCCAGCAGATTTTTCTGTTTTTTCTCTAATGAGATCTGATTCTGCATTAAAGTCATCTGATCTTCCAGTAGAGAAATCCTTGATTCGGCCTCTTGGAGTCTTGCCGGATAAGACCCGACTGCTTCTTCGATTTTTGATAAACGTGAATGTAGAGCTGCTATCTCATTTGCTTGCGTTACTTTCATCTCCCTTATCTCCTCAAGAATCAAATTTAACATGGCTTTGATATCCAATTGGAAGCTCGTCCCAGCCTCTGATAGCTGATCTCGAAACGGGTCTTCCAGCCCTACCCGTGCTTGTTGTCCTGTTGTCACATTTTTTTCCACCACAGACGATAACGGTGGACTCCCCAATGGTCTATGAAGTGGAGGAGGATCTTGGATGGCTAAGGGAGGGCTCGGTTGGATGTGCTCGCAGTGATCTTGTTCTGAAGTTAAATTTGATGAGAGTGGTGGAGGCAGTTTGGATTTCATAAATAATGGGTATTCCTTGACCTTACTTTGAGACGTACTGGCGAGATTTTCCTGAGTGATCTCGTGGTTCACCATTGCGTCTTGACTCACCGCTAACGGGCTTATCACCGAGCTCGCTCCTCCCAATACTGAACCAGATGGTACACTGCCTCGTTCTTCAGACAATCGATTGGTAATAGTTTCTCTCTGGCTGGGACTTACATCCCTCTCCTGATTGTGACCCTCCTGACTCCCCGCTCCATGTTCCAGGGCCTCATCTTCAGAGCTCATAGGACTGGCAATTGGAACTGACCCACAACGAGGCTTCTGCAAGCGTTCAGCCCTAACATTTGCGGAAACGGTCTTCAGCTGAGTTGTGCGGGTTTTGGATTTGAGAGCCACATTTGAGTCAACATGAGCCATTGCATTGGCAATTTTTAAGTGCTTCCCCATCCTAGCAGTAGATCCTTCAAACAACTGCTTACAAAACACGCTTAAGTACTCAAGGGGATGGGCTGTATGCTCCTCTTAGTCGCAACACTTCCACACTTCTGCAGAGCAGAGCCCAGTGCAATCTAGCACCTGGTCAAGCACCTGATCAATAGCTTTCCAACTTTCCAGCTTACTCCGAGGGAGCTCCCTGGGGGCCTTTTATCCAACAAGCCCCAGGAAAAGTTTCACTAATACAGCCCACAACAGCGGCAAGTGAAAAACAAAGTTTTCTCTATTTAAATTTTTTTTTTTTAAATCTCTATTCTGCTTACTTTTTGTTGGAGCTGCAGTTTATTTTTCCTCCTTTACTCCGCCTTCACACTGCATTTTATCCTCCTCCGAAGCCTCCGTTGCCGCCTATTCTCTCATACAGCCTCTCTTTTTTTTTTCCTTGCCTCCACTGTGAGGGAACGCCGCTCTCCACTACCGACAAATTCAACTTCAAACGCGGTAGCCAGCTGCGGCCCAGCTCCACTCCAGCTGCAGGGGAGCCCAACAAACGCTGAGCGAATGCCAAAGGGGGAAGGAGAAACCGAGCCACCAAGGAGCTCCGGTCCAATAGAAAGCCAGACAAGGCAGCACAAATCCGGGCCGCTAGAGAAGGCCCCAATAGCCCACCTCAGCAGATAGTAAGACCAATGGGCTATCCAATTTTTATTGAGAAAGTCCTTATAGCCCTTTATTTTCTTTTATACGCAGGAGACTAGAAAATTGCAGTACTCCACTGAGAATTTTCTTTAAAAAAAAGCCTAAAATCGGCCCAAAAAAACAAAACAATCTTGATATTCGCCTGGGCTGCCAACTGCCACTGCAAGATTATAATGTCCTCTCCACACTCTCCACTCTCAGTTATGCAGAAAAATAAAAGCGAGCAGAGAAAATCAGCATTATAGTCCAGTCATCCCCTTCTTACTTGTACTTCGGTGCCTTAATATTTAGATATCTGGGGCTCCTGATATTCCCAGCGGCCTCATCAAACAGCCGCCTTTCTCCAGTAATCCGCGGGAGGTCGAGGCAGGGAGGAAAGGCAATAAACACCAGCACAGCAGCTGCCGCGAAGGCAAGACTCCAGGACCCAGCAGGGGGGCCCGCAAAAGCAGCGAAAGTCACAAAAGCCTCCCCAAACCTTTTGTTCACCGAGATGCAGCACGGAACAAACAGCCATGAAGCTCCGGCAGCAGAACGCTCAGACTCCCGCTCCCGCTCGTAGAACTTGCGTCGGAAATCAGCCGTTGATCACCCAGCATTACGGTACGGCGGGCAGTGGTCACCTGAGACTACGTGCGGGCGGGATTCGCCGTAGCCTCCATCACAGCATGACCAAAGCACAGCATTGATGTTCTTCCTCTGTATCTAAAATATGGATCGCTTTTATGGGTGGGTGGGTAAAATGGGGTATTAGAAGATCCAGCAGTGAGCTGGTGTTGCTTTCACCACATCCGCCTCACCAAGTGTGTGATCTATTTATGGTGTAAATTAAGTCACGCCTCAATAAATCACACAGCTCGGGAAAAGAGGGTTAGGGGTTTGATGAATGGATGGGAATTGGGGAAAGGTGTGACAAAGACAAACACTACACAAGGATAATATACATATGGGCGAGGAGCAGCACATCATCATCATCAATTTGCTTTGGAAGGAAACAAAGGAATGAGTATGACATAGTACAGTGTTACATTCCCGAGTTAGGCCCATGTAGCAAAGCAGCTTATTTCTCACATTGTCCTCACAAATAACATTTCCAGCTGTGACCTTTTGCACATATTTGCATGCACGACAATGTTGGATTCGTTTCTCTGAACCTAAACTTGTTTTCATATCTAGCTTCGCGCAACATAATCACAACGCCCTGAACATCATGTACAAGGTCTTGTTTCGCACTACTTACAAATGTCATCACTATCTTCATCCACGTGGCGACATGGCTATCTACATATGCATAACATCACTAATTTTTGCGCACATTGCAAGGCTGCTTTTATTATAAAAGATGAGCATCCCAATAGATTAGTTGGGGAGGTACTTCCGCTGACACCGAGGGTCCTTGCATGCTGAGAAATCACCACGCAGAATCTGACATCTCGTGAGGGATGCCCAGTTCGTGACCAAGACGGAGTCCTTCACTCTATCCCATCAGGTAATGGAGTTGGATCATCCCTTTAGGGGATTCTTGGCTCTACACCTACACACACTCTAGGAACACTTAGAGTAGGGTTCACATAGTAGGAGTACGCTAGATAACTCCCTTGTTATATATGCCTGCATATATGCATTGTGTAGCACCACAGTGGAACTATATATACTATTTACGCTTTTGGTGCTTGTAATCACGTTTATCTGCTTCTGTCTACTAATCATTGCTTCACACGTATTTTATGCAAGAATAATGTTGGTTCAATAAAGATTATTGAAAATGTCCCACTGTGTATTCTCTGTTTATTTCTCTGAGAATAAGTAAACACGAGTGACTTAGCGAAAGGTTCTGTACTGTTTCCATGATCCCTGAGGAGTCAGGGTTGTCATGTTCAGTGGTTGCCAGAAACTATTAGCTCCCTGATAGGTTAGGGGGGCTTACAGTGGCACTGTGAGCTAGCTGGTCTATAGGCCAACATACCCTGCAGGGGTGTCTGGAATCAGTCTTAACACCAAGCCCTTAGTTTATGTTGTCTAACAATGCACAGGTCCTATGGATTGGTAGGAACTACACGACAACAGTTAAATGCATTGCAAACAGTCCTTCTGCCACAGAGACCGAAGTTATCAAATATCTAAATGTTCTGTCTTCTAGGTTTGAAAAAATCTACTTATGGAGGAGTGAACCCACCCAGTTCTACAAATGTGATTGTTAAAAAAAATGATACTGTATTGCAAAATTAGGTGGTGCATCTTCATTCTCCTCGGGAATGTCCATCACTCTTGGGTGCCTGTCTGGATTGGATCAGTAGGTAAGCAGGAGTGTTGAGATCAGCTTTCGCCTTTTGTTTGTGCAGGAGATGAGAAGACCTGCGGATTGTAAAACAGACACTGTATTTTAGAGTCAAGGAGAAGGACATAAGGAAGGTAAGCTTCATGAGGAATGTACCAAGAAGACTCAAAGGCAGAGCAAGGACTCATAGTTTCACTTTTGCCACCAGTGCAACACACACACTCAGTAGCATTTCACAAATCAACACACCTCTCGCTACTCCACATAGCTGAGTACTAGGTCTCAGAGTCATGATTTCCCTTTGAAGTTGATAACTTCTTTCTTCTGGTTGTTGATTAGGTAGTCCCACCCTGAGTTGTTTCATTCTCCTCCTGACTCCGAGTAACTCCGTCCCAGTCATGACCCGAGCAAGATGGACATGTATTGTACTGCTATTGAAGAACAAGTAGAGAAACAGAATGGCAGTATTTTGTATGTTTTTGTTTGTTAACTAAAGTGACTGGTCTGGTCTCTGAAGAACCAGAAAAAAGGAGTGGACCCTGCAAGCAAATCTTGCTAAGTGTGAAAGGGCCAATCACCTTCAGGAAAAATGATCACCCACCATTCAGGCCACAAAGATTGCAAATCATCTCAATCAAGTTCCCAAATTGCAATTGAACACCCTGCCTCACTGTCTGTCACCACATGAATCATCTATCATAACTCACAATCACTCAATAATTGGTGCAATGGTTACCTGATCCAATCCAACCACGGTAGTATGTACACATTTGTACCTCCTCTTTGATGCAAGCAACAGATTGGAATTTGGCAAGCTTGTAAATCAAATGATCTTCTGGGACAGCCCTTCTAGGTGATGAGAAAAAGAAGGGTCATAGGAGTGGACCGTACAGGTTAATGTTTGCTAAGTAAGTTTGTAAAGGCCAATCACCTCCAGGGAAAAAAAATATCACCTGTCATTCAGGCCCTAAACATTGCAAATCATCTCAAACATGTTCCCAAATTACAGTTGAACACCCTCCCTCACTATCTGCAATCACATGAATCATCAATCATCACTCACAATCACTCACTGTTGCAATAGTTGTAGTTACCTCTTGCAATCCAAGCACGGGTAGGTTAGGTAGTAGGTACACAATTGTATCTTTGACACAGGCAACACATTGGAATTTGGTATTGGCACTCTTGTAAATCAACAATCTTCTGGGGCAGCCCTGCTAAGTGATGCAAAAAAGGATAGGCATGCGAGGGAGGCAGGCATTGTTTCAAATGTCATGAAGTAAGAGTGGAGGCCTCTTCACTGCACAATGGTCCAACTGCAATCCGGCAATATATGTGACAGAAAATGGTGGGCCAGTGTAAATCTGACACAAACAGAATGTTCCACTAGCTACTTTTTTTTTTGCAAAGAAAGAAGTTCAATGAGAAATAATTAAAAAGTTGAATGTTGGCACTGACATACTCAGTTCAGGAAGTAGAGTTCATCCTCAAACTCAGGTGGTTCACCCAGAAGTTGGTCACCTAACACACTTGATTCTGACCAATCTTCCTCCTCTTCCTCTGCTGTTTCAGGAACTATGTAACTGTGTGGCATGAAGTGTTGGTTCATTTTGATCATAGTCAATCTCTCAACATTTTGAGGTGAGAGACTAGTCCTTCTCACTGTAACAACTGCACCAACTGCACTGAACACATGCTCAGCAGACACACTGGCTGCAGGATAAGCCAGATACTTTATTTCCAGCCTGCTGAGCTCTGGCCATTGGCACATCTACCCATATCAATACATCAATGGGTTTTGATCCACATAGACCTCTTATGGATCATCCAGATCATCCACTCCTGGAACATCCTCTGGATGGTAATTGGTGCTGCCACTTGATCGACCTCCTTTGTCATCGCATCTGCACTGGACTTAAGCCCTGCCGATTGATACCAATACAATGCAGAGGTTGGGTCCGGTCCGCCTGTTGCTGTTGTTGTTGTTGCTGGTGTTCTAGTTGATGGTGTTGTTGGTTGTTGTAAGACAAGACTGTCTTTTCTGTAAGTTGAAGGTGGCACCCCAGAATTGCCGGGTGGGACTCTAAGTTCCAGCCGTGCTTCTTCCAGGTCTCCGGCTTACTCAACAATCTACCTCTTGTATTTTGAAGCATCCCCTTCAGAAAATGGAATGAAAGTGGGCACAATTGTTTTGTAGCATGGATCAAGTAGTGTGGCACAGATGTGCTGTTTGGACGAGATGATGTTGTGTTACAGCCTTGCATCGGAAGCCAGTCGAAAGAGTAAGCTCTCAACCAAGGCATGCACTTCTTTGTTTTTGTTCACACCTGCGGGGAAAACCTTTCAGACTCTTTAGCTGGTCCTGTAGCAGATCCAACAACAGGAGAGCTTGGCCCATCGTACTGTCCTCGTTGCTAACATCCCGTGTGAAAACCTCCAAAGGGAGTAGCATCTGTGTCAGGCATTTGACTAGGCCCCATTTCTCCGCATCCATGGCCATAGCTTTCCCAACTGCATCCCATCCTCTTTGAATGACATAGTCATTGATAAGTTTTTACTGCTCAAACAGGTGTTGCAACATGTAATATATTGAGTTCCAACGTGTTGGCACCTCCTGTTTCAGGGCTTTAGCTTGTACTCTATTAGCACGCTGAATAATCCGCAACTACTTCCAGAATTTAAAAGAATGGCTGAAATTAGTGCAGATTCTTCTGCAGGTGGTCAGTATGTTGCTGACTATGTCTTCTTTTTTGAGAAAGTCTTCCACCACCAGGTTGATGCAATGCGCCAAACACAAGACCGTGAAATAGCCACCGTCTGCCATGGCCTTGACTATGTTACTGCCATTGTATGTGACAGCAAATCCAATTCTGAGAACTCTGGGTTGCAGCCATTCAGACACCTTGCTGTTAAACTTTTCCAAGATGCTTACAGCTGTATGTGATTTCTCCATGGCAAACATGGCCACTGTTATATGCCACTGAACACTTTTAAAAGTTTCTTCAGGGCCAAGACCTGTAAATATCTCTTGCTTTACCCCAGCAAAAGAGATCCAGTGTGCAATTATGCACATGTAATCAGTCTCCTAGCAACTGGTCCACATGTCTGTCATCAGGTGGATAGTGTGAACAACTTTGCTGCAAAGCTTGTCCAACTAATTGCAGCACATCGTGATGCAGCACTGGAACAGCAACTCTGACAAAATAGGCCCGACTTGGAAGCTTCCATTTCGGGCAGATGGCTTCCACAAATTCTAGGAATCCCACTCCTACCACAAAAGAAAAAGGAAGGTGGTCCAGTGCTAACATTTTTGCCAGCTTCCCATTGGGTAGTTGCGGTTGTATGACCCATCTTGCCTAAACATGCCAATAATAGTAGCCTGTATTTTGTTCCTGCTTTCTGGGGCCACTGACGCAGGTGACTTTTGAATAGTAGGTGGTGGTAGACTCGTCGTGGTGGGGCAGTCACTGTATGCTGTGGTGTCTCCATCTGACTCCATTGTGCCATTGTGAAGTCGCTGAGGTGGGTGATACTGCTAGTGCACTGCTGGGGACAGGGCTGCTCTGTTTGAGGATGTCACCCTTTTCTTCCTCATCATCACCTCCCACCTTTATTGGACTTGTAGCTGATGTTCCCTGGCTCTCCTCACCTTCACCACCACAACCACGTTCAGCAATGTTTTTGAAGGGCTCCTCCCACCAGACAGATTGCATGGTGTTATTTCATATGGGTCATTTGACCTCCAGTACAATAATTTGTACCAGTCTTACCTCGACGAACATGGGTGGTAGGTGGGCGTGTCATCAATTACCTCTCAGCAGTTCATACTTCTACTGAGGTAGTGGTTAGTGCAGGTCTGAGCTGTGGCTTTGCAAATATGAGAGCTGGTGGTGCTACGTGTGCCACATCCCTTGGAGCAGGCTGAATAGCAATGTCAGACTCCTCTGTGTCACCATCCACAATGACTAGCTTGTTATCGTCATCCTCCTCATCATCCCCTTCCATAATTCTAAGGCTTTCAGGAACTTTTCTTTTCCCTTGCCTCTCCTGGCATCCCCTGGACTCTGCTGGGGTCCACTTCATGTCCTTATAATCATCATCAGAAGTGGTGGTGGAGAAGATGGCGATGTTGTACCCTTCCTTTTCCTTGCTGTAGATCTGGAAGCCAATGACTTTAAAAGAGGAGGTTCTTGCTCGGCAGGAAGCTCAATCTCCTGTTCTGCTCCATGTTATGTTATGTTAATCGGTACTTATAAAGCGCACGGCTACTCCACAGAGTGTCCCGGCGCTGAAAAGACCACAAGATAGAACAGAGAGCGCCAGACAAAGGATAGAAGAGAACCTATTGCTGAAATAGCCAGGTTTCATCAGTGAGATGTAATATTGCTGGCTGTGGCTGCTATCCACTTTGCTCTGTTTCATGAAACAATTGGGTACTACCTTGCGAAAGGGACAAATTCAATTCAACGTCACTGCTCATCGGTGTTGCCATGATTGCAGTGGGTGCCTCACTGACAGATATGATCTTGGGCTTAGGTTACGATGATGCCATATATGCGGGAGTGCTACTCTCAACTTGCTCCCCGCGCCAGGCAATTGACAACGTCCCAAAAAAGTTTGGCCCGACACGCCACTTGTGGGAAGCTGCTTCTTCTCATTGACAACTTTCTTTTGAGCAACTTTCTTTAGGGCCATCTTAAAGCTCTCAGTTGGCAGTTGCACTAAGCTGCACAAGTGGAAGAGATTGGAGGACTGACGTGTGACATCACTGTACAGGCCTTCTGTTTGGCAGTACCCCGGGTGATGTCTCTTCTCACAAGCAAAGAAAAACAATTAGTGCGACGTGGCATTGTTGCAGTTTGAATTAATACGGACGAAGGCAATATTAGTGTGGTTGGTTACTTAGGTAACAATAACCACTTTAAAGTCAAACCACAACACCATACCATAAAATGTAATTCCCCCTCAGGATAACACAGACAATACACAGATAGAGCTCTTTCCTTTATGTCCATATATTCTAAAGAAGACACCTGTGGATGGATGGATGGATCGACCAAGGCAAAATGAAAAGAAATTACAAAGAATTATAACAACATTTTTTATTTAAAAATAAAAAAATATTTAAAAATAAAAATGTAAAAAAAATTAAAAAGGGAAATAATTTTTTTTACAAAATAGAATACAGATATTTTTAAATTACAAAAAAATTAAAATTAAAAAATTACAACAAAACATTAAAATATTAAAATACAACAAATATAAAATAAACATTTAAATAAAAAAACTATCAATAATTGCCAATGTTTGTATGGGAGGATGCGAAGAAACCTATTAGGCGGCAAAGATGTGCAAAATAAACAAATGCAAAAAAATGCATGTAATATATAACCACTGTTCATCAAAATCATATTCTTCATATACATACTACAATGATCCTTAAGCATATTATTAAACTGATATCATATCCATCCATGTAAGCCTATGGCAAAGGCTCACTGGCTGGATGCACAAAATGGCTGCCAGCCAGTACTAAATTAAAAAGCAACAATACAGAGCAAGGAGGCATGGGGAACAAGAACACATGCAAGTCTAAGGCAAAAGCACACGGGCTGGATGCGCAAAATGGCTGCCAGTCAGTGCCAAATGGTCAAACAACAACACTAAGCAAGGAGGCATGGGGAACGACAAACACATGTAAGTCTATGGCAAGAGCACACTGGCTGGTTTCCATAAAATGGCTGTCAGCCAGTGCCACATGGTCAAACAACAACACTGAGCAAGGAAGCATGGGGAGCAAAGAACACATGCAAGCCTATGGCAAAGGTACACTGGCTGGATGCACACAAAGGCTGCCAGCCAACATGGCCAAACACCAACAGCAAGCAAGGAGGCATGGAGAACAAAGAGAACACATTCAGGCCTATTGACACACACTCCACAAAATGGCCCCCAGCCACATGGCATGGAGAACAAAGACATCAATAATGGCCTGTGGTTAACACATGCACACACACACTAGACAGACAAAGGAGGCACGGTAACACTGAAGAAAACACTACTATTAATTCAGTAATGACAAAAACGAAAATGAACTGAGTTATAAACATTTTACAACAACACACTCTCTCACCAAGGCATCAAATATTATCCCACATACATACTTTTTCCACATAAAAACGTGAAATACAAAGAAAATTAATTTTCAATTTAATCCAATGTCATCCCAGCCCTAAATGATGTTTTAAAACAACATATACCACAGAAACAGTTATTTCATGCACCCATGACTAGCACTGGCTTGGCCCCACTGGATGGCCCCTTGGCAGACTAAGCCACATAGTAAAATAAATAAATATTGCAAATTTAACAAACATGGAGAAAATGCACTGAACTGTGCAGCATTGTTCCTTTACAAAAAGAAGAAAAATTAAATTAAAAATATAACTAGGCCCCTACTGAAAAAATGCAGGCCACCCACCACAATAACTTTGAAAAATTGAATAAAAGTACAAGCAAATACCGGTGCATGCCCTCTATCAAACAAACAAACAGCACCCTTATACAAAAATTTTTGAACTTACTTGTGAAATCTCAAATACAAAGTCCTTAAATCCAATGGTATAAATGCAGCAGACAAGGAGAGTGATCCTTCCAGCTCCAAATCCAAATGAAAAGTGACTAGGAGATGAGCAAAGCACTAGGAGGAGCCTACTGGACAGGAACAGGAAGTTGAAGTCTCTGGGGCACTTCCTTCCTGTTGTAAAAAAAAAGTATTAAAAAAAGGCTTCTTGCGCAAAAAACAACTTGGAGAAGAAAATCCACTCAAAAAGTCTCTTTAGCTGCTTCCCTCGCACAAAAGCTATCCGAGAGTATCGTGACGCTCGCTCGTGAACGCCAAAACAAGTCTCGAGCGCGAATGAAAAAAAACCTCTGCTTCGTGCCTGGAAGGCGGAATTCAGGAACTCCATGCTCCTCCGCTAAGTATGGAGTGCCGAAAAACAGCAAAGAGTGGAGTTTACCGCCCGGGCCTACTTACATGTATTAAAAAGGAAAGGTTGGGCCTGGCAAAAGGTTTATTTTGCCAGGTCAAAATGGCAGTTTAAACTGCACATACAGGCTCTGCAAAGGCAGGTCCGAGACATGTTTAAAGAGTTACTTAAGTGGGTAGAACAATCAATGCTATAGGCCCACTAGTAGCATTTAATTTACAAGCCCAAGGCACTTAGAGTACCACTTTACTAGGGACTTATAAGTAAATTAAATATGCCAATTGGGTATGAGCCAATATTACCATGTTTAAGAGGAAAGAGCACATGCACTTAAGCAATGGTTAGAAGTGGTAAAGTGCTCAAAGTACTAAGGCCAGCAAAAACGAGGTTTGAATAACGGCAGAGGAAGGCTAAAAGGAAGACCACCCTAAGGCTGACAGGTCTTACATACTTTATAACTGTTTGTGTGCAGCATAAACAATTTACACATTGCCTGTAAGTCAAATCCTGACTGCTTTTGTGTCATGCTCACAGAGGGTTAAGCACTGGTTAATTTTGTGACTTTTGTGGCTCACCCTGACAAGGAATGTGGTTGCTGGCTGAATGGGCTTCCGCCTCCATCAACCAATAACTCAATTTCTTACAGCCCATATCTGATCACTCACCTGTAGTGTTTCCCGTATAAATTTTTGAAATAGGCTAAGTTGGGGGAGAGTTGGCATTGACCTTTGTAGACCAATTGGACAGGGTCTTTATGAATAAATTGTGCACTGCACTACAGGACTATTTCCACTTGATCACTAGTTAAGTGGAGAGCGTAGATGTGGTGTGGTGGGCCTTTAAGGCTATGATTAGAGGTGTTTGCATATCTAAATAAAATGGAATTAAGTGGACCTTGCAGGCCTACCTGCTCTACCTGGAACATGCCTTGCAGGCGCTGTGAAGGTTTCTGGAAGATGGGGATGGAGATAGAGTGCATGAGCACATTAGAAATAAGCTCAAAAAGTACTTGGAGGTGACAGAGATGGAGTGTAAATTTTGAGGCAAGTATGCTCAGGCTGGAGGGTATGGACGGGGGAGAGACCTGGTAGATATCTGGCACTGCTGATCAGATGTCCATGGGCTGCAAAGGATGCACTAGAGTGGAAGATGTAACTGAGACCCTTCAACATGACACTTCCAATATTTGTAACACCTTCTCATTAAACTTTGAAAACCTATACACATCATCAGCGGCATGTTCTTCTACTTAGATAATGGAGTATTGGGAGGCTACCGTGTAGGGCTGGCTGAGAGAAGCTCTGTGCCTTTTTCTCGCTTCAACATTTATAGCTGGCAGTAATATATCATAGCTCTTTAAATGCTGCCTTTAATACAGCATCTAATTTAACCTGTGAAGCGCTTTCCTTTAGTTTTCGCCTTTCTCAGTACCAGTCTTTCAAGGGCATTTTTATTATACAGACCACCAGGACCTAGGAACACGTTTTTAGCTTCTGTTGGAACCATGTTAAAGGACGGGCTCTGTTTTGACTCATTTACCATTCTCGGGGATTTTAACTTTTATCTGGAAGCACTGACGGACCCTGACACGATAGCTCTGATCGATGTGATGAGTAGCGTCGATCTAAGGCAACATGCAGAAGGTCCCATTCATGTCGCAGGCCATGCGTTGGATGGGATTTTTTCCAATCATCCACAGCTAACCTGCACAGGGTTGCTGCCACTTACATGGACAGATCACATAGCAATTCTGTTTGAGTTGGTCCCTCCCGACCCAGACAACAGTACTGAGGCCATTAAGAGCCTGATAGAACTAAGAGCATGGAATAAAATTAAGGGCACAGAGTTGGAAGACCTCCTCACCGCGACTGCCTGCTCGCCGCCTTTAGAGGTTGAGGAGGCCACTATTTGTCATACAAAGTGGGTGGAGACAGCCTGCAAAAAATTCGCCCCTGTGAACATTTTGCACCCAAAACGATCTGAACAAACAGCTCCTTGGTACTCTGCAGAACTAAGGGAACAAAAACTCATTTGTAAGCATCTAGAACGCAACTGGAGAAGAGAACATAGCAAAACTGAAAAAGAATTATATAAACTAAGTCTTACAGTTTACAAAAGGCTTTTATTTAGCACAAAAAGCAAATTTTTTGCGAATTAAATTAAACTGGCCAAATGTTCCACCAAAGAACTCTTCAGGACTGTATCTAGATTGGCTTCCCCCTCTCTACCTAAAACTCCGAGTAGTCAAGAATTATGTGAGGAAATTGCCACCTTCTTCCTGCAGAAGGTGGAGCACATATTCTCGTTGTTTAGTTTCTCCGCAATGGGAGGGACAAATGTTCCAACTACGGGGGTCAAAATAGCAACTGACTTATTGCCTATCTTTGATAAGTTTGTTTCACAGTCCACTACAGATACTTTAAATCTACTCGCTTCAATTAGGTCAGGCTCTCCTTATGATCCTTGCCTGGTTTCTGTGATCCAACTAGCCCCTGAACCTATTGCTATTTCGCTCATTTCCTTATTTAATGCCATGTTTGAGTCAGTAAAATGATTATGGGTAATGGCTCTAATCAGTAAGGCTGAGCCTACGTAATCCAACAAACAACAACAGTTGCCAATACTGATAGCTCATTCAACTAGAAACTGCAAAAAGGGACATACGAAAACAAATCAATAAGACCCTCCGTGAATTATTTCAATCATTTTGAATTGGATATTTATTTAATCTATTTTTCCATAGCAAATGACTCAATAATTACAAGCACATGAAAAAACGAAATGTCACCAGGATTGTTACAAGACAAAGGGGGGGTTGACTCAACATCAGTGTAAAACTTTCATTGCCATACTACCACAGTCCCCAGTCCCCAGTCCCCAGTCCCCAGTCACCACAGAAGACACTGTAAAAACTATGAAAACGATCTACTCCGGAGCACCCACTGACCCCTGCCCGCCGCACATCTTCTACGGGGCCGCCTCCGCCATCGCACCCAAACTACAATGGACAATCAACTGCGCCCTCGAAACAGGCACATTCCCCGACAACTGGAAATGCGCTGAAGTCAAACCCCTCCTCAAGAAGCCCTCTGCAGACTCAACTGACCTAAAAAACTACAGGCCCATCTCTCTCTTCCCCTTCACCACCAAAGTCATCGAGAAAATCATCAACATCCAGCTAACGCATTTCATAGAAACAAACAACATCCTTGACTCATCCCAATCTGGATTCTGCAGCAACCACAGCACCAAGACCGCCCTCATAGCCACCACTGATGACCTCCACACCCTCCTCGATCAAGGCCACACTGCAGCCCTCATACTACTTGACCTTTAAGCAGCCTTCGACACTGTCTCCCACCGCACACTGGCCGCCAGACTCCACGACACAGGCATCCAGGGAACTGCCTTAGACTGGATTTGTTCTTTTCTCTCAGACAGAAAACAAAGAATAAGACTCCTGCCCTTCCTCTCCGAACCCACAGAGATCAGAGGTGGAGTACCCCAAGGATCCTCCCTCAGCTCCATGCTCTTCAACATCTACATGGCCCCCCCTGCAACCATCGTCAGAAAACATGGACTCAGCATAGTATCTTACACAGACGACATCCAGCTCATCCTCTCCCTCACCAAGGAACCTGTTATCACCAGGCACAGTTTCCAGGAAGGAATGAAGGATGTTGCATCCTGGATGAGCAGCAGATGCCTGAAGCTCAATTCGGAGAAAAATGAAGCCCTCATCCTGGGATCCACACCCTCTGCATGGGATCACACCTGAGGGCCCCCTGCCCTCAGAAACGCACCCACCCCCATGGGCCATGCCTGCAACCTCAGCATCCTACTCGATTCCTCACTCACCATGAACTGCCAGATCAACATTGTGTCCTCCACATGCTTCAACACCCTCCGCATACTCTGCAAGACCTTCAAATGGATCCCCCCGACTCCAGGAAGACCGTCACCCACGCACTCATTACCAGCAGGCTGGACTACGGAAATACGCTCTACGCCGGAATCAACAAAACACTCCTTTGCAAACTCCAGATCATCCAGAATGCTGCAGCCAGACTCGTCCTCAGCATCCCACGACATGACCACATCACCCACCACCTCCGCGACCTCAATTGGCTCCCTGTCGAAAAGAGAGTAACCTTCGAACTGCTCACACACATCTACAAAGCCCTCCATAACACCGGAGCCCAATATCTCAAGGAAAGAATCTCCTTCCACGACCCCAAGAGAAACCTCCGCTCTGCCGACCTAGCCCTTGCCGAGGTCCCCTGCATCCACAGAGCCAGAACGGGGGGCAGATCCTTCTCCTACATCGCGGCCAAGACCTGGAACAAACTCCCCCTCAGCATCAGACGAAGCCCTACACTGCAAATCTTCAGAAAGGGCCTCAAGACCTGGCTCTTCGGATGACCTCAGAGCTGCCCGAACCCCCCCAGCGCCTTGAGACCCTCACGGGTGAGTAGTGCACTCTATAAATCCCTGATTGATTGCTCCCAAGCTTCACCAGCAGTACTCAGACCATGTATTAAAATATACTAGTAGACATATTCTAATCTTATACACAATGACATGACCTGTAGTCCCTGTAACCTTTGTTTTTTTCAGTGAATTTCTAAGTTTTTTTAAAAATCCAGTTCCTAACTATAACGTCCCTGTAACCTTTGTTTTTTTGTGTGAATTTTATGGTTTATGTAACCTTAGATGATGGGTGTGTTAGTGATTCTATGTGAGTGTTTGTGTTAGTGGTACTATGTGAGTGTCTGAGTGGGTCTGTGAGTGGGTCTGTGTGGGTCTGTAAGTGGGTGTGTGAGTGTGAATGGGACTGTGAGTGGGTGCATGAGTGGGTCTGTGAGTGGGTGCACAACTGTCTGAGTGGGTCTGTGAATGGGTGTGTGAGTATCTGAGTGGATCTGTCAGTGGGTGTGAGAGTGTCTGAGTGAGTGTGTGAATTGGTGCATGAGTGTCTGAGTGAGTACGTGAGTGGATAAGAGAGTGTATGAATAGGTCTGTGTGTGAGTGTGACATTGTCTGAGTGGGTCTGTCAGTGGGTGTGAGAGTGTCTGAGTGGGTTACTGAGTGGGTGCATGAGTATCTGAGTAGCTCTGTCAGTGGGTGCATGAGTGTCTGAGTTAGTGTGTGAGTGGGTGCATGAGTGTCTGAGTAGGTATGTGAGTAGATGTGAGAGTGTCTGAGTGGGTCTGTGTGTGACATGGTCTGAGTAGGTCTGTGAGTGGGTGTGAGAGTGTCTGAGTGGGTTTCTATGTGGGTACATAAGTGTCTGAGTGAGTGTGCAAGTGTATTTTTTTGGTGGCAGAATTCACCAATCTGCCTTAAAGTTACATGGGGGGACCGCTCTGAATGTCATGACGGATTCGCAAATCCGTACATGCAGAAAAAAAAATGTTTCTGGGCATTTTCTTGCCCTTCAGGGGTCCTATACAGACCCAGGTATTGCACCTAGGTGGTCAGAGTACCTCTACCCTGCCCCTTCTTTTATATTTCTTGTCAATTTTCCCAACTGGGAACAGTTCACCTATTTCTAAAATGGCGGCCGCAACTTTCTACTCAGGTTGTGGCCAGCCAGTCACAGCATTGCTGTTGTCATGTGGATTCGTGAAATACCACGATGGATTCGCAAAGGGTTCGTGTCTCTAGATATACAAATTTGTTTTTCCTTTGATATCTCAAAAACTACTGAACGCATTTACACCAAATCACAAAAAAACATGCTTTCTGGACCAAGATCTGGCTTTCTGGCAAATTTGGTGTAATTCTGTTCAGCAGTTCGGGCTGAAGTCATGTCTAAAATCCCAATGGGAAATTGCATGGGGAAAATGCGTTTTGGGACACCCTCCTCTTTTTCTCGGTCCCCGCTTGACAAATCACCAGAAACTTACAATATTAAATGTATTTTAAATATAGAAATGAAAATTGAAAATTATTGTTAAAATTTAAAATGATTTCATAATTTATATAAAATCATAATTAGAATTGTAAAAATGACAATACTTAAACAGTAATACATTAAGGGGCCGATTACGATGTTGGTCGGAAAGGCTACGAACGGCATTTGGTTTGTCCAAATCCAATTCAGAACCCACGTTTCCGACTGACTCGGAAACATATCCGACCGACCGTTTTCGATGTTAGGCAACCGTTCAGTCCTTCCGACTCGGTTTCGACCGGCATTTGGAGGAACTGAGTCGGTCGGAGCCGACTCCTATGGCTCTATGGACCGTGTTTCCGACCAAGCGATTACGATGTCGGATTCGGACAGCTGTTCCGAATCGGTTTGTCTGACATGGATCGACTGTCAGAATCTGACTTTGGGGGCCTGTAGCAGGCCCCCCTTTACCCGTATGCCTCCGGTTGGGGCCTGTAGGGGTACCCCTGGGTCCCCTCTTTCCAACCATGCACAGTGTGGCAGGCACCATGGGGTGCCCACCACATGGTGCAAGGTTTTCCGCAACCACTCCGTTTTTCAATGGGAGCCTGTATTGTTGGTCGGAACACAGGCTCCTAGTGAAGTCAATGAGAGTCCGACTGAACGGTGTTCGGAAACATCGTAATTGGTCAGTCGGACTCCCCTAATCCGATTCGGTTGGAAACCATTCTGACACTGAGTCGGTCGGAATGCTTTCCGACCGACATCATAATGAGGCCCTATATAAAATACAAATCTAATAAAAAACACTTCAAAATTCTACCCTACCTATTCTCTGTAAATCCAGCCTCCCACTAATAAAAATACTATTAATTATTTTATTACAAAAGATAAAAGCCATAAAATGTTTTTTAACTAGAAAATATAATTACTGCACATTTGTAATGTCTTTTTTAACAATGAAAAACAATTTATAGTTGGAAATAAAGCAGTAATAAATATTTAAATTATAAATTTTAATTTTAATTGTATTTATATAGTGCTTACTACCCCTGACGAGGTGCTGAAGCGCCTTTCAGTGAATAGTATGCTACTCTGGAACCCAAAGGTTTAGTGATGGTTTAGTATAGGGAAAAATAAGTTGCTAATTTGAGCGGTGGACATGTGAGTCTGCTAGTTTGATTGAATAGGATAAAGGAGGGGACAGCCTAGAAAGGGTTATATGGGGGATCATGGTAGAAGTAGAATGAGGTTTGGGGTGAGTCAAGGAGGAATAGAGGAGGGAAGAGTCAAGAAAGGGTCATAAGGAGAACATAGTAGTTTGGGATGAGTCAGAGAGTGGAGGTAGAGGATATATTGAGACATAGAATAGTACATTGGAGGAAGTTGAAGGTTTTTTTTTTAATACTAGTTTTAAAAAGTTCCCTTATAGTTATCATAATCAGAAAATACACATAAAATAATGTAACATAAATATAAAATGACATCAATAATATCTACAATTAATATATTTTACAAATGTTTCTTTTAAAAATTATAAACATTCAAAAATTATAAAAAGTGACAATAACTTGCTTTTTTAGCTTTATATATATATATTTAAGAAGTTATATTTGAAAACTTTATTATTACTAACTAAAAATGTAAAGAACTACATTTAAAATACAAAACATTATTTGCACAAACATGCTTTAAAAATGTCCCCACCTTTTTCCCTATAAACTCAGTACTAAAACGTTATTAAACATATATTTTAAATACATCTTAAAATGTTATAGATAAAAATGTTATAACCTTCTTAAAATAAATATACATAACAAACTATTTTAAAATGAATAAATAAAAATAATTTCACAACTCCCAAAACTGTTAAACAAAAATATCAAAAACAACTTTCTGTAAAAATTATATTTTAATAAATTATATATTTTACAACAATATTAAAAACAAGACTGAAAACAAAACACTTACCATCAATATTTATGTTCACGATATTTCTGACATCATGATTTTCCTGCAAAAATATTTAGGTATCACCATGATGATATTTTTCGATATTCTGTCCATGCACCATATTAGTACTTCTAACAGTAAAATAAAAATGATTGTATGCTGATATAGGGAGAGTCGTGCCCCTATCAATACCTTTAATGACCTCCAAAATTCTATGGGCCCGATTCACAGAACTAACTTAAGACAAAATCCTAAACTTACTACTATTTTGGTATTCACAGAAGACACTTACTCATTTTGGTATTCACAGAAGGCACTTACTCATTGATGAGTAAGTGCCTTCTGTGAATACCAAAATGAGTAACTTACTCATTTTGAGTAACTTACTCATTTAGTATTCACAGAAGGCACTTACTCATTAATGAGTAAGTGCCTTCTGTGAATACCAAAATGAGTAAGTTACTCATTTTGAGTAACTTATTCATTTGGTATTCACAGAAGGCACTTACTCATTGATGAGTAAGTGCCTTCTGTGAATACTCAAAATGAGTAAGTGCCTTCTGTGAATACCAAAATGAGTAAGTGCCTTCTGTGAATACCAAAATGGTAGTAAGTTTAGGATTTTGTCTTAAGTTAGTTCTGTGAATCGGGCCCATAGTTTTTTCAAATAAAGACATCTGAGTGTGATTTTAACTGACTCACTTACCAACCTTAATCCTTAAAACGTATTCTTAATTCAATGACTCATGGATCGAATACTCAGTGGAGCGTGTGACAGTTTGTATCAGCCATGCTGATTGAGATGAAATCATAGATCAATATTTACTCCTTGACAGATGATTTTTATTTTTCCTGCATTCGCTGTTTTTGTACAGTTAGATTTTTGTGGTGTTTCTTCTTTAAGCGTACTTTTGTTTAAACTGTGTGTGTTGATTTGTGACGTACATTCTTGTACAGTGAATTAATAGGCATTTTGAATCTATAATTTCTTAGTGAAATTGTAATTTCATAAGCAGTGCTTGTGTGATCATATTTGTACTACTTTAACCATTTTACTTTCCAATTAGCTTTTAAAAATGTTATATTTTAAATGTGCCTGTATTGTAGATTGGCAAGTTTATTTACATTGGGATCTCAGCTTTTGAAAATGGAACCTAGAGACCATAGCAATATCCTACATCAACCTTAAAGCTTGCAACCAGCCCCTGGGATTAAGTAATTTCTTGCACGAGAAAACATCCAAAGATATCTAATCATTCAAATAGAAACAGGAAGAAGTACTATTATATAACACCTTACATTCTGTTGATAGCAAAGCTGATTGCACGTTAGAAATGGGATGACCATCTCCATCTAAGTACACCCAGGAGGATCCAGGTCCATCAATAAAGTCTGAAAAACATGAGGGTAGCCAAGATTTCTCAGCCATCAAGTTCAAGGGCATTATAGGGGCCATTGGAGTTCTAAGCACTGGGTCTTTGTTACCCCAGAATTGTTGCACCAATAGGTGGATGGATTAGAAAGGTCTTAAATTGACTTAGATGGACGCTTGCTGCTTCACTAACCAGGGGCTCCAGGTCCCGCTGCTGCTGTCATCGGCCCATGGAGGAGCGCCATCATTTTACAGGAGTTATACCGCTGCGTGGGACGTGTGTGGGACGTGCCCGGGCTCGGCCCGGACGAAGACCAGGCCAAGACGGGCCCATCTTAGCCCGTCATAGCCTGGAAAAGGCTGGGCTGGGCCACTCCCCTGAGACTTTGCATCTGGATCTGGGTCATTCCTGAGGAGGTCTCCTAAACAGAGGTATTGCCTTATTTGTTTTGATTGTTTTTCGGCACTCTGGGCCTCCTTTTGTCTTATTTTGATCATGGGAAAAAAGAAGGTGTTTTGGGTACACCCATTGCGCCACCACCATGTACTTTTCCACAATTGACAACTATCTGACACGGGCCGTGGATATGGTCTCGAATGAGATTAGGTTGGCGGAGCGACATTTCTCCCTCACCTTGGAGGACTCTGTACCAGCCTGACCCTTGAATCAGGCGAATTGTAATACCACTGGTGGTCCTTTGGCGTCTTCACGTTCGAGGCCATCTATTGCTTCTGCATTAAGCCCCTCAGTCGTCCAGACCATCGAGGCCGATTTTGGGGTCAAAGCCCCAGCTAGCTTTGCCATGCCAAATGATGTTTTGCATCCTCCAGTTATAGGCCAAGTAGATGTGGACAATATTATGTGTATGGTGTCCCCAGACCAAGATCCTAATTTAAATCTTGGGCCTAAATCAAAGCGTAGGCAGAAAGCTGTAAGCGCCATGACCAATAAACCTCCAACAGCCAAGGGCAAACCTGTGCTCCGCAAAATGCCCGGTAATGAGGATCAGCCTGTGAAATCATCTGTTATTACAGAAGATACATGGAAGCTCTTTAGCAGCCATTAAGGTGACCTGTTGGATAGTAAATTGTGCCCTATTATCGACTGGCTCTCCCATATTGAGGCGAAACTTTCTGAGTCATCGTCTGCCAGCATAGTAACTTGCTCCCAAGGAACCCAGTACTTGCCAGTGCCTCCTTTGCCCCAAACTGCCGCAAATAGGGGACATCGGCTCGTTGTAAACCATAACCCTGCTGCTGCCAATGGTTTGGATCTTAATGGTGCCTCATGGATATATGAAGAGCATCCACTCATAGCCAATTAGGTGGTTAACCTGGCTGAAAGTCATCAACCAAGCCCGGTGCCCCTCCCAGTGATTGATCTCCCTCTTGCATCTGCTCCCTACGTAATTGTGTTAGCTCATGTTCCCAGCCTCCCTGCTGATAGCTCGTATTCTACAAGGGGCCTTATGAACAAATCAATACACTGGTTGAACACAAATGTATGCGCCCATTGGGACTTTTCTAAAGAGATCCTGCTGGCAAGACGTGTGGGAGGGATTGGTAAGTTGAGTAAACTATACAATGGGGATGACATTGTGATCAATTTTCGTAACCCCTTTTTTGTGAAAGACATATTGGGCCTAGCGAGGGCTGGAATGACTAGATCCAGTCCTGTTAAGATCTTGCCACCTGTTTCTATTTTACAGGCATCTGGCAATCCCCATTGTCAATATAGAGGGACCCATTGCACTAAACAATGAATTCTTTAGATCTTCATTACATCCACCAGTACCCCTAAAAAATAGATATATGGCATTGGCAGGGTTGGAGGATAATGATTGACTGGAAAGAAAGGTGTACGTCTGTATAGGCGCTGTAGACAATGGAGGTATGTTTAATAGTAAGATATCCAGCACTCACCTGCCTATTTCCCCTCTCTTACCAATCCTTGGTCATCTGGATAGGGAGCAAGTCTATGTTAATTGCCCGATTTTACAAGCAAGGCCTGAAGCTTGAATACCAGAGTCTGAAAGTGGTGAATATTCTCCCCATCTTAGCCTTTTAAGTTGGAATGTTGCTGGCATAGCTTCTAAAATCCAAATTGAAGGCTGGCAATCCCTTATCCTTGATTACGATATAATCTTTATGCAAGAAACTTGGGACCTGAAAGAAGTAGCCTTCAATGGATACATGTGTTTCTCCCTGCCAGCGATAGCATCACCCTTTGGATGGGTCAAAGAGGGGCTATCAACCTGGTTTAAACTTAATATTGGCTGTAATATTACTCCCCTTATTTTAGACCAGCAGGAGGTGCAGGTGTTCTGCCTTTGCTGGAATGGTAACTATAGGGATTATATGACAAATTTTTATAATACAATTTTTTCCAGCAAGGGCCTTTGTAATTTTCAGGGGTTGTTCTCTGCAATTGACTTGTTAATAGAAAAGGAGGCCAGGGCTGAACGTCCCTTTAACCTGTTGCTGGCAGGGGATTTTAATGCCAAATTAGGGCATCTACCCCCACTAACATCCACCATTTTTGATCCATCTACCCGAGACATTGACCATAAGGATATGTACGCTAGGAGACACATACTGTTTTCTTTGCTGGCTGAGCGTGACTTTGTCAACAAGGCCCATAATTCTGCTGGTCCAGATTTTCCAACCCTTATAGGAAGGAGTGCTGGGAGTATTATAGACTATGGGGTCGATTAGGAACGATGCCATCCGGAAAGTCTCCGAACGGGATTCGGATTCAACGAATCCGATTCGGAACTCATGTTTCCGACCAAATCGGAGACCTTTCCAGATGACCGATTACAATGCAAGTAAACTGCTCGGCTGTCCGAATCGGTTTCAAACGGCATTCGGACAGCTGTTCTGATTCGGTCTGCCTGACATGAAACAGCTGTTGGAATCTGACTTTGGGGGCCCCTAGCAGGCCCTTCTTCACCCGTAGGCCTCCGGTTGAGGACTGTGGTGATACCCAAGGGACCCCTCTTACCAACCAAGCACAGTGTGGCAGGCACCATGGGGTGCCTGTCACACGGTGCATGGTTTTCCCAAACCACCCCTTTTTGCAATGGGAGCCTTTGTTCTCGTTTGGAACACAGGCTCCCATTGAAGTCAATGCGAGTCCGACCGAACGATGTACGGAAGCATCGTAACCCGTCGGTCGAACTCGCAGAACCCGAGTCGGTCAGAAACGATTCCGAAACCGATTCGGTCGGAAGCGTTTCTGGACGCCATCGTAATCGACCCCTATGTATTTACCTCCCGATGTATGTCACCAACCATTTTAAGCAGTGAAGTGCTTGCCCAGATTTATAGTGACCACAACCCCATTGCAATGCAAATAGCAGTCCCGCTAAAGCGAAATAAACCTAAGACCCTGCTTCTTCAAGTGATAACCACGAGGGATGCTGGACGAAGGGTGGTATGGCGAACAGCGAACCTGAAGCATATTATGTCTCAGGTTGGTTGTAGAAGTTCAGTTTTGCTAGATGCCTGTAATTTAGAAATAGGAGACCCAGCACTTACACTTAGCCATTTTATTGACCTTTTAACATGGATTAAAGGGACGCTATCTAAACCTTGTATTCAGCCATGCCCCTATGCTAAATCCTGGTTTGATAAGGAATGCAGAGCAGAAAATGAATCCTTGTGCAGGGCCCTAAAACAATCTCCCAGAGGCCAGGGTGCAATTGCAGCAAATAGAAAGATTTATCAAATGGCATTAAAGAAAAAGAAATCGGCCATGAAGGAAGAGAAATGGGAGTCTATAATTAGAGCCTGTCAGCTTAAAGATCCTTAAGCCTTTTGGAAGGCAGTGCAGTCAGTCTTATCTCCCTCGAAAGCCAAAACATAGTAACGGTTCATATTATGACAGAGGTCTGGTTGGCGCATTTTTCCAGGATGTATGCTATTGGTAACAGGGCTGTTGATGAAGTGCCTATGGCCGACTTTCCTCGTCCAAAACTTGATTTTAGTGAGGAGGAGGTGCACAAGGTGGTTATGGACAGCTGGTGCAAGAAGGCTCTGGGCCAAGACGGCATCCCTCTTGATTTGTTCAGGGATAATTCAGGGTTTTGGACCCTGTCCTCACCTGCTTATTTAACTCTGTGTGCTGTTTGGGTGCACCTTCGTCGTGACGCACCTCTATCATCGTCCCCATTTTTAAAAAGGGAAATGCCCACGATGTAAATTGTTACAGCCCGATATCCCTCCTAGACTCTACAGCCACATTCATTGGGAGAGTGGTCTTGGAGCGCCTCCTCGTCTGGATAAATAAAAACAATATTCTATCTCAAACTTAGTATGGGTTTAGAAAGGGACTTGGGATGATCGAAGTGCCTTAATCTCCATCTTATTGTGGCAAAATTTAAATATGCAAAGGCCGCCTCTATACGTATGACATTTATGGATTTGTCGAGCGCTTTTGATTGTGTATGTAGATCCAAGTTGTGGGGCATTTTAGAGAGTTTGCGTGTCAATGGGGGTCTGGCATCACTCCTGAGACTTTTACATTATGATCTCACCGCATCAGTAAGATTTGGTAATACTGGTGAATGTACTGAACATTTTAGAGTTGAGCGTGGGGTACATCAGGGAGGCGCCCTTGCTCTGATTCTCTTTTTGCTGTACACAAACGATCTGGAAAGAACATTGGCATCTGTCAGGGCCAATGTCCCTCATGTCGAGCAAAAGGCCGTGCCTGCACTTTTATACGCAGACGATGCGGTTCTTTTGGCAAGGACGGCTAATTGCCTTAGTTTAATCTCCAGTTATGTTAGTTTTATGCGAGGATTGGACCCTAGAAATACCAAAACCCATACCCTAAATATTAATGGAAAGATATTGGATAGGGTAAGCTCATTTTCTGACCAGGGTGTGGACTTTGAGGAGAGGTGTTCCTGGTCCACCTGCATTAGTCATAGGATTATTCGATACACTTGAGCTGTAGGCACTAAGTTTTCGCTCGTCATAACCATTGGTAAAAAAACAATTGCCCCAATTGTGGAGATATACAACAGGAAATGCTTGACAATTTTAACCTATGGAATGGGGATTTGGGGATGCAAGGACGTGGGTGTCATGCAGTTGGAGGAGAATAGATTCTGTTGTCGGTTATTGGGCGTCCCTCCCTCGATCCCACATTTTTGCTTGCACAAGGAGCTACGCATGGAGTACGTGCAGGATACCATTAATACTGCTTCCTTGCTTCTCTGGTGCTCATTATGGTCAAATAAGGAAGCTGAACTTAACCGGGCAGTTATTAGAGATTGCCTGTCTTGTGAGCGCGGCCTGGCCATACCGTGGCTAAAATACATCAAGGATTGTTTCTCAGCCCATGGCTGTGTACATTTGTTTGAGCAACCGAAGACCATCATGAAAAAGGATAAATATTGGGTTCAGGATAGCTTTGTTAAGCATAGACAGGCCTCCAAGGAACTAACGGAAGTGGCCAAACCCACGGTAAGGGACTATTGTATCATTCAGATCGTGCCAACGATTGTCTTTATCTCTTATGCTTTCCGCAGGGCCAATACTCCTCTGCTTACCTTCGGTACTTGCCCATGCGATGAGCACTCTAGCCAAACCTTACAGCATTTAGTATTCTTTTGGCAATACTATATGCCGTTCACAAGGAGGTTTTTATTACCATTGCTGCACAGACACAAATTCTCAAAGTGTATGGCTGCTCTATTCTTTTTATTACAACAATACGATCGAGATACATGTTACTTAGTTGCCAGTTTTTTTAAGTGCACTTTAGTTCTAGGAAGGAGCATGATGTTTTACATTTTAATTGTATAGAGAGCTATATATATTAGGGATTGCTGGCTCCGTAGTACGATGCCATTTCTGAACTAATGCACTTTACCTTTCCTATACTGACTGTCAGGGGTTGCCAGCCTATTTGAATAACACATTGTTATTCTTGTATTGATTTTTAGATTTTTTTACTGTTGTGTATGTTGTCACTTATGAATTTTATCGTAGATGTTTTTTATATTTTTATTTTATTTTATTTATTTATTCCATTTTCACTGGTTTCTTTTTGTGTATGTTTTATGATCTACTCTTGGTTGATCAAATAAAGATTAAGACTAAGACTAAGATTTAGGGCCTGATTCTGATGCGGTTAGGAATGGCTCCGACCCTCGGTCGGAGCCATCATAACCGCATCGGACCTGCCCGTTCGGATTTCTTTCCGACCAAGCCATTCCGATGGGCTCGGTCGGAAAGGAATCCGAATCGGTTTTCCAGATGGCTTCCGACGGGCTCGGAGGGAGTATGATGGCAGTTTCCCACTGCCTTTCTGTGCTGGCCTTTCCACCACAGAAAGGCAGAGGGAGACTGTCTTTGGGGACCCCCAGCAGGGCCCCCATGGGTGCAAGGCCGCCGATGGTGCTCCCTGTTGATCTCTGCACCCGGTGGCAGGCACCTCTGCACTTAACGATGCGAGCATGCATTCTGTTCGGAATGCATGCTCCCATTGTTAAGTATAGGATTGCGACCAAACAGGGTTCGGTCGCATCCTACTTGCAGGTCTGGAACCGACGACAAGAGGTCGTTCAGTAGCCAGTTACTGACTGATGTCAGATGAACGCCAGTCCGTTTGACATCGGAATCGGACCCTTAGATGGAGTTTATTTATCCATATCTAATCTGCAAAGCAAATAGTAATAATCACAAAATCATCTGTGGCAGAATGTGTGGCATTCCCACATTTCAACCTTATACTCCTTATCACCTCTTTTTTGTTCAGTTTGAGTAGAATGCTGACCTTAATTACATATTCCTTTTACTTGCTCATCTTGGTGGGTCTCTCAGAGCTCCTAGGATTGGCCTTTTTTAATTGCTTTACCAAATGTATTTTAATATGTCCCCATGTTCTCCTCTCCTATGGACTATGACCTATCCTGAAATAATTTGTTTCCTTTGTTAGTCTTTTCAGAGACGTTTTTAACTGGGCCAATGATATTACCCCACTGACGTTTGACATTATCTTGATAGCACTTTGAAGTACATAATCCCAATTTGGTGTACCTATAGAGTAGAGGGCAGACTAGTGTATTGGGTACATGAAGATCTCACCTCAACAAGATCTGTTAGATAATGACTAATATATTTGTAGACACTTTTACTGAACTCTTAGGCAGAACTAGAATTTAGTTTCGAGTGTACTTTTTGTATCACTACACAGAAACATTTCTTACTGTGACTTGCATTTACCCCGAGTTACAGAGAGAGAACAAATGTAGCCACACATAGATGTTTCTCTGAGTTATTTGAATAAGGAACATGGTGGTTCTCTGATGACAATTGATGTGCCCAGTTTCCGTTTGTTCAGAGGAGAGAGAAGCTTTAGGATGGGAAGAATCAGTTGCCCCAGTGGTACAGGACAAATCTCTGTTGGAGGTAGGGACTGCAGGGAAACACGCCAATGGCTATATCGCTGTATCAGCCGAACATCAAGCTTCCTCACTTATATGCCCTCTGCCTGTTTCAGGAGCAGAGGAACAGCTCCATCACCGAGGTTTTGGAGGGAAATCATCTGAACATTCCTATTTCCACTGTAAATGTTTGTGAGACATTCTCCATACCCTCTTTAAAATTCTCTAGATTGAGTTTTGTTTCAATGTTGCTTATTTCCCATTCCTCTATGCACTGTTCACCCAATGTGTATTTTATATCCCTTAGAGAAATGCTCTGCAATTACTGCCAGTTACATACCTCTCTTTGCACAGAAAGTATTCTTTGGGGCTAAAAGTGGTAATAAATGCTATGGAACCAAACACAGAATGTAACAAGATAAAAAAGTTTTAGGGAAACCAAGAGATGCAACCCCACAAAATGAAACTGTAAGAAATTGGAATATTATTCAGGTTGGATGACTACCCCCTCAAGGAATAATCACAACTTTTGTCAGAGTGAATCCTTTTAAGTCACTAAATTAACCTGAGCTCAATCCTCTTGTATCTATGGTACAGAGCAGACTGGCTTAATTTACGGCAATGTGTAAAGAATGTAAATAGTACCAAAAATAAAGAAGTTAAAACACTAAGGGGCCGATTACGATGTCGGCGGTCGGAACGTAAACCGGCTGGTCATTCCGACACAGTTCAGACCGGCTCTCAGAGTCTTCCTGATGGTCAGAACCGCACCATAATCCCCTATGTAAGGCGTTTCCGCCGTCGGGATTACGGTGTCATTTTCTGACAGCCTTTCTATGCCAGCCTTTCCGACACGGAAAGTCCGGCAGTCGGAAACCATGTCTTCCCGACACGGAAAGACCAGAGGTCGGTCGGTCCCGAGACGAGACGGTGTCGGATTGAGGCGATATCGTAATAAGCCCCTAAGTATTAAAATCCTAAACTTGAGAAAAATAGAGTAAATTCTAATAAATGAAATTTCACCCAAACAACAAAACTGAATAAGAGGAACCAGAGGTATGAGTTTTTAAAGTTTTACATAAAAATAGCACCAAAAAGCACAAATGGTAGACAATGGTTGCAGTAGACCAGGACCTCGATACAATTTCAGGCCAACCACAATGGACAGTGCGTTGGATATACCAACCAGATTCAGCCTTGATGGAGGTTTTACCTTGGGACTTAAAAATGGAAAATAGAAGTCAAAATCCCTCAGTGGACAAGGCATCAGGCTGTGTATCCCAGGAGGGCTTCACAACTTCGAATACCAGGTGGGAGAGAAGCTTCATGTTTATGAACTTGAGGGATGTGTTTTTCAAAATACAGTGCTGGAGATTATTCATATAGGTAAGAAATTATCATTACAGGAGGAGGTGAAGACTGAGGGCCTAATTATGAGTCTGGCAGCCCTCGGACCCCCTAACTTGTCGTGGGGCGGCAGTGGTGGTTTCCGAACACCACATTACTACCTTGGCGGTTGTGCCGCCCTGGGACCGCCAACTCCACCAGGGTACCGCCATTCCCTGGTGGCGGTGCAGCGGTCTCGAGGCAGTAATATGCTTGGCAGGATCGCCGTGGTCCCGCCAAGCATACTACAACTTTCCTTACCACCACTGTTTTCATGGAGGTCTTTCCTCCATGAAAACAGTGGCGGTGAGGAAAGAAAGGGGACCCTACAGGCCCCCCTTGTGTCTGTCTCCATGTGGATGCACACAGGGGGCACAACATGTGCCCCCCTGTGTGCATGCACCCCCAGTTCCAGCATGGTATGGACTTCACAGTCCATGCCGTGCTGAAACTTCCTTTGACGTTCCCATTGCGATGCCTATTTTATAGGTATCACTGTGGGAATGCCAAAGGAACCTCCCGCCAGTGATTAAAAAGTCATAATACGGAGGGTGGTTCTCACATGGGTTTGGTGGTGCGGCGGTGGGCTGGTCCCGCCGCCGCACCGCCAAACTCGTAATCTGGCCCTAATTGTTAAAATGCAGAATGGGAAAGAGCAAGCCAGAAATCTGAGGCAAAGCATGTCGGAACTGAAAAAATATCAAGTGTATGCACACTTGTACCAAGAAGCCCATGAGTAAGGCAAACAAAAGTGAGATTGCCTCGTGACAGAAGTGATCAGGATGAAAAAAATGTCTCCCTGAACAAGCAAGCAAGCATTAGAGACTGGGAACCACATGGGAGCTTGTAAGAAAGAAAAAGCGTGTGTAGTTTTCTGGAAATCAACAAGTGTCCCGGTACAAGGCTTTTGGAGTCAAATCTATAGCCCTGATCTTGAGGAACGACACTAGAAGCCAGCAGAATTTGAACATGAGATGGAATATTTGCACAAGAAGTTACACTATATTGTTAATGAGCAATTGGAACAATATGAATGGCTCCTAATTGCTACAGCATAAAGAGACATATAGAAAAGATGGATGCGCATCCCCTGCTTATACTCGCCTGAGTACTCCAGTTTGTTTGATTATCTAAAAGACCAGAACTTACCGGCTTGCATTGAACATGTTCCGTGAAATGTCTTCAGTGTGCCACAACCCACAAAAGGATGGACATGCAGGAAGATGAACACTCGTTGTTTCTTTAGTGGACATCTTTTCAAAGTATATGGAAAGTAATAACTTTACAAAAACACACTTCAGTGCACAGACTAAATAAATAAATAAATGCAGCACTATCTCTTCAATGACAATTATTTTGCAAAGTCTAAATAGGATTCTGATCCAGGCCTTGTGATTGTTTTGTCCTCTGGGTGTTAATTCCTTTGTTCCATCTGCATAGGTGGCTGTCTCTCAATTTTAGGGACTCACACAGCACCTATGTAGGTTTTGTGTCATCTGGTTGCAGTTCCAAAGAACCTTTCCTACTTCTCCCACATTTGTTATATGGGTGGGTTTTACGGTTTCGTGCACATATGTGAAAAAGGTCATTTCCTGCATAGCAAAACGTCATGAGGCCTGCACCTACAATTGATAAATTGTGGAAACTAACAGCCTACTTTATACTTTGGCAGACGGAGTAATCTCCATTGGTCTGGTGGAGGACCTACCGTCCACCAAACTGAGATTACTCTGCCCACCAAGTTTAGAAATGACTGATAAGCTGGGAGTATTGTCTAAAGCATTGGCAGGAACCGCTGCCACGGTGGTTCCTGTCAATGCTGTTTACAGTTTAGTGCAGGGGTCAGTCAACATGATGGAGCCCTGCACCAAACCATTTTCTTTTTTTTTACAGAAAGAAAATCCCAAAGCAGGATTTTCTATTTGAAAATAGAAAATGCTCCCCTTGTCATGAGAGTCATCTCTCACGGCGAGGGGAGCATTTATCAGATTTCCCCGTCCCTTACCAAAAACTGACCTCTAAGTCCACCTCTCTACATTAGGTGGGTAGAAATAGAGGTCTGCCTCTGACTGCTCTTAATTCGTTGGACCATCATAGGGGTTTTATCATTGTGGACACAGAGTAGTCTCCACCATGATTCAACCTAAAGTCCATCTACATTCAAATTTGGCAAGCAGACCATTATCTTGGAGGTATGTATACTCCATCACTGTTGCGACGGAGTAGCCATACCGCCTAGATTTAAATTAGGCCCTTTGTCCCAAAGAGGAGCTCACTTTGTGGAGGTCGGACACCCTGGGTCTGAGGAACATTTCTCCTAAAAAAAGAGAAAGAAACCTTGCAGCATATTCCAGTGAACCTTCATCCCTCCTATTAATGCATTGTTGAATAACAAAAGCTGTTAGATTGACCCTGCATGCAAATCAGTTGTCATAGCTGAATGATAGGGCAACCCTAAGCTAAAGGAGCCACATGAAACAAAAGGAAAAGAACAGAAAAATACTCTTTAAAAGCAAAATTTTATCAGCAGAACACAGGGATACAATAGAATAAATCATGCAGCACCAGGTGAAGGGCACACATCCTGAGAAAGAATAGTGGATTTCTTCAGATATAAATATTGCTATCAGGGCAAGAAAACTCGTCTAGCTGAAACTAGAGGGGAAACTTTGTGGACAAATCCCATTGTCACTCGCATCCTGATATAAAATGAAACCATGTTAAAAATCACATGAAAAAAACACAAAGGTTTTTTCAGACAACAATATTTCTGTACGCAACACTGCATTAATCAGCAAGAGAGAAAATGTGTTCAACATTTTAGGGGCCGATTACGATGTCGTTAGGAAAGCATTCCCACTGAATTGGGTTAGGAATGCTTTCCGAACGATTCGTATTCTGGGAGTCCAACCGACCGATTACAATGTGTCTTGATCCTTACGGACTCGGTTCGGTCGGACTCTCATTGACTTCAATGGGAGCCTGTATGCCGAACGAGAACACAGGCTTCCATTGGAAAAAAGGGGTGGTTGGGGAAAACCTTGCACCCTGGGGCGGGCACCCCATGGTGCCCCCCACATTGTGCATGGTTGGGTAAAGGGTCTCTTGGGTACACCCACAGGCAACATTTGGTCGCCTCCGGGTGAAGGGGGGCCCGCAACAGGCCCCCAAAGACGATTCCGAAAGCCTTTTAGTCTCAGTCAAACCGATTCGGAACGGCTGACCGAATGGGTCATCGAACTCGCTCCTTCAGAAACCGTCTCCATTGGGCTGTACGACTCGGCTCCGAATGACTCGGGCTGCCAGAATCCCATTTGGAACTGATTCGGACAGCACAGACAGCTTCCTTCCATCGTACCAGGTCATCCGGAAAGGTGACCGATTCGGTAGGAAACAAGGGTTCCCAATCGGATTCGACAATGCCGTATCCCAGCCATAGCCCATCCTAACGATATCGTAATTGACCACTTACTCTTGCTTTAGATCCAATAGATATTAATTTTTCTGAAGTCTGTAAAATATTTCAATTCAACAAGAGATGCGTGGGGGCTCCCAGAAAGCAAAACAAATATAAAATTGTGAAGTCAGTTCCAACCTCCAATTAACTTTGCTCTACTTACTCAGGCTAGAAGACACTGAAAAGCTGTACTATGTACATGTCACACTCCAGGGGCACGTTCAACTGTTTGCAAAACCCGTTCAGCTTCACGGGCAATGATAATCTCACAACGAACTTGACAAAATAAAATAATGTGTACCCGTTAACAAGAATGTTTCAGACTGTTGATGGGCATTTCTTAAAAGCTATGTGTGCTGCTAGTGACTACAACATAAGTTCATCATCCAGTATCAATTATATCGCCTTTTACAGAGCCTTTTGCAGATCCTAGCTAATAAAGCCAAATATAGAGTTGATATTAGAAAGTGGTATTCTTAGTCAAAAGTCATAATTAATTAAATCCGCAATTAAACTGTGGATATTGTAAATAAATATGCATTGTATTAAACAGCAAAGAGATGTGTATTGTGACCTGTACCGGTCTGAATTCCATGTGTCATTTAAGTGACGCAAACAAAATACTCTTTTGAATCGTCAGCAGGACGACATCATATTCTATCCAAAGAAGGCAGGAAGTGTAATTCTAACTCCATAACCAAGCATGATAAAATTTAAATAGATAAAGCAAATATTTGGAAACCTTCACTGCAGGGTATTGATATTAAATTCCGTTATAAAAGAGTCCCAGTAATGTTCCACTTCAGCACCTTGATCAGCGATAAAGGAGCAACAGTGGTGCCTAAAATGTTAAGGCGGGAAGAGCAGCACTATATGGCAGCGCAGTAATATGGAAAAAATGTGTTCTTTTAAAACATACTAGTGGGTGAAAACGGCATCAAAGAGAATATACAATAAAAACTGAAAATTTGATTATGACATTAACTACTATCACAGCACAATATTATGGAAATGATTTGAATACAAAATGATACGAGGAATCCTATGATTTGAAAGTGCATGCTCCTAATTACTGAGGTAATACAAATAAATATGACATACTTTTGATATATCACGAGAGATGGAACGAAATGTGTGTATTTGCGAAATTACATTTTGAGGAGACTTGTAATTTATTTTGTGCTCACTGATAGAAACACATATGCCACGGTGAAAGGGAAATCAAAATGTTGAATTTGTTCAGATCTTACCACGTGTTCTGCAGAGGTGAAGCAAGATGTTGCATTCCTCCGTATCAGATCCATCAAATTGCCAATGAGTTAGCACACAGCCCGATTCTCCATAGGCTTCTAGAGCTTAGAGGCGATAGGTTCCCACTGGAAAGCATCTCAGAAAGAGATAAGGAACAGGATGGAAGGACTAGTACCTGAAGGAGATGGCAACAAAGCAAATGTTTATCGGACTTTGACTGACCTACTTACCCTCCCTTCCCTCTAAGATATAAAGTGGATTATTGCACCTGTAAAGGTATAAACAATGGTTTACCTAAAGACTTACTGTAGTAATTTTTAGTTTTGAAAAAGGTTTGAGTCCACGAGGGATTATGCTATGACTTTTCCTGGGTCTGACTCTGGTAAAGCACTTCTTACAGCTCCAGTATAATGGCACACCTATGTAAGTAAGGACATTTTCACTGCATTCAACACCTTTGAGCATAAAATACTGCTGGTGTGGAGGGGTCCCCTCTTTTTAAAGGTTTTACCTGTTCCACTATTTGAAATCTTAATTGTGCAAATATGTGATCATTTACCTGATATTGGTAGGAAAAAGGAGATTCCTGATCATTTCTTTGAATACGTTTATGCCAAGGCATCTCTTTATGCGACATATGCCCACACAGCTTTATGTGATATTTTTCTAATTTAATAATATCCACATAGACAAAGATCATCTACATAACAAATGTGCAATCACGCAAGAAGACATTATTAACTTTAGTAAATGTTCCTGTATGGAGAATGTTGTATCACATCCACGCTAAATATGTTAATATAGTGGGTCAAATTGAAACAAGCAAAAGTGCCAATCTTCTTTGCTTCTAACATACGTTTTCAAGGTTCAAAAGAATATATTTTAGATTTATAGGACCTAAATGCACAAAAAGAGATGATTCGTTGAATATTTCTTTCCGAGAGTTATCTGATTGCCCTAATTTCCAATACTTCATAATTATTGTCTTAATTTAGAAACTGCAGAGTCTTGATTGATGTAAGCAAATCCGTTTTCTTTATTTCTACCAACTTTTTTTTCAGTAAACATTTTCTTGTGAACAGAGAAGTTTTTCCCTCTGCCTCATTTAATACTGTTTTCCCATATCCCTGCTTCTCAAATTTACCAATCAAATGCTTCAATGCTTTAAAGGATTCAAGCTTTGATAGTAAAGATAAGTATTTCCAAGGTTAGCTTCATATAAATATTACTGAAGCATTCATCTTATTCCAGGTGCTATTATTATATCCAGAAACTGTATTGACAGCGTTCCTACAGTAATTGTACATTTTTATTCTTTTATGCCTATGATTAAGCCATTCGTGATCTTCCTTGAACTCTGATGTTTCCTTTCCAAATTCCTCTGACATCATCAATAAATAATTTACAAATATGATATTACTCATCTATTGTGCATTTTGTAATACATGCTCACATTCAAACTTTTAAATACATATATTTGCTTACATGGTGGAGCCCATAAGAAAGGAATCAAAGGCAAATACGAGAATTGAATAAACCTGAAAATGTGTCATTCAGAATAATATAAAGTAACTGCACCAAAACAAACTCGTTAGCCTTCCTTTTGTTGCAACAGAAGCCATTCAACACTATCCTTTCCCTCCACATCTAACCTAGATGTGTATACAGATGGAACATCAAGTGTGAATGATGTTATGTCACCAGCTAGAAAAGCTAAAGTTATTCAACTGTATAAACACTGTGGGGGTGATTTGCTAAGATTTTACACTGTGTTTGCATCACAAAAGTGATGCAAATTGACGCAAAATCTTTTTTTCCCAATTTACTTTCAAGCGTTAAACTTGTTTAGCACTGGAAATAACGTGAAAGTAATGCAAAACAGTACATAGCGCTAAGGTGTCTCCGTGCGCACAGCAGCTGATTTTAGCGCCGGCGCTAGAGAGAGGGGAGGAGAGTGCCTTATTTTAGTAAATTTGGCACTCTCCTCCTTTCTCCATTTCACGCAGTGCAGCGCATTTGTGGCTGCTGCACTGCGCTCTGTGAAAAAGTAGTAAATCTCCCTCTGTGTCTTATCTTCAATACAAGTTGAAAATGTGTTGATCAATGGATTTATGAAATCAGCAATATTGACTGCCGTGAGTTGTTGTTGATTATTATTCCCTGCTATAATTGAACTACCTGGAAGATCATGTAAACATTTACGGATTTTTGGAACAAGGTGTGAAACCAGTAGTGTTGGGCATTGATTGCACAGAATTTATATTGTTGTTTCTGTATTCCAACGTTTTTTCTCTGCTTATATTAGCAATCTCTCAATAATTTCTTTACATTACTTAGTTGAATTTTTCAAATAACGTTTCACCGTCCAGTAGTTATCATCGTGCTTCATGATGTTTTTAGATCACATTGTAATTAGGCTCCTGCCTAGTTGGCCACTTAAACTTCAAGTGATTCATTAGTTTATTTTTTTAATATTAATTTTTTTTTAGATAAATTGTATGATCCATAATTTCTGTCTAAGAAATCTGTTTAAGTTATTTCATGATCAGAGTTTCCAAACTATCCAATGTGTTTGGGACTTGAGGAGAAAAGTATCATAAAGTTGTACATCACAATTTTTCTTTTGAAGAAGGTTGCGTTATTAGTAGGCACAAATGTGATTCACATCTGTAAGATCCTAGTTTGTTCTGTGAGTAAAACTCATAATCTGATTCACCACCAAGTTTTAATCAGTCTCGATCTTGGTCCTACTCTATGTTTTCCTTTTGCTCCTTCTGGATTTACCTTTTTTTTGGTCCTTCATTTCTTCTTTGATCTCTTCTATTGGTTGGTGTCCATCCACATCTTCCTCTTTGTGCCTACTAATTTTGCTAGATAGTTGTTAAATTTGAACATGAATTTTTATTGTGGATTTTTATCTTGATATTTCTCCCACAAAGGATATACGATTTCACACTTTTGGTCTGTGAGAAAACGTCCCTTTTTGTGTGGTCACACCCATTTTTTTCCTGAATTTTATAGCTGGTTGCTAGACTTTGCGCACTGAATCAGTTCCATCCAGTGTATGGGCCCTGATGACTAAAATATATCAAAATTGTCTAATCCCTGATTGGTGTATTTAATTCTCCTATACGGCGATAGTATATAGTTTAGGAACTGCACCCATGTTATAGAAAGTTAAATGCTACCTGTGGACTGCAGCACTTATTGTGCCATCTATTAATGTGACAAGGAAACATGGCTTTATGCCTACCATTGTAGCTTAACTGCTGTAGTTTAAACCTGAAGTGAGACCTTTTAAAATAACACTTTTTAATGGGTAAAAATCTCCCTTTTAAAAATGAATGTCACCCCTTTGTCAGCCATGTAGCTACATGGTATTTAAAAGTGGGACATGAAGAAAATTAATATTATCTTGTCCCTACAGTGACACGACCCTAAACGCTATTTTCACCGTGGCATTCATAGCTGTTCTATGAAGAAAATAAGAGTACAGATTAAAATACTAATATTGCATCTCGGGAATAGGACAAGCTAGAAAAATAACCATTATTATGAATAGTTATCAAAAATCCAATTAAATTCTGAGGTTGAATTTGTAATAGATGTTAGGGAGAAGTAACTTTCTAGAAAATTAGCCTTTACCTGCCTGAATTGTAAAGAAGGCTAAATAGCGTAAGCCTCTGCCTGCTCCCAGCCTGTGCTCAAGCCTGGGAAAAGGTGTGAAAGAGGCATGAAATGCCTCCTAGTAGCAAACAGCAGGCTGACCTGAATAAGCTGAAATTACTCTTCTGAACTCCACAGAATATTCTGAGTGGGGGCTGTGGGCATCCAATGACACCACGCTGTCAAATTCTGCTTGCCAGATCTTTTGGGCCACAGGTGCCACTTGGGGCACAATTGAAAGGGACAGAACAGGATACCAAGATCATTTTTGTGTATCCTCTGCCTGGTTGTTGAAGAACCCTGGTTTCAGCCTAACAGACTTGTTTTCAAGTTGAATTTTAGAGTTAGCAGTTGGAGGACACTAGGATTACCATGGTACACTCCCAACTCACACCCTCAGCCTCAGAGACAAAGGCCTTTCTCCATCTTGGATTGGCCCTGACACATTGCATTATAGGCCTGTTTGCAGTAAAGCAAACAGGAACTACCACAAAGGTAGGTAGGTCATGGCCTGGGAACCCTTACTTCACAAGTCAGGGAAGGAGTTGGAGTGTCTTAAGGTGACCCCCACCAACCACCTGGTGAACCCTAAACATTTGGATCCTCACCCAGCTTTCCTGGGTACTGCTGTACTTGCAAAAGGATGCCCACTTAACATCTGTGACCTGTGAGAGGCCGGAGGAGGTTGAATGACCCTTGTACTTAAAATCCAAGGACAGAAAGTTATCCAAGGATACAATTCTGATCACTTGGTTGGCTACAGGAACAAACAAAAAGCTGAAGAGGACATTCCTGTGAAGAATCCCAGCTGACCAGTGGTAATAAGACCTGGACTGGACTTTGCTGTGCCCTCTTCCTGACACCCTGAGAGTTTCTATGTGCTCCCACAGTGGCCCTTGAGGCCTTGAATGTGTGCTACTGTCAGTGTTTAGGCACCAAAAGAAGTTTTGGAACATTTGCTCCAGAGCTACAGAGCTTCAAGGGGAATAACCGAGATAATTAGCCACTCATCAGTTCCCCGGCATGGCATTTAGTTTCAGGTTTGTCTTGCATGGAGAAGAGTTTTTCCTAAGGAAAATGACAAAGTCCTTTTTCAGTTTGGTACTTAGAAAATTGTTCAAACTTCCCTACATCCAGCCCCCAGCGGGCCAATCTACATGGTGCATCCAACCCATGCTCCATTGCTGTCAGACTTAAATCAGACCTGGGTCCTGGTCTACTGTGATCATTGACTACCATTTGCACCTTGAGATTTTTGGCACTATTATCACCTTCATTTAAAAAAAATCATATCTTTGTTTCCTCTTTTTGGATTTTTGTAGTTTGTGTGTCATTTTGCTTATTAACTTTTCCTCATTTTGTAAAATCAGAGTGGGGTTTTTGTTGTGTGCTGTTTTTACTTTTTAACCACTTTCGTACATCTAAATGCTTTACACACTTTCATTGAGTTAAGCTTGTCTGCTCTTTGCCATAGCTATCAGAGGCCAAACTCAGGTTTAGATTATTGAAACCTTTGACTGAATCTAACAGGATAGTCACTTTCTTACTTGTAGATAGTGGCCACTAATCCATCCCAACTAATAGACCACTTTCTCACATAGTCATATATCTCCTGCTTGCAATTTTGGACTTCTTTTATTTGTTAGTACCCACTATTATTTTTGTATTTGTTATTTAATTTAAGCAAATGATTTCTCTAATGCCTTTTTTGTTCAACTTTTTCCAAGATCTGTTTTTAGGATAGAGATTTCTGTCTTAAGAACCAACAAACATTTTGATAGATATTTAATTGTTTGTAATATTAGATCAAAACAACATTTATTGAGGCCAATTTTATTACTTTTGATATCTCTGTTTGATGTCTCTTTGCACTACAAAGGCATGTTCTTAATTTGAGCTTCAAATCTCTGAGAATCCTTTTTCTTGAAAGAGTCGAGCAAGTGCAGAAGCACAACATTTTTCTATAATGGCCTTTGATTAACCTATGATACATTTTTGTAAATATTGTTCATTAGTAGGGTTAGTGGACAACTTTAGAATATCCCTAATAATTGACATATTATGTCACCTGCATCATTAATGTGAATGATTATGTATTTGCCTTCGTATACATTGCAAGTTTATATCTGAAAATGTTAACATTTTTATAAATGTTCAGTGTGGTTTATTATAGGAAATGTTTGAAAATGCTTGGATAATCAGTAAACATAGAAAATGTACTTTCTACACCTACTCCAAATGTACTTATATGTTTATCATAAGCTTTCATAATACCTTTTCAGTTCTTGCTGTGCTGACCATTGTTTTGTATCTGAATAAATGCAGTATAAAACAAATCAAGAACAATTGAAATTACCACTCAGGGATGCTAAAGGTACAACAAACCAAAGTTTTCTTAAAATTTGTAAAATTATTTCATATCTTTTTACAAATCTACAATCTTTTATCATCTAGTTGACATATTTGTCATTATTATTTTTGTTTATAAATATATATATATATATATATATATATATATATATATATATATATATATATATATATATGTAAGAATAAACGGAATGACACACAGGAATGCAGAACTTGGTATATCATAGTGACACTTAGCATTGCCAGCCCTTTGCCCCTCCTCGGCATTTGATATTTACATTTCCTTTACATTGAAGGTTGAATTGTTTTGTATGTTGTATCAAATTGCCGATGTTAAGATGGCGCTCAAGTACTGTTTATGTCACAGTCCACTCTTTATGTCGATGAATTTATGGAGTTGAAATGCCTTTTAAGAGACGAACTTTATTGACTATGTTGTGTGAACAAGCGCTCTTTGGAGCGCGAAACGCGTCACAACTGGTTTATGCTTTAATAAACCTCTCACCTTTGGCTTAAGAACGGACCCTGTTGTTGTTTGTGTAGACCTGAGTGCTCGTTGGAACTCCGTTTATTCTTACATTGATTCAACCGGCTGCTCCGCCGGCACCGAGCCACCCCGGGAAAGGCGAGGGATCTCCGGAAGGAGCTGTTTCTCTTTTTGGATATATATATATATATATATATATATATATATATATATATATATATATATATATATATATATATATATATCCTTTTAACCTTTTCATGTTGTGCGCACCGCCCGCCACAATGCTGGGAATGGAGGATGCCACCGCCACGGTGGCGGTGGCATCCTAATTGCTGGTGCGGGACCGCCGCACCACTGGCAGCCGGTCCCAGCACCGCTAGGTTGGTGGGCGGACGGAAGTCCGGCCGCCATCCTAATAGGCCCCTAATTGTTTAAGGTTCACTTGTGTGTCCTACGAAGAGGTGTTTTGATAGTGTTAGAAAAACATACAACCTGACATTTAGGGGCCTATTATGATGGCGGTCGGGAAACCTCCTCGACCGCCATGGTAGCGGGAAAAGACCGCCCGCATGTACCGCGACATCACCACCGGTCGAATTACGATGACCCGCTGTCAAAATACGACCGCGGCGGTCTGATCGCGGGCATTAACATTGCGGCAGTTGCTGCTGCCCGCAGCACCGCTGCGATGCCGAAAGGAGCATGTCCTGCATTACCCTGCACTGCGTGGCAGGCACTGCACAGTGCCTGCCACTTGGTACAGGGAAATGTAGGGGGGGACCATGGGCCCCCCCAGTGCACCCACACCCCCCCCCAACACATTGGGGGCCCGCAACGGGCCCCCGGAAGACAATCAGCGCATGCCTTTCAATGGCGGTCTGACCGCTGAGGAAAGGCTGGCTACCGCCGGCATCATAATCCTGCCGGCGGAGCCTGCTCTGCACCGCCACCATTATCCCGGTCCTGCTCCGTCCGCCAGGCAGGAGTGCGGATGGCAACCGGCGGTAAAGCGGAGGTCGGAATTTCCCACTGCCGCGGTCACCACCGCCATCCTAATGTGACCAGCGGTTTTCCTGGTTGCGATGGCGGGGGGATGTCCACCGCCGGTACGGCGGGCGCCACCGCCGGCCCTGCGGTGGACATCCAACCGCCATCGTAATAGACCCCTTAGTTACATGAAATTCCTTTGTCACCATAAGTCCAATAAACCTAATGACAAAATTACATTCATATTTCAAAACAAGTCCATTCTCTTCCAATCATTACTGTACCCACCAGTACCCTATTAATACCGCTGCCAATTTCTTCAGTGTTCTTCTATAAGGGAAAATGTTCAACATGTGTTTTTCCTTCTTTTAACCCTACAGCATGTGTTTGTTTTCTCTACCTAACCTGGAGCTTCTTCTATTTCATTTCCAGTTACTTCTGCTATTCTTCTTATGCTCAAGCTATCTTAGCAGTGTACCCTTTTCTGTTTTTCCTCAGCGCATGCAGTACAACTAGGTTTTCAGACCATAAAAACTTGTGTTGCAGCCCTTGTACCATGTTTGGCAACACTTACTCCAGTCAGGGAAATGGATGCCACACACATCTGTAAACTGGTGGAACAAAAAAGGCTAACATTCAAAGATTCAGAGGCTTTGTTTGGAAGTTTACAGACAAATCACTCTTGACAACTAAACAAGATTTCCAAAAATAAAGTTTTAATGGTTATTCTCTTTATGCAGTTTGTAAACTCTTTAAAAAAAGTTGAAGCCAACACGTATTTCGCCACATTTTCATTTAAAATCTCACTTCATCAGGGCCGAAAAGTAAGCTATGTGCATATAATAAGTAATTATAATCCATAAAGAGCTCTAGTTGGTAGAACTCTTGGTGCATTGTTGAAAGAGTTTGTAAGACAGGCGATATTGGAGGGTCCTTTTTAATGTCTCAAAGAAGAATAGCCATGATAACTAACAGCGGCTGTGTATATTGGAGAAAAAAAGAAGGAGCGAGTTACTATGACTTTACTAAGGAAGCTATTCAGAAATTTAGTTTTGCATTAATGTGGGGTTTTTTTCCACATCCCACTCACAGTAAAAACGATGTTTAGCGCAATCATTATGATGTGGTTTTAAATAGGTTATTTCTTGGTCTGACTTGACAGCACAGCTGTCCCCAGTCCTTATGCGGTCAACATAAAAAGAGTAATAAGATGTTATGTGCTTCAGCTGAAAAAGGGGCCTTGCATAGCACTTTCTGTCTTATTTGAAAGTTTTTCCTCAATACAGTAGGCCTCAATTGGTTATGGTGACAAGCCAATGATGCCATATGTCAAATGTCATAGGTAAGGTCTGTTTATTATGGAACTGTACAATATAGCCAGCAGGCCTGATGTATTTATTATAAAAAGCATCTGTTAATCCCAATGAACCAATCAAGCTTAAAGTATTGATCACTGGTTTTTCACAAAAAAAAACAAGCCGTCTTGAGCACAACCTTTCCCATAAGGTATACAGTTAGAAAATTACAAATATGTAAGCAAAATTACAATGTACAGCCCCTCCTGAATGGTCCAAACAAGGATTCAAACTGTGCACATCTTTTACACCCAGGGATTCTCAATGAGACAAGCAAGACCACAAAACTCTTGCTTGCCATGGCAATGGCAATCTGTGGGATTCCATGTAACAAAATTCCTACTTAAAGGCTTTAACATTGTGTAATTTTAATACATGTTTAAAGGCCAATTGGGAAACTTTATGTCAGATGCTATAGATCTGATAAGCTTATTATGTACCCGACAAAGGAAGTAGGCCTGACTTCTTCACTGTGATAAGTGCATGTGAAAGCCAAGAACCTTTAAGAGTGGATTATTATTACACTCTATCAAATCCTGTAGACAGATATTTTGTGACATGGAATATCACAGATGATCGTAGTAGGCAAGGATTTTCTCATTGGATACCCCCTTGGACAAATCCAGTGGATAGGAGATTTGCACTATTATGCTTCTTATTAGACCCTCTTAGGAGGGGTTGTATATTCTTTTTTCCAAATGTAACTTTTTGTCCGTCTGCCTAATGACTGTCTTGTGGTCAAAACAGTAGGCCTGATTTGGTTATGGTTACAAGCCAGTCATAACAAATATAGGCCTAATTAGTTCACTGTGGCATTTATGTCAGAGGCCATATGTCTGATCAAATTATCATGAAAAGTTATGAATAAGGCCACAGACCTGGCTTTTAGTATTGAGAAAAACATATGTTTATTGCCAACAGTTCTTTAAAGGGCATTGTTCTTACACTATAGTAGGACATGTAGACAGATGTTTTGTTACCTGGAATCTGGAGGATTCCACTTTAAACCTGTAGGATTACCGTGGTAGGCAAAGATATAGTTTCATAATCACTTTTACCCTTTTCTCATCTTTTTTATTGTTTTATTTTTTGGCGTGCCCATCAACTGCCCCCCTTGGCCACTCGCTTCATCTGCAATGCACTACTTCCCCCACTGCTACTGCTTGCGAACTGGGCAGACATTTTGGAATGGTATTCTTCATAGTGCATTACTGTTTTACCATACAAAGATCGCTGCTTTATTTACAAACAAGTCAGCCATCTTGAATATACACTATGCATAGGAGCATTCCAAGGTGGCTGCTATGCATGCATGATAAGGTATTGAGCACCGCAGCTTACCAGTGACTGAAGAAGCAGTTTCTCTTATAATTCCAGACCTACCAGCATTGCCAGTGCTTGAAAGTTCAACAGAACCTACTTAGAGTTAAGGTCTTGTGAGTCCCTAGACCAGTTCACAACAGCTAGCACAATTTTACCTGGCTCAGGGGAGCGGGGTGCAGAGGTCCACTTTCAGCTGTCAAACGGAACTGTCAAGCAGACTTGCAGTGTTGAAATGGTTACCTTAGCAAAAAGGCATTTGCGGGGTGAGTTGAGCAAAACCCTTTGGAAGCAAAGCAAGGAGCTGTCCCTGGACAAGGAGTCTCCAGGAAGACCCGATCTACCTGGCTCAGGGGACTCGGTGCAGAGGTGCTCTTGGATGTCCGTGGTGCTGAACGGGATCCACGGCCAGAGGAGCTGGCAGGCGTGCCAAGAGAGGGCAAAAACAAATGCAAGATCTTTACAAGGGAGCCCCAGGAGTGGTTGGTCATTCAAACAGATGAATTTCTTCTCTTGCAGCGTCAAATAAAGCAGGCAGTAGTTGGACTGACCACCAACAAGCCTTGGTACCTGCGAGTACTCCGGTTGAGGAAATCTTCCTCCAGAGGAACAGGGGAACATTGTAGAAAGCTGAGCCTCATTGAGGGTTGGGACTACAGTTCTCAGAAGCCACCTGCACAAGGAATTTGAGCGGCCATGTCGGGCGGCTCGGGTGCAAGGCTTCAAGGTCGTGGACCTTGCGGTTTGTGCCTGCCAACAGCAGGGGACTAGTTCCTCTAGCCTAAAAGAGTTCTTGTGAAGTCTGGAGTTCGCAGAGGTGTTCACCTTCCTTGTGGATCCCATCGCTTGCCTTGGTCGAGTCGCAATCCAGTGGGTGTAGGGTGGCTGCGACAGGTGTAGAGCTTAGCACTTATCTTCATGGAGTCCTGCCTTGCCGTGGACACGGGTCTCTTCTTGATATCACGTTGAATCTAAGGCTCTGCTGTGTGGGGTGCCCCATAAATTCTGGATTTTGGGGGTGTTAGTGGGTGTGAGGACTAATAGCCAATGTGTATCTAGTCCTGCGGCTAATCCGCCCCAGTAGTGACGACATCCTGTGGGTGTATGTCACTAAAACTAGTCAGAACCTGATTTCTAGCCTAATGCAAGATAGCCAAAACCATCCTTGGTCATGCACCTCAGCTGCCAGCCCCTAGAGGTGTGGTCATCCTTGTGGAGGTGGACTCCTTCCTGCATAGCTAATTTCCCGCTTACCCATGAAAAACAGTGCCTGGGGCAGGGGAAAGCTTTGTCCTTGAGTGGGGGGCAGTTCCTTTGTCCAGTGGTGCCAGTGAATCCTTTGAGGCTCACCGCCACACCGGTGCAATTCACTAGCTATCCTGCGTGGGCTAAGGTATCACCTCCTGCTCTCACAGGCCCTTTGTCTCTGACCTCTGGGAGCAGCACACACTTCCCAGCATGAGACTTCTGTATTGGTGGCAAAGCTTCGAAAAAGCCCGCCAAGGAATGGGAACACTGGTTAAACTAGGTGGACACTGTATAAAGTGCCACCTGGGTACATGCTGGTTTAACCTCGACACTACCAGTGTGTAAGGGGTTAAAAAGCACAAACACAAAAGATATTGGCTGGACCATCATGGATCTGTACATATAAGTAATGTCCTAATGCCAGCCCATGGTATCTTATGGACCACTGGTCAATTGCGAGTGAATTATGTTTAGAATTCTACCACAGAGCAGTATATGCTTGCCCACATACTTCCACACATATAATATACTGTACTCTGCCTCCTGGGCTATAGGAGGCCTACCTTGGGGGTGAGTGACATATATTAAATGGAGTGAGGTGACCCTGTCACACATGGTGTGTGTAGGGTCGAACTTGAGCAGGCAAGCTGCTTATGCAGGGCTGAAATGGCAGACCTGCAGACTTCGGTTTTACTCCGGTCACTCAGGGTGGCACATCCCTGTCCTGGGTACCACTGGTATCATATACTAGGGCCTTACATGGGTGTAAATGTCTTGGCCAATTGGGTGTTCCAGTTCATATTTACAGTTTAAGGGAAAGAGCACTGGTGCTGGGCCTGGTTAGCGGACCCAGCACACTCTCAGATCAATTACTACAGCATCTAGCAGTTCAAAACGGGGCAAAAAGTGTGGGGGCATCTGCAAGCAGCCCAGTTTACTACACAACCCCCTCCAAGCAAACACCCAGGAGACTCAGCCCACCCCTGGGAGAGTATTCCTGGCTTGTCAGGCGAAGAAGAGTAAGAAAACTGGCTATTTTTGCAGGGCCTACTCTGCCTCACAAAGGGGCAAAAAGTGGGGTGCATCTTCAAGCAGCCCACTTTACTACAAGCCGTGTTCTGTGACCTTTTGGGCCGGAGACAGGCCCTGGTGACTATTGGGGATGGATCGAGGGCCTGCCGCACATCATCTGCTGGGTTGTATCGATCCGCCTGGCTTACCCTGTGGGTGGGAGACTTTAACTGCATCCTAGATGGTGATCTCGATAGGTACCCCCATGTCATAATACTAAGCCTAATGTGACTTCCTCACTCCAGGAGGTCACTGCTCACTTGGGGCTCTGCGATATCTGGAGGGATTCTCATCCCGCCTCGAGGGTATATACTTGTCACTCCTTGACACGTGATACCCATAGCAGACTAGATCATATTTTACTGTCTGCCTTGCTGGGTCCTAGTGTCCTTGCAGCGACACGCTTGTCCCACTACTTGTCTGACTACGTCCCGGTCCGCTGTGAGATCGAATGGGGGAGCAGTACTCGATCGCCTTTAACCTGGAGGCTCCGTCCTTATGTCCTGCAAGATGTAGAGGGCAGGGAAACGGTGGCGGGCGCACTGGCGGATTTCTTTGAAATTAACTGTTCCTCAACACGTTGTCAGTCAACAGAATGGGAGGCAATAAAGGCAGTGATCCGGGGGCGTTGTATAGGCCTCACCTGTGGGGTTAGGCATACTCTACATGCCGAACTAATTCAGAAGGAGGATGAACTGGTGGATATACAGTGGCTTCCTCCGGATGATGTGTGTGATGGCGGGGGGAGTTGCTGGTTCAACTGCAGGTTGCTGATGCAAGGAACAGATTGGAGAAATAAACCACGGTCGGCTGGCAAAACCTTATGCGGGTGTTGAAGTCGATCTGGTTTAGCATGCACTTTCGGGCTTGAGTGTGGGTAAACTATGCTCTGATCCATGGTTAGTTAGCAGGGGCACACATCAGGGCTGTCCCTTGTCACTGCTTTTTTTTTGCTATTGCCCTGGAGTTGCCAGCCATTCATATCCAACAGGAAATGTCTGGATGGGGAATCAGTGTGGGGAGCGTTAATCACCTGGTATCCTTATATGCTGACAACACCCTTTCTATCTCTCAGCCCCCAGACAATCCCTTCCCCTCCTGTTGAGCCACCTGGATGCTTTTGGGGAGCTCTTGCGTCTTAAGATTAATCACAAGATATTGCTGGTGTTTCCTCTGAGGACGCTGGCCGCCCATGACCCGGAAACATTGCCAGAATTTCCCCTCCATTGGGAGACTGATAGGTTCTAATATTTGGGGGGATGGTGGCCCACATGACACAGAAACATTTGCAATATAATATTGGGACAGTTACTGAGGGCCTCCGGTCATCTGTGCATTTTTGGAATTCCCTCACCTTATCCCTCCTGGGTCGGGTGACCGTCTCCAAGTTGGTGTTTTTAACCGATGCCTGTACTCTCTGCAACACTCATTTGACACTCTTCCTCGGGTGGTGTTTCGGAAGTTGCATTCCCTCCTTACTTCCCTGATCTGGGCAGGGGGGCGTAGTAGAGTAGTGACAGACTTTTTGCACCAGCCACTAGAAGAGGGGGGCTAGTTGTTCCCGACTTGGAGCAATATTACTTGGCCTCCCAGATTCAACATGCGGCACATGGCTTGTAGAAGGTTATCTGGGAGAAGTCCCTTTTATAGGACATGGCAAGGGGCCTGTCTCCCCCCCAGCTTCTGATGGTGGGGCAGAATGCAGCTTAGGTACTGTACCTTATTAAACATAAGGCTTCCTTGTGGGAATGGACTGTCACGGTGGTTTTGAAGAGGGCTCCTTTTGCCTGGGAATTGTTTTTTTGGGAGTTGCCAGCATTCTGAGTGGTGGTGGAGTCTGTGGATGTTTTGGCCTGGTGGGAGGGTGGGTGCGAGATGCTGGGGAACTTGTTTTCCAATGAAGAGTTTATCACATTTGAGGCGGCACAGGACAGTTTTTGCCTAGGTCTGGGGCAGTTTCTACAACATGCTAGTTTTATAGCTATTGTCATGGATATATATTGCCTCCCTTTCCCGCAGCTCCATGCACATCATTTACTTTTTTGGGCTTGTGAAATTGGGAAGGGGCTGACCCTTGGTTTCTGTCCTATACAAAACCATGACAGCTCATCGGTTGCGCACTTGAGGACAATCTGGGGGTCTGGGCGGAACTCCTGGCGGTCTTCATGGAGCCAGGGGGCTCTCAAACTCACTCCTTGAAGGAAGAAGAGGACTTTGCTGCCACGGTTGATGACTGTGTTCCTGTGGGATATGGCTTTGCCCTGTTGAGTGTCCAGGGGCTGACTGGGTTCCTCATTGTGTGCTCATGAAGGAGAGCGCTTTGGGGATAGGGCTGCAGTTTAGATTCGCTCATGTTGTACCAGCTGACCCTTTCTGTGACATGGTTGATGATGGCTGCTGTTGATATCTCTGTTTCTGTTACTTCAGGAGAAATCAATAAAGAATGTCTTTGAAAAAAAGCTTCTGGTGGATCCTTGGTCTTTCATTCATTGCTGAATATATCATGGCCCCAGCTCAAATTCCAAAGTGCGTTCAACAAATCATGATCCAATGGAACCGGTGTACCCAATATACAATGAGGGGGCATATTCTCAAGGACTCATCGCCGAGTTAGCAGCACTTTATCGCAGCCAAAGTGGCGATAAATTCATCGCACCATTCACAAGCAGGTGCTAACAGCCGATATCACCAGTTTACCTGCGATAGCAGCCGCAAAAAACATCGCCACGGATGACACCAGCAACTAACGCTAATGAGATGCAGAGTAGGCGTTCCCGTGCAAAAACCAGCAAAAACACCACTCCGCAACATTCTCAACGACCAACCAGATCGGCGATAAGATTAAAAAACATGCGATAAGGCGTGTTAGCAGCATGGATTTAACACCTGCTCCTACCTGGTGCTAAGTCAGACGACAGCCTGCACCATAAAAGGGAGCCCAGCCCACAGCCACACCAGAAGAACAACAGATGCCATGGAGCTACTGATCATGCAGCTCGGAGCCCCAAGAGGGCCACAACACCCACCGCCACCACCGCCAGGACCCCCACCCCCCCAGGACCCCCCCCCGGACTACCACAGAGGCAGCGCAGACAAAGACACCGGACCTTCCGAAAACGCACCAGCCTCGGAGACTTAACGCCAGAGGAAGTCATTGCCCACTACAGGCTCAAAAGGACAACCATCCTCCGCATCCTGACCCTCATTGCCCACAGGCTGATGGTACCAACACAGCGGAGAACCAACATCCCTGCGCAGACAAAGCTGCTGGCCGTGCCGCACCTGTTGGCCTCTGGGACCTTCCAACCAACAACTGACATAGTAGGAGGAGTCTCACAGCCAGCCCTGTCAAAGTTCCTCACACCTGTCTTGGATGCCATCATCAGCTTGGTACCCCAGCAACTTTACTTCCCACACACTGTGCAGGAACAGCTGGAGATCAAGCAAGGCTTCTACGCCATAGCTGGCTTCCCGCACGTGTTGGGGGCAATCAACTGCACACATGTACTCCTCGTGCCCCCTGCCGCCACTGCACACAATTACCGCAACAGGAAACACACGCATTCCATCAATGTGCAGGCAATAGTGGACCACCGGGGACTCTTCACGAATGTCATCGCCAACTACCCAGGCAGTGTGCATGATTCCTTCATCTTCCGACAGTCCATCATCAACCAGCGCTTTCAGGATGGCACCTATGGAAATGCACTGCTCGTCGGTAAGTAACAACTGAACACACCACACACCTCAACTCCACCAACATACAACTCACAACTCTGGGAATGCACATGTCACAAAATCACATACAACATGACAACCAACATCCCCACATTCCAGACACGACAACACAACTTACTGTGGCAACCTGGGCTAGCCATCTACACAAGCCATCAACGGCATGGCACCTCAGCCACAAAATAGCAGAATGTGGGGAGAGGTGGGAACCAGGCATGTGCGAAGGAGGCAAGTGACCCATGAATGTGAATGTACACAACGCCAAGTGTGGCATGGATGTGCTGGACAGACTTGAGTATGCAGACCACAGACATTTCCATGTCGACATACACTGCTGGTGTCTGAAGTGTACTGGACAGTGGACGCAACCATGTTACCGCAGCCAGTGGGGAAGAATGCGGAAATGTAGCTTGTTACGTCCCCCCCTGTAAGCGTGAGTGGAGTGGGCTGGTCCGGCGTACGCCAGGCCAGCGTACGGGTGTGAATAAAAAGCCCGTTACTCTGGGCGTGGTTCTCTTCCGGAATGGCCAACGTGTCTGCCACGGCGGCGCCTCTCACCCCGCCACGAGGCCGACGCCGTGAGCGGTGGTGCCTGCGATCCTGTGCGCCTGCTGCACCCCAGGCCGCTGGTCCCAAGACGTGTCTTGCCCACCCCAGCGCACCCAGGCCTCACTGCTCACCTGCCGACACCGGCGTGTGTCAAAGAGGGCCCACCACGTGCCGGTGCAAGCTCCAAGCCCGTGGCCCGCGACCATGGCAGCCTCCTCAGACCATCACGGCCGCCGCGACACAGGCCCCCAGTACTCCTTTCTCATTGACGTACTCCACCGCTGCCTCCGGCCTACACTGCGGTCCAGTAGGTCACACATTTGGAACTGAGTCTTGGTTATACAATGGCAGAGTACATATGTTTATGGCAAATTTTATATCACCGTACTCCCTTCGATGTGGTGCCACCAACTCTGGGCATAGCATTCCAACGACACGTGTATGTGGGCCCTTGCTGACTACTGCCTTCGACCTACACTGCGGCCCAGCACGGCGGGGTCACCTGTGTACTGCCTACACTGCGGTCCAGCAGGCCTCACACCAATCCAATCCAGTCCGGACCAGGCAGGGCACGGCATCGTCGCAGGCTGCAAACACGCTCAGCTCTGGTGCTTCTACCTCCGTCAACCACAAATCATCACCACATGGCATTCCAACGTCATGTGTGAGAGTACCAGGAGGAGCTGCCTGAACAGCGGTTGGCCCGCACTGACCGCTGCCTCTGGCCTACACTGCGGTCAAGTAGGTCACACATTTGGAACTGAGTCTTGATTGTTCAATGGCAGAGTCCATATCATTGTACGCAAGGAGAGGAGTAAGAGGAAGACGCGGTTCAGTCGGATGAAAAAAGGATCCTCGTTACGGAGGTGACCGAACACTACCAACAACTGCTCTGCTGCCACTAACTCTGTGCATCGCAAGCCAAGGACACGTGGCTGGGGGCCCCTGCTGACCGCTGCCTCCGGCCTACACTACGGTCAAGTAGGTCACACATTTGGAACTGAGTCTTGATTTATTTATGGCAGAGTTTATACCATTGTACAGGCCTCATCGCAAACTGCATCCCCTTTCAGCTCTGGTGCCACTGACTCCGTGCTCCGAAATTCATGGACACTCTCTGGTTGAACTTTGGTGGTGTCTGAGTCTATGGCCTGGGGGTTGTCTTCATCATCATGTAGCTGATACTGACTTGGTGTCAAAAATGAGTCTGTAGCATTCATCTCCTCCATATTGCCTGTGTCTGCTTTGTACTGCCCTCTGTATCATGCATTGGAAGATCACCTTCCACTGCCCCCCAAAACCCTCTGCAACATTCACCTTGGACATCGACGAGGACCCGCTCAGCTCTCGTGGCCCTACCTCAGTGCACCGGTAGTCACCGTCCCGTGGCGGTGTTCCATGTGCCGGCCGCTGTGCATCCGGGGCCACTAACTCCGTGCAGCTCAAGTCATGGACCCTTGCTGTTTGAACTGTGAACTTCTGATTGTCTGATCACTGTTGTAGTTGTTGTCAGCACCAACCACTCCTTCAGGGCTGGCTCACACTCACCCCACACCCATCCAGCACAGGTGTCACTGGACATGTGACCCTGGCAATAAAAGGGGCCGGGTGCACGTGCCTGTAGACAGTTCCACAAACTATCTAAGTGTGTCGGTGTGGTCATTGTGTATGCATGACGGCCCCGGGCCCTACCACATTGCATTGTGCTGTGTACAGCGAACGCAACCATGTCACCTCAGGCAGTGGGTGAGACCTGGGACATGTAGCTGTGAGTACCCCCCTGTAGGCGTTGCCGGAGTGGGCTGGCGTACGACAGTCCAGCGTAGGGGTGTGGATGATCACCCCCGGGGCTCTGGGCGTGGTTAAGTGTTGGGCTTGCCAATGAAGTGCCTAATGCGTGTGTCTCTGTTGTAGTGTCGGCACCACCTGTCCCGCAATGGACAAAGTTGCAATGTAACATGCCCCCGGAATGCGGGCTCGGCAGAAGGGATAGATGAATGAGCGCAAGCCCGCTCGGGGTCCGGGATCATACATGCCAACTGTTGTGTGCGTATCGCTATTGCCGCAGCATAAGCCAAAGGTCTTGCCTCGACCGCATCGCGAGTTCAGCCAGCCATGAACTCTACATCTGTGTCCGCCCTATCCTTACCATAGGCCTACACACACGTGGCCGCCCACCTTCAACGCACAACATCACAGTGTCGTTGTCAGGCTTGTGGACATGCGCAGACAGGCGTGACAATGGTGTGCCGTAGAAGTGCAAGTGATGCAACCGCAATTACAATGGAAATATGTGTTGACACACTTTATTGCTGTAAGACTGATATCCGATAGGAATTTTGCAAACATATGAGATTGCAACTGGTAGATAAGTACATTTGAAGAAGAGGCTCTGCTATACGAAAGGCGAATACAGAATACCTTCTTTCCAGTTGTTTTATGTGTTCACTTAAATGATAACACTCAAGGGACCCGCATTCGGAGGATCTAACCCTCATTTGGCGGCAAAGCCAATTGGTCAGCATATAAATGGAAGCACCTCTGCATTGATTGTACATAGTATTTTGGAGGAATGAGTGGGTGAATGCAAGCATGCATCAATGGTTGAATTGATATATGCTTGAATACAAGTATGAATAATTGAATGAATGGATGATGAGTAAATGAGTACATAAAAGGGTGGAAACGTGAATTTAATGAAGAGGTACTTTCAGTTCCAAGCTTTGCCTAAGGGCTTTGCGAATGCTTGTTTTTATTTCACATGTAGAAGCAGATTTACTCACATTTAACGCAACGCAGGGCAGCAAGCAAAGTTGCTGTGCTGTGTGAAAGGGAAACAGCAGAAATCCACCATATCAACTAAGATATGGCGCACTTATCTACACTGTGTGCTGCCTAGTGACAACGCAGGCTCCCTTGCACCATAGTGCAAGAGTGCCTGCATTAGAGGCAGGATTGTGTTTGTGCAGGAAGGACTACCTTCCTGCACAAAAACAATCCTTAAATGCATATTCCTCTTTCTATGCATGCTCCGGAATGGGAACTCTGCACTGTCACAATGTATTCTACAGCATGTATTTGGTTATTACATTCCTCTGGTACTGCTGTGTTTTTACAGGGAATATAGCCTAAGGAACGCAACTCTAGAATAAAATAATGTATGAATATTGACTGTGATGTGCATCCTTTTAAACAGAAACATTCAAAAGGCTGAAGTCTCTGCATAGTAGGGATTGCCTTCCCACTGTGGTTTGGGTGCAGGGCGTGGCCGAACTAGGTGGGGTCATGAACATTGTACTTGGTGTGAGAGTTATGGTATGCATGGCTCATGTGTGACTTATGAACTGTGATCCAGACCATAACTTATGATTTTCAGTGGGGGGGCGCTAGAGGGCGCCAAGCAAGATGGCCGCACTTGCGTGAGGCTCTTGCGGCTCGGGACCTAATCTGCTGTATATCCGGCCCATCTCCCACTGCACATGCCATAGAAATGGCATAGGCCGACAGTTAAGGCGGAGGAATGCCTGAGAGGGTCGATAAAGCCTGAACAACTGCTAAGAACCGAGGAAACTCCCCCCGTATACCGCCGACGATTACCCGCAAAATGGCGGAGGCGACCTCCCGAAGCTGAGTTATAAACGACGGAGGAAGACCGCGAGAGTCGCAGTCTGCCGTGGGGGAAAGTGAGACCAGAACACCCCGTCCGGCGCGAACGCGGAGCGGCTGCCCGCGCCGGTAGCCTCCTGCTGCTGTGTCCGCCTCAGCCGCCCTTGAGCGGAGGAACGCGGCTCCACAGGTGAGGAGGACAAAGACGTACGGAGGGGAGGACCGCAGGCCCTGAGGGCCCGAATAAAGGCCTGAAGCGGGGGGAAGCCCTAAGCAACCGGGAGCCCCAAACGCCGCCGACTCCCAATCAGCGCTGCTGGCCGCGCCGAACAATCGCCCTCCCCGGGCGGAGAAAGACGCCGCCACACCACTCTGCATCATAGGCCCGGCCCGCGAAGAAGCGGAGAAGACGGAGGACACAATAGGAGAGGATCCGCCGGCCCCCTCCGATTCACCGACCAGATCGGACTGAGAGACGCCGGGCTGGTGGGAACGACAGGCGCGAGGGACTGTGCACTGAGGCGCGGCGCCGGAGGGTGCGACGCGCCGTGATTGCCTTCCCCCCAGTGGGGCGCCCATACCCTGTGCTGGCGGCTGTGGACTGCGGGCCCCGGTCCCGGCGGGAGAGCTGCCGATGGCCGCTGAGCCTCTGGCTGCCCGGTGCGGTTGCGGCGGGGCTGTCCGCGTTGGCCGCCGCCTGACGCCGAGACGAACGGAGGAGATGACCGCAGGCCCTGAGAGCGCAACAGAGGCCTGAAGTGGTGAGTGCTCACGCGCGAGCCGAAGGCCCGGTAGCGGCTGCTGCCTTGCCCCCGATAATTGCTCAGCCCGGGTGGAGGAGAGCACGGCTGCCCCCCCAACTCACTGCTCAGTTTAGCCTGGGGAGAACTGCGCTGACAGGGGCCACACGTATGGGAAACCACAAGTCGGGGCGAAACACTGTAAGGGGAACCACACCGATACTGCCCTCCCCCTGGTGAAACATCCGCACCCTGCACCAACGGATGCAGACCGTGGATCCCAGCCCCACCGGGAGGGCTACCGACAGTTGCTGATTCTTGGACCGTCTGGAGAGGGGCGGCACCGCGGAGGCCACAGATCTACCCCTGCACGGAGGCGCTCGGCGGGGAGGAAGGGGAGAAAGGACGCTGCGATTCCAGCACCCCCCCGATACACCCCCCCGGCTGATCTTCGGTGGAGGGCCGTCACGGCGCGGGGATACCACTGCCTACATTACTGGCCTGCTCGCGATACTATTTGGACCACAGTGCCGACGGCTCTGCCGCCATGGGGAAACTAGACGGACGACAGCCGAAGCTTACCTTCGACACCCGCAAAACCCCCCGCTCCCAACCAGAGGTGGATGAAGAACAGGCCGAAGCTCCCGCCACATCGACCACAGACCTCAAAGAGTTGCTCCTGGTGATGCAGTCGAGCCTGACATCCATTGAATCAAAAATGGACACCATGAACACCAGATTGGACGGCATCACACATAGAGTGGAGAAACACGATGAACGGCTGACAGAGGCGGAACGAAGGATATCCGACCTGGAGGACTCGGCGAGCTCCACCAACAGCCGGACGCATGAGATGGAGGGCGTCTTGAAGGTGATCGCCGCAAAAAACGAAGAGTTGGAATCTCGATCAAGGAGAAACAACCTACGTATTATTGGTGTGCCGGAGACGACAGCCACAGGGAAAATGGAGGACTACGTGGAACGCCTCCTAATAACACTATTTGGCCGGGAGGCCTTCTCCTCGGTCCTCATCGTGGAGAGAGCGCACCGTTCCCTTGCCAACAGGCCTGCTCCCGGCACCCCGCCGCGCCCCATCATAGTCAAACTACTTAATTACCGCGACCGGGACACTGCTCTTCGCCTATCCAGGGAAAAGGGCCAGCTCACTCACGACGGATCGGAGATATCACTCTATCCAGATTTCACCATGGCCGTGCAGGACCAGCGACGTAAGTTCCTCCAAGTAAAGAAAAAATTACAACAACTAAACATGCCGTACGCAATGCTCTTCCCAGCTCGACTTAAGGTGACACATAATGGCAAACAACATTTCTTTAAGAATCCTCAACATGCCCAGGACTTCCTAAAAACCTTGCCTCGGCAGCCCACGGGCCGGGCGTCTCCGGAGCAAAACCACAGGGACAATGGAGGCACATCAGATGTCGAGTGAAAAACTAAAACAGTGGTCTCGGACCCCAAATACACTAGTTAAGGGGCGCACGTCAATGAACCTAACCCCCCTAGACACAAGCGGATCAAGACCGAGCGCAACCAAGACCCCTCATGCCACACAGAATCCGCAGCCAAGAGACCTGGACTGCACGAACTACGGAACAAGTTGGAACACTGCACCTCCCCCGGCGATCTGGAAGAGGCGGCGAACTGCGCACTACCCCTCTTTCACACCCCTCACTCCGTCATGCCGTCCCCTGATCCAAGACGGAATCTGAAATCTTACCTCTATTACAGGCTGACTCCGGCTATGGATCTAACAGCTGGTACCCCATGCCGGCAACGGTGAGTCTATCAGAACTTACCGGACACGGCCCTGCGCCAGCTAACACACCGAGATGGACTCCGAACTTATCCCGAGCACCCACGCCTTCGCGAGGTACACCTGGACGCCCTCTGGCTCTTACCCCGCAGGTGAACCCTACGGTGCTGTATTTTTATATGATGTTGAACTTGCCTTCACTATCCCCAGTTGGGATGGTGGGATATGGGCAGACTTGGGAGGGGGGAGGGACCGTTCACGGCAAGGTTAGGATGCTGTTGTGGGAGGAGGGAGGGGAAGGGGATTGTTATTTTCGCACCACTTTGTACTACACCCTCATCGCCAGACAAGTTGAGCATAATCACAAAAAAACACATTTTGCCTTACATTCCACCGGTACTTTCAACACACACTATGGAGTCCCGACCCAGGCCCCTCCAGTATAACTTTTTAACGTGGAACGTTAGAGGTCTGGGGAACCCACGCAAACGACAACAGATCTTATCCTACCTCGATCGCCACAATGTCCACTGTGCCATGCTCCAAGAAACACACATGGCCCCCATCACATCTCCCACTTTTGCGGCCCGCTGGGCCAGCAGCAGATGCTTCTCGTCATACTCCTCATACGCTCGGGGAACACTTATTCTTATGAAACGCACCTTCCCCTACACCCACATTGGCTCATACGGGGACCCGCAAGGTCGGTACAGTATTTTATGGGGGAGGTTATCCGCACAATCAATCACATTCATCTCCTGCTATGGACCTAATACTGACGATCCGGAATTCTTTCGGATTCTATGGGGAAAAATACAGGACATAGGCTCCACGCATCTGATATGGGGCGGGGAATTCAATGTTACACTTAACCCAGCTCTGGATAGGTCCCACCCGCAGAGCCACCACCACTCCGCTGCACAACGCACCCTCACACACATAGTAGAAAACAACGACCTCCTAGATGCCTGGAGAACCCTTCACCCTCTCACAATGGAGGGCACCTGCTATTCCACCGTGCACTCCTCCTGGTCCCGCATAGACACCTGGCTGCTTGACAGGGGACTGTCGACTTCGCTATCGGACGCGTCTCACCTATCCCGTACATACTCAGATCATTCCCCTGTGATACTCACTCTCACGCCCCCCCATGAGGAGCCCCCTTTCTTTCTTGGCGTTTTCAACCGCAAAATCTTTTAGATTCCGCTTTCAAAGCCGATCTTGAACAAGAAATATCAGACTTTTTCCTCCGCAACAACGGCTCCGTACCACACTCTTCGACGATCTGGGAGGCATTTAAGGTCACTGTGCGGGGAATATGCATCGCTAAGAGCGGTGGCGTCTTAAAAGACATTCGCAACACACTCCGGAAACTAGAACAGGAAATAAAAAGCACGGAGCAGTCCATGCTGCCCACACCTACCCCTGAACTCCAAACACGCTTGCGCACCCTGATCACGGAGTACCAGGAAACGGCGGAGAGAGAATGCAAATTCAGGGGGAAATACCACCAGGCACGCCGATATGGGGAAGGGGAGAGACCAGGGCGAGCCTTGGCCTCCACCATACGACCTCCCCGATTTGCTAATACTGTCCTGGAGGTAGCAGATGAAGACGGCCACACACACAGAGATACCCAAAGCATATTAAATGTCTTTAAGACATTTTACAAGACGCTATATAAAACTCAAAGACAGGCCCCAGCAGACTTTGACACATTCTTTGATGACACTGCAATTGCATGGCTGGGGGATGGACAGAGAGACCTACTCCTCGCTCACTTCGAAGACGAGGAGATCACCTCTGCAATTATGCACTTACAATCCGGCAAGGCCCCAGGACCGGACGGCCTTCCGGCCGAATTCTATAAGACATTTCACCATCTGCTCATTCAGACGCTACACCAGGTACTGGAGGAGGCACGCGAGTCCGGTATTCTACCTCCCACGATGCGCGAAGCACTCATCATCTCCCTTCCCAAACCAGGGAAACCGGCTACACAAGCGGATTCATATAGGCCCTTGTCCCTCATAAACATTGACGCCAAAATTCTAGCCAAACTAATCGCGAATCGTATCAGCCCCCTCATGCCAGTATTGGTCCTCCCGGACCAGTCAGGATTCGTCCCAACCAGGGGGACATCCCATACCTTACTTGCGTTACTTCAAGACATAGACCCGGGCGAGAATGCGGCCGCTATATTCCTAGATGCCACCAAGGCATTCGATTCCCTAGAGTGGGATTATTTATCCTTTGTACCAAAGCGCATGGGGTTCCCCCCCCCATTCTTGGCCTGGATAAACCTCTTATACACAGGCCTCCGGGCTGTGGTGATGGTTAATGGCAAACGCTCCCCCACCTTTTCAATAACCAGAGGCACCAGACAGGGATGCCCATTGTCCCCACTCCTCTTTGCGCTAGCGGTCGAACCCCTTGCCGCAAAAATCCGACAACACCACCGTGACCACGCACTGATATATCCTGAAAGGCAAATACTCATTTTCCTCTACGCTGACGACATCACCCTCTACTTGCAGCAACCGGACGTCAGCCTCAACCCCATTCTCAGACTTTTTATCCTCTTCGGGCAACTCTCCGGGGTGAACATTAACTGGGGTAAATCGCAGATATTTCCCCTTACTGATTCCACCCCGAAATTCACGCCAGATTATCCCCTAACGTGGTGCAACGATACCCTTACATATCTCGGCATCGTCATCTCTCGTGACCGAGAGGAGCTCATGCGTGCAAACTATGGGCGCACATTGGACTCCCTCACTGATAAAATTACGGGATGGATCGCCCTACCCCTCTCAATGGCTGGCAGAGCCGCCCTCATAAAAATGATTATACTGCCCAAACTATTATATCTGTTTGTCAATATTCCCTACGCGCCCAGGCATCACTTCTTCACGGCCATTAAGACCCAACTCATCAGGCTCACTTGGGGAGGCAAGCAAGCCAGGCTACGCATGGAATACCCTCACGCGACCGCACTGCGCTGGCGGTTTTGAGATACCGGACCTGGAGCTCTATTATAGCTGCGCGCAGGCCCACTTCGCCGCGTATTGGATGAAACCCCCCCTACATACCCCACCTCGCGATTGAAGACGGCCACATGGGCCCGACCCCCTGCACGGCATACCTAAGCACCCCCGCAGTCCAGCGACACCTAGCCACCTCCACTGTACAATGTACCACCAGCGCTTGGCGAGATCTGGCAAAATCCACACAATGTACATTAATATACTCCCCACTATTACCCCTACCTGGCCGCCAGGACATCCCGGTGACAGAGGAGGGTGGTTGCCGCCGCCTTCTCCGTAGACTAACTATACAAACCTGGGGACAACTTTATGTTGGGGGCCAATTCCGAACGAGTGCGGAATTCTTTGGTGCCACCAACCCCACCCCTCTGGAACGCTTCTACTACCTCAGGTTGAGACAAAGTGTGAGAGCCCTCACCCCTGACTTTCCACTAGAACCACCCATTGTGCCTCCACTACACGCCCTCCTGCAACAGGAGACCCATGCACATGCGATATCCATATTATACCTCACCGTACAAACTCATAAGGAATACGAGCCCCCCCCTGGCCCGCAGTAGATGGGAGAGGGAGCTGGGATATCCTCTGATGGATGAACAGTGGGCGTACTGCTGCAAACAGACGGGAGATATCTCGGCCAGTAGTAGATTTAGAATTATACATTACAAATATGTCCATCGACTATACTACACGCCCGCGCGGTTACATCGTCTAAAGCTTCGCGATAGCGACCGATGCGACCGATGCGGCGCAGAAGGCGCTGATTTTAAACACGTAGCTTGGGACTGCCCGCCCGTTCAACGTTTCTGGTCAGAAACACTCACAGCACTGGACCTCATGGTCGGGCAACACGTCCCTGACAACCCCTTGACTGCATTGTTGGGATATACTCAGCCCCTGCCCCCCGCAATGCGGTAATACACTTCTTTCGCACTCCTTCTGGCCAAAAGAAAGATCGCTTGTAGATGGGGTAGAGGGAGAGCCCCAAAATTTAAAGAATGGCTCCAAGATCTTATCTACAGCAACTACATACCTATGCAGACCTCCAACCCCCTTCCTCCCGCCCGCGAGATATATGGGGCCCCTTACAAACATATCTCTTGGAACACACTGACTCTACAGCCACTGGGACTTCCTCTCCCGCTCCCATTTTAAGAGGACAGGACACGGGATAGTGGGATACCCCCACCTCAGCTGACACTTACACGATAAGGGGGACCACGGGTCACTAAGGGACACCTCTCCACACCCTTTTTTTGGAATGGAATGTGCTTACAGTATAGATACATACGGAATAGGTATGGTATTAAAGTGGGAATGTTTAGTTCAAAGGTATTGATTGCAACTTAACAGCTACAGATGCCCTACGGCTTTTCACGACCACCTCACCAATTGACGCGGCCGGCCCTAAGGGGTTGTAGGCGACTTGCTGTGTGTTCTCCCCCCTACACTTCACAGCCCCATGTGTACCATAGCGCAGGCCGGCCCTATCGAGGATGTAGGCAATCTGCTGATGTCAATTCCTTTTTTGTCGTTTCAATAAAGGTTTTTGAAATTTAAAAAAAAAAAAAAAAATTTAAACTTATGATTTTTAGTGGTTTTTGATTTTATTTTGTAACCATAACTACACTTTAACTGTTTATGTAAATTTCTGAAGTTATTTTAAACATGTTTTTTATTTTGGTGCCATTTAATGAATATGCACAAAACTTACCCAAAAATGTTTGTTCGATTTGGGTTCACCATGGCAAGTTTTATGCAAATGTCAATTGGGGACAAAAAAGGAGGGGAGTCAAAAAAGTGACATTTCTAATTGTACCTTCCATAGCAGATTTGAACTGCACTACAGAAGAAACAGATAAATGGCATTACACCAAACCGGGCAAGAAGGTAGACATTTACTCGAGGAAGTGCCTTTGCTTGGTTTAGTGAAAATCCATTCAGTAGTTTTTGAGAAATTAGTGTAAGAATAATATCTTTGGAGGCCTCTAATTGAGCCGTCCTGTCAGCCATGGATATGTGGTCCATTAATCTGCCAACCTTTCGGGAACACTGGTTTCGCAGTGGGTTTGTGAGAAGAAATTAAAAAAATTACATGATTTATTGATGAGAGAACTTTTACTCCCTTTGCCAATTTCGTGATCTCAAACCAAAAGTTGGGACCGCAAACACAATGGGGCACATTCTCAAGGAGCTATCGCTGAGTTATTGGCACTTTATCGCAGCCAAATCCGCGATAAATTTATCTCCCCATTCCCAAGCTGGTGCTAACAGACCATAACACCAGTTTACCTGCGATAGCAGTCGCAAAAAACATCGCCACAGATGACCCCGGCAACTAACGCTAATGATATGCAGAGTAGGCGTTCCCGTGCAAAAAGCCGCGACAACACCACTCCACAACATTCTCAACGACCAGCCAGATCGGCGATAAGATCACAAAACATGCGCTAAGGCACGTTAGCAGCAGGAAACTAACACCTGCTCCTACCTGGTGTAAAGTCGGACGACAACCGGCACCAGACAAGGGAGCACAGCCCATAGCCACACATGAAGAACAACAGATGCCCTGGAGCTACCGATCATGCAGCCCGGAGCCCCAATAGGTCAACAACACCCACCAACCCCAGGACCCCACCACCCCCCGGGCCCTACCCCGGGCACCCCCCACACACCCCCCCTCCTTCGGACAAAGATATTGCACCTCAACTCCACGAAATCATGAACCAAACAAATCGCCTGAAGTCGCACAATCACAACACCCAACATACATGTGTGGTCAGAAAAAGGGAAATCATACATCCATATCATAATATCCAAACAATACGTTTATTACAGAAGAAACCAAAAAAAAAAAATCTGAAGAGGCATGGTGGGTCGTCTCAGGACATTCTGTAAGTCACAGCCTGCAAAACAGAAATCTGGATCAGAAGGTGTGCCATGCGCCCATCAAAGTACAGAGAGAGAGAGCGAAAGAGAGAAAGAGAGAGAGGGAGAGAGGGAGAGAAAGAGAGGGAGAGAGAAAGAGAGAGGGAGAGAGAAAGAGAGGGTGAGAGAGGGAGAGAGAGAGAGAGAGAGGGAGAGAGCGAGAGAGAGAGGGAGAGAGGGAGAGAGAGAGGAGAGAGGGAGAGAGAAAGAGAGGGAGAGAGAGAAGAGAGGGAGAGAGAAAGAGAGAGGGAGAGAGGGAGAGAGGAAGGGAGAAAGAGAGAGGGAGAGAGAAAGAGAGGGTGAGAGAGTGCCGAAACTGCGGACCTAGGCCTCACTGCTCGCCTGCTGCCACCGGTGTGTTTCAACCACGTGCCGGTATTCACATCAGTCCCCCAGGTCTCTCACCTGAAACAGTTTCCAGAGACATGAATGGCAGAGTCCATACAGTTGCACACGCCATCATCGCTTGCCCGCCCCTGCGCACACAGGCTGCTGCACCCCAGCCCCTCCCGTCGCCCAGCGGTTATTACCCGCCCCTGCGCAACCAGACCTCACTGCTCACCTTCCGCCACCGGCGTGTCTCCAAGAGGGCCCACCCCATGGCACCCTCCACATCATGCAGCCCCGCACTGCGGGCCACCAGGTCACAGACATGATTCTGGGTCTTGATTTCGTAATGGCAGAGACCACATCAGTGCACACGGCATCATCGAAGGCTGCACACCCGCACAGCGCTTGAGGTGCCACTAACTGTGTGAACCGCGAGGCAACGCCACGTGGCGGGAGGCCCGCCCTGCCCGTTGGCTCAGGCCTACACTGCGGTCCAGCAGGGCTCACACTAATCCTTGCCAGTCCGGACCGCCAGGACGGCGCATCATCGCAGGCTGCACACCAGCTCAGCACTTTAGGTGCCCCTATCTCACTGCACCGCAAGACACCTTCCCATGGTGGTGTGCCTGTGTCTGCCGCAGTGTATCCGGTGCCACCAAGTCTGTGCACCGCTAGCCATGGACCCTTAATGATTGAGTCCCGTGGTGCGGACGCCATCATGTCACCCCTGGCACTGGGCAATGTGAGGTGGCAGGGCCCTAGACCCTCATGCATACATGAGAACTACATGGAGACACCCAGTCAGAGAGAGTGGAAATGGCGTCCAGCACGTGCGCCAGGCCCTTTTCATTGGCAGGGTCACATGTCCTGTGACGCCTGTGCTGGATGGGTGTGGTGTGGGTGTACACCAGCCGTGAGGGAGTGGCTGTGGCATGCTGACAACTAGACCTGTGAGCTGCAGATCCCTACAGTGAAGACCTGGGACATGTAGCGTTTTCGTCCCCCCCTGTGTGCGTAATTGGAGTGGGCTGTCCTGGCGTATGCCAGTCCAGTTTAAGGGTGTGAACAATGACCCGGGGGTTCTGGGCGTGGTTCCGTCCTGGGCTGGACAAGGAAGTGACTACTGGATGTGTCTCTGTTGTAGTGTCGGCGCCACCCGGACCGCAATCGGCAATGTGTCACCCTGTGACAAAAGTCCCACAACATGGGCAACATGGACGTAAGGGGGAATCAATGACCCGACATTCATCCATACTTCCACACTTGAAAGATCTTAGACATGACACATCTGTGTGAATAAGAATGTTTATTGCACATTCAAAGGAGTGTTGCAGCTGGAGCAGTACAGGGCCATGCCAACCCCACTTCACATTGTCGGCCCGTGGAGGGCCAGCCAGAGACCTTCAGGGAATGACAGGTACATCAGGAGAGGAGGACTTCAGTCCGCAGTCTGATAGCTGTGTCATTGGTGACCAAACAGAATATGGCAGTCCATGTCGAGGTCCAAGGTGAGTGTCGCAGAGTGTATCGGGGGACAGTGGAAAGTGATGATGCAGAGGGCAGAACCAAGCAGAAACAGGCGGAGATGAATGCTACTGCGTCCTCCTGACCACGATGGCAGAATCATCCGCATCTTCATCCTCTGCTGTTGCATGTGCCTCACATGTGGCTGGTGGTGTTGTGTCTCCAGCACTGTGTGGCACTGACACATCAGGGGCCGGAGATGTGGATGGGGTGGTAGCAGCAGCATGCATCAGCACTAGGCCTTGTGGCAGCAATGCCATGAGGAGGGTCTTCAGGGCATTGAGGGACCCAGCTACCTCTCGCTGGTGTGCAGCCGTGGCAGCCGCTCTTTCCGCCTGCGTCCGCTCCATGTTCTCCATGATCCTCTGCATGTGTCCCAACTCCCTGGCCAGATCGCTGGAGGCACTCGGACTAGACAGTCGTTCTTGTCGCAGAGTCAGGACTCTAGCGATGTCAGCCATGGTCCGTTGGAGAGCATGGAGCGGACTGTGGGTGTCCGTTAGGGACTGTGAGTGGTCCCTGATGGGACTTAGACACCCACGTATGGCATCTAGTTTGGCTGCCATGCGGTCGAACCCCACCTGCACCTGTTCAGCCAGCTTCTCCTGGCATCATAACACACGGCGTTGGAAGGCCATGTGTTCGTCGTAGGGGTCCTGGGAGGCAGCCGTGGTGGTGGGTGCTGCCTGCTGTGTGTGCTGTGCAGGGAGTGGGTTCTCCTCGTGGCAGCTGGGCTGCCCTGATCCTGGAAGTGGGCTGCGGAGGCTCTCCACGAGCTGTTGAAGGGTGTCGGAGTCAAAGGTGTGGTGGTCCTCTTCGTCATCAGAGAAGAGAGTTTCGGACTGCTCTGCAGGAGGTGTTGGATTTCCCCCTGCAATGTGAAGGGGAGATGCAGTTTAACATCATGTTCACATGTATGTTGACGCATTGTACATGTTTACATTCAGACTGCGTGACAGTGTACATTGTGACTGTTTGGGGGGAGCTGCCTATTTGATGCGGGACAGTGGACATTCCGACTACATCACGGATGTGTGTTTGTACTTGTACATTTTCAACTCACGTTTCCCTGCAGTGCCAAATGTGATTGGCCAGTTTCTGCGCACATGCGGCACCAGTTGTGTCCTCTGTTCTGTTGTGGATGTGTTGCGGTTTGTACCACATCGTTGTCAATGTTGATGTGCTCTGCATGTAATGTGTGTGTGCCGCATTTTGGGGGAGTCGCCCCTGCAGCTCTGATTTAGCTGCCCTTACCCCTTTCATGCGGTGTGCCTCTGGGTTCTGTGCTTATGCAGTGCTGAGATGTTGCATACCTGTGTGCATTGGTTTCTTGGTGGGAGTTGTGGGTCTGGGGCATGGTTTGTCCGCAGATGTGCTATGCTTAATTGTGCATGTGTGCCATTGTGCCCATCTCCCCCCGTCCCCCCAGTACCTGGTGGTTACTCACCCTGTTGCTGTTGTGTCCGGTCATGTTGAGCAGTGTCCGGTTCCCCAACTCCTGCCACCGTCTCCCCACTGATGACTGTGGACACCATTTCCTCCATCTCGTCCAGCTCCTCCTGTGGCGCTGGACTCCCACCTCCAGTCTGCACTGCTGCCTTCCGGTTGTTTGTTAGTTTCAGCTTGGTTTTGCGCTTCACATCCTTCCAGCGCCTCTTGACCTCGTCCATTGTCCTCTTCAGCACTCCGACTGCATTCACCTTGTCCACGATGGTCTGCCATATTCCATTTTTAGTTGCCAGTGACACAGTGGAGGTGACGAACAGTGTTTGATGGTGTTCTATTACCTCCGTTATCAGGATCCTGTTTTCCTGCGGACTGAACCGCTTCTTCCTACTCTTCTTGTCCTTGCCCTTCCCTGACCCCGAGGTCCCTGGCTGTTCCTCCGGGGGGCTTGTGGGGTTCTGGTTGTCCTCTGTACTTGCTCCGGATGCCTCCATTGTGCTTCGTTGTTGTTTGGCTTCTGTTGGTATGTTCTTTTTCTACTTTTATAGTGCATTTTCCCCGCATGACGCGTGGGAATTGCAGGCCTGTGGCTGGTTTTTGTAGATTTTTGTATCGCGATTGGCGTCATCGCTACTATTTTCGCATTGGGGTTTCGCGTTTTTGCGGCGTCGCGTTGTTTTTAACGCGTTCATTTGACGTGTTGTTGTGTGACTATCGCATGGTACCGCCGTGTTGTGAATACCACGTTGACACGGAGTTGTTTTCCCGTGATAGACTGCGATGTGAAGGGTTGCGTTAAGCTACACTTGCGGTGGTTATCACACGTTCTTGAGAATATGCACCGATGTGTTCTGATTGGCTAATCTCTAAACAAAATTTTCTCGTGTGGGTGCAATTGCAGGATGTCAGGCTTGGTACCTGAGTCTTGGAAAAAATTGCCAACTGCCACCTAACAGGGCAAGGTAGCCACACCCTAACCCTCCGGTCTGTGGGGGCAGGGTCCTACAACAACCCCCCAAAACCTCAGAAATTAAAGGTAAAACAAAGTGTTTTTGCATGAAGTTTTCATGAAACTTGGCGCAAATCTCAAACACAAGAAGTTGAATTTTGCAGCTCTGTGTTGTGGCTTTTTCACCTGTTTTGGACCTCATTTGGGCACCACCCTGGAAACTTACTCAGGGTTCAAGGGGTGCGCAAAATTCAAAAATTCAAAAAAGTATCATGAAACTCTTGGACATAGCTGGATACGAAGGCTAAAACTGCTCAGGGCTCAGGGTTTTACAAAACTCTGGTTTCATTCCCCAAAACCATTAAACCCTTGTGGTGAATGGTGCCACAATCCAATTGTTTCCTTCTGATGAGTGAGATGTAAGCAAACAAACAAAAGCAAAACCCCTTCCCCAACACTGTCTGTTCTAAACCATACAGCTTACCCTCTGCCTACTGTTAATGTTCCAAGGTTATCTGAGACCAACCTATATCTGGTTCATAACAGGTGCTAGAGGTCTAGAATCCAAAATAACAGTGATTGCTATAAAAATGTAGGATACACCTCACGTAGGTAACCAAGATTGAGCTTCTGGATGTTGATTCCAGTAGCACAGGCTTCTCATCATTGGTGTGCTCCTATGCTGTCTTACTGCTTGGATCACCTTTAGTAAAACTGCACTTGTGTTGAACAACATAATCGTCAGGATTGTGCCAGACTGATTCTGTGCACACCCTCAGGATATGTTGGCCTATAGTCCTGCTGGCTCACAGTGCACCATCTGTTCCCCTAACCCTACAGGGTAACAAATGTGTGTACAACCTTAGAACATGAAAACACTGATCTCCCAAGGAAATAGTGGTAACAGATTTAGAACCTTTTCATTTGGACTCTCATGCATACCCAAATAAATATACAAGAAATACTCAACAAGGCATTTCAACATCTATTGAAGCATTGTGATACTTGTATAAAATATGTGTGCTGCGATAATCAATAGAATGGAACAGATTCGCGTAATTAGCATTACAAGAACAGTGAAAAATATTAACATTTCCGCCATTGTGATAAGAGGTTGAATATATGCGGGCATATAAGTACTGTATATAGTGTACTCCTAACTAGCTCTCCCTAACTTATTTCTGCCTAGGGTGGGTGATCTGCCAAATCCCTGCCAGGGTGGACTAACCCCCTATTACCTTTGGGTTAGTGTCATCAGGCTGTCCATCTTGGTGAAGAGCTGGACATCCCTTGTGTCAGTAAACAGGAATCAGCTGACCTCGCCATGTCAGCTGAATGCTCCTCTGCCTAAACAAGGAAGTGGTTCTGTATATATAATAATCAGCACGCATGTGGCCATGTCACAACCCCTGCCAGACCGCAATTATTTATTGTAGTTGGATAGCTTTGTCGCCTTACGGACAATAACAATGGTGACATTTTGCGCATTGAACTTTATCCCTTGTACTGAATGTGTCATGATAATTTGCCCACAAAGTAGAAATGTAAGCAATGCCAATTTAGAGAATGTTATCCTGCACACAAATGAACGTAAAAGAGAAAGCAACTTAAGAAACATGAGTATGGAAAATGTCAGTGTTCCTTACTAGGCCTATCCTGACCATGTGACAATGCAGGCAGGGATGAAGGGCCGTGTAGATGATCTTGCAACAGTCAAATGTAATTGAGCTCTCCCTAATGTGGTCCTAATTGTTTCAAGTCCCTGCATGGTATAGTGTCCTACCCGAGCCCGGGTACTTGTAAATGATCATGTCAAATATGGAGCTTGGTTTTACGCATCTTTATTCTTCAGCGTGTAACCGTGAACTGAACATTCTACATCTTGAATTCTATGACCCACGCACTTACGCCACTGCTCTACAGAGTCCTTCAGTAACTAAAAGGGTCCCATCATCTCTAACTCACAAGAAACTACATCTCACCTTTTGTTAAATAAAAAGTCCCAATAATACATTTATACATTACAACTCTTCAATAAGTCGTTTTGGTGCTTGTATCAATTGCCCAGATCTGGTCATGTGAGGCTAAGAAGATACCAGAGAAGGGTCCATGACTGGCATTGATGACAGAAACATTGGCAGAGTCATTGGGCTCGCTGGACTCTCAGGTGGATAAGTCTCACTCCTGACATCTGGAGTTGGCGTAGGTCGAGGCAGGTGCTCAAAATGTGAAGAATCTCACATAATGGACTTTCCAGGGCAGTGAGCAGTCACCATGTGTCTTTACTGCTCACAACCCTCAGTGTGTCAGCATCAAAAGGAGCATCAGACTTGCACTTCCGTTTCTGGGTTACGATCACTTGATCTCCTCTGTTGAATGTAATGTTTCACACACAGCTGCGTTTGCCAACATAGGCCTTCATGTGACGTTTGCAAGAAGAGTCAGTACTGTGAAGTTTATCAATATCAATATATCTCGCATTGGTCCATTGTGGCACGTTGGTGACTATGGCTCTCCCAAACATTAAGGTGGCAGGGCTTTCGCCTGTAGTAGAATGCAGAGTTGACCTGTAGGCACGAAGCGTAGACTGAAGAACTGATTTGAGTTCAACCTTTTCCAGCGCAGCACGCTGAACAGTCTTCTTGAGGGTACTCACAAATCTCTCGACCACACCATTTGCGTGTGGCCAGAGAGGTGTGCTTTTCTGATGCTTGATATTTAAATGAGTGAGAAAGTCTTTAAATTACCGACTATTGAAAGGCGGGCCATTGTAAGATTTCAAAATCACCCCAAGTTGCAAAAATACGTTCTAGTCTCTCAATGAATCTGTCAGGACTCGTTGATGACAGATCTTCCACCAGAGGAAAACGAGAATACTTGTTAACAATAACTAGTAGATGATGTCCATTGTAAAGAGGTCCAAAGAAATCAATTGCAATCTTCTCCCATGCATGTTTTGGGAGAACAGACATGTTCAATGGGTGTGAGGTTGTCTTAGATGACAAACAGTTGCATAAATGTTAGGCCTTTAACACTTTTTCAACTCTTTCAACAAGACGGGGGAACCACACTTCGTCCCTTAAAGCTTTTTTCATAGCAACAACCCCAAGGTGTCCCTCATGGGTCAGTTCAATGTTATGTTATGTTATGTTATGTTATGTTAATATGTTTTGTAAAGCGTGCAATTACCATAAGGTGTCTTGGCGCTCTAGTCATTATACCCTATTTAAAGTGATCGAAACAGAGGCCTGCAAGTTATTAGCCTACCAAAAAACTTTATTGAGGTGTGTTGCTGAAAGATACGTTTTCAGTTCCTTCCTAAATATTAAGTTATTGGACTGCTCTCTGAGATGAGACGTGAGGGAATTCCACCAATTGAAGGAGGAATAAAAGAAACTTCTTCTTCCCCACTGATATATTTTTATTCTTGGTACATAAACGTGCATCGCGGTACTAGGTCGAAGGGTACGAGATCGAGTGTACCATTTAAAAGTGGTCTGTAGAAATGGGGCCTAACTTGATGCAGTGCCTTACGGGCCCAGCCTAGAGCCTTAAATTTGAGTCTTGCCCTGACAGAGAGCCAATAAATGTGTCTAATAGCTTTGGATGCTGAACAAAATTTGGGAAGAATTTTGAGGACTCTGGTGCCGCATTTTGAATGGTTTGTAGTTTATTCAGAAAGCGAGACTGAGCACCTACATAGAGAGCATTGCAATAGTCTATTTTGGATATAATAAGAGCTAGTATGACTGTTTTTCTAAGTTCCATGGGAATAAAAGGCAAGATTTTCTTTAAGATTTTTAACAAAAAGAAACAAGATGGTGTAACCTGCGTAGAGTGGTCGAGAAAGGTAAGATATGAGTCAAAAGTGACTCCCAGATTTTTGACCTTTTAAACTGGACACGGGAGAGGCCCAAGGCTGAACGGCCACCAGGAAGGATTCCAGAAAGAGTGGCTCTGCCAAATAATAACACTTCTATCTTATCAGCATTTATTTTTAAAGAATTCTTCTGCATCCAGGTAATAATCATCAAAATACATGATCTGAAATCTTTGGGCACTTTGTTGGGGTCAGGGGACAGTGAGAGCACTATTTGGGCGTCATCGGCGTAAGATACAACTGAGACCCCGAAAGACCGCACCAGACTAATCAGAGGAGTGATGTATGCTTTAAAAGAAGTAGGACTAAGTGAGGACCCTTATGGGACCCCACATGGTAGCGAAAAAGGATCAGATGTAAAGCCGTCCAACTGCATTGATTGCTTTTGATTGGACAGAAAGGATTTATGCAATCTAAGGGCAAATCCTCCAATGCCAATACTTTCTAAATGATTTAACAGGGAGGGGTGGTCAATCGTATTGAATGCAGCCAAAAGATCCAGTAGGATCAAGGCCGCATTGTCTCCTTTGTCTCCTTTATCCACTATAGCTCTAATAGCTTCTGTTGCAGCTAATAAGGCGGATTCTGTACAGTGATATGACCTGAATCCATGTTGAGCAGGGTCAAGACTAAGAATTTTCAAGTAAGGGGGGTGTGGCCTGTAGCCAACCAAGATGGCCGCAGCTTAACGAAGCCCCGGCCGACTGCCGCGAAATAACGGCAAAAATCCGGCATTGACCTCACGGGGGTCGATCTCCGAAGATGGGGATCTCTGTCTGAATACGCCGCGATCGTGCAGGGCTCAATAAAACTGCACCAGACACAGGAAGATGCGCCAGCACCGTGACGCGGCCTGCGCCGATGAAAGCATCTCCGCGAGCTACGCCTACTACGATCGCCGGAGCCCGGGCGTGGTGACCGGAGCTTCGAGGAGGCAACACGTCAGGCTCTGAAGCGCCTACGACGGCGTGAGTAGCCTCTGATCCTGAGGGCACCGGCAACAAAAGTGGCGGAAAGAAGTTACGGGCCCCGCCGGATGCTGCGACCCCACCCGATGACATGGGTCTTGCCGAAGAGGCCCTAATTAGGAGAAGCATTGGTGCAGCGGGCGGCCCGCATCTGCAATATGCTAAGCCGACCCCGATACTGTAGGTCGGCAGCGGACTGCGGCGCATAACTGCCCTCTCCCAACTGTACCATCAGGCAGCAACGAGGAGACTACATCGGCCGCCGAGAGTGAGGTGCTGATCGAGTGGGGGGATGGCGGTCTCCGGAGCAAAGGGAACGTGAGCCTCGCCGGGTGGTGCGACCCTACCTCTGGGCTAGGGTCCCGGGTGACGGCCGAATGGTGGAGAGGCACCCGGGAATGCTGGAGGGCCCTCAAAGGTGATGCGGCAGGCCGATCCCGACCTTGAATATTTACAGATCAGATGCAATATCGCTGAAACAAGTAACGTCCCCGCAGCGCTGGGGGGCTGATCACAAGAGAGGGGCTAAGGTGGTAAAGATCTACGCAGCTGAAAAGAGGATATTAGCGATCCTATAGACCCGGACATTTCTAAATATAGCCCTCCTCACAATCGGAGCAGGAGAAGACTGGAAGGCGAAGGCAGCCTTTTCAGCACCAGGGGGGAGAACTGATTGGCGCCAAACAGAGGTGAGTGCACAAATTGATACCGTGCTGGGGCGGAGTGAGTGCAGGCATAGGACTAGCCCCCCCTCCTACTCTGATAAAATCGCACCAGTCACAATGCAGGGGACCCCCTCCCCAGTGAGGGCTTCTGAACCCCAAGCAAGCAACAGGGCCAATAATCAGAGCGTTGCACCCCAGAACTGTCTGGAATATTACCGGCCCACTGCTCCGGGTCGGTGAAGGAGGGCCTAAATCCAGCAGCAGTGGTGTGACTCCGGGGTCAACATTGATGGTTGTAAGTGTGCAGATTGGACTGCACTAGACACCTGGAAGGGTGCTGATCTCTTGGGGGGGCGTTGGGACGAGGGAGGCACGACCTGACAGGCCACTGCGGAGCCTCAAGCCCCCGCGGGTAACCAGCAGAGACGTCCCTCCTCCCCATGCATCTCCTCTTCCTTTTGAAGGATGTATGACGATACCACGCATGCATTACATCACATGCCATTAGATAGCGGTTTTAACAACGCAAGTCGTTACAACGACTTGCGTTGGAGGGCGCTGGACTTAGGAGTAGTTTAATTTACTATTCCAACTCCAGCCTACGTACAGTAGGGAAGGTGTTGGATAGTAATTTAAACTACTCCTTGTCCTATAGCGCCCTCCAGTGCAAGTCGCTGTAACGACTTTCGTTGTAAAATCGCAATCTAATGGCATGCGATGTAATGCATGCGTTCTAAGGTTGTTTCCCCTTTTGAAGCTGGCGCTTCCAAAATACCCAACTACACCTCAATCAACGTTGAATTCCACATAATGTCTGGGTCCAAGGGTTCAAGGGCAACGTCACAAACCAAGATGGAAAAATATGCCCACCCCAGGACGGAACGGGATTGCTGGTGTAACGCCCCTCAGGCGTTACACCAGCAATCCCAAGACGACGCCCAGGCCCGACGAATCAGGAACCACCGGCTCTGCAAGATGTTATGGCAGCAATTAAGGATATCAAAACCTTGTTGGAGGTTAAAATTGATACCGTAACCACAGAAATGACACTGATGTGTGCAGATATCTGCAACATAGGTACCCGAGTCAAAGAGGCAGAGGAGACCATTACCTCTCTCAAGACCGACACCAAAACACTACTAACTCAAGTAGGTGAACTGCGCAGTTCAGTCAAAGTGTTAGAGGCTAGAATGGAGGATGCAAAAGGCCGGTCACGCCGAAATAATGTAAGAATTATTGGAGTGCCGCAGAGGGCAGAGGGCCCTGCAGTAGCCTTGTTTGTAGAAGACCTTGTACTTATACACCTAAAGCCCAAAGGCCTTTCAAAATTTTTCTCGGTGGAACGAGCCACTGGGTCCCAGGGGTCCCGCCAAAGCTGGGGGCCCCACCGAGACCTATTATTTCCCGCATTTTTTATTTCAGGGACCGAGATGCAATACTGCAGACCTCACAAGTTGCTCCTCCTGTAAAATGGGACAATAGCATAGTTTCCTTTTTTCTGGATTTTACAATCAAGGTGCAGAAACAATGACGGTCTTTCTTAGCCCCTTTGCTGCTTCTGTCGGCCAACGGCCATCGCGAGCACTACCTCCGTAGTGCTGCACACATCCGTTGGCCGACGCGGCCCCACCCACTTAATTAAACCGCCGCACCGCGGCGGAATTCGCGCCGCGGTTAAGCGGTTAGAGGTCAAAAAAGCCCTGCGGGAAAAGGACCTAAAGTATGCTGTTCCCAGAAAAGCTAAAAGTGCTTGCGGAAGGAAAAACAAGGTTTTTCGCCACACAGGAGGGGGTATGGGATTGGCTGGATGGTTGTAGAACTCCCAGGCACAGAAGGTAATAAAACTAAGGGCAAAGGCGAGCTGGAATCCTCTGGCGCCAACAACAAAGACTTGACTGATCCGGCAGAAGACTCGCAATGAGAAGTAGTAAAGATTAGAAGATTCAGTTGGGAGCTCCAATACCTCATTCAAAGCCCAAAATAAGGACAATGAGGCCCGAACTGTATATCCCGAATAAGATGCAGATTTACTGATAAGTCAATTTTTCATTCATAGACCTTGTGTTCAGATAAATGTAATGAGGTTGACTAATGAGCATTAGCGGCACCGGGAAGTGTTGGATTGAGGTCTCCCCACAGTAAATAGGTTAATGTTTCTTTAGGGGTACAAAGGCAGTCTGCATAGTTGGGGGGGGCAGCCGGTTCTTAGTCCATCAATGCAGGAAGGTGGGGAGGGGGGTTGGGATTAAGTTTTGCTAGAAATGTTTTGGTTTATTGTTTTCTTTATCGATCAGCGAAAAATGCATGTTGGAGGCGATGCTGGGAGTTGAGGGATTGGGACGCCATCTTCCTTACCCCACCCCAACTCGGGATCCATACAGGGAGGGGCTGGAAAACACCCCGAAACAGAGGCTAAGTAGGTCAAATGGCGCCTTCCAAAAGATTTAAAATTCTCTCCTGGAACGTTAACGGCCTCTGGATGGAACTAAACGAGGGGTAGTCCTACAATACGTGAAAAGATACACCCCGAGGTGGTCCTGCTGCAAGAGACCTACATCGAAGGAACACAATATGGGGCACTAAATAGATGGGGGTACAAACTGATAGCTCATGCAGGATACACCAGAGGTTCTAGAGGGGTCGGCATTCTTATACGTTCATCCTTCCCCTTTATAGTCCAAAAGATTATTCATGACGACAGCGGCAGATATGTGGCCGCCACAGGAACATGGGAAGGGCAGTTTTTCTATCTAATCTCACTCTATGTCCCAACAAGATTACAGGCACAGCTACTTCCAAAACTGGGGGCGCTACTCCTGGAACTCCCAGTAGGTAACTTGGTAAAGGGAGGAGACTGCAACGCTGTTCTCTCCTCTGAGGTAGATCGCTGGCTGACATGACCACAGAAACAAACGGGAACTAATTTGAATGACTTCCTGTCAGCCTAAGGCCTATAGACGTTTGAAGGACACTCAACCCCACAACACATCAATACACCTACCACTCGGGTGCCCACGGCACCCTTTCTCGTATTGATCATATCTTGACATTGGCACATTTACTCCCATTTTTCCATGACCCACATCACCTGGCACGAGGTATCTCTGATCATTCCCCAGTGTGTGCACATTATAACTTAGGTTCCACCAATTGCACTTACTAGGGTAAACTAAACCCATGGTATCTTAAAATTCCCACAAATCCGTAATCAACTCCACGAAGCCGCAGAAAATTACATAGTAGAAAATCAGGGCACTGTAGACTCTGCCAATATCTTATGGGAGCCTATAAGACAGTCATCAGAGAGCAAGGGATCTCCCTAATAGCAGGCCACAAGAAGGAAAAAAGGGCCAAAGTAGAAAATTTAGAACATGAGTTACAAGACCGAGAAGCAAAATTATTACAAGACAATAATGATTCATTGCAACATTGCCTTCGGCTTAAGCAGAAGGAGTTTAGAGATACAGCTGAGGAAGCAGCCAAGGCTAGATACCGAGCAACGCAACATAATGTATATGAAATGGGTGATAAGGCGGGACAATTGTTGGCCTGGTTAGATAGAAGAGAAGAAGCAGCGAGATGGGTCTACGAGATTAAACGGAGAGATGGTACACTGGTAAGACAGGGAGAGGCCATCGCAGAAAAATTTGCATCATACTATAGTCAGGTCTATGAAGCCTCACACTCGGTCACAATGGAGGAAGCTCGGGAACTATCAGTTCATTTACCCGTACAAAAACTTGTAGAGGAAGATAGAGAAGCCCTAGAAGTAGAAATAACGGAATGTGAAGACACACAAGCGATTGGGGCGCTAAAATCCGGAAAAGCGGGAGGTCCTAATGGTATACTGATTGAACTATATAAATAGACAGAGTCTAAGATCGCCCCAATGCGCCTCCGAATGTTTCAGGAGAGACGTGGTCTGGGCACCCTACCCAGAGATCAGAGAATAGCCAACATAGTGGTTATATACAAAGCAGGTAAACCTAAGGACCGATATCACTTTTGAATGCAGAAGTGAAAATACTGGCCAAGTTATTAGCAACCTGTTTAACTAAGTTTCTGCACATGCTCATTCATCCGGACCAGTCCAGGTTTATGCCAGGGAGAAACACGAAACTGAATTTGAGAAGACTCCATGGAGTCCTGGGTAGAGCGGCCATAATAGAGAAAGATTCGGTACTGCTCTCATTAGACGCCCGAATGGCCTTTGATACCATTGAATGGCCCTTTATGTATGCAGTGCTGGAGAATCAAGGCTTTGGACCACAATTCCTGTCCTGGCTGCAACTACTCTACTCCCACCCACTTGCCCAGTTGACCGTCAATAATAACACATCAAGGCTCTTTGAGTTATATCGGGGAACTAGACAGGGATGTCCATTGTCCCCACTGATATTTGCTCTGGTGTTGGAACCCTTAGCGGTCTGGATTAGGGGGGACCCCATAATCAGGGGGCTGAAATGGACACCGGACTGGGAAGACAGAATATCGTTATATGCAGATGATATCCTGTTATATATAGCAAACCCAAAGACAACCCCCCATAGGATTCTACATATATTTGAACTCTATAGAAAGTATTCTGGATATACGATTAATTGGCAAAAATCAGTACTAGATGCCCTCTCTGGAGCCCCACCGCCCCAACCCTAGAGGAAGTGAGATACCTATAGCAATTGAAGGATTCAAATACCTGGGCATTTACGTCACTAGAGACTCCAAAGTTTTTTATGAACGCAACCTAGAACCCGCTCCGTAATCTACATGGTGATGTACAGCATTGGAGATCACTTCCACTATCGCTTTTAGGTAGAGCCGCACTGTTTAAGTTGATGGCCCTGCCATGGTTCCTCTCTATGCTACATAACACCCCTATCTGGTCTCACACACATACTTTCAGACAATTGAAACGTCCATACGACTGCTTTTATGGGACAGCCGCTCCCCAAGAATTTCTTTACCAAAAGTGATAAGGGGATGGTACGATGGAGGAGCGGCAGTCCCGGCTTTGCGTAAGTACTACTGGGCGGCCCAACTCATGGTGGTCATCCACTGGGTACACTATCCTCAGGAAGACCCCGCGTATAAAATGGACTGCCATAACATTCAGCCAGGGGGTACCTGAGGGCTGTTTATTTATTAGGCACTAAGGTAGAATCCTTTCCTGAGTCAACCCCCACTACACTGAAGATGTGGAAAGAGGAGCTTACAGCTCTTGGGTGGAATGGTAGACTCACTCCAATGACACCATTGTGGGATTCAGCATGCCTGGGACTCTTGGGAACCCATGGAAGTTTTAGGAAGTGGGACTTGATTGGCCTCTCCACGCTGGGTGATCTATGGGTACAGGCGGGCATTAAATCATTTACAACACTACAGCAAGAATATCAGTTAGCACCAGCAGAGATCTTTAGATACTTGTAAGTGAGACATGCATTGAGGGCTAAAATCCAAAGGGGAGAGGAACTTCCAGATTCCTCTCCACTGGAGGACAGGGTGGCTGACGAGCATCTGGAGAAGAAGGCGACGTCTTTGATATACCGTAAAATCATGAATAATTTCACAGATCCCTTGCTGATCTTCGGGCCCGCTGGGAACAAGACGTGGGACAAATGGAAGTTGAGGACTGGATAGAAGCTCTAGCCTCACCCAAGGAGGTAGCCATTAATCACGGTTTCGGCTGGTACAGCTAAAAGTACTCCATAGATCATATGTCGCACAACCTTGGTAAAAACTGACAAACTCGATCTCCCAAGTTACATGAGGGGGTGTGGACAGGAAGGCTCCTTCTTTCACATAATATGGGACTGTCCAGTTATACAGATATATTGGGAAAAGGTGATATCTTGCATGTGGGAGGTACACATTGCAGTGATGCAGAAATCTGCACAGTGGTGTCTCCTAAATATCTGGAGCGCAACAGACCTTACCAGTAAATAACGCATTTGGGTAACATTGGCATGTATGGTGGCTAAGCGAAATATTGCAAGGCTATGGGGTGCCCAAGCGCCCCCGAAATTGACTGACTGGAAGAAGGATATGGACTGGTGCATTATAGCCGTATAACCTGTATATGAAAGTAGGGGCTGTCCAGATAAATGGACTAAGGTTTGGGGGAAATGGAATGAGTACAGAGGCATGATATGTACACCAATACCACCATCGAGGCAGAGAAACCAGATGATAATGGACTGTGGTGTGAGGGGAGGGGGATTGTGACCACTGATATCCTGGAAATGTATATTTCGGATAATGAGACTTCCTCTGCTTGGTGCCGCCTTCATGACATGTAACGCAATACTGGAAGTATATTGACTCACTGATTGTTTGTTATGTGTTTCCTTGTTTAAATAAAAAGAATGACTTTTTTTTTTTAAAGAATTTTCAAGGAAGATGGAGGTTTCCTGATTCTTGGCTTTTTCTAAGATTTTGGCTGGAAGGGGCAGGCGCGAAATGGGTCTGTAGTTTTCTACACCTCAGGGATCCAGGGAGGATTTTTGAATAATGGCAAAATGGATGCCTCTTTCCAGACCTCTGCGAAAATGCCCGACTCAAGTGCCATGTTGAGTAAAGGTGTCCTGTGAGTAGAGATGACTGTTGAGACCAGATGTAACACTTGTGGAGGGCAGGGGTCTCCGGGGGCTCCAGAATTAGCGGAGGTGATCAGATTTTAAACTTTTCCCTCGGAAAGAGGGGTAAAAGATCTCCATACCAATGGAAGAGGACCATCATCGACCTCCGAGTGGTCATCTTCTGCGTTTGGCCCTGTATCAGAGTCTGACATATTAGGGGCTATCTTGAAGTCCTTATAGATATTATTTACTTTAAAGAAAAATAATTCAGCCAATTCATTACATAACTTTTGGCTGGGGGCTTCTGCTTTGGTGTTGCCCCAGGATGAAAGTGATTTAACTGTTTTAAACAGTTCTTTAGACGAATTTTCAGCTGCTCTGATTTTTTCTGTGAAGAATATGGTTTTTGTTGTCTTAATCAAAGATTTATAATTTTTTATCATGATTTTATATTTAGTTTTTTCCTCTGAGCTGTAGGATTTTCTCCAGAGCTGTTCATGACTTCTGCACTTCTTTTTATAATCAGGTTTTTTTAAAATAACTTGTTGTCTCAGACTCTCAGGTATGAAAAATTCTCAACCCTCGTAAGATGATGTCTTGTAACTGAAAGTTTCTCTTATGCATTTTTTAATTTTTGGTATTCAAGGTCATCATGAAGAGGTCAAGTATGCATTTGCCACTATTGTGTGTAATAATGTCTTGGATTTTTAGCAAATCATTGTTAGTACTCGTGGCAGCAATGATTTGTTCTACCGATTGGCACATGTGAGAAGTAGTCAGCAGGGTTTTGATCTTTTCTTGGACAATGTACAATCGTATAATCATACTCCTGCAATTGCAACTTTCACCTCTCAATGCGATGGGGCATCTTGGCTTTAGGATTGCCGAAAATGGTGAGCAATGCTTGGTGGTCAGTGACAACTGTGAAATGTTTCCATACAGGAACGTATAAAAATGTTCACAAGTCCACACTACAGGTAGGCTTTCTTTTTCGGGTTGTTGATGAGCACTTTCTGTCATTGACAAACTTCAGCTAGCATAAGCCACAAAGTGTCTTGGGGAATTCGGATGTCCAGTGTGCTAGGCCAGGATGGCACCCAACCCCACCGGGCTCACATCAACAATAACCTCAGTCTGCAATTTCGGATCAAAGTATGCCATTGAAGTTGCGTTCTCAATTGCAAGCTTGATTTTCTTGAAACTTTGTTCACATTCACCTGCCCTTTTAAATGGGACATTTTGTTTTGTTAAGTATCTCAATGGGGCACTTACAGTGGCAAAGTCACATATATATACCTTGAACAGTACTGGCCATACAAAGGAAGGATATCAGCATAGTTGCATCCTGGGGAGGAGAAGTGCATGACAAGGCTTTCTACATTGTTCGGGTCTGCAGTCATTCTCTCTTCAGAAAAGACATGGCCAAATAACCTGAGTTTGGTTTGATGAAATTCACAGTTTGCCTCATTTAAAGTGAGACCTGCATCAGCAAGTATACGACACACTGGTGTAAGAGCTTTATCATGCTCCTTTCGTGTGGCCCTAAAAACTACTGTGTCATCACTGTAATTGAAACCATTTGTGCCTGGCGGTATGACAAATTGAAACAGTTTGGCAGCTGATGACACTCCAAAACGTACCCATTTATATCAAAACAAACCAACAAGAGTCAAAAAGGTAGTTATGTACCTGCAATTCTCTTCTAGTTTGAACTGGTGATACCCTTTGTTTGAATCCAGGTGGGAAAAGACCTTAGCTCCATTCAGCTGCATAATTATGTCAGCAATGTGCGGACCTGGATGCCATTCTCTACCAATTGCCTTGTTTGCTTGGTGCATATCAACGCAAGGCCATAAGGCCTTGACTTTTTTAAAGAGGCCTGGCACTGGCTAGAGTGTCCCTTCGACTCCACATACAACAACAGTCAATTTTCACTTTGACTGAGGCACACGTGGCATATATGAGCAGTTTGCTGGACCACGGCAAACTCTCCGGGAGAGCACTCTTGGTTCTTCGGGTTGCAGGGTTTATGTAATCCCATCCTCGTTGCCAGTTGTAGCGTCCTACCCCAGCCCAGGTACTTGTATATGATCACGCGACACACAGAGCTTGGTATTACACGTCTTTATTCTTCAGCATGTAACCATGATCTGAACATGACATCATGAATTCTATGACACACTCACGTCACTGCTCTACGCAGTCTGCCAAGAACCAAAAGTGTTCCGTCATCTCACTCACAAGACGCAACACATGGTTACATGTTTTATCTGGTCCTCTGATCAGAGAGATACTATACATTCTGTTAGTCTTGTGACAGAATTAAAAATGTTTCCTATAGGCCTTCACAACTTTACTTATATCGTGCCCAGGTGCATGATTAATGCATATTGATATTACAATCTGTGGGCTATGACTGGGGAACATTTTGCTTTGCTGTATATCCTCATTGCAAATTCGTCAGGGGCAGAGGACTACAATATCACCCATAGTGCACCACAAAACTATAAAAGGAAAGAGGAAGAGGTGAAATTAGAGAAATAGGAGAAGCAGCCAATTCACCAGTGCCTAATGTAGGCACTTACATCATAGCGTATCCATTTACCATCTATTCCTGGGGTGATTGCCTACTAGTGGACAGAATATTCAGCATACTAGTAATGTATTGCTTCATGGCCACCTGTATCGGTCCTTGCTGCATTCCATGGCCTAAGGCTCATTAATGGTCATTTGATGCCCATGGTCACTAAAAGGCCTGGGTGAACTGTACTTTACCAGGGTGTAGCCATGCAAAATGTCTGCAATTTCAGTCATTGTTCTTTACTCTTGTTATGCAGAATTCCCGAGACATCGCTATTATCTCATGCCATCCTGCGCCACTAGCAGCAAGAATTTAGTGTGAGCACACGGGAAAAATGCAAATGATCAGAATTGTTTTGCACAAAATGCCTCCTAAAATGGACGAGAGGACTCATTATGAGCTAAAATTTTGCAACAAATGGCACTTTTTAATTTTTCACATAACTACTTTTAATCTAGCATAATTTTTCTGAAATTTTGCGAAATTACACAAAAGAAAATTACAAGCATTTCTGACACCCCTATTCACTAATCATGGCCATAAACCATGAATACCCATGATTTTTGTCTTGTGTTATATGAGACATAAGGTATGGACACAGGTCAGATATTTAGGCTTATGGATAGTGTTTTCATGATAATGTTCAATTTGCTCAGCCAAAGGCCATGCCTACCCCTGCTTATTCCCTTATGGTGGTTGGAGTGTAAGGCCTGGTTGCATGCCAGACACTCAGACTCATGGATGTTCCATTGATGGTCATGGTCACTCTGCATGGTTGAACTCAACACATATAGCTGATTTTCGTCCTGTGTTAGGTGAGCCATAAGGCATGTCTGCAGGCCAGACCTTCAGGTTTATGGATAATGCTTTGATGGTTATTTTCTTGGTGAAGGTCAGGCATGCATAGGCTCGTGGATGTTCATTTGATGGCTATTTTCTTTATGCCCCTGATTTTAGTCTTGTGTATACTTACAAGTACATGAAAACATTAACTAAAAAGAGCATTACCATCAAGGGATGATTCATAAGACATAATGTGGGCATTGCAAAGCTATTCAATGAAATTGGTTTAACTCATGTAATCGAAGAGGGTTCTAAAATCTGAACAACCACTGAAAGGACAGATTTCAAACACGAAAATAATGCACCTATGTTTGAATAAATGAATGAAACGCATTTTGAGAGCGCACGGCTACTCAGCAAGAGTGTCCCAGCGCTAATCGTCTCAAACTAACAGAACGTACCACGCACGCCTAGCACTGGAAGAGACAGGTTTTTAGAAGTTTCTTTAAAACCGTCAGGTCAGCTGTGGATCTGAGAGAAGCCGGTAAATGTTTCCACGCTTGAGCTCCCAGAAACCCGAAAGAGCTGCCCCCCATCCGGGCAAGGCGCACTCTGGGGACACAAGCCAAGCCCATGGAGGAGGACCACAGGGATCTGGCAGGCACGTAGTGGCTGACCCTTGCTCTGAGGTAGCCGGTGCCCTTACCGTGGAGGGCTTTGGAGAACATTACCAGGGCCTTAAACTTGACCCTTTTCCTCATCGGGAGCCAGTGTAATGCCTTAAGATGGGGGGGCCATGTGGGTCCTGGGCTTAAGCCTAAGGACCAGTCTGGCCGCGGTATTTTGAACCACTTGAAGGCCCTGGAGGAGATAGCCTGGAAGGCCCAGGTACAGAATGTTTGCGTAGTGCAGTCTAGAGGTCACCAGAGCCTGGTCCACAGTTTTCCTAGTGTCGAGTTAGAGAAGAGGAAGGAACTTTCTTAGCATACGCAGCATGCCAAAGGAAATGCCCATTAAGGACTGGACTTGGGGTCTAATAGAGAGCTCATTGTCTATGTGGATGCCGAGGTTTTTGACTGTAGATTGGGGTGAGAGGGGCGGGGACATCTCAAACCGGCCACCATTGTCTCCAATCGACCACAGAAGGAGGGCCAAAAAAGACGATTTCCGATTTCTCAGAATTACATTTGAGTTGGTTCCCATTGAGCTAGTTAAACACCTGGGTGAGGCATGATCTGATCCTATCACCATCGAAATCAGTTCCCCTCTCGCAGGCGAAGATCATCTGCGTGTCATAAGCCTATGAAATTATTTTGGCCCCACAGGCTTTCGCCAGAGATGCGAGGGGTGATATGTACAGGTCGAAGAGTGTAGGGCTAACAGAGCCCTGAGGCACCACTACTTTCAGGCTGGGCATGAGAAAAGCAAAAGGGGGCACCCAGAATTCCTGGCTTCTGTCCTCAAGAAAGGAGGCTAGCCATGCGAGCGCAGATCCGCCGATGCCAATTTCACCCAACCGCTCCAGGAACCTGTCATGTGGGACCGTATAGAAGGCCACTGACAGGTCCAGTAAAATAAGGATAACTCTGCCCCTTGGTCAAGTTTTTCCTTGATGTGCTCGGTAACCTCTAGCAGAGCCGTTTCCGTACTATAATTAGCCCTGAAGCCAGAATGAGTGCAGGAGGTTATGACTCTCAGTGAAGTCCGAAATTGCTCTGTTCACATGTTTCTCGAGTACCTTACAAAAGGCAGGGAGAAGAGAGATGGGCCCGTAGTTACCAGGCACTTTCGGATCCGCAGAGGGTTTTTGAGGAACGGAAGAATTTTCGCATGCTTCCAGATGGAAGGCATGAGGCCCGTTGAAAGAGATGAGTTCATCACCTTATTTACTACAGGATTTACGACAGAGGCCACTGAGGCCAGTAGTTTTGCTGGACACGCATCCACAGGCGAGGCAGACTTAAGGCCCTTGAGAATCTCAAGCGATGTCTCAGGCTGCAGAAAAGGTAACTGCAGTAACGCAGGGGGTTGCCGGATAAAGCACTGCCTGACAGAGTCAGGTCTCAGAGCTTGGTCCTCTGTAGTCCCCTCTGAAAAGGATTTTTGAATCGTGACAATCTTGTCGTGTAGAAACGAAGCCAACTGGCTAGTCCATTCTGCAGAGTGCGGAGACTCCTTAGTGGCGGCCTTAGGGGTCGTAAACGACTTCACAATGTTAAAAATCTATTTTCCCTTATTGTTAGCGGTCTTGATATTACTCTGCAGATAGCTCTTCTTGGCGGCCTTAACCTGCAGATATTAGGATTTCAGAGCCGCCTTATAAACCAGTTTGTCCTCAGGTTTATAGGATTTCCGCCACTTTCTCTCCAAGTGTTTACATTCGCTTTTACTAGTTCTCAAAGGCTCCTTAAACCAGGGAGCTGAAGGGCTGGCCTTACTGGAAGTGCAAGTAGTCAGAGGCGCTAAAGCATTGACATTAAGCATTAACCAAGATTCAAGAGTGGGTGTGTCTACTTCGGGGTTTCCGAGTAGTAGGGAAGCCGATGCTTCAAGAGCGTCCCCCAAGGAATGTTTGACTACATTATGATGATCAGTTTTCTGTCTTCGATGACTGAAATACAAATCTATTATATTTATTTTTGTGGATAGTTTGTCTTTCGTCCACTTGTTCTCTTATGATAAGATTGACCCATAAACAGATTAAATGATTCTCTATAATTCCTGGCAAAACACTTTTTCCAATTGTACTTTATCACCATTGCTCTTGGGAATACAGGGTGCCTCTGTTTTTGGTGAAACTTATATGGTGGTAATAAAGTGTACCAATAACTTTAAAGCAGCACTCTGTAGAAGAGCAGACTATACAAAATGAACTGACCTTACTAGAAAAAAATCATGCTCTTGTCTGTCACCTTGGAAACTGCTGTACAAAAGAAAGTGACCTACAATTGGATAGTGATGTTAAAGTTTTGCCATGTTCAGACAATGTCTTTGCTCATAGCAGCATTTAAAAAGCGTCTATCTGTAAATGCAACCTGGAACCCATCACTGAGTTCATCTCAGAGAAAGTTGAAGGAGAGATCTGCTGCTGATTGTGCTTCTTGAGATTTACATTTGAGTTTTACAAACAGTTATCACAAAGGGAAACGACATGTGTAGTTTGTGTACTGTATGACTGATTGTGTTTGTCCTGTATGTCTGTGGATGTAAGTTTGTGGGCTGTTGGGCTACAGTGTGGCAAGTTGTGCTACAGTCAACTATAATAATTCTGCAGACGATATACTGCCCTTGCTACTATAATTTAAAAACCAGTGTCAGGCAAACATCCCTTAATTTCAGGTGAAATTTGTTCAAAGCAAAATAAACTGAAGTATATTAGGAGAGGTCAGTCATACAGATGCAGAGATGTGAGGGGCCTGAAGGTCAAATGCAATGAAAGAAAGGATTAAGGGGTTGACTACTGGGGGAGTGGGAAAGCAAGGGAATCTGATTTATGGTGTTTTCAGACCAAAAAGAGTAAAGTAAGAACACTATAACAAATTGGCTGTTTAGTGGCTCTGGGACCAACATGGGTGGGGTTGATTCCTGAGTATCACTTTGAGGCAGGTGTAAGGTAGCCCACTGAGAAATAAACTTGAATGGGACAGATGTAGTAGTTGAATTCAGGCAAATACCTCCATGTATACAGATAGGACATTTGATTGGGAGTGCATTATTACTTTCTGAGAGCGGGAAGGGAATAGGAGTGGGGTATTCTAACTGAGGTGAGGCACAGAGGTGTTGGGGTACCTACATCCTTAGTGAGTTTTTTAAATTCATGGCTAGGTTGGGGGTGCAACAGTGCTACAGTCGAGTGCTAGAAAAGACTGCCGCAGGTGGGTGCATTGGCTGAGCTAATGTGATTTCCTTAGAAAAAGTAAAAAAATAGATTCTAATTCTAGCATTTCAATTGTAATGTGAAGTAATGGTGCTTGGTAGGAGGTCAGCCATGGATGTTCAGAGATCTGAGTGCCTTATTGTGAAATATGCTGAAAGAAGGAGGAGGTTTAGTGAGAATTTCAAGGGAACTGGGATGTATTTTCCAGACCAAAGACTGTGACGTGAGGTAGAAGAAGGTCATAAATTGTGCTGAATAGTACCTCTGAAACCAGCCGGGTTGGAGATGATGCTTGTAAAACCGTTTTGCTAGCAGTGTGCAGGCAGGTATATGGTAACCTAGGTAGGAGTAATAATAAATGGTCACAGCTTTGGTAGTTGATTTAATGTAGATATTTGAGCGCTATCAGATTAGAAAAGAGCAGGGGAGTTGGTGAGTATTTTCTGAAGAAGGGCATGGGGGTAAAGTCCTTTCCTTTTGCAGCGAGGGGAACCACATTTGAAGTCGTGCACAACAGGGGTTGGCCATCCACACCAGGTTAGGCACAATGCCTGGCCACAGGCAGCATGCTCTTCATTTTCACTATCAATGACAGTTTCATTACTACTAAAGAGTTCTGATTCAGATATTGTGCTTTGTGGTTGTGTACAAGTTTTATGATTAGTCTTTTTCATAGTCTCATTTTACATGTAGACACTTCTTAGTCTATACTCCCTTTCATCATGATTGAATTTAGGGGCTCATTACGATGCCGGACGGAAGCCCATCAGTGCTGGTGGCGGAAATCATTCATTTTCCCGCCCCAGGTGCGGTCATTTCGACCACCAATTTACAATGGTCCTACAGAGGCCATTTCCCGTCCGCCGCGGTCTGTCAGTCTCCGCACGTTTTTTGCGTACGCAAGGGTGGAGGACTGAGCCAATAGAGCAGGACCGGCGTACGGAAACACGTTACGTCCGCCAAACAGATTACAATGTGGCAAACAGCCCTTCTCACCGCCGCGTAAAAACCACCACGTTGCAGATGGCGGAAACACAACAACGGAGAGGAAGAGCCGATACAGCACCCATCTAAACCACCGGAGCCGCCATGGATCCAATGCTACAGGCCTTTCCGCTACACTACCTGCTGCACCTCCCGCAGACAAGACGCTGCCACGCCCAACAGCAGAGGTACGTACCAAACATCTCCACGCATGCAACCCCTGAACAACTACAACTCCCAGCAAGCGTGGCGGCACCACGATGAATGTGGCAACCTGCCAAATGCAAAGTGCGAGGCCCACCCCATCCCCATGAGTGACCCTCGGTGCCCCTGAAGACAATTGGGGCCAATGACGAGCCCCACAGTAGCAGAGCGCGCACACCGCAACATCAAAATATATACGCCGAAGGGCCCCATTGGCCGATGGCTCATTCGCCTAGTGGTTGCCCCACCGCGGCGGCCGGGAAGCTGCGACCGCAACCCTGCATCATCCAATTGGGGCCAATGCGTGTAATCACCGCAGATGCCAGCTACCGTGCATGCAAACACATACTGCATTTGCATTGGCGCCATGCGAATTACATCACCCATCACAACTCATTTGCCTAAAGTGATTGGTGCACCCCATGTGTAATGTTGTGGGGCATGAGGCCACCATGCATATAAAGTAACCACACAGACACCGTACATGTATAGGAGAACTGGCCCTGGGCACATGCGTCCGGCCCCGTTTGTTGGCAGGGTCACATGTCCAGTGACTCCTGTGCTGGGTGTCTGTGGGGTGGGGGGTAAGCCAGCCCTTTGGGAGTGGCTGGTACATCAGAGCAACTAGACCAGTGACCAGCTGGTCACTACACTGTGAAGGTATGAGAGAGTGTGACCCTTGAGTCAAGTCCATACACACATGGCATGTCCAAGAAAAGGAGAGTGAAAGTACATACATAGTCATGCCCCATGGCCAGCATGGACCGAAATGAGGGAAGGAGTCTAAAAGGACAAAGGTCTCTCGCACTGTACCAATGTTGTGTAATGAAACATCCAACCTGTGAACATCACTTGTACATCCCTTGACACCTGACTGCCGTCCCTTGGCCAGGGGTCGACCTGGGAAGGGCCAGTGACGTAGGCAGACAATCAGAGGTGTCCACTGTCTGCAACCCCTAGCACTCCCAACACACTTACTGGTGTGGCGTGCAGTGTGCACAGCTGCCATTGCCTGTTAATGTTCACACACACACATGTGGAACAAACAAACATAGCTCTGACCGACATCATCACTCATTGGCAGCCATGTGGGCATGTATACACAATCCATGTGCATTTGTGCCTCATACAGGTGAACATTGCAATGTCGGTTACGCAAATTCCACACACACTCACGCAGGACTGACCCCATAATGTCCACATGTGTCTGTTCACCGTGCTGAACAACCATGTAGTGTTGTCCAGATGACACTCACTGCCTTCATCCCGTAATGGTGTTGGGTAGTATGGGACTGAAGCTTGCGCTCGTGCAGTGACAGCAGCAACATGCAACTCAGCACTGATGCTGGCAAACACCAGTGCCGTGCCATCTGACCACAGGGCAGCTCATCCTTGATGTAGCACTGTACTACATGCCATACACATCGACTTCTTTGGATGTCGTAGTGTCAGTATGTCGAGTGAGTGAAGAAAAACAACGTCTGAATGCAGGTCACTTGTGCATTTCACGTGACCATGAGGCCTGTCAATGTTGTGGTTGTGCGAGTCTCTGGGTAAGCTGTGCACCACATTTCATCTAGAACTCAGCCCATGCCTGTGTACCCTGACATACGTAGGAGGAGACCACCCATCTTTCACCCTATCCCCGACCTGACGATGATGGAGGACATCGAAATCATCCTGGGATTCCGTTTGGATTGCCGCACACTACGAAACCCATGTGCCCAGTTGGAGCCCCATTTGAAGGCCAACAGAAAATATCCGGCTGCATTGCCTGCTACAGTGAAGGGTATGGCTGCACTGCATTTCTCCGGTACTAGGTCTTTCCAGTACACTGTGGCAAGCGCCGAAGGGATGTCACAGCCCATGTTCAGCATGGTGTTGCGTGACATCCTGTCAGCATTGATGCCTTACAAAGACAGACCTGTTCACTTCCCGAGGAGGGATGATTTGGCAGCTGTGAAGGGGGAGTTCTATGACCTGGGAGGCATTCCAAATGTTGTGTGAGCCATTGATGGTACCCACATTGCCCTCGTTCCGCCACAGGCAAGTGAACACATCTATAGGAACTGCAAACACTACCACTCCATCAACGTACAAGTGGTATGCCAAGCGGATCAGATCATCCCACACGTGTGTGCAAGGTATCCTGGGTCAGCACCTAACTCCTACATCTTGCGGAACAGCACCATACACCAATTGATGGCCAATCTGCACCCCGAGCGGGCCTGGCTTGTTGGTGAGTGGGCTGTGTCAATGACTGTGATGTATGTGTGACATGCTGCTCTCCCCACACATTCAGATCACACTGTTTGCCTGTCTGTCTCACAACTAGGTGACTCTGGGCATCCCAATCGTCTGTGGTTGCTGTCCCCACTGCGGAATCCAACACGCTGGGGGAAGTCCAATACAACGATGCACATGGGAGGACACGTCATGTGTTGGTGCGCACTTCTGGACTGCTGAAGTCAAGATTTAGGTGCCTGGACCAGACTGGTGGTGCACCTAAGTACTCACCACAGAAGGTACGCCAGATGTTAGTCACCTGCTGCATGCTGCACAACCTGGCCATGCGCAGAAGGATCCCCCTGCTTCTGGCCGACGATGAACAGCAGCAGCACCCCGCACCCAACCCACACATGCCCAGTGACGATGACAGTGGTGAGGAAGAAGGCCTTGACCAGCGACAACAGCTCATCGTCAACTAGTTCCGTTGAGTATAAGTGAACAATGAGCGACTATGACTGTGCCTGCGTGCCTTGCTGTTGTCGAACAAACTTTGAGATCTGTCACTGGCATTTTGTACACATACAGGACTATGAGCGGGATTGGAGAACTTGGGTAGGCAGGGACTGAGCACCCAGAAACACCCATTAGCACAGGACCCAATTGCTATAGTGCCTCACTAGCTCTCCCACTCACTCAGAGGTTTGCAAGCGCGTGTACACAAGTCAATAAGTTGCAGACAAGACACGCTTTGAAATGTGACTTATTTACTACAGTTGCAAGACAGGCAACATACGTGCCACAAGAAGTTGAGAATGCATGAGTACATATACAGTTTCCATAGTGACACATCCATAACACATGAAGCAAGATGTCATATCAATAATCCCTCTGGACGAAGACCCACGAGCATATCCCCCCACCCCTTGCCCGGGGGAGTCGAATGAGATGTCCCGGGTCTATGGGCTTTGCCAGCTGACCCATTGCTCAGCCAGTACATGGAGAAATGTACATCCCATGTGCTGTGTCGCTCACATCACTGGATGGATCACTCTCAAAGTGTGGGGCAACTTGCCCGCCTCCCCATGACATCTAAAAGGCACCTGTGTCCTCTAGTAGCAGTGACACCATGTTGAGTGGGGGTGCTAGGGCCTGACCAGAACAGAATAACAACGGACAATCCTATCCGACCACGCTCAGAATGTACAGGCAGTGCTCCTGGACCGTGCCGAGAACAAGCTCTGCAGACACTTCTCATGTGACAGACACATACTATTGTACTTGCAAAACGACTACGCCATGTGAATTTCGTGTGCTACAGCTGCATGATGGAAGCCGGGCTCATGCCAGTCGACAATGTCCATGACGGTCAGATGACAGCCTCCCCGTTGCTGAGGTCTGTGGTACCAAGCGAAACAGACCACAGAGGTCAGCAGAGTCAAAGCAAATGCAGATAGGGCAAAAGTCAGAGAGCTGAATGACAATTCCTGTTAGTAGGCGTGAAAAAGTTAAAAGGACATTGAATCCGTCACCAACAGTTCCTGTTGCTGTTAATTAGTTACGAATCCAAGAAGGCACAGGTAGCCTCGAAGGCAATCAGTTCCAAAAGACGATCCAAATCATCTCCAGCAAAAAGGACCGCCATCCAATCCAGCAGTATGAAGGAACAGTTGTGCTCCTCACACCACGAGGCTGAAAGGAGCATCCCATGGCACCCGGGGAGAGGTTCGATGTAGGCATGGCACAAGAGCCTTTGCGCAAACGCACAGGCGCAGCTGTCAGCCTGTCTGACACATTGGAAGGCATCCCACAAACGTGTATCACCGGAGCAGTACTGATCATGGACCAACAAAGGACTCACCCACAGCTCATGATCCAGGGCAGCAAGGGATGTGTTGGAAAGGCAGGCATCCAGGGGCCACTGAAAGGGGCATCTTCGGCAGTAGAACACAGGCTGCACGCAGGTGAAATACGCATAGCGGAAGGTTAGCCTATAACTGATGCGTAACACAGCTAATGGGACACATCCAAAGAGGAGCTGCATGCGGTCACGGTACAGTTGCAACTGACCGGGGTTCGACTGGACCACAGGACGGGCAGACATGGCGTGAGAGCACTCTTAGAACCAGCGCTCAGCTGTACAGCCACGAGTAGTGATATCAAACCGCTAAATGCAGTCGGTAAATTGGAGGAATGACACCCGGTAGAACTCCAGAAATCGCATGAAACGAAGGGACAAGGCCAGAGCCCACATGTTTTAAAAAAGTGTGCAGCGGCCTTCAGTATCAGAGTCTTTCGATGATTCTTGTGTCAGTCCCCCGGAAAAAAGTCGTAGAGTCGTGTTTAGCAGTGACTGTATCACGCGGGACGGTCAAGGCACTTGGAATCCGAAGGTCTCCGGGCTGATGTGGGAGCGACTACTTGTCTAAACAGAGGCCCATTGTGCCTGCACGCTTCTTGAAGTATGCTTTCGCTGTGGGAATGTGAGGCCACAAATGACTATCCACAATCACATATGGGGGAGTTAGGAGAACATTGCTACAGCAAGGAACACGTTGGGCAACAGTTCCTATATACGCGATGCCTGCCCTGTGACCGCAGCAGTTGTGCTCATTCAGGAAAAGATAACTTCGTTTGTAAAACAGATTTAGCGTGGGTATGTTGTCAGGGACTGGTGTACATATGGGTAAACATGCATAGACCATACATGTCACTTGGAAATCCCTGTGCAACAGTACTTGAGTGTGTGAATGCGATAATGTCACCATCGTCCACATGACAGGATGTGTTGTGATGCTGGCTCTTGTGGGCACACTGCTAAGGAGTTCATTGTTCTGCGCTGTGTGATCTGTGACAACTTCCGTCATGTCCATGATGATGTTATTAGGGGTATGGGAGCACACTGCTTCACCTCCCAGCACAGTTCACCCCTTGGCATTCTGGTAAATGCAGTTCAGTCATGATGCTTACTTGTCATGTGACTGAGGTGTTCACCTGAGTTGGGCAGGGAGAGGTACAGAGACCCGAGTAGAATCTGGCTGCTTCCTCAGCAGACACCGATCACAATGTATCTTACCCCTACTGATGTGGGAGGATAACGCGACACACATGTGTCTAGAGATTCACAAGACTGACCTGCACCAAACTAGGTGACACACGACAACGGTAACAGAAGTAAGCTTTTCAACTGGACTGCATTCACCAGGATGCTAAGGGCGAAAGTGTGTTGGGAGGTGCAGTTGTGTGCTCCAGTCCCCCTGCTGTCCATGTTGATGGTGTTTGCCAGTGTTGTCTGTAATGCATATTGTACAGTGTTGCCTCGTGGTGTTCTTTTGCGGTTATTGCATAATATGGCAATGCACTGTTGTTTCCTTGTGTCTTTCCAGGTACGAATATATGACGTTACACCGCGAGCAAATACCACGCGGTAGGTTACAACGCGGACGTTACATCGTCCACGTTGTTACCACGCATGGCATTACATCGCAAGTCGTTTCTACGACTTGCACTAGATGGCGCGCTGGACTTAGGAATAGTATAAATTACTATTCCTACTCCAGTTAGCGCAACAGCAGGGAATGTGTTGGACTTAAAATCCAACACATTCCCTGATGTTGCGCGCCATGTAGCGCAAGTCGTAGAAACGACTTGCGATGTAATGCCATGCGTGGTAACAACGCGGACGATGTAACGTCCGCGTTGTTATCAACGCGCGTGGTACTGACAGCGTTGTAAGCGCTGTCTCCCTCCAGGTACCTCCACTCTCTCAATTGATTTTCGCTTTTACATATTCGGATACATTGCAATGTGAGTCAATATGACACTTACTGTGATGAGAATGCTCTTGACACGAAGGCATACTGTTGTGAGTTGTGTTTATGTTGCGATGTGTGACAGGTTAGGGGTGGAGTAGGAGGTGATGGTACACGGGTAGTTAGGGTAGGACACATAATGGTAGTGTTCCAAAGTCCAAGCGGACACTCCCATCCTTGTGGCAATGTGGTTTGGTATTTACAACGACAGTCAATGCTCGGTGTTACAGTGGTGACATCAGCGGTTGCTCCGAGAACTGGTACGGCACGGTGCTGTGCCACGTGATCCTGACAGGGTCTTTTTCGGACGCCCCCTCTGCCGTTTGGCCAGGGGGGAACCTGCTGCATGCTCAGAGGTGTCTGAAGATTCGCCGCGGTGTGACTCAGCCCTCCCTGTAGCCGCTGCTTGACCCGGCCCTTGAGGTCACCCCACCGCTTCCTGAGGTCACGCACAGTGCGTAGGATGGTCCCTGCGGCATTGACTTTGCTGTGGGTCCTTGCACACATCTGAGTCTTGCGCTCAAGTAGGGTGTGTTGGACCAGTTGCCCAGACAAATGTGGTTCTACCCTGATTGTCTCGTCTACCGTCACTCTCAACTCTGAGTCGGTGGATTTGGGCATTATCTTGGAGGGCATGGTGCAATTGAATGAGGGGTGCAGGGTGCAAGGTAGTGGTGGAGATATGTGAAGTGTGTGAGGTGTGTCCTGTCTCTCTGTCTTGGCTTGTGGTGTGCAAAGGATGCTGGTCCTGGAAGGGATTGGTTTCATACTGTGGTATGTGGGTGTGTCCACATGAGTGGTGACCTCCAGATGTCTCTTCCATGCTGCGCATGGCTTTCCTTACCAAGAGCAAGTTGGGGTGTATCATTGTGGCGTGTGTGTTGTGATTAAAGGCGGCAGGGAGTACAGGCACACTTCAAGCATTGTTGTGGAGTTGGTTCCGTCTGCCATTCATTTGGCCTATGTGCGTGTGCGGCGGTCGGACGCAGTGCTCGGTCCGCCAGCTCCGCATTCTCATCCTAATTAGCCGTGCGGTCATGCCGCGGCAGGGGCGGCCTTTTCAAGCCATTGACCAGCTTTCCCCGTCCGCCGTGGTCGGATTTGCAGCTTTTCCGACCGTGGTGGACGGTCTTTTGTGACATCCGTCCACTGCGGTGTGATTTTGCGTACATTGCATCGTAATTTGGCCGACGGAAATGCCGCGGGTCATGCGGGAGGTATTTTTACGACACCATGGAGGACGGAAGGCTTTTCCGTCCGGCATCGTAATGAGCCCCTTAGTGTGTTTTTTATTTTTAAATTCATCTTGATATTTAGAGAGGACGGTCTCTAGGCTGCCATAGTTTTTCTTTGTTGCATCTTCTAAATTCTGGAACTTGCATCAAGCCTGTGACCTGTTGAACATCAAACTGATGGGGATCTAACACGTCTTACCCAATTGAAGAGGTGGAAACAGAGAGCTTGCATTAAGAATCATGAAACCAAATGGATTAATACTTTGTACATTATTAAGCAAGGACTCAGCTCAGACTATGAACTTCACATCTACATAATGTAATGTCTTGGAGGTTAAATGTTGTATTTGATTTTCCTAAATTGTAAATTTCATATACACAAATTATACAATTAATTAACTTGATTGGCTTGTCCTAAACAGTGGCAGTGTAGTTCTATACCATCTGATGTTTTCTCACAATATAATGCTGGAACCATGGTTTAATTGCCTAATTTTATTTTGTTAAAGATTACCCAAAGCCTATAGTAGCACAAAGGTAAGTGGTATCTCGCTGCCATACAGCACCAGAATAGGGAGTCCTATCTGTCCATGAAGCCTGTACACAATCCATTACTCAATGTTGTGAAATGTATTTATTATCAAGTACACCCATCACGATCGTTGTTTTGATGTTCTATTGAATTATCAGCTCTATTTGCCTACATGATATCATTGCAGTATTATGTGTAGGTGCTGTAGTATATGTACATGTTCTAGTCTCTCGTAGTTGTTCCAAAATGAGGGTTTGAGTGAACTCATGCTGGAGCTATTTTGTTGAATACTATTTACCACATTTCCTGTATATCTAAATTTATACTTTATTTTCCAGATACTTTTTAGTTCAAGCCTAGGCAGAGTGCATGCGTTGTCTCCAAGACATGCAGTATCTACAATATGGGCTTTAACCACTCCAATCGATTGCCATTGGTTCTTTCTTGTGGCAATCGGAAATGCTGGCTTTTTATTGGTGCAGTGCCCTCCTTTGGGTGCTTGGTACCCACCAAGGTGATTTCACTCATTGTTCAATGTGGTTGTCCTTCGCAACACGTTCACGCTCCTGGCACAGCGTGCGATGGCCCATCCTCCCATGTTCCTCCCGGTCACCCATCGCATACAACAGGAGTAGTATTTCACTCATTCACACATCCAAGTTTGTTTGCAATTTTGAACAGCTGTTCAGAGCTCTTCACGTACGTTCCTCTTCAGTAGGGTGGCACCCGCTTCATCTTTAAAAATAGCTGCAGCTTCAGGAGGCTGCGCACCCACTTGTTACATTTTAATTACTCAGCGCAACTGGTGCCGTGGTTCAGTGCCTTTCTTTAGCTCTCGGCCGTGGTACTCGTTTAATTTTTCTTAATTGACTCTGCATCTAGTGCAAACTAGCAGCTTTCTGACCACTGCACTTAGCCCATTGGACTCGGAAGTGTTAAAATATCTGAGGATAAGATGTTTGAAGTCCTTGGTAAAGGGAAAGTTTTAACAGGGCGGCGTCCTTTGTTTGTTTCTGCTTTTTATTTCCAATTCCAGGCAGTGCGAAGCAGCCGACGCGGGACGGGTTTCAGGTAACTGCAAGTGGATGACAAAGGGGCCGATTCTCATTGCGGAAGGACCACCACCGCCAGCCATGCGGTGGCGGTCCTTCCACAATCGGACCGCGATTTTCCCCGCCACATTACGATGGCGGGGGAATCGCGTTCGGACCGCGGCGGACGCAAAGACCGTCCACCATTCAACCACCACAGGCAATCATTGCGATTGCCTGGCGGAGCGGTCTGCTTCCATGAAATGGTGGCGGTGCCTAGCAGGCACCGCCCGCCAAATCACGATGCTGTATCCAGCCAGCCTTTCCGTGGTGGGTAAACCGCCATTGAAAGGCTGGTGTAGATTGGTTTCGGGGCCCCGTTGTGGCCCCCTTGTGTTGGGGGGAGGTGTGGGTGCACTGGGGGGTACCCATGGTACCCCCCTACATTTCACTGCACAAAGTGGCAGGCACCGTGTGGTGCCTGCCACGTAGTGCAGTGAAATGCACAACGTGCTATTTTATCATCGTGGCGGGTGCTGCTGTCAGCAGCACCTGCCGCAATGTTAAAATGCTAAATGTGACCGCCATGGTGGCGGTCGCATCCTGATTTGGTGTGCGGGACCGCTGCATGTATTGCGGACGGTCCCGGTCACCACTACGATGGCGGACGGACTCCAGTCCGTCCGCCATCGTAATCGGCCCCAATGTTGTAAATAAGTGGTTCAGGTGCCTTTGGTATTGTATTTCCCATTTCTTGGGTAGTCCCTTGTTTGTGCAAGTGAACAACTGTTTGTAATGCTGACTGCATCTTTACGGTATTACGTTTTTTGTTTGTCATTCAAGCTTCTTTACATTTAATCTGCATTTTTTGTTTGTAAAAAATATGATATCTAGTACGCTGTTAGTCCCACAAAATAAGCCAAATAAATATTGCCATTGATATTAGAGGTTTTCGTGTGGTGCATCCCCCACTGTAGGCCCCCATGGAGGTGCTAGTGCTGAGTAAGAGTTTACAAGAGGGCATGGGGGTGTTTTACAAGATAAGTTTATTACTGGCGTGTTTCTTCAATATCTTGAATCCGTGAGCTACCTTTCATGGCACCCCCTCAGCAGATAAGGCACGGAAGAGGAGGGGACACGAACCACATCACTCACATCATAAGAACAGGAAAAAGCCAAAGGTCACAAAGACTGGCCAAAATCCAGAGCCCTTTCACTTTCTGGAAGGAAACATGCTTTTGCAAATATGATAACCTCACTGTGCAGCGAACCCCAGGTCCCAGAAGGCCTTGTTGAACCTTTCAACTCATTTAATAAATGCTTAGGCCAGTCTTTTTGACGGTTATGACCAGGGCAGTAAGTGGACATAATATCGATTTTTTAATATCGAAGTGTAATTTTATCGAGTTTCAAATATCGATAGTAATAAATATCGATGTTCAATATATCGATGTTCATTATATCGATTTAGGGGACAATTCCGATCTTGGTCGGAAGGGCACCGAATCGGGTTCGGCATTAGCGGATCCGATTCGGAGGCTGATTTCCCGTCCGATTCGTACACGGGTCCGGACGGCGAAGTACGATGCGAACAAGCGCAAATTCTCCGTCCGAATCGTTTCCGGCTCCGAACCGCTCCGTACGACTCGGTCTCAAGCAAACCGTGGCGCGCAATGGAGACGTTTCACAACCGAGCTAGTACGATGCTCGATTCGGACAGCCAGATCGAGTCGGAGCGTCCGGCTCGCAAAAGCTCCCGGAGTCGGACTTCGGGGGTCCGCGTCGGACCCCCCTTCACCCGCCGCCTTACGACTCGGACACAGGGGGAGACCTATGGGTCTCCCCAACACAGGCATGTACGGTGCGGATGGCACCGACGCGTACCCACTGTAGGGGGCGCACTTGTTCGCAACATACCCATTCAGTCAATGGGAGCCCATGTACGCGTCGTACGACTGGCTCCCATTGACTTCTATGGGAGTCCGACAGAACTCGTTCGGTCGGACTGCAGGAGTCCGGATCAGTCGGAAAACACTCCGATTCCGGCTCGGTCGGAGTGCTTTCCGACCCACATCGGAATCGGCCCCTTAGTGTGTTGCTAAAAATATCGTTGTGAGAAATGTCGTTTGTTAAAATATTGTCATGCAAATATATTGTTTTACTTTTTTATTATTATGTTATATGTTTGTTAATGTTTTAATAGTTAATTTATGTTATAACATTTTTGAATTGTAATATTATTTTTAGGAGCGGGATGTTGGGTTTATAGAGGATAAGAGTGGGGAGTGTTTTAAAAATTTGGTAAAAATGTGAAAAAGTATTTAAAATATTATAAAATGAATTTTAAATTGTTTATAGGGGATAAGGTTGGGGAGTGTTTTAAAAAATTGGTGAAATAAATTTTAAAAATATAAAAAAATTAGGAGCGGGAATTTGGGTTTATGGGGGATAAGGGTGGGGAGTGTTTTAAAAAATTTGTGAAATAAATTTTAAAAATTTAAAATTAAAAAATTAATTTTTAATAAATTTTTAGGAGCGGGATGTTGGGCTTATAGGGGATAAGGGTGGGGAGTGTTAAAAAATTTGAAATAAAATATATATATTTAAAAAAAAAATATATATTTAGTAGTGGGATGTTCTGTTTATAGGTAATTAAGGTGGGGAGTGGTTTTTTTTTAATTTAAAACAAAATTACACATTTTAAGTTTTTTATTTAAAATTTAAAATAAATATTATCAGATTGAGATGTAGTGTTAATAGGGATAATTTTCAATAAATTTTTAAAATAAAGAAATAAAATATTTACATTTTTATTTAGTATTTTTGCAATTGTTCATTTTTTTATTATAAGAGTTATTTTCTATTGTTACTGGATTATGTATCTAAATTTGCTTATAATATGTTTTTAAAAAATTAATACATTTAAAATGTATAACAAAATCAATATTTATGTTATTAATATATTAAGAAAAATATTTCTACTTTTTTGTAATTATTAAAAATATTTTGTATATTTTAATATTTTATCAATTTTTGGTACCGTATTTAAAAACTAAGGGGCATATTAGCAAGACCGGCGATAAAATTATCGCCGTTTTAGCGGCAGGAAACTGCCGCTAAAACGGCGATAATGGGCTTGCTAATATGCGTTATAGAATTCAATAGAAGCCCAGGTTAGATGTCCTGCACATCTAACCTGGGCTTCTATTGGAATTCTATAACGCATATTAGCAAGCCCATTATCGCCGTTTTAGCGGCAGTTTCCTGCCGCTAAAACGGCGATAATTTTATCGCCGGTCTTGCTAATATGCCCCTAAGTTTTATGAAATGTTAATATTTAAGAATAATATTTATTAAGTTAATACTGAGTAACACTTATTAATAATTTAAGAAATTTTAATTGGGAATATTAAATTATATATGTTTAGTGTCCAGCACCTTCACTGACTTAATATAGTTTGGAGTGGGAATAGTAAATTATATATGCTTAGTGTCCAGCACCTTCCCTGTGTGAATATAGTTTGGAGTGGGAATAGTAAATTATATATGTTTAGTGTCCAGCACCTTCCCTGATTTAATGTAGTTTGGAGTGGGAATAGTAAATTATATATGCTTAGTGTCCAGCACCTTCCCTGTGTGAATATAGTTTGGAGTGGGAATAGTAAATTATATACTTTTAGTGTCCAGCACCTTCCCAGAGTTTATATAGTTTGGAGTGGGAATAGTAAATTATATATGTTTAGTGTCCAGCACCTTCCCAGAGTTAATATAGTTTGGAGTGGGAATAGTAAATTATATATGTTTAGTGTCCAGCACCTTCCCTGAGTTAATATAGTTTGGAGTGGGAATAGTAAATTATATTAGTTTACTGTCCAGCACCTTCCCTGACTTCACATTAATTGGAGTGGGAATAGTAAATTATATATGTTTAGTGTCCAGCACCTTCCCAGAGTTTATATAGTTTGGAGTGGGAATAGTAAATTATATATGTTTATTGTCCAGCACCTTCCCAGAGTTAATATAGTTTGGAGTGGGAATAGTAAATTATATATGTTTAGTGTCCAGCACCTTCCCTGAGTTAATATAGTTTGGAGTGGGAATAGTAAATTATATTTGTTTATTGGCCAGCACCTTCCCTGACTTAACATTAATTGGAGTCGGAATAGTAAATTATATATGTTTACTGTCCAGCACCTTCCCTGACTTCACATTAATTGGTCTGGGAATAGTAAATTATATATGTTTAGTGTCCAGCATCTTCCCCTGACTTAATATAGTTTCGAGTGGGAATAGTAAATTATATATGTTTAGTGTCCAGCACCTTCCCTGACTTAATATAGTTTGGAGTGGGAATAGTAAATTATATATGTTTATGATCCAGCACCTTCCCTGACTTAACATAGTTTGGAGTGGGAATAGTAAATTATGTATGTTTAGTGTCCAGCACCTTCCCTGACTTAATATAGTTTGGAGTGGGAATAGTAAATTATCTATGTTTAGTGTCCAGCACCTTCCCTGACTTAATATAGTTTGGAGTGGGAATAGTAAATTATATATGTTTACTGTCCAGCACCTTCCCTGACTTCACATTAATTGGTGTGATGGAATAGTAAATTATATATGTTTAGTGCCCAGCACCTTCCCTGACTTAATATAGGGGCCCATTACGATGCCGGACGGAAAAGCCTTCCCTACCCCATGGTGTCGTAAAAATACCTCCCGCATGACCCGCGGCATTTCCGTCGGGCAAATTACGATGCAATATACGCAAAATCACACCGCGGCAGACGGATGCCACAAAAGACCGTCCACCACGGTCGGAAAAACTGCAAATCCGACCGCGGCAGACGGGGAAAGCTGGTCAACGGCTTGAAAAGGCTGCTCCTGCCGCGGCATGACCGCACGGCTAATTATGATGAGAATGCGGAGCTGGCGGACCGAGCACTGAGTCCGACCGCCGCGCACGCACATAGGCCAAATGAATGGCGGACGGAACCAACTTCACAACAATGCCCGAAGTGTGCCTGTACTCCCTACCGCCCTCAATCACAACACACACGCCACAATGATACACCCCAACTTGCTCCTGGTAAGGACAGCCATGCGCAGCATGGAAGAGACATCTGGAGGTCATCACTCATGTGGACACACCCACATGCCACAGTATAAAACCAAGCCCTCCCTGGACCAGCATCCTTTGCACACCACAAGCAGAGACAGAGAGGCAGGACACACCTTACACACTCCACATATCTCCACCACTACCTTGCACCCTGCACCCCTCATCCAATTGCACCATGCCCCCCAAGACAATGCCCAAATCCATCGACTCAGAGTTGAGAGTGACGGTAGATGAGACAATCAAGGTAGAACCACACTTGTCTGGGCACCTTGTCCAACACACCCTACTTGCGCGCAAGACTCAGATGTGTGCAAAGACCCACAGCAAAGTCAATGCCGTAAGGACCACCCTACGCACTGTGCATGACATCAGGAAGCGGTGGGGCAACCTCAAGGGCCGGGTCAAGCATCGGGCACAGAGGAATCACGCGGTGGCCCAGAGAACTGGTGGCGGCCCTCCCATTCCACCACTAACCTACACCGAATGTGAGGAGAAGGTGCTTGCCACATTGCAGCCGGAGAGTCTCACAGGAATCGAGGGGGGAGTGGAGGCTGGCAAGTACTAATAAATGTCTCCCATCACACTGTAATGTACTGTTGTGCACAACAAGTGAGCCTCAATCGCCAGCCCACATCAAACTCATGTGGAATGCACGCTTTCAATATGAATGGATCACAAGGCGAGCATTCCCTCACCCAGCTTCACCTCACAGGTAGGTAGTCAGCTCATGCACCCTGGCCTCCCTCCCAAACAGCATGGCCAACCCTCCCCATCCCACACCCAATTGTCAGCTAACTCCGTCGACAGTGCCTCCTAACAGGTAGGTAGCCATCTCAATGGGGAGGGGGCCGTTGAGCACTGACAGATAGACCACAACTCCCACAAGGCCCACTGTCTTCCCTCACAGACAGCATGGAGCCAAATGACCCCCACATTCCCCACCTGGTAGACAACTCTGTAACCCCCCCTAAGTTGTAGGCAGTGCACATACATCCAATACCATCGAGAGGCCACATGATTCACAGTGTCGGTGATGAAGTCACATGTAACTGCAAAGCAAAATCCAAGAACTCCATCACAAAAAGCCAATGTGAAAGTCCCATTGCCTCAAAGCAGAGAGACTCGGGTCAACAGAACACATGCATGGAAACCCTGTCAAACCTCACAAACCACAGGAGGCAAGTACAAAAAGCATAACACAAATCATGAAGTTGCGGCATAGTAGTCAGATACTCATTGAGAAGACACAAATGTCCAAGCATAAACTGAATTGGATGAGCAACAGGTTGGTACCAGAGGACATGTCCCTGGAAATACAAAACCTGTACATATGATTATGTTGCCCCAGCCATGACACATAGCCAACGAGCAATGTATGTACCTCCACATCACGTTCGACTGCTGACAAACTGTTATGAAAGCATAGTAATGCCAAGCTAAAAAGTAAGGCCATCTCAAATCAAATGTGCCAAACATGAACATCATAGTAGTGCTGTGTACTGAACATGCTGACAATGTAACCTCTCTTCAACAGGTGACTAGCCAGCAACAGCAGGTGCCCATGCCATGGACGAGCCCAGCCAGTCTCCCCCAGGAAGGAGTACCCTCAGATGCAGACTCCCTGGTCTTTCCGGGTGAGGAGGACTGACCTGGCCCCTCCGGCGTGCCCAGGACAGCTCAGTCTCTGGCCCTCACTGTCCCCCCCACCACCACCACCACCACGACTCCCACAATAGCTGCACTGCCAACGCAGACCCCTGTAGCAACGACCTGTGTGGCAGCCACCTCCACCATCACCACCGCTGCCTCCAACACTGTCCCTTTGCCTGCAGTTGCGAATACCACCAGGCAGACCGGGGATGCTGGGGATGGTGTGCTGCTGCAGCACCTGGCACCGCCACAGGTCCGTGGCAGCAGAACAGGTGGGAGGCCAACTGGGGGACAGCCACAGGAGGACAATGAGACTGAGGCCCTGGACACCGTGCTAACTGTCCTTGGTGCATACCAGCAGAACCACGGACATATGGGCCAGGGCCATGAAGAACAGCGGGAACTCCGCTGGCTGCAGAGCTCCATGGACACTCGCTTGGGACAACATGTGGAGTACATGGGCCAGTATGTGGGTGTCCTGAGGGACATGCATGCGGCTCAAATTGCTGCCAACCCCTCCCCCCCGGGGCCAGCAGGATGATAGACACACCACCACAGCAGTGGCCACAGGGAGGGGTGCGTCACACCACAGCAAATCCTCAGACACCTCTGAGCATGCAGCAGGTTCCCCCCTGGCAAACGGCAGACGGGGCGTCTGAAAAAGATCCCGGGACGATCACGTGGCACAGCACCGTGCCGTACCAGTTCTCGGAGCAACCGCTGATGTCACCACTGTAACACCGAGCATTGACTGTTGCTGCAAATACAAAACCACATTGCCACAAGGATGGGAGTGTTCGCTTGGACTTTGGAACTCTACCATTGCATGTCCTACCCTAACTATCCGTGTACCATCACCTCCTACTTCACCCCTCATCTGTCACACATCGCAAAATTAACACAACTCACAACAGTATGCCTTCATGTCAAGAGCATTCTCATCACAGTAAGTGGCATGTTGACTCACATTGCAATGTATCCGATTATGTAAAAGCAAAAATTCCATTGAGAGAGTGGAGGTACCTGGAAAGACACAGGGAAACAACAGTGCGTTGCCATATTATGCAATAACCGCAAAAGCACACCACGAGGCAACACTGTACAATATGCATTACAGACAACACCGGCAAACACCATCAACATGGACAGCAGGGGGACTGGAGCACACAACTGCACCTCCGAACACAGTTTCGCCCTTAGCATCTTGGTGAATGCAGTCCAGTTGGAAAGCTTACTCCTGTTACCGTTGTCATGTGTCACCTAGGTTGGTGCAGGTCAGTGCTGTGAATCTCTAGACACATGTGTGTCGCGTTATCCTCCCACATCAGTAGGGGTAAGATACATTGTGATCGGTGTCTGCTGAGGAAGCTGCCAGATTCTACTCGGGTCTCTGTACCTCTCCCTGCCCAACTCAGGTGAAACACCTCAGTCACATGATAAGTAAGCATCATGACTGAACTGCATATACCAGAATGCCAAGGGGTGAACTGTGCTGGGAGGTGAAGCAATGTGCTCCCATCCCCCTAACGACATCATCAGGGACATGACGGAAGTTGTCAAGATCACACAGCGCAGACAATGAAATCCTTAGCAGTGTGCCCACAAGAGCCAGCATCACAACACATCCTGTCATGTGGACGATGGTGACATTGTCGCATTCACACACTCAAGTACTGTTGCACAGGGATTTTCAAGTGACATGTACGGTCTATGCATGTTGACCCACATGTACACCAGTCCCTGACAACATACACACGCTAAACCTGTTTTACAAACGAAGTCATCTTCTCCTGAATGGGCACAAGTGCTGCGGTCACAGGGCAGGCATTGCGTATATAGGAACTGTTGCACGCTGTGTTCCTTGCTGTAGCAATGTCCTCCTTACTCCCCCATATGTGATTGTGGATATCCATTTGTGGCCTCACATTCCCACAGCGAAAGCAGACTTCAATAAGGGTGCAGGCACAATGGGCTTCTGTTTCAACAAGTAGTCGCTCCCACACCAGCCCTGAGACCTTCGAATTCCAGGTGCCTTGACTGTCCCGCGCGATTCAGTCAGTGCTGAACACGGTACTCCCACTTTTTTCCGGGGGACTGACACAAGAATCATCAAAAGCCTCTAATACTGAAGGACGTTGCACACTTTTTTCCAAACTCGTGTGCTCTGGCCTTGTCCTGTCGTTTCATGCGATTTCTGGAGTTCTACCGGGTGTCATTCCTCCAATTTACCGACTGCATTTATCGGTTTGGTATCACTACTCATGGCTGTACAGCTGAGCGCTGGCTCTAAGAGTGCTCTCACGCCATGTCTGCCCGTCCTGTGGTCCAGTCGAACCCCAGGTCAGTTGCAACTGTACCGCATGCAGCTCCTCTTTGGATGTGTCCCATTAGCTGTGCTACGCATCAGTTATAGGCTAACCTTCCGCTATGCCTATTTCACCTGCGTGCAGCCTGTGTTCTACTGCCGAAGATGCCCCTTTCAGTGGTCCCTGGATGTCTGCCTTTCCAACACATCCCTTGCTGCCCTGGATCATGAGCTGTGGGTGAGTCCTTTGTTGGTCCATGATCAGGACTGCTCCGGTGATACACGTTTGTGGGATGCCTTCCAATGTGTCAGACAGGCTGACAGCTGCGCCTGTGCGTTTGCGCAAAGGCTCCTGTGCCATGCCTACATCGAGCCTGTCCACGGGTGCCATGGGATGCTCCTTTCACCCTTGTGGTGCGAGTAGCACATCTGTTCCTTCATACTGCTGGATTGGATGGTGGTCCTTTTTGCTGGAGATGATTTGGATCGTCTTTTGGAACTGATTACCTTCGAGGCTACCTGTGCCTTCTTGGATTCATAAATACTTAACAGCAACAGGAACTGTTGGTGACTAATTCAATGTCCTTTTAACTTTTTCACTCCTACTAACAGGAATTGTCATTCAGCTCTCTGACTTTTGCCCTATCTGCATTTACTTTGACTCTGCTGACCTCTGTGGTCTGTTTCGCTTGGTACCACAGACCTGAGCAAGGGGAGGCTGTCATCTAACCGTCATGGACATTGTCGACTGGCATGAGCCCGGCTTCCATCATGCAACTGTAGCGCACGAAATTCACATGGCGTAGTCGTTTTGCAAGTACATTAGTATTTGTCTGTCACATGAGAAGTGTCTGCAGAGCTTGTTCTCTGCGCGGTCCAGGAGCACTGCCTGTACATTCTGACCATGGTCGGAGGGGATTGTCCGTTGTCATTCTGTTCTGGTCAGGCCCTAGCACCCCCACTCAACAAGGTGTCACTGCTGCTAGGGGACACAGGTGCCTTTTAGATGTCATGGGGAGGCGGGCTGGTTGCACCACACTTGGAGAGTGATCCATCCAGTGATGTGAGCGACACAGCACATGGGATGTACATTTCACCATGCACTGGCTAGGCAATGGGTCTGCTGGCAAAGCCCATAGACCTGGGACATCTCATTCAACTCCTCCCAGCAAGGGGTGGGGGGATATGCTTGTGGGTCATCATCCAGAGGGATTATTGATATGACATCTTGCTTCATGTGTTATGGATGTGTCACTATGGAAACTGTATATGTACTCATACATTCTCAACTTCTTGTGGCACGTTTGTTGCCTGTATTGCAACTGTAGTAAAAAAAGCACATTCCAAAGCGTTTCTTGTCTGCAACTTAACGGCTTGTGTACATGCGCTTGCAAACCTCTGAGTGAGTGGGAGAACTAGTGAGGCACTATAGCAATTGGGTCCTGTGCTAATGGGTGTTTCTGGGTGCTCAGTCCCTGCCTGCCCAAGTTCTCCAATCCCGTGCATAGTCCTGTAGGTGTACAAAATGCCAGTAACAGATCTCAAAGTTTGTTAGATAACAGCAAGGCACTCAGACACAGTCATATTCGGTCATTGTTCACTTGCACTCAACGGAAGTAGTTGACGATGAGCTGTTGTCGCTGGTCAAGGCCTTCTTCCTCACCACTGTCATCGTCACTGGGCATTTGTGGGTTGGGTGCGGGGGGCTGCTGCTGTTCATCGTCGTCCAGAATCAGGGGGATCCTTCTGCGCATGGCTAGGTTGTGTAGCATGCAGCAGGCGACTGACATCTGTCATACCTTCTGTGGTGAGTACTTGGGGCACCACCAGTCTGGTCCAGGCACCTAAATCCTGACTTCAGCAGTCCAAAAGCGCGCACCAACACACGACATGTCCTCTCATGTGCATCATTGTATTGGACTTCCCTCGGCGTTGTTGGATTCCGCAGTGGGGACAGCAACCACAGACGATTGGGATGCCCAGAGTCACCTAGTTGTGAGACAGACAGGCAAACAGTGTGATCTGAATGTGTGGGGAGAGCAGCATGTCACACATACATCACAGTCATTGACACAGCCCACTCACCGACAAGCCAGGCCCGCTCGGGGTGCAGATTGGCCAACAATTGGTGTATGGTGCTGTTCCTCATGATGTAGGAGTCATGTGCTGACCCAGGATACCTTTCACACACGTGTGAGATGATCTGATCCGCCTGGCATACCACTTGCACGTTGATGGAGTGGTAGTGTTTGCAGTTCCTATAGATGTGTTCACTTGCCTGTGGTGGAACGAGGGCAATGTGGGTACCATCAATGGCTGTGAAAAAGAGGGGTTTTGGGACTGGGAGCCGTTATTTAAATAGGTCCTGCATACAGGGCTCTTAGTTAACTGTACTACAAGGGGTATGCAGTTCCTAAGGGGACGGGGAAGACAGGTCTTTCTTCGTGATGCCCTCACACACCCCGAAGGATGTCATGCTTCATCATTGGGCTTTGCTCCTTGTCGGGCCGGCGCTGCAATGCCCGATGGGCTCACCGTAAACGGGGCTCTTTGGCGGAGATCTTTTAGAAGAAGCCGTGGGGTGCGTGCGGGTAAGAGGGCAAGGGTAGTGCACGGGTGGTGAATATTAAAATAAGTCTGGAGCAGTCCTAGTCAAAAAGGTTTAATGTTTAAGGTAGTTCCAGCTTGGTTAAAAGTATGTGGATGCCCTATGTGGATGCAATGTTCCTAGAGGGCTATCGCTGTGGGATGGGTCAACATGTTTCGTGCCTTTGTTGCTCCTAACGAGTCGTGTGGCACGTCTTCAGGACCTATGTAAAAGTGTGGTGCACTACTAGAAGTCTGGTTCCAAAATTGTTGGGTGGTGACCAGACAACATAGAGTGGCGCCCTAGTAGACCTATACTGGGCGGCAGAGGAAGACCCTCAGTATAGAGGTCTACGGCCTGACGGGGGAAGTAGCAGAGCACGTTGTTGCTCTGAAGGGCTGGGTAGACGGCAACTAGCTGAGATCCTACCCTCGCTCTGGGCCACGACGTGCTCTGTTACTTCCCCCGTCAGGCTGTAGACCTCTATACTGGGAATAGTAAATTATATATATTTAGTGGCCAGCCTCTTACTAGATTTAATATAAATTGGAGAGGGAATAGTAAATTATATATGTTAACAGTACAGCAATTTTTCAGAATTAATGTAGTGTATAGTGGGAATGTTTAAAAATAATAATATAGTTTGTATTAACAAATATAATATATTTAGACATATTTATTATAATAATATATTTTATAAAATATATTGATGTAATATAAATATTTTAATACATATACAAGGTTTCAAAAAATGTCAAAAAAATCATGAAACGTTATTATTTTATTGATATCTTTATTTATTTTCAAACATTAATAAATAAAAAGAAATAGCATTTTATTTTATTAAGTGTATTTATTATATTATGTTAGACATAGACAAAAAATGTGTTTTTTATTTTTCACATATATATTTTGTACATATGTATACATTTATATATAATATTTTTGCAAACTTAATTTTAAACATTATTAAACTTTTTATTACAGTTATGTACATTTTTTTAAAAGAATGATGTAGTTTTACATTGCTTTTTAAACATTTTTTCACAAAAAAATATTTTTCAATAACAGTGACACATTATTAATTTTATTCTAAACATTGATTACATCATTACATATAGTGTAAATTATTATTAACATATATGTTTTAACACATTTTTATTATTCACCCTTTTTACAATATTTTCAAATATTTTTAACATATAGGGGTCGATTCCGATCTTGCTCGGAAGGCCTCCGAATCAGATTTGGCTTTACCGGATCCGATTCGTAGCCCTTGTTTACGACCGAATCGTACACAGGTCCGAACGACCAAGTATGATGTGAAGATCACGTACGCGCCGACCAAATCGTTTCCGGACCCGAACCGCTCCGTACGTCTCGTTTGTAGACGACTCGTGCCGCGCAATGGAGCCGATTTCCGACCGAGTGAGTACGATGCACGATTCGGACAGCCGCTTTGTGTCGGTCTCAGCAAGATGAAACGGCTGTCGGAAGCGTACTTCGGGGGCCGTACCAGGCCCCCCTTTACCCGGGGCCCTCCGAATCTATCACGGGGTGGTGCCCATGGGTCCCCCCGATCCAAGTATGCACAGTGTGGCAGGCACCATGGGGTGCCCGCCAGCTTTTCCACACCCACCCCTTTTCTGCTATGGGAGCCTGTGTACGCATCTGTACACAGGCTCCCATAGAGTTCAAAGGGAGTCCAAGCTAAACGAGTCCGTCAGCATACGGCTGCATCGTACTCGCTCGGTCGGACTCCAAGAGCACGTCTCGCTCGGAAAACCGCCCGGATCTGAATCATACGGAGGGCTTTCCAAACGAGATCGAAATCGGGCCCTTAATGTTATATTTTAAGTAATATTATTTATATTTGAAATATAAATAATATTAATTAGTACATGTAATTTTTTAATACAAATTTTTTTTATAACATTTATACAGTTTTTTAACATTTATTCAAGATAGTACATATTTTTAATATGCATTGGATATGAAATGTATATTTTTAGAATTATAATAATAAATATTAAATGTTTAATAATATTTATTATTATAATTTTACATTAGAAAAAAAATGTAACATTCTTTTTTCAACATAAGTAATATTTTATAGTATTTTTACAAAACTTTATAACAATGTATTTATAATGTACTATCAGTTTAATAAAGAAATAGATAAATCTTTAGGGGACTATTAGGATGACGGGCGGACTTTCGTCCGCCCGCCACTAGCGGTGCTGGGACCGGCCGCCAGTGGTGCGGCGGTCCCGCACAGGCGATTAGGATGCCACCGCCACCGTGGCGGTGGCATCCTCCATTCCCAGCATTGTGGCGGGCGGTGCGCACAGCACCGCCGCCACATTGCTGAGAATGCACTGTGTGCATTGGCAGGCACAAGGTGGCAGGCACCGCGCGGTGCCTGCCACCTTGTGCATGCCAATGTTGGGGGGTACCATGGTTACCCCCCAAGTGCAGCCACCCACCCCCTCACCCCCCAGGGGGCCCGCAACGGGTCCCCAAAGGCATTCTCCGCATGCCTTTCCATGGCAGAGTCTCTGCCATGGAAAGGCATGTGACCGCCATCATCCTAATATGGATGGCGGTGCCTGCAAGGCACCGCCACCATATTGCAGGCCTTTTCCGCCCAGTAGGCAATCGGGCATATTGCCTACCGGCGGAAAACCGGCGGACGGTCTTTCCATCCGCCTGGGTCCCCACCGCCATCATAATATGGCGGGGGGAAATGTTAGGCGGGCGGTCAATAATGGCGGGCGGATCGCCACCACCATACGGGCGGCGGAGATCCGCCCGACATCATAATGACCCCCTTAGTATTTAAAGCAGCCATATTTATTTCTAACTTGTATTTTGTAACCGTTCGGTTTTGTTTTAGGTCATTTGTGAGGAGAGAAGCTCGCGGTTGGAAGCTGCGTCGCATCGGGTAAGGTAAGTTTAATTTTCTTTATTTAAACTTTAATTTTGGATTAATTTGAGGGTGGTTAAGTACTAGGTAGTGTGTGTAGTGTTAGGTTTTTAAAGTTTTGATGAGTTGTATGTTTTAGTTATGTGTTAGCGAAATGTCGTCAGTTTGTTAATCGGTCGGTGTTAGAGTTAAATAGATGTGTGAAAATATGTTTAAATTATGGTGTTAGTATTATATTTATTTCTATTATGTTATAATGTATGTGTATATATGTGTGGGTGGGATTGTTTTTTTTTTTCATTACAGGTTTTGGTCGATTGGAATGTGGCGGTTGTAAGAAGATTGCATTTTTTTTATTTAAGGGAGTGTGTATTAGTTTTAGACAACTAATAATTATTTTACACTTCCTTAATTTTTGAGTTTTCCTGGAGCGTTTCTTTTTTAAATACGTTTTTCAGGATTTTTAGGGTTTATCGTTTGTGGAGTTATTGCAGGTGGATTACTTTTTAAACAGTTGGATTTTTCCATTATTTGGGGGGATTTTTTTTTATCTTGGGATTATCAAAAACGTGGATTTATTTATGGCAGTTGGGATTTCGTTTCTTCAGCTACGGAAACAGTAAGTTATTTTGAATTATTTATTGTGGGAGGGAAATGTTAAAAATGACATTGTTATTGTGATTTATATTTTATAAAATATAATTATTATGTCAATATATTTTTTGTATATTAATTAATAAAATTGACTAAATATTTATATTTTTGGAATTATAAGGATTTTATTTATTTGTATGTTTAGTTTTTGGCTCTGAGTTTTTAGGTATTTTGAGGTATTTTTAGTTAAAGTAGGGATTTGGCTATTGTTTCAAGGTATTCTAGCCCTTTAGTTGTTGGGTATAGTTTTACTTTGTATTGTAAGTACTCAAACATTTGTTTAGCTTGTTTGGTAAGTTTTGGGCCTATTTGTGTTACAGACTGCTCCATTCTTAGTTGTTGGTAGATTTGTTCTTTTTGGATAGATAGTAATAGTTTATGTGAGAGTTCTGCCTGTTGTTGCTTGGAAGGCGTTATGCCATCCTTCTACAGCATTATTAGTTTTAGCTTCTTTGTTTAGGGTACTGTTATATACATTCCACCATGGAATGTGGTATTCAGGTTGCCTTCTGTGTCCCGATCTGTGTAGCCTTCCCACCCAGGTATCCTCAAAATAGTCAAGTAGGGGACTTAGGGGCTGATTACGATGGCGGGTGAAAAAGCATTCCGACCGCCGTGCTAGCGGGAAACTTCAGCCCGCAGGTACCGCGGCAAAACCGCCAGCCAGATTAGGATAAACCGCCAGAAACTCCCTACCGCAGCGGTCGGATTCCAGGATTCAGCACCGGAAAAACTGAAAATCCGTCTGCGGCGGTTGGATTTGCTGCAGAAAAGCCAAAGACCGCCGTTTCCCCAGCGGTCTGGAACACATGGAGCTATCCGCAGTATTGCCACCGCCATCCTCGAATGACCAGATTCTCCACAGCGGTGTGGTGGGCTGTTTGAGGCATCGTGATTTGACCGGCGGTCGTGACCGCATTCCGCACGGCGGTACCTCTCTTTTGGCTCCGTCCGCTACCGGTGCGGACGGAGATTTTCGGCGGAACCCGGAACACCGCAGCGGACGGGAAATGGGCTATCTTTGCCCATCATAATACGGCGGACGCAAAGACCGCTGCTGGAGTGCGGAAAAGGGCATTTTCCGCCAGCACAGCGGATGTGCCTCCGCCCGCCATCGTAATCGGCCCCTTAGTTTTTGTTCATTTTGTTGGTAGTATGCACTTTCAATTAATAAATTGTAGTGTTCGGCTACGTCAGTAATTGGGACATATGCCAGAGCTATTAGTTTTTTAAATTTGATATGGAAAGGATCTATTTGTTGCATCTTCAATACTTAGGGCCCGATTCCGATCTCGCTCGGAAAGTCCTACGGCTGACTCGGTCCCGTAGAGCTTTCCGACCGACTTGGACTCCTGGGCTCTGAACGCCCGAGTACGATGCAAGCACTCGCTGATGGACTCGGGTCGCTCGGAGCCCCATTGAAGCCAATGGGAGCCTGATGTACGTTGCTTACATAGGCTTCCATTGTGAAAAAAGTATGTCACGGAAAAGGGCGCCCCCTGTCATGGGGACGCGTTGGTACCCCCCCGCACCGCACATGCATGTGTAGGGGGGACCTTTGGGTCCCCCCTGTGACTGAGTCGTAGGGCTACGGGTGAAGGGGGGCAGGCTACGGCCCCCCGAAGTCCGCTTCCCGGAGCTTTATCGTGTCGGAGGTTCCGAGTCGATCCGGCTGCTCGACGCGCGCATCGTACTTGGTCGTGCGGAAATCGGACCCATTGTGCGGTGCGCATCGGTGAAGTCGGAGTCGTCCGGACGGCGTCGCTGATGGGTACGAGTCAGTCGGAGTGCGAAGCTATCCTCGCATCGTACTTGCTCGCTCGTAAAACGGTAGGAGTCGTCCGGAAATCACTTGTACGGGATGGAGTCACTCCTGACGGCATAGCCCCTCCGACCGACATCGGAATCAGGCCCTAAGTGTAGATTTTTGGAGGTGTCTCCAAATACATTTATTGAAATGATAATAGCAACCTTGAATTGCTGTTTGAGGGTAGGTTTTTAGTATGGCTTGTATCATTGACTGTTCAAAGTCAATGATTATTTTTTGGGGAAAGTAATTATTGGTTTCTTGTTTGATTTTAGTTAAAAGTTCAATATAAGTGGAGTTTTGCTTGTTTGGTAATAAAGCGTATAGAAAGGGGATATTTGTATTTTGATAAAGTGCATGTATTGTATATAACTGATAAAATGGTTTGGGACATATTTTAAAAGTCCCGTGCATCATCCAAGTCTCACAGTTTTGTAGTTTTAGTAAATTAGTGGCAGTTCCAAATATTATTATTCTTTTGTCTGTTGATTTGTTATCATAAAGAAGAAATGGTTCTTCATTATGGGTAACTGTGAGTTCTGGTGGTATTTCTACTTCAGCAAAAGGTTTGGGGACAGGTGTGGTGGTAGCTGTAGCTTTTTTAGTTCTAGCTATTGTTCTTTTTAGTGACGATATTGAGGGCATTTGGCCAGTTGCATGCTGTGGGATTTTGGGGAGCATGTCTTTAAGTATTTCTGTTGTAGACTTTTCTGATCTAGTGCTTGCTTCTTTTATATCATCTAAAGCATTTTTAACTTCAATTTCAGCAATGTTAGGGGGGTGGTTATGCTCCCTAACATATAGTACTGTTGTTTCCTTTGTTGCAGCCCTCTCATAACATTTGTTAGAATAATATTAACTACATTTCCAGTTCACTTTGTCTCCTGTTTGCTTTTCTTGGGTGTACACAGACCCCATATAATATAATACAAATGTTCCTTTTTGTGAAGTTATGAATTGGACTCCTTCAGTCATTGTGATTTTTCAAATGCTAAGAAAAATGTATATAAAAATTAATACAAATATTTCTGTACTGTTTTATTGTCTGAAATATATACATTGTCAATTTTATACTTACAACGTTGAATTTGAAGTTGTTTTCAATGCTGATGGGTTTTCTTTACTGTTTGCCTTTAGCTTTGTTGCTCAGATTCCTGTTGGGAAAAAAAGTAATTTTAATATCTTTGTTTAACTGTGTTTTAAGTGGGGGGGCCAGTTGGGATTAAGTTGGACTTCTGTGTGGCATTTTTGGAAATTATTTTAATTTATTATAGTTTAATACTTACTTTATTTGCAAGTAGATTTTTCACAGTGTTCTGTAGGTGTTGGAGTGTCTTCAGAATTATCTGTAGAGGAGATATAAATTAAATAAATATACATGAATTATTTTGTTCCTATAAATAGTGCATTAAGAAGATTTGCAGTAGCATTAGTTTATAAATCGTATTTTACTTACTTTGTGGAGCTGTAAACAGAGTTTTCTCAAATGTAGTGCAATGTTCAGGCAGCAATCTGGCAGAGTTTCTCCTTGTATTTTCTTTTTTGTTTGAAGTGTAAAATAATGTTTAATTTTTGTGTGTTTATATAGTGTTTAATTAATTGTTGTTTTAATTTCATTGGTTAATTCTAATTGTAAGTGTATTTCATTGGTTGTTATTTATTGTTTTAATTGATTTGGTAGTTGTTTTCCATATATGGAAAACACTAATTAAGTTTCAGTGATAGTTTTTTTTAATTTTAAAGTTGTTTAGTATATTATATGTGATTTATATCGTTTTAGATGTTAAATAATTGTTTTTTTTATTTAGTTATAATACTATAGATTGTAAATAATTGTGTGTATTTATTAATTTTTATGATAATATTTTTAAATGTCTTTAAAAATGTGTTGATCGATTTATTTTGTATGTTGTGTGTGTTAAATAATAATTTTATATCTTTTGTGGTACGTTTTGTATGGTTATAAACATTTGTAACATGTCGATATATTTTTTTTAACGATATTATTGGTGTCTATATTTTTGTTATCAATATGTTTGACATTTTGTATGTTTCTTTAACATGTTCGATATTATTTTTAACGATATTTTTTGGTTCGATTATAATGATATCGATGTAAATGTATGACGATATTTTCTTGTCGATATTTGTGTAGTTTTTTAAATAAGTATAGTATGTCGATTTTAGTGTAATCAATATTTTTGTCCCGATATTATGGTAGGTCGATATTGTGTCTGTCGATATTGTATCAGTGATCCGACAAGGGAGTGAGGAGGGGCCCATATAATTTAATACTTCAACTTTGTTTATTCTGTTTTTTTCATCAGTACATTTAGAATGCACCTGCACTCACTCAACAGCGTGACAGAGTGATATATATGTTCACTTATTACCTGACAAAGTCCATATTTGCTCCCCGTTCTGCAATGGAACCTTATTTATTCACTAAAACACCATCTATTGTCTGTGAGGCTCCATATCTGGAGCAATGTTACAAAAGTTTAACTAAACGCGAAAAAGACCAAGGGCAAATGCATTTGCTCCATTTTGCTGCTTGTCTAACAGGTTAATTGAGCAGCAGTATTTACTGAACAGGAAACAAACCATTTTTAGAATGCTATTGCTTTTTACACATGTCCTGCACTCTTCAAATGTAAAAGTGCACCCTACTTTTGTGACAAAATCAGTTAGTTCTGGTTTTTAACACACTAGTAGAAACAATAGTGCAGAATCAGTTCATTCATTTTTTTTAAATTATAATTGTTGACTTAATTTTCAATTACACAAGTGAAGTGATTTATATGCAATAACGTTTGGCATATGCATAGCATACCCGGTACCAAAACCTTTTCTGTATTACAGACTTCTGAAAAATGCGTTTGATCTGCTCTGCATTACACAAGTAGCAGAATTGTGTTGATTAGTTTTGCTTTCATTTTTTGCACTAGTGCAAGGTTTTTGTGATATAGTACTTGTGACTTAAGGGCCAGATTGCACAAGTGCTTTTATCACTTAAAACCGACGTTTCTGGCTTACACAGATTGCAGATGCAACATGCACCTCAACACAGAATATCCATAGGCATGCAGTGTATCAAATCCATCCATCCACTCTGCCAAACATCCATTCACTCTGCCAACCATCCATCCACCCATCCACCTATCCACCCTGCCATCCATCCTTCCATTCTGCCATCCATCCAACCATCCATCAATCATACATTCATCCACTCTGCCATCCACCCATCCATGCATTTGTCCATCCACTTTACTATCCGTTCACTCACTCATCTTTTTACCCATTCATCCATCCATCATCCCCTTACTCTGCCATCTTTTCACCTGTCCATCCACCTATCCATCCACCCATTCACTCGGCCATCCTTTCACCTGTTCAACCACCTATTCAGGGGTTGTCCTTCTGTAACAGCATGAGACCTAACCATGCCAGCAGGGGGCTATACATGATCCAACAACTTATGCTTATCTAATGATCAGAACCAGCCATATTACTTTAGTCCATCATAGAAAACTGAAATGACTGCATGGAATGGTTTGCTTTGAGCACATAGACTAATCACATTAGCTAAAAATAACTAATAACACTAAACTAACCATTAACCTTGAGTTCCGGAGCAGCATGCTGCCCAGTGTTAGGCGCTTCAACGTCAGGGGTAGTAGGCACTATATAAATGCAATTACAATTACAATCTACACGGTACACACAGTATTAAATTTGTGACGCATTAGGTAGTCTGATAATGTGCTGCATTGCTAAACACTTATAAGGTCCCAAAGGCGAGACCTATTGGCTATGCCAATGCTTGTTTATCTTTATCGCAGTCTCTGATTTTATAGGTCTGTTTGCGAATGGTTTTTGCAAAGGCATCTGTTCTTCTTCTTCCACGCTCCATTTTCTCTTGTGTCAGGTTGGTTTTAAAAGGTAAAACAATGGAGCACCTCTATTTCTGGTACACACTTTGCAGCCTGTAGTTTAAAGTTTTGGTGCTTATTCCTCTTTGCCACCATTTACTATTCAAGCTTGCATAACAGAACAATATTTTCTTGCTGTTGAATGTATTGAAGGGAAAACTTGTCAGCATGAATGAGATGCTAACCAAGTAAGGGCTGTGTACATTATGGGGCTGTTATTTCCATAGTGACTACTATAGGAAAATCTAAACATCTGTTATTCAGCGCCAAGATGCTCTTCTGGGTGAACGTGCACTTTACAAATACATGTGTTATGTTATGTTATGTTACGTTAAAATGCCTCTTTTTGCATGATCACCCCCATTTTTTGGACTTATGCTGCTGGCTTTTATGACTCTTTATACTGGGACTTGTGCTAACCAGGCACCAGTGCATGTGCTCTAACCCCTAAAATATTTCAAAATTGGCTATACCCCCAATTGGCATATTTAACTTACCCATATGTCCCTAGTATATGGTAAAAAGTATACCCAGGGCCTGTAAGTTAAATGTCACTAGTGGACTGTAGCACACGTTGTTACACTAAAGTGGCAGGGCAAAACAAGTCTGCAGGCCTACCATTAAAGCCTGTCTGTGCAGTTTTAAAACTGAAAATGTGACCTGCCAAAGAAACTGCTTTAACAAGCCTGACCCCTCCTTTTAAATATTATTAGGTCACTCATACGTAGGCCTTAAACTCCCATTAGGCAATTTGCATGGCAATTAAAAGTAGGACATGTACAAGCTTAATGTTAAACATATCCTTACAGTGACAAAGCACTAAGGGGCCGATTACGATGGCGGTCGGAGGCACATCCGCGGTGCTGGCGGTGGCGGAAAATGTCCTTTTCCGCTCTCCATAGGCGGTCCTCGCGTTCACCATATTACGATGGGCAAACATAGCCCATTTTCCGTCCGCTGCGGAGTTACGTGAACCGCCAGAAATTTTCGTCCGCAACCGCGGCGGAGGGAGCCAATAGAGAAACACCGCCGTGCGGAATGACGTCCCGTCCGCCGTACAAATCACGATGCCGCAAACAGCCCATCACACCGCAGCGGAGAATCCAGCCACCCGGAGACGGCGGAAGCACTACTGCGGAGAGCAAAACTTGACTCAAGGTCCCCTCCACACGTTCCTGACCGCTATGGATCCAGCTCTTCAAGCCTTTCCGCTGCTGTACCTCATCCACTACCAGCAAATAAGACACCGCCGCGGACAACGCCGCAGGTACGCAAAAACACAACTCCGCATACAACCACAACACGCAACTCCTGTGCTGACATACGGTTCCTGTCCACATCAGACACTCTGGTGGGGACAGGAACATATCCCCCAGTGTACTCACACATGTCCTACCTGATAGAAACCCACACCTCCGCATCGGGGTCACCCATCAACTGTGAAATCACTGCAATGTCCCGGGAAAGTCACCGCAGCGGTGAAGACGCTGGAATACCTGCGCACAATGTAGTAGGCAGGGCCGGCGCCAGGCATGGGCAGTCCGCCCAGATTCACTGGGCTCCACCCTCACCCTTCCCACAGTACGCATCACACACCCATTTGGGCACAAGCTGTGTGCCCCTCCTGTGCCCCCCATGCACAATTAATCAGCCAGGTGTAGCCAGACCTCGCACCTCACACATCAAAGGACAAGGGAGATTGACTGGGAAGGTGGGGGTGAAGTGGAACACCCTGCACAGAAGCTCAAGGGCTGGACAACCCACCTCCTCACACTTACCTTCCACTCATGTGAATCAAACTGAGTATAATTAAGAAATGAAGACTCACACTGCATATGAACAACCACTGAACTGTTCACACTGCCTGTCAAGTCCCTCAGAAAGACCCCACACTGACACTCTGTCACATACTCATACCATAGTACAGCAGCAATGGAGGACAATAAATGGGCTAGCCAAAAGTGAAGTGGACCGTGCTGGAAAGCCATGGAGCAAGCCACATAGCATGTGTACATCACATGCAAGAGAAGGAACATATCACACCACCCTTAGGCCCTCAAATCAGACATGGGTGGCACAGTGAGTGAAATTAAACATCAAGGCAAGCCATGCATAGGCACAGGAATGATAGGAAGTGTCAGAAGTCATACAGTGACCAGCCACACATCTGTGTCAACTCATTTGAAATGTATTTGACATCAGCACAACACACATGGCTCATTGTCACACTCCCTGACTGTCAAACACAAGTAGGACCTTCACACATGCCCCTCACCTACCCACCTCACACCTGCAACACTCAACACCTGTGTGAAACAGACATAATGGTGCAAATGATGTCCTGTGAGTTCACTGACAACCAATCACACTCCCTGTGGTGCATCCACAAATATCAGACTCACACTCAGGGATGCCTGAACCAATGCTGACACAAAACCAATAGCCAAACACAAAGCTCACAAACAACATCCACAGAAGTCCAACAAGCCCAGCCATGTGCAGCCAAACAGTGGAAAGGCAATGTGACCCTAGACAGAACAGGAATACACAACATTGTCACTCCGGACAAATGCACAGACACCATACCCCAACACAAACAAGAATTGCCTCCTCAAAAAACAATCATGAACAATAACTGGGATCAGGGGGACAAATCAGCTAACACACACATACACACCACCACACCAGTCATCAAGTGAACATGGTGTCATAGTGTACCACAAGCATGCACATGCACAATCCTGACAAGTGACAGGCCCAAAATAGGAGGACAAACCACTAGTGTGCACTCAAAACAAGTTCATGAACCTGAATCCACATTGCTGCATGTGACATACACACAAGAAATGCACACTACACATGCAACACACATATGAATGTATCACAATGCACAAACTACTCACACACAATGTCATGCAAATAGAACAACACACACATTGCACCTGTCAGCATAAAGAGCCAACACAGGCCAAACACTGCATACATCCACAAGAACAACACAACAGAGGCACATACCAATCCATCACATAGCAAACTCAGCTGGACATCAGGGGGATGCACACCAAACAAGTACAAGGCAACATACACTGACAGCACTGCATGCACACCAAGCACTGTGTGCACAACTACAAAACCAGTAGCACACATATCGGAGTGCCACACCATGAAGTCCCACAACACAAATCATCACAGCACAAACATAACATCACACTCAGGAAGGGTAGCAGTACCTCAGCAAACACACATACACCTTAGCCTTCACCCACAGAGGCACATCTCATGGAAACCCAGATGCAAACAACATGACTAGAGGACTGTGATGCTCAAACACATGCACTGCACATGAGTAACCATGACTGCAAACCAGTAGAAGAAAATATCCTACAACTAATTGTGAAACTGTCCTGAGTGGCACATTGGTCCTGTTCACAGATCATCCTCACACAGCATAGTGTAACACTATGAAGTGCAGTGGTGTAACAATAATTGAGGGGGCCCCCCTGCAAGGTACGTGGAGGGGCCCCCTCCGGACTCTGTGAGGAGCTCTCTGGCCAAAGTGCTGTGCTGAGGGGGCCCCCTGGAGCTTGGGGGCCCCCCGCACTGCAGGGGCTGCGGGGGCCTGTGTTACACCCCTGATGAAGTGGTGGGGAGGCTCACACACTGGCAAGGCATGGGGTGAGGTGGAAGACATGAGATTTAAGTGGTGTGTACTTCAGTAGTGGGCAGGTGAGGAGTGCACAGTCCACAAACACATAGAGGAGTAACTCACAATGTGTAGGCATCAGAAGCACATATAGGGGATGGTATGACTCCACATACCACATACCAAACTGGGGCCAAAAATGGGTCAAGTATCAGCAATGCATGAGAAAACTCACAAATAATGTCAGTGTGGCTGAGCAGGTCTGCACAGTGAGCACAAACAGAAACAAGACACATGGCTGATCAACAAAACACAACACAGACTCGGCTGTCACACAGTCTGCATACTCACAACTGGCAGCGACAACAAGTAGGTGTCCCCCAGGAGTGCAAGGACACACCAACACACTGCACAGTGCCCAACCTACAACTCCTACATGTGCCCACAATCTGAAGCACATGGCTGACAATTTAAACAAACAGGCACTCATTACCTGGATCATACATGTGTGTAGTTGGCATTGCAGGGGCACACACACATCAACACTACTGACAATGACAGCCCATTCACACTGTATGACTACTCAAGTTCACACATTCAAATGTACACATGTGACTATGAAGACATGCCTACACAAGATGACCACACATCAAGAAAGATCACACAGATATGATGGACTCTGGCCACCCCGCAAGTAATCCTCTGGATAGAATTCACCTCTGTTGTGGTATTGAATCCAAACATGACGTGTACAATTTAGCAAACCTGACCATAGAATGATTAGGATAACAGTAGATCATCACAAACAACCATCATTGCACCGTCAAGCTTCAGAGTCAACAAGAACAAAAGTGCCTGTCACCTCTGGCAAACTCTGAAAAAGTAAAACAAGCAATTGGCAATGTCAAAGTGGCATACAGAGCATGTGTCACATGCAACCATACACATACAGAAAACATTTTATTTAGCAAGGACATTGACAAAGCAGACAACAGGAGTAACTGTCTTTATTACATAAGACCCAGATAGCCATCAAAAGTACAAAACAGCAAGGCCATTGGCCAGTACAAATTTAAAGTATGTACATGTGTGCATGAGAAACTGCACAGGGAATGGGCATCCAAAGTGACAAACAGCAAGGCCATTGGCCAGAACAAATTCAAAGTATGTACATGCGTGCATGAGAAACTGCACAGGGAATGGGCATCCAAAGTGACAAACAGCAAGGCCATTGACCGGTACAAAATCAAAGTATGTACATGCGTGCATGAGAAACTGCACAGGGAATGGGCATCCAAAGTGACAAACAGCAAGGCCATTGGCCAGTACAAATTCAAAGTATGTACATGCGTGCATGAGAAACTGCACAGGGAATGGGCATCCAAAGTGACAAACAGCAAGGCCATTGGCCAGTACAAAATCAAAGTATGTACATGTGTGCATGAGAAACTGCACAGGGAATGGGCATCCAAAGTGACAAACAGCAAGGCCATTGGCCAGTACAAATTCAAAGTATGTACATGTGTGCATGAGAAACTGCACAGGGAATGGGCTTCCAAAGTGACAAACAGCAAGGCCATTGGCCAGTCCATAGTTCCGGTGTGCACTTGTGCACATGAGAAACTGCACAGGGAATGGGTAACATTGTCCACTGCCATGGGAATCACCCCAGCTCCGGGGATACAAATGGGCAGTCCAGGCACCGCTGTGGGAGAGATGGGGTTGGGAGGGGGACTTTGCCTCAGATGTGGCTGTCAGTTGAACTGGGAGGTGGCTGATTGTCAGGGCCAGTTGGAGGACTGGACCTGGGAGAGAGAGGACCAGCTGAGGTAGAGGCATCAGTGGCTGTGGGAGCCTGAGGGCTGCTTGGACTCAGTGGCATGGTGGCATGGGGAGGCGGAGACATGCTGCCATGAGACACAGTGTGTGAGGGTGAATATTTAGGGCTGGGTCCCAACTTCCTGGGGATTCGATAGCCAACAATTGTCTTGGCAGGAGTGGGAAGTGGGGTGGGCACAACAGCCTCACTCTCCACCAAAGGTGTATCAGGTGCAGGTGGCTCTCCCTGTGGGGATTTGCTGGATCTGGTGGTACGCTCGCGGTGTCCTTGCCTTTTCCCCTCCATCCCCTGCTGTCCAGGTAAACCCCCACTTTGCTCTCCTGTCCCAGCTTCACAGGGGTGTGGGTGGGAGTTGACGTTGTGGGTGAATCCGCCTTAGAGAGGTGTTTGTGCTGAGTCTTTGCAGGCACCAGGTCCACAGCAGACAGGGCAACTGTTTGTTTGTCTTTGGGAGCAGGTGTGGGGATGGGAGTGCCCTTTGATGGGGGTGATTTGGATGAATGTGAGGTTGAGGCCTGCCTCTTGGCCTGATGCCCCTGAGTGTCACGTGAAGGGCTTTTGCCTTTGCACTCCTGTGTGCCTGTTTTGTGTTTTGGGGATGGTGTCTGTGCTCTGGGCTGCTTGGAGTGCTGCTGTTGTGTGCTGCGTGTGGGGGACTTGGCGCCTGAGGGCTGTGGAATGTGGGCACTCTCGTCAGGTGGTGCCACTGGCAGGGTGGTTGCTGAAGGGATTGGAGCTGGACTGGGAGCCTGTGACAGCTGAATGGCTGCCGTCACTGTGGAGGACAAAGACTGGACAGTTATGTGTAGCCCACCCACGTCAGAATGAATGCCCTCCATGAAGGCAACTACCTGTGCCAACTTCTTGTCATGATCCTGGAAGGCATTCAGGAGAGCAGCCTGTCCCACACACAGCTGGCGCAAAAGGTCCACCGCCTCCACACTAATGGCAGCAGGGGAGACAGGGGCAGCGGTGCCTGGGGGGAAGGACACTCTACCCTTCCTAGGGCTGTAGACATGGACAGCACTAGTGGTAGCAGCCGGGAGGGTGGGCACTGGACGATGTGTGGTGGAAGAAGAGGCAGATTTTGAACTCCCTGTGCCCGCCAACATCGAGGAGTCACCGCTGGAGTCAGATGATGTTGAGGTTGGTGTTTCCGGGCGTGATTCTTCCAGGGCACTCCTGTCCACCTCCGTGGCGCGGGTCACATTAGTGCCAGTGAGCTCATTTGTAGCAGTCGTACCAGAAGCTTCACCACTGGTGTCCGTCCCCTGTCCTACCGTGCCCTCGGTAGATGCTGCAATAGACAGAGACGTAGGTTCAGTATAGTGCCATACTCACAAACATCATATGCAAGCAAAGCACAAAACTAGAAAATGATACCCACATGTTGCCCACCACCATGTGCAGTCTGCATGTGCAAACTTTATGCAATCCTCAGAAGATGCATGGAAACATGCATAGTTGACATTAATGACCCATGTGACGTTGACACAGCCAAATAGCTGGCCCGTGTCTCCTTGTAACCTAACATACTAATCTCTGCAAGCATACCTTCGTGCCTGTAGGTGAGATAGATATACATCTCAACATGTTGTCTCTGTCACATATGGAGTCACTTTAAGGGAAAAACACAGATACTGACTCCCAAATGTCCTTTTGCAATGGCCATGAGCTACTGATATCCACCATGTTGTGCTTTGAAGCACAACGACTGTTGCACATTGGTGTCAGATGTGTAGTTCTCACAATTTGCAAGTTAAGCACTGCACACATCTACAAAAGCACACTAAGATGATGCACATTGCTGTTCACTGCCCGGTGATGTCTATGACACCCATAATGCAGCAGATGTCAGAAGGCTACATCTCATCTTGCAATGTCAAGGGCCATTGTATTAAACACATGAGAAAGTACATGTAGCAAAAATGCATGATAGCTGCACTCAACACAGAGGCCACTTACGACCCATTGCATCGCACTAGAAACATCACTGAGCCCCGCACTGGCTCAGGGTTGGGATACATGCAGTCACTCACACCCAAAGTCACCCTTCGCAGAATACTCACCCCCAACTTGCTGCTGATGGGCCCTCAAACGTCCATCCAGCTCTGGCTGTGTCACTGCCAAGATGCGGGCCATTAGTGGTGTCATGCTCCTGCGCGCCAACCTGCCAGTCCGAGGGAGCACCCCCAGCATCATCTCTGCCACGTTTTTGCTCAGCCGGCAGATGTCATCCCACCTCTTGTGACAGTGTGTGTGCCGTCGGTTGGAGACACCCAGAGCCCGCCCTGCATATGGCCTTACGCTGGTGGACTTTAAGCTGCAGGCATGGGAGACAAGAAGAGGAAGTTTCAGTGACACTGTGTTATGTACCACTGTGTGTCAGTACAGGAGCATGAAGAAACATAGCACACCAATACATAAATGTTGAGCAGAGGCCATACAGCATGACACGTAGTACATTTGCATCAAATAATCTCATAGAATGGTATACATGTATGATGATGGACACATTACCTGGCTATCTCATACACATGCAGTGTGCCAGCACAGAAACCAATGAGAAGAAGGCCCTCATCTGTGATGCAGTATGTGAGTGAGCAATACATACAATACATTGGAAATGATGTGTTGGGGCAGACTCACTGTGTCCAACACTACATACCCCTCAATGTCCTTGGCCAGTGAATAGCTACCTGTGTCATGGAGGTCACATTTAGGGACATGATCTTACATTCTCACACTCTTTTCACAAGGTGTAGGCCTGTCTTGTGCAATCCTCAGGCCTAAGATAGCTCATTGAGAAATAGGGTGGCAGACAACACATATGTTTCACTCTGTCCATTTACTGATGGGTCCTTTTAAAATTGGGCAGCTTCTTACAGTGAGGTCAAACGCAGGCCATCAGAAAATTCACATGCATGTACAATATGAGAGGGCAAACAGTGCATACACATGCGAGAAAGAACACATAATGATAACAATGGAAGGATGATATCTCAAAATTACATTTATCTGATGTGTCATAGGTGAATTACCAGCAAGAGTGTTACACTCTGGCATTTTAATCTTGTGCATAATGCACACATATCCATGGGGTCAATATGAAAAATGTACACACAATCGTACCCTCTGGAGGAAATACATTTGTAATGTCCCAAATGAGCATGTGAAAACCTCATGGACTATGATATCACATAGCACAAGCAATGTTTTTACTGACTTTGACTGTCCAAACCAGCAGTGTTACTGTATGGCTGCAAAAACACTGCATGTCCCTCCCATCCTTAACTGCAGCCATGGATCTGTGGAAATAAGGCTACACACCCCATTGACATGAAGTCAGCATGCTAGGCAGTGTATCACACATTTACATTACCCAGTCTCAGACCGTCTGTATTTTTATTGCTGAAGAAGGGCTGTAGAAATGTCCATGTTGCATCCTCCCCAAATACTCAAGTGCAATATTTACTAGGCCATGTATGGAGCATGGTATATGAAAAATGAGGATGCATGCACATTAACTTGCACTCACAGGCACATACTACTGCAGAGCAACATCATGTGAGCACTCGTTGCACTCTCAAACTTTCACTCTGAAACACTTACCAGTACATCTGGAGTACCATGTAGCCTCCCATACTGTGAAAGCACCTCGTCCACCAGGACCTCCAGCTCCTCTGTGGTGAAGGGACGGGCCCTGATGTTCTCAGTTCTCGCCATCACTGGGTCCAGGAGACAGGAACAGCAGCAGTTGGGGATGAAGAATGGCAGGCAGCAGTGTCTGGATGCAGTGGAAATGTGTGGCTCTCTCACAGACATATATAGCCCCCTGGGGTTGTTTCAGTGGTACTCAGCTGCTGCAATTGATGTTCCAGGTCATCTTTTTTCAAATGTAACCAATGACCGGGACCGCGGTGGCGGTGCACGCCTACCGCGATTTTTAAAAGTGTATTTCACTACCGCAATCGTGGTTCCCATTATCTGAAAGGGCATGGGCATTGGCGGTGTGACACCGCGGGGCCCAGGCGGTCGCTACCGCAATCGTGCATCTTTCAATTGTACCCAATGACCGGGCCCGCGGTAGCAGAGCACGCCTACTGCGAGTTTCAAAAGTGTATTTCACTACCGCGATCGCGGTTCCCATTGGCTGAATGGGCATGGGCATTGGCGGTGTCACACCGCGGGGCCCAGGTGGACGCTACCGCGAATTGGCATTTTTCAATTGGTGCCAATGACCGTGATTGCGGTGGCGGTGCACGCTTACGGCACCTATGGACACATCATGCTGTAGCAAGGGCAATGGCCAGTTCTCATCATTGAACAGTAGACACTTACAAAGAATCATGCCACCAGATTGTTAAATTCAATGCTAGTGTGACATTGAACTCACTGATGACAACACATGCCATGTCAGTGCACAGGATTACATGCATTGGCATGTACTCCCTCACATGTCACATATGATATTTGTGTGCATGTACACAGATCTGTTGTGTAATGGACTCTCAAATTTATAAACATGTCAATGTGTGAGATGGCTAATCAACCCACAGTAATGATGGTCTGACTACATAATGTGTCTATTTCACTGTGTAGATTGCTGAACTCATTTTGATAGTTGATCTTTATACACACACTGTGCTCATTGTATTGTTAATGTGTGCTCTGTCCGACTCACGCAAGAAGGTGTGGCAGGTACAGCAGCTACGTAGAAGCCAGCAGTGTTGCTGTTTCAAACATGGGCTGTGTCAACTACTGTACTCACTGGTTGGTAACTGTTCCTATAAGAGAGAAGTACAACCAATTTGGTTGCAAGAAACAGATGTAGGTGGATAGTCTCTGAATGTGTTACTGATCTGATGAAGATGGGGAATTTCTCCTTTGGAAAATAGTGCCCTCACACACTCTTGCGAGTGTCATGCTTCATCATCGGGCATTGCTCCTCATGGGGGTGGCGCTGCTGTCCTCCACGGGCCCCGCGAGAGGGCTCTTTATCGGAGATCTTTTAGGAGACGCCGCAGTTGTGCATGCGGGTGTGTGGGCCTATAAAAAGGATGTGGTGCTGGTGTCTAAAAATACCTCCCCGGTACCTTAATTTGAATTTTATTTGTAGGTCCGTGGGATATGGATTAAAAGCAAGTGTGTAGGGGACTAGGGCGCCTCTAGTGAGCAGATAGGGTAGAGGTCGAGTATTACTCTGCTGCTCTCAGTCCCGTGCGTGTTCGTGAAAGTGGGGCCTGGTCGACATGTTTCGCGCTATGGAAGGGGTCCCTAACGGATCCCAGTGCGCTTCATCAGGACCATATGAAGTGAATAAGTGCGTAATAAAATAAAGGAGCAGGGAACTAAACCCCTATGATCCTTTAATACCTATATTAAGGCTTTGCTTGAGTTAAAGTACTCAGGGGAACACCTCAATTGTGGTGCTCCTGTTAATTACCTAGAGGGAAAGAGACCAAACAACAACAGATATAGTATACATACACTGAGAGACGAATAATAATAAGGCTCGGTAAAGCTTGTATCCACATTAGACTTCATTCAGGCGGCTACTTATGCATTACAACATGCAATTACTTGTGAGCTACGCATGTTAGTATTGGAATTCTCATACAGCCACCTGAACACACAGAGCGACAGAGTATAAGTCTCTCGTTATATATACAGTTAAGGCGAATGCACGGAGCCATCATCCATACTGGGTCGTTGCAATGCTATTGACTATTATTTCTTAAAAATACAGGATTAAAAATACACCCTCACGGACTGTGAAAAGTGACGCGCTAGAAGGAGGGGTATAGTAGCCCTTATGGCTAGAAAAAGACAATAACACCCGTGACATGCTCAACAACCACAAATCATAAGCCAAGTCTAGCGTGACATAGAGAACTCTTGCGGATGCAGACGCAAGGAAAAGCCACTGGTATTGTCGATGTATATTACCCCTTCGTATTGGTCGGAGTGCCTCTACGGCGGGTCCCAGCGGTTCTCTCTATAATAGGGACTGTCCCCCCATCTCTACCATCACCCATACATTCAGGGTGGCAATCCAGCACTGAAAATAAACAGATTTCAAGAAGACCAGTAATGCCTTAGACAATTTTGTCTTAGAGATAATCGTGACCCACCCTTACCTTACTCTCGTAAATACTACCTGGGTCTAGTACGACCATCTTTTTATATATTGATCATTAACTGCCACCGGGTATTATTAGTGATACATGATTTCATCAGGGGTGGACTAGCCCTGCACAGCGAAGGCCCAATCACTGGGGAGGCTATATTACGTTTTAAAGAACTTCTTGCAGTGGTTTCGTAACCACTTCAAGATGGCCGCCCTACTACTGACACTTTGACAGTCCAGTTATCCCAATGATGCCGGCGCTTGAGCACGTCATTACGCACGCGTACGCGGCTCTGCTTGCTTCCCGCTGGTCTTAGAGTTATAACAGCCCGTCGGTATGATACTTCTCCTCCGGCATTTCCCAGGCGGTAGGGTAGGCATAAGAGCCACTGCGTAGCGGCGCATCTGTAAGTATTACTCTGCTGCATCTCGTCTTCAACCAGGTATGTCGATACACGCCGTAAAACTTGTGAGTGTTTTTAATTCTACAGAGGCCCCGCTTTAGAACCGCTGGGACCCGCCGTAGAGGCACTCCGACCAATACGAAGGGGTAATATACATCGACAATACCAGTGGCTTTTCCTTGCGTCTGCATCCGCAAGAGTTCTCTATGTCACGCTAGACTTGGCTTATGATTTGTGGTTGTTGAGCATGTCACGGGTGTTATTGTCTTTTTCTAGCCATAAGGGCTACTATACCCCTCCTTCTAGCGCGTCACTTTTCACCGTCCGTGAGGGTGTATTTTTAATCCTGTATTTTTAAGAAATAATAGTCAATAGCATTGCAACGACCCAGTACGGATGATGGCTCCGTGCATTCGCCTTAACTGTATATATAACGAGAGACTTATGCTCTGTCGCTCTGTGTGTTCAGGTGGCTGTATGAGAATTCCAATACTAACATGCGTAGCTCACAAGTAATTGCATGTTGTAATGCATAAGTAGCCGCCTGAATGAAGTCTAATGTGGATACAAGCTTTACCGAGCTTTATTATTATTCGTCTCTCAGTGTATGTATACTATATCTGTTGTTGTTTGGTCTCTTTCCCTCTAGGTAATTAACAGGAGCACCACAATTGAGGTGTTCCCCTGAGTACTTTAACTGAAGCAAAGCCTTAATAAAGGTATTAAAGGATCATAGGGGTTTAGTTCCCTGCTCCTTTATTTTATTACGCACTTATTCACTTCATATGGTCCTGATGAAGCGCACTGGGATCCGTTAGGGACCCCTTCCATAGCGCGAAGCATGTCGACCAGGCCCCACTTTCACGAACACGCACGGGACTGAGAGCAGCAGAGTAATACTCGACCTCTACCCTATCTGCTCACTAGAGGCGCCCTAGTCCCCTACACACTTGCTTTTAATCCATATCCCACGGACCTACAAATAAAATTCAAATTAAGGTACCGGGGAGGTATTTTTAGACACCAGCACCACATCCTTTTTATAGGCCCACACACCCGCATGCACAACTGCGGCGTCTCCTAAAAGATCTCCGATAAAGAGCCCTCTCGCGGGGCCCGTGGAGGACAGCAGCGCCACCCCACGAGGAGCAACGCCCGATGATGAAGCATGACACTCGGAAGAGTGTGTGAGGGCACTATTTTCCAAAGGAGAAATTCCCCATCTTCATCAGATCAGTAACACATTCAGAGACTATCCACCTACATCTGTTTCTTGCAACCAAATTGGTTGTACTTCTCTCTTATAGGAACAGTTACCAACCAGTGAGTACAGATACGTCTTTGGGAGCACTGGTACTGGACCTTCTTTTTCTTAAAGCCGCTCCCTGTCCCTCCCTCTTGTTAGTGTTTACTGTGTCAATTACTCTCAGGGCTGGTGACACAAGATGTCGGAATGTACCATTATACATTCATTGTAGTCTGAATCTGTTTTGGGGGTACTCAGTATGTACATACTGAACACGTGTACAACTACTTGAGAGAAAGGTGTCTCTGCATGTGACTTGTGCTGTAAGCTGTTGTTTCTGTCCAGTCATTGTTGGCGTTGTGTCAGTCAAGACGTAAGATGTTGGACACATCTCATACGGGAATTTAATTGACATGTGTCCACTTTTATTTTATGTAGGAGATGACCAAATGTGCATCGTCCGTTCACATTGCTGGCGGACATGGAGGATGAGGACATCATACGTAAATTCCGTTTAAATCGACCTACCCTTCAAGACCTATGTGGTCAGTTGGAGCCCCATCAGAGGCCTCGCAGAACCTATCCGACTGCTTTGACACCAAAATGTAAGGTGATGGCGGCCCTGCATTTCTTTGCAACTGGTTTGTTCCAGTACACGGTGTCCAGCGCAGGTGGGATGTCTCAACCAATGTTCAGCATGGTGCTACGTGATGTCCTGTCCACAATGATGACATACAAGGACCGCTACATCCATTTTCCCAGGAGACATGAATTGGCAGCTGTGAAGGGTGATTTTTATGACCTTGCCCACATCCCTAATGTTGTGGGTGCCATTGACTGCACACATGTTGGCCTGGTTCCACCACGGGCACGTGAGCACATATACAGGAACAGGAAGCATTTCCATTCCATTAATGTGCAAGTGGTATGCCAAGATGATCATCTCCCATGTCTGTGCCAGATTTCCAGGATCAGCACATGACTCCTACATACTGCATAACAGCATCGTACCACAGCTGATGGCAAATCTGCATCCGGAGCGTGCGTGGATTGTTGGTGAGTACGCAGAGTCAAGTAGTGTGCTGTATGTGTGACATGCTGTCCTCAGCTACTGACATATTACAAAATTGGTCTGTGTATCTCACACCTAGGTGACTCTGCATATCCCAACCGGCCTTGGTTGCTGAGCCCACTGAGGAATCCCAGGACCCCGGGTGAAGTCCGCTACAATGATGCACATGGGAGGACACGTCGTGTGGTGGAGCGTACTATTGGTCTTCTGAAGTCTAGATTCCGGTGTCTGGACAAGAGCGGAGGTGCACTACTCTACTCTCCCCAAAAGGTGTGTCAGATTGTAGTTGCATGCTGCATGCTCCACAACCTGGCCTTGCGCAAAGAGATCGCCCTGCTCCTGGACGATGATGAGCAGCAGATGCCCCCCCCCTGCAAACCCACACATGTCCAGCGACGACGAGAGTGGAGAGGAGGAAGGTGTCGACCTGCGTCAACATCTCATCAACAACTACTTCCCTTGAGTGTGAGTGACATTGCACAACAGTGACATTGTCTGCTGTCTTTGATGGTAGTGACAAGGTCTAGAAGAGTTTTTTGAGTGGTGCCTGTTGTTGGCTCTGTGCTGATGGCTGATGTTTGTGGCACAGGGTAGTTATGACCAGCCACATGATGTCTATGTTGATATTGTTTCTCATTGTAATGTGTGCTGGTTTGTGTACCTTGATAACTATTGTTGTGTACTGGCTGTGATGCCATCACCTGACAAGTAAATGTCGTTCTCTTGTGTCTTTCTAGGTCCCTTCAGCCTCTCAATGCCTCGTCACAATCAGAGCTTCTGGTACATTGGAATCTGAGTCAACATTGTACATACTGTGATAAACATGGAGCTGACACAAAGACATATTTGTGTAAAGAGTGTTTATTTACAATGAGTATTTGTGACATACAAGTGATGTTTTACAAAATGGTGCTAAGTGAATTAATGAGTTGTCAGTGATGGTAAATGAGACAATAGAGTAGTCACCACATTGATGTAGTGCCACAGTCCAACAGACACCTGCCATCGACATGGCAGTGTGGGTAAGGATAGTCAACAAAGTCAATGTCAAGGGGAACAGAGGTGCCATAATGGCTGGCTCTGCGACTGGCGTTTGGATGGTGCTTTGCCATGTGATCCTCCCGTGGTGTTTCTCGGACGGCCCCTTTTGCGTTTTCCAGGGGGGCCACTGCTGAAGGCTCTGCGGTGTCTGAGGAGTCATCCTGTTGCAGATCACCCCTCTCTGTGGCTGCAGCTGAGGTGGTGGGAGTATCATCCTGCGGGCCACTGGAGGGGGGTTGAGCTGTCCTTTGGGCCACATGACTGTCCCTCAGAACACCCACGAGCTGGCCCATGAGGTCCACAATTTGGCCCATACGCGTGTCCATGGACCTCAGCGGCAGGCGGAGCTCACGCACTTCTTCCAGAACCTGGCCATGTGTCCCTGGGTTTGCTCGTATGCCCCAACGACTCTGGCGATATTGGCCAGGGCTTCGGTCCCAGTGTCCTCTCGAATTGGTCCCCCAGTTGCCCTCCCACCTGCCGTGCTGTCCCGGACCTGTCCCGGACGCACCCGCAGACTCTCCCTGCCCTCCTCTGATTGTGTGGTCGTGTTCGTAACCACTGAGGCAGGGAGAGTGTTGCAGACAGCACTGGTGGTGGTGGTTGAGGCCGTACAGGTCGTTGCAGCAGGGGTCAGCGCTGTTGTTGTTGCTGAGGTGGTGGTGATGGTGGGGACAGTGGGGGCCTGGGACATGATGCGCCCTGGCAGTCCGGATGGGCCAGGTTCTTGCTCCTCATCCGAGAAACGTGGGGAGTCTGCATCCAAGAGTCCATGTTCCGGGGGGGGACTGGCTCTGCAGGTCGGTGTTCTCTTCTGCAGCAGTTAATTGTGGATCTCCTGTTGAACAGAGGTGAAATGGTCATTGAAGTGCACCAGACAAGCTTGGTGTTAGATGTTTGGATGTTACATGTGATACACCACACAGTTTACATTGATATCAGTTTGTATGGCTGCAAGGTACTGCGCATCATGACATGATGTGGAGGTAGCTACATGACTTGTCCATGGTGTGACATGTAAATAGATACCATGTTTCACGTACAGATTGTGTGATTACAAGGACATGTCGTCATCTAACGACTTGCAGCACATCAACTTTATGTGATGCGTCTTTTTGGTTTGCTCTGCATGGAAGACGTTTCATCTGAGCAAGAACTAGCCATTGTTATCTTAAGCATACCTTTTTCGTATCATGTACTTTACTTTCTTGTACCAATTGACCATGCATGTTTTGTGTTCAAATGGGCCTTCATGCTCTGACACCATGGCACTTACACATAGCATTCAGTGCTGTGCATGATTGGGCCCTGAATTTCTTCAACATCTGACTTGGTGAGTCAAACTTTGTTTTCAGAGACTGTTACGTACGCTTAGCTGTCTGCACACTGGAAGTGGCTTTTGGATCTATGCCAAGTTGGGTGACATGTGAGGGCTGGTGTGGTCATATGGCTCCATGCTTTTTTAGAGGAATGGCAGGGTGCATGCACTGTCTACCTACCTGTTCTGTGACACAGTTATGGAAATTGCTGCCACATGGTTCTGGCTGGGGGAGGTGGGTTCTCCATCCTGCTCAGCTGTGGGACCAGGGTGCCTGGTGGGAGTTGTAGTACTGGCTTCCCACCCACAAACACCCCTCCCTGTTAGGATGGCTACCTACCTGTAAGTTTGGAGAGAACAATGCAATGTCTGCCACATGGTTCTGGCTGGGGGACGGGGGTTCTCCATCCTGCTGAGCTGAGGGACAAGGGTGCCTGGTGGGAGTTGTAGTGCTGGCATCCCACCCACAAACACCCCTCCCTATTAGGATGTCTGCCTCCCTGTGAAGTGGAGCAGAGGAAGGGAATAGGCTACACATGGCTCTTGGATTGGGGAGTTTTCCATCCTGCTCAGGGGTGGGACAAGAAAGCATAAGATAGCTACCTACCTGTAAGTTTGAAGAGACCAATGCAATGTCTGTCACATGGTTCTGGCTGGGGGGAGTGCTCCATCCTGCTGAGCTGTGGGACAAGGGTGCCTGGTGGGAGTTGTAGTGCTGGCTTCCCACCCACAAACACCCCTCCCTGTTAGGATGGCTACCTACCTGTAAGTTTGGAGAGAGCAATGCAATGTCTTCCACATGGTTCTGGCTGGGGGGGGTGCTCCATCCTGCTGAGCTGTGGGACAAGGGGGCCTGGTGGGAGTTGTAGTGCTGGCTTCCCACCCACAAACACCCCTCCCTGTTAGGATGGCTACCTACCTACCTGTAAGTTTGGAGAGAACAATGCAATGTCTGCCACATGGTTCTGGCTGGGGGAGGTGGGTTCTCCATCCTGCTCAGCTGTGGGAGCAGGGTGCCTGGTGGGAGTTGTAGTGCTGGCTTCCCACCAACAAAAACCCCTCCCTGTTAGGATGTCTGCCTCCCTGTGAAGTGGAGCAGAGCAAGGGAATAGGCTACACATGGCTCTTGGATGGGGGAGTGTTCCATCCTGCTCAGGGGTGGGACAAGAGAGCATAAGATGGCTACCTACCTGTAAGTTTGAAGAGAGCAATGCAATGTCTGTCACATTGTTCTGGCTGGGGAGAGTGCTCCATCCTGCTGAGCCGTGGGACAAGGGTGCCTGGTGGGAGTTGTAGTGCTGGCTTCCCACCCACAAACACCCCTCCCTGTTAGGATGGCTACCTACCTGTAACTTTGGAGAGAGCAATGCAATGTCTGCCACATGGTTCTGGCTGGGGTGGGGGTGCTCCATCCTGCTGAGCTGTGGGACAAGGGGGCCTGGTGGGAGTTGTAGTGCTGGCTTCCCATCCACAAACACCCCTCCCTGTTAGGACGGCTACCTACCTGTAACTTTGGAGAGAGCAATGCAATGTCTGCCACATGGTTCTGGCTGGGGGAGGAGGCTTCTCCATCCTGCTGAGCTGTGGGACAAGGGGGCCTTGTGGGAGTTGTAGTGCTGGCTTCCCACCCACAAACACCCCTCTCTGTTAGGATGGCTACCTACCTGTAAGTTTGGAGAGAGCAATGCAATGTCTGCCACATGGTTCTGGCTGGGGGAGGGGGGTTATCCATCCTGCTGAGCTGTGGGACAAGGGGGCCTGGTGGGAGTTGTAGTGCTGGCTTCCTACCCACAAACCCCCCTCCCTGTTAGGATGGCTACCTACCTGTAAGTTTGGAGAGAGCAATGCAATGTCTGCCACATGGTTCTGTCTGGGGGGGGTGCTCCATCCTGCTGAGCTGTGGGACAAGGGTGCCTGGTGGGAGATGTAGAGTTGGCTTCCCACCCACAAACACCCCTCCCTGTTAGGATGTCTGCCTCCCTGTGAAGTGGAGCAGAGGAAGGGAATAGGCTACACATGGCTCTTGGATGGGGGAGTGTTCCATCCTGCTATGGGGTGGGACAAGAGAGCATAAGATGGCTACCTACCTGTAAGTTTGAAGAGAGCAATGCAATGTCTGCCACATGGTTCTGGCGGGGGGTGCTCCATCCTGCTGAGCTGTGGGACAAGGGGGCCTGGTGGGAGTTGTAGTGCTGGCTTCCCACCCACAAACACCCCTCCCTGTTAAGATGGCTACCTACCTGTAAGTTTGGAGAGAGCAATGCAATGTCTTCCACATGGTTCTGGCTGGGGGGGGTGTTCTATCCTGCTGATCTGTGAGACAAGGGGGCCTGGTGGGAGTTGTAGTGCTGGCTTCAGACCCACAAACACCCCTCCCTGTTAGGATGGCTACCTACCTGTAAGTTTGGAGAGAACAATGCAATGTCTGCCACATGGTTCTGGCTGGGGGACGGGGGTTCTCCATCCTGCTCAGCTGTGGGACCAGGGTGCCTGGTGGGAGTTGTAGTGCTGGCTTCCCACCCACAAAAACCCCTCCCTGTTAGGATGTCTGCCTCCCTGTGAAGTGGAGCAGAGGAAGGGAATAGGCTACACATGGCTCTTGGATGGGGGAGTGTTCTGTCCTGCTCAGGGGTGGGACAAGAGAACATAAGATGGCTACCTACCTGTAAGTGTGAAGAGAGCAATGCAATGTCTGCCACATGGTTCTGGCGGGGGGTGCTCCATCCTGCTGAGCTATGGGACAAGGGGGCCTGGTGGGAGTTGTAGTGCTGGCTTCCCACCCACAAACACCCCTCCCTGTTAAGATGGCTACCTACCTGTTAGATAAAGGTGAGCAATGGAATGGCTGCCACATGGTTCTGGGTGGGGGGAGTGCTCCATCTTGCTCAGCTTTGGGACAAAGGTGCCTGGTGGGAGTTGTAGTGCTGGCTGCCTGTACACATGCCCCCATGGAAATATTGCTAGCTACCTTTGAGGTGAATCAGAGGAAAGAAATGGTAGAGATGTGAGACATGTGTTGGGAAGAGTATGTTTTACATAAGTGCATTTAGGTCTAGAAAATGTAGCTTTCTAGTTGTGCAAGACAGTACATGGCAGTGTGATGGGATACATTTGTTGGTACTTACCAGCCTCCACTCCCCCGGGTATTCCTGTGAGACTCTCTGGATGCAGTATGGCAAGCACCTTCTCCTCCCATTCGGTGAATGTTAGTGGTGGAATGGGAGGGCCACTGCCAGTCCTCTGAGCAAGCTCATGGTTCTTGTTGGCACGCTCTTTCACCCTGGTCTTGAGGTCATGCCACCTCTTCCTGATGTCACGCAGGGTGCGCGGGGTGGTCCCTACTGCATTGACTTTGTTGACTATCCTTGCCCACATTTGATTTTTTGTGGCTACTGGTGTCTGTTGGACCATGGTTCCAAACAAATGTGGTTCTACTCTGATTACCTCATCTACCATCACTGACAACTCATTGAATTTGGGCATCTTCTTCTGTGACATGGTGTGTGATGTGCAAATGTGGGAACAGTGCAGTTGTGAAGGTGGTTGTGATGTGTGTGTGGTTGTGAGTGTGTGATGTGTGCTGATTTGCCTCTCTTTTGTGCTGTGGGGTTGGGCCCTTCAGTTGTGGAGTTGTGCAAAGGATTCTGGTCAGGGATGGGGCTGGTTTTATACTCAGCCCTGTGGGTGGGTCAAAATGGAGTATTCATGTCAGGTGTGTTGTGTGGGTTGACCTGGGATTTGTATTTTTGACTTGCCATGGGGATGTGTCATTGGGGTGTGTTAGGTGTTTTTTGAGGCTGAGCCAGATTAATGGCCACACTTGGTAGCTTTGTTGTGTGGTTGCTTTCGACTGCCATTACTCTTCCGGAGCGACCGCGCCGGTTGGAATACAACAGCCCTTCTGCCGGCTCTCCCATTCATCAATGCTTGCGATCGCGGCGGTCGGAAACAACTGATTGTTCCGCTGTCACCGCAATCGTATCCTAATTTCACGTGCGGGCAATCTGCTGGCCGTGCGGCGGTTTTGGGTCTTTCCGCATCAAATCCGACCGCCGCGGATGGATTTTCACCTGCTCCGGACGCTCCCGGCGGACTTTCGTGGAATCCGTCCGCCGCAGTCGGATTTCTCTGGCGGTTCATCCTAATATGACCGTCGGTTTTCCCGCGGTACATGCGGACGGTTAATTTCCGCTACCACGGCGATCGGAATGCTTTTCCGACTGCCATCGTAATCGGCCCCTATGTTCTTTGTAGCAGGGTTAGCTGTTCCATAGGAAGGCATTGGGAGACAATATTACATTTAAAAATGACATCTCCACCTAGGAAAGTTCTTTATTTGACTTTTTTAAATATTTATTGCAAGTCCAAATCACTGGCATCGCCGAATTTGTAATAAATATTTTACAAAGGGTACTGTCCCATAAGCTGAATAGCTCCTTGATGAGGTGTGCCCTTGCCCCAAGAACTAAGACAAAGGTCTTGGGTGGAAGGAGGTGTTCTGTTTCTCTGACAGGCTGACCATCTGGCTGTACCCAGGAGCTCAATTAATTTCAAAGAGCCCTACACTGTCACAGGCAAATCAGTGGCGCAACAAAAGTTGAGGGGGCCCCCCTGCAAACTATATGGAGGGGCCCCCTCTACACACACTCAGGAGCTATCAGGCCAGGTTACTTTGCTGAGGGGGCCCCTTGGAGCTCGGGCCCCCCGGCACTGCGGGGGCTGCGGGGGACTTTGTTACACCACTGAGGAAAATGTAGCTAACACCTGTGCCTGCCCCCTTTGTCCCACTATTCGCTCAGGCACTAATCCCATGGGAGAGAAGATGCCCCGGGACTGGTTTTCAGTGACCAGAGAGGAGGGGTTAGAGAGGAGGGGTTGCCAATTTCTCGGCCATGCCTCTGAAGTGGGCACAGGAACTCTGAACAGGGGAAGAATGGGTCTACCTTGTTGGATTAAAGAAAAGATGGACACTGTGAGATTGTCTGCAACAGGGCACACAGGACCTACTGCAAAAGTGGGTAGGGTTACCCCTCAGAACTTTTTCCTTATTGGTTAGTGAGGGACCAGTAGCCACTCCACCCACAGGCTAGTGCCAGGCATAAATGTGGCACCCATGGGCACCCCCTTCAGAACACTATTGGACCTGTGAAAAACAGAAGAAGAACTTCCCCTGCTGTGAGGAGACCCTAAGAGCTAGACATGTTCCCACTTGTACCCAGGGCAAAGTAGTGGACTGCAGGTGTCAGTTGGCTGACCTTCTGTTCAGCTACAGGGACACAAAAGCTGCAAGAAGCCTGTTTCCCTGAAAAAGCCCACCTGACCATTTTCAACTTGACCTTCCCTGGATCCTGCTGATGGTTTCTATTGCAGTGAGTCATGACCCACAAATGCTGTTCCTCTGGTCCTGGAATAAATTGCTGGTGTCAGAGTATACTCCACCTGCCTAAACCTAAAAACTTGGTACTTAAAAACATTTTGCCAACTTTTGACCTAAGAAACATAGAGGGACTGCCAGCCTGCCAGCCTGCCTGCTGATCCGCCGAGGGTGCATCACCAATGTGCCTGCCTTGCCCGTAGCTCCCACTCCATTCTTCTCTCGACTCCGGAATCCATTGATGCTGAGCCCTCCTTAGTTTCCAACTGCAGTTTCCTCTGAGCCGCCTTTGAAGAAGATCCAATCAATGTCAGAGACCTCTGTGTTGCGAAACTTGAACTTCTCCTGCCAGAGATTTTCCTGCCTAAACCAGTGGTTTCATCTAGGCTCCATCATGACAGCAGAATCCGTTGATGTCTAGCCCTCTTCTCTTGATGCCAGCAAACTGCCTGCTTTCACTGAAGACTGTCGACGTCGAGAGGTAACTTTATCATCGAGATGATCATATTCCTTGTATTTAAATGTTTTTAATTCATATCTCTGATTCCTCGTACTGAATTTTTGTTGTTTCGTTGTTATTTATTCATTACATTATTTTGGATTTTTATCATTTGAAGTGCGATTTTATTGTGTTGTATTTTCGAGAATGCAGAGAATCCACAGTGTCCGGTGAGATAGCAGTTTAGCAGAAACAATTGCAATGGAACTGGACTTAACCAGACTCCCTTTAATAACGTTAAGCAGCACGTGACATAATTCTGAGGTGGTTCAACCATTTTGGACTGAGCAAAAACTTGTAATTTCCTAGAATAAAACCAAGCTAACATAATCAACACTTGGTAATTTACAGGAATGGTGAAATACATAAAACAAGTTTAAATGGTTCTAAGTGTATTTAAACAAAGATCTATAGCGATGGTTTTAGAGGAAAAAAGGCTTCCTGCATGCGACGTAGCAGCACCAGCATGCAGGAGGAAGTACTTGGATTCCATGCAGGCTCTATTGAGCCAAGTCGCAAGGAAAAGAAAAAAAGGCGTTGGAGAGATAAAGAGGCTGAAATGCAAGCAGGGTCCTGCATAACAGAAGAGCCACAGTGAGAGCGTCCGAACGTGACCCACAAAAGGAAAGTGCTACAACATCTACACTCGATCGCTGCTAGGCTAGATAAGAGGAGAACTCTTATGCTCTGCCTCCTCTTAGGAGCTCCAGATTTATGGGGGAATTTGGTATAGAATTGCTTGGCCTAAAGGAGAGCATGAACTTGATTTGCTGGTTCCCATGAACGATCACAAGAGTTATACTCTTCCAATCAATAAGGTATTGAAGTTTCCCTTAAAAGTACCAGGAGTCACAGATTTCCTGAACTTTATGCTCAGGTTGCCCACCCACAATTATAGAAACACGTCTCTTTTTAACTTTAGGGCCTCTATGATGGGAATAAGGTTTTAAAAGAGAAACATGAAAAGAGGGATGAACCCTCCAGCAAATGGGGAGCTTAAGTGGTACCATGACAGGATTAATAATCTTAAAACTTTCAAAAGGGTCATAGTGTCTTTGAGAAAACTTTTTTCGACAGATAACATGAGGCAAATTGATGAAGGATAACCATACCCTGTCTCCTATTTTATAAATAGGAGCTGGTCGCCTATATCAGTTGGCCTGTAATTTCTGTCTGAATTTAGCAATCTCAAAATCTGGAGTACTTTCTCGAAGACCTTTGTTTAACTTTCCAATGAATTTTGAACTGCAGGCACCAGATCTTCTGTCTCCCAAGAGTCTGGAAAGGATTGCGGATGAAATCCAGTTAAGGCAAAGAAGGGAGACAATCTGTTGGCTGTATGGAAGGAGTTATTGTAGGCGAATTCAGCTGCAAGTAAGATAGATTTCCAGTTGTCTTGGGTGGCAGAAATGTAACATTTCAAGAACTCTTCAAGAGTTCTGTTCAAACTTTCAGTCTGTCCATTAGCTTAAGTGTGGTATTGAGAAGTTAATACCCTTTGAATGCCAAGTTTATGACACAGGGGTTTCCAAAAGTCGGAGACGTTTTGAGGCCCACGATCAGAGATGATTTTCAAGGGTTCTGTAGAGTCCAAATATTTTGGAGTAGGAAACTTCAGCCATTTCTGACACAGTTGGTAATTTTGGAAGAGCAGAAAAGTGAGCCATTTTAGCATATGAATCCACAGTAACCATAACAGTGGTACAATTCTCAGAGGACGGTAACTCCACTAAAAGGTCAGTTGATATTATTTCCCAAGGATTGGGGGTAATTTTGGATGTTGATAATAATTTTCCCATTCTTCGTGTTTCAAATTTATTTTGAGCTCAGGTTTTGCAGGAATTGATCAATCTTGTGACATCACAATGAAAAGATGGCCACCAGAACTTCCTTCTGATTAGTTCTTCCATGATACTTTGCCCTCTGTGCCCAGAGATTCATGAATCATGGATTATTGAAGGTGAGCCTTTGAGAATGTTTTGATGGGATAAAAGGCTCATTTTGAATGAAAAGTGGACCATCTGTATTATCTGGAAATAAGGAAAATGTTTTTCTGGTTCATGGAGAATGGTTTTTTTGGTTTCTTGATTAATTGACTCAAGAAATGTGAATGCTGTGCTTCAGGAACAATGATTTTCTCAATGGTCCTGGAGTCCTCCAATTTAGGATATTGCCTGGATAACAAGTCTACAAAGACATTTTCGGACCCAGGAGTGTACGTGGGAAATGTTTTACATTATTTTAAATAAGAATGCCCAGCAGGATTGCATAGACTTCCTACATTCAGTCTGTTGGAATACTTGAAGGTTTCTGTGGTCATTATGAATACTCGACATTGGGCTCCAAGTAAAAAGTGTCTTCACTCAATAAAAGCTGCCTTAGTAGCCAGGAGTTCTTTCTTTAGAATTTAATTGTTTCTTTCTGCTAGGGAAAATGTTTTGGAAGACGGCGATAGAATGCTCTTCTTCATCTTTACCTAGTTGAATCAAGAATGCTCCCATAGGTAGGTCTGAGGCATCAGTCTCAAGAATGAAGGGCTTAGAGGCATCAGGTTGTTGCAAAAGGGGAGCTCGAATTAACTCTGCCATAAGCCTTTCAATGGCAAGGGTAGCATTGTTACTCCAATGAAAAGTCATGCTCTTTTTTTAGCATAAATTCTTGATGAATTTACTATAGGAACTTGCAAGACCCAAACAATTTGTGTCTGTTTTACCGAAGGAGGAATGGGTTGTTATATTCCATATAGGTACCCTATATAGGCGCAGGTAGTATTGCAACCTTTCACCTATATTCTTCCCTACAATACATACATAAGGGTTCTTAGGCACTGACCTTTTACCTAGATATGACACTGCATTCAGAACGCGGGTTTTCCCTGGTTCGATTCTCATACATTATGCATGAGGCTTCTTGGAAGCACAGCAGGACTAACAGTAGGATTACCATCTCCTGTATAATATCGCTGTATAAAGTTCAGGCCCAACGTCATCCTTTAGGCCGACACAGTAACACAGCAAGGTAGGACCCCTGGGGAGACCTATGGGTATATATACAGCACATCTTGCTTAGGAAGATAGAGGAGACCGTGACTTCCTGGCTGACACACTGACCAGAGACACTGAGGTTCCTGCATGCAGACGCTCCAGCTCGCAGTGGTCTAACATCCCTCGCGGGGTGTCCAACTCGAGACCAGGACGGGGTCCCACATTCTCTAAACTCTCAGGTAATGGGGTGGACTAGATCCTAGAGGGATTCTTGGCATAACACCTACATAGATGCTAGGTACATTTAGGTACATCTAGTTAGGGAGGCATCGTAAGAGTACTCACTTTTTTATCATGTGTTTTATGTACAAGTATATATTCATGATTTCTGCAAGATGGTAGAACTGTACCATCCCTTTGTACTGCTAATCATATATCTCTGCTACTGTCTAATGGTTGTTGCAGCTCATCTATTATACACTAGAATAACAACTGTTCAATAATTACTTATTGAAACGCCCAGCCTGTTTATTCTGTGTAACTCTCTGAGACAAACTAAGTGAGCACGAGTGACTGAGCGAATGGTAGTACATTGTTTCCACGATCCTGGGGGATCAGGGTTGTCATGTTCTGTGGTTGCCAAGAACTATTCTCTCCCCAATACGAGGAGACTCTAGTGGCACTGTGAGCTAGCTAATACAGACAGGCTAACGTATCCGGTGGGGGTGCACGGAATCAGTCCGCCACCAAATCCACAGTTTATGTTATCCAAACGCGCAGATGCTGTATAGGTTATATAGGAACGACATGGCGCCGCCAACGTTGGTTGGGTACTTATTTAACAGTAGAATCTGAGTAGTTCAGTCGTGCTATTCTCAGAGACCCCTACTCACAAAACACCAGAGACGTCTGGAGTAGGTGGGCACCAACTCCGCCACAGCTGAGTAGGCTAAAAAATCCTATTTATTGGCTTTTGGTTAATCAAGCTTGAAGGACACATTATTCCTAAATTGTGCAAAAACACCTTATCTTAGTTCCCTTGAAAAACTTCTTCTTTACAAAATGACTGAGGACAGAGATAACGCAAGAGTAGATCTACACCTCTCAGCCGGAGAAGAAGATGCAGATGCAATACAAATTGCAGAACATTTTAGAAATACAGTCACCCTGAGACTGCTAGAGAATGGTTTATCATCTAGGGGTGGCATAGTAGTTTTCGTGATTGAGGCACACGAATCAAACAGAAGAGAGGTATTTTATTCGTGGGTTACATTCCCAGCAGCAAATGCAAGAACAAAAACATTTCACTCTTACACAGAAGGAAATGCACTAGCGGAATATTGTCCGTTTGAGGACATTGCGGTTTTGCCCACGTACCAGGAACATTTATACTGGTTTAAAGGCGCCCTACCCCATACAAGAAGAAAAGTAAGACTCAGCCCGCTCGGAGGAGAAGGGGCAACATGGCCGATATTAGCAGCCTACACACCACATCCTGACATTGACACCATGCCACCAGGAGACTTACTCATACAACATAAAGATTGAATTAAAATCTATAGGAACTTGACGCAATTCGTCATGAGGACATTTACAGTCCAACCAGCAATAGATGCAACAAATGGAACTCAAATTCAGGGTACAGCAACTAAAATTACACCACAAACATTACACGCGGTAATGGGTAAAATGTCCACAAAACGTGAACAAATACCATTCTGGGTAGCTCAAAAAATAACGCAGCTAGAGGCAGTATTCCCAAATACTACCCCGTATGAAAAACACAGAATGCTAACAATCTGCTTGCCCATGGGGATAACACCACAATTAGAGAATTGTACCACTTGGGGTACAGTCTTTGCTGCCATATATACCAGAACTCATGGTATCCCATCATTAGCAGTAGTACCTGATGTATTGAGACAAATACAAAATGAGTACAGAGCAGAGCCTGCCCTAAACTTAGGGATGAAGGTACTAGGTAACTATGCCCAGGTATCAGCCATAATACTTGCTAACATTAAGGGGGAAGCAACTTCAGTGGCAATTCACCAACGCCTAAGGGAGTTCAGTCCTTTAGAACAGGAACACGAACTACCAAAAATAATTGAAACTGCAGATGCAGAATTAGGCAGAGACAGTTTGGGTGGGAAAGTTTTAAAACCACAACTGATGGGCAGTCCTGAAAAGGACACTTCCAAGCAGACATCTGCTTCCACTAAGAAGAAGTGGGACAATAAAAAACAACAAAACTTTAAAGGAAATAGATCTCAACACCGAGGTAGATCTCCTCCACAGGAGCCCTCCGAAAAGAGGTACAACCTTAGGAATAGGGAAAATATTAGGAAACCTGACAGGTATCAGGATACTGATACACGTTCCTCTCGTTCCTTTCAGGGTTCATCGAAAATTTCCGAGAGGGAAGGACGGTCAGAAAGACAAGAAGAGCGTACAAAGTCCAGAGACAAGCAGCATGCTCAGGATTACACTTCTAAAAAAGAAGAGAAACCAAAGCAAAAGTCACAGTTCAAATAGAAGAAGGTTGCAGACCTAAAGATCAGACTTGCCCAGAATTCTGAGGACTCGACTACTGAACGGGGAATGGGCTCTGACGATGCTAGACAGTGCGGCAGAAATAACAATAGCTCGCCAGAACCTGATGGAATTTCTGGTGACAGCGGACTTGAATGATTATATCACGGTGGAAACACCTGATACTAGGGTAAGTGTCCCACATAAAGTATATGAAATAATGCTCCAAATGGAGGGGGACAAATGTAGAACAGTGAGAGGTCTCTTTTGGGAGAACCTGACGTTTGGCTATGATATTTTATTAGCTGAACAAGATTGGCCGCCAGCATTCGTCATGGATTGCCCTAAAGGAGAAACGGTAATTCTTCCGGCCTTCTCAGACCATATTCCCAGGCACTTGCAACACACATATGCGCAGGAGTGGGCAGTAGCCCAGGCTTCGGCATTATACAAAAACCATGTTGGAAGGGATGAGGATTCAACCCACCACATAATTCCTTTGAAAAATACTCCGACTGCACAGAGGCAGTATCCAATAAAGCCAGAAGCTAAAAAACAGGTCTGGGAGATCTTAGATCAACTTGAATATCAAGGGGTGATTGAAACTTGCACCTCACCAATGAACAATCCTTTGTTTCCTGTCATGAAACCTGACAATTCATATCATCTAGTTTTAGATTACAGACATTTAAACACTTGCACTAAGACATTTGCAGTCCAAAATGCACACAGTGCCGCATTAATGAATAACATTGTGCGGAAAAAATATAAAACAACACTTGATATCTCATATGGATTTTTCTGCCAAAATATAGCGCCTGAAAGCAGGTATCTGACAGCCTTCTCAGCGCTAGGGACACAGCGTCAATTTTGTCGACTCCCCCAGGGGTATAAGAACAGCCCAGGGTTGTTTTCGGCTAGAGTAACTGAGTTACTTCAAAATTTGGATGAAGAGGCATTGTCCTTTGTGGATGACATTTATCTAACAGACGATGACCTAGAGGAACACTTGAACAGAGTGAATACCATTATTTTGGGATTTGCATCTGAGGGCTACAAATTCAACTTTAAAAAATCTAAAATTGCCCACCTCAGTGTCCTGTTTTTAGGATATGAGCTTTCAAGTGAAGGAAAAAGCTTGGCAGCCAATTGTTTAGAAAAATGCGCGCTGCTCCAACTTCCAAAATCATTGAAAAATTTACAGTCAATTCTGGGATTTCTACATTTTGGTAGAACATACATTTTAGATTACGCAGAAAGAGTAAAACCTTTCTACGATTTAATAAAACCTGATTTTTCAGTAAAACAATGGACGCAGGAACATACAGATACACTTTGGGGCATATTAGCAAGGGCACTATCGCCGCTTTAGCGGCACTTTTTGCCGCTAAAGCGGCGATATTTTTATCGCCCTATCAGCAAACTGTCTCTAACAGCAGTTAGCGACAGTTTTCGGGCATTAGCGCCCGTTTTTACCGCTTTGCATGTCAGCGATATGTATCGCTAATGACATGCAAAGTGGGCGTTCCTCACTAAAAATACACGCAGACAGTCGCAAACACAACTTCACACTATTAGCAAGGCCCATGGCTTACAAAAAATGTGCGCTAACCCGATTAGCGCTGGATTTCTAACACCTGCTAGAAACCTGACTTAGCCATTGTAGTCTATGGGAGGTGGATTCTACGGTTAAGTCCCCACCTGCCTATTAGCTGAGTTTTTCCTTAGCGATGGGAATTTATCGCAAGGAATTATCGCGCTAATGCTGAGAATCGCCGCTATCGCTGGATTTGTATCGCATTGGAGATAAAACGTTGCTAATAACGCGTTATCTCCGCAAACGAATCCAGCGATAAAAAAATCCACGCTAAGCGTGGTTTGCGTTAATTAACGCACGCTGTTGGTAATAGGCCCCTTTGTTCCTTGCAAGCTGACATGATAGCTTACAAACACTTACAGACATGCGTAAATGTACGCAACCTGGTGATCCATATTGTTGCGGGTCAATCTGGGTACACCTATCTAACATATAATGAAGGTGAAACAGTACCGATTGAATACAAATCACATTTGTACACAAATGCTGAGATGCGCTTCGCTTCTACAGAAAAGATTCTAACAGCAGTACAGACTGCTGTAGTGAGAGAAAGAGCACTGGCTCAGGGGAAACAAATAATAGTAGTAACTCCAGTTCCAGCTTTAGAAGCTGTGACAAAGGCAAGCGTCCCTAACGCTAAAGCCTTACATCCGAGATGGATACAATGGGCTAATTCCCTTACTGCAACAGATGTAGAATACAGGTACGACCCAAATTTAAAGACACAAGCACTCCTGCAATACGAACAAGAATATCCTCTACCAAACTAAATAATGCCTCTAGATCAGTATGAATATATAATTTACACTGACGTATCTGATCAACCGGCCATAGGGAGTAAGCAACAATATAGCGCAGCATGTGCAATCGTTAAAGGTCACATGCGGGATGGAGGTTCCATCCAAGTTACACAAAAACGCAGTATCTAGGAGACTGTACGGCACAGCTGGCAGAGTTAAAAGCGCTGGTACTGGCACTAGTAAATACGGATCAAGAATTCCCCACACTAATTGTGTGCGATTCCTTTTACTGTGTGCAGTCTTACAATGAATATTTGCAGTACTGGGTTCAAAACGGGTTCAAAGATGCAAAAGGTGGCACAATTAAGCATAAAATGCTATGGGAACATAGTAGTGGAGTTGAAAACCGAACTACCAAGGGCTCACGTGATACATACACTGAGTCATCAGCGTGATGGCATTCACGTTGAAGGGAATTCGTTGGCTGATAAAGCCGCAAAGGGGGCTGTACGCACGGCTTCCATAGCTGCAATCACTCGTTCTAAAATGAGAATAGACGGTGAGATTATGGTAGCTGTCATTGCTTCACGCAAAAACAGCAAAGCACTACCAAAGAAGTTTCCACTCAAGTACTCCTACAAGTTAGATGCCAATAACATTCCATTTGCTCAGATTCATGGAGTGGGGGATAGAGTAGTTCCAAACATGGATCGTAGGTTAGGTTTAATTCTAGCAGCACACGAAGGGATAGGTTCTGCACATGCAGTAGTAACGGCGACTGTTTCTTTGTTGAAACAACGCTATTGGTGGCCTAAATTAACAAAGCAGACTTAAGACTATGGGGTCTATTACGATGGCGGTCGGATGTCCACCGCCAGGCCGGCGGTGGTGCTCGCCATACTGGCGGTGGACATCCGCCCGCCATCGCATCCAGGAAAACTGCTGGTCATATTAGGATGGCGGTGGTGACCGCGGTGTTGGGAAATTCCGACCGCCGCTTTACCACCGGTTACCATCCGCACTCCTGCCTGGCAGACGGAGCAGGACCGGGATGATGGTGGCGGTGCAGAGCAGGCTCCGCCGGCAGGATTATGATGCCGGCGGTAGCCAGCCTTTCCTCAGCGGTCAGACCGCCATTGAAAGGCATGCGGTGATTGTCTTCAGGGGGCCCGTTGCGGGCCCCCAATGTGTTGGGGGGGTGTGGGTGCACTGGGGGTACCCATGGTCCCCCCCTACATTTCCCTGTACCAGGTGGCAGGCACTGTGCAGTGCCTGCCACGCAGTGCAGGAAAATGCAGGACATGCTCCTTTCGGCATTGCGGCGGTGCTGCGGGCAGCAGTAACTGCCGCAATGTTAATGCCTGCAATCAGACTGCCGCGGTCGGATTTCGACCACGGGTCATCGTAATTCGACCGGCGGTGATGTCACGGTACATGTGGGCGGTCTTTTCCTGCTACCATGGCGGTCGGAGAGGTTTCCCGACCGCCATCGTAATAGGCCCCTATGTCTTGAAATGTGACATCTGTCAGCAGATGAAAGGTTCCACCGTAACATGTCCAGCGCAAATCCCATTGTTGACAGCATCAGACTGTCCGTTTGCATGCGTCCTGCTCGAGATTCCTATGGGTGTGGCCCCAATGCTCGGCTGATGCTCGAACTGTTATAAAAGATTTGCAAGTCTTTTTAGGGACATACGCAATTGGCACATTAGAATTCTGACCAGGGCCCGGCGTTTAGCTCTCGGGCTTACAAGGAGGCCATGCGAGGATTGGGTGTAGCATTGCGGTACTCATCTGCGTACCATCCCGAGGGAAATTCGGTTGTGGGGAGAAAAAAACGGGACTTAAAGCAATCTTTAACAGCTAGAGTATTAGGCACGGGTGAAGGTTGGTTAAAACATCTTTATGGGGTCCAGCGAGCTTTGAACAACATGCCAAGAAGTTCTCTAGGGGGTGTCACTCTATATGAGGTCCTATTTGGGACAAGAATGTGGACACCTGATCTTGATTGTGAAGGCACAGTGGCGGATGAAAAACCTTTTGACATCCATGATCGTTTGGCTGTTTTACAGGATCTAAATGAATCCAGGACACAACAAAGTAATGTCCATCTGAAGCAGACCGCCACTGAGGAAGTCAAATCAGTCACGGCAAGACCTGTCTGGATCCCAAAAGTCGGGGATCTGGTCAGAGAGAAGATAGCGGACAAAAAATAATTTGGGCCATCATACAGAAAGCCTGTACCGGTGCTAGCAATTGAAGGAACAAGAACTGTATTTCTACCGCCTCTTGCCGGAAAAAAGGAGAAAAGATTTGTCTCAATCGACCTAATCAAACCACACTATGTGGCCGATACTGAGTAGTAGGCCACATGGACTCCAAAGTAGCAGACGCCCTCCTCTCGCTAGAATCCAAGAAGTTCACACAGAAAGACTCATCACGTTCGAAGAGTCTCCTGCACGGAATGAAGGACTATGCAAGAATGCTATGGAACTCGTTCCTCTTGAACCTGAAGTTCAAATTCAAAATCAAACTCAAAATGAAAGACAACTCGCTATTCAACCAAATACAGATGTCCACGTCAACAGGCCTCAAAGAGAGCAAACCACGATTTCTACAAATCCTGATGCCATACCAACAATTGATCGAACTGCTTCTGGCTACTTCATAAACTTTGATACGTTTTCTTTGGATCCAAGTGAACCTGAAACGATGCCAGCCAAAAAATCACGCAAACAGCAAGTAAAAGACTTTCTGAACTTTCTTAAAAAGACTTACCTGGTGTCACCTTGGGTAGAACTATGGGTAATCACCGGGATACTTTTCTTTCTTTTCTGGGTATACTTGGTAATAGTTTTTAGTATGCTTGTTAATGGAAGATACCTTCGACAAAGCTCTGCCGCCCAAAAGGTGAACTTACTTTTGAAACCACACCTATCATCTCATCGAGAACAAAGAGACTTGTCATCAGTGAACATTACAGCAGTTCCTATACCTGATGGTATAGTTTGGGACAAGGTTGATTTCGATATATTTGGTCCGACTGAAATTTTAAGAATTCCACATTTATTTAAAATATCGCTGAGTGATATCATTACCTCAAGTACATTTTTCGATGATTGGGATTTTGAAACTGTTAATAACATGTTATCTGATTTGGAAAAATCTGCTGCGTTTTCTAATAGTGAAACATTGGAAGGCACATCAGATTTCGAGACTATGTATTGTTATCAACATTATGGTCATCATTTTCTGCTTAAATCTGCAAATCCTAGAAATGTGTTCACATACCACCAGTGGGAACATTGTCCAACACCACCGAAAGGTAGTTCAAAAACATTCTTACAGAAATTTTCATATTTTTCAGGGTTCAATATGTCTGACCCAGCCTCATATTATTATAAGGTTGCACCAACATCAGCACAGAAAAATATGTTGACAAACACCAAACAGATTTACTCTGCTTCCTTTATTGCCCAGTTGTCCGAACAAGGTTTCGACTTGTGGAAGGACACCATAGACCTAAAATCAGTCCTGGGGACTAGGGAATAGCAGGTACAGGGAACAGAAGCTTTGTTTAGAGCATGTCTAATCCCTCAACAAATCATGTTTTTGAACGAGAAAGTGCAACAGACGTCTTGCCTTGGACTAGCCAAGAACAAAGACTTGAACACGCCTCGGTTGCCAACTCCATCACACACCGAGGGTAACAAAACATCACAAAAGGAGATTACAGTAGATGACATCATACAATACAACAGATCAGACCCCGATAGGAAAAAATGGTTGATTTGGCCCACAGACACTAATAGTTGTCAGGCAAGATTCATGGGTAAAACCGAAGGGTTTAGTATCCATAGGCCAGATCCACGTTATGTACAGAGACAACATCCAGGGGTAGTGACATCCTACAGTGTTGGGAAGTTGTGCCTTGATTGGCTAAAAACCTCAACACTCACACAGGTGAAACAACACTTATCCTTACTGTCACAGGATGTGAATCTTAGGGATTTTTTAATGGGTCCCAGGAAGCCACGTCAGAAGCGTTTCTATTAGGCTGTCTATAATGAAATATGGAAAATATCCCAACAAGAGGCAGCAGAGAGACTACGAGAGATAGACCTATAAATCTAGAAAAATCTCTAGCAGTGGTAGACAATAGGTTAACTACATTGACCTCCAGGATATATTCCTTAGGCAACATTGTATCTTCTGCGATAGACATACTAGAACAAGATTTGGCCATATTACAACACGGGCAATCACAGTTACATTCTATTATGTTGTTAAGCTGGACGGTGCAATCTTTGCGTGCAGGCTACGTGCCTTGGCGTTATATCAACAGTACGTCTCTGTTTTCTGAATACCATCTAACAGATAAACAGATAGAAATGGCACAAAGGGGAGCTAAATATACAATGCTGCATATCAAAAACTGGATAGATTAGCATTTACAGTGGCAGAATCACCATCCACAGAATGGCTAATCCATGGCCACATAGCTCTACTGGTCACTACTTTTCAGTTTCAATATTGCCTTGAACAAAAGCAAGTAGGCAGATATGACGAAATGGGTAAGGAATACATTAAGGAATCATGGGTATTAGCATACAGATTTCGATGCCGGAGTGGGGATCGAGAAGTGTTTCTAAGCGGTACAAACTGAGAATGCTTTAAGTGGATCACTCATATGCCAGGATATAATACTGCACAGGGCTTGTAATGGTTCTGTGGCTAACCTGTCCTGTCATTTGAGGGGTGCCCCAGCTGCAGTGATTACTCCAGCATTCGGGTTACTTTCAAATGGGAGTTACTTGATCCTGAACAGTCAAGGCTGCTGTGGCATGCTCCCGGGCATCGCATATCTGGTAACCGTGAGCTCCAGGGTTACTTGATTAATGCAAGTATTGTTTCCACCGACACATACAGTCAGGGAGGCGCCGTTATGGCCTTCACTGAATGTTTCTTTAATACGGTTTGATACTCTAAGCAGAATGAAAGCCATGCTTCTACAGAAGTCTGTGCCCTTAACCTCAGCTCGAGAGACTTTTGATCTCCAGATCGCAAGGTCTTCGGCAGAGATACAGGCGCTCATTCATACAAACTGCCCTTTTCCATTTTGCAGAAATGGTCAATCGTATCTTTAACATGTCTGGTACGACTGGCATTGTCCACCTATTTAAGACCATAGGTTCTGGACTTCTGAGCACCTTTCAGACGGTACTTGGAGTTATCCCAAACTTCATACACTCCGTATTTGGAAGCATCTTTAGAGGACTTCCGCTCATCCTGTTCCTAGTAGCAGGTATCCTGATTGTTTTATATTTGCTACGCATTGGACGTCCCAGTCACCAAGGAGATGGAAAAAGCACTCCTGGAGCGTAAATACCGTGACCGTATGGTACAACATCTGGGCACACCTCGCCTAAGAGAACTAAGTGCATCTTGGTTCTTGTCATTTCGACCAGCCTGATGGACTGCATCTTACCTGACCTCCGATGCCTGTTTTGTGGAGAAGAATGCGTGTTGTGGAGAAGAATGCGTGTTAGACCTGTGTTTGACACTCCCATCATGTGGGCAACCGGACGTGAATGCGTTACTGGACCCGATAACGGCCCATGTTCTGCAGTGTCCTCAGCGTATTCCAATGTTGATGGCGGCATTCCTTGAGCCACCGCAGGTAGTAACTGCACCTGTTGGTATGAACACCAGCTCCTCCACTGACACCCAGGCTTTGGACGGCTCACAGGCTGCCCCAGCACCGGCTGCGGACAGCGTGAAACATCATCTGTGCTCAATTGACATACTCTGCGAGGTGTTACAGGGGCCGTCTACTGCTGAAGCAAGCAACGGAAATGTTGCGTCTACTAGCCAGTACACATAAACATTTGACTCATTTGGCTCGTCGTGTGCTGGGAGAAATTCGCCCTTTTTTAAACAAGCTCAATTTGGGAACTCAAAAACAAAATTGGCATTCCTTCCATTTTTTCTACATACATGGCTTTTTAATGCTTATAGTGATTCGGACTATAATTACAGACACTTTCAGAGCTAAGGCTTGAAAAATTTTCTTTTTACATTTTTAAAAAAGTTTTTTAGAAGTTTTTTAATTTTTTAGCTAAAGAGATGTTTTTATAAACTTTGTGCGTACCGCTATCTAAGTTATGCTAGTAGTACAGTAATAGGTTAAATATGTCGTCCAGTCGGAAGAGGAATGGGTGTTATATTCCATATAGGTACCCTATATAGGCATTATCCACAACTAGGAGCCAAGGGGGTATAAAAGAACAGGTCGCCCCCCACTCACCAAATTCAATACAATCAAAGACCTGCTCTATTAATTGTCTGGACTCCTATAGACGTCCACCATATATTTTCTCACACACACAATTTATGTGGCGCAGCAATGGATCAGTATCTCCCATCTGCCATTAAGTGACTCAAATCACTACTTATACGCTCCATATTCTGTACTATCTCTACTAGTGTAACCCCTTCCCAATGTCACGGGGAAAACAAAAGTGAAAAGTGAGACCAAAGAAGGCAGTGCCTCACCGGAGTAACACATGGGAGTTTACAGACTGGTACTCGTCTGTATCCTCAGGTTCTCATCATTAGCAACTGCCAACTTTTAAAATAATATAAAGAGTGAGGAAAAAGAAAAAGAAAAATGTGGGAACTATGTATGTTCCGTGCACACTACGTGAACCCTATATAGGAAACCGGGTCTGGCATGAAACACCCAGTCTACCTAATCTAAAACCGAGCTCGACTACCACTAGCTAAACTACTTTATTCCTTTGCTGTGTGTCTGCTCTGTTAAAACTAACATGTTTCATTGCCCATAAACATTTGCAGCAACTTCATCAGGGTAGGGTCAGCGTCCTCACTGCATCACTTTCCTCTGTTCATCAAACCAAAAGGTTGCCAAATTTTGGCATACCCGCAACCTCATATCATTGCTTCTAACCCTGAATATGTGTACTAGTCCACAGACACAACGTCCGTCTCAGTCGCTGCTCTCAATCAGTCGAGACACCTCGGTTTACCGGCCTCCGCTAACTAGCTAGCTAGCGGAGGCCGGTAACCCGAGGTGTCTCGACTGATTGAGAGCAGCGACTGAGACGGACGTTGTGTCTGTGGACTAGTACACATACACAGGGTTAGAAGCAATGATATGAGGTTGCGGGTATGCCGAAGTTTGGCAACCTTTGGTTTGATGAACAGAGGAAAGTGATGCAGTGAGGACGCTGACCTACCTGATGAAGTTGCCGCAAATGTTTATGGGCAATGAAACATGTTGGTTTTAACAGAGCAGACACACAGCAAAGGAATAAAGTAGTTTAGCTAGTGGTAGTCGAGCTCGGTTTTAGATTAGGTAGACTGGGTGTTTCATGCCAGACCCCGGTTTCCTATATAGGGTTCACGTAGTGTGCACGGAACATACATAGTTCCCACATTTTTCTTTTTCTTTTTCCTCACTCTTTATTTTATTTTAAAAGTTGGCAGTTGCTAATGATGAGAACCTGAGGATACAGGCGAGTACCAGTCTGTAAACTCCCATGGTGTTACTCCCGTGAGGCACTGCCTTCTTTGGTCTCACTTTTCACTTTTGTTTTCCCCGGTGACATTGGGAGGGGGTTACACTAGTAGAGATAGTACAGAATATGGAGCGTATAAGTAGTGATTTGAGTCACTTAATGGCAGATGGGAGATACTGATCCATTGCTGCGCCACATAAAATTGTGTGGGTGAGAAAATATATGGTGGACGTCTATAGGAGTCCAGACAATTAATAGAGCAGGTCTTTGATTGTATTGACCCTATATAGGCACCCTATATAGGCGCAGGTAACATTGCAACCTTTCACCTATATTCTTCCCTACATTACCTACATAACGGTTCTTAGGCACTGACCTTTTACCTAGATATGACACTGCATTCAGAACGCAGGTTTTTCCCTGGTTCGATTCTCATACATTATGCATGAGGCTTCTTGGAAGCACAGCATGACTAACTGTAGGATTACCATCTCCTGTATAATATCTCTGTATAAAGTTCAGGCCCAACGTCATCCTTTAGGCCGACACAGTAACACAGCAAGGTTGGACCCCTGGGGAGACCTATGGGTATATATACAGCACATCTTGCTTAGGAAGATAGAGGAGACCGTGACTTCCCGGCTGACACACTGACCAGAGACGCTGAGGTTCCTGCATGCAGATGCTCCAGGTCGCAGTGGTTTAACATCCCTCGCGGGGTGTCCAACTCGAGACCAGGACGGGGTCCCACATTCTCTAAACTCTCAGGTAATGGGGTGGACTAGATCCTAGAGGGATTCTTGGCATAACACCTACATAGATGCTAGGTACATTTAGGTACATCTAGTTAGGGAGGCATTATAGGAGTACGCACTTTTTATCATGTGTTTTATGTACATGTATATATTCATAATTTCTGCAAGATGGTAGAACTATACCATCCCTTTACTTTCGTAGTACTGCTAATCATATATCTCTGCTACTGTCTAATGGTTGTTGCAGCTCATCTATTATACACTAGAATAACAACTGTTCAATAAATACTTATTGAAACGCCCAGACTGTTTATTCCGTGTAACTCTTTGAGACAAACTAAGTGAGCACGAGTGACTGAGCGAAAGGTAGTATATTGTTTCCACAATCCTGGGGGATCAGGGTTGTCATGTTCTGAGGTTGCCAAGAACTATTCTCTCCCCGATACAAGGAGACTCTAGTGGCACTGTGAGCTAGCTAATACAGACAGGCTAACGTATCAGGTGGGGGTTCACGGAATCAGTCCGCCACCAAACCCACAGTTTATGTTATCCAAACGCACAGATCCTGTATAGGTTATATAGAAACTACACAACAGGGTCAATCTAGAATAGCTTGGACTTTCCAAGCACCCTTGAGTATTCCTTTACAGTAAAAAATATAGCCCAAATAATTCACGAAATCTCTTCCAGACAATTTTCAGGTTTGGCCAGTAATTTGTTCTCCCTTGAGCGATACGCAACTTGCTTTACAGGAAATGGATGACCTGCAGGATCCTTTGCAAAAAGCCAGATGTTATCTAAGTAGACGACTATAGTCTATAACTGTATTTGTAATTGTATTTATATAGCGTGTACTATCCCTGATGAGGCATCAAAGCGCTTTTTGGTGAGTAGCACACTACTATGGAAACCTAAAAAGGATTAGTGGTGTATTAGTATAGCGAAATATGAGTTAATTTGAGTGGTGGACATGTGAGTCTGTTAGTTGGATTGAATAGAAAAATGGAGGAAAAGAAGAGGGAAGAGTCTAGAAAGTGTTATTTGGGAGATCATAGTAGTAAGATGAGGTTTGGGATGAGTAAATGGGGAGATGGAGGAGGGAAGAGTCTCTAGAAAGAGATTAGAGAAATCATAGTAGTAAAAAAAGGTTTGGGATGAGTCAAAGGAGGGATACATGAAGAAAAATTTAGAAAGGGTTGTTTGGTAAATTAGTAGTAAAATGAGGTTTGGGGTGAGCCAAGGAGGGATAGATGAGGGAGGAGTCTAGAAAGGGTTATTTTGGAGATCATAGTAGTAGAATGAGGTTTGGGATGAGTAAGAGAATGAAGGTAGGGGATATATTGAGAGAGGTAGAGGATGAGACAGAGTAGTGCATTGGAGAGAGTCTAAGGTGTTTTTTGTTTGTTTTTTCTTCTTCTACAGTAGGAGTAAAGTAATAGATGGATAGGATCACTGATACAACATCGACTCCTATAACATCGAACTGCAAAAATATCGTGTCGACATTATCGTATATCAAAATATCGACACCCAATACACAAAACAGAAATAACACAAACATTGATTAAAAAATATTGTTTAAAAAAATCTTGATGACAAAAATATTGACAACAAAAATAAAGAACACAAAAATATCGATTACATTAAAATAAAATGAAACACAACAAAAACATTGATATAAATAATATCGACAACACAAACATCGATAAAATACATATAAACTATACCGAAAATAACATTTAAACATAAAAATAAACTATTTTCAATAAGATAATAAAATAACATATTCCAAGCATTTTTAACATACACTAAACAAATTACAAAATTAATAACATTAAATAAAACAAACACACTAAAAATCTAACAACAAATAAATAAACAATACAACATAAAAAAATCACAACTACCAAAATAAACAAACATAAATATATATCATATATAAATAATACATCACATTTATCTACATATACATTTAAATAAGAATAATAAACAAATAAAAACAAACATTGAATAAACATAATAAATATTAAACACATTAAACGGGAACTGCTAAAAAATTCAAAAAAGCTATCTCGACCAATAAATTTAAACTACACCAACACAAACCAATAGAAAACTCGAACTAATTAAATAAACACTATAAAAACAATCAATTAATTAACACAAAATTTACCGTATAACAGACAAGCATGGAGGAAGAACGAACCTTTATGAGACAGAAAACAGAACGAAAAAGATCTACACAAACAACTATTCTGAAAATCTCTCATTAAAAGGTAAGAACAAAACTTTGTAACTAAATAAATAAAATTAGCTTAAAAAAATAACTAAAACTATAACATGTTTTCCTTTATATATCACAGATTAAACTTCACTAAAAATCCACTTAGAAAATTCAATACAAAGATTTACATCCACAACAATGATAAAATCAACATTACAAAAAATATATAACAAAGTAAGTATATGACTTAAACAACAAATAAAGTAAAGGATTTAAAACTAATAAATTTAATAAAAAAGCAAAATGTAACTAACAAATACTTTTCTTTTAACAGCTTCTACAGAGGTCAACAAAACCACAACATCAACGAAAGAAACTTCATCAACTAAAAATAGTAAGTATATTTTTTTATAACAAAATAAAAATAGAGTCTAAATAATCGAAATAATCAAATTAAAACTATATTGCTTTCTTTTATGTTTCACAGATTACAATTCACTAAAACTCCACATAAAAAACTCAAAACAAGGATTAACTTCGAAAACAAGAACAAAACCAACATTAAACAAAAATATAAAACTTAGTAAGTATATAAATTAACCAACAAATAGACCAAACTAATAAAAAACAATAAATTAAATAAAAAAGCAAATTATAACAAACACTTTTCTCTTCACAGCTTCTACAAACTTCAACATACAACAACATCAACGAAATAAACTTCATCAACTAAAAATAGTAAGTATTTTTTCTCTCAACTAACTAAAAATAGAAACTAAATAAATGAAATCATCAAATTAAATGTAACACTTTAATACAAATAACATTTTGCTTTTAAACCAACAGAAAAAGAAACCAATTAATCAACCATGACCATCGAGAAAATATCCCACAAGAAAATTAAAGCAAGACAAATGTAAGTTTCTTTTCAGATATAATAATTATACAAACATGTTTACTATTCAAGACCTTATAATTAATAAATATATATATATATATACATATATTCACAGATAGACAAAAAAATGGCAGAAGGAACAAAATGCATCCCATCACAAAAGGGAAAACTACTTCCATGCTACATGGGCTACACTTATACGCAAGAAAAAAATTACTTGAAACAAAACCCACTGGAAATGTAGTAAATACTACTCCAATTCCTGCTATGGGAGAGCCACAACAGTAGAAACAAATGTAGTTAATGTCAGGGAATACAACTATCCCCCCAATGTGACAGAAATCAAGGTCAGAGATGCTCTAGAAACAATCAGAGAAGCAAGTGCCAGCTCCCAACAGACCAGTACCGAAATGCTATAAAACTTATTAACTAGGGTCCCTGAACATGTCACAGGACAACAACCATCTATCCCCACTCTAAAAAGATTAATAGCCATAACTAAAAGAGCTACTGCTCAAACACCACCCACCCCCCAAACTTTTGCAGAAATAGAAATCTTACCGGAATACCTTGTCACCCACAAAGATGAGAAACTCATTCTTCATGACAATAACAGTCATGAAAAGCGAATTATCATCTATGCCACCAACAACAACATACAAAAACTAAAAAACTGAGAAACATGGATGATGGATGGCACATTCAAAGTTTGCCCCAAGCCTTTTTACCAACTATATAGCATCCACGGCGAATATGAAAACACTAACATCCCCTTCATATACGCACTACTCACTAATAAGCAAAATACCACCTACATAGAGCTCCTTACAATAATAAAAACAACACACCGACAACTACTTTCCACAAAAAATAATTATTGATTTTGAACAAGCAATGATTCAGTCAATTTTAAAAATATACCCACACACTGCAATACAAGGTTGCTATTATCACTTCAATCAAAGTATCTGGAGACACCTACAAAAATCTACTCTAAGTATAGATTACGCCACCAAAAGCAACTGTGCCTATCAAATAAAAAAATTAATAGCCCTGGCCTATGTACCAACAACTGAAGTAGCCAACCACTATAACATACTTCTTGAAAGCCCTTTCTACCAAGCAAACAAAACAAAACTAACTCCCTTCCTAGACTACTTTGAAGATACTTGGGTGGGAAGGCTACATAGGTCAGGGCACCGTAGACAACCAAAGTTGTAAATCCCCTGGTGGAACATCTACGATAGCACTCTAGCTTAAAAAGCTAAAACTAATAACGCGGTGGAAGGATGGCACAATGCCTTCCAAGCCACAATAAGAAGAGGACAACCAACCTTATACAAACTAATAAAAGCCATAAAAAAGAACAGAGCTATCAAGAGCTAAGGCTAGAGCAATCCCTAACTAAAATTGGCCCTAAACTCAGTAAACAAACAAAAACAATGTATTGTTATGTTCCATATAGGTACCCCAATATCGGCTCAGGTAATGAATGCACCTTTCACCTACATTCCCCTGATATTACACTGCATAACGGTTCTTAGTACTGTCCTTTTGCCTAGTTACGGTAATGCCTCGGAGTCATTCCCAACTTCATACATTCCGTATTTGGAAACATTTTTGGAGGGTTTCCGCTGATCCTGTTACTAATAGCAGATATCCCGATTGTCATTTTTCTGCTACGCAATGGACGTCCCAGTCACCAAGGAGATGTAAAGAACGCTCTTGGAGAGCCGATACCGTGATTGCATGGTAATCCATCTGGGCACACCTCGTCTTCGAGAACTGAGCGAGTCTTGGTTCTTGTCATTTAGACCAGTCTGGATCGACTGTATTCTGCCTGTACTCTGATGCCTGTTCTGCGGACAAGAATGCGTGTTGGATCTCTGTCTAACAATTCCAACAATTGCGCCACAGGACATTGATGCTTTACTGGACCCGATAATGGCCCATGTTCTGCAGTGTCCTCAGCGTATTCCAATGTTGATGTCTGCATTCTTAGAGCCACCACAGGATGCTTCAGCTCCTGTCGGAAAGGATACCGGCTCCTCAATGAATACTTAGGCCTTGGATGACACTCATACATCCCCAGCAGCGGCTGTGGTGAATACAGAGCAACATCTGTGCTCGATTGACCTGATCTGCGAGGTGTTGCAGGGACCGTCGTCTGCAATTGCAGGCAACAGTGATGTTGCGTCTCCCAGCCAGGACACATAAACATTTGGCTCGTCGTGTGCTGGGAAAATTCGGCTTTTTCAATAACAACCAAATTTGGAACTTTAAACAAGACACTTTGGGGCCGATTCCGATCTCGGCCGGTAGGGCACCGAATCGGATTCGGCTTAACCGGATCCGATTTGGAGCCCTCTTTCCTGACCGATTCGTACGTGCGTCCGGCCGAGCGAGTACGATGTGAGCGCACGCGAATTCGCCGACCGACTTGTTCGCGGGTCCGAAGCGCTCCGACCGACTCGCACGGACACGACTTGCACCGCACGATGGAGACGTTCCCCGGCCGGGCAAGTACGATGCGCGCCGTGAGCAGTCCGACCGACTCGCGCCGTCCGGCTCGAAAGAGCAGTCGGAGCTGCACTTTGGGGGTCCGTGTCGGACCCCCTTGTACGCGTAGCCACGCGAGTCGCACACAGGGGGGACCCATGGGTCCCCCCTACCTGTGCATGTACACCGCGAGTCGCTTCGAGGCGTACCCGCTGTAGGGGGCACCCTTGTTTGCCTCGCACCCATTGGGTCAATGGGAGCCCGCGTACGCGTTGTACGTCCGGCTCCCATTGACTCAATGGGAGTCCGACCGACTCGAGTCCGATTGCATGCGTGCGCATCGTACTCGTTCGGTCGGACTGCCAGAGTCCGATTCGGTCGGAAATCTCTCCGGGTCCGGCTCGGTCGGAGAGATTTCCGGCCTGAATCGGAATCAGCCCCTTTGTCTAAACTGCATGGCTTTCAGTCACTCTTTGTTCTAACTATATATACAGACACAGTTTAGTACAGACTTCTATCGCCTGCAGTATATGTTTTTAGCATTTCTGAGAATTTTTTACATTTTTAAGTACTATTTTTATGGACTTATTTTCGTACAACATTTAGCCGTACGTTAGAATTTTTAGTATGTTGTCCAATCGGATGAGGAGTGGGTGTTATGTTCCATATAGGTACCCCAATATCGGCTCAGATAATGAATGCACCTTTCACCTACATTCCCCTGATATTACACTGCATAACGGTTCTTAGTACTGACCTTTTACCTAGTTACGGTAATGCCTAAAGATGGCATGGGGTTTTCTCCAAAAAGCTTAAGTCTCATTCATTATGCATGAGGATTCTTGGAATCACAGCAGACAGCAGGCCTACCATCTCCTGCATAATAACTATGTATAAGGGTCATTCCTTCCATCATCCTAGTCCGACATGACACAGCAAGGTATATCCCCAGGGGGTACCACTTTGGGTATATATATACCATATCTTGCTGAGGTAGTCAGAGGAGAAAAGGACTTCCATGCTGACACACTGACGCGAGACGCTGAGGCTCCTGCACGCAGGCACTCCAGCTCGCAGTGGTCTGACATCCCTTGCGGGGTGTCCATCTTGAGACCAAGTCTGGGTCCCACAGTCTCTCACTTCAGGTAATGGGGTTGACTTTATCCTAGAGGGATTCTTGGCTTTACACCCACACATACATGCTAGGTACACTTAGGTACATCTAGTTAGGGTCGCATCGTAGGAGTACGCATTTACTACTGTCATGTATTTTATATACTTGCCTGTATTCATTGTTTTAGCACAATGGTAGAAATCTACCATCCTTTTACTCTGTTAGTGCTTATAATCATTTATATCTGTTACTGTCTAATGGTTGTTTCAGCACACCTATTTTTCACTAGAATGACGCTGGTTCAATAAATGCTTATTGAAAAACATCCCCACCGTTTATTCTGTGTATCTCTCTGAGACAAAGTGAGCACGAGTGACTGAGCGAAACGTATCGCACTGTTTCCACGATCCCTGATGGGACAGGGTTGTCATGTTTGATAGTTGCCAAGAAATATTCTCTCCTTGGTAAGAGGGGTTTCTAGTGGCACTGTGAGCTAGCTGGTATACAGGCTAACATACCCGGTAGGGGTGTCTAGAATCAGTTCGGACACCAAGCCTAAAGTGTATGTTGTCTAAGCGCGCAGATCCTATATAAGTTTATAGGAACTACACGACATAGCACCACCAACGTTGGTTTGGTACTTATTTAACAGTCAAACCTAAGTAGTTTATTCTTACTTTTCTCAGAGACCCCTACTCACATTTCCCCAGAGACGTCTGGAGTGGGAAGGGAATTATACGCCACAGCTGAGTAGGCATATCCTATGTATTGGCTGTAGGTTTATCAGGCTTGGAGGACAAACAGTTCCTATTGTGCATAAAACCTTATCTCAGTTTCATTTAAACTTTTCCTTGAGGAACTTTTTCAACAATGACTGAAGAAAACGCCGCTGTGCGAGCACAACGTGCGGTAGTTGAGGAAGAACTAGAAGGGGAAATTAACATTTCAGAAAATGTTAGAATTGCCCTTACCTTAAGACTAGCAGACTATGGAGTCACTGCTAGGGGTCGGACAGTAACTTTCGTGATTGAGGCTCACGAGTCATATAGAACAGAGGTATTCTATTCATGGGTTAAATTCCCACAAGCAGATGCACAATCAAATACATTTTATTTTTACACTGAATATGAAACACCTCTTGAATACTGTCCGTATGAGGACATTGAAGTTCCGCTCACCTACCAGGAGCACATAAACTGGTTTAAAGGTGCCCTCCCCCACACAAAAGAAAAAGTAAGACTAGGTCGACTCGGAAGAGATGGAGCCACTTGGCCAGTCTTAGCGGTTTACACTCCGCATCCAGACATTGACACAATGCCAGTAGCAGACCTACGTCCACTTCACAAAGAAATAATAAAACTTTAGTGAAACCTGACACAGTTTGTGATGAGAACACTCACACTTCAGCTAACAAGAGCTACACAAACAGGACACATGCAGGGTTCTACAACTAAAATTACACCACAAACGCTACACGCAGATATGGGTAAAATGCCCACTAATCATGAGCAAATTCCATTCTGGATAGCTCAGAAAATAACACAACTAGAGGCAGTATTTCCACATACAAGCCCTCAAGAAAAACACAGAATGCTAACAATCTGCTTGCCAATGGGGATAGCTCCCCAGATAGAGGATTGTACCACTTGGGGTACAGTTTTCGCTGCCATATATACCAGAACTCATGGTATCCTTTCATTAGCAGTAATTCCAGACGTATTAAGACAAATACAAACTGAGTATGGAGCAGAACCTGCTCTGAACTTAGGGATGAAATTATTAGGTAATTTTGCCCAGGTATCAGCTATAATATTAGTAAATATAAAAGGGGAGGCAGCAGCAATGGCAATATGCCAACGCCTGAGGGATTTCACTCCTTTACAACAGGAACGTGAATTACCTAAAATTATCACAGACACCTATGCTGAATTAGGTAGAGATAGTTTGGGAGCTAGAGCAACAAAACCTCAACTCATGGGTGGTCCTGAAAAAGAGAAAACCAAGCAAGCACCTGATTCTTCCAAGAAGAAATGGGAGAATAACAATAAAAAACAAAAGAATAAATCTCAATCCAGGAGTGGGTCTCCTCAACAGGAGCCCTCTGAAAGGAAATACAACCTTAGGAATAGAGATCACATTAAAAAAACAGACAGGTATCAAGATACTGATACACGTTCCTCTCGTTCCTTTCAGGGTTCACCAAGAAACTCCGAGAGAGAAGGATGGTCAGAACACAGACAAGAAGAGCGTACGAAGTCCAGAGACATGCAACGCGCTTCAGACTACACTTCTAAAGAAGAAGACAAGCCAAAATCAAAACCTCAATTTAAAAAGAAGAAAGTAGCAGGTCTAAAAGTTAGACATGCCCAGAATTCTGAGGACTCAACTTCTGAAGGGGGAATGGGCACTGACGATGCTAGACAGCGCAGCAGAAGTAACAATAGCTCAACAGAACCTGATGGAATTTCTGGTGATAGCGGAGTTGAATGAGCACATCACGGTGGAAACACCTGATACGAGGGTAAGTGTCCCGCATAGGTTACATGAAATAACACTCCAAGTGGAGGGGGACAAACCCAGAAAAATTAAAGGTCTCTTTTGGGAGAACCTGACTTATGGCTATGACATCCTTTTAGCTGAAAAAGATTGGCCGCCTAAAATTGTTATGGATTGCTCAAAGGGAGAAACGGTAATTTTACCAGCTTTTTCCGACCTCGTTCCAATATACTTAAAACACACATACGCGCAGGAGTGGGCGGTAGCCCTTGCTCCGGCCCTATATCGCAACCATGTTGGGTGGGATGCTGAGTCATCTCACCATACAATCCCAGTAAAAACTATTCCAACTCCACAGCCCAATAAAACAAGAAGCGAAAAAACAGGTCAGGGAGATCTTAGATCAACTTGAATACTAGGGTGTTATGGAAACTTGCACCTCCTCAATGAATAATCCTTTGTTTCCCGTAATGAAATCCGATAATTCATATTGTCTAGTTTTAGACTACAGACATCTGAACACATGCACTAAAACATTTGCAGTACAGAATGCACACAGTGCCACATTGGTGAATAACATTGTGCGGAAAAAGGGGGGCGTGGCCTAGCTCATGGCCGAGTAAGACGCACTGAGCACGAGCTCCCGCCGGAGCCCTGAATCTGAACCTAATCCTGCAGTAACCCGCATCAGATTTTGCCTCTATCTACCTCCCCTGAGGGGCTTCTCTCCGTCGGTGACCGGTGGGGTCCCTGCAAGCGTCTGTGGAGGAGTGGCTCGACGTTTCTGACTCCGAGGCCGACCGGAGGCGGCGACATCAAGATGGCGGCTCATGGTGCTGGCGACGCTCTGAAGTCCCCCCTGGTGCCGCTGAAGTAGCAGACGGGCGATCGGAGGCTAACCATCTGTGACCGGCCCGTGGAGGACGACTGGACAGCTGAGGTGAGGTGGCCCCCCTCCCAAGCAACAAGACAAGTTGGTGCCGGAATCGAGGGGGAGGCCCGAGCTGCGGGCCGGCGGCCAGAGACATAACTGGCGTCCCAGGCCGCACAGGTTGTGTGCAGTGATATAAGTGTGCCTGTGAGTAACGGAGGGGTGCGTCAGACCCCCGCCCGACCTCACGCCCATCCTAAGTGGAGGCCTGAAGGAAGCTGATGACTGCGGCCTGGGTGCGCAGCTGGAGCACCCAGGAAAATGGACAAGTACACTAAGGTGCTCCCTACGCAATCCGAGGTGGCAGAGGCAGCGCAGCCGCCTTCCGACACGGCCCTGCTCCTCCAAGCCATACAAAGCTCCAGAGAAGCCCTAGAAGGGAAGATTGGAGAGGTCTGCTCGGAGGTGTCGTTACTCCGACAGGAACTCCGCAAGGTATCCGAGAGGGTAACGGAAGCCGAGACCCGAATATCAGAGGTGGAAGACACCGTCAAGGACCTCCAAAAGGGGATGAGAGGCATGCACAGCGCCACAGCAGACATGCAATGGAGGATCGATGACGCGGAAAACCGGGCCCGAAGGAACAACCTCCGCTTCGTGGGGTTCCCGGAAGGAGCGGAAGGCACCAACCCAGTAGCATTCTTGACAAACTGGCTGACTGGTCTCATCCCGGCGGAGCAGTTTTCCCACTGCTTCATCATAGAACGAGCACATAGCGCATTGAGTGCTCAACCCCCTCCCGGGGCCCCACCAAGGCCCATTATCGCAAAATTGCTGAACTTCTTGGACAGGGACATGATACTGCGAGAAATGTGTCGCAAGGGAGAAGTCCGCTATGAAAATCTAAAGATCATGACATTCCCAGATTACAGTTGAGAAGTCCAGAAACAATGCCGCACTTTTGACTCTGTCAAGGTCAAGCTACGGGCCCTTCAACTTCAGTACATGCTCCTGTTCCCGGTGAAACTAAAGGTACTTTTCCAGGGGAAGGCCTTCTTCTTCCAGACCCCAGAGGAGGCATGGGCTTGGGTGGAGGAAAGACCAGTGCTTCAACTCCTGGGAGGCTCAACCCTAGACAACCGCATGCCAAGGAGCAGTACCAACGGGAAGGGCTCTCCCCGATGACGAAGTCACATAACTGCGAGCATCCTGCGGAGACAATGTAAAGGAACTCCATATGCCCTGAGAAAACTCACGCATGACAAGGGGCGTCAAGATCACCGCAAAGGAGAGCGCTCCCAATCCGAAATGGACACGGCACAAAGAACCGGCTCCCCCAACCAACATTCGGACTCTGCAGATGATGACATGTCCTCTGGACCAGAATCATGACATCCATTGGAGGAGGCAATCCGGGCACTCGAGCAAAGCGAGGAGGTTGAGAGGCCAATAGAAGGAGCTCCACCCTTGGAGATTGACCCAAATGAACTGGGTACTGCAACCTGAACACCGGCGGAAAGGTATCGTGAATCAGTACCGACCTTCTTCCTCTGAAGCGCCCCAGGCTTCGAACTGTGAACAGTTTGGACACCTGAGCAGCAAACTGTAAGAGTTGGGGTTTTGGGGTTCATACTTGTGTGAGGGGGACGGCAGACCGACCTACTCTCATTGGCCAAGGGCCACTTCCAGCGATGGGGGGGCAGAAGGCTGTGGGGGGATGGAGGGAGGTGGGGTGGGAAGATGGGGGAGGTTTGCACATTTGGGGTTTAAATGTTTGCACTTTGGTTTGTTGAGCGCAAGGGTTGTCACGACAGGACACTCCTACAGAATGAGGGACACCGGAGAACCGCACTCCCACATACCCCTAGATTTTGGTGCTATAGGTACAAGGTCGCCAGATGTAACATGACCCGACAACCCACCTTAACGGTTATGACTTGGAACGTTAATGGGCTGGGGGACAAGATTAAACGAGGACTAGTGTCGCAACATATTAAGAGGCTCCATCCAGATATTGCAATGCTGCAAGAAACACACCTTAAGGGCACACAGTGTGGTTTTATCAGCCGTGGGGCCTACAGGGTCCTGGCACACTCAGGATTCACATCTGGGGCGAGAGGGGTGGCTATCCTGTTCAAGAAGAACATTCCCTTTCAAACCTCATGCCTTTGGCAGGACCCCCTGGGTAGATACGTGGGAGTCTCTGGGCTATGGGGGAGGACTGAGGTCACACTGATTTGCGTGTATGCACCACCCAGGTTACAAGCGCCCACCATGACCAAGGTGATTGACATCTTGATTGAGACATCCTCCGCCCTACACATAGTGGGCGGCGATTTTAATGATGTCATGACGTCATGGACCCAACTCTGGACCGCTCTGGGGGGGGAGACGGATCCACACTGACCACACCACTACGGTGATTCTCCACAACAATGGGCCTGATGGATGCCTGGAGGGAAAAACATCCCCTAGCCAGACAGTTCTCTTTTTACTCCGGGGCCCATGACACACACAGACTGGACTACATATTTATCCCCAAGGGGGAGTTACATGACGCTGGACGCACAGAATACACAGCTAGAGGCCTCTCGGACCACTCCCCGCTCCTGGTTGGGATGGGTCTGAGGGAACAGGACAGCGCCCGCAATTGGAGATTAAGCCCATGGGACCTGAGCAACGTCAAAATTGCGAGTGGTATTAGGGCAGATACCGAAGTCTACTTCTGGGAAAACGAAGACTCTGTCCCCTCCGGGGTGACGGTCTGGGAGGCCTACAAGACTGTGCTGCGGGATAGGGCCCAAAACCGTGTGGTGTGGGAAAAGAAAGAAAAGGATAAATGCCTGGTAGCGTTGGAACACAAAATAAGCGAATTAGATATGCAGGCCGCTCAGAGCAGTGACCCCGAAATCACTGGTAGACTTACAACCCTGCAATCGGAATACAAGGAACTGGCCACAGATAACGCTAAAAAAAATGCACCTGGCGACATTGCACCGCCTCTATGATGTGGGGGACAAGGCCGGGAAGCTCCTAGCCTGGATTAACAGGCGAGAGGTCCAGGATAGATGGGTGAGGGAGGTGCTAGACCCCCAGGGTACCAACCAGTCCACCGATGAAGGGGTGGCTAATGCTTTCGCAGAGTACTATAGGGACCTTTATCGGGCTCGAACACCTAAATCGCGGGCCAAAATACAAGACTACCTGGCAGCGATTCCCACCCCAGTACTAGGAGAAGTGGAAGCTCAGGGCCTAGAAGACGACCTGTCATTGACAGAGGTTCAGGAGGCGGTGGCGAAACTTTGCCCTGGGAAGACTCCTGGCACAAACGGGTTGCCCGTGGAATTTTATAGGCGATACACGGATATCCTATGTCCCCCACCTCCTCTGACTTTTCACTGACTCCCATGAGGAGGGTGTTCTCCCTCCAGACCTGCGAGTGGCTACTTTCGTGGTCATACACAAGGAGGGCAAGCCCCGTGAGCACTGTGAGTCTTAAAGACCCATTTCATTGCTGAATTCGGAAGTTAAAATCCTGGCCACCATCTTGGTAACGTGTCTCCTGGGAGTGATCACGGACCTGATCCATGAATATCAGTCTGGATTTATGCCAGGCAGATCTACCCGTCTAAACCTCAGGCGAACTCACAACTGGCTTATGAAAATACGGAATCAGACAAGCCCACAGGTGTTTTTATCATTAGACGCAGAAAAAGCATTTGACGCTGTCAATTGGCTGTTTCTCAATGCCAAAGACCCCAAAGTACCCTATTTCTACATCTTGCCAAAGATACATAAGGGCACCTCACCAGTCCCAGGAAGACCCATAGTCTCGGGTATTGATTCAATACTCGTACCGCTGTCCAAATTCTGCGACCATTTTCTACAGCCATTGGTCAAACAAACCCCTTCTTACCTGAAGGACACAGCTGACGTTTTACGTCTCATGACAGAGATTCAACACACTAACGACATCAATCTGTTGATTACCCTTGATGTGGAAGCCCTCTATACCAACATACCCCAGAGGGCCACCTTGGGTGTGATAGAGGAGATATTTAACAGTACCAACTGAGACTCTTCCACTCCTAGCAGTTTCGTTCTCGAATGCGCTACACTCGCACTCACAGAAAATTTCTTTGAGTTTAAGGGCCAACACTGCCACCAGACCCAAGGTACTTCCATGGGAAGTACCTTCGCCCCAAGTGTAGCATGTTTATACATGGCAGCTTTTGAAGAGAACTTAATCTTCAAAGATTCAAACCCCTACCGCACCAATCTTCTCCTTTGGAAGAGGTTTATTGATGACATTGTCATTTTCTGGTCAGGCGATATGAGTACCTGCAAAGAATTCTGTAACTGGATTAATACCTTAAACCCCTACTTGAGGTTTACCAGTTCTATATCTCACACTCAGATCCCTTTCCTTGACCTCACCATCAAATTGACAAATGGCAACCTCAGCAAACAGTCTACAGAAAACCTACAGACCGCAACAGCCTGTTGTTATTTAGTAGCCACCATCCACGTTCGTTAAAGGAGAACTTACCCTTTGGTCAATTTTTGAGGCTGCGAAGAATTGTAGCAGCCTAGAGGATTACAAAACTGAGGCAGACAAGCTGGCTATTAATTTGAGCAGACGAGAATACCCACAACGTAACATTGCGCTCTCCAAAAAAAGAGCTAGGAACAACAACTGCGAGGCTCTACTTGAACCTAGAGAGAAAGAACAAACTGACATTCTCACATGTGTTACCACCTACACACCTGATTCCAACAAAATCAGGAATGTGATTAAAAAACACTGGGGCATATTGAACACAGGGGCCTTGGAACTAGACATTCCTAGATTTGCATTCAAGCGCACGAAGAATCTTAAAGATATGCTAATACATACGAGACCTAAGCCACAGAAAGAGATGTCACAACGGCAACTGTGGGACTTGCCGCCAGTTCAGGGCTACCCATGCGGAACTTGCACAGTATGTGCATTCACCGAAGTTACCAAAACCATAACCTTTTCAGACTCTTTCACATGGGAAATACGTGCACACACTAACTGCAATACATCCAACTGTATCTATATGATAACCTGCCCATGTGATCTAAAGTATATAGGTATGACCACCAGATCTGTGAAAACACGCATCACAGAACATCGCAGTAATTTCCGATGTCACAAGCTCAACACAAAAATGTGTACACATTTTTCCCAACTTCAACATTCACCTGACTCCCTGCGATGGGTAATACTAGAGGCGTACCCCAAGATTAACAATGGAGCCCTGTTTGCGAAAGAACAGAGATGGGTCTATCGTTTATCAACCAGCACACAAGGGTTGAATGAAGATATTCCCTGGAGCACATTAAACACTTGACACGCTTAGAAACTGATAATGCAAAACTTTTTGTCATGCAAGTGCAAATAAACTAACCCCAGAGTATGTATTAGCACTACCCCTAACCATACATGAGGTAATACAGCAGCGCAGAGCATAGAGTGATTCACACCACCGATACAAATATGGATTATATCAAGGTCTAAATTTCTCAACTATGTGGCATACACGATAATATAACACGCAATGAATCACACTAACCGATTGACACACACCACTGATACAAATATGGGTTTACGATTATATCACGACTAAAGTTTTTCAAATATTTCACATACATGAGAATATAACACGCAATGAATCACACTAACCGCTCCATACCACCGGGTAAACTCAAAAACAATTCCAAGATGGCGGTCATTTTTGACCAGGATTAAACATCTTCCAAGATGGCCCCCACGTATTTCTGCAAAAGCTGTAACAGTCTAGTGCAGGCTGTGAATCGACCAGAAGGTTCCCGCCATTTCCACTTGAGTCACTCACAGTATTTAAACAAGCCTGCTGGACGTCCCGGCACCTCCCGATCCCGGCAGAAGAGGGTAGCACGGCCGGCCTTTTGTGGACTTTGCAAAACGTGAGTACACTATGGCACAATACACTGTGCTCTTGTAGGTAATATTGATCAATTACCTTTATTATTTGCCCATACATTGGGAAGCCTCAGCCGCTTTTTAACTAGTCTGCTCAACATCACGCTAGACGCTCACAGCTCTGACAGCCCCGCCGCAAACAATTTGTTTTCAGATTATTTATAGACCAGATATGCTATACCTACACCAGGCCAGGCCGGGCCTGCACCCAAATACCCCAGGTGGCCAAACCCCAGCCACACTTGGCCTCCAACCATGTGCAACATGAGGTAGGCAGCAGGGCCTGGCCTGTGGCTAGGCCCTGAACTCAATCTCTTGCAGGCGGCTGCCAACCCTCCACCACACACCACTTATGGCCGTACGCAGCAGGGAGTTGCCCGCAGGGCCATGCAAGCGGCCAGGCCCAGCACTCAACTACACACAGAAGGCCAAGACCCCTTTTTCCGCAGCATCGTGGTAACGCGGTACCACTCCTAAATTACACTGGGCCGCGCTTGTTGTGGTTTTACTGTGGTACTGTGATACCGCAAAATATATATTTTCTTTTTATTTTGACCCTCGGGGTGTCCCCATGGGACCCTCACACAAGGGCTAGGGGGTCAGGGTACCCCTACCACTACCCTGCCCCCGTGTTCCTTATTTTCATGGGGTTTTTTACGACAAAGGGACTGAGTCTCAGAGTCATAAAATGGTGGCTGCAACTTTACTTTCATGTTGTGGCCAGCCAATCAGATCACGGTTTTGGACTTCATTGTACCGTGGTAGTATCAAGAAGTACCACCCCAGCCAATCAGTTTGCATATTTTAAGTTCCCGGTACCGCAGGTACTGCACAGAAGTACTGCGCCAATATATATACACATACAGTTTGAGCCTTAATTTCTCAATAACTACTGAACAGATTTTCACCAAATCACAAAAAGCATGCTTTCTATATCACGATCTAGCTTTCTTCCAAATTGGGTGTAATTCTGTTCAGCAATCTTTGCTGTATAGCTGTTCAATTTTCCTGGAGAAAATTTGCATGGAATACGTGTTTTGGGACCCATCTACTACCCGCCACCCCTGAGCAGCTCACCCGAAACTTTCCAGAAAGGAGCTGAGTAGGATTAACCTTTTTTGTAGAAAGTTCATTAATATTTGTAAAAACGGCGTCAAAAATATTGGCAAATCAAAAAAAATCCTATGGAAATACAATCCTAAGTATATCTACACAGTGGTGACTACAACTGTGTATTATACACAATGTAAATCTGTTCAGTAGTTTTTGAAACATTAAGGCTCAAAATGTATGTATATTTCATGCTGCGGTTCACTGTGGATCCACTGCAGTGTCCTACAAAATAAAATAACATATAAGGGGGCAGGGTAGAGGTACCCTGTCCCCCTGGGCCATGCGGGAGGGCCAACAGGGACGCCCTTGGGTCAAATTTAAAACAAAATGTTTTTTGGGAAGTTCCGTGGATCCACCGTGAGCCCCAGGTGCCCCCTGGAGAATAGTGGCACATCTGTGGATGCTTGGCACAACAGCAGCAGGTGGCTGCTGATCGCAGGAGCTGGGCACAAGCCCCATGGCCAATTCCACGCCACACATGGCCAAAGCCTGCCAGCGAGGGTTGGGTGCAGGGCGTGGCCAGAAGTGAAATAAACAGTTACTTTAGATTGCTTAAGAATACAAAATGCTGAAAAAAACAAAGGTCAAAGTGACATTATATTTAGGAATTTTAATAATATTTTAATTTACATTTATAACAAAAATTATAGTCAGTTAAAACAATGTTTTAAACTAACAAAACCACTGAAATTGACCGCTTATAATTATCTCAAGTAACCATAACTTGTGCCCTAAAGTAACTATAACTCACGCCATCGTCATGCACTGCTTGTTCAATACAGCCTTAACTGTATTGAAAGAAAGATCCATGTAACGTGTCCAGATCGGTATCCATTAGGCAGAGTGACCTTGGCACTGAGATAGCATGTGCCCGGTCTCAGGTCCGAAACTCATCCTTCTGTGCCCCCTTTGTTCACCAACTACCAACTGGAAATTTCCAGTTAGGGCGTGTCTTTATTGATTCTGAATTGTACATAATGTATCGCCATGCTTGTTGAAGTCAGTCCCTCTGCAGCAATCCCAGGAGGCTGGTCAGACTGGACTCCACTCGAGTGTACCTGAATAAATATACTTGGTTTGTATTCTCTACTGTCTGACCGGCTCTTCATTTGTATGGAAGGCTGAGAGGTAGTTGCGAGTGACCCGGGTGGCCCTAATCGGGTCACTTCCTTCAGTTAGTGCCCGAACAGGGACCCCATCGGGTGATGCATCCTCGCCTGCGGACGGGTGGGGAGGTCGGGGCTATCATCGGGTCGGACGGGCAGGCCAGAGATCCCTGCACGAGAGAGTTCCTGAACTCGCAGCTGCCCCGTCTGTCTGACCGGTCGGTGCCTCGCCCAGCGGTCATCCCGACTGGGGTCCTGATCGGCGAAACCCTTGGATCTGACCGTTTGGTCCAAAGAGTCGGCAGTGGAGAATAAATTTGTTTGACCTGTGTGCACCAGGTGAGTTTGTTTTGGTTCTTTGTGGATATGGTACCATTTTGATTTGTCTTTGGTACGGTCTGAGGACCGATTTTGGTTTGCATTTGGTACGGTCTGAGGACCGATTTGGATACAAAGTGTTTGTGAACACTTTGCCAGGCAACATAACGAATTTGGCCCACTTTTGAAAATGCCTGGAATTAGTCGTTTTTTGGTTTCTTGTTGTCATTGATGTTCTGCTGATGCTCGATTGGAAGAAAGTCAGCCGTCACCTCCAGAAGGCACTCCGAATTTGTATGTAAAACATGGCCATGGCCTTGGCCCTATTATGTTTAGTACGCTATGGCACAAATATACGAGGGACAATGCCGAGTTGCAGTGGACGTTAACTGGCACTTTCGATGAACAAAAAATTGGGTTTTAACAGGAGAAGTTGTTTGCGAAAAGAAGCAGGCAGTCTATGTTTGATTCCCTCAGAACTTGGCAGAAGGAGGCTAAACAGAGGCGAATGAAAGGAGATAAAGAGGCCCGGAATGGGAGAATGCAAACATTGCCTCAGAAAGCTGTAGCGCATGATAGAGAGAAGCAGGAGATAGGAATTGAACGTGAAGATAGGAGGTTTCGACTGAATATTGATAAATCTTATGTGGCCCGAGAATAAAATGACGCTTTTGTAGAAGAATTGCTAGATGCTCGACCCCCACCTCCGTATGCCCCGCAGAGGGTATATCCCACTCTTCCCCCACAGGCCCAGCTGCCCGGTTCTTCTGTCTCTGCTGTTTCTGCTTCTGTTACTGTTGATCAGACTGCCTTGGCCACGGCACCTCCTGTCCTTTCTTTGTTTTTGCAGTCTGTGGCAACTACGACTGTTAGCATTCCTGCAACGCCTATTGCTTCGGCATCCCTTTCGTCAGCCCTTACACCCACAACCCAGCCAGCAGCGACGTTAATGCCCACTACCTCTGTTATCACTCCCACTGTGTTCCTCTTTTTCCCGACATTACAGAGTATTGGGACACCAGTACGTGGCCCTACCTGAGGATAGAGATTGGATGAAATATAAGGAACGCCTGGGGCGAACATTGGTGCGATCTGATATGGGAGAGGCAGAGAAACAGGTAGTGGCTAACCAGGCTGAACAGTGGGCCCGAAACCCCATTTATAGTGTGGATTGTGATGAAAGATTATGAGCCTTTTGTACAACAGCATGCCCATAAGCACATGTCCGCCACTTTGATAGGACTTTGGGAGCAGTGTTTCAATGATGCAGCACCGCAGATTATCTATGATATTAAGGATCATGTATACGTCGCTGATATGGCGCCTGGTCGTCTTTGGTAATGTCACGACGCTAGTTGCTTATCAGGGTAGGCTGCTTGAGAAGAGCCCGATGACAGTATCTCAGTTTCCGATGAGAGAGTTTCATCCCATATATCACCCCTGAAATACCAGAGTTACGGGATCAGCACAATGCTGTTAAAGGCCAGGGGTAGCGGCCCGTTTCCAGGAACAGTGGGTTTATACCCCATGGAAAAGGAGTGAGGTTTTGTCCCTTAAAACCCAGTTACCTGACCCTAGGAAAAATCCTACTGCATATTATAAAGAATTGACTGAGGCAGCTTCTTCGACGGTAATGACGCTTGCGGATATCGAAATGTTCTTTGGTTTGTTGGTTCCTGTTGATATCTGGAGACAGGTACACACACAGGACCACGTTGCTGAATTGGGTGGTACCTGGGATCAAATTAGAGTATGGGACCAGGAGAGGAAGCCTGGTGAGAAGCCTAATGCAGAGATACTTGCTCTGCCTGGGCGTATTATCACTTATATGCATTCCCTTATTCCACCCCGAAAGATTGATTGTGATAAGCTATCGGCCTGTCGTCAGAAGAAAGATGAGAGCGTGTCTGATTTTTTCACCTGGTTTGAAAGTGTGTTTTTGGATTATAGTGGACAGGACTTGTCGATTGAGGGTGGTGTGCGTTTGTTTGTTAGTAGATTTGTTTCAAATATGCTCCCCGAGATCGCTACTCAATTACAGGCTTCCGAGAGCACCTGGTCCACCTCTTCCCCATCCATTATCTTAAATATGGCACAGTATTACAAGCACAGGGAAAATGAGGAGAAGGAGAAGACAGAAAAGAAGCACAAAGATTTGAAGGTGTTGTTACAGCAGGCTTCTAGAGGCAATGGTAGAGGACGAGGTGGTATGGCCCGACAGCTTCCACGCACTAGCAGACCTGGTAATACCGCGCCTTTGGGGGCGAATCAGTGTGCATACTGTAAAGAGGAGGGACACTGGCCCAGCGAGTGTCCGGTGCTTTTACAGAAGGTGGCAGTCCCAAGAGGACGAGAGTTTCGAGGACGGGGTCGTGAAGATGGGGGCCGGGACAGGGCTTGGAACGCTGTGGCATCTCAGGGTCGTATTGATCAATACTACTTTGACGACCCTCGGGCAAACAATATTATCATGATGACTATGATACGGATGAGGTGACTGGGATATCTTACAGCTAGGACAGCCGGGGACAGGGTGAGGGACCAGTTTTGATACCTGTAGACCAACAAGGTCCGTACGTTAGTGCGGACGTGCATGGTTCAACTAAGGAGTTTTTGGTGGATACAGGTGCAACGAACAGTTCTATTTCTCGTTCCTTGGTCCCTGGGGTGGCTCTGTCTGGCCATAATAATGTTTTGGTAGGATTTTCTAGTGTACCGGTTCTGAGCCCCATTTCAAAGCCTCTTGCGTTGACTATTGGTCCTTTCACTGTGGATTCGCCATTTTTGTTGACATCTAATTGTGGAGAAAATTTGATGGGTTGGGACTTGTTGAAAAAACTGCATGCTACGATTTATTGTTCCCCAGCCGGCGTCTATATGATGATGGGTCCTGATGTGGTGTGCGCTAAGCAGTGTCTGTCCAAAGATGCGCCCCTCCCTGCTGAATTTAAAGATGTGCCACCCACACTGTGGGCAACGGGCGACACGGATGTGGGTTTGTTGCAGATATCGCCTGTTTCGATTCGTGTCAAGGAAGGTGCTATTTTACCCCGTATTCCTCAGTACAAGAAAAGGCAGGCAGGTGAGCGAGCTTTGGTGAAAATTGTGCAGGATTGAGAAAGGAGTGGTTGAGGAGACCACTGCTAATGTTTGTAATAGTCCTATTCTTCCTATTTTTAAAAGGACACCTTCGGGTCCCTCTGAGTATCACGAAGATGTTTACCGCTTTGTGATTGATTTGCGAGAAGTTAACAAAATAGTGATTCCACAGTTTCTGGTGGTCCCTGACATTACAACACTCTTGACAATGATTCCTTCTTCTGCTAAATTCTTTTCTGTCATTGACTTGAAAAATGCCTTCTTCAGTATCCCTTATCATCCTGACAACAGGTATTTGTTCGGGTTCACCCTAGCTGGTAGAAGCTTTGGATTCTGTCGCGCTCCTCAAGGCTATACAGAAAGTCCGAGTATTTATAGTCAGGAATTGAAAAGTCAGCTGGATTCCTTGTCACTCCCCACAGGTAATGTATTACTCCAATATGTTGATGACCTGCTCATCGCCTCAGACACAGAACAAGGTTGCAGAGATAGTACGGTTAAATTGTTGCTCCATCTAGCTGACCATGGTCATAAGGTATCCCTTTCCAAATTTCAGTATTGTCGACAGGAGCTCACCTATTTAGGTCACCTGCTGTCGAAGGAGGGTAGGAGATTGACCCCTGAACGCATCAGTACCATTGTTAAAATGTCTGTCCCGCAAACTCAAAAAGATGTGCGCGCTTTCATAGGTATCACTTCCTATTGCAGGCAGTGAATACCTGGATACTCGTTGCTTATCAAGCCCCTGCTTGCGCTAACACTAAATGATGTGCATGAACCCCTGCCTTGGATGCCAGAGTGTCAGCAGTCTTTTGAGCAATTAAAAACTGCACTTTGCTCGGCTCCAGTGCTTGGTACCCCTAATTATGCAAAAGGCTTCATGTTGTACGTCCATGAGCTGGGTGGTTGTGCGCTTTCTGTTTTAACACAAAAATTCGGGGATAAGCAACGACCGTGTGCTTATTTCTCTGCTGTACTTGACCCTGTAGCCCGAGCCCTCCCGAGCTGTCTAAGAGTGGTCGCGGCTGTGGCTGTCTCGATAAGGCAATCGGCTAGACTCGTACTTGATACTGACCTCACAGTTATGGTACCCCATGCTGTGGATACACTTTTGAATAAGACAAGGACGCAGCACCTCACCAGTGCACGTCTGACAGGTAACGAGCTAACACTCTTTAAAAAGCACATTACAATCAAACGCTGTGCCACTCTGAATCCAGCCACGTTACTACCCCTCCCTTCTGAGAATGAGGAGATTGACATACATGATTGTATCTTCCGGACGGAAGAAGAGACGAAAGGACGGGTAGACCTGACTGATGTTCCCTTATCGGACTCCCAAGGTGAACTATATGCCGATGACTCTTGTTTCAAATTACCAGATGGCACCACCACTGCAGCATACGCATTTACTATGCTGCGCACTGTAGTTGAGACATCACGAGTTCCCTATCAGTCCGCCCAGGCAGCTGAGTTAGTCGCCCTGATTCGAGCTTGTGAATTGAGCAAGGGACTGGTTGTTAATATTTATACTGACAGCCAGTATGCCTTCGGGGTCGCCCATAATTTTGGACGGCTCTGGCCAGAGAGAGGGTTCCTTACTTCCCACGGGACACGCATTCAGCATGGTCCTCTTATATATAGGCTTCTGTCCGCTTTGACACTTCCTAAGAAATTGGCCATAATGAAGTGCAGCGCCCATAAGAAAGTTACTGACGATGTGGGTAAGGGGAACGCTTTTGCAGATCAGACAGCTAAAGAAACAGCCCGAACTAAGATGAAAATAATGTTTGTAGCAGGTCCCGCCAGGTGGGTGCCTGAGTTCTCCATGTTTGAGGATACACTTGAAAATGTGAAGGAGATACAGAGTGAGGCCACGGTAGAGGAATTAGCAGAGTGGCAAGAAAGTACAGCGAACTTGAATGATGAGGGATGTTGGATTAATAAGTCAGGGAAGCAAAGATGGATGTCGCCAGATGCATATGTTCTTCCTGTAGTTACAATGGCCCACGGCCCAGCCCATATCAGTGCTAAGGGTATTTGCAAGCTGTTAGACCCCGTATGGCAAAATGACAACATCTCCAAGACAGCTACACATTTAGTGAAATATTACATGGTGTGCATGATGCACAATCCTGGCAAGGGTGCCCCTACTCCACCCAGTAATTTTGCACCACTCACTTTCCCTTTTGAGGTCCTTCAAGTGGACTTTATTGAAATGGACAGGGTCAATAATTTAAAGTATGTGTTGGTGGTTGTGCATTCTGTAAATGGGTTGAGGCTTACCCCACTAAAGAGAATACAGCCATTGTGACTGCAAAGATACTCCTGAAGGAGTTCTTTCCTCGTTATGGCTTGCCCCATTTGATCTGGAGTGATAACGGAAGTCATTTCAATGCCAAAGTTAGTCAGTTAGTTTGTGAAGGACTACACATTAGACAGAAGTTTCATGCTGCGAATCACCCCCAGTCAGCAGGCTTGGTTGAGAAGTACAATGGTACTCTCAAACTGAAGTTGGCAAAGATTCAGGAGACAACAGGGTTACAGTGGCCAGGTGCTTTACCATTTGCTCTTTTGTCAACGAGAATAACAGCACACTCTAGAACAGGATTGCCACCCTACGAGGTCGTGTTTGGATGCCCGGCACACGTCTGGGGCGTCCCGCGGCCGCGTAGGTTCTCGGAGTTTGAGTATCCATTGTTGACAGATTATCTCTATCAATTAACTGAAAACCTGCATTCTATTCACCAACAGATACACGAGTCCCTTCCACCTGTACCCGAGGGGCCCGGACATGATATTCGGCCCGGCGATTTTGTCCTCTTGAAGAACTTCCAGCGGAAAAAGAGTTTGGAGCCCAGCTGGAAGGGACCTGTCCAGGTCCTCCTTACTACCTGCACAGCCGTGAAAGTCGCCGGCTGAAAGAATTGGATACATTCAAGTCACTGCCGCAGAGTACCCCTGCCCTTGCCCTATGATCAGTGGGTAAGGGAGGGCATTGGGGACTCTGAGCATGAGAAGGTGCCTCAGTTCATCCCATTCAGCGATGTGATTCTAACGTGGACCCAAACAGATGCCGAAAATAATGAAGTGCTAAATGCGGCAGTCCCTCCGGAGATCAGAGCCATTAAGGAGCCCCTTTCCACTGACCCCTTTGTGCCTGAGCCCCTTTTCGCTGACCCCTCTGTGCCTGGAGTCACCAGGTACAATTTGTGCCCTCGGTTGAAGAATAGTGCACCAAAGGAGAAGTCAGACTAGTCAGGGATGGACTGTGCAAGTTAGGGTGTACTTTGCAGTAGTACCAATGGTGTTAGTTTAGGGTGAGGCGAGATTGGTGCACTGTTCTGACATTGGACAGGATAAATCAAATGTGCTCCTGCTTGGGGGGGGTACATTATCCTGGACGATGGGGGATTCATCGAGAGCTAGGACTGAGCAGCTCAACCGCCGGTGCTCAAGAGCGCCAACGTTGATGAACAATAGGAGTCTACCAGAGAGGCTCTGACAGACACTGGGAACACTTGCCCTTGCCATCAGTTTTATTGCATTCCTTTTTCCTTGTTTCATAATGTATCTGTTTGGTCGGCCCATTGAGGAGGAGGAACAGCCATTTACATCACCGCAACTAGTGCAACAGGGCTGGTCCAAAAAGAGTAAAATGGTTTTTGCATCAATAGTTGCGATTGCACAAATAATTGTATTGGGAATATCCTGGTTTCTGGAGGAGAAGTATCCTGTACATTCTTTGGTTGGTACAACACCCATTCCCCCTGGACACATTTTTGTCACTTTGGCCCCTCACAAAGGAGAGCACCGAAAGTCTTATACAGATAATGTATTTATACAAATGTTGCATCAGGCTTATGAGGTGTCTAATACCACTAATTGTTGGATTTGTGGATTGCTTCCCTCAGTGACTCATAAAAGTGATAATTTGTTGTCCATGCCACTGTCACACATCAGTAGTTGCGAGGGTTGGTTTGAATTGCTCAGTATGGTGCATCCCCATCCCCAAATCTCTACTCTGGATAGGACACCTGTCGATTCTCGCACTGTGATACAGAATGTACATTTCCATCACAGGGTTCCCCCCGTGGGACCGACAGGACAAGAGACGTTTGGTAAATTGTTTCTAAGTTCCTGTATGAATGCATACAAAAGAGTAAAGAACGAGACCTGGTTTTGAATGGAAATGGCTGATTTCCAAGGGTTTAACATGTCTGAGTATTTCCAATCCTTTCAGGTTCGTAATGTTACAGCGGACCAGCCAATACCAGTGTCAGTGGTCAACACAACAGCTAGTTTCTGTGTCCAGGGGACCGGGAGGATAAAGGTGGGGGGAGCAGATGCAATTCCACATACCAATTCAGAACAACCGATAGTCCGCCCTTAATACCACCCCCTAATGTCTATTTTGTCTGTGAATCCCAAGCTTATGTCTGGCTCCCGAGGGGATGGTCAGGCAGGTGTTATCTCTCTTTTCTCCTTCCCCCTGTGTATATAGCTCCGTCCAATTATCATAAAAATCATCAGCTGCAGCGTAGAAGTGTATACTTGCCCCGAGTCAGAAGGGTCATTGACACGACAGATATAGATCAGACAGATACCACCTTACAACAGTTTGAGGATGCCATGAAGGGTATTGTACCTTTTTGGGGCACCATGGCTAATAGCCTCCAGCTTCCTCGGCTCACAAGAGTTGTGGAAGGGGTTATTAATACAACAGCAGGGATACTGACCAATATTACTGCTGAGCTCCAGGCTATGAGGCTCATTACTTTACAAAACCGGATGGTGTTAGACGTCATCCTTGCTGATCGGGGAGGGGCCTGTCGCGTTATTGGCAGTAGCTGTTGTGTGTACATACCTGACCACGCCCCCAATGTGTATGCTGCCATACAGAAATTGCATAGACTCTCATCTGACAAACACCAAGAAAATGGTACTTGGACTCTCTCTGGATGGTTCTGGGGTATGATTACGTCCTGGGGTTGGAAGATCCTTATCTTTCTGGTTGCAGTTGATGGCATTATTTTCACGTCTTTGCATACACTGCCTCCTGGTTTGTTGCGTTTATTGTGTAAGTGCTATGACATCTAAGTCAAAGATATCAGCCCATGACACTAATGCTGCGATCATGTTGCAGAAAGATGTTAACGACATTATGTTGATTGATGAGGGTATCTTCGAATATTTACTATGCACACATCAGTTTGCAGTGGTAGCTCTTATTCCTGCAATATGTTTTCTGTTTCTAGGTAGTAAATAAGGGTTTAGCGAATGCTAAAAGGAGGGTCTGTTGGAATAAAAATGTTTCAGCTGAGTTGTTCATGCTTTGTACGTCTTAAGTTAGCATTCGCAGCACCATTTTATATTCAGCCGCCATTTTGAGTCATGAGGAAAACTAATTTCTGTCTCTCTGCCCCAGTTGAAAGCAGCTGTGATAGTTTCCGTTTCTCCAAGGTTGAGCCTTGCTGTACTAATGAATACACTGTTCTTATTAGTGCATACCTTTCCCCCTAGATAGGCCTGCTCCCACTCTTAGAGCGGCGGGCACAGGCAGAGTGACCTTGGCACTGAGATGGCATGTGTCCGGTCTCCGGATCGAAACTCATCCTTCTGTGTCTACTTTGTTCACCAGCTACCAACTGGAAATTTCCAGTTAAGGCGTGTCTTTATTGGTTCTGAATTGTACATAATGTATCGCCATGCTTGTTGAAGTCAGTCCCTCTGCAGCAATCCCAGGAGGCTGGTCAGACTGGACTCCGTTCGAGTGTACCTGAATAAATATACTTGGTTTGTATTCTCTACTGTCTGACCGACTCTTCATTTGTATGGAAGGCTGAGAGGTGGTCGCGAGTGACCCGGGTGGCCCTAATTGGGTCACTTCCTTCATAGGCTTACCCGGAGTCCTACCCTGCCGAATTGCCAAAAACAGTCCTGGGCTTCAAAACGGGGTTTTGGCAGCTGATTTGCCTGTGCACCGACCGGGAGCACCACGTCTGCCTTCCCTGAGTGAAGATCCCTGCGCCTTCCTGTTTCGCCACAGCGCCGCTCAAAGGCAGCCCAGCGCAGCTCATCGCACATTGTCTGCAACCCCTAGGTGATGGGTCATCAACGACGCAGGACTCAACCGCGTGAGGCTGCTGCCTCTGCCTTTTCAACCAGGACTGGCAAGTCTGTCTCGACCACTCGAGGACAGCCCGTGCACCCATCACAGCGCAGCATTCCTCCCGCAGGGGAGGCCACAGCAATGCGGGCTCCTACCGCGAGGCCGATTACCCCACTGCATCTCCCGAAGAAGGTACAGTGTGCAACGGGACCTGCAAGGTCCCTGTAGCCAATCTGCACTCTATAGTGGGTGGCTGGAACTGCCTAATTACACCAGTTTTGACGGGCCTGTCGTAACCGTTCTTTTCTAGTGACTTTTGGAGCACTGTCTTATTCCTAAACTTTGAGAAAGCCTATCTGCCAGTCCACTGCTTGGATCTTTGTCATTTTTCCACAGTCTTGTGTGACCGCAAATAACCTGCTAAACGCGAGTGGGTCTTCAGCATTATATTTGCATTTATACTTTAAGTATTCATAATTTGAGCTCCACTAATTGGATTTTTGTCATTTTCTCCTGTGCAGAGAAGTCTTGGAAGAAGTGTGCCCTGATTGTGGATGCTGGCCACGGCTTCATATCAAAGCCATCCTAAATTAAATAAATGTTTTGCAGCATCACTTTATCACTAGCACAGGTGTACAACAGACGAGGGTCCCTTGTATGGCGCCTCACCCACCTAAACCCCCCCAATGCTTGGGACTAGCCTATGATCTAGAGAAACCCTGCTTCTGGGCTCCGCTGGGAAAATATGTGAGCAATAGTGCCCTGTGGATGTGACTAGCTGCCTGACGCCCCAACACCAGAGCAAGCCCCAGCTAACTAAAGCCTGAGTGAAGGATGATCAATCGGCAGACTCTGTCCTGCACGTGCAGCCCAGCTAGCCCGATCTGAACCCAAGAAGCATTAGTCATGATCTGCTGTGTTTGAGGGATGGAGATGTGCTGGGACCTTGGAAGGCTACACCTTCTTGTCAGCCTGTGCTTTCCCTTAAGCCCCACACCCCAAGAAATTGAATGAGCCTGGATCACAAGAGACATAAAGATTTTCTTGTGCCACCATTTAATGATGGGTTCACAGGCTGAGACCTGTTGACCCATCAATCTATGGCATAGGGTTCTGTAACTATCACTATTTAAAGAGACAGTAAGATATTAACCCTGAGCCCCGAGGTTCCCCGGATGTTGGTGAGAATCGGTGGGTTGTGCTTTAAATGGAAATATAGAAGTGCAGGTACTCACTTATTAGAGTACCTGTTTGCTCCTGAGAAGTGCCAGTACTCTCCCATTAAATGTATCAGGGATGAGAAGTGCAGGCAGTCTCCCTTTCAAATTAAGGAAGCGCAGGTACTCAGTAGCGGGCAGTAGATGCCCATTTAAAGCACTGCCAGTGAGTACATTGGGTATGGGTATCCTAGGTCGTTTGGGACTGCAATTTGCGCAAAGTCCCTCTCCAGCAACCGTACGCCAAGTTTTTGAACACTGCATTTGGCGACCAGTTAGAGCTGCTACTGGCATCCCCTGAACTGAGACTGGAATCATCTGTAAATTAGCATGGTGCCTTTGCTCTAGTCACTGGACACCGGAACTCTGATAGTAATTTGAAGACGGCAAGCAGGGGTGGATGGAGGACAAATGGACAGACGGACAAACAATAGATTGACAGTCAGGCCCTTCGACGGACAGATGATGAGTGGTTCAGGAGAAAGCATGGGGAGACGTCATTGTCCCTAGGTGTATACACGTCTCTTTCTAGGCTTCCTTTTTTGGCTGCACGAGCTTCCTTCCCGTTGCCATAAAGCCTTGCCGCTCATACACTGACCCCGGCCTCCTGTAGTTCGCAGCCCTACAGGCACATGGCCCAGTTCTCTCATAGCCAAGCCCGGCCTCCCAGTGGAAGAGAGAGGCTCCGCTGGCCCCGGTTGGGGCTGGGGCAGGCGCGCACTCTGTGTGCAAAGCCAGATCTGGTCGGCAGGCTTCTCTTCACGCTTGAGCGCCTCTTGGAGAGGCGCGCAGCCCTGAGCTGGGAGGCCGCACCTGGCCTGCGCTGCCAGCCATCTCGCTCTATTGACAGCCAGATAAGCGGGCGGGGGGAGCGGCGTTTCCAGCGCAGCCCTCGAGCACCCTGCTGCGTTGCAGGGATCCCAGACCCCTTAATGGCAGCCGTTCCGAATAAATGAGCCAAACACCTTTCTACAGCCCCGTCCCAGGCGCGCCTTTTAACCCGATAAAACATTAGCCTCTCGCTTCCGAGAAACCGGCCTGCGCCCTGTTGCACGTCAACCGCCTAATGTCAGCAAACACGGCGCTTTGCGTGGGCTCAACAGAGAGGCTGTACTCAAGTAGCTCAAGACAGGTTTAATATGCCACTGTTTAAACGTCACATACAGGCCCGGTTCTAGCAGGGGGGCCTGGTGGGCCAGGCCCACCCAAACATTACCTTTGGCCTACCCAGTCACGGCAGAAGAGGCCATAGAGAAGGCACCTGTTAAGTGCTTCCTCCATTTCAATGTTGGAACGTCAAAATGTTTTTTTCACTGTTTTTAAAACTGAAATTGGGTGCTGTGTTTTGGGGGCAGAGGTTGGCGAGCAAACATATTAACAGGGAGGGTCTAGCTAAGTCTCTGGCTTGGCTCTCAGAGCCCATACACAAGCCGAGCCCTGACAATGTTTGTATGTAAAACATAGACTTTCTGGATTCGCTTAATTTGGCCCAACTCTCACAAGGGGTTTGTTACCCCACGCATCAGGGTGGCCATATATTAGACCCCATTTGTTCCAACTTTCCCATTCAGGTGGACCAGCCTCTCCCAGTCTCTTGGTCGGACCATTTTCTCATCTGCTTTTCCTGGGAAGTCCCGCAGCAGATTTTGCCTACGCGGTCCAACATTCCACCAGTTTTTCGAAAAATTGACCCCCTGCAGTTTAATAGCGCTTTGGCTTCCTCTCGGCCCATCTGTTCGCAGGATCTGGAAGGGAACTTGGTGGGATTTACGGAGTGGATTTCCAATTCTGTGACCGCGCTCTCGCATTCACGCGCTCCAGGACTGGCTAGAGAGTCGCCCTCTAAACCCTGGTTCTCGCCTGAGCTCCATTCTTTGAAACATGATTGTAAGGTATTGGAGAGGCTGTGGCGTTCCAATAACTACTGCTTGCTGGCAAAACTTGCTCTCAGATCTAAACAAAAAAGTTACTATAGGGCGATTGCGGGAGCTAAAAGCCGATATTATTCGCCCGCATTGACCAGGCAAATAATAACACTAAAGAAATATTCTCAATAGTGCAAAGTTTTGTGGCTCCCTGTGCCCTGGTCTGTTCGTTGCCCGTGTCGGAGACCTGAGTGTAATGTTCTTGCTAAGTTCTTTCGGGACAAAATCCAGACCATCCAGGCGGCCTTTTCACGTCGGCTCTAGGGGACCTTTAGCTCTCTCCATTTCCCCTGTGTCCCCTCCTGGCCCTATTTCCAAACTATCGGCCTTCTCCCCAGCAGAGTTGGCATGTACCCTTAAAATTCTTAAGGGTCTGAAATCAGGCTCGCCCACTGATCCGTGTTCAGCTAGGCTTTTAGCACTATCCGCTGACACCATCAATACAGTTGTCAACAATATTGTCAATATGTCCCTGTCGGAGGGCCGGGTGCCGGTCACCTGGAAACAGGCTAAGATTCTCCCCCTTTTAAAAAAGCCCTCACTAGATGCCTTGAGTCCTGGCAACTACCGTCCAATCTCCCTTCTGCCTAGTCTTGCCAAAGTGTGTGAAAAGGTAGTTACAGGACAACTCACGGACTATGTGGAAGGTGCTGGTTTGCTGCATCCAGCGCAGTCAGGCTTTCGAGCCACATATAGTACAGAATCTGCGCTGGTGGAGGTGTCGGAGGCAATCCGGGAGTGTCTGGACGCCGGCGGGAGGGCAGCTTTGATAATGCTGGACCTCTCGGCGGCGTTCGATACGGTGCCTCACTCCCTACTTCTTGCTCGCCTTTCGGAGATTGGTATTGTTGGTTCGGCCTTTTGCTGGCTTACCTCCTTTCTGGCGGACCGGTCACAGCTGGTTTGGCTTCCACCGTGCGCCTCCTCTCCCCAACCAGTAGCTACTGGGGTCCCGCAGGGCTCGTCCCTTACACCCTCCTCTTTAACATTTATGTTACCCCGCTGATACATCTAGCGGAGGAGCTTGGGGCTAAGGTGATTGCCTATGCGGACGACACTCAGCTTTTGTTTACTTGGGAGGGTGCCGATGCTGATGTTTCCTCTGCTCAACACTGCCTACTCTCGGTTTTTCGCTGGCTGGCTCAGGCCCAGCTAAAATGCAATGAAGAGAAATCCGAAATACTTTTGTATGGGAAATTTCCTTCCAAATTTAGAGAGCTATTGTGGCCCTCAGGGTTTCCACTGCTGTGCTTGTTGGGTGCTGCCGCTAAAAACCTGGTCGTATGGTTTGAGGAAAACTTAACCTTTGCCACCCATATCAAGAAGCTGGCGGGGTCCTGCTTTGGGATTTTAAAATCTTTGAGGAAGTTTCTCCCTCTTCTCCCAATGGCAGCTAGGGAAACCGTGGTCCGGGCTTTGATTTTGTCTCGCCTGGACTACGCTAATGCTCTGTATGTAGGGACCCCCAGCTATCTGCTGAACAAGCTTCAGGTGGTGCAGAATGCGGCGGCCCGCCTCTTACTGGATTTTCCCAGGCGGAGTAGCGTAGGCCTCCATCTGCGCTCCCTGCACTGGCTTCCGATGGAGGTGAGGATCAAATTCAAGGTCTTGTCGATTGCCCATAATGCCCTTTATGGCCGGGGACCTAGTTACCTGCAAAAGAGGTTCTCTTTCTATGCGCCGACAAGACAGTTGCGCACCTCTTCACAATTATTGGTCCAGATTCCACGTTTTTTTCGGCAAAGGCTTGGTGGTTGTTCCCTTGTTCGTAAGGCGGCCCTAGGTTGGAATGCATTACCCTTGGCTCTTCGCAGTATTTCAGACTCCCGCACTTTCAAAAAAAAAGTTGAAAACCTTCCTGTTTTAAGCTCTGATTCATGATCCGCTCGGTTTCCGCGCCGGGACACTCTCTGGAGTAGCCGAGCGCGTTACAAATGCATATAACATAACATAACATACAACAAACACCATGTAAAATATAATAAAGTCTCTTCAAAATACAAAAGAGTGTATTTCTTTAACACATGGAAGCTTTGAGATTAATATATCGCAACGTAGCGCTGCAGTGAGAAGTACTTATTTAAAGTGATCGTTTTTAAACATGAGCTTAGGGTCATTCCTGCCCCGTCCTCGCACTGGTAACAGTGCCATTAGTGAACTAACAGACAAGGCAGTTGTCACGTGGACCCTGTATGTGACCCAGATTATTATAGAGGAACATTAGTCTGTTAAATAAAACACAATAGGTTTTTGTACAGTTGGTTTTCTGATTCTTGTATTTGAACGTGCTTTGATGCGCAAATATGAATAAAAATGATTTTTAGTGAAATAAAATATTTGCCCAAGCTCACAAAATTTAAATGGGAAAGTTGCAATTTATCTAGGTTTTATGTTTTCACTTTGTACAAATCAGCCACTAAATGGCTATCTCTTGGTCTCTCCTTTTTATGTTAATGCTTTGTTTTTACCACTTTGTGCAGGTTTCTTCGGTTTTTATATAGTGTGAACTCGACCTGGAGGTATTGAAGCGCTTTACATGAACACCAGTTACATTACACAAGGCCACATTCATTTCTTTTAGGCACTGGAGATTTTGCCCAGAATCACAGGATGTTGAGCCAACGCTGAAACTCAAACCTAGCCTGTTCACTTCCAAAGTTGGAAACGGTCGCCGTAACGCCACATCCTGGGTAGATTGAGGGTGGCAGGCAGAAGGTACATGAAAGCTCTGCTCATTATGGGCTCGAAGTTCCAACGGAACCTCAAACTGAGCCAGAGCCAGGATTTAGGCTGAGCCCAGATCAAACTTTCAGTGCCAGTCTTCGCAGTGCAAAATGTCAAGGCTTCGGTGTGGTACCAGGGACCTCCTTAATCGTGAACTACTATTGCACTCTGCTTGGAATCCTGGTGCTGGTGCTAAAGCTGGCCTGCTGGAAATTATAGGAGTTGAGCTGTTGAGTATAAGCATCAGCTCTTACTCTCAAATAACGCTCTAGACGCACTGTATGCCTGTTTGGAAGAAGATATGATGAAAATCTTGGGCTTGTAAGCTACCTACAGAATTGACAAAATTTGGGCCCACCCGAACGAACCCTTGGCCCATCCAGATGAAAATTCCTGGAACCGGGCCTGGTCACATAGTGCGTCCCTTGTGCACTGCGTCCAAAGCGCAAGTAGGTGAACAAGCCCGTTTTGGGAAATAGTTGGAAGGTCAGGTGTAAGGTCAGGAGTGTGTGCGCGCGCGCGCGTGCCTGTGCGTGAGCAAAAGCGGATCCAGATTCTATATTACTGCGGTGCACAGGTCAAATCTCATGTTCTGACAACAGTACGGGATTGACCCTGAATCGTCAGTCATGGTCTTCACAGAGCCGCACATCTCATGGCCTACGCCTAATAGTGCGGCCAGGGCCGGATTGGCTACCGGGCGTTTTGGTGTGCTGCCGAGCTGGGGGCTGATTTCACTGCGGTCGGGGCTGATTTCGTTGATGGGGACCTCCGTGAGCTTCTAAATAAACAAAGCAAAACGAATGTTTTTAAGCACACGCAGGTCCCCATCAATGAAATCAGCCCCCAGCTCGGTAGCACACCAAAACGCCCGGTAGCCAGTCCGGCCCTGGCCGCACTATTAGGTGTAGGCCATGAGATGTGTGCTCTGGGTCTGCTTAACTGCTATGTATATTAACTGCTGAAAAAACAGCATAACATAAACCATAAATATAGATCTGCTGAGCGTGATATGCTAGTTACTAGCGTTGTAGAGAGATTGGGAAGAAGAAGAGCAACAAGATACTGAATGTTTCTCCTCTGTTGAGTCATGGCCCTAATTCAAAGTAATGGTAATAAATAATATATTACACTCTGGCATCTGTGGCATATATATATACACACACACACACACACACATTTAAAAAGTATTCAGGCTCAGAATGTGTAGAAAAAGACAGATACATTCTATTCTTCCTGTAATGCCCTTTACTGTGCAAAAAAATAGCATTTTGCCATAAATATCTGTCTGCTGATCACTGTTTGTTTTATAAAAACAGATCATAAGAATGGAAAACCAGTTTTCATTGTGTTATTTAAACTGCAGCTGTAATTATGCTTTGTGACCTGCCTTTCACCCTATCTGCTGGCTCTGGTAGGAGATATTATGACATCAGAAGTCAAGTGTAAAAATCGATTACAGGCAACTAGAGACATCGCAAGCCCGCTGTAATAAGGAAATTAGAGACAGGCTTATACAGGGATTGCATGTATGTGTGTGTGTGTGTGTGTGTGTATGTTTGTCCAACGATTTCTCCCACTGCTGCCGTACGAAGAAAGATTTCGGCTCTCCAGCAGATTAACTGCACCAATTTATTGTGAACAATGATGCATTTTGCCAGACTTCCACATTTCTCAAACTCAATATGCCCCACAAACTAACAACAATATATACAAATATAAATTCATGAATAGTGAAAACAGACATAAGAGTCTCATGGTAGGAGTTTCCCCTTCACCTTCAGTTGTAAATAATATCTGTTGTGATCAATTATTGTCCTATACATAATCCATTTTGGTACTAGATATGCATAACAGAAGGTGTATTACATAGTAGATTATATATTTTCCAGTGCAGATTCTCAAACTCATTTGCTTGATCAAAAACAATCAAATCAACTTATTCATCATATATCATGTATTCTGCAAGCGTCATTGGGAGTTCTACAATGCTAGCCCAAAACTTGGTGTTTCAAATAATTAGCTGACATAAAAGCACTAGGGGCCAGATGTAGGTGGTGAAATACCGGTCGGTAACGCCGAAATTCGGAGAATTTCAGCGTTACCCACCGATATTTGGCTGAAGTGTAATGTAGGTGAGTTCATACCTACATGCCAAAATAAGGAATCGCAAAATAGCGATTCCTTATTTTTCTCTTACACTAAGGAATCGGAAATACCGATTCCTTAAATGCAATAATACATAGCACTAAAAATAGTGCACTTGAGCCTTAAGGAATCGCTAATTACCACCAACTTCAAGTTGGTGGTAAGTAACATTTCCTTAAAAAAGCACTTTTGCTTTTCAAATGTGCCATGTGGCACACATCCATGCCCTTGGGGCATGTATGTGCGTCACATGTGCACACATGCACATTTCAGGGGTGCAACAGGGTGTCCTTTGGACACCCTGGCACCCTTGAAATACCTCCCACTATTAGCGATTCGGTAATACCGAATCGCTAATAGTGAATATCTTCCCATTCATTCCTATGGGCCTCCTGGCCCATAGGAATGAATAACTAGGTATTCCTTAATAACGAATCTCAATTACCGATTCGTTATTAAGGAATGTTGAGAATCGCTAATATTTTAGCGATTCCTACCTACATTCAATTTAGCGAGTCCTTAATAGCGATTCGGTAAAAATCGCTATTAAGGACTCGCTAAATTGAAGTTACCTACATCTGGCCTAAGTGCCTGTTCTGTTTTATAGATTCCCTAATACATTAACTAACAAAACATATTAGTTCAATAGATCTTCACCCCAGTGGGTCCCTTCTGTGCTTCTACAGGAGATAAATGCTTAGATATTAATATAGTAATATAATACACGTGTATCAATGAGTCCCTCACATGCCCACTGGGTCTACATTCAAGGATGAATAAATCAACAATAGGTACTGGAAATTATACCATGAGAAAAGGAGAGAAAACACAAGGCCAAAGGAGGTGATAAGTTCAAATTCAAATAACAGCAGGTGATGGTCAAAATGTATATTGTTTCTTTCATCAAAGCAAACAAGTTCTGGAACACAGGTTAACATCATAACTAATAAGCTTGATAATAAATAACATGATAACCAATAACATGACTTATCTTAGTCCCTCAAATGGCCAGCAGTTCTTCATCCTTGTTCAGTCCATATGGTTCATTGGTGCCCAGTAGGATGATGTAACAAGATTCCAATTTGGAAAGGACCTTTACTTTATCCCCTACCCTTCTGTTGGCAGTCACCCTGTCAATGCCATAAGAAGATTGATAGATCAGGGTCCTTATTATGCCTTTCAGCAAAATGTCTTGTCAAAGGATAATTTACATCTGTGTTTTTAAACGTACTCCTATGTTCAAATATCCTTTTCTTTAAAGGAAAAATGGTACTGCCTACATATTTTAAGCCATAAGGATATAAGAGAACATAGATACAATAATCAGATAGACATGTTATGTGTTTCAAGTTTTTACATTTTCACCAAACCTGGTTTGATATACTTGCACACTGTTGCATCTTCAACGTGCCTTATACATTCCACAGGTAACAAACCCTTGTGGTTATCTCACTGTAAAATCCGTTTGGATCTTATTCTTGTCACTCTGTATCAACAGATCTCATAGGGATTTACACTTTCTGTACGTTGACCTGGCACATGAGTACTTGCAAACATTTCCCCAGGGGCCAAAAAGTATAGTGTGTGGCATGCCCAAGGACTGTGCTGATGCCAGCAGGGTGAGGTTTCTGTGGTGTAATGTGGGCGTAGGGGAAAGCGAAGCATGTACATGGTGCACACAACAAACCGAGATTTCATATGGCCTCTGTCTGCCGCCCACGCTCTAACCTCATGCACCAAGAATTACAGAGCTTTTGATGTAAAATGTGAGAGAGAAAGAGATACTCATCTAGTGGCTGAATTGCACAATGTGAAAACAGAAAGCTTGGGATCAATCCAGGCTTTCCCACTTGACCAAATTGTGTGATCGTAGGCAATTGTTTTATTTCACTTTGGCTCCTTTTTATTCATTAACGCATATGAGAGCACCTTGATATACCACAGTTCAGGATTTGCACTGTACAAAACCTGCTCTTGTGTTTGATTTAATATTATAATTGAAACAACATTACAGTAAAAATGTAAGCAACACTGATGGTGCTACTTACAAATGACTTGCCTCCTGGTTCGCTAATGGCATTGTTGTTAAGACAGGGTGGAATCAATTTTTATAAGTTCATGTTTGAAAGTTACCACTTCTAATAAAGGCCTCTCAATGCAGTGATTTAATCTGATGCACTAAGGTGAAATGCGTCTGCATGTTAATGAAATACACTTTGAAATTTGAAGAGAGTTTGTCATATTTTTGCATGCTTATTGCAAGATGCCTTTAAAAATTAAGGTATTCCTAAAGATAAATTGGGCGCCCTACTTTACCGTCACTTTAGTTTAGGTGCAAATAAATACTGGCCTGTTTAACAGCTTTCAATGTTCATGCTCTGAGAAGTAAACAGCAACCAAGTGCTGCTGTTCACCACGGGCGCATGTAAAGGTCAGGAGGGCTGCATGCGGCCCCTGGGCTGTACTTTGAGTATCCCTGCAATAGTATGTGATGTTACATCCTCATCAACTATCTTATCCAATGTGAGCAATATCCAATTGTTGGCCATAATTTTTGGAGCGTTGAAGACTCTCTATTGTCGGTAGTAATGAATATTACTATAGGTAAGGTTGGCACCCTTGCATGTGAGGAACATAATAATGCTTCTCTGTCTGCTGCACATGCCTAATTAGTTGCTATACTTTTCTTTGAAGCATCTCTCTTTCTGTGTCTTTGTCTGATTTAAATGCTCCTTGCTCTAAGAAACCCCCCATATGAAATGCCTCATTTGAGGAGGGTAGGATGATGACTCTTTGAGTGCACCAGACTATTGACAGAGGTGGCTTTGTGGAAGAGTTTGGTTTGTATTCTGCCCCCCTCAATCATAACAGACACATCAAGGAACTCTATCTGTTTAGCACAGATGCTAGCTGCAAATGGCAAATTGAAATCATTATCCTGAATCCTCTCAATGAATCTTTCAGCCTGTTGGCGATCCCCATCCAGAACTAAAAAGAGATCGTCAATGTAACAGATTCATAAAATAATGTGTATGGTTAAGTCCTCATATGTGTTTGACCATAGCACCTGCTTCTCTCTCCAGCCCATTTATACATTTGCGTAGCTGGGGACGAAGCATGTGCCACTGGCTGTACCAGATGTATGCCTGAATATCTAATAAAATATAAAGATATTATTATGTAGGCTGAAATTAACCGCGTACATCAACATATTAGTATGATCGTACATGTTGAGTGGTCTGCCCCATAAAAAATACTGCAAAAAGAACAATTGATGGACAGAATGCAGAACAATGTCATACATTCACCCCAGTACAGAGATCAGGGCCTAAATCCATCGTTTTTTTGCTCACCATGCCATTCCAGTTTGAACCCAGCCATATGCAAATCAGTCTTGACCCTGTGCCTCATGGGAACAGTCCAGCCCGAACTGCCAGGCCAGGTCCTCTCTGGACTGGAAACAAGCATCCTAGGACCGGTTTCGGGGTATCACCCGTTATCAGACAGGATAGCTTGACTCTAGTGACATGGAGAGCACGGGGCCCACGTCTGGGCATACCCGTCCCACTCGGGGTAACAAATGCAAAAAGAACAATTGATGGACAGAATGCAGAACAATGTCATACATTCACCCCAGTATAGAGATCTGGGCCTAAATCCATCGTTTTTTTGCTCACCATGCCATTCCAGTTTGCACCCATAAAAAATACTGACAAGCATTCAATCTATCTTCATGCTGCAAACATGTGTACAAGGAACACATGTCCAACGTCATTAGTAAGCAACTGGGATCTTAATGTATCCCCTCAATTTTTCTCAAAAAATCACTACTGTCCCTACAATAATAACTCAATCTCAAAACTTATGGCAACAAGAAATAGATCAAATATATAGCTGCCGTCCATTCCAATAAACTCCCACTGGATGAAACTATTGGTCTGCCCAGTGGTCAGGTTATGTTTTTATTAACTTTGGGGGAAGATGAAAAGAAAGTTATGTTATGTTATGTTATATGGGAATTTATGTAAGCGCTCGTTCACCTACAGGTCTCTTGGCGCTGATGAATTTGAGCAGAAAAAGAACGGGAAGAACAGATAGAGGATCCGCTAATTATAGGCCAGGGAGAACAGCCAGGTTTTTAGAGATTTCCTGAACCGCATGTAGTCAGCCTCCAGCCTAATAGAAGTAGGCAAAGAGTTCCAAAACTTCGGACCCAGATAAGAAAACCGGGTCCCTCCAATGCGTTTCCGTCTAATTCTAGGCATTGTCAAAAGATTCAGATGCTTCGATCTCAGATTACGCTGAGGCAAGTGCTTGCTGATGCGTGAGAGAATGAAACTTGGGCCGGTTTCTTGAGTGGCTTTGAAAAGGATACAGCCGATTTTAAACATCACACGCTGCTCCACTGGAAGCCAGTGGAGATCTTTAAGTAGCGGGGTAATGTGAAATCTTCTATCCTTAAGATGGATGATTCTAGCTGCTTGATTCTGAATCATCTGAAGACGGTGTCTCAGATATAATGGAATGCCAAGGCAGAGGGCATTTCCATAATCTAATTTTGAAAGGATAAGGGCAATCACAATTTGAGTGCTGGCCTCTTTACTAAAAAAGCGTCTGATCTTACGCAGTTTACGAAGTTGGACAAAGCAGGTAGAAGTAACTGCGCTAATTTGGGCGCTCATAGAGAGGTCAGAGTCAATGTGAAGACCCAAACTCTTAATCGCTGGTTTGGGGATTGGGGCCACACCTAATTCAGGTGGCCAATAAGAGAGTGTCCAGTGAGTAAGTTTGTTGCTCGGGATGATTATCTCAGTTTTTTCAGAGTTGAGTTTTAGTTGGTTCTTATCCATCCAGGTTTTTACATACATCATAGCCAAGTATACCAAAGTATAATTGGTTTGTCAGTTTTTACAAAATTGTATTTATCAAAATCCAACAAACCTTGATCTTTCCGTTCATGCAACATATTGTGATATGTGTCAACAGTCTGTTTGTAGATCTCCCAGTTAGTAGTTTCATAGCATCCTGATCCGTGCCAATGGAGGTGATCATCTTTCTGGTATTCCTCCACATCCCACAGAACCACATTTCTCCCTTTATCTGAGTGTTTGATGGCCATACTCCTGTCCCTTTGTAATGTTTTAATGGCCTGCTTCTGTGCCTCTCTGAGATTTTCCCTTTCATGTTTATGTGTATGTTATCTGATAATGCCAATTTAGCAAATGAAAAATATCTAAGCTGTCATGTGGTAATGTGGGCATGAACTTACTTTTCAGTTTAAAACCACTATTGGTGCTGGAACTTACCTATAGAGGTTAAGGTCTCGCGTTCATTCATTGTACCAAGTTCATCATTATCCAGAGAGCATAGAGTGATTAAACCCTCAATGTCACTGATGCAAAGGTCACTTTCTGGTGATTTCACCAAGATCTATGAGCTTCCCACAATCCTACGATTTCCTAATTTGTAGTCCTTCAACAGTTTAATTTTTCATATAAATAGGATGAGGTCAACCCTTGTAGAATTAAAATCAAAGTCCGAGTTATGGCACAAAGATAAGCCCAATACCAAGACCGATTTCTCTGCCTCTGTGAGTACATGTTTAGAAAGATTAATCATAGTTAAAATATTCTCAGCCTTCATTTCTTTGATGTCCTTGTCTCCATCCTGTTGTTCCCACATGATGTGTTTTCTTGTTTTGAGCTTTCTACCCCCCTCTTTGTGACGTTTTCTTCTTCCTCTTCCTTCACCCTTTGGTGCCTTTTGTGTTTGTCTCCCTTGGTGGATGAAACAGAACTTGTCTAAAAAACAGTCCCCTGACAAGATGGTCTATCCGACGAGCTCCCCTCCTCATTATCCAAATACAAGCTAATTTCAGAGCTTGTGCCGGTCATCACTTGCTCCTGTTGTGTGCATGCCTGTGTCATTTTTGTCATCTGTCTCACTGCATCATATTTCCTTGTATATGTCAGAACTCGTCCCTGTGCATAATCATCCTTATCTGTAATGAACTTTCTCTTCCTTCGTTGTTTTATGTCCTCCTCATATTTCTGTAGGGGCACACTCATTTTAGTCATAGTTGATTAGAATTGTTCTTCCCCAACTGAAAATATTTATTCATCCTGCAGTTTTTTCAAATCAGACCTTTTATTGTCCAAACACAATTTTGCATATTTTATTAATAGTTCAATTATGCTCTTACAAGTGGACAACATTACATCTGCTGACTCCCCCAATAACTTTGGGTGTGGATTCTCGTACGTTGGCACCATCATAATCCTCAAGCCTCTCGGGACTCTATTCCCCTCTGTATATTTCTCCAATGTACTTAATTTCCCACCATTTGCTTATTTCTCTACTGACAAGTTTCTTAATTGTGTTGGCTTTTTGTTTCAGATTTGTGCCCTTGGTAGCCGAGCCTATTGCAGATGCTGTCTCTGTGTCATCCAAGTCTTTAAATTATGATTTGGCTTCAGCTGAGCTTCTCTGCCATTCATCCATGGTTAGGGACTCCTTTACCTCCATTATTGAAGAAATACATACACCAAACTACCCGTCCCCTGTGTCACAAAACATTGATGATTTGTACGGGTGCAATCACATCGGTTGCTGGGGGGCAATCCAAAACGTAGAGCCGGGAGGCTGCCCGATTACTAATGTGAAACTTGTTTCCTGTGAATCAAGGTCAATGGGTGTTAGCCAGCGTTTCGCGTCCTCTGACACAGGACGCCAAGCACTTAGGATTTAAACCACTAAAAGGCTTAATTAGGACGTTGAGCTATTAATCTTTTAGGGCATTGATGGGATGACTGCCAACAGAAAGGGAAGAGATAGAGTGAAGCTCATTCGCAAAGTGGAATCTCGTTATATCGTCCTTCTGGATACCAAAGAACCATATGGATGGAACAAGAATAAAGAACTTGCTGCCTTTTCTGGAGGACTAAGAGAAGTCAGACTGTATTATTGGTTATGTCGTTAACATGTGTTCTATAGTGGGATGATTTATGGCATGGATATGCTGAATTTGGCACAACCTATCTTTTATAGACAGGACATTTTTGTTTAGAGGACCTTCGAAAGAAGCAATATACATTTGACCGTTGCCTCCTGTTATTTGAATTTGAACTCATCTCCCCCTTTGGCTGTGTGTTTTCTCTCCTTTTCTCATGGTATATGTTCCTCTAGCTATTGTTGATTTATTCATCCTTGAAGGTAGGCCCACTGGGGATGTGAGGGGATCATTGATATAAGTGTACAATACTATTATATTATTAGGTCAACATTTATCTACCTTGGAAGCATAGGAGGGATCCACTGGGATAAAGATTTATTTAACAGATTCATTTTGTTAGTTAATATATCAGGAAATTCATTAAAAAACAGGCACCTAGTGCTTTTAAGTCAGCCAATTAAGTTGATACACCAATGTTTTGTGCTACCATTGTTGAATTCCCAGTGAACCATGTATAATGATATATAATGAATAAGTTGATTTAATTGTTTATTATCAAGCAAATGAGATTGAACATATGCATTGGAAAATATATAATTTGCTTTGTAATTCACCTTTTATCAAGCATATCTAGTACTAGGATGGATTATGTATAGTATAATAATTTATCACAGCAGATATTTACAACTGAAAGTAAAAAGGAAACTCTCATCATGACAGTGTTTTCACTGTTCATGAATTTATGTTTGCTTATGTTTGCATATATTGTGGTTAGTTGGTAGGGCACATTGAGTTTGAGAAAGATGGAAGTCCGCCGAACCGCATTATTGTTCACAATAAACAAGTGCAGTGAATTCTCCTGAGTTTTGGTATCCTTTCTTCACACGGCAGCAGTGGGAGAAGTCGTTGGGCAGAGAAATAGCAGGATCTGCCACCAGGCAGAAACTATATATATATATATAAAAACCGTCCCAACTCCTCACAGAAAAAGGGAACACGCACACGAAGATTTAAAATTGGCTGATTTAATGGTTGTTTGCTCACTCCAAACCCAGCAGCAAAACAATGAGACGCGTTTTGGCTATCGCCAGCCTTTCTCATTCAATGAATCGCCATATTGCACTCCACTTTTAAAGCCCCCACAGAAATCATGAACATAGAAATAGGATTAGTGTTCGTATTCCTTTCATTCACTAACCCACTGTATATATATACGATTTCCTTAGGAATGATCATCCAATTACTCCAACACTATACTTCATTCCAAAGGTGCACAAACAAACATTTCCTGTGCCTGGACGTCCGATTATTTCAGCACAAAGAAGTCTTCTCGAAGCTACTTCAAAATATGTGGATTTTTATCTACATGAATATGTGGAAAATCTTCCATCTTACATTAAGGACACAGGTCATTTCCTCAGTAAACTTAGAGAAGTCACCTGGAATGAAGAATATCAACTTATAGTTATGGATATATGCTCCCTCTACACAAGCATTAATCACTGTGATGGTTTAAATGCAGTAAAACATTTTTTATCCAGTAGGAATGTGCAATTTAATCAGCATAATAAAATGCTATTAAAAATGATTGTATTATGTTTAGAGAACAACTTTTTTTTGTTTAACAAGGTGGTGCATCAGCAACTACGTGGGGTGGCTATGGGGGCATGTTTTTCTCCCAGCTATGCGTGTTTGCACGTTGGCTGGTGGGAGAGACATGTCCTCGGCCAGATTCACGGGGAGCTGCTTGCCAACAATGTTATCAAATGGTGGCGATTTATAGACGACGTATGTATAATCTGGCGCGGATCTAAAGAATCGGCACAGAATTTTGTTAATGCTATTAATGTTAACAACTTGAATCTAGAATTTACGGCCACTATAAGCAATAAAAAGGTAGAATTCCTGGATGTTGAAATCTATATTGAGGACAATATTATCCAAACTAAACTTCATAGAAAGGCAACATCTGGGAATTCGATACTACATGCTAGTAGCTCCCACCCCAGACACCTCATTAAAAGCATCCCATATGGGGAGTTTTTAAGAATTAAAAGAATATGCAGCAATAATACAGACCTTACACAATGCTTAGCTGACTCTGTACAAAGGTTTCAGGCTCGTGGTTATGATATGAGGGATCTGCAAACAGCTTTAACTAAAGTACATAATATAGGGAGTGATACTGTCCTGCCAAATGGAACTGACAATGTAACAACAGGGAGAGTAAGTAAACCACTCAGGGAGAATAGTGTGGTACGTTTGATAACTACTTATAGTTGTCATGAAAAACAAGTCAGAAAAATTATGAATAAAAACTGGCCTATATTGAAGACTGATATTACTCTCGCTCCATTATTAGATGAAAGGCCAGCAATCACTTTTAGAAGGGCACCCTCTATGAGGGATGCTCTTGTTAAAACTAGTCCGGAAGTGTGCAACACGAGACATTGGCTTTCTGCTAGGACAGGATTTTACAAATGTAGCTCCTGTAGGGCATGTAGGTTCGGGATTAATAAACAGGAGTACTTAGATGCTTTCTCACATACCCCAAGTAAAATTAATGGGCTTTTTACTTGTAAAACAGATTATGCGGTATACGTACTGGAATGTACATGTCATCTCCAGTACGTAGGCAGCACCAAGCTTCAGGTTTTTAACCGTATTTTACAACACCTGCGTGCGATAGTTAATTCAGATCCCAGTTATCCGGTTGCTCGCCATTTTAAACTTGTTCATCAGAATAATTTAAATGATCTTTGTTATTTTGTAATCGATGCAGTCCCCAGGTCATTAAGAGGGGTAACAGGGAAAGAAAGTTGCGACAGCTGGAGAGTCAATATATTTTACTACTTGACACTAAGATGCCAAATGGCCTGAATACTGGAGAGGACCTCTATAATTTTTTATAACATTGTTTATAATATTGCTATTCATGAATGAATTTTTATCAAATATGTATTAGCTATGAGGAGATCCCTTGATGAAAGATCTACAGTTATTCATTTATTTATTTGTTGTTTTCTATTGCTGCTATATATATGAAATGAGGTTCTATTATTTATACATCTTTTTAGCTTGACTGGTTTTTAGGTGGACTTTGGCCTTATTTTATACCGAGTTTTAGCTGGTTTTACTGGTTTTACTGGTTTTGATTCGGTGTCTGTGAGGTGTATGGTCTGGCGATTATTGGTTGAGCTGTGGAGTTGTATTAATGATTATGGTTTTATTGGGGTGAAATGAAATGTTTTGGAATAAGATGTCTTAACTTTGTTTTTTTAGAAAAATGCGTATTTGCACTGCTGTAGTTTGCACATTTAAGTGAGAGGTTAAAATTGCTATTAAACTTAATGAAGTTAATGTAAATCAAGGTCTCTGGTACCAGGCATAATACATTGATGTTTATATTTATTTGTACTTTGCATTTGCACTTTACATTTATGATATTGAGGTCTTGAGCTTATGTCCAGCCTTCCTATTACATTTTAGTATAATTTTAATTAAATGATTCAACTATGACTTAATAGTTGGCTCGTTTTCACTTTTTATCACTATCAAAGTTTTTAGCACTATTTGCACTTTTTTGGGGCATTAATTTTGCACTGTGCACTTTAGAAAAATAACAGATGTGAGCCAACTTTGAGCGTCATGTTTAAATTTAATTTTGGTTACATGAAACAACCATATCATTGGGCACTGGCCCTATATTGTGTACAAAGAGTAATTTCGTATTTACCCATTTATGGTAGTGGAAATGAACAATGATGTGTATTTACTATTTATAGTGAAAGCAATCAATTATTTGTATTTTTATGAATTGATACAATATTGCTTTGATTTATGTAGCCATTTGAGCAAGTTGAGCAAGATGAGAAATGAAAGTCTGTTGTTTAGCTCTATGAAAGGTATGGGAGGGACTGCCCCCATGGTGCAATTGTGTATATAAACGTGATTTGGTCCTGACATGTCATGTGATCAAGACCGGGGAAACTCGGTCGAAACGCGTCATGCTGCTGACAATCCACAATAAAGCACGATATTCAATTTATCTGGTGGTCCGTACCTGATTTCTCGTTCAAGGAGGATGTTTCATCAGGATTGTGGTTCTTGATATATATATATATATATATATATATATATATATATATATATATATACAGCTCCATTATAGGACACTCTCAACACCAGCGACAATCTAAATTAGCTCACCTCAAATGCCTGCTTTCCTATCAAAGTCTTTAAGCATAGGATTAGCACAGTGCCATCCATGGCGAGATAGAAAGGGACAAAGTATTTTGCCATTTCTACAGCAAAGTCTTTAAGCATAGGATTAGCACAGTGCTATCCATGCCAAGCTGTAAAATGGCCAAAGCCTTTTACCACTCCAGGCACAGTATTACAGCTTTGGATTGGTAAAATACCATCCAAGCCAACCTGAAATGAATAAAAGCAACCCCTGAACATAATTGTAACATTGTAAACTATTGTTGAAATTTACAAGCATCATGTAAACAATTGTACAATTTTGTAAATATTTTCTTTTTCTTTTATGTCTATGCACACAACATGTGGTGTCCATGTTGGTGTCTGTGTCCTTAAAAAGAGTGTTTGACCCGGGAAGAGGTCATGTGACAAAGACCACGGCTGTGGTCGAAACGCGTCTTTCTCTGCCCAAATAAAATACCTCTCAACCCGATCAGTGGGCTCATGGAGATTTTTTTCCTGATAACTCCATACATCGTGATATTTCGGCCACGGCGGCCGCCAGCGAAGCCCCAACTTGCCAGGAAGGGCATTCTCTTCTGACCAACGCGCATATGGATTCCTTGTTGTAAAGAATGCCCGCCGGCTGCCAGCGGATCTACGTCATCAGTACCTTGGGAACTTACCTCGACAGAGACAGGTAGGCAGCCACACGCCTTTGGTGGGCAGCTTCCTTTTTCACCCTGTCTCTCGTTCGTTAGACTCTGTCATCCTGCTAGCTACGGCTGCACATCCACCCCGCTACGCCACTGACAGCCAGAGTTCGCATCGGCTACTGCAGCTCAAGACACGTGATCGAGTCAGATTGAAGGAGTCGTACTCCGCATGCGCG